>OU911085.1:20866445-22205442 GCA_918358865.1 Melinaea marsaeus rileyi
ATGTAAATTAAATAGCAATAAAAGTGGATAGTTTATTAATTCGATAGACATTACACTTATCAATTACTGGTTTTTAAGTAAAATTGTTTTAAAGGTAGGTACGAGTACTAAGTATATAGAATATAATACAAAGTAGCTAGTTATAGTGTTGTGTACCAACCTTTATATGTATGAATATGTGTATACTATGATTATAATATTTTTTTACCATCTATGCTTATTAATATATTTATATCAAATAGATTTTCATTTTGTAGTAAAGATATATATTTTGAAATTATAATATTAATTCAATAGTATAAATATATTTTTTTTATTTCTTGTGGATATCTACAAATACCTAAAACCTTTTTACGATAAAATTTCTTTTAAACTAAAATTTATTTGTGAGGGAGAATAAAAAAGTTTTATCGCTCTTGAGTTATGAATGTAATAATTTGCGATTTATAATAAAATAGACGATGCAATAGGTCTGGGGATACAAAGAAACTTTCGTCTGAACTAAGAATGTACACACACATACACACACACATTAAATATATATATATATATACATTCTTAATAATTATACATTCAATAGTATACATATAAATTTGAACATTGCCTGATTTGGAAGATCTATCCGTAGACATAAGAAGGTTTAGAAGTGTAACAAAGATTTTTTTTAATAAATTGCCTCAAAAGTTATAAAAAGGATACTCACTACAAAAAACATACAACAATTAATTTTAGTAATAATAATAATTTTAAAGACAGTTTTTCTTTTTGTCGTTTATAAATATTACCCAATGATAGATATAAAAATTATTTACTATCCTAAAATAAGGTCCTGTTATTTGTTATTTTGATTTAAAATAACAAAGAATACTGATAAAAAATATAAGACAAATTAATGTATTCATACAAGCTGATCCATTTACTTTACTGTCCCGTTCCAATCCCGCTCCATCCCATATATGGCAGCTTCAAATTTGAAATTGGAACGAACGGAATACCCCCAGTAATGGCTCAAGTTAGATGAGAGGCGGGGAGGCCACCCGCAAGGAAAGCTTGAACTTTGACTAAACTCTGCCATTTTAATGAAAAAGACTAAAGTTTTCGCGTATAAGAAAAGCCAGATATTTTAATAGAGGCTAAGAAATTTTGATAGCGATAGTTAGTATAAATAATAATAAAAATGGTTTTCTTATGTAAACATCCAGTAGATATCAAAAATAATAAAATATATTATGAAAAAACTCGAATTTGAAACATTAGTAATAAAAAACTAAGAGAGAATGTTTTTTTTTGTTTAAAATAAAAAAGTTCTTATATAAAGCTTTAATGTATAAATCATTAATATTATTTTGTAAACTAACGCAGTAGCGCCAAATTCGATGAAGGTTTTAGATACGAACCTTCGAAGCAGCGCCACCGCGCGGTGAACGGCTGAAGCTTTTCAATGGCTCTTTTTACGACTCACCCTGCGTTTGTACGCGTAAATATTCTTACGCACACAAACATCACGAAACATTCGAAAATTGTGCGTGTAGTAGGAAATTTATGTGTTGTGAAAGCCCATGTACAATCTTGTGCTATAGTCGGAGCTTAAGTTGTCCTTGGTCGGATAGATGGCATTGGCTGTATCATTTATATGTGATAGTAATGATAGCTTGGAAGTTTGAACACTCACCAGACTCGAGCGTTATTTTTCTGTCGGCGGTATTCGGGGCGGGCGTTACATAAATATAGATATAAATAAACACTGCACTGTTAGTTTAATTATGAAGACGTGCTGTCCAAGCCGTGGTGTTCTCATAACTGTGATAAAAAGCGTGAATTTTGTTTCACAATATAAAAAACATACCGAGTAGAAATGTGGAGCGAAACTGCCCAGACCATTGTTTAGTTTGCCGATTTATACGGTTCGGTTACACTTCGCCTTTTATTAAAGCATTCCCGATAAAAAGAGTCATAATAGGTTTTATAGCCAGATTTTAATAGCGATATGTAAGTCGAGTAGATTTAAACGCAGAATTGATAACGGAGGCTAAACAGCAACCGCATGCAAAGTATCAACAGAAAAAAATACTGGTTAAAAAGAAACAAAAAAATATTCAACTTAATAGATAAAGATATAACAACAAATAAACCCTTCAAAGTAGTAAACTGTATCGTGAATACTTTATCAAGAGACGAAATTCTAAGACGAAACTCGATTTAATCGTCAATAATATTGTTAAATAAATCAGAAATCGATTCCTCTTATCAGGTTCTCGATATTCGAGATCTTTTGATTAGTTCAACAACAATGGTCTCACCTTATCAGTGTTTATCGTGTTTAATATGCGTAGAAATTCGTTATCAGGGACTCGTTCCATTTTGTTATCGCTCAGGTCGGAATGGATATTGTTATTGTATTATGTATATGGTCTGTGGAGATTGAGTGACCGGCTTTATATAACTTCATCACATCTAGACTTCAAACACTCGACATTTGTTAGGAGGTTTATCCGTTCTCTTTACACTAAAACAAATTACTATTATTTTTAATTAAAATTACAATAACATAAACTTTTGTAATGAGAACATCACTTTGTTAGTCTTTATTTGGCATCAGTCATTAATATCAAAATGGCGGTTCCTTTTCACATAAAAATTTTTTGAAGACGTTTCAAGTACAATGTATGACTTACTAAAATAAAATATTTTGATATTGAATAAAATAAAATCTCATATATATGTAGTTATATATTATGTATGTAATTCTTATAAAATATTCGTGTACTTTTAGTAATAAATATGTATACTTTATACGTTGAATAATGTTTTTAGCTTAACTTTAAAATATATGTTAAATAGCTTAACTTAATTAGTTTTAAAATAGATTACCTTTATAAGCGATATAAAATTGTGATTGTATTATTAAAATGAATATAAACTTGCATTAACATAAAATTTTCCCGCCCCTCCATCTTAGTATAAATGTTAATACCTACTCTACCATACTCTACCATAGCGTCGTCTAATTTGTACCAAATTATGTGACACCATCCCCTTCTATCCTCTATTTCCCATAGAAAGAAACATATTTTATTCTATCGTCATATAAAATTTCATCAGAAATGGGCTAGCGGTTTAACCGTGTAGATGAGAAACAGACATTCCTATTTATAACATTAATATAGATAGCATGTATATATATAAATCATACCCGTACATAAAACACAATATACATATATAATTAATTAAATTATATTAACTGTCACATTCCAATAAATTAATGCAAAATTGTTTAAATTATATTCATTACCTATCAAAACTTAAATTATTGCTACAATATTCATATATCGATATAAACGCGTAAGTACACGAGGGTCATCGAAGCTAGCGACCTCATACAGCTGATCGCCGTTAAAACTTTACTGCTATGACGTCACAGTTTATTTTTTCCTCCAAATGATTTACAGCCGAGCTGTAAATTTTACACAACTGTACCTATTGTTTAAGTTAACCGCAATGTTTGAACCCTTTCTAGGTAACCTTCGTTCAATGTGTTAACTTTTTGCTCCAGTTAAATATTTGTAAGGATCTTTAGTTTATAATTATATGCAAAAAATACTTAACAATTGTATAAATTTACAATGGTATTGCGTTCGGTTTTGTTATTTTCATTGCCGTGACTAAAGTTTTTCAAGGCGAGTGTAATAAAAATTAAAATGCATACCTACAACTGAATAAAATATATAATACCTAATTTGGTATATAATAAGTATAAGTATATAATAAAATACCGTAAATAGAAACAACTCAAAATAAAGGTATTTCCGTATAATTGGCTATAAAAAAGAGAAAAATGGACTGCAACGTAAGAAAATGTCATAATGATGGCACAAGGTCCCTAAAATGCCCTTTATATATCTAACTTGATAACATAAAAAAACTATACATTTTCGATAATTGTATTTCATTTTAATATATAAATATATTTATATCTTAATTTTTTTATTCAAAATTTTATATTAGAATAAAACTCAAAAAAAAAACAAATTAAAATTTCAATAAAATATCAATAAATTAATATAAAATCTTTGATATAATTTTACTTCATTATATCAATGCTATTAGGTATATAGCAGCATTTTAAGGCTACAGGATTCAAAGCTATATTTATAGATACGACAAGTGATTTAAACCACTTCCCGTATTGTTTTCAACTCCACCACAGGATGGATCGACAGATTTTTGAAATACACTTAAAATAAAATAGTCGGAGCATAAATCATGACTCGTTACTATTTACGAGTCAATCCGAGCACAGCGATTGGAGCTTAATTTTAGATATAGCCCTAATCATACACTCAGCGATTAGAACTGATTTATTATATGAATCAATGATTGAAGATCTTTTATGATTTAAAAATATACAAAATTTTATTGATTCAGCGCTTGATGAATGGATTGGAATTATTCTTGAAATGAAACCTATAGTTATCCATTATTATTTATAATATATATATATTAGTAGGCATGCCCACGAATTCTTTCGCGCGGTATACGTTTTTTAAAATAAAAGTATTCTAAATGATTCCTTGTATCAGCTATCCGCCAGTTAAAGTCCTATTGAAATTGGTCCAGCCGTTTCATCAGACAGATGATTGTTTATGTAAGTACCGTATATATTTTCATATGCATTTAGTGAAAACTTGAAATTATAAACAGACAGTTCAATTTTATTTGTATGTGTAGATAAAATTAATTTTGACGACTCCCACTTTATTGCGTATATATACCACAAATCGCTCGTTTTAAAGCGCTTTCGCTTATGCAATACGACCACACCCGTTTAACCGTCAAGGGCTTTAAGCGGCCATGACCCGCTCGGACTTGGGACTGGATACATTCCTCGAGACATCCATAATGACAGTTTATTCAACTTAAACTTCATCTCCAGATGGTATTAAGGGCTCCAAGATCGACTCTATATATGAGCGTTAATTTTATGAAGCCTTAATCTTAAAGCTTTGTATGAAGTTTTCTTTATAGCGTCATCTTTGGGAATAAAACTTCGTGAAATTGACACTATGTAATATGATTTCATTTTAATAATATTATAAAAATAATAATAATATAAGATTGAATTCCGTCCAAAAGTCAAAAGGAACGCTTATTCCGTTTTTTTTTTTACTATTTGAGTTGTATTTATACGTGTATACTCTTCAGTTCTGTGTAGTCAATTGAAAATAGATTTTATAGTGTATGTAATAAGATAGATTTTTGAACAATATTAAAGTAAGGGTGGGGTAATTTGATCGTGTGTGGTGTAATGCGTAGAGGCGTCACCTAAATATCTCATGACGGAGCTTCGTTTTCAAAATACAAAGTCTCTTCTTATTTTTCTTAGTTCACCTCTTATCTATATAAAATATGTCTTGATTTGTTTGTTTGTAAAATGTATTTTAATTTATCTTTTTAGTCACGAGTTCTCAATTTAGTAACATGATTTATTATATATTTATTTTGATAATATAATAATCTAATATTTGGTGTATTTAAGTAATGGAACACAAAACAATGAGTTTTAAAATGTGTGTCTGTCTGTCTTATTCGATTTAAATTCGGGTTGATTTAAAATTTATTGTTTATTTTATTTAAATCAGTAAAATTACGATACTACCTTATTTCACGTTCGTTAAAAATGTTAAGAGACATATATAGTTATGTATATAATTGTAGTCTGTGAAATTGTGTTTGAAAGTCTGTTATAATAACAATATTCTCACAAACGGAGTCGTGGGCACAACTAGTGTGAATTACTTTGAAAACTATAACAACTGACCAATACTAAGCATTGATATGTATTATTGAAATTTAACTCGTGTTTTATGCAAGTAGACTTATATTATTTCTGTATCGAAATACATTTTTTACTTTCAATACAAAGTTAATAAATTCAACTCAATGCTATATTATAAAAAGAAAAAAATGTATTTCTGTTCATCATTGGTGCGTGTGATAAGGACGGGTAGCTTTTACATATTGGTTGGTCGTAACAGCGAGACCAGCCTTTATCGGATACCCGCCATTATAGAAAGACTCGCTTACAAACACGTAACGACACCGATACGATTTTCTTTAATGGTGTTTAATAATATAATATTATATTTACAGTATTATGTAACCTTTAAAAGCGTGTGTGTGTGTGTGTGTGTGTGTGACTGTGTGTGTATTAATATGTAAATAATAAATCGTAATATGTAAACAACCTTGGCGACAACGAACGATCGACTAATGACGACCCGGAAATTTTGTCAGAAATCTCATTACCCTGGCCTAAGGTTTAGTTGTTTGGCAAGAATTCAAGGATCCGGATTATGCTTCCTTTTTGTTAGTCCCCTAATAAAAAACGTTGTTAAGAAGATATAAAGATCATTGGTATTAATGCTATCTATATAATCAATCCGATATGTACCTATAACATTATATAAGTATGGAATATAAAATAAATATATTATAGTAAACTTAGTGTGACCATGACTTTAACGATTCAGTTAATTAAACAAAATGTTGTGTACATGGCTTAAGATTTTTAATATAATACTATCTATGCCCAGTGACTTCGTTCGCGCGGAATATATTTTTTAAAATAAAAATACTAATTTATTTTTTAATACATCACCAATAAAAGTCCTGTTAAAATCAGTCAAGTCGTTTCAGAGATTAGGCGGAACTAACAGACAGACAGAGATTTTTTAATGTAACTATTGTATATACTTTCATACATATATGTGATAAGCTGTTAATTTGGACAAACAGACACTTTAATATAGATTTTTATATTTAGTATTTGTTATTTTGAAATGTTATGATATTTGCTGTTTGTCTTTTCAAGTGATTCGTGTATCTCTAAAACAAACAATGTTCTACGTCGACTTGAATATTTTAGTACCGAATAAAGTTCATCAATAAATTTTATGTATAACAAGGCTTGCTTTTTGCTTCGGTTGTCGGTTCTCTCATTGAGATTTATTTATTTTGATATCATTTTTATTACAAAAATTGCAAAAAATGTCATCATAGCTATTTCGTCTTCGTATAATAAGCACTAGTAAATTTAGCTTTCACTTAATATATTACTGAGTCAGTATGTGTTAATTAGAAAGGTCTGGGACAAACATATCGTAAATTACTCAAACACGCTCAACGAACAAACATCACCATGAAGAGCCCTTGTAACCAATAGGGATCATGTACCAATTGTTTGTTGAGGGGCGTTAGATGTATTTGCTTTATCAGTGACACTGATTGCTTGGTACATACCAAATTACTAATCCAAATCATTAGTACATGTAGAATTACCAAGGGCTAGGTACCTATATCAGCATACTGACGCGGATGAAAAGGACTCTTAGCGAGCTTATGAGTGCACCTTTGACTCGGTGTTTTTGGGGTCAAATATTGCTTTTAAAATTGGATAATTACATTCGTTTTTTTACTATTTTATTACCTAACCTTACTAGAAACTTTGACTTTTTCTAATCCATTTCCCAAGATATTCAATTACTAAATGATATCTAAAAGTGCACTAAAATGTTATTCTCTATGCAGATAACAACAATGTGAAATTCGTCGCAAACATTCATTGTGAGTCTTTTAAACTTTCTAGACATTACGTAGTTCGGCGCGAGGCACGCAGTTTCACAACCATTTAACGAAGATCCCTAGAAGCAATCTTGTCTGTCGTGTTTGAATGTATCTGCCTCTATATGAGAAAGGTGGAGGGGTCTTCTTAAAATAGTGTCGCACGAGTATCAGTTGGACAAATACGAGGGGGTGTTGGGAGTGTTTACTGAGCTCTAGGGAGAGAGACGATGGAATTGGTGAATATTTTGGCTACGTTTACATGTTTACTTAATATATATATATAAAACTTAAAATAAATGTGTTAATATCATTAACTATGATGTGTATTAAATATTTGTTAAGAAGCAAGTCTTAATCGTTGTTTTATATTATAGTTGTATCACTTTTGATACAGACACTTCAAAGGCCTGTTTGCCGCCCGTTTCACTATTTACCAAGAAAACACGACAATAAAATAATATTATCCCGTTATCCCTCCATCATTACAAAAAGTTTCATCTGACCTAACAGTCAACACTCTGGATTATGGGATATTTATTTATCAGATGTTATATTTTAACTATGATACATTTCTTTGATCTAAAAAAACACTTTTCTTATTAAATATTTTGGCACCATATAGTAGCTATTAAAAAATTATTTTTGGTCAAACTAAAATTAACTGCTTACTTCAAATTGTTAGAATTTAATGAACATTTTGACCCTAAGGTCACTTGATGACGTCATATCTAGAATAAGCTTTGATGAGAAAATTATGAAGGAATAATAATAATATAAGTTACAATTAATAATTTATATGTATTGGTTTTAACTAAATAAGGAAAATAAAATGACTATAGAAAAATATTCATAAAATAATAAGTATTGTAGTAAATTTATTACAAAACACAAAGGAATATTAGAAAGACGAGAATACTTAGGTAATACATAGTTACAAATACAAAAATAACTTATAGAATCGTCTATCAACTTATATTACTGTGCTTCATTTCCTTTTTGTTGCTCAGAGAGCATTCATTTACATAAATTTACCTATTGTTATTTGCAGGGTTGCTCCATCCCAGAACGAGGTACCCGAATGAGACACAAGACTTGTTCCCTTGGAAGAGGAAATTTGATTCGTCGATACGGATATCGGAAAGGAGTTAAGAGCGCTCCGTTGTATTGTGTTCTGTTTGAGGAAAATGATCAAATAAATAATAAACAGACCGACATGGAATATTGATGGGTCGGTTTTCTTTTGGCTAGCGTTTACGTTTTGTAGGCGTTTATATATTTTATGTTTTTTGTGTAACGATCAACACAATAAAGTGGTATTTTTATATAATTTTGTTTATTAACAAATAAACATATTTTATTAGTGAAATATCTTTTTAATTCTATTTGCGTCTTATATTCACAATTTTATAATTTTTTTTAGTAACGTTTTTATAAATATAAGAAATAAATATAAACTATAATGAATTAGATAGAAAAAAATATATGAATATTTATATGGTCATATAACTTATGTAGGTGAACTTAATAAACACAATACGTACAAAATTTTTAAGGCTTCTACGCAAAATGAAACACAAAAGCCTACGAACCGTATTTCGGACGAAACATCGAAGTTAATGAAAGACATTTGTATGTAACGGACTCGAGTGAGACTCCTGGGCTCGATAATGGTTATCATTACGTGTACCGATACAGGTCGCTATTGTAATACGGAGAAATCGCTATCGATATAGCAATAGCGATTCCTCTGGGTTTTAGCTGTGCGTGACTGTTTATATCAAAGAAAGATACGATCACCAGGACCGACGAGTTATCAATAATTTATCAGACGATTTCCTTACATCTGCATATCGTTGTTTGTATCTCAGGATGTTATCGGATGTATATCATTTGAATGTTAATAAGTAACTTTGAAAATATCATTAAGTATACGTTTTTTAAAATAATATAATTTCTACACAAAATCATTTATGAGTTAACGACAAAAATATTTTTTATTATCTGTAAACTGAGCTTTTGTAAAGAAAGCAATTTATTTCAGCTCAAAATTAAGTCAGAACATTATGTCTCAAATTAAGGATTATCTAAATCTTATTGTGTCTATAAAAGAAGTCACATAAAATGAATGCACATCGAGACTGTTATAAAATAACATTTACTTATAATTAAAAAAGAATAGTAAACAGACCTACATCAGCAATCGTTATCAATACACGTAATTGGGCTCTCATTCTATGGAACTGCCGCCCGAAGCTCGAAAGGTGCCCATTTAGCCCAGCTCATGTACTTCTAGAAGCAACCTTTTCCCTAATCATAAAGAGAAAAACCAGTTCTACCAAAGATTTCGAAGATTCATTTTCTATACATTTTGAAAATCAAGTATATTATATACAAATAACATTGTATACACATTTCTTACAGTATATATATATATATATATATATATATATATATATATATATATGTATGTATTATGTATATAGTATAAAATATATGTTAATTGGAATGCTATTAATTTAAATGCTATTAGAATAATAATATATAATTAAGATATAATTTATAATTAAGTATGCAACTCTTTGATCTTACCCGGTACTAAAGCCTACATTGTAGCTAAGGACGGGTTACCACGCGACGCGACGTTAAACGTTTGCAAAGGCTAAATTATAATTAACAGTATAATATTTTTTTTATACGTCATATTATTATCCTTAATAGTGTTGTAATTACATTTGTAAGAAACTCACTATACTCGTGTGTATCTAATAAGGGAAATAAAAAAAACTTTTTGTATGTCCGTAATAAAACCGATGATCCTGTTTACGTTGGGAAATAAAAAAGTTTCTTGAATCTTCAATATATGTGTCCTAAAAAGTAGAAAAAGAAAAGTTTCTGTCCTAAAAAGTAGTTTACTTACGAAAAGTATTTTCCATGAGAATCTTTGAATCGACCTCCATTTTGAATAGAGATAAAACAAGGAACAACCATTCATTTAAGGTCCTTCGAGTTAGTAGCTTATGAATAAAGAGGGTCGTGGAGAAAACCCGGAGTTATTCAAAAGAAAAAAAAAGTTATAAACGGTGGATTATGGTAACCGCTGACAAGAGTTTTGCGGGATTATTCAACATAAAACCATTTAATCTACAATATATATTTGAAAAAATAATATATTTATTACCGTAAATAATAATATATAAAGTCTATATAAAATGTTCTATTGGTTTGTGTAAGCCTCAAAAACACCAAATTTTGACACGATATACAAACCGTTACAGAAATAGTTGTTATCTATATTTTATCTTATCTTATATATCTATATCTTATATATCTTATATAAATTGTAATCGATTCAATGCACATTTCGCTCTAACACCAGGCTCAGACAGAGTTAAAAATGAAAAGTATTTGAAATACGGCACAACAATTTAGAAATTCGTTTAAAAACTTTTATTGATTTTATTTTGTTTTGTTTTTTGAAAGCCGCAATACTATATAACGACAATTTCTCACAAATGCAACCATTAGACTCTAAACTTGGTTGGCTCCCACACATAAAAACAGTTTGTGCACGGGCTAGGAAATTGGTTTGGACTTTTAGCAAATTAAGACACGCAGCAAACTTCAAAATTCTACGTGAAACGTATTTAGCACTCGCCCAACCTCTTTTTACCTACTGCATTTCCGTCTGGGGTGGTGCATGTAAGTCATTTATGATAAGTCTTGAACGAGTACAAAGATCTCTCCTGAAAACAATGAGTTTTAGTTCTTATCGTTATCCTACAAAGTCACTTTATGAAAAGTGTGATGTGCTTTCTATTAGACAGTTATATATATACATCATTACCCTTAAACAGCATACAACTACTCCATTCATTAAAAACGTTATACAATCAAAACGACTAAATCATCGGATACTTGAACAAGTCAAATGTCGTACTGAATCTGCAAAGCATCATGCATATTTTCTATCAGCCTTTTTATATAATAAAATAAATATACACATTGGCGTACACAGGTTAAACCGGCACGATTGCCGTTTGGCGCTTCATGGCTGGCTAAAAGGACTCGATTATCAGGAAATTGAAAATCTGTTAATAATTCAGAAGTAATCTAAATATACATATTCTAATATATTTTAACATTATCTATTATTTGTTATATAGTATATAGTCATTATTTTTTGTTTAATTGATTAATTGATTGATATTTTTTAGTTAATTTTATTAATTTGTTAAATAATTAATAAATTTAATGAAGTATTTATTTATATATTTTTTCTATTCTAGTTTTTTAATGTTATTAGTATAAGCTATCATATTCTTCTAGTTAATTAATTGAACCTACATTAAAGTCTATTACATAAATTTTGTGCTGTAACTTAATGTACGGGGACTGTGTCGATACAATTGTTAGTTATGACTTTATTGTATACTTGGGGTGTTTTTAAATTAATTTATTACCTGCAATACAAGTTTTATCTTAAAGCAGGTAATCTAATAATGTTTGCTGAAAACCTATCTTGTACCCTACTATTTAATACTTTATGTTATTATTAGCTTGTTAAGGAATTAAAAATAAATTTATTATTATTATTATTATTATTATGTACCACTGTGAATCCTTGACAGAATTTATTATACATTAGCGGAGCAGGTGGTTCAAGCACCTAAAACTATTTCCAATAATTAATATCCGCCCAAAATATCTCCAAAATGAGCGGATGACTTTATAATTATTTAACATATTCAAGCAAGCTATTCGTTCCACAACATTAGGGATGCTGGGATATCTGGTTTAAACGAGATATCCGTCTCGGCGTGAAATTATAAAATCACCGTGGAACTAGGCACCTCACTTAAGAACGTCTATAATGTCTTGATATTTTTATATATTAAAAAACATTTTTAATTAAGTTATATAAAGGTACATCACTAAAATGTTAATTACATAATAGTAAGTTTTAAGAGATCTGTTAAATAAGGCATCCCACACACTCGAGACTGAACGAGATACAATCGCATAGACTTTCGAAGCCTGGAAATTTTGAAGCTACGATAAAACAAAATGTCTTTATAGCTGAGTATTATCCTCCTTTTTATATTTTGCAGGCTTCATTTTAAGTTAAAATATTACTTCATTTAAGTATTTCAGGAATATTTTCTTACTTATTGTATAATTTAACTTTAAAAGCGTATGAATATTAAAGTTGTTTTTGTCTTTATATTTTGATATATTTTAATTAACTTACTTTAATCATTTAATGTCAGCAACTTTTCAATAAAAGTAAAATGAATATCGTCTCAATGATAATGAAATATAAATAAAATGACTTAAAAGAAAACAATAACATTAGCATATATCCACTATTCTTAGTAAATAAGACAAGTTACTAATAATATGTAAATTAAAAGTGTTTACGTTTATCAAGAACTTGAAATTATATTATAAAAATAAATAAGACTGTATTTCAAATAAATATGATATATTCAAATGAAAATAAACTCTATTTTAATAGATATAGAATTTGAAATATTTTTTCCGTTGCATGATTCCATTTCGTGAGGAATAATTTTAATGAATTCATACATTGTAACAGTACTGACAAATACAGAATTTTCTGCCGTGTTAGAAACGGATTATTATATCTATGGTATAGATAAGATAGGTGTATTGATTTAAATGTAATATTTTATTCAGCCATAATAATATTTTAGATTTATCTATTTATTAGAAAAAACATTTTGATTTCGTCTTCCCATCGTTACAAAACTCAACAAAAAATAGGTAGATTCATCTACGGAATCTACCTAAAAATGAACAACTTATATTAGTTTTTTTATATATAACAGCATATTTTATTCTTTATAATTTGTATTTAAATTAAGATATTTATTTCTACGCTGCCATTTTTAAAAATTCGTTTTAGAAAATTATAATATCAATAGATTTTTGATTGAATAGATTCGTCCTAAGGCCGAGACAAGCGTTAACATAAATCAAACACGCATGCGCCGCCCAGCCCGGCCCGTATTCAAAATGGCCGACACTCACCGAACAGCTGATCAGCATTTTATTGCAACCATTTTGTTTTCTGGTCCTTTCAAACTTTCAATACATTCCTTCAAAGTATTCACAGTATTCAGTAGACTTTATAATAAATTTAAACTGTCTTATAATAAACAAAGTAATCAATGCCTTATATATTATTTAAAATTTTAATAATCATTTAGATACAAATCTTTTGTATATAAATAAATAATACTTTTTTAGCTAAATAGCTAAAAAAAGTATATTTTATTTTTAATTTAGTCGCCTCAGGGCTTTTAGGGATGTTTAGTATACATGATCAAAAACAATTTTCTTAACCAACATGATCCATCCTTGCATGGTTTGTTTATTTCACGTATGAAATGAAATGAAGGTAATAAAACATTTTCATACACTTATCTATTATTATTAAAATGTTTTGAAGTTTCATTGGACAATATTTTTTTAATCAGTTATTGGACGACATAAATACACTAGGCCTAAGGACAAGACAAAAGAAGTTTGAAACATAAATAAATTATATTTTCTTCTAATTATATTTATACGATAAATTAAACAAATTAGTCAATAAAATAGATTGAAGAATAATTCTTCAATCTATTGGATTATTATATTGGACGGAATCCCAAAGAAGTATTAATAATCGGCCTACCTGATAAGCGTTTTAACTTCTGTACAAAATTTCCTAAACTCCAGCATATTTAAGAAATATTTTAAACCCAAAATTAAACTTAGTCTTTATCAAGTAAAATACAGTAAGTTATCAAAGGTAATGCCCTCAAAATATCTTATTATTAACCTTTCAGAATGTAAGCGTACATAGATCGCTCGACCATAAATTTAACAACTCTTAAATCTCTTTAAAGGATAATATTTGACTTCTCTGTGGATACAAGTTTCCATCTTTACGATATTAACTTGGCTCGAGGATTAAGACGGTTAATACTTCGCCTGGAGCCGAAATAAATTTTAGGTTTTGAGAGGCTTACAAAGAATAACTTGTCTACAGACAGACAAATCCTATATACCGATGTCAATAAAATTATATGTGTTTGTTATTAGATATATTTTTTTAATAATAAAAATTTTATATGTCTATTATGATAGATAATACAGGAAGCCTCCTGTATTATGCATCATAATAATAAATAATAAACTTAATTGTCGCAAACGTTTTCCGCACGACAGTACACTACTTTGTTGCGATTCACTTGTAAAATGAGCTAATTTATACGTTCCAGTTAATCGGAGATATAGTATTTCTGGCGTCCTTAATTAATATTATAGTATTTATACAGTCAAGAGGACAAGTGCGTTTGTACTCGTGAATAACGCAATTCAATTCATTATATATTATTTTCACGACAATTATTTTACTTTATTTCTTTCGCCGGAAGGTTGAACGCTGGGTAATTGTAGGCTGAAGGGTTTTACTTTAGGGAATAATTGTAGAATGGAGGCTTGGGAGGGCTTAATTTAAGGGTATATCGTTTCGTTGTGCTTATACTGGACGAAGGACGAAAATTATCTCGGTAACGAGTTTCGTAAAAGCTTCAACGTCGGCTAATGAGAGTACCGACTTGTTCTCTTAATATGGAGTATAACTTTAAAATTGTTTATGAGTCGACGATTAATTTTGATGTTTATGGTAAAACACCGTTTTGGGTAATTATTTTTGAGGTCAATTTGACTTTAAATTTGGTAATGGCGACTTATATAGTTACCCTACAGTAACGTTAAAACATGTTAAAAGTACACATATTGATACAATATTTAGTTTATAAAACAGTGCACTATTTGAATGGCTTTAAGCAATAAGTGGTATTAATAACAACAAAATAATTATTATACTTACATTTAGAACCAGGGTTGACACCGGCGCACTGCACGACACTAAATAATTTAATATAATGAAATACATGGACACAGTCCCGGGGCGTTACTCGTTTTAAAAATGCACTGCACTCTAGTTTTACAACGACTCCGCAGGTTGGTCGGTCTGAAGATGGAGCCAGGACTCGTAAAGGAGGTGGTCCCATCTTGGAGACACTGAATTAGTGATGACCCCTGAATAAACTATCTAGTTGTTAGTGAAGTACTTCGAAAACGCATTCAGATTATTCAATACATAACAAAAGTAACAAAGCTTAAACTGGTCCTAATTAAGAATTCTATTTCGTATCAAAAGTCCGTCGTAAATTAAAGAGGGAACGCTAATTTATTTTAATTAATACAAATAGCTTCCTAAATGTACAATAATGAACAGTGGGGATTCTTAGAGAGAATAATGGACCCCTACTAATAATATTATTAAAGTAATTTGTATAAATAACATTAAGATATCTTACATCATTCCTTTGTATAAAAAGTTTTACATATTAATTAATGAGTAACTAATGACTTTATTACCAACCGAAATCAACCAACTGATTTTTATCCTGCAGGTGATTTGGTGATTTTGGTGTCACCTGCTTATATTATTTTTATAATATTTTTGTAATATTTATTATTAGGATAACCAATAATATTCTAATTATGTGTCAAATAAATTTGATTATTTAAACATATACATTTTAAAAATATGTCTATATTTATGTTCAGTTTTTAATTTTTTAACATGTAAGAGAATATATAATAATTTTTATTAACATGTAAGAGAATATTGTTTGTGAAAGTTTAAGAACTTTGTAAACTAAAACTATTACTAAATGTATATAAACGTTACATATATAGTTATACACAAGTTTCGATATCATATGTATATATAATGCAAAGTCCAATATATGAAAGCTTATTAGATACAGTTCATAACGATAATATTATGCAATGTAAATTGCAAATTGAAACTCGATTCAAATGCAAATGTGACTTTCATACACAAATGAATTTTAAGAAACCCCCCATCGTGTTGGATCGTATTTTACAAGACCATGTTGATTTTAACATTACTTTTGCATTGAGCTAACATTTTCAGTCAGTTATATTTAAATATTATCAAATTTTATATAACTTTTAAACCAAATACATTTCGTTTAAGCGTAATCGTATTTAAGATTCTTATGTCAATCTATTTGAATATCAATATATTCATATATGCGTGAACAAGAAACTATCCGGTCAGACCGCTCCGGTGGATACGGGCACCGATAATATAAATAGAACTGTCAAACGAAGAATGTTTATTTTGTAAAAACCATTCAACGATCATAAATAATCATGGTATGTGTTTAATTTTATTCACAATACAATACAAATATATAGGATTGTTTTAAAAAATCTTACATTTAATTAAGAATATAACGTGTAATATAATATAAGATGGAGGGAACGAAGTGTTTTTCTTTTCTTTTATTTCTTGTTATGAGACAGTGAGCGTCGACGTCCAATGATATGAGCAAACGCACGCCGACTCACAACTATTGGTATAGAGTTTGTGGTCTGAGTTACAAGACATTCATTATACCTTTCATATATAAATATATGACAACAAAATTAACTCTTACAATAGCTTGTTATATATATGTAATTATAATATTGATAAATATCTCTTTTATTTAAAATTTGTTATATCTAATCCCATACATTTTTCAAAGACGATTTTAAATCCTTGTAAATTTCATTAATTTTTTTATCGTGTTCTGAACTTTTTACTATTTGTCTAAAAATCAAAGATTAAATGATATATAAATTATAAACTCTGTAAGCTTATGGATCACACCAAAGCAATATACCTTTTCATACGTGTAACTTTTACGTAAGCTCCACTGCATTACGCTAAGGAAATTTATTTTGGGCCTAGATATGACTACCTGCGACTCACGGTACATATAATAATACCGACCGAAGGCATTCATAAAATATGTTATAAAAATGTATCAAGAATATATTACATTCCTCCTTACTTTATTAAGTAGTTTCTAAAGATTCGTCGCGTTAGATGGGGTTTTCAATTTATTTAGATTTAGCTTCGAGATTTGATTAAGGAAATGTTACTATGGATTGTAGATAGACCGTCGCCAATCTAAATAATTGACGGACTTCTCTGTCCGTTTTATAAATTCTTGATAGAACAAGGGATGTGTAGAGATGTTGTTTAAGATTACAAAGATATATATTATTAATATTTGTTACCAGAGAGATTTCATCATTTCAAAATTGTTGGCGATCTAATAAATATTGATATTTACATAATCCCATTTTTTATGTATTTAAAAATTGTTGGCAACTCTTTATTTTTATCATGATTTTATTATGAATGAAATATATATAAAATATATAACGCGAAAGCTCTAAGAAATTTAGGAAAAAATACAAGTCAGCGCTTTTTATATTATGTGTATAAAAGTAAAGGGTGGAAATAAGAAGTAAAAGAGGAAAAAAAAAAAGTATTATTAGTCTCAACGAAATGGAATTGGATCGTTTCGAGGCGAAACTTTCAGAGAAAATTCTCTTGCATTCAGTACTTCACTTAGCTTCGGGCCACCATCATACTTTTACTAAATTTCGTGAAACGTAATAAACTTACACATCTACAGCGTGCTTTTATTTATATTTATCATTAAAATAATATATTATAACAAGTCCAACGGACTTCATTTTGTATAACAAATCTAATAATTATCCCTCATACATTATTTATTGGCTTGTAACAAAGGCATTGGTAATACATAACCGATTCGATATTAAATCGTCCTGTCGGATGGGATATTAAGATATTATATATTTTATGTATTTCTTTGAAATCGCCGCCATTTAAGTAAGGGTGGCGTCTGAGTTCATTGTGAAGCTGTTCAGGGGTAAAGTTACGACCCCGACAGGTGTGATATCAAATTAACTCCTTGTACTGAATCGCTTTTTATACAACTCTAATGAACTCGTGGGATCTTCATTATAATGAGTTTTGTCTGTTTGTAGTTAAACAATGGTAGAGCAGCGCAACTTTGTAATTCTAAGATGGCGACCAACCTGCACGATTAAATTTAACACACTCCACCGTATACCTGCAACAAAATGAGAATTATTAATTAAAAATGTTCATATTAAGAGAGATTACCGGTCGTTGACCTCCCAGTCGATTGCAAAAAATATATGCAGGGATAAGCGGGGATTTGCAACTAAATTGTTTTAATCAAGCGAACGGATACTCGGTTAGCGACCTCGTATTTAAATCGCATATCTTATGTTAATCCGTTAAATAAGGCTCCATTTATAATGATTTTTCATCTTACTGAAAATATAGTAAATATTTTCTTATATATAAACATTTTCTTACACCTATTTGTTGTTTTGAATAATACACTTTTAAAATTGAATTCTCCATAATATGAAAGCCTTTACGCGGATGGGGTTGTAAAAATTAATTGAACCGCTAGAATGTCATGAAAACGATAAAATTACAATTCCCGAGGCGCCAGATGCACGTCCCTTTACTGCGAGGCGTAAATTGAATACAGACAATTGTTACAATTTTATTGTTTTTCTATTAAAATTCATTTCGATTGTTAGGTTTAAGACAATTGTTAGGAAATTACATCTATTATATTCATATATTCATATTTTCTTGTGTTGTAACTGTTTTCATTTGCGTATCCGTTATTTATTCATTTAAATTCATTTAAACATATTATCTCAATTAATGACTTTTTTTTGTATCATTTCTTATAGTTAAAATTTCCAATTTCGTATGTTTTGTAAAAATGGTTAAACTTACAATTTTCATATTTTATTCGCCATATGTAAGTTGTGATAAAATTTATTTTAATACACAGTTTAAGCTCGAGACGGTCGCTGCAACAAAGTCTATTGATTGGACAGACGAAAGACGCGATCTGTTTCATATTATATATATATATATATATATATATTATGAGTGGTGTGTTTGCTTATCAATTATAAATTTTATAATTTTAATACTAATATTTTTATTAGGTATATATTTTTTTTACTCAAATTTTTAATCAAACATAACATTAATGCGTAAAATTAAAGACGTGTGGTCCTAAAGCTAAGTTTTTTAATCCGGTGTAACCAAATACCTACACATGTTCTCTGCTTTGGTATTTTTTGTTTAAATTTATTATGAAACGTCAGATGAGAGCTGAGATAAAAGTGTCAGAAAAATGTATTGATGAATAATAATTAATTAGTTCAATAAAATTATATATTTTATTACAATAACATTACACACAGACAGCACAGACAATAACTGAATATATGACAATAACAATGTAATGTAATCTCAATTAGTCACCCAAGATCACACTATAAATAGGGCACTAAAATCGTGTGCTATTTCAATTATCACACCGTCTCCTTGATTTTAATTCGTGGAATATCCCTGAATATCTAATTTTATGTACTACATTTTATTATGATAATAATAACTGCATATATTAAGTTTAAATGTCAAAAATGCTTTAGTTTGTTCACTACTAAGCTTTAATTATTCATATGTATCGGTATCTTTATGTATCTTTTATCTTTTCATAGAAATAAATACAATAAGTATATCTTAATATACGTATGTATTAAGAATATGATACAAATATCCTAAATATGCTGTAACATGTTAAAAAATTGTTTCTACATTTACATATATGGTAATTGACATTTGTATCTTAGTATAATAAAACAATAAATATGTATATTCAAAGAAAATAATAAAAATATCAGTATCTTAATTTTTATATTTCTAAAACGATTATATAAGTCTCTACAAAATTTACCAAAAGACCACGAGCGTTTAAAGATACTTAATACACATATATATATGTGTGTACACATGTATGTATATATATACATACATGTATACACATATATATATGTGTGTATACATGTATGTATATATATATATGTGTGTAAATAAACACCAACAATATATAAGCTTCTATATAATTTTCTTTCACAATATATACAAATATGAAAATATCAATTCGTCATCATTAAATACTCAGTATACTTAGCAATAGCTGGAAAATAGCTTATTTCTTATATTATAGTTATATATTAGCGTTTTTCTGATCGACGAATATTCTTATCACCGGATATTACTAGGCACAGAACCATACAAAGATAAAGGTACCGACGATATGCAATAACAATAACGAAGCCAGCTACCAGAGTCCTATCGATCGGCAAAACTTTCTAACCAGTGTAACGAGATCGCCGAAATTATCTTTATCCGACCCAAAATATATGAACTCACTAGAAACGGGGGGACCGCGGTGTGTCAACCGACACTGGGTATTTCAAGTAGGTCAGAGGGAAAATTTACAAACACTACTGCTTTTTGGCAACGTCGATTTTTTTAATCAGCGAATCTTTCCGGGTCAATGCGATTTATGTACAAAATATATGTTTTCAATTGATTTTTTTTATATTAAAAAGATAAATATTTATTTATTTTATATAACATTTAAGTTAACGGTTTTTATTTGTTAATAAAATTTCTCCATTAATGTAAAATTAACTAAATGATAAGTTGGTTTTAAATATTACTTTAGGAATATAAATCACTGTTTATTAATACTGTGTTGTAATTTTATGTTTTTATGAGAGACCAAATTTCCATACTTTAAAGACACTTAAGAAATGACTTATTTTCAAGTGAG
Organism: Melinaea marsaeus rileyi; assembly: GCA_918358865.1. NCBI lineage: Eukaryota > Metazoa > Arthropoda > Insecta > Lepidoptera > Nymphalidae > Melinaea > Melinaea marsaeus. Next base: position 20,887,727 of record OU911085.1, read on the forward strand.
TTTTTTATTAAAACATAAATTTAACACTCCAGATATCTTACCTACGAAGCGTAATTTGTATTTTCAACACGACCATCTTACTAAGAACTAACTCACGTATCTCCTTTGACGTTATCAACGCTATTTTATAGGAGGCAGTGAAGAAAAGAAGTCTCAAGATAAATTGGCTATATTTAAGATAGCAGTCCTTTTCCTTTCTGTCAACGATTAAACCCACTTTAGATAAATTATAAAGGTCACCTCAGACCGCGAGCTGGATTGAAGAGGGATAACTTATTGAAATACTTACTCAAGTATTATTTTCAAGAGCCCTCAATATGAAGGTTGTTTTATTAATATTGCCTTCAAAACATTGATGAATAAACGTTTAAGTCTTTATACTTCAAAAATATATTGAAATATATTAATATAATAATTATTACTAAAATAATAACTAATATCTATACATATAAGTAAAATTTAAGTGTCTGTTTGTAAGTTCAAATTAACATTTTGTTTCAGTATATATATATATATATATATATATATATATATATATATATATATATATATATATATATATATATATATATATATATATATATATATATATATATATAAATGCATATGGATGTATATGATACTTACATAACATAATATTTTTTTTAATTATTGTCTATCTATCTGTCTGTGTGTTCCGGCTTGGAACAGCTAAATCGAATTTTTAAAACATTCACTGGATAAGGAGTAACAAACAGGCTACTTTTATGTTAAACATATTCCTCACGAGCGATGTCGCGGGCACAGCTAGTATTAAATATATAATAAAACGTATCATTTAACAAGTGTTTTGCTAACATCGATATAAATCTGACAAACACCTCATAAATGTCACTCCTAATAAAGAGTACAAGACTAAACCAAAAATGTAGCTCATATATAAAGTAAATAGAAAAGTCGAAGCGCAATCATATATATATATATATATATATATATATATATATATATATATATATTTATACACATATTAAAAAACCATACATTTTTCTAGAGTTGTGTTACCACAGGTTATTAGGAATTGATAAATACTGAAATATTAATAATATGATGTCATGTCGTGTTATTCGTGTAAATATACCGAATAAAATTGAATGCAAGGTGGTTGTTTGTTCGTAATTAGTGATTTTTTAGATGAAAACTTTACGTAGATGTAGGAGCTGTATAGTGTCCGTCGGCACGCAACATCGCGTGTCCCGCGCCCGCCCTCGTAAAACAACTGACAAATATAAGCCTATATATTGTGTATTGACGGAAAATTGTGTAGTTTAATGTTGTTAGGTATGTTTACTTGATTTTGCATGTTTTGGTACAATTTTTTTTGTACAATAACCATACCTTTATAATTTTCTGAAAAAAGATTTTTTTTGTTGTCTATTAAAGTATTTTTTCAGTAGAAAAATAATGAAAAATTTAAAGTTAGTATTAATAAACTTAATTAATATTAATTAAATGTAACATAACTATATAATCATCAATATATTTTTACAGCTCATATAATTAATAATATAAGTGTAATATTTGTATTTAATTAAACTTTTTAATTCATTCGCTTTCATAGTTATTATAAAATTATTAAAGTAATGAATATTTTTGTATGAAATCAGCAGGATGTTATCGGGATTCATACAATGTATGTATGCAAATGAGTGGACGTAGTAACTTATTCTCGGTAAATGAATGGGCGGTTACTTTTCATACAAGGACTTCCAACTATATAGTTTAATAGTTTATTTAAATGGATTTTGTATTCATTTTGATTAAAAATAGTAATAATAGTTATAATGGATAAGAATTACAAGAAACATTAATACTTAATGTGATGAGAACTTAAAATGATAGAACTATTAACTAATTAAAACTATATAGATATAGATATAGAATAAAGTAACTTCCTCATTTGCATCCATATTGAGATTTTTATTTATTCGTAGTTCAAGTACCCACGCGTTGAGGGAGCGTGTTCAACCCACTCGCTGCACCGTATACAGAACTTGATTCGTATTGACGTTTTAGAGTTCCGTAGCGTTATAAAAAAACATTCCAAGTCGATATCCAAATTATAATTATATATAATATTTATATTTCAGATCGCTCTTGACATAATATAATATATTCAAAACGTCGCCGCTGGATGTGACCGGCATTGTCCTGAGTAATTGTTTTAAAAGTTGAGTCCATGTGTAGGTTGATTGGGTTGACTATTTGGTGGTGAGATAATTGGTATTCTTAGATATCCTACCATGGAATGTATAGGAAAATAACATGCCTCTACAATTACGTGCTTCGCTTGTATATATATACATTAAAATATATATATCAAATAATTTCTTCAGATTATTTCTCAAAATCAAGCCCTTCCTTAATATAAAGTTTTATTTGTCAATGATGTACTCGCTCATATTATTTGGTGAAAATTATACGCTTTGTGTTCTGTATGTAATAATTAATACATTTAATTGTTTGTTTGTCTTAATATATTAATTAAAATATTTATTTTACTTACACGTATTTAACAAAATTAAATATCTCTACACTGCCATCATATCAGGGACTCTAATATCATCTGAATTAGGAACTAAATACCAAATAATTAAATTGATTACTATACTTACACAAACATAAGTCATATTATCAATACACACACAGACACACACACACACTATTAAATCGCAGCCCCACAGATGACTTAACTGTTACAGACAGAAATCTAAACTAAACTAAAATTTGTCGTTGTACAGTTATTTTTGAATACTATTAGTGACATGGGCATTGTTGATTTATATTGCCCTATAACTGAGTCGTCCTCACCGCAACCCTTTATCACTTTTTGTACCGTTTGCTTTTAAAAAACCACACACAAAATAATGTTTTTGCTCTCATTAATAAAAAAATTAACGGTGTCTTTTGTTATAACAGACCAAGAAAAAATTAAGAACGCTTGTGACCATTTTTTTAAATATTTTGTTAGTATAGTTAACATAAAATGTTCAGTTTTTAGTTATAAGTATATAGGTACAGTTGATTTATATATATATTGAATATTAATATTTAAAAAACAGTTTAAAAATACCTAGAGAAGATGAGATCTGTATTCAATTTATTATGTTTATACATGTATGTTAGTCAAAATGTTGATAAATTCAGTACTTTTACTGACATGCCGGGAAGTAGGTACTACAAAATAAAACTATAAAAATAATCTTAAAAATAGAAAAACAGAAACAAAATTAAATTAAAATGTTTACTAAAAGTTGTATAAAAATTCGAAACCGTAAAATGCTAACACTTCAGAGCGTTGAAAATATCTCCAATGCAAATTTTTACAGCAGACAGTTTTAATTTACTAGAACAAATTCAAACAAAACTTATAATAATTATATAATAATGCGTGTTTTTCTATCCATATTGTATTTTTAATGTCATACCAAGAGGTGCATTATGAAGATACTAATATTACACCTACAGCGTAATATTAGTATCTTTTCTGATACCTATGTATCCAATGTACTGTTGAGTGTGAAAGAGATAGCATTTTAAGTATCTCCTATCTTGTGTGCGTGGGGTCGTAGTTCTGCCATTCGATACTAGATGGCGGTACTAACATGTGCATAGAATCATCTTAAATAAGAAAACTTTAAAAAGAAAGTACAAAAAAATATATAATTAAATATTCTTATTATATACATTAAAAGTATTCTAGAAATCACAATCATTTATCGGCACAGTGCTGCCAAAACTTGTAGCGGAATTTGTTGGAACTAAATCATCTGTAAATGAACTTGAGCAACTTAAGTATTTTATTTTTACACATAATAATAATTCTTACTACATTCGCTATAAGGCCCATAATGGTATAAATGTTGTACAGCCTTGAGGCCTTATTTGATAGGTTGCTATTTAATGTGTTACATTCCTTTTACGATTTAGCAAATTGTTTTCGCGCCAACTTTAGGACAAGCCTAGATGGAGATTAAGTTCAAAGTTAAGCTTAACTTGAGTTATGAATAATACTTCATTGTCTTCAAGGGAATTCTTAGACAATTTTAGATAAAACTACTCTAGATTAGGTAGCTTTAGAAATATAAAAAACATACTATAATGTTACTAATTAAATAACGTTATAAAAATTGTATATTTTTGTATTCTGTAACATTATACAATTTGACACTGCATAAGAAAGTATGGTACCACTAAGAAATGAGAAAAACCTGAATCTTTTTAAGTATTCCTAAATTATTACTAATAATAAATTATTATTAATCATTTTTTTAAATTTTATTTCTTATAATTATTTTTATTATTATATTTATTTCTTTTTGTTTTTTACTTTCTTTTTTTTTTATAATTCAACTCTAATATTTTATGTAATCTTAATTTATTTAAAAAATAAAAAAGATATGTATTTTTTTCTATTGTATTTTGTTACTTGTTCTATGATTGTGTGATCGTCTTTATAATTTCCAATAAATATTTTAATAAAAATAAATTTACACAAACAAACATATGTATGTGACTTGTAATTGTAATATAATAATACACTAACTGGTCTGAGTTAGACAGTAGGTGATCACTGGGCATGGCTTTTGGAATACCAGAAAATACACAAGAGAAATCCTTTAGATGAGACAGGAGAGATATAGTTTATTTTTTAAGTTATCTATGTCATATCCATCTGGAATCAGCCAGGAAGTTCATTCCAGACCAAGGTAAATCGTGGAAGATAATTCCTTGAAAATGTTAGACAACCTACACATCTCGACGTTAAAGATGGTAAGAAATTACAAATTCTTTGAAGCGTATTATGACAAATAAATATCCTTATTTTATAGATTGAAACGTGGTTAAATACCGATAGTTCTTTAATAAGGTCAAAATAACTAAAATATTATGTTGCATTCATATCATAGATTCTTTAAGAAATACATTTTGTTGGGACCTGTGACCAAATTCGACTGTTATAATGGTTTGAAATTAATGTGACGGTCGAGAATCGAATTTGGCACACATATTCAAATGTAAAGAGCTTCAGGACCTTCTGACGTCACAAGGATATATTTATATATGATACATAGGTATTTTATATTAAATAATATACTATTTTACGTTCAATAATTACTCTTTCCTTATTTTATTTTATATTCCGTTGATAAAGTTTTATATCGCTATAAAAACTTAATTAGTTGTAATTTACATGAATTTCATAACTTAATTTACGTACAAAATCCAACAATAGGAGGGTGCTTTTACAAAATGTGTTGTTTTTTTACGAATATACATAATGGTAATAAGTATATTACATAATACTCCTTAAGGGTAATATTTCATATTCCTTAAAGGTAAAAAGGACTAGGGGTCTTTACCAATCAGATTTTATGATAGTTTCAAGAATATTCACAGTAAAAATCTAGGGATAGGTATGAATGAATCATTTAAATTAAATGTTTAGATTTACATATAAATTAATATTAATATTTTTAATACATCTTTCGTACAAGAGATTCTATCAATAATGTTTATTAATGTTAGAGACAATGTTGAGTAAGAAGAAATAATATCTAAAAGTAATACATGAATGCCTCTTTATATCCTTATATAAATAGTACCTAATATATTTTATGTCAAGACCAAGAAGCTTAGTTGAGGCTTACGGGGTTAGACAAAATAAAAAGGGACAGTACAAAAAATTTTGCTGAGAATGTCACTACGTATAAAGAATTAATATAACACTTGTATTATTTTATTCATTCTCCAGATGAAAATATATTTTATAGGAAAATTCGACTAAAGATTAAATTGAATTGATGGGAACAAAATTGTACCCACTATTTTATAACTTAATTACTAATTAATACTTGTAATGAAAACGTATACGTCAAATTAATTCAATTATCACATACATGTATAATTTAAAAATTATCGTGATTTTCGTCTAACCTTTAAACATTTTCTAATTGGAAATTCAGTTTGTCTGTTTTAGAGGAGAGGTCAATGAACTACATAATGACATGATTTGTGATTTAGGTGTTACTTGATATAGTAAGCCTAAATTATTTTACTTATAATTGTCTACAGTTAAAAAGTTTGTGGTTCATTTCGTGGTGTCCCATATGATCCAGTGTATTATAATCCTATAATTTTATTTAGCTCCCAAAATCAATCCATATGTGTTATTTGCAGTGTCCGAATTTGAGTCCTAGCTAAAATGTATATTAAATTATTTTTAAGAGTTTTATACACATTTTTATAACATATGTAAGAAGCTAATCAGGAAGTACCTACAGCTGTATAGCTTAAAAGAACATAAGATAAAGTCTTTTCTCTTTTCGGGTCTGTAGTAAATAACTTTCCGCAAATTACATGTTGGCTTTGACAATTAAAAACGATTTTGTATTACTTTCAATAAAGATTTTGATCGTTTTTTATTTTTGTTACATTTTATTAACTATGATCTTATACTAACTGTGAACTGAACTGATATCATATATATAGTATAAACCAAATTAAAAAAAAATTGTATATGACTATTTACTTTATAAATTAACTAATCCTAAGAAGGATTTTGGCTTTTTAATAATATATATAGGTATAATAAATCATAGGAGAAGAAATTTGTATGAAACGTATTTTCTTTCACATTAGGTAAATGGTTTTTAGGACCTATCACAATCACAAAATACGTATTTCAAATAGAAAAAATTAGTAAAACAACCCGAACGTAGCAGGAGCTAGTTGTCTGATTGAATATTATACTTTGTATATTTTGATTGTCAAATACCAATATATATTACCATTACCATACCATTATAATTATCCCTTATTATATTTGTTAAGCATTTATTATTTTTAACATAAACAAGTGTAAAGCTTCCATTATTTAAGCTATATTTAAATGAATTTTTACGGTATTTATTACTTATTAAAAAAAATATGTCTACATATATTTTTACCTCATTCAACCAAAAATGAAAGGTTCTTTTAAAATATCGACTATACACATCATATAGCTAGTAAAAGTATGTTTATTGCAGGCCTTATGTATTTTCCAAGATATTTTACAAAATTATTTGCCTTTGCTTCTTTACAGGACATATTCAACCTAACTCCGCCAACAATAATTGAGGTTAATTCTAAATATTAATGATAGAGTTATATAAAAATATATAGTAATACAATTATTTTTGAATACCTTCTACATACAATTAACTTTTAAATATAAAGTGCGGTAATTAATAAATAATATAGGTATATTTTAAATGGATCTTTTAGGTACAGCTATAGAATTGTAATAAAATACAGCATTAAAAAGCTCTAACTAAAGTTAAACTCTAAATTGGTAACTTGATACATGAAACAATATTTGGCAATACTGGCCAAACACTGACAAACAATTAATATCGTGAACTGTAGAATTTACTATATTTAGTTACAAACTCCTCGCAAACTAGATGTAAATTAAAAGCTATCTACAATAATGTAATGTATACAAGGAAACAAATCCAAATGTTACTCATTGACTTCAAAGTCATAAATCCTAACTAATTATTATAAAATAGGGATAGATGCAGTGGGATAGGTGTCTTGTTCTGTATGAACTAACTTCCTAATAAGACTATCGGTTATGCATTTTCAATAGGAAGCGTATTACTAAACCCCCACCAATGCTGTTACGGACAAACCCGTGTGAAATTAATTATATAACTAAGTTATCCCAATAAGTAAATAAATAACCACTTCCTTGTAATTAAGATAAACAAAAAGAGGGTAACCATCTAAAAAGATATTTAAAAAGATAGTCGCTTGGATTACAAATTATCTATCTTAATAATATTATAACTATCTTTCTAAATTTTATTTATTAATATACCTTTAGGTATGTTTCTATCATGACTGTATATCTATCCATAAAAGGGGATTCCCCATTAACACGTCATGGTGTAATAAATAAGTAAAATAAATACTTATTACATATTTCTCATAACAAATGTTTTTAAATAAGTTATTTCTTAAAAAAAATCGTACCATTTTGTTCATTTGTAGATTCCTAGATTGTATTGGAAATTAAGACTATCTTTAATCTATAAATGAGTATTGGGACCTATGTAGATATTCAAAATTTATAACCTACCAATTAGGTATTTCTGGAACAAAATTTATATAGGATATAGTATAAGTTATTCAGTATTAAAATTTAGGTAATAATAAAACCAGAAATTTATCTTACAAATTAGTTTTTCAAATCAAATTTGCACACCTACGTCATATGTAAAGCAAGTAAATCCGGGGTCAAAGCGATATAAATTTGAATATATTTAAATAGTTTTATTTAAATATTTACCGCTCTTGAAATATTTTAAATATAAACCGAGATTCCTAAAAATTTTTAAACTACAAACCTCTTTTGTCAAAACTTTTTACAAATCGGACTAATTTATTTAAAAAATCATAAACAGTTAATATTTTTTTTCCGCCAACCAATAACCACGTCACCTACACGCATATCTAATTTACCAAAATTATCATACAAATGTCTTTATAATACACTTTATTCTGAAACCCTCTTTTAATAAAGATATAACAAGAACTTCATCCTTAAACTCGAAACTCGTCGCGCCCCGCCTTTTCCATCATGGTGGTATTCTACCATCACCACTAACTGTCAAACTAACGGACATCTATTTATCTCTCACAGAACGAGATATCTATATAAAAAACTACATGCATCAGACAAGGGCCACCATGAATGAGAGCGAGACGGATATATTTCAGATGCACTCCGCTACGTCAAGCATCACGGTATAAAATAAGCTTGATTCATTTGCATTGCAAGTGCAACCTTATCTCGAGGCAACGAGAGTTCTATTTTGAATACTGAGATGCATTGGTCGATCGTGTTACGAAAGAACGTTAGAAGAGTAAAGATATATTTATTTCATATGATAGAATAAGAAGAAATATAAATGGAGTCTTCGTTGAATAAAGTTTTTGTTGATACTTGTACAGTTCTTAGTGATTATAAAAGATGGCGTTACTGGTAGGTATGTAATAAGTTGAAGCTTATTTCTGTCTCCATTGAATATCAATTTAAAGATGTTGAATGGTTGAAATACATTATAATTTTGTAAATAAAATAAAGTATAATTTGTTTCATATAAAATAAAAAAAATTCGATAAATACCTTATATATTTTAACAACTATAGTAATATTAGTATTATATACAGTAATAAATTGTAATTATAAATAAAATAACAAATAAATAATACCTTTATCTATACCGGTGGATTTAATATCAAGGTGAGAATGTAGTTTTGTTATATATTTAAAATAATAAACATAAATTTAAATATTATGTTATATTTATTAATATATAATAATATGCACAAACAATATATTATATAAGTATGTAAATAAGATTTAAAACATGTTTTCAAAGTCACGCCTTCAATTTGCATAGCCTTTAAACTTCTACCGACTTTAGCACTACAACCTACATTTATTAATATGTTTATTATTTAACTGTAACATGAAAAACAAACACTAAAATACAAAAGAAAATTTAATATTTTTTAAACTATTATTGTTTTATACTTATTTTAATTTTATTAACAGAAAATATGTCTTACATTTTCCGTATATTTGAACTTTAACACAAAAATGCTTGGAACTTTACATTACACTAATATATTAACTTTATATATAGTTTATGAAGTAAATAACAATATAATACTCACATTTGTTTTGAAAGCTTCAACCCGAGTTGCGACGCGTGGTCGCGACGGTAGCACGCGTCACTGATACCCAAAAAAACGTCAAAAACACATAGTTTCATAGAAAAAAAACAACACAGAATACGTTAAAATACGGAGCAGAGGAGATGTGTCGCCCGTGGCCGCGTTCACATCTAAACGGCCCGAGTTTTATGTTAGATTACAGACGTAACTTTTATAGATCCTCGGTGCTATATAACGGATGGCGGTTTGGGGGATAGTAGCCTTTATATGATGGTATGAAGGGGGATAATGGCGTACGGGGTGAGGTGCACGGGTGTCATTAAATGTCGCGCGTCGAGGGACGTGGGGGGGGGGGTAAAGTTTTGGGTATTGATTGAATATGAGGTGGATTAGTCACTAATCATCAACAATTGGGTGTCGACCGCCTTAATTGGTGTTAAAGGGTTGTATGTACTCGGCTTTATATGAATGTATCGACATGTACATAACAGGATGTATATTTGTTTTCAAGTTACATGTTATTTATATATTTTGATCTGATATATATTTAAACCGTTTATTGTACAGTAAGTGTCGTGTGGGAAGAATTTATTTGAATAGCATCTTATCGAGCGGGTTGAAGAACGCTTTATTGGAACGAATAAGTTTAATTATATCAAATATTTTCATCTCTTCAATGTAACATTTATCTTCACTTTATGTATATTTGTTTAAAAATATCAATACCGGACTTACAGTCTATAAAGATATGATTGATTTACATATAACAAATATTACGTAGTCTTAAGGACATATAACTAAATAAATTATAAAGAAAAAAGATTTTATATTTTTCAATAAAATCACTTAAAAACCTTATCAAAATTGGCTAAGCTTAGTGACACATGAAAATCAAAAAAAAATAAAGGTATAATTGCTCAAGTAACTAATTTAAGACCTTAAAATTAAATAAATTGAAAAGAAAACGTATTTTTTTTAATTATTACTTTAAAACCTCATCAAAATGTGTTAAGCTTGGTTCTGTATAAAATAACAAGTGGATTTCTCAAATAAAGTTATATCAAACGTCAACACGTCGGTATCAGATCGATCGCAGCCTTCAATGGAGCCTTCTACCCATTTAGATTCGCATCAGAAGGCGAGGACTGGACGAGGATTTTATATTTTTCTCACATACATAGGGTTTTTAAATCTTAAATCTCTTCAAGGATATGATGTGTGTGTATTAAATATAAAGATGTTAGTGTGTGTGCGTGTTAAATATATGTAGATGTGTGTGTGATATATTTAGATTTTTTAATTATCATCATTTTTTTCTAATTAACTTTCAATAAAAATTTTCAAATCAGAATTTGTACATTTAATTATATTTAATATATAGTTCTGATATTTAAAAACCAAGCCATGATATAAACCTTTATATAACATAAAAATTAAGTATATAAAAATACTTTGTAGGTACTCAAGCGATCTCTATCAGCCTGCACCAGTTTGTCTCTACATACTTACAATGTAGAGTTATAATTATTTAACGTAGGTATCTCTGTTATATATCTTTACCTACGAATTAAATTTTACATAATATATATATTTTTTAAATGTAACTTTGTATATAATATTTGGGATTTTAGTCTTTAACATTAATAATTTTAAGTTTTTTATTTCTCATAAGACAATATAACCTAAATTTTTTTATTCCCTTAAAAACAGCATTCGTCGTATTAAAACTGACTATTTAAGAATAAGAAATAAGTAAAATTCATATTCATAAATCTAAGTAAGTTAAAAACTCATGTAAATTGAAAGTGTGAAAAAACTCATAACTAACTCTATGATATCACTAAATATGACTAGGTATATTTTATACCCGCCTCTCCCAATGCATACCTACGCATGGGTAGGTATTTGAACTTTGGACCGTACCTACTGTGAACGCATTCTCATATAGGAATTTATATAGGTGACCATTTAACAAAATATCTTTACGAAATAGTCAACTTTATAGGCAATTAGGCAACTAACTAATAGTACTGACTAAGGATCTCATTAGAGGAGGAATTTCAAACTCAACCCCTTCAAGACAATGCCTTTACCGCAAAGCATTAAGGGGTTTTGAGCTCAAAAACAAAGAGCCGACCGGGTGGGGGTTAAGGGGGGTTAAAGCTGTAACACTTTTACGATCGGATATCCAGTGCTCATGCGCGTTGCAGGTCAGAATTTGCATCATATTATCGACACGTCCAGAATCCTGTTCTGGATTTAGATTCAACGTTTTATATCTTACCTTTATATATCTTTTTATACTATATACAAATTAGCTTGGGTTTATCTTATTCTTTTCACTATCTTTTTTTATATAAAAGTATATTAAAGATTAGATTTAGTTAAAATAACTTTATCATTTTTAGAACTAACTTGCTGTGTACATATCAGTCGATATTCAATTATAATATTCTAAGGTCATGACATTTTTATTAGATGCGGCCATTATTTATAATTTAAACAATTGTCACAGATCATGTCTGTCGCTTTTAAATGAGAAAAGCGGGGGCGCTTAATTAGTGTTGTTTATTTGGTGCATAAATAAATTAATAATAACATGTACCTACTATTTTAGATAGAAGAAAAATATTAAAATATTAATTAAATCTTAAATTTCAATTACTGTTTAAAATACAATTATAATATTTGTCAGTAACTTAATATTGTATTTTAAGTAACTTAAGGATTTTTTTTTTACTTTTAGTCATTGTATTTATACAGTATAATGTATGTGTATATATTAGAAAATTAAAAAGAACCTTACCTCCTAAATAAATATACTATTTGTTTGAAAATAATTCCGCCAAATAAATTAATGTTTTGTATTAATCTTCAAATATTTTATATTATTACCTGATTATGACTGGATTTAGAAAAATAAATGAGCAAAAAACAGTTTAAAAAATAATCAAACTTAATGCTAAATAATAAAAAACTTAATAAACAAAATTAAAATGTAAGCATTACACTGAACACCTTTTTCAATATGCCTTGAAGATAAAATACCAATTTAATAACAACAAAATCCTACCTTTTAGTATTATATGATATTTAATATTACCTGTCCAAGCGTGGGCTCATTGCAACTATGTCATTTGATATAAAATATATATTATTCTATATCTACCTACAAGTTCGTTCGACCAAATAATGTTTTTCTAAAATAAACATAGATCAAATTATTCTTTATAATATCACCTATCCGCTAGTGAAAGTCCTGGCAAAATTGGTCCAGCCGTCTCAGAGATTAACCGGAAAAACACACAGACAGACAGATATTTTTTTTATCTAAGTATTGTATACACTTTCATATGTATTGAGCGAACACTGTTTATTAGTAAACATTTGTTTATTGAAACTTAATCTATATTTTATACTTACTTCAATATAAATATATTTCTATTAGACACAACACTAATAAAATTTCACAACACAACACACCCGGTGTTACACCAAGGGACGGACCCATTCTGTTACAACTGTTGGAAGGATCGCCTTACTTCATTTGCATGAAAATAACAGCAAACAAAAACATTCCGAAGACCTGGCCGTTTGATTAACATACAACTAAATATGATAAAGTCATGCCACATTGTATTCGAGTACCCACCTACCTACTGGTACGATAATACGCCCATGTAATAACATTCCGTGAGAATGTCTAATAAGAAAAGTGGTATTTCAAATACCAAAAGACTTACGAGTCAGTTAAATGTGTACACTAGCGGTGCCTGCGACTTTGTTCGATTTTTGTAAATAAAAGTAGCAAAATTCACTAAGATAAGACTAAATAAAAACAAATTCACTAAAAACCAAAAAAAAACAATAATAAATCCCACATATATATATACAAGTAAGAACTGTATAAGAAAATGAGAAACTTTGCATGTATATATATATATATATATATATATATATATATATATATTGATTGATTGATTTGATTTATGTACTAATGCGTATATATTTATAGTTGAACAACAGACAAACAATGTACGGAGATGTAAAATGCAAATTAGGTAAATCTTCTAAATTATAACCTATCCGCCAGTCCAGGTTCTCTTAAAATTGGTCCAGACATTTTAAAAAATTAGCCGGAACAATCAAACCGACGGATATACATTTTAAAAATAGATTTTTATGTAAGTATACACTCTCATATGCATTTAGTTAAAAGCTGTTAATTTGTAATTACAAACAGACACAATTTTATTTATATGTATAGATATTTATTTTATTTTATACTGAATTTATTAAACATCAAATAAGAAAAGTAAATACATTCATCATTGGTGGGTTGGAAGAATCTACATGGAAACATTACCTTTACCTACCATTTGTTAGTCTTAAAAAGAAAGATATATAAGATATACTATTAGATATATATTATATAGCAAATGTTAAGCTATAGTTGTAGATAATAAAAAAAATATATAAGAAAACATATACTCAGGTGTCGTTGTAGAAAATATATATTTTTTATGTAGTTTCCTAACCGAATGGTCAGAACCGAACCATACATTGGTCTTAAATTGAGGAAATAGATTCAAAATATCCATTGTTATGTTAATAAGAGACACTTTACCCCAAAGGAATTCTATTGTAAGACCAAATCTGTAAATTGTGTGACACAGACGGAACCCGTTCTGAAACGATATTGATCTTGGAACTTACATTTGTTGGATTAAATGGACATATTTATTGATAAGGAATTTGGTGAGAAAAAACGAGAGAGTAGAGAAGCGTTCTCGAGTTACAATGAGATTTTGGTTATAATTTTATGTTATATATTCTTATATGCTATAAATATATACGCATTAGTAAATAAATCAAATATTAGTATAATTAAAAACAATAATAAATGCCGCATACTTATACAAGAACTGTATAAGAAAAAATCTTAGAAATTCTTCACGGGACCCCTGACAAATCTTTCAATGAATGTTTCTGTCTTGCCTTTAGAGTATTATTATGTTAATTTGGAGAAAGTTTGGTTTACTTGAATTTTGTATAGTTGTTTTGATAAGGGTATTTTATTTTTACGAAATTATATTACATATAATAAGGAAGTATTATAAGTAATACACAAATGCAACAAATTGATGTTTAATTCGTAAATTTAATATCTAGTGACTGTTATATTAATGAAAAGTTACTCTCTAAAAGATTTTAAACTTAAAATTTAAATAAAAATCCATGTATGTGAAGGTGTATGGTTATGCATAACCGGTTGTCAAACGCCGACTTCACTGCAGTATCAGTCTTCAGCGCTCTGTGGTATGACGCGTGCATGTTGCATGTTGCATGTATATATACATGTATATATATATATATATAATACTCACGTGTCCCGTCGTTTGTTGTCACATATAGCGTATAACAGATCATTATGATAATTTCTCAATGTCACTGCACCAAAATAACCTTCCGTCCCGTCCTATCACTCTCGTATCTACACTCGCGAATGCGAACTGATTTTTTTCTCGCGTAACGGCCCATTAAACTTGTAGATTTCTGTCTCACTCCCTATCACGGTAATATTAAGAAGCAAGACAAAGAAAGGTTGCGGTTTATAGGTTGTTGATAGAATTGCTATCCGCTCCGTAACGTACCGACGCCGTGTTGCATATTTTCATTCGCGGTGTCCTTGTCGTGGCGTATATCCTTATCAATTAACTTATTTAAAATTTAAACGTGATATATATTTGATTTCAAATTAAGTTAAAACATAAATAACCGTATAAAATTATATATAATTTGCTTTTTTACAAGATATAATAGTAAAAGCTCGGTTGAAAATTTTTAGACAGAAAGTATATCGTTCTGCAACGTTCGGTCTATCTGTATAAAATGAAAAAAATACGCACCAACAAGGCCACAGCGTTCGATAATATACCGCCGAAAGATGTTTAGGAAATATAGGCGTCGCCCAGAGCGCAGTCGTACATCTTGCTTTATATCGCCTGTACCAGCATTGGAGAGTAGAACATCAAACGACGTTATGGTCCCCGGACGTGCCGACCGACGGCGCCAGAGGGGGATGGAGTTATACGAAAAAGGGAGAGATATTTTTATACTAACTTTATTGTTAACCCAAACAATATTTGTATCGATATCAAAAACTATAACATTTCATACACTCATACACATATATGTATACTATAACCATACACCTAACAACCAAAGTTCAATATTAGAATTAGAATTTCGTATGAATCAATAATGCGTTATTTTGAAAAAGCTAAAATCATAGAAGATAAATTGAGTAATACAGTTTTACTGATGGAGCATTTTATTTTGGTAAATTGAATCCTTGGTGCTTCGCCAAGAGGAAACTCATATTACAGGGAGAGGAGAGGGAGAGGAGGCGAGATTCGATTTGCCTAATAGGAGTGAGGGAGGCACACTCAATTACGTAGAGTGTACCGAGGTGTCCCGGGTCTGTGCGTAATTACGTTATCTGATAAACGTTTACCGCTTTGCTCTGTCTCGCTGTATGTCTTGGTTTGGGACCTTTTTTGTTTGTGAAATAATTTTCTAACAAATTTCTATTGAGCTTTTTTTGTTTATCAGATATTCAGTCCCAATTTAATATAAGTTAAATATAAGCTTAATTAAAATTCTTTTCACGTTTTTATAAACAATTTTTTCTTAAACTTATTGAAGATACCTAAAGATAGTTTCAGTTATTGTTGTATTTACTTTAAAAAACAATTTTCATACATAAATAGTAATCAGTATGTAGAGACATTATGTACAAAAATATATAATATTATTATAAGAAAAAGTAATTTTAATCCATCTTCTAAATATATTAATACATTTTTTTAACTTATATACTTTGTTATTTTCAATTTGTTAACGCTACTTGACATTATACTATAGGTATAAATAACTCGTATCGTGTAGGTATATTTCTTAGGCTCGGTTACAACAAAAGAAATTAATAGTATTACTTATTTTTATCCACACTACATTGTTGTTAAAATATCACCCTTCAAAACATCGGACTATCATTCGCATGTGTAAAAACATTTTTTACAAAAACATATTTTAAAAAATAAACGATTTCAATATATACCGAGCGACCAATTGGGGTTCAATATTTACACTCAATACCAGTGTGCTTTGAGCTTTCACGACACACAATGGTCATACGATATCCTCTTTTATATATACAAAAAAGGGGAATGTGTGGGTCATTTGTAATTGGTTGAGATATAAAGTTGTCTCGGCCGGTTTATTAAAATGCTAATTGAGAACCAGTATGCTGGTTACAATGTATTTGAACTTCACGTCTTTAATATCACTAAAACATGAGATAAATGTTCCATTTCTGCGTTTATGTTTTGAATCTATTCTTAAAATGGTATGTTCTGTTGTCATTGAGTTAATAATAAATAAAGAATTTATGTACGAGTATGTGATACAATGTACGGGTTTTTATTGACTGGCGCGGAAAAAGGAGGTTATGTTTTTATTTTATCTACAAAGGTCTGTGTGTGTGTGTTTTAAATATTATTTATTATTTTTATAATATAGAATATTTAATGAAGCGTATTGTAGAGTAGTGTTTGAGAAGGTGGGTATCAAATTAAAAATGGGGTTTGTTAAATGTAAATATATTGTAATCTTATTTTATTAACTCTAATGAACTTCCAAGTTAAAGGCATTTAATAAGGGCCGGGTGTTTGGGATGAGTGTTAATGAATAAGACATAATTATCTGATAAGCTAAATAGTTTATATGTAACTTAAAGAGATTGGAAATATAAACATATTTATATTTAAAGAGAAAATATTTTACAAAAACAAGGCGCCAACAGCCAGTTACTTATAAAAAAGTTTTTTAAATGTGCATCTCTGGTCCTTATTGAGCACTAGAGTTATTAAGGTCCATTATTTAATGACAAGATTTAAAATGTTGTATGTCAGGAAAATCATATATTAAAAAATAAATAGTTTTAATTTACTATTAAGTCCGCAGTTTTCAAATAATAAAATAAAAATTCATAGATAGACTTTATAAGGATAGTTGAAAGTCTTAAAAATTTATGAGTCTTATTTCATCTATTTTATAGTTTTGATTGAAACAAATTGTAATTTTGTGTTATTTTTATTAAATCATAAAATAATATAAATCAGTAAGTTTTTCAGTCCCTAATCCTTGAATCTTATTACCTAATAAGATCCAGGGACTAGGGACAAGAAAGTGTATACCTATTAAATTTTTTTAATCGCCATATGAACCTTAAAGGTGTTTAAAACTTACAATCATGGCAACTACAGCAGCTAAAGATAAAACGATAAATACTTACACACGAATTTGTAATGTACGTTAAAATGAACTTACCCAGTTTGTTTTAAAAGCAGCTTTAAAACTTAGTACCCTTAACATGGTCCAGGTCTTATTTGGAGACAACCAAGTGGATCTTGTTAGGCAATTAGATATATTCTGAGAAAACAAACAAAAATAAAAAACAATGTAAGTTCTGAAAGTAATTCAACAATACTATATAATAAATATTAAACATCGGGTCGCTTCTATGATTGGATTTTGGGGAAGACCCGTAGAGTGTTCGTTTCCGGGGTATTTTTAATAGATGGACCTTATTTAAAACGGGCCCTTATTAGGGGGGGACACCTTATGTATTTTTAATAATAACAATTCTTTTTAGTTGTTTATACAAGTATTATAACTAAGCTATATAATATATAAATTATGTTATTCTTAAAAGGTTGTAGGATACGTTAATAAAAGTATAGATAACTTAAATCTTTGTTATAATAAAATTAACTAACGGTATGATATCTATGGTAACTTTATTTATTATTTTATTAATAACTATATTTTGAAACATCACAGCTATTAAGTATTAAATAAGGTACAAAATAAAAGATGCAATTACAAAGTAGGTTTTATTATTTCAGAAATATTACATATAGAATTTATGTTATATTTTCTAATAACATATCTATACTATAAGTTAGGTATCCTACTATGTTTATATAATACTGTGGTACTACTAGCAGTGATACCGAGAGAAGCAGATATCTAAAAATACCACCTGCCACTTCTAGAGCTGAACTAATGAAACCTACAACAAATAAATATATATACATTCACAACTTATACAGTAGGAATATTTATAAGGTTTTCATAAAAAAATTGATTTAAATACGATCCCAGACGATCCCAGAAGTCGAAACATAAAATTTTCGAGTAGTAGAGTATGAGATTTTTTATATTAAATTAAATTAAAACTTAAGTCTTATATAAAATTATTTAAAATATTAAAATATATGTAAGATATTGTTAAGTTTTTAAGTTTTTAGATTTATTCAGACAAAATTTGATAAATAATTATATTATTAACCCTAAATCATTTTGAATGCAAATTTTGTTAGTGTACCTAAATAAATAGATACCTAAAGGTTTAAAGTATAATGGCTGCGATTCATACGGTGAGTGAGAGAATCGGAAGCCTATTTTCACCTCCTCCCTCCCTTAATTCCTCCCTATTCCTCAAGGGTGGCGAAGCATTTGATACTACATCTGCAGATGTTAAGCACTTACCATTAAGTGAACTGTCTGAACGTTAGTCACTATTAAAAAAAATAACAAATAATTCACTACTGAAAGGTTTTCAAACTTAAATTTGAGATGAGAATATTATAATTTATTGTTATTATAATACATGATAAATGAACTAAGTAGCAACATTTTCTTTATTATTACACAAAGGTCAAAACTATTATACAACAATATAACGTATCGTAATCGGGAATAACAACATGTTAAAACCCGTGTAATAAATAAATACTAATTTCCCATTATGTCATCCATTCAGTGGTTCCAGGGCTAATCGATACAAACAAACAAATCATTCCTCTTTATAATATATATGTATATCTATATATGTTATATATCCGGCTTTACTCGTCTTAATTAACCAGACCACCCTCGCTGTCAGAGCTGCTACATTTCATATCGTTTCCTTCATTCCCGAGCTCATGATTAAAGATCCCGAATGGGTTGGAAATGTATTGGACAAAGCCTAATTTATTACAGACGGATATATATATTCATTTTTATAAACCACAAAAATTTCAATACAAATTTATTGTTTATTTTTTCAGATCATGAAACTACCATTTTTTTTTAGTATGAAGTATGTGTAAGAATCACATAATACGTATTTGTTTATAATAAAATTTTAAGATATGTTATATAATTTTTATTAGTATAGATATTATTGCAATTCTTGATAAAACAGAAACTTTAACTTTAAATTAAATGCCTTAAACGCAGGCTTCTACATACAATTAAGGTACAAGTAATATAATAATTTATATAACATAAGTAGGTAAATCATATTTTTCTGGTTCAAACACTTTATTTAGCGATAATAAAATATCTAACTTTAATAACGCACAGATTATTATTATTTATACAAAATAACATATAATTAATGTCAAATCTAATCTTTTCGATTGTTTGATGAAACCAGAGATAGATCACTTCATATGACACAAAGAATCCAAATCATTTTAGTGCTACAATATATCTATTGTTCAAAAAATAATTAGGATACCATACACTATAATCATTCCTTCATAAAAAGATCCTATTGGATTTTAAATTTATAATATTTATTATGTATGAATTGGGATAAGAGAGTATAATTATAAGTATATTATAATTCCAGAAAGCAACATTTTGTGAATATACAGGTTTTTCACTAACCAAAAACTTTTTTGATAGCGAATGTTGATAGGCTTTTTAAAAATACTATTCAGTAATAGACAGTGTAGGGCTCTGTGAGGTAAGCTTCAGGGGATCCCGCAGGAACCCTTTATTTTGTAGGATTCCCATTATCTGCATCCTTTTCTAGGTCAACGATGTTGTGATTTTTTTTTTAATCTATAAGATAAGTACTTTTATGATTGATTAAAATATAAGCATACAAACATACAAACCATAGATAATATTATTATAATAATACTAGGATATAGTTAGAGCATACTTACTTACTTTTTCTGAGATATGACGTACGTATGATATAGGTATGACGTCAAATACGTATTTTATGAAATTGTATTCTTAAAGTATCTTTAATCTCAATACAAACGAAAAGATATACTTTTTATTATTCATTATCTATAATTAAAAGATACATTCACATTAAGGATTTTTAATAATAACATAAAAATTTTTTTAGGTATGATTTTTTTAATAATATATTTAAAAAAGTCTGATAATATTAACTTAGATATAAAATAAAAATTATAACCCGATCACAAACAAATCTTAATCAAAATGTCAATAAAATATACATTTTTATCAATTTATTTAAATTAGATACATATAAATGTAACTAATTAAAAGATTAAATGAATCAGATTGTCTTTTCCTATTTAATGAAGAAATTACTATGTCAATTTGTTCTATAATAACTTTAGCATTCACATATTAAATGAATTATCTAAAATGTTATATATTATTCATGATATTAAAATGAAGTAGTTCCTTGTACCATCCAGTATTTGGTTCATTTTCCTTTGTCCACTCCAATCCTAACAGGTTTAATGTTTAATCATCTCCGTCAATAGATGGCGCTGTTTTAAAATATTTTTTTTAATAATTATATAACATTACATGAATTCATTGTTTTTCAAACTTTTATATCATAAAAAAAATATACAATGTTTTAGAATATCAATTGTGTAAATTAATCCTGTGTTGAAGCTGTTAAAGTTTACTCTTTAGAGTATAAATAATATTAATTAAAAAAATATTTGCCTAAATTGTGTCTTAATTAGTTTAAATAATAATTAATATATAATAAAAAAATGTTAAGAGAATTATCCAGTTATTTTTTATACATTTGTGCCTTTTTTCTTAGATAAAGTAATGACGTGTCTAAGTATGTATTCACAAATTTATGTAATATGTTTACAGACAAAGATAATAATAAAACTAAACTTTTTAAATATATCATATCTAAGAGATCCTTTGCTTGTATCTTTATAACTATAAATTCTTATCAATTAATCTGAATTAGCCAAATATATATTTTAAACGTAATTCATTTATTATATTAGTTAAAATATCGAGTTCCAATAATCATTAATATTCCTATCATTAATTATTATTATTGATAAGGAATTGTCTTCACTTGGATCATGAATTTGCGAAATCTATTCAAGATGACGTTTACGGAAGAAAATACAAGAAATATTACCGAGTACCCTGGTATTGGTTTCGTGATCCATAATTCTCATTATTTTTAAATTAATTTATCGTTATTTGAATATATTTAAATTATTATTATATTAATATATATTTAATAAGGGATATAGGATTTGGAATGTTAAAGAAAATAAGCCGAGACACGACGAAATATTTAATTCTTTTCCCTTTCATACACACTCATCTAAATTCGTCTTAAAACTGTCAAGATCCACATTACATAACGGGGCCGCACATCACGCGTCCCCCCTCCCCCCCCCCGTCTACATTAGTTTACCTGTACACTGATATCTAGATTACAATATTTAATTAGAAGAAAATCTACGTTTATGTAAATTACATATATGAAAAGCGGCGTTACATTTATAGGCCTTTCTGTACATTTATAATGAAGTTACTTTAATGGAGTGTTAATTAATCGGATATCTTAATATTACATCAAATAATCGTCGCCTTTCAATAATAATGTAATATTTTATAATAATTTTGTAATTATGTTTCTGTCGGTTGCAAATAGCTTGCCGTTTGCACATACATGTCTTCACCTGTAACTTAATGATTCGAAATAAAAATCTTCACTGCCATTATTATTTTTATTAATTATACAATTATTATAACCGACCGCCGCCATCATAACGGCGCATTGTAAGAGAGCAAACAACATTTTTATTGATCAATAAATCGATGAATAATCCTTCAAACGTATCGATCGAGTTAATCGAATTGACATAAGTACATATCTGATAGATAATTTTGCACTTACGTAGAAATTCGGTTCCCTAGACGAGGTCGCCTCTGTACAAAACATCACCTACTCGTATGTTACGGATGATTTGAAAATATTGGTAAGACACTTACTTTTAAAACATTTATTACATATATATAGGGAAGATGTAGGATAATTATATTATATAATTACAAGCTAAAACTGGGTTTATTAGCAAATTACTAATGGTACCTACAACACCATTATTAAACATCTATCATTTTCTATTTCGATGTTCTAGAGCGAGATAGATTACAATATTAATATATATATATAGGTATTTGTATAAATAAATAATAAAATATTCAACTAAAACAAAAGCAATAGACAGGCTTAAGCGAAGTACAGTGAGTGAAAGACAAAATAATGCACTCGCCCGTATTATCTAAGGCATTGATTACAACATCAACTTTATTAAAAAACTCATAACAGTAACCTAATGAATAATTCTACTGGAACCGAGTTAAAGCTTTTTCAGAAAACCATAATTTATATAACAAATTTTACGAAAAAGAAAAGAAACAGTAATAAATATTTGATCATTAATGGTATTTCCTATTTGAGAATAAGGACTTCATTACGTTCAAGTGAACCGGCCGCTATCCGCCGATTCGATCTAGGATCTAAACCAATCGACATCCGATGGATTCGCTAACTGCCACCAAAGCAACCCGAGTAAATCAACAATTTGGTAACGAAAATAAATGTTAACCGTTTAAGACTTAACCGAACACGACAACAATACAGCAGTCTCGCAAAATATTTTACAAAAAGAATTATTTCATTAAACTATTCAGATACAGTAAGATTTCATGTGATTTTTCAAAACGCTTAAATAATTTAAAATACACAATCAGTTAACTAATTACTCAGTATCAGGAATAGCTACTTTTACTTAGTCTCATTAAAATTACAGATAATTTCGTAATTAATACTATACACAAATCGACAACACAGTAATCTATCATTCTCTGGGACTCCGGCGGGATGGCCCACGTTACGTAACCTACGGGTAACAAATTGGACGAGTCCAGATCTTACCATCCTCTACCACGAGTTCCTTAGCTGGCTACACCGTGGTAGGTCCCAGAGAAGGACGCGGGTCACTGGTGCTTGGGCGCGTGGTGCAACCCCACGTGGTGAGCGTGGTGGTGGCCGTGGTGGTTGTGGTTGTTTGCGTTGGTGTTGTTGTTGTTTTGAGCCGCCTGCGCCGCTTGCCGCTGCGAGTTTTTCTTGTTCTTCATTCGTCTGTTCTGAAACCATATTTTCACTTGTCGCTCCGTCAGGTTGAGGTTCCGCGCGAGTTCCCATCTCTTCTGTTTTGATACGTAGGCGTTGAACAGGAACTCCTTCTCCAGCTCGAGGGTTTGGAACTTGGAGTACGGTTTGCGTTTTTTACGCACTGTTACTTGTCCGGTCCAGTCTAGTGGATTTGACGAGCCGCAGCCGACTCCAACTCCAACTGACATCGATAGAGATCCTGTACAAAAAGAATAGGATTTATGAAATAATTTAAAAAGTTTTACCATTAAAGAAGATATTTAAAATGTTCATCTAGGACACTGATTTTTATGTAAATTTGCAGTAAATACGAGTTCGAGCTTCGATTCTAATAGTTTACAAAAAAGCTAAGATATTCATTTGTTTTTCGAAAAATATTGACTGCAAAAAAATATTCGTATACATAGGGAGAAATGATAAAAATATGAACCAACACGAAGTACCTACGAAGGTACCTACGCTTAATTACCGCGAGCGCATTCGCCGGCGTGACCGACCGACCGTTTTAGTATAACTAGCTATTCCTATTCAACGTTCACAGAAACAATTGCAGGCTGCACGGCGTGTTAGATGTTGCATGTACTCAGCGGTTCTTTTGATGAGATCATCCTACAACTTTGTATGCGGGACACGTTTGATATTCGATACACCGTTTCCTATTTATTCGGAACGATAATATTATAACAGATCATTGCTGAATTGTGTTGTTTGTTCGTTATTTTATATTTATTGTAAGTAATTATTGACTGTAATGAATGTTCTCGTTTCTAAAGAAATCATTTTTCTATATCCGCTTACGTATTAGAAAGTTCTATTCACTGTTATTAGTTTTCCAGGTAATCATTATATTATAGCAATAACATTAAATTCAAAGCAAGAATATATAGACGGAAAATGATATTGAATAGAGTAGATAATCGAATTTCTTGTTTCAATTGTTGTAACATAAATGGTATACACTCAAAGTTATGAACAAACAACATCACGAATATATATATTAAAAATATATATCAAAATTAGTCCTTTTTCATTGAAAATGCGTGCGATTTCCAAACTGACCTACCACAACGAAACCTATTACGTAACACGACGAATAAAGCCTACACAATGTAAACGACCTTATTTTATTGGGTAATAAATAAATATTGTAATAAATTGACTAGTCGTAATTAGTATACTTAATGAGACAGTCGTATACGATAAAGTTGACTGAAAGAGAAAAATATAAACGAGTTATAATTTCCTGTAGACGGCCAGTAAATTAGAGTTAATTGGAGATAAATCAGTTCTCCATAGCCGTGCGTAGAAAAGCAATTGTCTGAAGAACATAATGACAAGTCGAGTTGTTCAATTATGTGGATAGGTAGCGATCACGGGCAATAAAAGTGTGGGTTCCGTTGGCTCATAAAACCTTTTCTACCCGACCGCGGACCTGTCATACTCCTCCATTGGGTTACTCGAGAAAAAATCCTATTCCAATACAATAAAGTCCAAAATCCATTAAAGATTTCATCGATATTTTCGCTTTGTTACCCTAATTATTACTTTAAATAAAACACTTATAGTGCCGTTAGGATTTTTATTTGCGTAATTAGTTGCTATTTTTGTTTCATTCATAATCTGTTATTGATATTATGAGCCCAAGTTAAGTGTAGAGAGATATGAAGCGAGCTGAACGATGAAATCAGACTGAAAGGAATGAACTGAATGTATAGAAAATATAAAGTTTTTTTTAAATCTTGTACTTGAAGTCAACTGTACTAATAATCCGTAAGCTGTTACAAATCAAAATCAAAGTCACCCTCAGGTACATTAACACACAATCATAAAATTACGTACACACACATAACTTTTTAAACAATTGTTTCATTTTAATGGGCCATTATATGTACGTTTACGCAAAATTATGTCAATACACACACACACACACACACACACACAGACGTACTCATCTTTATGGGCAATACGTAAACTATCGCGGACATTTTATGAATGAATTTATTACTATATTGACATAATGCCTAATTACAAGCGATTTAAGAAACCTGTATTACTATGAGTAGTTTTATTGTACCATAAAAGTGATATATATCTACTACTGAGTCCAGTTTTTTATCGTCCACAGACTAAACAGTGTTTATTGTGGCAATATTTCGTTTATTACCACTATTCAGATCGGTTTATTGTTTAAGATCAGGTATCCTGATTATTTATTAGTTTTATAAGCGATTTATTTAACGTTAGCTTCACTTTACTGTCGGTGGTGTTTTAACATTGCCTATAAACTGGTTACGGTACGTTTTTAAACATTACCGACACGTGTTTTGTTCATTCATCAGATTTATGGTTCTCTGTGGGTAATTGTGTTGATTGATCGCTGTTTCAAAATAAATATAAATTATATTGAATTATACCTCAATTCGTTAAATATTTACTTTTCTTTACAAGGCGTGAGTGAAAAGCATCCTACGCGATTTTTGTAATAATTTTTTGAGTTTAAAAATCAATATGTGTGTGTAATTGACTGAAAACACTTAGAAATAACTTTGTTCCCCTTCAAAGAAAACATAGCTGCTGCAACATGCACCCAACTGATAATGATAAACGCTTTGCCGCACACCAACGCACATCGTAGTGTGCGTGACGCACACATTCGTAGGCCGTGTGCCTGTGTGCGTAGCGACACTGCCATCTAGCGGGCAACGGTGTCTACTCGCGGGTCAAGGTTGATAAACTCATAATACATTATTTACAAATCTATTCATCTGTCGTAGATAAAGATATAATCCAATAAAGTATTAGTGACAGTCTACACAATTCATTATAAAATTTGTACCTCTCGAACCTCGAACTCACTGTAGGCATTTGTTTACAAATTAAAGTGTTTTGGGTTAGATAAGTGCAGCTTAAAAATTTACAAATAGTATAGTTGAGCGGACGTTGAGAAACGTGAGTTCGAGATTCTGATAGTGGTTATGAAATGTATATATATAAAATGACTACTAACCGGGTAGAGCACTCGGAGGTGGATAGGGCGCACTGGAGACTGATTCTGGCGCGTAGTTCCGCAGCCCGTATGCATCATGGGAAAAGCCGGACGCCTCTGACACGGCCGTTCGACGTTCCTCACCACCCACGTAGGACAGTGGCTGGTCTCCTCTCGGCGCACCGTAGGGGTAGTTCCAACAGGGCTGCGAGAAACCCTGATGACAGCCGTCTGCATACGGCTTATATTCCCCACCACTCGTGGGCCAGAAAGGCAGCGCAGATTTTCGTTCCCTCTCAACGGGAAGATTATAGTAAGTCGGCGCTGTGGGATACTGGTGTTCAAATGAACCAGGTGCATCAGGTGGGTATCCCCAGGATTGCTGCGCGTGCCGGATGACTCCGGGCTCGGGCTCATACCGCTTGGCCGGGATGTGCAGCGGCTGGGGTGGGTTGGAGCCCACCGAGGCAGGCGAGGCGCTGGAGGCGGAAGGCGGCGCGGCGGCCGGTGCTGCCGGGGGCGACCCCCCGGGGGGCGACGCGTGCGGCTCCTCGTAGATCGCGCCGCCGACGCCGTTCATCATGGTCCACCAGGCC
The DNA here is from genome assembly GCA_918358865.1 of Melinaea marsaeus rileyi. Classification (NCBI taxonomy): domain Eukaryota; kingdom Metazoa; phylum Arthropoda; class Insecta; order Lepidoptera; family Nymphalidae; genus Melinaea; species Melinaea marsaeus. Next base: position 20,915,418 of record OU911085.1, read on the forward strand.
GGCCCCGCGGAGTGCCCGGAGGCGGGCGCTGGCGACACGGCAGCCGCGTCGCAAGCGCCGAGGCCCCCGACATGGTTGTCAGGGTACAGGGTGGCGGCCGGGCAAGCCACGGGTGAGCAGGGAGGGAGCAGGCAGTTCACGCGCGCCGCGGGCACATCGCACCACGCGTACACGCGACCGCGCAGGGACGGCACATGAAAGTCAAAACGCGTTTCCGATTTAGCTTGCCAGCCGGACGAACGCAACGGTCACACTATAGTCCAGAGCTACTCAGAAAGTATGAAGACGGAGCAAGTCTCTATGACGTGCACTTGCCAATATGAAATAAAAATTCAGTCCAAGTATCACAAAACAGTTTTTAATCGACGAGAACTATTGTATTTATTGTCCGATTCCTCTATTTATTTAATGTTTAAAGTTCATAGGCGCACAAAAAAATATTTTATAATTCGTAGCGGTGAGCACTGAGTTTCGTATATCGTAATGTATTCGCGTTGTAGGAGGGAATACACGAGGCGCGCAGTCGGCAGCGCGGTCGAGCGCGGAGTGGTGGCGCGAGGCGGTGTGCGGCGCGGCTCAGCACACAGGCGCGCTGACACGCTCCATCTAGCGGCGGGCGGACGAACTACCACATTGCACCCGTAACGCCCGCCCGCCCGACACACGCGATCCGACCTTACATTTAATTGACTACAAAAATTTACTAATATGTTCATTTTATACTTCCATTAAGAATGTTTAAAACATATATGTTAATTACAGAAAAACTAATATTAATTTTAAAAACGTTAAAATTAAACAAAAAATGTAAGCACCATAATCGTCTGAGGGTTGTGAGAGCGGTAACGGGTGTGGGTGCGTAGTAAAGCGATTAATGGAGGCAAAATAGCCATAAACTGCCGTTTAACCAAACTGCAAGCGTCACTCGGCCATCGAGTTGCCACCAATAAAAAACGCGAGACTTTATGACGGCAACTCACTCACGTTTTATTGTGTGTATAAAGTTAATTTTATCGTCTGTTAATTTTACCACAAATAATAATAGACGCTAAGTACACTACACAGATACTCATTCATAAAAACATTATTACTTATTTGTAACTTCGTCATATGTAAGACTTTGGTACCATACTTATAGAAATGAGTTCTGTAACACCATTCTCTTAAAAGGCTACGAGGGTTCCAAACGCGCTAGTCCAAGAACCTCACAACAAACTCAGTCGCATATTTCTATCAAAACATTATCTAGCATATTTAATATATGTTTAAAAAAACGTGTACAGACATATAAGGTCTTAAGGGCGTCACCCTTGTAAGGGAACAATACTACAACCAATAAATCTGCTTATTTCACACTACGAGTATAAAGTACAAGTCTGTTTACACAAGAATCATAAAAGATGTCAAATTTACAAAAGAATAACACATAACATAACTCGCTAATGTTATTACTTGTTAACAATTTCATTCAATTGTTATTATAATTGAAAACCAACTTGTCAAAATAAAATATGAGATCAGATTTGAAATTATTTCCCACACTTAGTAAGTTTAACAAAGGCTGTATTAAACTAATAGATCCTACGTAGGTACGTGTGTTTAATTTATTACTGGGATTAAATATAACTTTAAATTTTCTAATCTTAGATTTGTACTACACGAATTATAACAAAATATCGTTTTTTTTAAATTATTGAATAAAACATTTATATATCTATTTACAAATTTGCATTTAAGAAAAGAAAAATGTTAATACACGATTCTGTCAGCTTAATCCTTATCTACACAAAAGATGTCTCTAATCTCTATACATATATATAATATGTATATATATATAAGATAAATAACATGCCTGATGAATGACAGAAACAAACCAACATACAAGTGGGTCTTTCTGAGCTATAAATATTTATATTAAGCAACTCTACAGCCGCCATACTGTAGGAGTAAATAAAAATGCGTTCTTATCTCAAACATGTGAGTTACGCAAATGGTATCGAGGCAATGCAAGAGGAATCTTAAATAAATACATACATACATACATACATGCAGTAACGTATTTATTTAATTATAAAATTATATATATTGATGTTAAATTATTTGATAATTTATTTAAATCGTCGTATTTTGTGTGAAAAAATGTTGTATAATCAAAGATTATTTAAATGAAGTTCCCGCACACTCATTAGCATTATAAGTAACTTTATCTTACAATTTACTGATGTGGAATTTTCAAATTGAAACCTATATCAATGTAACCTGATAAGCTTTCTCTTTACGAGACATGAATCTTGAAGTTTGATTTAAACCAATACATTTGAAATAAAATATTATTTATGATATTTGGACTGATTTTTAATTGTTTTAATTTTAATAATATTTAGTCAATACGTTAAATGCTTTGAAATTTTATTGTCATTTCAAGGTCATAACTAAGTCATAAGATCACGCAACATAGTCCCATTCTTATTGACAAACAAGAAAATATTGTGTACTTAAACTATTAAAAATAAAAACGTGAGAATAAAATTATCTTTATATTTGCCGAGGAAAAATTAATTAATTAAAATAATTATTAAACGATATAAAAATAATAAAATTATAATTTATAAAAATACTTAAAAGAAATGTTCAGGATCTATGAAAGTTTAACACAATTTTTACTTGTCCTTATTATTTTATGACATCGTTAAATTCTTTTCGAAAGTTGTAATATTTTTGAATATTGGTAACGAATATTATATTAATATTATATTGTAATATTCACCTTGTCGTAAACTGGCTAGTGAGGTTTGAGTGAACGGACAGGGCAGCCTGTAAAGAGACATCGAATAAACAATTAATTAATATTACTAAGTACATTCATCATTAGTATAAAAAATCATATATTATATATTGTATTATTTGTAGGTGAATAATAATATATTTAAATTAAATTAGGTGAGATCTAGTGAAATATTATATTGAAGCCAAAATCCCGCTATATTCAGAAAGTCCAAATATTTTATTTCCTAAGATCGCTCGATACAAAATAAATCCTTTCTAAATCATTCGATACGGCGCAAAGTCACGAAGTTTACATAAAATAGGTGATTTGCGCCGATTGCTACGGTTTTTTCCGACTTCAACTGGGTGCGGAGCTCACCCACTTGTGTCTTTGACCAAAAAAACATGTTTACACACTTCTCTCTTTAACGATTCCTTTTACTATATGTCGATCGTAAATTACATTTCAGCTTTGTAACGTACGATATAATGATTTAACACAAATAAAAACACATAAATATATATAACGAGACGTTAATTGTATATATTTGTAATGTATATAACTAAATACATCAAAGTGAAGTTAGACTACCTAAACTTTGGATTGGACCAACTTTAGTCGTTCTAAAGTTTGCCGACGTGTTTATTTATCGCGGTCAATGTATTCCACGTTCTATCGGGGTTGTGATATACGGACATTTTGTATTATATTTATTTTTTTTATAAAATGACAGTAGAGAGATGGCACAGGGCACTCGAACTGACGTTTACGACTTAATTCCAAAGCAGGCCGCAGCCATTCGAACGGGTGCATTAAGACCATTTTAATAGGACCTTCCCCTAACATACGTATCTCATTTTGGTGCGACTAAAAATGTAAAGTAATATTATACAAAGTATCACGTTACGTTGGTCTTGATACATCTTAATAGGACCGATGACAGGACCAGTTTGTATGTATATTATCACTGACAGCTCGCTATCTAAAACATGAGTACTTGTAAGCTCAACTCTCCCACGCATCAGCATTATTTAAAGTATATAACGTTATATACATATATATATATATATTTATGTGTGTATGTATGTGTATGATATCAAGGAATAAGTCCAAGAAATTAATGGTGCGTACTGACTGATCATATCATGTTTACGACTCGATGTAAACGGACGATTCATTTGCAATTCTAAAAGATTTAGCAACGCCTCGTCGACGAACGTTCCTTCAAATCAAAACAACAATATCTATAACGGTTATTTGTAATTAAATTACATTTGTCATTATGTATCTTTCTTTTTATAATTCTTCGTTTTGTTATAATTATCTTTTATCAAAATTATATTTTTTTAAGAAATATTATTTGCTAATAAATTGTCCTTGTGTAATTAAATGATATAATAAATATTTTCTTATATAATATAACTGTATATCTTCCTAGTATTTATATGTGTATTATATATATTTATATATTAGATGTACATACGTATATATTTATATATTTAGCGATTCTATCAGTACTCTAATTCATTGGATTGCAAGAAATAAATCACTTCTGTAATAAGATTTTCCTTTACATTGTATTAACTTTACTTTCCCTTTACTCTATATCCAGTATTTCAGCGAACATTATCCTATAATAATAATGTATTACTGTTTTCAGGACTCTATCTAGAACTAACCATAATTGTAATTACAGATCCTATCATTAGTAAGTTAAAAGCCGCCGTTAAAAAAATTGAATTAAGCAGAGTTAAAATACGATTAAGTAAATTTCAAAAATATAGATTTTTTCTATATTGTCAGTATCAAATAGAAAATCACTTATAGTATCAACCTTCATTTCTTATATATATGTCAAGATTCAATGTAGAATCCCATCGTATGACGCACATACTCGTAATACTAATCAGCTATTGGTCGGCCGGTGGTCCTCGTTATTCAGCGTTCGATTCACATATAGGTGTGATGTTATCAAGGACTTGGATTTGTTTGGATTAGATCGACCGATATTAAGTTCTCCACTTAATCAGAATTCACAACAAATAACTTAACATTCATTTCACGAAATACACAAAAAGATTTTTCTATGTAATAAAATTATTCAGTAAAACGTAAATGAAATTAATTATTCATTATTCATATAAATTTATTCATAAATCTTATTAATGTAAGCGATTATGTAAGTGTTAATATTCATACATAATTAATTCGTACTCAAGTTGTCTGTTAACGTATAATTTCATAAATTTATACAAAGAATTCAGAGTTAGAATTATCACCGCGTTAGAATTTTGATTATCTTATACTAGCGACGCGTCCATACTTCTTATATATCAATTAGGTATATAGAACTATTTTGTTATAGTTATATATAGAATATATTTAATTAAACATACGACATGTTTAATTAAATATATTCTATGTTTGATTCACAAAACAAGAAAACGAATTATTAAACTTATCAGTTAGTTTATACTTCTTTCCTTTCTTTCTCTTCCTAGAAAACTTTAAATTTAATTTATGATATATTTATTAAAATCCAATAAACAAACAATTATATTTTATATATATAAATACAGATGGATATAGCGACTTTGTTTTATATATATATTTTTATATAAAAAGCCCTTAAAGCAATTATATATATCAATAAACCATAACAAAATACTTATGTATTAACGTTACATATATAAGGGAATTTAAACATGTGAAGATTGTATCACTTTGATAACATATTATGTAGGTATATGTACGTACAACATATACCTACATTATATATATAATAATCTTTTAGTCTAAAGTACATGACATAAAAAAAATAAATGCGTTTTGTAAATTTTGTCCGAGACACGTTTGAATGCACCTCCATTATTACCTGAGCATTTAAATGTAATATTATGTTAAATGTAAACGTGAGAAAAAATTTAATGTCAAAACATTTAAGGAGGAAAAGTTTTGCTATAAAATATATATAATTTTGACAGCAAAAGGCATCGACGGAAATGTTCACTAAAATGACACACGCACGGGATTACGTGAAAATAAATTATTTTTATTGCCAAAGTTTAGAAATGACAAGAAATAAAATAACAGAAATCTTGTTACTGTTTTGTCGAACGAAATAATTCAATATAGAATTGATTTATATAATTATAATAGTATGAGTATATAAACTATGCGTTATATTGGAATGTATGAAGAGTATATTTGCAATATCTGCAATATAGAGGTCAGAAGCGTGCAAAGTAAAATATGATGTAATATTATATAAATAAAGTTGAAAATCAAACCTTAGTATCATGTTCTGTGTAGCGTCGTCCTCACCTGATTGTAAGGTCGCCGAGGCACGCCGCGAACGGACCTTACAAGAGACACGCCTGCAAAAATATTCATACATTTACCTATAACTCGTAGATGAACATGACATCATGGGTACGTCATGTAGGTCAGATATAAGTTATTGTTATTAACAAATATCCCTACGTAAGCATGACATCATATGTATGTCATATATATATCTTAAATAATAGTTTAACTTAACTATAAGTACAATGTATGTATTGTTGTATACATTGAAAACAAGCCTACACGTTAAGTTACAATGTAAGTCGGTCCATACTCCACAGTAAATTAAATAGACAACCGTATCCGTAGTATTTTTTTTATATTTTATTACTTTTAACGCGCAATAGTTTCTTTTATAATTTTTCAATACCTCTCTTGTTGTTGTAATAAAAAGGTTTCAGTAATAATGTTTGTAATACATTATGTATACATTGTATTAAGGGTTTAGATTAGATATATCATAAAGTATTTTATATTATATTGTAATCCTAAATAGTACGTTTTAATTAATCCACGACGTTCGTTTCGTTTCGTTTCGTTTGATATTTAAATCTTAAACTGTCCGTGTATCCAATTTAATTTTGTATGTAATAAATTTTAAGTGTCAAGCGGCGTCGGTTCATCTGATAATTTTGTCGACACTTCCATTATTTAGAGGAATCAAACGATTTTTATTCAGTTTTTTTTTGTTACAGCTAACTAAGTGTTTGACAACTTTATGTAGATAAAATATTAAACCTAGATACACCTAGATTTATTAAGAAATAAAATACAAATTCTTTATAAAAATATTAATATCGAATAAACTACAATAAGTCGTGACTCAAACCTGCGATCTTTTGAGTGTCCGTCTAACATTGAGCTATTACGTATTGATAATTTTTCCATATTCCGTAGATATTTTTAATTATAATAATAAATTACAAAATAAAACAGTACTTCTGCTTGCAACTCCTTACAAAACTCCATTAGTAAAAAGGAAAATGTTGGACCCCTCCAAAAGCTCTAGAAATCTCAGCAATAAATGCCCACAAGCGCAAATTTATTTTTATCGTCTGTTCCACTTAAGGAATAAGATTTAAAAAAATGTTCCCAATTTTTCGCGTAATTTTTTCTCATTCTTTATTGGGAGGGCGTAAAATATTTATAGGATTCGATTGTAAGGCTTTTTCATTTATCAAATGACTTCATAAAAATAAACAATATTTTAGCGGGTGGGTAACTGGTTGGAGATGTTTTAAAAATATTTCATTCTCAGTGGGATATAATTTTTCTCACTCCATTTATCCGAATTCTTCATTCGCTTCTTCTTTTATAAGACTATTCATAATTCCTCATCTTCTAAATATTATAATACATATACCATAAGCCGGGGCGTAACCATTTACATATAAAGATGTTTAAAAGATACTTAGTATATAAGGCGGTGCAGCTAAGAAATGCAAAAAGTATATCGCGTTCAGTTCTTAGAAGTGCACTATCAGTGATCTCGGCCAGTTTACGATGCACTGATTATCCTCAGATAGCATTCTACAGAACACGGACATAATGAAGACATTTGATTAAGATAAATTTTAACACGAATTTTTTTGTTCACATACTTATCTGGGGATATGTATGTCTTGGAATAGGTATTTCGGGTAAGCTATGCTGTATTAATATATAAAATACATATCAATGAAATGCCAGTGCCATTGAAATGTTATTTATGATTTTAATTTAAAAAATATTGTTATTTAATTAAATGAACGTACACTTTAATATATTATAATATATAAAAAATAACATAAAAACTTCAACCGGTTTTTTTAATTAAACTAGCTTCAGTCAAAGGATTCGCGCGATAAAAAACTTTTATTTGTTGAAAATAAGAGACAGAGTACACATTTATATAGTAGTTTAAATTTAAGACTTTACTATGTAGATAGAGAACTAAAATGTTAAATTATCATCGATTTCTAACATAATGTTCTACATGTAATATAAATTAAAATTATATTAATAATCAAACTATAATACATTAAAATCAATAAAAACGTTTCCATAATAGAAACAAACAAAACCAATACTGAAATTCGCTTAAAACAATTTTCTTTTGTGAATTGAATTGCATAAAGTTTATCAGTTATTGCATTTACTGTTACGAGATAAGGGACACACCGACATGTGTCCGAAACTGTTTTGTTACGTTTATTAAAACTTATCCATAACTTTATCTTTTTATATTATAGATGAAATATTTTATATAGGATATAACCTTAATAAATAGGAAGCCCTAGATGTCATAAATTTTAATAGAAATATAGTTACAATTTAAATCATACGTCGCCGGGGATTTGTGGACGGGGTATAGATTTCATTGTTCGGAATATACGTGTTCCCAATATCAAACGTGTTCCAGGAAGGGAACGTCTCTTTATATCCGGACGCGTTCACTTAAATTTAACTTGATTTTTTCGTTTAATTATCAAAAATATACAATCATATTTATATATAGTATAAAATATAAATTATATCACATTCTTTATATTCGAGTTGTAAATTATTTTAGATTCGTTCTAATTCTGGTACATTTGCGATGAGCTTAACAAGAACGAGTGAGCGGCGCTTTTCATCTTTGAAGCGCAACATTTACATTTTCGTCTCATTTATTTGCTATTTCGGTCTCCCCCCCCCTTCCCGTGCCCCCCACCCCTCCCCCACGAACGAATAAGTCTCGGCGTGCGTCAGACGAGAGTAAAACGGAATTGGGAAGGAACGCTCTATAAAGTCTAATTAACTTTGAAGTGAATGCACAAATGTAAGGAAATATAAAAACCGAATTTACTGAATCTCCCTGTTTATATATGTTTACTCCGAGTATTCTTCACCAGACCGAGGGACACAATGCACATCCTTTTAAATGAATACAAATCATTTAAACACAAACATAAATCAGTACAACCAAAATCATTTAGTTGGGACTTGTGATAGAGGAAGCATGTAACGCATGATCGGAATATAATGTTCGGTTTACGTTTTATTAAGATATTTACAGAGAAAAATCCCTCGGTATTGTTATTCAACTGTCGTCACATATAAAGTGTCCCTTTACCGAAACCTTTTGTTTCGGGGCTGTTGCTTCTTATTAGAATTTTTCGTCCCCACCCTTGTTTATCGTTCCTTGCTTGCAGGATGCAACTGTTCTTCGTGTTTGGAATTAAAATAAATAAAAAATGAATACTAATATATTATATACTGTAATTATAATTGATGTAATTGGAATATTATGAAAATGTAGAAGAATGTTCGTATTATATTTACAAATAGTTTGGTTATAATATATATTTTTATGTTGCAATCCAGCCAAGTGATAGAAAAAGGCCCAAACCACCCCCGAATATAAATCGCCTTGTTATATTTTCCGGAACATTGGGATTCATGAAGTTTGTGAGGCTTGACGACAATTCTTGAAATATATTTATGTATACTATATTTAGAAATATGTTGTTGTTTAAAAAAGATAAGTTATTTTAAGTTACAACATAATTATATGTTATCTTAAAAAATAAATGTTTGAAATTAAGGGATTAAAGATATTAAAGTGTATATCTCTGTAATATGGCCCGGAATGTTTTCACTCCTGGGGGGTGTTATAAAAGCCTTTCAATGAGGTTATCACCCCAGTAATTATTATGCTAAGAAATGTAAAATTTGTTGTAAATATGCAGAACGGGGCGGTGGATGCTCTTTTATGTCATAATGCTGTTTGTCATGTTATATTATATTAGAAAATACACAAGCAGTGAATTTTCTTATTTCTTTCTATTTGTTAAAACATACGTCTAAAGAAATTCATAAATAAAATCTGATTTTTCATCCATTTCAGGCAAATCTAAAATATATAGATTAAATATTTTCATTGAAATTCATACATTTATTCATGAAAAAACTAACGCAAACGATATCTCGCAAAATGTATTTTTCGTATCAAATATCCATACATTAACATTTCTGTAATCGTCAGCATAGATAGCTGTTTTACGACGCCATCTATAGATTGAAAAGGAATATAAATAAAATGGATTTACCAAATATAACGAAGTACATTTAAATATCCTTACAAAATAATAAAATTTCTTCCGACGTTCCGCATTATAATAACAAAGGTTTGGTATAAAAATTAACAAAAGAAAAGACCTACAATAGCGCGGTTACGTAACAAAGAACAAAGGGTGAAATGGTATGAATATGAATGAATTACTTGCTGAAATTGGGCCAACTCGAGATATTATTCTCGTCTGTGTTTTTTTTTTTCAACTTTTGTGCTAAGGAATGTTTATTTTATCCTCAAAGAAAGTATATCCAAATTTTGAACGCAAAAGCGGAAAGTTTGAGTTCATCTTGTTTAGAATAATATATATATATATTTAATATGTGTACAGGAAAATTATATACGATATATAAATTCAATTAGATAAACTAACTTGTATGTTATGGTCAGTCAGTTCAACATTTGGTCGGTGTTTATTAAATTGGGTATCCGAGGAGACTTGATGACTGAGCCCAAACCTTCTAAATGAGGGCCGGGATTGTATTAGATTGTGTATATATATATATATGTATGTTGTCAATGTTTTTTGTTTGTAATATGTGTCTTCTTAATTATATTTAATATATTTTTATTTCGTAGGTGTTATTTTCTTCATTATTCATATTAAAGTAATGTTGATCATTCTATCAGTATATCCAATATGTATTTTCTGTCGGTGTTAACAGTTGAAACATTGGTATTCAAAATAATAGTGCTGTTACAATTTTAAACGATCATAGTATGAATCTTTTAGATTATATACTAAAATCAACCTTATTATTTGAAATATTTAAATAATAATATATTTTAAAACAAACGAAGGAGAGTCGAAATTAGCTTGTAAGAAATGAAATGGACAGACTATTTTTGAATACACGATGTATGTCCTTGTTTATTAACTAGATGAGATTACATACAATTCTATATAAATAGTTCTTCACAATGGTATCCATTTTGCATACCACACTTGTATGCTGAACTTTACTAGTAGTTAAGCCCTACCGCTCCAACAGGAGTTTTTGTATCAAAGTACTTGGGCAAACAGGTTTAAACTACCTACTTATAAGTAGGTTGGTACTTACAAACATGTAAATAAAAAAGATATTACTGGATATTCATAAAGTTATATTTACAAAACTGTTACGTTCAAAGTGTACAATGTTTTTACGATAATTTTGTGAGAAACAATCGATTTAATTCAGTAAAATAAGGAGACAGAGGATTGTCAGTTGTTTGTGGAGAATGCGCCGAATCGGTGGATGTGTAAGTGATCGTAAATCTTGCAAGCTCTCCGCTGGATTAAAATAAGCACCACGACACGATTGCTTTTGAACAAACTTACTAAATTTATATAATATATATAATATTATATATAATATATATAATACTACAAAATATTCTGTACATAAATATTTCTAGAGTTTACTAATTATATAAATATGTGAACAATATTTTACTTTAAATTACATATAAATATTTAATATAAAATATATATTTGTATATACGTAAAACATATCAATTTAAAGTCCAATGAACCAGCGAATACCTTTTAAAAAACTTATACAATCCGTTGATACGGATTTATTTAAAAATAAAGAAAATCTTGAAATTAAAAAAAAATACTTGATAGTATAATCAGCCAACTAATCCGTGTAACCAAAAAAGTCCTTTATGTTATAATAAATAAGGTTTAGATTCGAGTGTGTATATCACATCGTAATCTGGCACTCGGAAAGAAGAAACGGGTCCGTACAAAACGGGCTCCTTTTATAAATACACCGCACGGCAACCATGTTGCTTTGAACGCCAATCAGAGCATTCCTGAGAGTTTAATATGGCGGCTATGGGCATTATCACTCCCTATTATTATTTCAGTGTAAGGAATGGCGGGTAGCCGTCCTGTTATTAGGTAAAGGTTTCAATTTTATAAGAAAATTTGTGCATATTTTTCTTTTCATTCATATGTCATAATATTAATTAAAATGAATAGGTTAGTAAAATAATTTTAATAGAAAAGTTACGCATATTTTTTTTTGTCATTCATAGCTCGTTTTAATGTCATAAAATTTCACCATAAGCACAGGTTAGTATAAACATTTTAATAGAAAATTTACGCATATTTTTCTTGTCATTCATAGGTCATTTTAATGTCACAAAAAATCAAATTGTAATTTGAAAATCTGAAAATTGGGTGTTAAGTATTTGTAAATGATAAACTTAATTATATCGCAGATTAATGTGGAATAGAGAGATAACGAGTTTTATTCGATCGCTTGATAAGTCCTGTACTGAAACGCGAGAACAGATGTTGGGGTGAACGACCCCTGTGTAAGTCGCTTTGCGTTTTGTTTATGCGCCCGCGCAATCATGTAAAAAGGATTTTTATGAAGTAAAAAATATTATATTATAGATACTAATGTCCAATATAATATTTTTTACATCTTTCCTTGTAAATAAAATTAAAATGACGCTCTTTTTATTGTTGTTAAATAGTTATAAATATTTACGGTAGGCTAGGTAAGTAAAAGTAAAGTAAGTTTGTAGGCGAAAAATTTCAACAAAGTAACCATCATTATTAAGTAAAAAACAGTGTCAACTTGAATTTAAAGCCTTTGGGAAATACATTTTTTTATATATCCCCTTATAAAGTTAAAAAATGTCTTAGGGTTAATTATTTAAAACTATCTCTATTCTTATTATATACATAGAGATAATATAATATACCTTAAGTAGAGTTATGTTTTGTATATTTATAGAGTTTGGAAGGCACCAAAAACGGGAGATGATTTAACAAAATTACAATATAAAAATAGTAAAAAACGCGAGGGATAGGGAGCGGCGCCTCTCAAAGACATTATTATAAAATGTACCAATTTAAATTCAAACATAAAACCTACTACAGGGTTTTAATATTATAGGCAAGGCGAATTACATTGGACGTAGAGTCACATTATGCTTGATAGAGTCAGGTGGAAATTGACTCTACCAATTATAGACAGGTGGGTGTTATTTGTGTATAATAATAGTATTAATATTAAAATGGTTGTGTTAAAAATATATAAATACGGTAGAGTTGAGGATTTTAGTGCCGTCTGTAATTCGAACGGCAGACAGGTAGAGCCGAACTAGAAGTTTGGTAGTAAAAACTTTCTTTGTTATCCGATATCGGTAATGGAACTCTATCACGACTGACTCTATTTGGAGGATAAATTGGAATCCTGTTAAGTTAAACTAAACTCGACTCTATGTATAGATAAGTATTTATCTTCAAAACTTTTTAAACTTTAGTATATACTTAATCGATTTTTCTGTCAAATAACAAAAAAAAGGTTAATACGTAATTTACATAACATAAATAATTTTAACATTTAACATAATATATATTTTAAGATCAAAACAAACAATATAATATAAATAAAATATTTAAATAAAAATATCTTTCAACTTTACATGGCATAAAGTTAAAATTTTCTTCATTTTATTATCAAGAGATTTTATAATTATAAGGCACCGAGTCCCAGGCCAGGCCAGGCCGGGCCTCGAGGCACAATTACAAAATATTCTGAACGATAAAATTAAAGGCGTCTCAAGTAAACTTCGAAGATTCCACCCCACGGTCATAATTGCTTTAAATTCTTTGAATATCTTCAGTGACAATCTTATATAAACTTTATTATTATTAACATTAATATTTTAATTCAGTTTAAATTTACAACATAAAAATAATTTTAAAATTAATAATTTGTATGTATGTGTGAAAATACGGACAAAGTATGATAGTAAAGTTATAGTGCGAGGAATGTAGACACCTAATACTTTATATAATGCAATATACAAATGGCCGCAATTCAGATTTATTAATAACATTTGTATAATTTCAGTGAGTGTCAAGGATCCAACACGGATTAAAAACAAAATATAAATAACTCCACGTATTTTTCGAAATATATATATACATCTAAATTTAAAACAAAAAATGTTTTTTAAAACAATCCAAAAATATAATGAGAGATGTCTCAAATCCCCCCGGCGTCGCCTCAGACACGGAGGGATATTTAACTATAAGTAATATAAAACAATATAACCTTAAGAGTTTCTACATAAAACTCGCCCCGAGAATAAATGGATTACTTATGTCCGCAGCGCCATCTAGCGGGGGGTGCGCGATATTCTATGAGTTATTGTTATTACCGGGATTTCCTCGCTTCCGATATGTTCTCTTACGCCCCTCTTGTACGGAAACTCGTAAAAATATAAACGAAATATTCAATAAACATCCCTACAAAACATTGACACAAATAACTTAGGTTTAACTAATAGGAACAGGGTATAAAACAGGTGGTGGAAAATAGATTTCTATATATATATTTATATGTATATAGTAGTTGTACCTCCGACTTCGTTCGCTGGGAATATTTATTTATAAAGTTACTCCTTATAACATTAGCTATCCAGCTGTCAAAATTATGTTAAAATAGCTCCAGATATTTCTGAGATTAGCCGAAACAAACAGACAGACAACAATAAAAAAATATACACATAAATACCGTATATACTTTTATAAACATTTAGTGAAACTGTTAATTCGGTATTACAATGTATATATACGTATGGATATATTAATAAAATGTATACACCAAGTGTTCTAATATACTGATATATAAAAACCTAATAAGAAGTTTTCTTGTTAATTATACCGGTATCTGTAACAGAAGGCCCGTCTTATTAGCGGCCGTAAATACTTTAGTCAACTATTCCATCGGAGGGAACACCCACGTCAATGGTTGCATCATCACTTAGTTCAAAACAACTGAGACAAAGAAATTTATTAATAACTTTTCTAACCGATAGTACTTATATACAACATTAATACAGCAAAATATTAATAACTTTTCGTATTGATAGTACATATTTAAGTGAAACTCATTTATACATAGAGCATTATAGCAAAAAAGATACTCACTTTTCTAAACGACAATGTATATTAAATAAAAAAAATATTAACCACTTTTCCTATTAACAGTACATATGTAACTGAAACTGATGTATACAGAAACATATAAAAAATATAATCACTTGTCTAATCGATGTTACAATTCAAATGAAACATTGATACACGAACGGCGTTATTACTAAAAAGATTTATCGCATTCACAGTAGGTACAGAATCAATTAAAACCCATTCATACATAATAAAAAATATGTAGCAACTAAAGAACTAAGTAATACCGAATCATTTATGTTTCATGCGAATTTACTTAATCGTAAATTTAATTGATACCGGCTCATACTACGGACCACACACTGTGACGAACGAGTTATTATTTATTAATAAAATTACTTAAACATGTTATTATAATGTGTATTGTTTAAATAAAAACACAGTTTAGTTAAATATAAAGTTATAGGTTAATGGAAAGATAATCGATATTGTTTATTATTTTTATCTTCATTTATGTATAACCTTATAAAGCTTATCAAGTATCGCAATTTAGTAATGTAAAAATAAAACCTTGACTTTAATATCTACTTGAACCGACGTCAAGAAACTTTTTATAATTGGATTAAAAGAAATTTATACCATACTTATATGTAATAATGCCAATTATCATTTGTGTATCTTAAATGGAAGTGTCAAGTGGGATATATAGAAATAAGCCCTTCTGTAAAGACACTCCAACTTATAATTAAGGCTACGAGTATTATGATCAATGTTTCACAAACAATATTTAGTGAGCAATGTACAAACAACTAGAACAAATGCTATCAATTGAATGAGTCTGTCTAATAGTCAGTAATAAAATAAAAAACCTTGGCTAACAAAACGTTCAGTCACAACAAACCGTTCACGATAATAACAATATTAACATATACAATAGATGAAATATTAATTTATACGTAAAATATTTGAACTAAAAAAATATTTGATTTACAAACAAAAATCTTACATATCTCCAGGGCCATCTGTTTTTGAGCCTCCAAAAACGTTTGGCCCACCGCCAGCCGTCGCCTGCGCATGGTTCTCCCATGTTTCCTTATTAAAGTTATATAAAATATAAACATTTAACGAACTAACACACTACTCTCACGTTTAAAATCTAAAACTGTACTGACTCTGCAAGCTTTCTCTTTAATAGCAAAAAACTAATTTGAATTTTTATACAAAATTGGGCCATCTCTTTCTAGGAAACGTATCTTTATTACGCCCGGCTTTGTTCCATGTTTTAATGTTAATATTAGTTGTTCAAAAGAATTTATAATTCTTTTCTAAATATGTTAATTTTATACACAATGAAATAAATAGTAACACAATATCTTGTAGGAAGATATCTAGACTTAAGCTTTTCAAAACAGATTACTATGATATTATTATTATATTTATCTGTAATATAATATAGTATCTTATTTTTTGTATCAGTGCATACGACAAATTTAATTATACCTACATATATTTGCTTTAGGGTCTATATAATTTCAAAATCACAAGGACACAAAGATTTTAATATAGAAAGTATTAGAAACATATCTACAAAGAAAACTAAATCTGACTACACACAAAAATGTTATACAGGCTGAGTTTAAAAATTAAATACGAGATAAGCATTATTAATTTATTCAAAACAACACCATCTAGCGGTTATCGCTTGAACTGTTATATGGTTTGATGCGACACTCGCTCCAAACTTATGAAAGCTCTAGATTGTAGGGAAAATTGGAAGAACGGTACTAGGCTTGAAATATTCACAGAATAATAAATTTTCAAATTGAGCTCTTTTAAATGTTATTTTGCTCATTTCAATATTTAAAAAGTATTTTTTTTGTTTGTATTCGATACTAGGAAATTTGGTGAAGTGATATCTTCTAATATTATCTTCATTCATTACACAACTTAAGCTACATTAATAGTAACAACAAATTAACAGTATTTTAGTTAAAGGTAAATAATATATGAAAGGCTATACTAGAACATTGCCAATTTATGATATTACAATAAAAACACTGTATATTTTAACTTTACGAGCTTTTATTTACAGCGCCATCTGTGACAAATATATGGAACTACCATGACCGAAATAATGCAGATGTCGTCAACTTTTTAAGACTTTTTTTGTAAATATTTCGAAATGTTGTATTTAATATTATATTATTCATGAAAATATGGCCAATTAATTATTCTTAATTCAAAAATGTTTAATTTTTATGTTTAATTATCCTCGATATTACAATCACTATAATTGATATTGTATTGTAGTGTCATGATCATAATAAAGTTATCACAATGATGTCATAATTTTAAAATAATAACGTACCTACAATATTATTTTAAAATTATATTAATAACGATAGAAAATATATATATAAAATTAAAATATTTAATATATTATAAATATATTTACTCCAATTGTTTATAACACCTGCCTTCTTTGGACCCTCCCTTAGAATGCACGTACTACAATCACCAACACATTTATATCTTTCAATGTGTGCTCGAGAATTTCAGGTGCCATACCCGTTTGCCTCGACGCCATGTTTGTTTATCTTGTATCTCTCTCTAACATTGGGAAATCCACATTGGTTGTATGAAATAAATATTACGCTATCTCCTTTGTGTAGAGTAGTGGCATTGATAGCAGATTGGGTTCTCTCGATTTGAGAAGGGGAATGAATTTAAAACGTATAACAAAACTTTTGGATGCATTAAAATGAATACCAGTTATGGCGTCCAATGCATGTGATATTTGATAGCGGATATAAACAAAATTTATAAAGATTTTATAATAAGAAATATTATTATTAGCGTTAATATTAAATTACCTTTGAGGCGACGGCTTCAACACTTTTTGTATTGTCGTTTTAGACCATCTTGAATGGGATCTGCGAAAAGAAAAATAATACGTTATACCATTATATATAAATGACTTAAAAATACATAGATTAAATATAAATTAAATACCAATATCTGATATATAATAAAATTTAAACTAAAATTAAAATTACATCCTGAACTTGAGTTTTATAACAAGATGCATAAACATGGCGCAGCTGGACCGGACAGGTTCGTAAATAAACACTAACAATTATTTACAGCCACTGCCGATATAATCTTTACTAAGTGCACTATTTATTGAACACTACCTCACACTTCACTTTATGGTAGGTTAAGCAAATATTAAAGCCTGAGAAATTCTCCTCTCAAATTACAAGTAGTCTTGGCTATAATGTATGGTGGTTTATAGTATAGTAAATAACTAAAGGTATATTATAGTATGTATATGTATAAATCGATTTATATTTCAAACTATTTCATTTTTTTATCAGTTTAAAGACTTTGTAAGAGGGTAAAGAGCTCTTAATGAAATTATTTATTCAATAAAAATCAGTGATTTAATCAAATATGTTTAATTTTATGTTCTTTTAGAGATCCATTTAAAATTATATTTAACAGACATAAGGTATTTTATATTGAAATTATTATGACTACTATAACACCTATGACTTTTCCTCTTCACTAAACATATTGTAAATGTATAATATGAACAAATAAAATAGTGATTAATTAGGATTAAAAAGTGCTTAAGCACTTCAATTAAAAAAATGTTTTTTCAAAACCGAATTAATGATAAATCATTCTAAAATATCTTATCAATTTTTAATTTATACTTACTGATACACTTACTTAGTTGGTCTTGGTCTACTTAGGATGAGATGAATTATCTATGAGTTATAAAATAGGGTGTGGAGTGCCCTAGATAAATATACATGAGGTGGGCGACTCCGATATTGAATATTGGATAGGAATATTAAATATTAAAGTAAAAGCGATACGTAATATAAAATAATTATTTGGATATTTATTTCATTTCTAATATTATTTATGGGGTGCTTTTGCCGTTCTTCATGGACCTACAAATTGGAACCGTGCAACTAAACTGATTCTACATGTATGTATGTTTACTTATAACGAAAAAATATTAAGTAGGTATATATATTATTTGTATAGACAAAGTATCTAAATACCTCATAATCAACGTATGATAAGTATTGTCATAAGTTTATTTTCATAACAATAGATTGCGGTAGGCCTGCGCCGTGTTTGTATGGCACCAATAAAAACTAATTTACAAGACGGACCCATCCACGGAGGTCACATCCACGATTGATACGCTGTAAACGGAATTTATTACGAGAGTCATTAACCTTATGGATAATCTATTAATCGCAATTTAAAGCATCAACACCATCAAATACGTTAAAGAAAGCTATAAAATTTTATTACACTTCCTCGTTCCTACCGTAGGTACCGTACCTTAATTATTTAACACAACATAATATTATATATTAAAACACGGAATCACAATAGACCATAACCTACCGCATGACATTACAGGTGCGTTATTGTTTCATTGTTTATCGATTAAAAATTTATAGCAACCGTATTGTATTTAGTGGTTAATGACCTTTAAATTGTGTGATTACGTTTTTTAAATGTGTGTGTGTGTGTGTTATTTTGTTAATATTTGTGATAAGGATGTCGGTTTGTACCTAATATTGAGTATAAAATTAATGGAACGTAACCTATTTTCTGTTATAAAATTTTTTCAATAATAAAAGTTACTCACAAAACTAATTGCTGATTATAGCGTTTTGAATGGCGTACATAATTAATTATTAAACATAACGATAATTTATATTACGGGGAATTAAATGATAATCATTCAAAGTCAAAGCTTATTCATGTCAAATGGGCATTAATGAATTGTCAGGCTCTACGGATCCAGAGGATAAGTAGAAGAACAAGAAGAAAATAGATTGGATCGGATACAATATTGTAAGGAATCGATTCAAAGGCAAAGGGATAGCATCAGGATCTCCCAAACACCGGTTGTTTAGTGATGTTGTAAATCAAATCGACAATTATCGACAATCGTTTACAGTCGTGACGCCGCCGCGTAAACAAACTGAACGTTAAAACTGCTACCTACGATTTATGGGTATTCAATTTGGGGGAAAATCGATTTTATTCGCTTGTATTATAATCGATTCACGGATAGAATCGCTCGCGTGCGTATTCAAATTTTTTAGACGAGGAAGCTGTTGGCGGATACGGATGGTTAGAACAGGATTGTGTAAACAGAGTATGGCGAAGATAGTTTGTTTAGCCGTTCCCTATCCTATTTTGGATAGGTGAAATTGAGAATGGAGAACAATTATTGTTAAGTTCATATACACTGCACTGTTTCAGTTGTACACTACACTTTAAATAGCGTTGATGACTAATTAGAGTGACTAATTAATACTAGCGATTTGTAACAATTTTACGAGCTCATAAAATTATATGGCGTAAAATTATAATATCAAATTGACTTTACATATCTAGTAAACATATTTACCCGGCTGCACTCGCGTTAATTGGATCGGAATTTCTAAAATTCTTCTAATTAATATGTTCTAGTAAATGATCCAAGTAGAGCCGGGAAATTATATAATAGTAACCATTTTCACGAATATTCAACTCAAAAATATACATAACTATATAAAATGTATATGAACTAACTTACTCAATTGATACTCATAAACTTATCACTCATTTGAACTATAACAAATAAACTCGACTGAATAAAGTCACTCTTAATTCACTAGCGTACCACAGTACGCTTTGTCACTAAACGTCATCAACTGAACTGAAGTCAAGTCATCCACAATTGTATCATATATTTATTCGAGTAACAAAACAGTAACAAATTGATATGTTTATCTACAAAGTACAATAAATTCATTCATCTAGCCCACCCTTTAGAAAGGGGATCCACCCTTCTGATTTAAAAATTACAAAATATTACATAAATAATAAAAAGCGTCCGTCTCCCCGTGCTGGTGTCTTTGTGAGATTTCGGTGACGCCATAGTTCAGGGGCAGTGGTCTGTTATGCGTTTAGAATTAAATTTGTTTGTTTGAATATTAAAATAGTATGAAGGAACGAGTTGCCAAATTTCGATATATGTAACGTGAGTGGAGTCGGTTAAATATATATAATAATTATAATTCATGGAAATACGAAAGAAAGGACACAAATTTTGAGTTTAAGAAAATAAATAAAAAAAATATAAGTTATATATATTATTGGGCCTTATTTTTTACAAAGTAAATATATAATTATGTTACAAATAATATAAGGAAATATTTTATATTTTATATCAACAGATATTTTTTGTTGAGTTTAACAACAACCCGCACACTTTTTTCACACAACCCCTTTTATAACCCATAAACGAATACGAATACACCCGGAAGAAAATGAGGGTATTCTATATTTTCATTAACTACATGGCTTGATGGGAAAAGTTTTAATAGTCAAAACCATTTGTAGTATACTTAATTGGTCACGCGGGAGGTTAAAGTTAAGGGACTCCCACGGTGGCGTTACTGTACTTAGTTAAGGATATAAATGTATTATATAATTATATAATTCTTAAGAAATGACTGCTACAATCAAATTTGTAACTATATTTAATATTCTGCAAAGTAATTTATACGTGGTAAGTATGTTATACAGAATTTTTGTGCTTTTTTCGCGATACGCATTTTAGTGTGACTAAATATTTCCTATACTCATATATAAATATGATTCGTTATATTAACAATAACATAGTAATATTATTTAATAACAGCTAATTAATTTATAAACAATATATATAATACTGTTACGTCCAATAACCATAAAAGTACAGCTTCAAAAACCGAGAGGTATGCAGCGTATTCAAATTACCAGACATCTATATATAAACTGAGTTTTTTGTTACCGGTTAGTGTAGGCACTAATTCTGAATGTTTACGACTGACCAGGCCGTACCAGATATCCCTCCCACGCCAATGTCCCTTCATACAGTGCGACGAACCTAAATGTATGAATACCTCCACACTAAAACGGATGGGAATATGTAAGATTAGTTTTATTAAAACCTCATAAAAGACATATTGAGTTCTTATCTTTTTATTGCATATAATTTTAGCGAAATCACCATATTTTTCATGAGGATTTGGTATTTTTTTAAAAACCTGTTTAAATTTTTAAAATCTTTAAATACTCTAGTCTGAAGGTTCTTTATTTTCTACCTACGCGCTGTGTCTGAAGTTATTATCAATACAGCGCTTAATGCGTTGTAATTTATCGATATGACTCTTATAGCTAACAAACCAGATTTTAAAGCTCTCCGATTGGTTGAGAGAATAAATTTTCAACTCTGTAAGTGGATTACCTTGTAAAGCATAAAAGTAATCAGATTTTTATCCATTTTGTCCTTTTAGTCCCATTTTTATATTATCACAGTCCAGATTAATGTAAAACCCGAGTATACAGACGAGCAATATATACAAATAGTATTAATGAATCATTATTATTTAATTACTTTATAATTCATTTTGTATTATAGTCCCTCTGATATAAGATCGTATAGTCCATCATACATAATAATAGTCCATAGTAAAAGTACACAATAGTAGTATATTACAATAAAGTCATTCATACCTACTTTAAAAACACTAAAGTTAAATGCATAATAAAAAATATAGTTCAATTAACATTTAAATTGTAGCAGATATTAAAATTTCGGAAGTAGGTAATAATCGCAAAACTGAAAGTCAATGAAACTCGAGCCGCCGTACAATTTAGAGGCACGCGTCGACCGATCATAAGTTATTTGTTATAAATCTAACATTTTTATGTACCACTAAACTATTTTATTGGTTATTAACATGTGTTAAACGACTAACAGATTATAACATTTCAAGAAAAGTCAGATCATTAACATACATATGATAAATGGAATCAAATATTTACGTTCGTAAGACGGTTTGCCGAGTGGGTACTTGAGGTTGTATTTTATTATTAAGTTATTAAGATCATTGTTATTTTTTTGGAGATGAAGAGATTTTTTATACTTATATATAAATAGAGATGGTACTTTTGTTTGTAAAAATAGTTTCACAGTCGTTTGTTACTGAATTCAAACCAAAAAGATATAAAGTATTGTTTCATGTCTTTTTTGATACTAATATTACCCAAAATATGTAAAATTTTCACAACGTAATCTAAAATAGATATTACAAAAGTCTGATAGATCAAATTACATAAAACACAATACACACAAAAAACAAACATAATACCCAATTAATGATAATACAAATTAACAAACCATTAAACAATGATTAGTAACAAACAATAAATCAATTATTCGTCACAAACACTCATCGACTTTTAAATCTCAATAAAATGTACGGCGGCACTCAATTTATTTATTGCCTCCAAGTTATAAAACTATATTGCATGCTATAATCACGTGTTATTGGTATTTATTTCAAACATATTACCATTAATGGACAGTGGACACTCACCATTTATACTTTCATTAACACTATTACGCTATTGTAAACTACACTTTAGATTTATTTTTTACTTTCTCACGATATGATAATGTCCTTACTCTCCCGAGTAAATACTATATTTTAAGCTTGATTAATTCTAAATTCTGGATATATAACACAATATGTTCGTTCTAAATATATAAGTACTATAAATTATATTACATATTTCATGATTTCAATCTTCTCAGAATGTGTTCCGTGTGCTAATTCTCCTTAATATATAAGTACGTATATAAACTACATTGTACAATTCTCAAGGTACAATAAAGCTTGATTTATTTATTGCTGGTACGAAATGTCAACAATACAACCATTCTAATAGTGAAACGAAAAGGATTACTCAAAGGGTTTCCGAGGTCTGTAGGTCTGTCCGGTTATGCAAATTGTTACGTTGAAACCGAAAGTGTGGCCCTAACCTTACAATGGGACAATACTTGCGTAATCTTTTCATAAATTAACGATACGCGTTAACTAAATTACAACCCCCTGTAAACTTACAAAAACATGTTATAATGAAACAATAAATTCAAAATCTAATTTGCATAACACTAGCAAATTTTTCTGGTTAAATATTTTGGTATTTTGTGGGTAAAAGTAATTTCGTTTTCTATATCCATTTGCATGTAAATAGTGAGGTTCGAGCGACCTCTCCGTGTAGTAGGTGCGTGTATTTATCGAATGTAACATCACGAAGAACGTGATCACTAAAACTTTATATACCGATCGTGTCATACATATTTTGATAATATGCTACCAGTGTTGTGATTTATACAGGTGTGTTACCGGATAGTTAAGTTTTTTACGGCCACGATAGTGAGGGCTGAGTGGAGTCTACGATTTGTTTATCGTTGCACCGAGGCGACGACAGCCGACGCCGTATCAAAGGCATGTAAAGTAGGTTTATTTATCGCCTTTTGTACCCCATTTATGACTGAATCACTTTTATATTTTTTGTGTTAAATCACGTCTAAAGAACGCGGTAAATGTTGAATCATATCGTAAGTATATCACATATTATTTGAAGCTTTCCACACTATATTTCTAGATTTAAGTTATTTAAATTTATAATTTGTCTGTCATATTTAAAACACTATTTGCTACATTTTCTTATTTTATATAAAATACTTTATATACGAATATACATGAACGAGCATTATAATAAGTATTTGTGACTAATATTTAACTTTATAGGTACTATTTGGAAAAATTTTCATAATATTACAATTCATTGAAAGTTGCGATCTAAAAACATGTTTTACAAAATCATTTTTTAAAAACAATAAATTGAATATAACCGCAATTCAATACAAGATGGCGTCAAGCCGCAATGTCATGCCAAAGGTATAATATAATTACAGATGAATACAATTCATAAGTACAACCCGCACACTCACACCCGCACTGACTCTTAACTCTAATTGTGCTGATCTCTAATACTATAAATCATATAACACAGCTGCGGGCACGAGTTTTCATTTTATATAACTGCCTTATCGTAAATTATGTCCGAACTTCAGAAATTAATGGCGTGTAATTCGAACGAGAAATTGGGTTTTGGATTAAACATATACTCTGATAAGTGACTCGAGTGGATTAAACTTTATAATTTTATTTAATCATAGTTTTCTTGTATAATAAATCAGAGCAGAGCAAAAACAATGAAATTAATATTTTTTATTATCATAAATATTTAATAAAATATATTTTAGATACAAAAGATGTGATAGGAAGCAATAATACGTTAAAAAACTAAACTTCAAAAATAAATTGTTTTAATTTTAATAATATACATTTTAATCGATGAATAAATATAATTCACTTCATATATAATTTATGAAACACTTTCAATATAATATATTGAATAGATAAATAATTAAAGAAGGTCAAGTCAACATTTGGTTAAAAAATGGATGGTATTATACAAAGGCATTCAAATATCAAATAAAATGTAAAAATATATTCAATATTCATTAAATACAAGATATTCAAGGCTATCTAGTTATTTATTATAATATAAAATGCAATATTACATAATATCATTTTGAGGTATTTATATAAGTAATTTGGAAAGTTAATAGTCGTAATTGATTCTCACCGAGATAGCAATAAATAGTTATTGGTGATAAATTCCCTCAATTGATACATTCTGCAGGTTGTTAAGTGGGTTAAATGGGATACTCCTTATTTGTTTCACTATATAAATACATATTAGTGTGTATTTATAGTCCGTAAGTATGTATGTACATATAGTCCGTGAGTAAGTTCATATTTAGTCCATAAGTGCGTATGGA
The DNA here is from genome assembly GCA_918358865.1 of Melinaea marsaeus rileyi. Classification (NCBI taxonomy): domain Eukaryota; kingdom Metazoa; phylum Arthropoda; class Insecta; order Lepidoptera; family Nymphalidae; genus Melinaea; species Melinaea marsaeus. The sequence continues at coordinate 20,941,315 of OU911085.1, forward strand.
CTGCATACTTATCTCTTTATATACATTTGATTGTATTAAATCACATTTAATTTATAATATTTGTCACTGAGAATTAAAGCCTTACAATGATGTAATGTTATTGGATTACTTTTAGAAATATATTATAAATTTCCATATTACTTTAGGAAAGAATCTGTCTCACTAAAATTAATCCAATAATAAAATTAACTTCCATTCGACCGGATTGTGTTAAAATAAGCTTTATTACCCACTAATCTCACTTAATGGTATAAATCATTGGTGACGTTTATCCTGGTCTGGATTCAAGTCCCTACTTTCTGGGACCGTAAATAAGTCTGGCATTTTAAGAACCTTGTCTAGTATTTTACGTGCATTGGCAAATACTTACGTACAATACGACAATAAACCCCATCGAATTCCGTAACGTTCTAAATGAAGGTTAAAAGTTATAGTAAATTTAACTTTATTACGTTATTACATGGTCCGATTTCAATCGTCCCATTAATTCCACATGAGCTTGCAGAACTTAGGTAATGGCGACTCACGATTTGAAAACAGATTTATGATCGACCACGATAACGGGCTTGCGATAAAAATTTTGCAGACCAAGAACACATACCGACCAAATATATATATATATTTATATATATTGAAGAGTCTGTCTTTATCCAAACGTGCTACACGTTTGTTTGAGGATCACGTTCACGATTTTATGTCGTGAAAATCGAGCAATTAATGATATCTTTTCTCCTTTGTCACGCTAAAAGACGATATCATTAAATATCTAGTGTATTTAGAATATTTATTAAAGTGACATTTTATATTATTATAGGTCCAATTATTTGTTTCTGTGTAGTGGATTAAAAATTTGCAATAAAAATATTACCTACTAGGTATATTGTCAAAAGATTCTTTAATAGAGTAATGTAATGTGATATATTTAATATAAACAGATTATTTTTTCCATATGCTGTCACTGAAAAAAATAACACTTAAGCTCAATAGACCACCACACACGTTGTTTGGTTTTATTTATCTCAAGTGTATTATAAAATTTGAAAACAGTAGATACTAAACAAAAAAATATATATATCCTTAAAATATTTATACTCACTTTAAAATATTAAATCTCGTAACAATCACAAATATTTAATAATAACATATATAATATATAAAATCACAAAATCATAATAAATCCATATCGTATAAATCGATCGCACTGTTCGTTAAATATTACAAAGCGGCGGCCATCTTTGAACGCGCCTGCGCGCTGCGAGGAGCGCGAAATTACAGACCGCTCGCGCACCGCCGGTATAAAAATAAAATAAACTTAAAACAACGTCATATTGCGCACGTGTGAGTGAGACATTTATTTATAGGCGAGCATGGCTATGTACCAGGCTATGGCGGGACGGTAGGTATTGCTGTGGTTTGAGTAACGTCTTCATTTTAACGAACGATTCCTTGTTTATGATTATCAATTTGATTTTGCTGTTAAATATATTTTAATATACTTATTATTAAAGAAATACTTCTTCAATGAGACATGTATCTGTTATATGTATTCTCAATTTACACCAACTATATCTAACCTTTTGTGGATAGGTTGTTAAAAAGAGTTCGTATATAAAATATATAACTCTTTTTAAGAATAATACCTCCTCCAATAACCTTTTCTAAATTAAAGTAAAGCTAGGAGCAGACATAAGCCCGGTAAGATATTGCAAACGATACCCGAGCGCGGGCGGCGGTCGTCGACCCTCCGCCCCACGCCTTGAAATTTTCAGGGCTGCCATTTTAAATTTAAATTATTTATATCCCTATATTTTGAATATTTAAAACCTCAGGTATACGAAGATCATGTTAATATATTAATATTATTTAATAAGAAGCCAATCCATGGAATAATATTAATTGAAAATCTTAGTTTTTTGGGTTTTAAGAAGAGTTACATTTAATTAAATAATATTTTCTATGGCATGTATCTATAAGCATCCTATGTTAGCAACTCACATTATTTAATAAATTAAACAAAAAAAAGATTCTTATCTCGTGTAGTGTCTAGTGCTGATAAGAAATTCTTTTCCATACATCATAATTACATTGGCATACCTGAAGTGTACATTTACGGAAAATTTGTAGATTTCTTCAATAGTTTTAAATAATTAAAAATATATTTTGTAGAGTCACGCACAATTAATATATTTATATATTATTATACGTTCCAATACTACTTCAATACTACTTGTCTGCTTATTTTAATTCATTCATATTCATGGACTATTTAACAAATAACTCTGATAACCCTGAAAAAAACCCGTTGCGTCTCTTTTTAATTTCTCTGAGCAGCTGACGCCTGTGTAAACACACCCTTAACCACATACGACTCGAAGTCGATGTATTTTAGTGATTCCGTACTCATTACTTGAATGTCTTAATCCTAACATTATTGCCATATAAAAACCTTGTTTGACATCGCCTTAAAAAGATACCGTTCGCATCCTTAATTACTTTTTGGAGATAAAGTGAAGATTTCTTATAATATATGTAAGTATTCTTACCCTCATTTAAATATATTACAATAATATAAATAGTTTTGATTAGATTTTATCGAAGCCGTAAATTCTTAGTGGGAGGCAATTATCAATTTGGCAGAAATATTTTGATGACTCAATAAAAATTAATAATATGATAATAAATTTAATAAAAAAAAAAATTAAGACATTTTCTTAGATTGTCAAAGAAATTTTGTTCGTGTTTTTTTAAATATTAACGTTACGGCGACCCTTATCTATCTATATCTATATCTATATCTATATCTATGTATCCAAACGTTCCCCCAAAAGAAGCATCCCCCGACCCTTGGAAACAATAAATATGTCAGTGGAAGATATTACAAGACGTTAGGCCGTGCTCCGTCCTCAAGTAAATTATTACTCTGCAACTTTTCTGATGAGTTTCTTCTTGTACTAAAATACTTTTTACTTTTTATGGCTGTAGGATTAAACGTTATAACTTATTGGTGCATATTGTTGTTAATACGTGGAGGAATATATACAAATAGATTAACAAATAGTAATTATAAGAATTTACTTGCTATATTTTGATTTATACAAAGATTAGTCATTATGAAATATGGTTTTCTAAACATTAAGTTATTAGTTCAACGTTGATATTATATTAAAATAATAATAATATACATTTTAAGATAATAAATATAGTTGGTTTTATTAAAATTAAATTAAAAAGACTACATTTTGTTAAGATCGCCCACAATGTAACTAATGTACCGACATCAGGTGAACTTTAAAAACAAGTAACTTATCTATCCGAACATTAAAGAGACAGCTCTATATTTCTACCGCAATACTTAAAAATACATTGTAGTCCCTTCTTACAAAGCAAACAAAACATTTTCCCTCAAAAATCAGGAAAAAGTCAGTGAAAAACAACGTCTATAAAAGAAATAGCAGAGTTGGCGGGAGAATGCGGCTCGCTCATTCAGCGAGACGCCATTGGCCGGTCCCCTCCCCCCTTCCCCCTCTCCCGAGCCCCCCGTCCCGACCCACACGACCGACCGTAACTCACTCTTCACATGTTTTTACGGCCGCCATTTTGTGACGAACCAAACCGGCATGAATGCATTAGTGTGCGTTGTTTTTTATACAGTATCATGTCATGTTGGTAATATTGCGTGAGAATTTTAGTGTGCGTTAGTTTTTTTTATAGTAGCGTATAATGTTGGCAGCATTGAGAATATTTCTTGGAACTGAAACACACAAGCCCTGTACTCCAGCCTTGACGAGACCGTTGTTTGATATCGACCGAGTTTAGCTTTTATTTGTGTTACCGTTCATTGTTTTAACTATATATAATACTATTTGGAATAATTTAAAGAAAATAAATCGCTATTAAGTAGTATTTTTTTTATTACAAAACAAAAGTAATTCTACTAAGTATACTAATTTAATAAGAAAGACATTATAATTTTCTTGTCAGTATCTCTGGCATTTATTTACGAAAAATCTACTTATTTATGTACATAAATCCGTGTATACATAATGTATATATTTATTACTCTCGATAGACTCTAAGGTAGATAATTACACACCCTCATCAAGACCCGTCGAATAGTAATGAATTCAAAGACGAGGGTCAGATAATGGGTATCTCGATGTCTTAATCGTATCATTAGACCTCACCCATAATGAGACCCTTATCCATCCAATTTACAGACAAATACATCGCTAATAATACTATATATATACATATATATATTGTGAATAAGTCTTTATAAATACTATTGCTATTCTAAAATAACTACAGATTAAATTTTAATAATAATTAAATATTTAATATACTTTTCTATATTTACATAATAAATAGTGTAATGTAAAAATTATTATCTATTAGTCTATGTATTAGTAGTGACAATTATAAGTTGATCTCTTTTTTTGGGCACGGTTAATATTTAGAGAGTTCAAAATAAATAATACATTTTAATCACGATTAAACAAGAAATAAATATTATTTATTTTTATTAATATACACTTGGTTGTGTTAAAATATAGTTTTGTCTCCTGTTTCCGTTTGTACATATAATGGTTTACATTTCACTAAAAAAATATACATTTTTGTTTAATGAAAATATAATTTTATTAGTTATTTATTAAGAATGTAATGATTTTAAGAAAAGTAAAACAAAATGTATCATTTTAATAGTGAGTAATAATAGTAATTAATTTTCTCTTGTATAACTGGGCATGAGTTTTTCTTAGGACCTTATAATTCTGATTAACCTACAGTTTAATTCTATTCATCTATTGTCTATTATTTTATACACGTGGTATACGTTCTATGGTCGGAAAATTAGCTTAGAATTTCTTACTGACTGACTATCAATGGAGGTCATATATGGACTGCTATTCTTTATACAAAGTTTAGTTTTAAGAATTGTATGTTATATAATATATGCTAATCTGAAATAAAATCTTTAAAATGATGAAAATATTTCAAATAGAGGCAATCTCTCTCTCATTCACTCTCTTTCTATTTTTCTATAATTATTTCTTTCTATAAAAATATGTTATATGTATGTTTCTCAAAAAAAAGTCTTAATTTTCTAATTATGAAGACTAAATTAGAACCTATATCTAAACTAACTTAGACTTAGACTTAACTAACTTAGTTTAGATGTCAATGGTAATGTAATATTTAACTAAAATAGATGATATTTTTGTCTTAAATATATTAAAGATTTAAAAATTGCTTTTAGTATAGTTAGTTATAGTGTGTAATATACAAAGGTATCATTTGAATGATAAAGACAGACACAACAATACTGCGGCTAGAATTGGTTTAAACAGAATACAATTGTTTAGTTTGTCTTTGAATAAATTATAAAGAAACAATTGCTTTTATAATTATCTTTTACAAGCTATTATTATTAAGTAATAGGATTTGTAAAACCAAAAATAGTTTATTACACATAGTTTAGAGTCATTAAGTCTAAAATCACCTGAAAGATTGATGTGTTCTTGAACGTCTCACATACAGAATGGGGCCACATGTGCTTAATATTCATTTCTCTTGATACTCAATTATGGGTCTTAAGATATAGGTGAGAAGGAAATAATATATAGAAAATTTTGGTAAATAAGGCCCACCTTGGAGGTGACATCTTAACTGTCGATACATTTCACAATTGTCGTAAAATAGACGGAAGGGGAGAGCAGTAAAATTATCATTTTATACCGTTCGACGACTGAAATGACACGGGAATGCTGTAAAACTGATTTATAACACATCCCAAGTGGCACATGCTGAATTATCTAAGAGGACTCTGTTTCAGGAAAACTATAAGAAATAGCGAAGCTATTTTAAAACAAAAGTATTTTTTTATATAATCTATTAATTATTTATTTTACTGAAGAAGTATTTTTCTTACCCAATTCGTCCCTGGCTTACCTCCATTGCAATTTGGACAATTTGATTAAGTTCGTCCCTGTTCGTTTTATTGGTCTATATCTCCTGATTAGGCTCTGTGTAAGATGCCCACTAATCAACGGAATACGTATACTCTATAGATACACCTATCTATAGATGATTTTGTTTATTAAAACCTATATATAGATATAATTTTAATCCATGACATTATATAAAAATCATTTAAACAATCTCAAACATGTGCCAGAAGTATATGAAATTTTCAATTTATTTATTTATGTATTTTGATATTAAGATTTGGAGACATTAGATAGTTGTTAACCATCAAATGTTTATGATTATTTTAAGATAAGTTAAATTTAAGTCAATTGAAGTATAATACAATAAATAAATATAATAATATATGATATTAAATTATAACTTTTTCTATTATGAAATTTCTTCAGATTCTATTTTACTCTCTTTAAATTTAAGTATCTTCAATTCTTTTTTAAAAAAATCACTAGTTTCAATAAAAACAATTAATTTACTTATTTTCTTGCACGTTTTGGAAAATGCTGTAGCGTTAAGTACCCTTTGTACCTTGTTGTGCAATAAAGAATTAAAATAAATCAATAAATTAACATTATTAAAAGTATTATATAAATTTAAATTTAATATAAAAAACATACAAAAGATTTAATCATAGTAAACACGATTCAGATCCATCTTAAGACTCATCTAAACGTTTTGTCCGTTGATAACTGATAAGACATCCGTCCCGACCTCTCGCTCGACTCGCGAAAACGCATTAAACAAACAGTGCAGTAAAAATAAATCTAACCGTCTATAAAAACTGCCATAACTATCACTTAAACGGTATTGTGCCTCACCGGCTTTATCTCCAGTACACCAACAAAGTCAAACTTTGCATAAATATATCAGATTTTAAAGATGACATCGGAGAGGTATTAAACTAACGGAATTTATAGACTGAACGACCGTCAGGTACGACTTAGTCATTTTAATACATTATATATTATATATTATAACTAGCTCTGCCTGCGACTTTGTTTGCGAGTCTGTTTTTTAAAATATAAGTACTTCTTATTACATCAGCTATCCGCCTATTAATTGGTAGAGCCGTTTCAGAGAGTTAGAACAAACAGACGGATAGAAAAAGTTGATAATATATTTTTTATGTAAGAACCGTACATCATGCATTTAGTGAAAAGCTGTTAATTTGGAATTACAAACAGACACTTTAATTTTGTTTGTATGTATTAATATTTCTAATATATTTAAAAACAAGTTTTCTCACGATATTTTCTTTATGACTATCCAATTAATAGTCTTCAAACCCGGCAATCGAAGCGGGGACTTTTCATTTTAGTGGAGGCACCATAAGAACTCGTTCGATCCTCTATATATTTTTATTATAATCTTAAAAGCGTTGGATGTTGTATTCATTTTATACTGTTTATCTCCAGTCTCAATAATAAGGACAGTTTATTGGACAACTCGCCCGACACCTTATCGGCTTCAATTAAATACAATTTTTATTGGGAATCTCTGGAAACGCCCCGCGGTCTGTATTTTAAATACATTATAAGCTCAACAAATATTGTACATGTTTTTTTTAAGGCTTTACCGGTTAACGTGAATAAGTACCTACTTTTAAACTAAATGATTTTATAACTTATGAGTATTATTAATTAAAGTTATTATATATATAATAATACATACCAATTTATTGATCCATAGCAAAATTTTTATTTATTTTGTAAACCTGAAACAAAAGAAAATATTCATATTATCTATAATATAATTGAGGCCATGTTTGTGTGTTTGTAAGTGCAAAGTATCTATACTTATCATATTATTTAAAGAATTCTTACAATATTAATATAGACTGTAGAAATACGTTGAAATAAAAAAAATCCTTACAAGTACTGTCTTAAATATTTAAACGGATTCGCGGACAAAATCTAGTATTGTATAAATTAATAATCCAAATTTACAATGAAAAAAATTAATCCGGACAGAATCGCAGACAAAACCTAATATTGCTTTCATTAACATTACAACGATGATAACAAATGAAACACTCATATAATCAATAATAAATAACTGTTGATATTTATTAATGTATTCGTAAGGAAAGCATCGTGGGTAATAAAATCGCGTCCTTCACAACAATGAATACTGAACACGGAATCGAAGTTGGATCGTTTTTCTTCAATGGTTACTTTATATGCAAATTCATTGCAATAAAACGAACCCTTCCTTAACTTATACTTTTAGATCAAGACTCCAATTCAGCTTTATGTGTTCGAGATTCGGTGATTTTATTATATATATTGGTAAATATTTATATTTTGGCTGAGTCTATTGTGAGCTTTCTTAATGTCGCTTTCAAACTATTTACTTTTTAGGTTCACAAGTACATAAGAAATATAAATAAAATAAAAAACTTAATCAACTGATATAGCCGAAGTTAATAAATAATTAATTTAAAACATGTAAATGGTTGAGTTACTGATAAGATTCTAGAGTTCCTTGCTAGTGCGAATGACCCGGCGCGTACCTATCGGCATACAAAAGAGAATTGTATAGAAGTATTATTATTCAAAATTATTAAACTATTCAATTTTAATATATTTTTAATTTATACAATATTAAAGTAAAATTAAATTATAATTATTATGTTATTTCCGTAGATATATCAACTATAATCGAAATATAAGATTGCTTTAGTTTAATAATAAAATTAGTACCTACCGGATCCAGAATATCCCGTTTACGGTTATGAAAGTTATAATAAAAATATTTAATAACATTCCCAGTTTATATTTTATTTCTCGTAATATTTATTTCAATAAATTACTCAGATTAAATAAGTTATATTTTTTTTATTTTAAATACAGAAATAATATCATGGAGACCCAATCTCATGGTATACTTAATACCCGTTTCTCGCCTCGTATTTTTTACCCAATAAGCTTATAACTAGAACCGGCTCCACAATAAACTTCTTAACAAACTGCCACATGAAGCCATATCTTGTATACATTATGAGCGTTTTCGTTTAGCCAAGACATCTATTGAATATTTTCGTAAGATCCTATCTCGAGACGCGAAGCATTCAAAAATAGTTCTTCAATCCCAAAAATAAGGTTGGTTTTGATATATCCTTTAAGAATTTGTAAAGTTAAAAGCAAAGGCGTGAACCGCCCTTTAGATGTTTTTCTTAAGATATTATTAAGGTATAGGTAGATATAAAAACCGAAATTATTTCACCAAATAAACATTTTATGTTTTTATATATTTTATTTCAGATTAAAAGTAATTTATATAAAAAGATAAAGAAAGATAAAGAAAGTTTACCAATCATTGTAATATTAACTGAGTATTCTGTATAATTGGCCTCAGTCTTCCAATAAAATTAAGAGGGGCAATCCAATTACAACATTGTTGCTTACATCTATATTCCATAGGGCGGTGTCTGATGTATTATAACATAAATTAAGCCAAAGCTACTCCCTTTGTTCCTCACCTATCCCCGCATCCCGTCCTGTCAAAACTTCAATTATCTTTTACAAGAAATTATTACTCTGATTTGATTATCCCTTCCCAGAGTTGATTCATTATTATCCCTTTCTATCCAGATAAATTAACTTGATACAATTTTTATATTTTATTTATATTGTTTCAATTAATATAACTTTAAACCTTATATTTTAATGAGTTTATTTTAAGACAATAAAAATAAAATTTTCTAATCGATGATTTCTTTTATAATATTGTTATAAATATAAAGTAAATTTTACAATACCGCAAATAATTTACTGGTAACAGGTTATTTTTGAATTTAAAAATATATATTTTAGTATTTTTATATTAAATTAGGCACTTGTTTTTAATCTGAGATTTTGGTATAATAGACTATATTATATCGTGATGACGTCATGGTATAAGGTTTAAGGTAGGTAGATAGCGCCCTGACGCTGGGCGGGGTGGTGCGGAACACCGCTTTGTGCGCCCGAATTGTGGACATAAAATTCCCAGACCTGTTCTTATTTATGTTCAATATTTTTCCTGTTTTTATAACAACGTAAGTATTCCTATCAGTAAAAAAAGGACTGACATCTCTCTTATATCTTTTTGAGAGCGAAAATCGTAAAAAACATTATTAATACCGCCTCAAAAAATTTAAGAGGGAGCAAGAAACTTTCGCAATTAATGTTGTAAAGATATCGGGCAAAGTTTTTTTCATCAAGCCGTAATGAACGTCCCGATGGAAACTCGTAAAACGTCACACAACTTAATAAATAAAGTAAGAATTTTAGATTTATCACAGACGCCATATTGAATAAAGCCCGGGGCGTGATGGAATAGACCAAGGATAAGGTCAGACATAAAATATAAATGTAAAATGATACCGCGTCTAATATTTACAGACCTTAGTATGAAATATTTTGACATTTCTCAGTAAAAACGTACCGCATTGCGGCGGCGAGGACTCTTCGAAGAAACATCGGATAGAGACATCACCCGTTTCAAAAGAATACTTTATTAGACTTTGTTATACCAACACGTTATCTAATTTTGATCAATTTGACTAAACTTTTGACTGAATCTTATAAAAACCTTATATATTATTTCTAATATCAATAACTAAATATTTGACGTGGCGTTATTTTTCGAAGTATCGTTTTCTATATAATAGTATATTTATATACTAAAGAATTCCTCTCACGTTTGAGCTCAGGTGATGCGAAAAGAGATACAAGTGGATCGTGTTTTATTGTTGTATCCACTCTACGAATTGAATTTGAAACAACCAAGCGATCAATACTGTATCCCGTGTTCGCTTTACACGCAATTGCTTCAAGACTTTATTTATATTCTATTATGTTAATATTAATCGTAAATGCAATCAATATTTAATATATATTCAACTTTATAAACCAATCAATACATCATATTTATTTTAATAAAGCGTACAAGTAAAAGCAATTATGGATGTTATTTTTATATTTGTTAGGAGAAAAAAATATTTGTAAGAGTCCGTGCATTTATTTTAATTTTGTTTTAGAGCCGGCCTCCGTCGGCTTACTACGCCGCCATTATCTCAGCCGTTTTATCTCCAGTGTAATCTTGTTAAGAGGCCTCCCCCCTCCCCCCTCAACCCTCAGACTTCCTTGAAAGCAATAACGCTGAAATCCCCGGTTTTCGGAGCTTAAACTAAGCCAAGCATAACGATGGAATTCTTGGGAAAATTACTATTTTCACCTCATATTAAAAAATACTTACTAATATTTTCAAATAGATTAACAAAATAATATACAATTATATTATAAATAAAATAATTAATAATTACATTTAGGTTATAAAATAAATGATGTACTTTCTTCTGTTATATTCTGTTATATACTTTCTTCTGTCTGTAATGTCTTGTCAAATTGACTTTAAACTTTTAGATTTTGTGTACTTTAATGGAAAAAATAATTTATTTTTGATATATAATGTCGTTTCTGGACAAGCTGCCGATTTTGGATAGGTGTTGTGGATGTGTTACCGACCTTAAGACAGCTGCCGCTATTATTGCTGTTTTGGGAATTGTTAGAACATATTATTATAATAATTTATTCTAAACTGTCAGCATCTTCATTGTTAATGTTTTATAATTACCATTTAGAATATCTTAATTTAATATATATCTCCGAGAATTGTTTATTAGTATTTTAGTTTTTGTGTAATATCCCGACGGCGTTCGTTTAGTGAGTCAACAGAATTTGAAATAGAGGTTAACTTGTTACTAATTTTGTGTTAATGTTATAGGTAACAAGCCCGGTCGTGTCCTGGGCCGCCGTACGACACGCGTACGTGATCAGAGTGTCGTGTGTAATAACCACTAAAGCAACCAGCCCTGATGTAGTCGACATAAATCTCAATAATGCTGTAAGTTATATAATTTATCATTTATGTTATACGCATTGATTGTAACAATTCTTCATATTTTTACAGTTGAGCTTCGGCTTTGGAGCTAACGCTGGGTTAGGGGTGTCGTGTTTATCAAAAAATGCAACGGATACGGATTCCCAGGATAAAGCTAAATCAACATTTATATTGTTCGTCAAGTACAGCGGTTGGATAGTACTCTTGGCGGACGTTGTATTTCTTGTTAGCAGTATCAACTTAATCAGCAAATTGTTTAAGGTATATTATTCAACAGATCAAGGTTTATGATAAAGTGCTTAGAATTTAGTAATGTTATGTATTCCAGGGTCCGGACAAGATGGCGACACTTATATTCCTGGTGTCAGGCTTAATTGCAGTGCTCCTGACTTTCGTTTATGGGATGCTGTACGTTGGCGCGTGTCTATACGTGGGGGGCGCCTTTCCCGTTTTAGAGTTCCTTTTCGCATTTGTAGATTTAATGAGTTAGTTGTTTGATATAAATATTTTGTAGACTTGTCCTTATTAATTATAAATCTATTCCTAATGTCAATGAGCTGTCAAACAAAACAAATATATAAAAGAATCTCGGATTCTGTCGAGTGATATAGAATTTATTTTCAGTGTGGATGCATTTTTTAAGTGTTATGAATGCGTACTACAGACTACCCTCACTCGCCGTCAAACAGAGATTGCCCAAGGCGGTGTTGATGATATTAGGATTCTTAACTATATATGGATTCTTTACTAATTTTGGTATTCTTCAGAGGTATTATTATAAAAATACATTGCCATGTCTAATTTTCAGTGTGGACCTACTATTTAATAGTGGTGTTATCCTACAGACGAAGAGCGGCGTAGAACAAGTGCGGCGAATTATCTGCGTGAGAATATAAAGAGAAGAAAGGAAAAAACGACGCTATGGTAAAAATCTTTATAGTAAGCATGTAATGAGATTTGTATATTAATAAAATTTAACCTTTGGTATGTCTGTCTTTTACTTAAACCATTATAAGATCATTAAGCTTAAAAAAGCTCCGTCAGTTAAAACTATTTAATAGATAACACTACGTTCATTATAGCGGGTAACGACTGCATCTCAATTCGTATAGCGACGCCATGAAACGAAATATCAGCTGTTTGAGTCCTGTTCGATTTGATGATTTATCTTAATAAATTTATTGTAAAACTTTTAACCTTATTATTATTATAAAAATCATTAATGTAACATAGAATTTTCAAAACCAAAGAGTATCTAATGATATCTTTTAGCACAGACTGACAGTTGTATCAAACAACGTACTATGGAAAATAAAATAATAATATTGTAATAACATTGATACGGTCAAAGTGTTTTTAAATGCAATAAAATGTTAAATGTAATATAAAATACGCTAAGAGCTCTGTCAGCTCGATGGGATTATTTAAATTCCTTCCAAAAGTGAAGAGATTTTGTTGGTGTACGAGAAGCTTGAAATGTGCCTCCTTTATGGTTATCATTTTAGGAATGGTGTGTAAATATATTTCTATATATACATATATATATGTAAACAGACTTGATTACATTATCAAAGAAACATAGTTCCATGAATACTTATAATTTAATATGTTCCTACATACAAGTAAAGATTTGTCATGTAATTGGTGTTTAGTTTACAGGCATAAACACTGTCGGATTGCTGTGCAAGCCAGCCTGTACAGATCTCTATGAAGTATCCAGTCCAGTGAAGCTGGCGGTCAATATACTAAGATGGTTATTATTCTCCTCTGAGATGCTGCTTCTAGCTAGTACATTTGGATTCTTGCTGGGCATATTCTATGTGAGTAGTTGATTTGTATGAATTCTTAACATTTATGAGGGAGATAAAGTAAATATGATATATAAATATTTCAGTCCGTACCAGTAAGTGGTGATGTATTAATATGTACGGCGCTCCTCAAGTGCCTGGTGTCCATCGTGTACGCTGTGTTGATGTTAATACAAGAGCAGTACACACAGTGTCGTTGGTATTACTCACAGATATTTCACTTGATTCTCTTCATAATAAGTAAGTTAAATTACATAATTTGGTTTTGATTATTTTAGTGTAGTGCTGTTTTATAATCGTCACTAAATAGGTATTTTTTGTGTTATTTCTATTTTATTTTTTTAGTGTGGTTCCATTTTATCACTAAATTATTTTAACATTTCAATTGTTTTGTATTTTTATTGTGTTTTTTTCACTTTTTGTTAATATGTTACTTATGAAATACGGTTTTTTTTTTTAGTGTGGAGCTATTTTATACTAGTCGTGAATTCTTACGAGGAAGAGATGTCTTAAAGACGGGGAAGGCCTTTATTATAAGTACCTCCACTTGGAAGGACCGCAGCGAAGAGAGTCCTTTACATATTTTTATATTTTTATTTTGTTTTATTAGACAAATTATTTTTTCTTCTTTGTTTATGTTTTCAAATGTGCATTTGTTGAAATATATATATTTTTCAATATAAATAATAGTTACTTATGAAATATTTAAGATTTTAATTAAAGAGAGAAAAAATATTCTAAGCATGTAGCTTAGAATATCTTTTATTTACAATAAAACCTTTTTTCTTTCCGTTCAATATTCTGTAATTTTTCTTACACTTCTATATTTCTCTGTCATAACATTATTTATCTAATATAATCACAGGAAAATCAATATAATATTTTTTTTTTATTTCTAAAATGTTTGATTTTTTACCAACAGTTAAGGATTGTGGCTTTTGCAGAACTCTTAAAATTGGTTCAATAATAGCAATACTCGGTATTGTAAATATTATTTATACATATTATAATGTTTTGAAAAAATATGTTTACAAATAATGTAGAAAATTTTGATTAAATTTAAATTTATTTCAGTTAAACCTGGATAGTTTAAGCTTTTATTCCGGCACATTGTGTTAGGACTATCTTTATTGCCATTCATTTTAGTGTTTCTGATCTCAGCGTACATGGTAACAAATTACATATATTTATAATCCATTTTAAACATTTCTTAATATTGTTTTAATGATAAAAATAATAAAGTAAAGCAACCGTTGATTGTATTATTGTAAATTTATATTAAATACTAATAATCTTTTTGGCTTCCTTTACAGGACAGTTCAGCATTACTGCGACTTTATTTCTTATCAGCATTATTTTGTTTGTGATATTTTATTTAATTTACTAATATTGCTCGTTGAGGGTATTTCAACTATTAGTGAATGTCATAACAACTTACATTTTCTTGGTCTTGGAGGGATTCAATTCCTGGAACCCAACTCATGCACAGCAACTTATGCAATGGCAAATTTGTGCACAGGAGTGTTGTCGTGCAAAAGCTGCACCCCGCAACTGACCTTCCCGCTTCGCTCCTCCAGTATCGCTGACCTCCAGTTTTTCCAAACCGCAGCGTAATACTTTATTATGATTGTCTCATTGTGGGGAAGATAATAAATTAATAACACTCTTTCCATATCCCAGAACATTGTCGTCATTGGACGGATGAGTGCGCAATTTCTTCTATCCAGAATATCTTTGTTCGTCTCCACAACTATACATGCGATATTTCCCATAGTGTTCTCGATTACGAATCAGGACTGGCTAAATATCTTTTGGTCTTTTCTTCTAATAATTTTCTTTATTTTGCGTTTATGCTTCGTTGAGTTGGCGAACCGGATTGATAACAAGTTGGTTATTGTTGTGTCCGGTGCCTAGTCGTGAAGGGTAGCAGGATTCGAAGCGACGATTGTTTGCCTACCAACCGCAGGTAGTTGGGGAATCAAGTAGTAGATAGTGGTTTATTGTACTGGCTGGCTACCAGATGAGCAAGTCCCATTTGTGGTGTTACCAGCATCTTCGTGGTCTCCAGGTATGATCACGAGATAACTCGACTATTCGAGTATCTCAATGAAGCTGTTGATTCAGCTCTCCATCGGTATCCATCGGCACAGCTCGTCTGTCTGGAAAATTTCAATGTCTGTTATCAGAACTGGCTGTTCCCGTACCAGAAGACCAGCCACGCTAGACGAGAGGCTGAGTATTATGAAAACGAGAGTATTCGGCTTATCTTAAGTGATCTGATGCTGGAGACCGCTAAACTCTGGATGTAAGTTCCAAGAAGAGAGTCATTAACTGAGCCGCCAAGTCCTATAAAAAGGCATCACAGAATTTTCGTCACCACGGAATCACTAAAAATGGAAATTGCTCTCTGTCAGACAAATTAGCAGTTGAGCTTTCTGGTCCAAAGTGGACAAATCTTTTACAAACATCACGGCTTCCTTTGCTGAAGCCTGATGGATCACTAGCCTATGCAGCCAAGGAGAAAGCAAATCTATTTGCTTCTCTTTTTGCTAGTAATTCGCATATAGATTAGTTTGAATATTAATAAAGCCCTTGCTTTATTAAAATCCAAACGACACAAAGTTTATTCAAAACTTGAATAGTGCCGATATCCTGGAAGCTTGCTATCATGCTTTGAAATAGGTAAACTGGAGACTTGATAGTGTAGGCTACAACAGGTTGTGTAGCACAGGCTAGGATATATTAAGAGTTTGGTCTGTAAGCGTTTTCAGCAAGCTCAGTTTAAGGTTAATCCCCTGGTCTAATTGGCTGAATAACGGACTTTCTAAATCAGATATCCTTCCGATTACTTGTTGACGGATATGACGCAGACGACACCACAGTTGTAGAAAGATATGTGTGGTCACACATCAGATATGGCCAGACCGGGCCAGTAGGGATTAAGTACAGTCTGAAAGAGAAGCCATGACGCAGCGTTTGAGTGACAAACTTCAGGCAGTTTTCTAATGAAATAATGCCAATCTTGTTAAATTCAACGCCACCAAAACGCAAACATGTCTGTTTACCGCCAAAAGGAACCCATTCATGTTGGTACCTACTTTGCAGAATGTTTCTTTAAAATACACTGACTGTCTTCAGTTGTTAGGAATAGATATATCCTCGACCCTCAACTTTGGTAGGAGCATTGAGTCCTGTAATAGAGCAGCTGCAGCTTTGCGCTCTTGCAAATGTCTAACAAAACTTCAAAGAGAGAGTTCGGACGTTTATATTCATCTATACATTTTGTACTTTTCTCTCATTCTTGAACTTGAATAATAATTCACAACACTCCTCGAGAATACAATCGCCATGACACATATGTTACAATAAGTCAGTATCCATATAATATTTCATATAACGACGACAAACAAGACAAACTATGTTTATCGATATTGCAAAGTTAATTTTATCAGTTGAAATAAAAATAATGGTGTCAGTTGGTTTATAATACGAAAGTTACAGTTAGTTTACAGGCATAAACACTGTCGGATTGCTGTGCAAGCCAGTCTGTACAGATCTCTATGAAGTATCCAGTCCAGTGAAGCTGGCGGTCTATATATTAAGATGGTTATTATTCTACTCTGAGAAGCAGCAGCTTCTAGCTAGTACATTTGGATTCTTGCTGGGCATATTCTATGTGAGTAGTTGCTTTGTAGGAATTCTTAACATTTGTGAAGAAGATAGAGTAAATATGGGATATAAATATTTCAGTCAGTACCAGTAAGTGGTGATGTATTAATATGTACCGCGCTCCTCAAGTGTCTGACGTCTATCTATTGGTGGCGCTATTTTATAATTGTCGTGAATTCTTACGATGAAGAGGTGTCTTTAAGACGTGGAAGGCTTTTATTATAAGTACCTCCACTTGGAAGAACCGCAGCGAAGAGAATCGTTTACATATTTTATATATTTTTTAGATGTTTAATTTGACAAATTATTTTTTCTTCCTTGTTTACGTTTTTTATTTGCTCAGGTGTACATTTGTTGAAATTGATTCAATAAGGATTTTAATAAAAGATTAAATGTTTATATGTTTTTTTTCCCTGTTAACCTTTTTTTCTTAATTTTGAACATGCTGTCATTTTTCCTATACTTCTATATTTTTCTGTCAAAATACTCATTATTTTAATCAATATAATATTCATTATTATTTTTCTAAAATGTTCGATTTTTTACCAACAGTTGACAATTGTTGCTTTTGCCTGAGTCTTAAGATTGGTTCTATAATAATAGCTATACTCGGACTTGTAAGTATCAAAAGTAAAATGTATTTCATTTCGATTAAATGTGTTATATTTCATTGGAAAATGTTTACAAGTGCGGTAAATGTGCATTAATTGTTAATTGATTTCAGGCCAGCCTGGGCAGCCTGTCTTATATCATTAAGTTTCCATTATGCGGCGATACTACCATCGGAATAATACCGGACTTGGTAACATATTTCGGTTTCGCTGCTTTCGGAGTGGGCGTCCTGCTCATCATCTTCAGTTTAATATTTCTGATCGGGGCGTGCATGGTAAAAATTTAAATATACTATTTTAAACACATATTTTATATAAATTGTATATTAAAAAGTCGTTTTTCCTTCACAGGACAGATTGCGCATTACTGCGACTTTATTCATTATTGTCGTCATTTTGTATTTGATAGTTAACATTGCTTGTCTCGTCATGATGATTGTGGCTATTATAGCCAATGAGGAATGTCGTAAGAACTTACCTTTTCTTGCAACCGCTGCAGTTCTTCCGCGTAAGTTACTTTAAAATTACTTTTATTTTGAGTAATTTTAAAATAATATATAATCATTGTGTCCTTGAATCCTAAAAAAAACTTGAAAAGGCTCCAAGGCTTCTAAATTTCTTTTGTTAAAACTCTTATAATATACATAAATCGAGTTACACTAACATATAATAGTTTTGTGGTATATCATTCTTGAGTCAAATAGAAGGACGCTCCAGGAGTATTTACTTCTTCTCAACAGTATTGTGATATCTCCAATCAGAGCCTTCCTTCTAATAAGATCATTTGTACAGTTCCCACTAAAGAAAACCTATGCTTCATACCTTTATATTCATTGTTTTTGTATGTAACATTTCTCTAAAAATATATTTCTAAGATCTTCTAAATTACATGAAAACGTATTCTCATGTCACAAGGCCATCTTAAATATACCACAATCCAATTTGACGAGAAAATAATCATCAAAACAATATATAATAATTTAGGTTAAATAAGATATTTTTTATTTATTTACTAATAAATAACATACGAAAAACAAT
The DNA here is from genome assembly GCA_918358865.1 of Melinaea marsaeus rileyi. Lineage (NCBI taxonomy): Eukaryota > Metazoa > Arthropoda > Insecta > Lepidoptera > Nymphalidae > Melinaea > Melinaea marsaeus. The sequence continues at coordinate 20,960,309 of OU911085.1, forward strand.
ATTAAAATTATTTAAAACTTACTTAATCCGTTGAAATATATTCTAGGCTTTATACATACAAAGGTTTTAGTGTACCTTAGTATCAATATGAAACTATCACTAACTTGTGCACTAAACTTTATCCCATGATTAAACATGTAATCTATTCTTTTGCAGTTTGGTTATACTTTATAATCGTTGTGAGAAGTTACCAAGACGACATGGAATGAGAACGGTAAAGCCTTAAGTGACTTACAATTCTTTATTATATTGGAATTATATTAAAATACATACTTTATAATAAATATAAATGTTTTTTTTTTTAACTTTAAGCAGATGTAAACAGTTAAAATATGATTTTTAAAATCATGTTTTTATAAAAAAAAATGATATATTGAAGCAATTAATTTAAGATAAGTAAGATTAAGAAGTAAATTAATTAATAGTTAATTAATAATAATAATTTATTTCTCCGTTTATGGGTTAAGTTTTCCGTAATAAGTGCATCAGGAAAATTACAGTCCATGCGTGTTTGTTCTATACAGACAGATGTTAGATATTTTCTTAGTACGTAGTACTTTTTATTGAAATATATTTATATTATCTATAATTTTTGACGACAGCTATTGTATTCTGTTTTCCGTTGATGACATTCTAGGTAAATATTATTACAACAAAGAAAAATTAGGGATAATTTTATTTGAAATATGAGTAAAATACCGAATTGCCGCGTCAAAAGGGATTGTACTTTTACATTTTCTTGCACGTGTAAATGGGGAGAACCGACTTATTGTTGTTGCTTTCCGTGTAAATGGCCTTCCAGGAAACAATCTAGAAGAACTTCGACACTAGCTGCAGTAATCAGGACGAAAAGCAAGAGCTCTGGGAAATCTGGGAGGTCATTGAAGACATTGGATAATTCTTTAAGGCAGTCATTTAAAAAATATAGATCTTCGATGCAGTGGTCTGCGAAGAAAAGGTCGTGGCACTGGCCTAAATTCCGACGTCCGTCGTGGAGTTGGTCTGACTTTAAAATGCCTTCGATGCCGTCATTATATGTTGAGACTTTTTTCTGCGGCCTGGCGACTCTGCGGACCGGAGCGATAGTAATAGCGGTTTGTGGGATGGTGAGTATAATGACAGGTACAGTGAAACAAGTTATGAATCAATCTAAATAATTATAGGGGTTACTGCCTCGCCATACTATGAACCATGTTCACACAGAAGACCAAAACGTGATAGGAGGGAAAGTTTTTTGTAAATTCATCCCCCTTACTAACTGTAAGAAAGTAGGTACAACATCTACATCAGGCAGTCCTCGGATCTTTAGATCAACATTAAATATATTCTAATTTATTTTCAGCTATGCATGGGAAATTTCTATTATATAGAGGATTTTAACCCGTGTCCAAAATCACTCACTACGTTATTTGACATCGAAACAGAGGACGAAATGCTAATGGGAGGTAGTAAGTTAGAGAGCATGTTGATGATCCTGATACCTCATCTGTTTCTATCCTTCTCAAGTATGCTGTTTCTGATAACAGCTATCAAGGTAAGATTATCATTTAATAAACATTTTTTGTTCTCAAACTGTTTATATTTATCAACTATTTTCAGAATTTGTAATGATATTTCTCTTCTGTGCTTTTCATACATACGAGTGTTAGTTATTGTGTTCTAACAATGTTTTACTTTTATTTCAGCGTCGTTGTAAATTTTTTGCAGTATTATTTTTGATAGCACTTGTACCATTCATGTTCCTTAACACGCTCATGGTATTACTTTTTATCTTTGTTGCATTTTCTGACAATATGTATTGTATTCACAATTGGGGGTTCACGCTAGTATCCTATATATTTTGGCCACGTAAGTAAATTTAATTTAAATATTAATTCATTCAGACTCAGACAAATAATTCATTTATCACACAAGTATTGTCAATCGGACGGACGGACGGCAAATTAATCGAATGAGATTGTATTGTTTTAGTTATATCTTTCGATTAAATGTTTATTTTAGTGTGGTTCTACTTCTACATCGTTGTCTTGAGTTTCATAAGAGACGTCCCTTGGTGTTAGAGGTATGTTCATATTCATAATATAACATTTTTAATTATTATTTTTTTCACAAATAAACACTCGTATCACATACTTTTTACTGTATATATATATTTTTCAATAAATGACATTGTCTTCTAGAATGTAATTGATTCTTACGTCCATTGCTGTCACGTTGTGATGTTTTATTCTGTCTGTTAAAAGTATATTGAATTTAAATAATAAAACTCGTTAATATGACGCTGTTTGATAAATTGCCGGTTGTTAACAAATGCTGTTTTTGTATCAATTTGAAACTGGGCAGTATAATAATAGCGATTTGGGGCATCGTAAGTTACGCGAATACATATATATATATATATACCAATATCATAATGTTGTGCAGTTTGTATATAATCACTATAAATTATTTTTTAAGAATGCTTTTGTAAAACAAAATTATATAAATTGTATTAACTAGCGAACAGAGTCGCGGGGTAAGGTTAGTGAGTTAGTATTGTGAGTTTCAGATACACGGGTCTATAGATATATCGTTGTTCGTTGTGCCCAAATTGTGTAAATCAAGTGAAGGGACGTACGCCATGTTACTGAAAATCGCCACCTACTTGTGTTCAGTAACAACTCTATTGTTTTTATTGGCCTGTATTATATTTCTGATCGGTATATTTATAGTGAGTATTGTGTTTATTGTTGTTTTAGAAGTTATCAATACATATAAATAAAATTGAAGTGTCTGTTTGTAAATCCAAATTAACAGCTCTTCCCTAAATGTATATGAAAGTATATATTTACATAAAAAAAATATTTAAAATTATTATCTTACTGTCTGATCCGGCTAATCTCTGAAACGACTGAGCTTATTTTAATGGGACTTTCACTGGCGCGTAGCTGATGTTATAAAGGGTACCTTAAGTTACATTTATTAAAAAAACATGGGCACGACTAGTGTTGAACAAACTTAAATTGTTTTTGATATTTATATTAATTGTTGTTCTATTAATATGATTTTGATTCCAACAGCACAGAAAGGTGACAGCGGTGTTGTTTCTCTACTGCAACGCTCTGAGTATACTCTCATACGTTTTCTTCTACATAACGGCAATTCTTGTGACACTTTTTGAAAAGGATTGCGAAGTGAAGATATTTCTCTTGTCTGTGCTCATTGATCTCATAAGTAAGTTAATACTGTATTATTTAAACTAATTTATAATTTAAATGTATTAAAAAATTAATTGTTTATATTTATTTTTAGTTTGGACTCACTTTTTAATAGTGGTCAGAAGCTACAAGGATGAGATGGATTAAAAGATTTTTTTTTATATGCATTTTTATATATTTTTCAAAATATTATACTTTTTTTTTAAACATTGTATTATTTACTCCCTTTAAATATATATATGTATATAATATTAGTTATACGGTATGTTAATTAAGGGTTAGTTGCAAAGGGTCCCTTATTACGGTTGAATCCACATCAGCATAAATGTCACGTTGAGGATTTAATTACAGGATCCAAATCCGACCCACCGCCGTCTAAAAGGGTTACACAATTCGAGTAACTGAACCCCCAAGATTATATATATATATAAATAAGATTGGTCTGTCTGGATAGGTTAATTTAATCATCTCATCTCAGTGTAGTATTTTCTGCACGTCTCTCGTAAATCTATTTTAGAGATGAAAGGAAAATCCAAGTAACAATATACAAGAATGGACCGAATTTTGTAAGAAATATCTCAGTCACGTCCAGGGCCCGGTGGGAAATAAAAAGAAAAGTATATAAAGGAAAAAAGAAAGTATAAAGAAAGTCACTTCCCCCGAGTTTTATTACAGGACGTGCGGGATCCGCTTCACCCTGGAATATTACTAACATTTTATATATTAAATATATATGAAGTGTATTTTAAAAATTATTAATTAACAGAGTCTATATGACTAGCTGTGCCCGCGACTTTGCTCGTGCGGAATCTTTTTTTAAAGTAGCCCAAGTTATTAATGATAACCACTACACGCCAGTCTCGTTAAAATCGGTCCAGCCGTTTAAGAGATTAGTCGGAACAGACAGATAGACAAACTTTTAGTTAAAATTTGTATTTTGAATTACAGACAGACTTATATATAATTTATATATATATATATAAAGATTGGACATGTTCAAAACTGTTTGCTACATCCCGTATAAAAGTAATATTATGCAAAACGGCGAAGGGAAAAATCTGCTGTCCCTCGGGATATATTCATAACATAAAGGGACCTTCATATTTCAAGACAATAATTCTTTTACAACATATCTTTTGGCCCTTGGCTATAATCTTTTTAACTTTATATATAAAAGATATCTTGCGTAAAGAAATTTAGATTTAGAATTTTTCTTTCAATCTTTTTTCAAAGATTGTTATAATTATATAATATTTAATAATTCTAATTATAGTAGAGCTTTGTAGAGTTAGAATCCTAGTAGAGCTTACATAAATTCAAAATAGATAGAGCTCAAGAAACTGCATAGATATATATATATATATATATATATATATATATATATATATATATATCGCTCTTACATTAGGTAGCGTATTATTATATAACGATTTTTATACATTATTTTGTTTGTCTTTATATAGTTAAGTTTTTGCGTATTATTTCTAGTATAGATATTTTTTTGTAAATTTCACCGCATTATTTTATTATATTGACATGTTTCCATATTATATGTTTTTTTTTATTATCTTCATTTTATTAAGATATTGCTGAACTGCCGCCGGCGTCGTGCCGACGGCAAGTTGACTCAAAGATTTGATTTTGTATAATACTTATTACCAATATTTTCCTCAGATATATTTGATATTGAAAGATTAATCTTTGATTGGAAAGACTATATTTTCTGATTAAAATAATTAAAATTAGGTGTTTGGATACATTAACAAATATTTGGTTTTTTTTTTTGTTTTTTATTACCATAATAGTTACTTTATATTTTAATATTGTAATTCAACAGTTATTTGGATTATAATTGGTAATGTTATCCAATTTTATGAATAAAATTACAATTTTACGACTTAAAATTACGAGTTAAATATACACAAGCTCTCTGACAGTCGTCTTAATTATTAGTGCGCTATAACTAGTGCTTGATTGATTGGATATAAACGTAATTAATAATATTGTATAATTAATAATTATTAAAAAGAACAGCGCCATCTATTTAATAATAGAGTAAAAATAGAACACACTGCGCATGCGCGAAACAAATATGGCTGACGATCAATAGAGTTAGACCACCCTAACCCCATTTCACGGAATATTGACGCAGCATTATATGTACTACGAAAAATATACTTTATTCCGTTGAAATAGATTTCAAAATGGATTACAAGTGGTTTATAATCTTGTATCTTGTATTTCTGCCCATCTAACAATGGTGGAAGATTTATATATATATAACATGCAAAGTTATTGTTTGTTCCTTGTTTTTATTTTCACCTGATATTAATAATAAACTATATTATTAATATATTTATAAAATTGTTTAAGGTCAGTATATCCTTTGTTAACTTTAAACAGTAACATCTATCTTTCCTTACTATAAGAATATTTAAATGTCTATATTTTCAATTGTAAAACATGTTTTTGTTTCAAAATATCTTTTTACATTGTTTGATTTGGTTCAACAAATCCGTAAAGAAAGAAAGTATACAGATTTTGTTTATCAAAAGATTTTTTTATTTTCTTCTTTGGTTTACTTAAGTAGTATTTAAGTACTAGACGTTTCTTTATATATGTATAATCATACCTACACAATTACACTATAAAATATTTCTCATATTATTTAAAGTACTAATTAAATATTTTGTTAGTAATTTGAGATTTTTTGAAGGTTTTTAGGTATAATGTAATCTTAATTGTTGGTGAAATATTTGTGGCGAAAAAGAGACTAAAATATTTTTAAATACCTGTTCAAAATATTTAAAAACTTTATAAATACAGTTATAATAACTAGCATTTGCCTAGAATGTTATAGGCATGGTGAGAGAATTTAGGAATTTTTTCAATAATACCCATGAAATAAGGTAGGCAAGTCATATTAGAGGTATGCAAGGCCTTGTACACATCCGGTACCCATTATCAAGTACCTATTGTTATAGGTAAATAATTATTTATATTATTATTAATAATAATATTATATTATGATTTTTCTGTTTATTTTAATTCTAATATATATTAACGTAATCTAATACTATAAGTATTATAATAAGTTAGTTAATATATATTAATTCTAATATATATTAACTAACTTATTATAATACTTATAGTATTTTCAAAAGTACTTTTCATTATTATATATGTGCTTCCATTTATATATTTAACTTGTAATATATCTACATAATAAATATATCACTATGTAGAAAAATATATACGAAGGCATAAGATAATATTTAACATAATTCAAAATTCCAAAAAAAAGTTAAATAAGAAAAGAATCTAACATTTTAAATACTCTCTGATTTAAATAATTTCTATGTTAACATTGATTCAATGAACGCCAGTAAAAATACTTACAATTTTTTATATTTGCAAAAGCGCCATCTAGTTATTGCTGCAAGAACTTTTTTTGTTAAGGGTCTAAGTACTGGGGAAAGCTTTAAGACTGAAAACTAGCGACATCTGTTGACGTTCTTATGAACGAGGTTCTTTTAAGAGGTAGAGAAGCTTCGCTATCATTAGCAAACAGATAACTGAATGACAAGTTGGTTCCTTTATATTAGAATAGATGCCAGTAACAATATTAGTTATTCTTGTCCCTGAACACGTCTGTTTGAAGGTAATTAAGTAATATCCGTAAATAAAATATTAAAGATGTAGACATATTTGATATTTTATTATCAAAAAGATTTTTTGTCTCAATTAGTTATTACAAAAATTCAAAAAGTATATTTCATAATTGTTCCTATTGTGTTTGGTCATAATTTTGTTATTTTCAAGCATAAAAAGTAACTTCTACACTTTAAAGAATGGCTGTAAAATACCTAGCTATAATACGTTACTACGTATAGCCATGTTAGGATCAAATTGAATACAAAGTGACAAAGATGAGGGTAGCTAACTTGTCAACTTGAATTATTAATATTCCCCAATGAAAGCTGTTTATTTAAAAATGGAAGCTTTTGTCTGTCTCCTGATTGGTTGATTTCGGCGCCATTTGCAAAGGGCAGGGCTCGATTAGGCCACGCCCACACTTCACCGAAACCGACACCACGGCCGCCTCCGTTTCTGCCATCTTTAAAATAAGATTTTCAATATTGGGGAACCCAATGATAACGCTACCAATTCAAACGAATACCGAATCTTGTAATATGTCAGTAAGTCGAAATGTAATTTTAATTTTGTAATTTAATAAATGTGCTGGAATTTATTTTGTTTTATTATAATAATTAACTATTCAAAATAAAGTTTTACTTAAAACTATAGTTTACTACATATCTCGTCATATAAGAAGATAAAAAGAGAAATAATTTAAATAAATCTTTCACTTGATAGTTACCTAATTATGTTTTGTAACCATTAGGGGAGACCGGGGCTGGTTGACTATAGGGGCAGGTAGACTAATTGTCAAAAACGCGAGTTAGGCAAACTTTTTGCAAAGATCGACTAGGTGAGCGTATCCATTATTCCCCTGCGCACAATCATCAGAAAAACCGCGGAGCAGACCCAAACCGTTTATCAGCTAGAGGCTATTGTTCAAAAACAAGACACTTAAGTAACTATTTTTGCCTTAATTCTATTTGTTATAACTCTTTTCATTTTGTTTTGATTGCTTGTCAAACTGTTTAATACGAATGTTTGATTTCCGAACTTTGTATGCTTCCTTATTATTTTTAATTACGACACCATTTTAAGGTTTTGGCACGTAGTTAAAAATTACTAGGTCGTTTGGGGCTGGTTGACTCATTTATAAAGGGGTTGGTTGACTATCTAGTCAACCTGCCCCATACAATTTTGGATATACTAGATATAAATTGGTATAAAAATTATTGTTCTTAACCTAACATTTCTAGTTTAGAACGATGCGAATCAATAAACGAAAGTCAAATCGACGTAAAGACATACTGGGGAGAGTATGTCGACAAGTTATTTTCGCCGAAGTATCAATTCCAGCAAAAGAATTGCCTATACCATATAAAATATCGCCATGTAGTAAATATAAAAAAAAAGAATGCAATCCCGGACTGTCTAGATCTCAATTGACCTTGGAAAGCGTTGGCTACATAAAAAACAGACAAATATTCAGTGACTAGGAAGAGCATGCATTAGAAAATTGCCCATAAGGGAGCTGATGATGTTTATTATGGATTAACGCCTTATGAGTCCCGAAAATTTGCATATGAATTTGCAAAAAAAAAATGGAAATCTATTCCTGAATCATGGGATAAAAAAACAGATTGCTGATGAAGATTGGGTAGGGAGTTTGCTTAAACGTCATCCTATTCTCTCTATTCGATCTCCTTAAGCTACGAGTTTATTTCGAGCCACTTCTTTCAACAAAAACAACGTGCAGTTGTTCTTTGATTACCTAAGAACCGTTTACCTACGTTTAAATGTAAGCCCTGGGTATATTTGGAATGTAGATGAAACAGAACTGACAACGGTTCACATTCCTGATAGAGTAATAGCTCATCTTGGCATAAAAAAATTGGTAAAAATGACGTCTGCTGACCGAGGTTTCGCTGGTGAGAGTCGCAGTTGCTATCTCGGCCTCGGCAATATGGTCCTTCCGTTCTTCGTTTTCCCACGTGTTCAGTATAAATACTATTTTGACTATTTTAGACTAAAGGACTACCAAAGACTATTTTAGACTGGAGGTGGACCGATAGGTTCTTAACGATGTTTAATGTTGTTGAAGATGTTCTTAAAAATGATGATTGCATTTACTTTAGTATTTAAATCTTGTTCCTTCGTAGTCTTGGTACTCATTACTTCTTAGGTCAACTTACCCCTAGTGACAAGTCAACCTGCCCCAGGCACGGGGTAGGTTGACTCGTTTTTCCCGTTCTATAAAATCGAGCCTATATACTATATTTTAATAGGTATCGAGCTTATTGTAATTTCTTTCTAGAGCTGAATAGTGTCACTATCAATGGAATTGCTTTTCACAAAAATAATCATTAAAGCAATAAAAATATTAACTTTTAAACTGAAAATTGGTCAACCATCCCCGGGCTCCCCTAAACAAGGATCCCTAACAAATCCCAAATTGTTGACAACGGAACACCCAGAATGCCCAACCGACGGCGCATTGCGCAGAATAATAGTACTCAGTTACCATTGGCTTATTCTTAATCCAACAGAAATCAATCAAAATTTAAAGAATTAAGTAATAATAGAATCAACGCGCTGTTCAAGGAAGCAGTAATTAACACTTTCCTACAACAATGAAACTGGAAGGTCGAAAAACCAAGGCCTACGAATGTAAGGATAGTAGATAATCCTTCCTTGATAGGAGGTCCCACAAAAGTGAGAGATAGAATTCCGTCGGAGTATCTCATGAGAGAGACAAAGAGAATTATAGAGTGTCATATAACCCCATGACGAAGACAACCATCTGGTATTAGAAGGTGCATCCCACATAACTCTCATATCTCTCTCATAACATAACATCTCTCATAACATAAATAATTATGTGGTATCCATAAAATATAGACAATAAAAACTTAGTAGTACAAGAACCATCATAACTCATTAGTAAATAATACAAAAAAATAGTACGGTAGTTACAGAATAATGGACCAAACCAAACCAAACCAAACCAAATTGTAAAGATACATATGAATTACAAAGCAATAAGAGACACAAACATCATGATTAGGCAGATTAGTCTATTAATTTTATAATTTCATTATTGATGATAAAGAAATTCAAATGAAATACAAATAATATTGACACACACAAATACACAAGCACACACACACACACTATAAGTAACAAAAATAAATTATTCACAAAACCTTTTACAACTGTAACATCTATAAAAAGCTTACTATACCTAACTTAACCAATACGTTATGCAATAATAATAAAACAAAGCAAATGCCAAGTGTATTAAACCACAACATTAACACTAACACTAACACTAACACTAACACTAACACTAACACTAACACTAACACTAACACTAACACTAACACTTACACTAACACTAACACTGACACTAACACTAACACTAACACTAACACTGCCTAGTAATTTATAATTCACATAAAAGCACTAAAAATGTCTTAATAATTTCTTATACCTCACATTCAGTCATTTTAGTGTCAATTTGTAAGTGTTTACGACAGACGGCCGCACGTTTTATTGACTTAAAAGTTCATAGCGTTTTGGGTTCATATTATTTATTAAAACTAACTTACTTTACTATTTATATTTAAAAAAAGAATAACAGATTTGGTTAACTACCCTCATTTATCCATAAGTTTCTTAGATTTCAATAAATAAATGTTTAAACAGATTTAATTTATGTTAATTAGATGTCCCCAACGGTTTATCAGTTTTCTTTCTCACTTCAGGATCCTTGGAGTGAAATAGATATATATTTGTGTCTTTTTCACATATCATCTTTAAAGATTTTGATCTACAAATAAAATATCAATCACTGAAGATAATTAATACCTTAACAAAGTAGTACCCAAAATAATATTAAATAACGTACCTACAGCGGAAATTACAACAAAGTAGTCAAAACTGATCAATAATATTAGGTGAAAGATAATATTTAAAAATGAAGTGTCACACACACACACACACGCACACACTTAATGCATATGAAACTATATACGGCAGTGACATTAAAAAAAATGGTTTCTGTCTGTCTGTTTGGTTCGGATAATCCCTGAAACGACGCGACCGATTTTAACAAGACTTTCAGTGTCGGAAACTTGATGTTATACAGAGTATTTAAGACTATTGTATTAAAAAACACATTCAGCGCAAACAAAGTCGCGGGCACACCTAGTTATCAATATCATACATAGCCTTAGATAAGGGATCTTTTGATATCATACAAATACAAAAGTTTTATAAAGATATGACATAAATAGAGACACTTCAATGAAAAGGGTCCCTGTCATGGGAAGGTCCATTTATTTATAATGTACCCTAAATTTAAGTGACAAGATTTAAGTAAGTTAATTATAAAAGATAAGTTAATTAAAGATAACTTTAACTATATAAATATTAAAATAAGGTACTTAATATGAACAAGATATTATCTATATATATAAATAAAATTGAAGTGTCTGTTTGTAATTCCAAATTATTTTTTCATTAAATGCATATGAAACTATATACGGTACATAAGATTTTTTTTTCTGTTTGTCTCTTTGGTCCGGGTAATCTCTGAATGGGCTGACTGATTTCAGCAGGACTTTCACTTGATAGGTGATGTTATAATAATAATGTGATGATGATGATGATAGCAGTAACTTAAACTACTTTTATTATATTTTTTTTATGTAAGAGAGGGGCCAACGAGCTGGAGGGTCACAGGTGATTTGTGTTCACCGCCGCCCATGAACTCTTGCAACATCCGAGGATTCACAAGAGCGTTGCCGGCCTAGGAGGTGCGGTGGTGAAACTCGGTGGTATGCATCAGATGAAATAAATACCTCATCGGAACACTCCCCTTGGTAAATGCGTTAAAAAATGCACAGAGATGCAACGTCTCTACGCAATGCCAAAGAGTGTAGCCGTTCACAGAGCACCGGGTTCCCGACAATCCGAACGGCTCTCCGTTGTACTCGGTCAAATGGTAGAAGCTGATATTGGGGTGATCCGGACCAGAGATGAGAACAGTACTCCATGTGTGGCCGGACCTGTGCCTTATAGAGCGCAAGTCTTCGGCCAGGCTTAAAATACAGCCTCGCTCTATTGATCTCTCTACTCCTAACTCCTAATTTGGCCTTCCTCTCCAGATGACCACGGAACTGATAATCGCTCAAAATGTCGAGACCCAGTATTCTGATACTTGGCAAGGCACAAATAGACAATAGACAAGAGCGGTGATACGACAAATAGGGTTTTCTTAGTGGTAGACGAGCAAAACTGCGTCTTCAGAGACCACCCCCAAGGAGGTCTCTATAGAAGACACAAGTTTCTTTGGGCACTTGTCGACGTTTTTCCGAGAGAGACCTGCACGCCGGAATATACCGCATCCCCAGTGCTGTCATCCGCATAACAATGTATGTTAGAAATATCCAACATATCATTGATGTGCAGGAGGAATAGAGTTGGGGATAGCACGCATTTTAAAATATATTCCATAAAAAACTGTCGTGGACAAAGCTTGTTGAAAATAAAACTTTAAAAAGAAGTTTCAAAAAAAGCTAAGTTAGGTTAAAACCTATTTCTTCTCATAATATATATATAATAAATAGAAATATTGACATAAACCATAGTTTAAGTCTCTCAAAGCTTCAGTAAAACATATATTTTCATTGTAAAATGCTATTAGGTTTACGCGGACTGAACTGAGGCCAGTTAATTTCCCGCTCAGTTAACTTTACGGCGCCCGCTGATTGGATATTGATTAGAGCCGCCATTTAATCTGTAAATGGCGATTTTATAAAAAACATTTACACGTAATACTATTGTAATGAGATTTATCACACAATAATTAAATAAACATGGCGTTAAATAGCTTTACAAATGTAAAATATCGTTTATACGTTGTTTATTAAACCATTTCAAACTATGGATTCTGTATTTGTTTTTATTTCTATATTATATTTTTTTGATCCACTGTTTGTTTGTCTTTCTATAATACAAAAACTATTTTACAGGTTTTAATATATACTATAAAATGTAATGGTGCAGAATGGTTATAAATATTTTTTTATCGGTTTTTCTCTGTTAAAGTACGAGTGATGCCGCGGGCAAAAGTTATATTCGATTTACAGTTCAATGTACTTAATGAATACAAACATACAAAGCTATTCAATGAATACGTATCAATAAATTAGATATACTATTCGCTACAGCGTAGGTGGGAACCCTTATTACATGAAGCATAAGGTTCAAAATATGATTTCAAATTTCTTGATACTTTTATTGCTAACATAAAAGACACCCAAGTGGATCAAAATCTTGCGCAACTTAGAAGTTTTATTTGTTTTGAAATATACTACTAATGATTTGATACTTATTTAGTAGTACTTAGTAGTAAAAAGTTTTAGTTTTTCTTAAGTATTTCATTGTTATAAGATATTTGGTATCTTTTTTTCTATAACGACGTTATAAACAGGTTATTTGTTTGTTATATAGGAGTACATAGGTTTGATAAATGTGTATATAATACCATTATATAATAACTTTGATATAACAATTTATATGTATATCTTCTATCTCTATAATTTCTATATAAATATATCTCCTATCCTATTCTATCCTATCTATTCTAACACTTTTAATGTACATAAAAACAGAGATTTTATCTATATCTATTCTATAATGTGATAATTACTAGTGATATATGCAAGATGAGAAGTACGGACGGAGGCTGGAGATAAATCTGCCAATCTCGACACTTTTACATATATCTATACATATAAATAAAATTTATGTGTTTGTTTGTATCCAAATTAACAACTTTTCACTAAATGCATATGAAAGTATAGGTATACGGTATAACATAAAAAAAATATTGTATTAATTATTATCTATCTGTCTGCTTGTTCCGGCAAGATTTTAACAGGACGCACTGGTCAGCTGATATTATAAGGAGTAACTTGCCACCTTTATTTAAAAAAAAATATTCCGCGGACGAAGTCGTGGGAACGTCTAGTATATATAAATGTATATCCTATTGCCTATTGAGATTCTCCGTTAAAAACAACTCTGGTTAAAAGAGAAGATAGAGTCACGTAAGCTCTGCAACTATTTTTACCTATAATAGATAATTATTATGTATATATAATAGCCTATATAGGTTATAAGTTATTCTTGTAAAGTAAACAATATATATATAAATTACAAATTTTTTATATATGAAAAAGGTATAATTATAATACACTTATAATAATTATATAATTATTATTTATAAGTTATGACTGACGCCTTTATGATATTAATGATTAATGTGCAATAGTTACGTGAGATGAGTTGTATTGATTCAACGTGACAAACATACTTTAATAATATATATATATATATATATACGGAAAACTTTAAAGTTGTATAAACGATAAAATTATACATTTTATTACGTCATGCCTAAATAATTATAATGCAATTAAAATATAAAATCTTATTCAGTTAATATGCAATTGAATTTAATGAGAATAAATAATTTTTAAACGCTAAAAAAAAATTAAAAATATCAAAATATATTAGTTAAGTGGATTTAACGGTACCCCATTACTTCAATAACAAATCAGTAACGGTCCAAGCGGGGCTAAAATTCAACGAAAAGTGTCAAATTATAACAGACAAACGCGAAAACAACCAAAGGGTTACCGACGCTCGTGTTAACATCACAAACAAAACAATTAACACTTACCCGCGACACGATCACAACACAGAACAGATTAACAAAAACTAAACTATCACATTCACCGGCTGTTAAATTACAATACGGTGTTATCCGCTCCGGTGTTATCCGGCGGTATTACCAGGCGGCTGTACGCGGCGGCGGTTTGTCGCGCTCTGCCCGTGGGCGGCGCTCGAGGCGCGCGCATCGCTCAACCCCGACTTATCCCTACACTTCATTTTATCCGCTCTCTGATTTTTGGAGTGTATTATTTTTAGGGTCACACTTCCTATATTCTATAAACACGTTCAGTTCATATTTTATATATAAATATGTGTATTTTTTTATTAAATATCAACTAAAGTTCCACGTAGGTACGAGTATAACCTCGAACACCTTAACTTCATAAAACCGTAAAACTATTCATTACCGACGATTATTTGCTGTTTATTTTATAAGTTCATTAAAAACTTCAAATTAGCTCCTGATTTCGGTGAGATAGGTAACAATATAAACTTTATGCCGCCAGTATCAGTAATTAAATCGGAACTTTTATTAGCAGTGCCCTCAGTAATTAGCATTCGGACGGTTAACTGTAATACCCTATATATATATATATATATATATATATATATATATATATATATATATATATACAGACACACAGAGACGTGTATATACTGAATATTACAACATCTTAAAAGATATGATTTAAATATCTTTATTATTGAAAAATTATATATTATTAATTTTAATGTTATATAAAATATATTCAAAGACACGGACAGACTTTATTAATAATAAACAAAAGATTGTTACAAGGTTAAGTTAGTTGGTATAAAAAGTACGGTTAAATAGCGGTTTCCTATTAAAGTAACTTAAGATTAAAACGCAATCAGAGATATCAAAGTAATCACATAATAGATATTACTTATCCATTAAAAGTTATTAAAAACAACGGAATAAAGGAGATAATTATATTTGTTAAGTGTTTTTATATCACTAGCTGCGACCGCGACTTCGTTTGCTGTTTCTTATAATAACAACCTAATAAACTATAACATTATTTATCCGTCAGTGAAAGTTTTAATAAAATCGGTCCAGCCGTTTCAGAGTTAACCCGGAACAGACAGATAGAGGGATTTCTTTTTTTAAATACCGTATGTTTCATATGCATTTACTGAAAAGCTTTTAATTTGAAATTACAAATGAATATTTATTTTTTTTTCAAAAAATCTAGATAAGTAGGTGTTAATTATTTTATATGATCATAAAAATAATGGGTCATTGTGACTGGGTGTGAATAAATTACGTATTATTTTACTATGAGACGAAATTCACTTATTTTTTATGATATTAATTATATTTTGTTAATGTTCTAATATACTTTGGTAAGATGGTATAAGAACTTTAGGGTTTGGAATCCTCCTGGCCTTACATTAAGTTGACTCTTTAGAGGGCTTATTTCGATATGTATGATATCAAAATGACTCTCCTGTGACCTTCCACAGTGATCAGTATTGATTCAAAATGAAAATAGATAAATAAAGTTATAGTGAAAGACATCTGTATAATATGTATATGTAATTAATAAATAAAATTAATTTTGAAATAAGCGCTTTTTTCCATGTTCATATAGTTTTATGAAAAGTACTTGGACCAGAGAAAAAATCTTCCACCAGTGAAGAATCTCCAGAATATAATGACTTATAGACAGAGTCACAGGTAAAAGCTTTACTTAATAAATACTAAACTACATTTAATTTCATTGCCTCAGAGATATTTGCTTTATGTAAAGTGAAAAGATATTATTACAAAAATTTATTGGTATAATTTTATGGATTTTACCAGATATTACCAATTAAGAAAACAAATAAAATCGAAAAATTAAAATATATAAAATAAATTAAATTGTATTTATGTGTGTAAAATAATATTACGTAAGTTCTAATCAAAGCCGTTAGAGTGGATCTTCAAACAATTGCAGAGAGCATTCCTGAGTGTGTTGACTCTCATCCCGATACACAAAGTAACAAGCAAGGTATACCTACTAGGTACAGATAGAAAGAAACATATAAATATATATATATATGTAAAAAGAGTTTGTATATATCTTAAAAAAATGCCAATATATTCAGTGCTAGTTTTATAAATAATTAAATAAAATGTGACAGAAAAAATTAGAGGTAGTCGTCTGTCCTGTTAAGAGGAAAGATGAAAGGCATGTGACCAAATAAGTGCCTGGTAGTGGAGGGATTAACAGGTGAGGACAGTCGAAGAAAAGATGAATGGATTGCATGAAAGACGATATGGAGAAGAAGGGAGTGTATACAGAGATGAGGAGTAACAGAAGAGTATAGAAGGAAAAAACATACTGTACCAACCCCAAGTGGGATAAGGGCAGGGAGATGATGATGATGATGATGTTCTGCTGACGGTACCAATCACCTCTGAATAGATGCAACATGAAGTACTCGTATTGTTTGCGGAGTGCGCCGCTAATTGCAGCGCAGCCTCGCCTTTCAACTAATCTCCGTTTCGCAGTCGTTACTACGTCTTGCAAACTACTCGTACAACCAAAATACTATTTAATAATAATATTATCTGTTTAAGGAAAAATACTTTATAGGGTAAAAAAGTTTTTGAAATTAGTTTTGACTAATGTTATTATATATGTTACATATATTTCTAATTAACTCAGCTCGTATTAACGATAATGCCAGGTAAAAACATACATACATACACACGTACACACGTACATAATATCTATTTTTTAAAATTAAATTTGCTCGTATTTACAACAACGCTTCGTAAATACATACACACACATACACACACACACACACACATAGATAATTTCATGTATATCTCAAGTAATTCTGTGTGGAAGTGGATTGTTTTTCTCAGGTCGAATTGGATTATTTCGAGTTTTACGACGTCTCATCCCCGTCGTTAAGTTTAATATCGCCTTGACCGGCTACCGACTGTACCGACTGTGGAACGAGCATATCTTAACATAACATACTAGCTGTGCCCCCGACTACGCCTGGAATGTGTTTTAATATAAAAGTAGCCTCAGTTACTTATAACATCAGCTATCCGCCAGTTAAATTTCAGTTTGAATCGGTCCAGTTGTTTCAGAGGTTAGACGGAAAAGCAGAGATACAGACAAACAGGCAAAAATTCAAAAAAAAAGTTTTTTATGTTTTTTTAAATAAGTGGTCTAAGTTACTCCGTACATCATCAGGTATGCCCCAGTGCAAGTTCTGTTAAAATAGGTCCAAACGTTGCAGAGATTATTTGTACCAAACAGACAGACAGAGAAAATTTATTTTATTTAATCATACTTTCATATGCATTTAATAAAAAGCTGCTAACTTGGAACTACAAACAGACACCTCTATTTTATTTGTATCTTTATATACAGTTTACTTAAAATAAGTAACTTCCCAATATATTAATTTTTGTCATATATTATATATCTTTTATAATAAAAATAGACTAATACGACTTGAAATCTGTTGAAAATATTCTTATAATTATATTATAACTACCAATTAATTAATATTCAAAATGGTTATAAAATATATTGAATAAACAAAATCTTTAACAAGGGTGTAACATTGCACAACATTCAACACATTTTTATCAAAGGGACAAACACCAAAGGGTTGTCACAAAAAATCAGTAGTCCCATAAAAACATCTTTTGCATGCCCTAACGTAAATATTTACATTAACAATAGTGGAAAGGAAGCGTTACAAACTGACAATATGCCCCCAGTTGGATTTCACTTTCATTTTTTTTCATTTTTCGGAAACCCTAAAGCTACTGGTTCATTTGCATAACACTACGACAATAAAAAAAATATTTTATTTTGACGCGAAAAGTGAAATTTCCAAGGTGACCACGGTCAGTTTGTGTTTAGTTCTGTGATGTATCGCACGTGTAGTCTAGTAGTAAATTAATTTAACCTGACATACACCAATCAATTTTATGAGTAAGTATATTATACTGCTTTTTTACATCTTAAAATAACCAAAACATTTAATTATTATAACACTACCTACTACTATTTTCTTAAATGTTATTGATCGAAGAATTTATATTTAATCCCAAAACAGCTGATATGACGTCACAGCTCAGTTTACGACTCCCACAATCCTCCACAAATTAGTCAGCCCAGAATTGCTGTGCAATAAATACTGATCATCTCGATGCATTTCGTCCAGCGTTCAAAAGTAAACTGTAATTATATCTCATTAAGGTTGCTTTTTAGTGATGACCTGAATCTTTTATTTCTTTTTGGGAAGATAATGTTTAAAGAAGTCCGCTAATAAGCTGTGCACACACTAACTGTTTGCACGTGTCGTTACATCATTTTGAGTCAGCTTAACTAACTAATATTGAGTGTGTATGGAACTTTAGAATAGATATTTGATGTTAAATATTTATTTATTGGTCATATTTTTCGGCGTCTCTCCTTTGACACTTCGCAGTTACGCTAAGGTGTGATACTAAATTAATTTTACGCACAGACAGATTTTATACAAATCGAAATAAGGTATCAAGTCAAGCGAAGTTAGGCAAGGGATAAAAATATATATATATAAATTGAACTGTCTTTACATCAGAACGGTTGTATATCTCGCGATTTCAATTCGTTTCTTGTCCAATTAAAAATTAAATCTTTATAGCACCAAACTGGGTCAAATGTTTAAATAATTTGGGCAATAAACGGTTTAAAACGTCAGCTGGAAGTGGGTGAATAATAGATGCGGTTTAGTTTATTGGTCCCTCATATACCTTGGTCGGAGCCACGCTCAGTCTGTTAGTCCAATTTGAAACACAAGCGAGTGTTAACGTTAAATAATATAGAATAAATTGTGATATTACGTGAATAATACAATTATTATGAAACTCAAACGTAAGTACTTATATAGAAATATAATAAACATGACACAAGTTACATGACAAGCCTTACTTTTTAACTCGTATTCAAATCTTTGAACTGTAATTTTACCTTCATAATTGTTATAATATTTAAACAATTTATATAATCCTTATATATTTTTATACACACATATCATCCTAGTTTTATTTCCACTACCTTTATATTGTTTTAAACTAACACAAACTTTCTTAAGACAAACATCAGACTAGTTGCTGGTCCAAGAACCGGCAAGAAACTATAGATCTTTAAACTAATTAATATTTTTAATAGCATTGACTATTGAATATTATACAATAGTTGTATAATCCACAAGTTAATTAATTTACTATAAAACATTGTATTAAAATCTTTGATAACTATATTATATAAATAAACTATAAATGAACCAAGATTTGTACTTTAAGATATTAAATTAATTGGTTATATATTTTTATTACTGTAGAAAAATTACTTCATAAATATAAATTAATTATATATTACGTTTATTATTAATTATTACGCAACGAAGTTTCTTATTTTATGACTGTCCTGTAAACTTTTCTTAATAATAACATTTTCCGACTAAAAAGTACTATTTTCAACACATAAATGGCTTTATTAAAACTAGGTCGCAGTTACAAAGTAAGTTACATGTTCAGTTAACCAATTCTTTTGTTATCCCCCTGAGTGCAATGTCTCATTACAACGTAACAGGATTTCTACTTCTCTTGACTATATAACAGGCCTTTAGAGTTTGTCTATATATACCTGCACATATATATATATACATATATAATGTCCCTTATAGAAGATACATTAATTTTAATTTTCCTTGTTGTTATTGAAATACAAATGTCATCTCTAGTTTTTAGTGCTCTGCATTTATTAGTACTTTAATATTTTAGATATATTCTCATATTTCTAAAATATCCCGGTATATTTCTTAGGAAATTTGGCGGTTGTGATCGTGCGCTGGCTCTTTTAGAGGAAGTCATGGGACCATACTATACTATATACGACTTAAATAAAAAGTTAGTTAAATAAACAATAAAAGTCGACGTATAAGCAGTATCAAAACAATTTAATGAAAATAATTAGTTTTACTTCCTAGACGTTTTTTCAAAGTTTTTATCGAATTTAGGACAGACCAACCAGTTATTTAGACTTGAATTCTGGGAACAAAATGCCTTTCCGGTACGTCACTATAAAAATGTATTAACAAAACTATGTGGCCTTGATTGATTCCTAACATTATTTATGTTCTATCTTACACTAGACATGATTTTGCTTGAGGTCAAATATTTTTACTTGTGATTAACTTATATTGTATGTTTCTTATTTTCTTTAACTTACTTTTACGTTTGCTAGAGTTTTTAAATAAATTCATTATATATATTTATTTATTAGGTATATTCGTTACAAACAAACAAAAAATTTTTTTCAATAATATTATTTATTCTTTGAGATCTATTTGATTTCTATCCGACTATTATTTACACGTGAAGCGAAGTTTCGCATGTGGTGTCAATTTTAACAGAACTTGAAAACAAGCAGCACAAAACACACACACACTATTTACATATCCACATTGAGAACAAACAGGTGCTGTCCGTAACACATGAAAGGTAGCGCTGAATAAATAATAAAATATATAATTATTTTAATAATAATTATAAAGTTGAATTTATTGTAATTAGTAACTAATTAATTTATTTGTGTTTGCTGATTCTTCACGCTTTGTAATCGTGTAACAATAGTTTTAATTCAATATATATTTATTTAAGTATATTTAGATGCACTTTCGAATCAATTATTACATCAAATTAGTGGCTGACTAATTTGATGTTATAATTGATTGATTGATTGATTGATTATAAAAAACCACCCGAATACTGCTGTGAAACTCTTTTTAAATGATATATAATAATAATAATATATACATTGTAATATATTAATGTTAAAAAACTACAAATTAAAAAACCTTTGAATGTTTCTTTAGTATTTTGAATTTGTTTTCGATACATTGTAAAATAAAAAATAAATGCCTTAATATAAAGCATAATCTATATATGACGATATATATATATATATATATATATATATATATGATAGAAAGTCGCAGAGTATATTGCTGTTTGACGCAATAGAATGATAACAAATATATATACAATGATTATAAAGATGTCCGTCTGTCTGAGCATCATCATAATTTAATTTGTCATGTAAATACATTGTATGTATGTATATTAAAACAGTTTTTGAGTTACATCATAACTTATCTACATCCTTAATGTATAGCCTTTATCTTCGATATATTTCTGTATTTTGTTGAGTGGATTTTTTGTACATCCGTCTGTTTGGTTTGTTTTTACATAACGCAAAAACTAATGGATGAATTTTAATGAAACCTTGTATAGTGATTACAATCTAAGTAAAAATGTCAGATATTTTTTTATAACCAAAAAATTGCTTTATCACGTGGGAAATATATAAAATCTGCTTTGGACTAGTATGAGATATAGATAAAGTTGGAGGCAATAACTAGTCTTAAATAGACTAAGGACACAGTGTTAGTTAATTCATACTAGATATATGAACTTTAATTATAAATTCTGTATACATTTAAAGAGACACCCTGTAATACAAACAAATCCAAAATGACACTACCTTATAAGAAATAACGTAGAAGATTTAAAATCTTGAATTATCCAATCTTATAATTAATTATTATCTTTTAAACAGTAGAAGTACTGACGAGTGTCCGATACGGCGTCGTCAAAATCTCGAGACTAAATGACAGATGGTGAGGTCTTTAAATAAGAAAATTAACTTGATTTAGGTAAAAAGTTAGAATGACTAAGCATCTTAAGTTTTTTATCTATCTGATGTAATATTAGTAATTTTATATATAAAATTATATATAGTCTAAAGTTGGTTGTATTTTCGTTTAATGCACACACAAATAAGTTTTATGTGTTTAAAATGAGTTCTTGAAAAGCACAATTATCGATTAGATTTTGGTGTAAATTTGACTTCAAAATTTGTGATAAATGCTATGTAACTTTATTAATTTTAAGATTTAACTAAAGGTAAAGTGGTGCCAATTATTTACCCAAAGTATAGTGGTCTCAACATATATACTGTAATTTAATATATATATATATATAAATAAAAAAAAAAGGCATAGGTTTCAAAGAACCATATTTGATAAAGTACGGTCGACGTTTCTCAATCTTGGATGGTTTAGACGATAAAGCCGTGACACATGTGTAGGTAGATAACCCACCCTCTCGTAAAATATCATGACATTTATTACCAGTTTGAAATAGGTACAGAAAACATTCCTTAAATATTATATATATATATATATATATAAAGTAAGATATATTCAAAAGAATTGCCAATAATTCAATTCAACTTTCAAACTTTCTTAATTAAATACGTTATTAATTTTATTGCATTTTGATTGTTAATTTATTATGCAAATGTACCGTATTGTTATACATATATTATTATATATATATATATAACATAGTCCTACTTTTATGTATAAAAAGAAAAATGAACTTAACCAGTAATAAAATGGTTTTCAATTTTTATTTTAGTTTATTGTTTTTATAATAAAAAAAATTATTTAAACTCTTCATTCTATATTAAACAGATGATATTCGAATGCTGAAGCAATGGCGGCTTACGAAACTGGTTTTATTGCCATAAACTGTATCAGTTCTTAATTAACAGTATATTATAATTTACCTTTTAGCGTACTTGTTTAAATACATTTAGGTAAAACCTTTCTACATTTATTAATTTACGCAAGAGTGGAAATATTTTTTGTTCCACAGATTGAAATATATATATAAAATCTCTTAAAAACATGTACAGACAGACATACCTCGGACAGTAGCATAGAGTTAGGAATATTAAACATAAAATTATGACTTTCATTACTTATTTAAAATTAAGTCAAAAAACCTATAAATTAAAACCTAAAAAAATTACATTATGAGATATTTAGTCATTTATTGTCACTTTAATAACATATAAAATCGGCAATCCTTCACATCCTAAGGGAACGGTGCAAAATCCCATAAAATCCCATAAAAATCACTAATATCCAGTAATACTCTATCTCTATTAATATCTCACCGCGGATCCTTTTGAAAGCTTTCACGAAATTTATGTCCAAATTTACGACATTCCTTTATTATATTATTTTCAAAAACATTATAACACCATAATAACATAATAACAATGTTGTGGAAAAAAAGATATAGAATAACATAACATAACATAACATAACGTAAGTAACATCACTTCTGAAGGTTATAAATCTTTTTGCACATATCCAAGTGTTGCTCGGCATTTTATTATTGGATTTATTAATATTCTTTAAAATTATTTAAAATACATTGTAATGTAAAATACTCACAGACTGGTTTATATATATGTATATATATATATATAGATTTTGTAAGCACAAAAGATTTAACAGATCGGAAAGGAGGGCGTGTGTTGAAGATTTATCTTTTTCTATATAGTGTGGGAATACGAGGGATCCATTTATACTCACTAAAAAAACATTTAAACCTAAAAAACATTTTAGTGGTTCCTTATCTTTCAAAATTATAAAACGGCTCAATTTTTAATTTACACAAAAACAGTGTTCTCTGTTACAATTAACAGAAAACTATAACATTATATAGATAACTAATAAGTAATTTTACTTAATAAAATAAAATCTGGGACAGACGGACAGAGTAAATTGTCCCACTACCGTTACCATTGAGTCATAAACTCATTAAATACAATTTAAATCCGATAATTAAAGTAACTCCATATACCAGTTACGAGCTGCGAAAAAAGGGAGCGTATAAAAAGGAAGGTATAAATAACAAGTGAAGCCGGGGTATGAGGATAGTCGTAAATTATACTTATAGCCCCGATCGATGCATTCATTAAGAAATTTATACTTTAAACATTTTTCGTGTTTCGCTCGACTTACTTTTTGGGTTGTAAATTATTGCAATGATAAGGCTGTGGCTCTAAATTGATTTTTACTTTTTTCATTTATATACTTAATTTATATACTTTATCTTCTTTAATCTTTACTGATATAAGAGAAGTTTTTGTTGTACGTTTGTATGTATGTATGTTTTTTTTTATATGATTAAAATATTATACCAGATATTTTTACGAACTAAAATGCGGTCATTACGCACGCATCTCTTATGTTACGGACGGAGTCACTAGCAACAGCTAGTCTTAAAATAAAAGACGTAAATCTACGGATCCCTAAGAGGGTCGCCCGGGCGGATCGATACAGCTCCTCGACTGCCTTAAACTTAAGCAGACATTTTGAATAAGTTTGAATACTACATAAATTATAATATTAATATTATATCCTTTTTATTTATTTATAATTGGATTATGTGTATTAATAATTGATGCATCCATTATACTATCCAATCTAATCTAGCGCGCTAAGTCAACTGGCACACTAACATAGCATAGTGTAAAAGGCTTGTGATTAGACGCTTTTTACTCACAATTTGATCGCAAGGCTGTTAGCTTGTGATTAGACGCTTTTTTCACACAATTTGTTGTCAACAAATAGTGCGCTTGAAATTGGGTAACGAAACGGATACATTCGTTTTAAAAACTATTTATATTTGTTAAAATATTAGTTGATTTCGCTTGAATTTATCCTCCAAATACGTATATGTTATAAGGTAGGTGCGGCCAATAAGGCCTATCGGGTAATAAGGCCTAAGTAACAGAAACACAACTTTAAATGGTTCCCGCTAAGCGAAATCACAGTCATAGGTAGCAAACCATCCTAGATGGCGCCCCAAACCTGTTACGACTCGCAAGCCCGCGTGCTGCCGCCAGTGCGACATCGTTCATTGTGGCCGGCGGACACACGTCTCGATTTATAATATAACGGTCGAACCAAACGTAAGTATTTTTTTCATTTTTACACTTTTCCACATTATTTTATAGTTAACTTTTCTATTAGTTAATGTTTTAAAGACCTGTATTGTACAAAATAGTATAAATTAGACAAAATAATAATATTTTAAACTTTTCTTGACAATGTGGTTGGTTGTTAATAAGGCCTATAAAATTTGACCATAGGCCTTATTACCCTCCTTTATTAATATCACCGAGTGACTATTTTACTGTTTATTTAAGAACTTTAGAAATGAAATAACAACTGTTTTTAATTGATTTATGGTTTTCAGGCAAACCTAATAATCACAATGCCTCCCAAGCGAGCATTGTGGTCTGAAGATGATCTGGTGGCAACAGTCAGAGCAGTACAATGTGGACGGTTGAGTACGTACAAAGCTGCTGAAAGGTACAAAGTACCCAGAAGAACTATACGAAACCACCTCCAGACCGCCAGTTTAAAAAAAACCTTGGGCCGAAAACCTTTACTTAATGAAGAACAGGAAGCTGAGCTTGTGAGTAGAATTGTGAGGTTTGCTGCAATAGTACCTGTTACTCCAGAGATTCTCCGCCGGTTAGTCTTTAAATTTTGCGAGACGAATTCCATCAATCATCCCTTCAATCAATAAGCTAAAGTTGCTGGTAAGGATTGGTTTAGGGCGTTTATGAAGAGACATCCGGAGATATCCCGTCGAAAGGCTCAGTTTATGAACCCGGCCAGGGCTCAAAAGCTTAATAAATTTATCGTAGATGATCATTTCCAGAGACTGAACGAAGTTTATGATAAATTGGATCTCAAAACTCATCCTGAGAAGATTTACAACATGGATGAGAAGGGCTGCCGCCTAACGATTCACCACCAGCAGACTGTTTTGGCACAGAAAGGAGCCAAAAGAGTTCATTTACAGTCTTCGGAACACGCCGAAAGTGTCACCATCGCCGGTTGTGTGAACGCACTTGGTACTAGCATACCACCAATGATAATTTTTAAGGGCAAACGTTTGAAGCCTGAGTTATATGATAATTTACCACCGGGATCATTAGTAGAAAAATCTGCAAAAGGTTACATGACAAATGAACTGTTTAAAGAGTTTTTGAAGCACCTAGCCCGCTACAAAACTGCAGGAAAGTGCCTCTTAATATTTGACGGGGCAGCTTGTCACTTAGATCTATCCATCGTGGAAGTTGCAGATTCACTCGACATAGCATTGTACTGCTTACCTTCCAATACAACCCACGAACTGCAACCACTTGACAAAGCTGTCTATAGATCATTTGAACACCACTGGGATTCAGAAGTTTTATTATTTAAGGAACAAAATCCAGACAAAAAGCTTACCAAGGCACGCTTCAATATTATACTTACTATTGTCTGGTCTAAATGTATGACACATAGTAACATAACAAGTGGTTTTAGAGCGACTGGTTTGTATCCATTTAATCCGCACGCTATTCCTGAAACAGCCTTTGCTCCATCTGTATTATCAGAAGCTCCAGCTCCTGTACCAGACGTTGTAGATGTAGAAAATTCGCCATCTCGCGTCCCATCTAGGCCAACAGCTTCCGAGACACCCCAGACATCGACGTCCATGCAAGAACAAAGAATTGATAATACCCCAAAAAAATCATCTGAAATGTTTTACAGAATGGTTTACGGTAGTTCCAGTTCTGACGATGAGGATAATGTACCCCTCGCTCAAATGAAAAGAGCATCATTTAAGCAACTCCTGCCTACACCAGCTAAAAATACCGAAAAGACACCAACAGTCAGAAGAAAAGCCATCAATTATAGAGGAACTCCAGTTACCAAAGACCTGTTTGATAAAAACAAAATAGAAAAAAAGACCACAAAAATGAAAAGCACAAAAGGAGCAAAGAGCAGGAAAGAGAATAGAGAAAGTTGGTACTGTCACGCATGTAAACAGGAGCAAGAGACTGCTATGAGGATGTGTTGCAAATGCAGCAAGTGGTACCACGAGGAGTGCGTTGGTTTAACAGAGGAGGATGATGATGATTTTGAGTGTCCAGATTGTGCCTAATTAAAGAAAAAATGTTACTTTTAAGTCTTTACTGTGATTATCGTATTACTATTATTTTATGGATCTCTATTACCAAATATAAGAAGATTATTTCATTTATTTTTGTAGTTTAAAGTCTTAGGCCTTAATATACTACCATAGTTTAATAAGGCCTAAAGACAGTGTTTTTTAAAATGTTTAATTTTAACTATGTTTATAGCAGAAGTTGCTGTTTTTCGTTTTTAATTAATAGTGATTGACATAAATGTTTAATAAACATTAAAATTTACTGATTTGTTTAAACAGTCTTTGATTTATTTGAATTTCCGCTTAGCTAGGCCTTATTGCCCGCACCTACCTTATATTATAAATTAAAATTCGTATCAGGTACACGAGGGTGATACGACAAAGGTCGTTGAACCGGGTAATGGTCTTTACAAATCCAGCAATTGTAGCAATTAAGTTAAACTGAAAGTGAAACACAAAGGGACCGGCCGACTCGGCACTGACAGTTTTTTTTGGTAGATTTACATATTTATTGGGGCACATTTTATGGAGGCGGGAAAAAAAACTCCGGCCGTTTAATGGAAAAGGGTGGCACGGTATATTTATTTTGTCGCATCCTTTTTATGTGACCTTTTTCGCATTTCAGACTTACCATTTGACGCACTTGATATTAAAATATTTGACCGTAAAATCTTAAGGAATCGGTACACATGTGCGGCTAGATTTAATAACAAGGAGGTTTTATGAATACAGGTACAAATGAGTTTTAACATCATTAATTAAAAAAAACTTTGACATACCTGTTTTTTTTTAATATATTAGTCATATGTTTTACATATACAGCCTAGCAAAATGAGGTTTAATAATTAATAGAGGGAGACAACACACCCGGGGTGATACACAAACCCCTTATAAATTAATACTTACCTTCCTCCATAAATTACAGTATCCGATCCTCAATCAGTATGGCGTCGTAAACGTTGTTTTGTTTTAATATTTATTATTAAAATTATTTACATATAATTTATGATAGCTAAAAAGAAATATCGGTTTTCTCAGTAATTTATGACTCTCACTACCATCTTTTATTATCTGCATGGGTGGGCTTACTTCATACCTAACTAATTGCTTTTATAAAAATATCAATTCGCGTTTTTAGATAATATTCAAATCTATAATTAGATTAAAATGTTATCCTTCTCCCCGTAGTTTTTTAAATCATTATTTTCACTTAGCTTTGATCCCTTTGGTCATAGTTCTACGAATGTTTAATTATAAGTATTTTTACGGTTTTTCGATTTAAATTTCGAATGTAACTCAACATTAAGTGTTTGTATTGAAATATATTTTATTTTTTTAAATTTTGATTTTGAATTTTGTTCAGCATAAAGTACTTGCATTGAAATATATTTTTATTTTTTTTTAGAGTTAAATTTCGAATTTTGACTCAACTTAAAGCGCTTATTTTAAAAATATATTTATTTTATTAAGATTTAAATTTCGAATGTCTTATAAGGCGCTATATGTAGTTGTCACCGAGGAATGCAACCAGTAAATCATCAGTAGGGCAGTAAACCAGATCTTTAGTGCTTCACATGAGTGCCGTAAGCCGCTATACGGCTATATTGTCCCTCATAAACTTGTAATTTTGTTGTAACTACCACAGCCTATCCACGCAGTATTATCTAAAATGCTTTTAAAGTGCTAAGATGTTTTCTATCTGTGACATTACATTCCCTCCTCCTTTATAATAGATATATAGCCGTGATCTGTGAGCCATTTACGTCATAAAAGTGTCTGAGTGATTCTACACGATTTATTGTTTGTATGACTTGTTGTTGATATGAAATTTATTTCTTACCCAATATTAAAGTACCTATCCAAACCGTATTCGTAATTCAAAATACGAAAAAAACCGTTATCCAGTTCATTAATCAGCGGATTAGATACGTATTATTTACGAGCGGAACCCAAAATTTACGGAATTTAATTTCATTAGATACTTCACTGGCACTGACACCCGCTGGGTTCGAGCGCGGACCGGCGTATTTCATTCCTGTCAAGAGTCGACCAATCAGGGACGAGCGCGTTCCAAAATGGAGTTTCCATTGTATATTATATTGTGACAGGTCGTTATTTTAACTTTATTATTTAGCTTTCGATATTTTTTAAGATCCTCGACTGCTTCGGCATTTTTTGTGACTAACGTATATTTAAATACTTTGTATGTATTAAGAATAAATGAAATATACAAGGTTTTAAGATCGCCGTTATGTTATATCGGAGGGCGAAGTCAAGTAAAAACTTCCATAAAACAACAATTTCAAACGGGCAATTTCGTTGGAAAAACAGCATCACAAGTGGGGGTGAGTTTGGGGTGGGGGGAGAGAAGACTGGTGCTTTATGTCGCGGAATTACGACTTAGACGTTTCAAACAATAACTCTCCCTATAAATACGGACCCGATTCCTTCACGCGCCATAGACCCGTTCTTACTTTGCCAAATTTATTTTCTTACATACATATAGACGTAACTAGTAGTTATAGATAATAAAATTGGGAGCCATTTAATATATGATACTAAAATACAAGTCATATCTATTTCACTGTTAGACAGTTGACTAATTTCTCTACATTTATTACACACACACACACACACACATATATTACATACATACACAATTATTCAACAAATTAGTTGTACTATTACCTAGAAGCCTATAATAATTTAAAATTCAATACCATTTTATTGGTATCTAGGTAATCAGGACACGGAATATCAAATATCTGATACGTAACGCGGCTCAGGCTTCTAATCTAGAAAGGTAATAAAACGAGCCGTAATAAAAACGGTGTTTTCACGTTCCCCGTAAAAATATGATAACGTTCACGTACACGTATATATATATATCTAAAATATAAAACGTCTCAGTGTATCAGGAAAATCTTTTCAACTACTGTATGATTTTATTAAACATAAAATATTTTCTAATTGTCTAAGTTAAATAAATGTGTTATTTTGATTGATTAATAATTAAATTAATAATATATATATTTTGATTGATTAATAAATTAAAGAACGTGTTACGGAATACAAACTTTCACTTAACGTATTAATTCTTGCAAATTCGATGATTCCCTCAGGGTCCTTCAGTCCCAGTCCCGAACCCCTCAATAAAGGTGGATTAATATAGCGAAAGCCCAACTTACTTAATAAATATAAAAGCCTTCCCCGCGCTCGTAAACCACCCATTGCGCTCCAAGATTACTTATATGACCAACCGTATCGGAACCCCGCTTTTCTATCTGATTCTTCTTTTATAGATCAAAGTTTGTAGATCATTTTATACTGGTTAGCCATTATCAGCGTTATGTAGATTGCGACGCGGACGCTCGCGTTGCTTTCTCCAGATAAGGTTTATTATAGCCTGGAAGAAAGGATAATGTCCCTTTTTGACATAAAGAGGGAGCTGTGCGTTCTGGTTTCGTTGCCAACATTGATAAGGTTTAGTTTTATTTCTTTGTTATTTCTTATGTATAATAGAACAACGCAGTATGTGTACATAAATGAGTATGTAAATAAAACTATAATAATAAAATGCAAATAATATTATATAATTAATTGCACTACGTATTTATATTATTCATACAATAATGAAACCTTGATGTTCTAAATTCAAATGATATTTAAATTGTATATAACAATTTGAATAAGGAACCATTTGGAATACATTTCAAATATCAAATGTTCTATATTCAAATGTTTCTTTATTCAAATTGTGATATCATTTTGAACGTTTCAAATCTCAAGTGTTCTATATTCAAATGTTCTTCATTCAAATTGTAATCGACGATTTGAATAAAGAATCATTTTGAATATATTGCATCACGTACTGAGGCCTACGAATGTAACAAAGTTGGTAATTTATGATGGGTCTGTTTATTGCTACGGGCTAAGTTCGCACATGCCTCGCGTCGAACTCGTTTGAGCTAATCCTGTGTGTGTATTCCTTTTCATGTGTTGGGTTTATTTTTGTTCTAAATTTAAAATTTTGGTGAATTAGATATTTGTTTAAGTGTGTGTACATGTTCGTATATCTTTGCATGTGTTGGTATTTTTTGTTCTAAAGTGATAAGTTGTTTTTGTGTGTGAATACACATATTATTTTATGTGTTTTTGTTCTAAACTTAGATATTTTAAGAATTAGTTAAGTTTTGCTTTATCATTTAGTTACAGTGAATTATTTGATCTATGTATGGTATTTAAAGTCACTTGCTTCAATTAATAATACATTATACGGTTATTTAAAGCAACTTAGTAGTAGGGAAATCACCATAAAAATAATACTTAATTTTAGCTCGCAATTACGACGCCATTAAGGGGCGGCTGCTTCTCAACAGAGCTATTACATTACTTACACCGACACTGCTATCTACTTAAATACTTTTAAAAAGTTTAAAGTGTTGTCTGTATAAAAATGTTTTACGTGTATTAGTTGAATAGAATTGTAGGTAGAAGGATATTTCAACTGTTTCAACAAAAAGGGTGATTATAAAAGTGACTAAGACATGAATGTGTGAAATACCAAATAGTAATCCCTGAAATGACATGTAAAAAAACGCGGAAAAATATGTTAAATACACATTTTCAAATAATTGTGATAGTTGTATGTATTGATGCTATATAGCAAAATTAAGATTATACATATTATACAGGTAATGTCGAGTAACCGTATTAGTGTTACAGTATCTATATGTATGGTACCGCCTGTATTTAGCCGACGGGATCGTAAACCGACCGTCAAAACGCAAAAGAACTAAAAAAAATAACTTTTAAAGTGAAGATAGATGCTTGGTGCTTGGTCTTAAGTGCTTTAAATTTTCCTTTTGTGAAAATTTATAGGTGCGAAATAAAAAAAAACAAATTTACAAAGAATATATATTTATTTCAAATAATGTTATTACTATGTATTTAGTTTAATACTACAATAATATTTAATATTATTATATAACAATATTAATATCTAAGACACAATTAACATTATAATAATATATATATATATATATATATATATATATATATATATATATATATATATATATATATATGTCTCACTCGCTTGCTATTAGTTGGACCGTCTGTTGTTTTAAGTATATATATATATATATATATATATATTAGACATTAAAATATGAAACTCGTAAACCCTTAAAAATTTGAGAAGGGTAAGATCAGGATAAGGATAAAAGATATAGGGACCCGGTTATCTTTAAACCACCCAGATATTCAAACTGCACTTATAGTTTACAAAATATAAATCATATAGTTATATAAACTTAAATTAACACACTTATCAAACAACTGCCCGCATCATTACTAAAAATCAACACCCCAACAAACACACACAATTAAACACACGTCACATTAAAATAAATAATAATCACCCTTTATTAGAGTAATTAATTTGAGCATTTATATCAAAATATATTTATTACATACAATTCTTAATATATAACACAATATATGTTATAATTGTTTATTAAAATTATATACAAAGAAATACATTTTAATTATGAACATATATATATATATATATATGTTAGAAAATATACATTTATATAATTATATTTACAACATCACCGCCACCTGTAACAAAGAAATGTATATACATTTAAAATTACATTAAATTACAACAGATATTTTCATCACATCACCGCCGCAACAAAGCCATTTACATTTAAATAGAACAGATATTTTCATTTAAATTGTGATACATTTAATATTATAACAGTATTAGTGCAAAAAAAATATTGATTTACTGTATGTAATGACTGAACAATAAATTTCGGTATATATTAACCCTAATGCGATCCGACGAAGAGTAACAGTCTTGATAACGAGTCCAATAAACAATCGCGGATATTACACTTGAGTGCTTGGGGTGGTGCGTTTGATAAGAAATATTGAAGGTACAACCATCGACACAAGTGCTAAATAAAAAATATATAATAAATTTTTTTTTTTGTATAAAAATAGAATTTAATATTCGATTCCGTAGGAATTTTAAATATGTCTAGTGTATAAGTTATTTTAAATTATTTTGTATATGTATATATTTATACATTATTATTATTGAAGACATGTTATGAATTATTTATCATTTTAGTATCCAATTATTAGCGCACTAATTGACCCCAAATATAGCGAGTAAAAAGAGCCTGTTAGACTAATTAGCCTCACTTTCTTGAAAGCTCAATCCCCACTCCCCTCAGTAGGTACTCACAATGCGATCAGTTTCATTGGATAGAGTAGTTGTAGTAGTAGTCTGTACCATCGCACTAGATAGCAACTCTAACTCACTAACAGCTCTTTACTATGCGATGTTAGTACTCTAGTTGATCTAACTCACTAACAGTATGCGATGTTAGTATTCTAGTTGATCTAGTGCTCGATAGATTGGACACTGAAGTCGCTGCTTAAGTATTGGCTTTTATGGCTTTATAATTTTATCATATTCCATCAAAAATATATATATTAACAACACTTGTGCCCTCGATAGTACATTAACTAAAGAATAATTTTTTATTATTATATACACGCGTAGATAATAATAAAAAAACGTTTGTCGGCATTTTTCAAAGAACATTAGTAGTTTAAGTATGAAGAAATATTTAATTTTATTTGGTTTCGCTTCTTTGTTTATATAAAATGTATATAATTAATTATTATTCTAGATATATATCTTTATAATACAATAGAATTTATCATAAAAAAAGAAACCTCATTTACGGAACCTAAATATTGTATTATAAAATAATAATATAAAAATTAAAGAAATATAACTTACGATCATTATTAATACCTACTGTATTAGAATCTGATAGTATCCTTAAAAATTTCAGAGAATTCCATCACTGAAGGCACAAAAGAAACACCAACTGAGAAAACAATACAGGACTCGAGAGAAACAAGGGATGAAGCAACCCTCATTTTACATACAAAGCACCCTAACATTTCATCTCCCTCTCTCCTCTATGACGAATATATCCCTCTCTTTTTCAATATGGCGGATGCTGGAGGGTGGGGAAGTTTGAAGGGTGGATTGCTTGTTCGAGTGAAAGATTTTTAGGGGAGAATAATATAACTGTATTAACTTTGTTTGCACCAATACTTAGTGTGTACTTATAACAAATAGAATCAAACTAATAAATTGAATTAGTATTTACTAACATTAAATAAATTGTATTTGCAGTGTTTAATTGAAATATATTGTATATATTATTGTTAAAATCACATAAAAATTTTAAGTAATTTTTTTTTAATTTTCAGACTCTAGTTGCTGATACAAAGGGTAGGTCCGTGGATAAGAACCGGCAAGAAACTTCATAGATACTCTTCTACCAATCAATATATATAATGTAATCTTAATTTTACAAGAAAATCTTGAAGTTGAAACATACAAAATAACAGTGATAAATATCAATATAAACCTTTAACCTTTGACCTCTGGGAAGAAAAAAAAAACAATCTAATAATATATAGATATGATGACTATATGTTAATATAACCTTAAACTTATCAAATAATCAAAATTTTTATATTTGTAAGAAAATTTAAGCCGCTACTGTTAAAAGGCTTTTATTTTTTGTATTTTCATTAATAACTTAACGATAACGATCTTTATGTGTAACTATTACTTAAATATTACTTAAATATTAACTGTGGAATTTTATCAATAACTTTATTATTATATTGCATGTCCTTCTAATATGGTAAATTTAATTAAGGATATTCGAACCTTATGATACGTAATACTTACGTAAAGATTTGGTACCACATATAAGGTGGGTGCGCCTAATAAGGGCCCGTAAGTAAGGTCCATATTTTAAAACTCCCTCCCCCCCTTAATATTTATACCAAAATGGACAACGTGGACTGAACACCAATCATAGAAGCGCACCTACATTCATTGCATTTGTGTTGGTTATCTTATCAGTCTCAGTGTATAAAGGATTGTGTCAATTAAAAAATTAGAATTTTGCGTGGTTTTAGTAATAACACCCGTTTTTTATTAATTTACTTACTTACTTACTTACTTAAAATATTTTAGCACGGAATAAAATGATTATTGTTTATTTTGATTTCGTTTATTTTTCTCTGAACAAATCTAATTGCCTAACAAGGACCACTTTGTTGTCTCTAAATAAGGCCCGGATCTTGTTAGGGTTACAAAATTTTCTACTACTTTCAAAACAATTTACCTATTCGTATTAAAGTAAAGTAGAACATAATTAAGTTAGAATCAATGGAAACAATATCGTGAATATTCTTTATAAGTATTAATCTTTAGCTGCAATGGTTACCATTATTGTGATTTTTATAGACGTAATAAGGTCTATACTACGACTAAAGAAATATAATGCCTAATAAGGTCCAAAAAATGACTGATTTATATTATTTTATAGTTTTCTTTAGTAGAGTTAATAAAAATAGCACAAAACTACAATTTGTTTCATTTAAAACTAGAAAATAGGTGAGCTACAATTCATATACTTTTTCTAAAACGTATAGTAATACGGGCCACGACACAGCTTCTATGAATTTCGGTATTATTATTAGAAAGCTTGCAAACTTAATAGTAATTTAAAATCATTTCTTTTTAACATTTTTCTGATCTTAACCCAAAATCTTGCAGTTCCATTATGGACCTTGTTAGGAACCCTACTGTTTAAAATACTCTTTTTATAAGTAACTGGCCATTAGTGCCTTATTTTTTTACAATATATTCTCTTATAATGTCTTATAAATTAAAAAACATCCCAAAACTGATTTATAAGGATTTTCGAACACCCGGCCTTCATTAGATGCATTACCTACCTTATAAATACTGGATCTTGTGGCTACTGATAGTTTAATTATAATCCAAAATCTCCCCGCTCTTGAAACTTTTACGACCTCAACCTGACCGCCCGCATTCCCCCCATCCCCATTTCACGTTGATTAGCAACCACTAGCGGATTTAATGTTTACTTTCATTCGTAATTATGTTCTCGTAGTTATTGCCTCTGTAATGGCTGACCGGTAATGGAACCGTACCAGAATACTCGGATACTAATACTGTTTTGTAATTATTATCTCCTAAACATAGGTGGGTATGCTCGTAAATAAAATTAAGTTTAAGATACACTTTGATTCAGTTTTATTTAATTTCAATTTAGACAGGTATTAAGTTAAAATGTTGTTTGTTGTTTGTTCGTATTATGCTTTTGTCTTTTAAAAGTAGGTACAAACGCGATGTTAAATTATATTTTTTATTTTATTGCAATGTAAACGAGAAAAAAAATAGTAAGTGGTGCATTTGGCCATGGATAGTACAAAAAGAAAAAAATGCTTTACCTTGTTGAAAAAGGAACGATTCAGATTAGGACATACAGAGATAGATAGAGAGAGGTTGATTTGGGTTGCTTTCTGTCTCGCTCAGTTTACGAAATGCAGCAATATACGAACTATAGCAAATGACTGCTACTAGTTATAGTAACATTTATTATTATTATTATAAAACTGATATCATGTAATGAATTAATATTTAGTAATTAAATAAATATTAAGACCTATAATAGAAATGATATCAATTCGTGTCTTATTTCGACATGTCCTTTAATATTTACTTAAAATAAAGTAAATTTTATATTTCCAATAAAATTCACTTACTATACAATATTTTGTAGACAATCTACCTTAATTTTGAATAACGCCATCTATACATTACTATTGGAACTGTTAAGAATAAAGTGTAGTGTTGAAACAGCGACATCTGTAATATTTTCAAATAACTACTTTAACGACTTGTAAAAGTATGACAAAACAGATTTGGTTATCATATTTAAAACCAGTTTAGTTAAGAACGCAATGATGGCACTAGATTGATGGCATTTAAACCACTAGATGGCATGAAATAATAATTTCATTTTGTAATATACATGTTTATAAAATACATTGTTAGTATGTTTGTTGCGAGAATAATATAATAATAAAACAAAACTGTTACTAACAGGATATTTCCGTTCTATCTAGCTTAGATCACATATTTAGCTCGGATCAGTGATATATATAGAGGACACTTTAATTCAACAGATCTGTGTCAAATACGAGTTTCTTTTACAAACTAGATAAAAGCGTAAAATTAAACTTCGCTTTGTATAAGAACAACGCCATCTAGCGTAACGAATGTAAAACTGTTTAACGTTTAAGTTTAAGTTTAACGCGATGGAATTGGTAAAAAAACTCGCACTAGACACAAAGACACTCAAATTTAATAATTGATTCCTTGATAAGAAAAGCCAAATAATCAGAAGAGACTGGACATAACCGTATCATCTGGCTCCTATTGACGAGCGTCATCTGAATATTTAAAGTCTAAAGTCGAAATAAGGCAGTAGCTATCCGTGTTCATTGTCAGCTATGTTGATAGAAACGCATAAAATAGTTAATACACTACTAGTAACTAGTGTTGGGCACTTAGGAAAAATCTATGTTCTATATACAAGATGAAAAAATGCAATCGATTTTCTATTTCCCCTATTGTCGTTAACATTTATGAATGAGGCGAAGCCCTATTTTGAACTTTGCTTATCTTATAATACTTATAAATCAAGCTACGGTACTAAACCATCGGATTTCCTGTTCTAATAATGTAATAAGAAGTAAATAATTCTTTCGAATTCCTTCCCTTTCTCTTAGTAAAAAATCCTTTTGATATATTAGTCTATATTGTGTATGTTGTATCCAGAAAAGAAACACACAGGATATATCAATGGGAAATCATACAACTGTTCAAATCAGTTAAAACCATTCGGCTAAAAAAAATCCAGTAGTGAGTATTGCATATCAAGATTGCTTTTAACAAATACCTCGAGAGCGATGCAAATACATAAATACATAAACAAAAATAAATCACCCAAATCCTCGAAACGACTGCACCAAATTAGATAAAACTTTATTTTTTATATTCGATATTATCAGGTTTGTATGAAATAAAAATATTAAAAAAAACTATATCAATTATTTCAAAATCTCAAAAAAGTTAGTGTGCGAACGAGACAGAAAACGTCCTCAATATATTGACAAAACTGACAGAGTTACGTTCACTTGTTCAGGTGGTTCGTGAAAAAGAAATTATTTAAAAACACATATTAGACAGTATGGATAGAGATTTACATTTTATTCAAGTCGCTTGCAATAACTCACTTGATATGTCAAACTAGACAAATAGGATATATTATACTATTTCCATTTCTCTAAGCTCTCGATGACAGTTCTAATTTGATAGTTATAGTGTTGTGACCAAATAAGTAATGATGTCGATCGCATGTATTAGGTAATTACAGTGACGATTCATCAGAATTTGACTAAAATAAATAAATAAAGATTACCAATCGTTATAATTATTTCGTTATATTGTCGAGTACCTACCTATACCTACTTATTATACAACAGCATCGAAAATTTTTAAGTTTGCATTATCAATCAAGAATTTAAGTGTACAACAACATCTTGTCTGTCTGTCTTGTTGTAATAAATTTGTATAAAAGTATCCGGCAGTAGTTTAGTTTCTTACATTAAAAAAAATCGGGTCTGTTATCGTGTTATGTTTATCGTATGGCTCTATCCCTATCAGTTACTTCGACTACGGTATAACCTTGTATAACGTCATATTTTTATAAAATAATGCAAACATAATTTAAAAAACATGATCGTTCAAGTTTTCACATGGACCTGTCATCGTGAGCTTAAAGAAATAGAAATAGTAGAGATTGCAAGCTCTCGCCTTTATAGAAACTTTTATTTTAGGTAAATCCAAAAAATCGTTCAGCTCAGAACGATTTTGACTTACTCTAGTTTAAATCAAGGTAAAGAATACTTAATTCCATAGTAAAGGAACAGCAAATCGCATTTCATT
Source organism: Melinaea marsaeus rileyi (assembly GCA_918358865.1). Classification (NCBI taxonomy): domain Eukaryota; kingdom Metazoa; phylum Arthropoda; class Insecta; order Lepidoptera; family Nymphalidae; genus Melinaea; species Melinaea marsaeus. Next base: position 20,999,733 of record OU911085.1, read on the forward strand.
TAACAGGAAATAAATTTAATAAAAATCTAAATTTATAAATTTGGATGTGTATACTTTATAACAAAACATCTGATTTAAAACCAGATTGCAATATAATTTTTGCAATAGATTCAATTGGTCATACATACCTACATATTGAGATATATACTCGTTATTTTCCATATTTTTTCGTGGTTATTATTAAATTATTTCTATAGTTCTTGCCCAAAACGAATACGGAGCCTTTAAGAGCTTGGTTTGAAATGTAATCGTATGACATGTTGACAATCAAAGATCGTACAACATACTATCGTCAGATATACCAATATACGCAAATCATAAAAAATCCGTCACTGATTGTTAAAACTACAAAAGACATGCCAAATGAGGGACAAAATCTTCTCGGGAAATGCATTCCTATGAGGTTAACGTAAATATACAGGAATGTCCTCAATGTACCGTTTCAATTAAAGAGAACGGATTGATCAAAACTTCTTCCATTACGGTGATGGGAGGCGATTAAATATTTTAATAAATATAGTCTTTGATGGTGAAAACAATCACGATTGAACAATGCTACTTATAAGAAAAATAACAAAGTAAAAGTCTTTAAATTAACTGTACAGGTGATAGACTCACAACGCGGTCATCACCAGCGTCGGTACTAGTTTTGTAGCTGTTGAATGTTGGGGAATCAAAAAACTTAATTTTTGATAAAAATTTTGCAAAAATTTTGTACAAAATGTATAACGAAGCATTTTTGAATCGTTGTTAAATTCAGTAATACACTTTTGAAATGCTCGTTCGACTTAAACGCTTGCAGAGTCCACTGTAATAACTAGTATTTTTTAAGTAGTTCAATAAAGTTTCATACTAATTTACCCCCCCCCCCTTGCCAAGAAATGTATGTCTAGTACCTGATTCAACAAACCTTCGAACAATGTCAAGCTTTCATTAAAATCACAAATGAAACAGTATCGTCGTATCAAGACGATGACCTCACGTCTTTGTAATCCCCTTAGTTCAACTACATACTTATTAAATCTAGTAATCAAACTAGTGGGACGAGATAGTACAACTAATAATATCATTCCAAATATAGATTCAACCTAAAACATGGGATACATGATATAAATTCATTTGCAACCCTTGTGTGTCTAACAGGACAATCCGTACTGCATTGTTACAAAATAGTCAAAATAAAAAAAAATAAAAAAAAATAGGTCCATATTAAAATATATTACAGTTTACAACGACTTCATGTGCTCCTCTCCTCCGTTCCTAGATTCAAATCATAGGCCATCTACCATAACTTAAAGTTGATATAAATCTAATCATTTTGCTTCATTTTACTTACGTATGATCCAATTTTGGTGTTTTCAAGTGAGAATGAGATAATATGCTGGATTCGAAAGCATTCAAATCTAGACTTCGATAGTAAGCGACACTTAAGTATCACAATCTATCTTCGTACTTATCTGTTATTTCAAACTACTAAATCATTCATAAATATCAATCAAATCAATAATAATTTGGTGTTCAATGTTAAGAGGACTAAATAGTCTTTACAGTTCCTAATATAAAAAGTCAAAATTGTAGATTACTTCTTAACAATGAAATTAAAAGAATTTGTTAATTAGAATTATTATTAAAAAAAAATAGATCCGATTTAATCGATAATTTTCTTAGGTATAACATTAGACAAAAAGCTCGAGTGGAGCACTCATCTCTCAGCACTCGCAAGCAAACTCCGCTCGGCCGGCCATATTGCAATTCGAATAATAAAACAATTAACGTACGTTAAAACGGCTTCAATTGTTTATTTCACTTATTTTCATAGTATTTTATCTTACGGTATGTTGTTATGGGGCAGAGCTGCCGAAATTATTTCTATGTTACAAAAAAGAACTGTGCGGGCTATACATAACTTAAAAGCTAGAGATTCTCTGAGATGTTTTAAATAAATTGATTTCCTTATGGTAGCCTCTCAATACATATTTAACAACATATTATTTATACGTTAAATTATTTAAATTATTTTTTAAATAATTAAATCAAAAACGGTGACAGACACGCGTTAAATAAAAGAAATAAAAACCCATTCCTTAATTTCATATTCAAAAAGTTACAAATCCTTTAAGGGCAAAAGTACATAATAAAATTCCACAAGACGTCTAACAAACCTTCCTCTTTTAGTTTTAAATTTAAAATTTAAAATGTATAATTAAATACATTTTATTTTAGTATTCAAGAGTTTTTATTGGGTCGAAGTGTGTGGATCTTAGATTGTTGATACATTTGCTGGGTCATTTGATATTAAAATACATATCAAACATTGTTGAATTTCAATTAAAAAGAGCAATTGTTGAATTTAGCCGATCCTTCTCAGCAGACCAGCATTCCGGTGGTAGCTCACACAGACTGACTACACTGACATTTTAATGTAAGTGATTCAAAAGTGCTTGGAAATGCCTTTTTTAATAAATATATTTTTAATTTGAACTAAATACATAGAATCTTTACAGTTGCTGAAATTTGAACTACTTTTTACTTCATTTAAAGCCGGACCTTGATAGTTCATAACTTTACTAACTAACTATACCAAATAGTAGTTTTTACTGTATGTACGAGTACTACTTTATAAAGAGTTTACAGCCTTATGTAAGTACCTAAATATATAAGTATAGGACGGTCCATTGTTATATTTTATTCGACCGTAAATTTCCTTACATAAAGGCAGTGATTATCGCATTCATTGTTACTAAAAGCATTCAATGATTATTTTTGAAAGGATATCCCAAAATGCATAAACACGGAGACAGGGACGGATTCGGAAACGTATTATTTATAATAAATAATTTAATAAAATATGACATACTATAAAGAGTTTTAGATAATATAAATATAAAATACAAATCACAAGGTTAACAGTCATTTTATTATCCAATCTACCAAGCGCTAAGTCATTTAGCACACTAAATCGCATGTTAGTGAGCTGCTAGCGAGCTTCTGTTTGGTGGACTTTCTACTCGCTATTTTTGAGGTAAAGTAGTGCGCTTAAAATTGAATATTTGATAAATTGACATCAAGAAATATATTTATAATAATGAAAATTGAGATAGGTATATAATTAATTGCAGTAAATTTAATATTAATTTACAAAGTTAAGTTCGGCCCTGTTTTTAATGTATCAAAAATCATCCCAAGCGAAAGATTTAAGGCTCAAGATGTATTGAATTTATTGGGTTATAAACACATTGAAAGGGTTAGGGACCACATTTGGGCAAACAATAAGAATTAGGTCAGTAACATTTTAGACACGGTGTAGTGTGAGTGATGGCGTATCTTGGCAAAGTTTTTCGGTTTTTGAAATATTTTTCATATAAAGGTAAGGTAAAATATTTTTGTTAATACAAAAATATCTGACTCTATATTTATATTAAAATATTTTTAATATTAAGTAAGTATACGTATACTTATTTGGTTTACGTTTGCAAGAGTTTGCATTTCTTATATTTAAGTAGTTATTATTTCTGCCAATACATGCGTAGGTTTATCTTCGTGTTTGAATTGGTCGTAATTTGATAAAGCAAAAATAAACTTACCTGTTCGCAGTACTCCCTACCTACAGAGATATAACTAAGTATTGATGTTATAATTATGTATTTATATTATAATTATAATTACACTTAACACAAAATACTATAGACTTCAGAGACAGTAATTTTGCTAATACAAATGCAGCTACATATTATTAAATTCAATGAAATACTTTCCTGATTGGTTAAAGTGTTTAAACGACTACAAATTTCAACCAATCACGTTAGACTTTCCAAATATTTCTCCCAATCACAATCCCCTCTCTATCAAACTGTCACTTATGCGGATTTGTGCGATGGCGGCCATTTTGGGTTCCCATTCATCCGCACATGCGCACACCCTCCATACAAAAGAAAGCTAAGGATCGGCGAATCAGACGAATTCTTTTCTCCCGCCATTATTGTAAAGGCGGTCGCGAATGTCAACTTTTAGATTGATTAAGTGTCATTTTTTCGTCCATTGCTGGTTGTCATGGAAACACCGTCCTTATTTTATCCATCTACATTCCATCTTGTTTTTGGTGTTGAAATAATTCTTACTTGAATAAAGTAATAGTTGGATATAGAATAATTTAACTATCTTGTCTTAATTATTGTTCATATATAGCTACAATAAAATAATGAAACGTAGGTACGTATTAAGAACTCAAAATAATTGTTTTGATGTCTTTTTGTTTGTATCACGTATCTGCTTAACGAATTTCGTATAATTTGATATGGTTATAGTTATTTGAGCCGGTAACATGTAGGATAACTTTTAATCCGGAAAAAACTTATTTTCATGTGACTAGAATTAACTTTAACACTAAACCTACCGACAATTCTTGTATACCTGTTCCTACTGCACGCCGTCAAATTGACCGGTAATTAAAGATTATTTTATTATATAATGCAGGTAATAATGGAAATAACTAAAAGTTAAGAGTGTAGAAAATATTATATGCATATTCTAAGAATTGTCATGCAGTTTGATAACGATATTATAAAGTTTAAAAATGTGTAAGTTTTACAAAAGTTTAAGAACGGTCAATTTGACCGGTACTTGGTAGGTTTAGTGTTAATCTTAATATCTATAACAAAACTGTTGGACAAATTTTCCTTTTATATTACTTATAAATAAATAAAAGAAGTATTAATTATATAATATATTCATAGATATGTTAAGTTACCTATTACTTACATATAATAAGAATACATATGAAACTAAATCTGTAAAGTTAAAAGTAATTATTTTAATATAATGAAAACTCTAAAAGAATCCGATTTGATATTTTTAACTATTTTTTCAATATTTTGATATAAAATGTATTATAGTTATAAGTAAGATCTGGCAGTGATAGTAATAACATCATATCATTAATAGAAAAACATTTTTTTTTGTAGAAGATAATGTATTTCAGTAGTTTTAACAAATATATGTTAACATGAGTTTGTTTAAATTTTCATAAGCTTCCACACTACAGGAAAAGACATATCTTGATAAATATAAATAGTATTCCCGAGGGATAGAAATAATCTAGACGGCCGTCCGACATATTGATTTATTTTCTTTATCAAAAACCTAGTGCTTATTTGGTTCACATGTTTATGAATTGCTGATATATTTCGATATTTGTACATCACATAAAGTTTTGGATTGAATTGCATTGAATTTTGTTTTATTAAACCTTGCCTGCAAAAGAACATTTCCACTTTTTATTTCGGAAATATATTATGTGGTTATTCACCAAGCTGTACTTTTCAGGCACCAAAGACTCAAGAGTGTTTTATTTTTTTATATCTCACTCTCTTTTGGTCAAAAAGTATTAAATGTTACTTTTAATACTTTTCTAATTACTAAAAGAATATAAAATATCAAGGTTCGTGGGATATGTATGTTTTATTTTCAAGCACTCGACAATGGTTTTTTTTTAAACCTCTGTCTGTTGATCATCACTTAACGTCAAAAGGCGTCCATTATTAATAATTTTGGTACGTCAACTTTTTATTATAAAGGTACTGTGACGATGACCTCTGGTAGATAAGCTTTTACTGTTTAACATTTTTACACCAAATGTACAAAAATCATTGATCCTAATAATATAACAAATATTATACGGTATTACGAATAAATTAATATTAGTTTTATGATTAGAATATAGATTAGGATTAAGATTAAAAATAGAATAAAATAAAAGAAATAAATAGAGAAAAAAATTATAATATATTTTATAAATTTCTTGGTCACATGTTTACTGACTTAACACTTTAGGCTTTATCCGGAAATTAATAATCTATCCTTAAATCTTGCTAACAAGATCTATATTATAATCTGTTACTTGTAACTGTAAATAAAAATCGTAAATGTAAGGAGAAAGTCGCAGAATAAACTTTATTATGACAAAATGTATTATGTATAAAACTATTAATTCAAAAACATATATATATATATATATATATATATATATATATATATATATATATATATATATATATATATATATATATATATATTCACACAGAAGGTAGTGAGAAGTGAGGCAGTTAAATCTGGATTTTTTTTAAAGAGATAACACAAATTTTTTCTTTCTTTTCGTGAGTCCTTATTCTTAAACTTTATATATGTTCAGTAAATTTATCTTAACTGTACTCGTATTGGTACATAGAAACAAAATATTATTTAACATCACAACATACACAATATTTATGATATCGTAAATACAAAATTAGTTGTAAATTTAACGACTGATCGCGTAAACCAAAACTAATCAGACCGCAAATATATTTTCTGAATACAACAGAAAATAAGAGGGTTCGCATTTTATGTGATGTTGTAAATTATATATAAACAGGGGTGGTCTGGGAAGTCAGTAGTTTATCATTTCACATACATTTTATATAAATAAATATACTAAATATTACTGTAGGTCTAATGTCTTCAATCGATTATCCATACATATAAATTGAAGTATAAAAAAAAAACATTTTTAAAGTTTTTGTCTATCGGTCCGTTTGGTCCGGCTAATCTTCGAAACGTCGATTTTAACAGGACTCATCCTGTTAAAATTGATGTTTCGGTCCTGGCTAGCTGATGTTATAAGGAGTAACAAAGGCTGCTTTAGAAACATTTTCCGCATGAAAGAAGCCGTGGGCACAGCTAGTGTCGAATATATATCAAATACTATAAGGTATATTATATATAACCTAACTTATGTATATTATAGTTTCTGTACTGTTAACACTGTATACATTTTATTTAATTAATGATATATTATAACATTATAAGCATTTAAGGTATATACTAGGTGTGCCCACGACTCCATCCGCGAGGAATTTGTTTTTTCGGCAGGCTACTTGGTGACGTTCGAGGTAGTTCAATGAGAGAGTTTCTTAATACTATTTTTATCGAACATAGAACAAAGGTAGTTGAGCAAATTTCTATTTATTGACTGATTTAAATAAAACGAACATTAAATCTTAAGTGAAACTTACAGCAATACCTACATCTGTGAAAACCGCATTCAATTTTGATAAGCCTTCCCAGGGATTGGAGCTAACAAACGCACAGATTGTACAGATCATTTGGGTTCTATTCGTTACTAAAAACCCCCAGTAATTATATCTCCCAAATAATTTCTATGTACAGACAACAATCAGTTACAAATTAATTAAATGTAGATTAAAGTAGGTACCTTTATTTTACACTACTTTTTAAAGCATTTTCCATTATCAAAAAAGTGAGATAAGAAGATAAGATCACAATCTTCTATGCGGTCTTCTGTCCTTTTCTTTTCGTATTTTTTACTCTGTTGTGTAATAAAGTATGTTCGTACCTATATGTTACGTTAAGTTTTAAAGCGATTTAATTAAAAGTAGGCATGTAGATATAAAAAGCGCAAAACAGTATCAACAAAATGGCGTCCAATCCTCCACAAACCCTACTCAAAACATACAAATAGGTATATTACTTTTATTGGATAGTTTTATATTCCAAGTACTGTCTCTGAAATTGGATAAGGAAAATACATAACCCACTTTTATGGTTGAGCACTTTTTATCGTATAGCTTTTTTATTTTTATGGTGTACGTGTCCTTACGCTACCGTCTGCATCAATTTATATCAACCATAAAAGTATATACCTATTGCATTTAATATATAAAATAATCATAGTATAATACTAATTAATCAGATGATATATATAATCAATCAATATTATAATGTTTTCCTGTATTATATTTAATCAAAGAAGCTGAGTCGTATCGTCGTCCTATTGCCAATACAAGTCAGAAGGTTTTAGACAGGGCTCATGTTAATCTGTTTTTATTCCCTGTAACCTAATTTGTATAATATAATAAATATTTATAAAAAGCCTATTAGTTTTATTTTAAGACAGTCGCCCGTTTTTATTAATATTATAATATTAAAACAAGAAGCGACTGTCTGAAAATAAAAAAAACTCCCTATCCTATTTATGTATATATAAATTAGAAAATATAGAATATAATACAACGTGTTCACAACAAATTCATGAGACATTAATACATAAAAGTGTATGTCATGTAAGTTTTTTGTCCTTTATATATTTCAATTTGTTTGCACTAAAGGTAGCGGGATAACAACGAACTTTGATTTGCGAGTATAGACTGGTTGCTTATTTATACAAAATACTAGGAGGATATCTGAAACAAGAACGAATGTGTCTGGTTGGCATAATAATGACAATTAATGACAAAAAAATAAACTAAAAACTACAAAAAGCCAACATCACGAGGTGTTCCCAGGCGGTCACCCATCCAAGTACTGACCTCGCCCGACGTTGCTTAACTTCGGTGATCGGACGAGAACCGGTGTATTCAACGTGGTATGGACGTTGGCGACAGAATGTTTGAATTAGTTGATTTAATTTTATCTTTTTATAATTAAATGAAATACTGAGTCTTGAATGAAAAGTCGTGAATTGAATGCCCACATAATACAATTAGTCAAACTACATAAAATTTTAATTAGTTAATATCAAAGTCAAAAGCTTATTTCAAATGAATATTGAACTTATGAAATATCAGACTGTAGTTGCACCATGGCCATCTATGGTCCATGGAAAACAATTGGAAAGAAACTCTATTGATACCCTTTTAAGTTATACATTTTCATATAATATTGACTATAAGACAATGATAATTAAATTAAATTAATGGGATAAAATAGTTAATTAAATCATTTATTTAAATAAGATAAAAAATCTAAAACACCAGTAATACGTAGCTAAAAAAATTCAAATAATATAAATAAATATATTAATAAATAAGTCAAATATTAAACAAATTATAAATACATATATTTACAAAAAAATCTTATATACCAAATCATAAAAACGTGGGACCGCCATTTCTAGCCACGTCTGAAATTGGCGGGATAATAAAAATGGCGGTGCGCTATTCGTCCGACAATAATAAAAGTTGGAAGGTCCCAACGACCCTCGTTTTATCCCCACACAAACACTTTAATAGTTTTTCATTACTCAAGTAGACGGCCATAAAAATGAGAATAAAGATCGGAAAGAAAATTGCATGTCGTGCATAATGCTATGGGCCTGCGGTGGTCCTTGCAGACATCAATTTTACGTCAAATAAAATAAGATTTGGGCATTTTATTCAACACATACTGATAAAATTTAACATAAGTTACATTGTTTATATTGACCAAATAGATAGTCTAGAAAATTATTTTACAAAAATCTATTCTTATTTACTACTCTTATATTTAGTATTTAAGTACTCTTATTACAAACCCATTATTGAAACTACTGAAAATTACACATATATAATTTTAAGCTTCATAGTCCCTATAAATTGTAGGTATATACTCATTAGTAAGTATATCTCTCCTTATAATTTCTAGAAAGAATATATATTTTTAGGGTAGCTTCTCTGTACAGTGGGGTTATATTTTTTTATCTGGTATAATGTGAGGTTTCGTTAGGTAGGTCTTTAAAAAAATAGTGAAATTTGTATGAATTTTTTTTTTGATTTAATTCGTTTTAGAAATATAAAGCTATAAACTGCAAATTTTTTTAGATTCAAGTGTCCGAACCCCGCATGTCAAATGATTAATTTTTGTGAAATAAATCACAATAGTAAGTAGAAGACACATATAAGGAATTCAAAAGAACAATTATCACAACTAAGTAGTATTTACAAGTTTGGAGTTATAATCGGTTAACTTAAAATAGGTATTTTATGCGCTAACATTACACCACTGTCTACATCTTAAATCTAAATAATGTACTACAGTATTGCATCTTAAAAATATATACAAATATACCGCGAGTATATATATTATCTATCTAACCATGGGCAACTACGGAATCCTACATTTCCCGTGACAAGACCCGCTCGTTCCCGGATTTAATCCTGTATGTTAGTAAAAATCTAAATATTTGTTCACCACAGAATATCAGCATACAAATTAACAGTTAGTTAACTGTTTTGAAACGAAAAAGTGTAAGTGAAATATTAAGTTAACACATGACTTTAATTTGACATTATACAGTTACCGAAATTGTATATAAAAGTTCAATTACTATTAAATAATATTCAAGTAAACTCTTTTTTTAAATATCGTGTTAATTGTTTCATGAGTCAAGTGACTTTATATATTCATATTCTGCCTTACGATGCGACAATTATTGTATAAAAATATTAAATTTCATGTTCTAATATATGTATCTACTAGCTTATTCCCTCCGCTGTATATATCCTACAGGTTTAAAACTTGAAGAAATGTAAGAAGTTTAAATAAGTTGGGATAGGAATTTCCTAAAATCCGTCCAAAATGGACGTCACAAAAGAAGTAACTATGTAAAAACTTAAGTTAATCGAACAGATAGTTTCGGAGATTACGTGATGAGTCAGTGAGTGGTAAATCGCTTATATATATAGATTATTCTCCTTTTAAAAGTTTTTTTGTGTACGGGTTTCTATTTAAGTTTCAATTAGAAAACTTTTATGTACATGTAACAAAACCTCGTACAAAAAGCACAAAAGCTCAAAAGAACTTTAGATCTGATATAGTATTGTGTAGGAATGTAACTCACGACTTTTGATTCAATACTTAAAATTACTAGTGTCCAGACCATCTTATTATTATCTATTTCTTTTTTGCATTTATTATATTTATTGTTTAATAATTGTAAATAGTAAAAATTGATTATTAAATTCGGATTTGCATTCGCCAACGTCCATACCACGTTGAATACACCGGTTCTCGTCCGATCACCGAAGTTAAGCAACGTCGGGCGAGGTCAGTACTTGGATGGGTGACCGCCTGGGAACACCTCGTGATGTTGGCTTTTTGTTGTTTTTATGTTTTTTTCATCTCAACCTGATATCCGCTTAGGTGATCGGTCTTCATATGGTACTTAATATAAATAAAAAAAAATAATGATCAAAACAATATTAGCATTAGACATAAATCTTTAAAAATTAGATAATTATATTCCGTTTTGCATTTTTCTTAAATATGGGATGTTACACAAAATGTATTAACAAAATTTTAAACCAAAAAATACCAAATTTTGTATTACAGATTATAATTTCTTTAGTTTCAGTTGCCAGTTGTTATCAATAGATAAACATTAGATATAAAATGAAATCACAGTAAATAAAAGCATCATTTCAATAACAATTTAGGTTTTAATTTGCACAAGAAGGGTTTGATAATTTACTTAATGTTCTATTTAAAGTAAAATAATACGTGGACCAGCATATTATGTATTTTGCAATTATTTTCTTAAGTATATTGTAATTCAAAAATCTTGGTAACCTACAAATGCTGGTAAACAGACAAGGAAGGAGTTAAAAGGACACAGGATTTTCGGAACAAGATACTTATAGTAATAAGGCTGTATTGGTTTTAAAGTAGGTGTGTATTAGTGTCTTCAGGTCTCAAATAGGATATAACTTGATATAATAGAAGAGATGGAACGAGTGTTTTATTAAAAATGATTGTTCTGGGATATTTAATTTTAAGTGATTCTAATATTGTAAGTTAGTATTATGATTTCTTTTTATCTATTCACTCAAAATAATAAGATAATTGCCTTGATTGTCAATTTGTATAAACTTGTGCTGGTATAAACTATGATGTGTCAGTAGCAGAAATGAAGCACAGCATCCACCGCTCTCGGTGAGTTCAGTTCTCATCTTCTCCACTGCCCGGTCAGATTACGCTAACCCTGAAGTTCCTTGAAGGCAAAGAATCCTTTAGAGAACGCCATCTAAGATATTAACTCTTCTCTTTAAACTTCTCCCTACATGGTTTCCATCACCCCATATTACGATGGAACATACATACATATTTTGGAGTGAATGGAATTTCTATGACACTGTTTTAAAGACATTATATACAATATTACGAACATAGTACGAGATGCATAACGGTAATAGTCATTTAACTGATTTTTATATTAAGTTTAACGATATATTGGATATACGATAACGATATATAAGATATACTTCATAAGCAATTAAGCTTGATCACTATAAGGAATTCTCAAAGATAGATAGTTTATTAAAAAGCTATAGAGGCAACCTCTAACCTCTATAACTATAACATGGGCAGCATGTAATGCGGCAGTAACAGTAAATGAATCCAGTCTCTTAAGCGGCGTGATTCGAGTCTGTAATCTGTATCTCCTGTGACAGCAGTTTTGTAACATAAGAAATATCTTTTGAAATACCTACAGAAATCTGAGTTGTATATTAAAATGCATTTGTCATGAGCGTCCCGGACTAAAGTGTAATCATATGCGTCCCATATGAACCAAATATGTAAAACTGATGGATCATGTTCAAAATAAAATCATAAGAAATTTATACATAGAACTATATAGGTGTGCCTTACTTCATTTGGCTAGATACAAAGAATGAGGAACGACTATAAATTGCAGTAACACTGATATAATAAAAAATAATAATAAATAAGCAAAAAAGCCAACATCACGAGGTGTTCCCAGGCGGTCACCCATCCAAGTACTGACCTCGCCCGACGTTGCTTAACTTCGGTGATCGGACGAGACTTCGGTGATCAGACGAGAACCGGTGTATTCAACGTGGTATGGACGTTGGCGACAGCATATTTGAAATTTATGATCCGTTCTTAAATTTTTTTATTATTTATATCATCTTGGTGTACTTTATATTTATATTAAAAGTTAATGACACAGATATGACAACAGATATACAAATATTGTTAGTTACTTAAAAAAACCGTCTCGATTGGAACAAAATGGATATTTAAAATATTAAACTATGTTATTTCGAAAGATATATTAGGTACAATTACAGATTGCACTAATTGTATTTTTGTCATATTAAAATGGACGGTAAAAAGAGAATTTAGGTAAATTAAAAAGAAAAAACATAAATTATGAAAAGTGAGATTGTTAACATTGCTATGACAATATAGTTAGGAGCAATTTAATGTCACTCATCTTAAATTCAATAATAATTAAGCGAATAAACGGCTTATTTATCACATCTAACAATATATTAATAAGGTTCAAAATCAATTAATAATTAAATTAACAATGATAATTTTATATAGTGAGAAACTGTTCGGACGCGACTTTTTTACGTCTTTGTGCAACACTAGCGACCTGTAGTAAGCGCGCTCTCAAAATGAAATAAGTGCAAATGTCAATATGTCTATATAAATGTAAATCAATCTTAAAAAATTTAGTTGTAAAAATATTAACTATTGAAGGAGCCAACTCACCTTTTTTGTAACTAAACACATATAAGAAGAGCTCCGAATGTCATACAAAATATATGCAAACCTGACCACTATCCTAAACAGAATTTATATAACATAGCGATTAAAAGAATTCTTGCCAACATGAGATGCAAACTTTAATCTAAAACCTCGCGCTCTCACAGCCTCTTACAGCTATTTTGTTCTCACAACCCGCTACAGGCAGATCAAACCTGACCAGGACCCATTCTTAATGTAATGTGTACCCATATAAAGGATTTCATTCACCACAGATTATAAAGTTTGTTCTCGTGGTAAGAACTAACCTGGTATTTATATTTATATAAAGACTTATTTCTAATTCCTAATCAACGCTGCGTGAAGCACCTTCGTCTATGAGTAACCGTTGCGTAAATATTGTCCGTAAAATCACTAAATTGTTTTATCAATTTTTAAAAATAATGCCTTTTTACAGAATTTTAGCTATTATTAATATTATCAGGATTAACGAAAATTAAAATTCAAATGAGAGAATAGTTAATTTTAAAAGACAATACATTACATTATTTAAATAAGTGAATACTAATTAAATTATTATTTATCTAGTAAAAAATTTTGCTATCGGGTTTTTCGGGAATCGGGAATTTCACCAGCCGTGGTACCGTGACCACGTGACGATATAATAATGTCTATTTAAAGTCATCCCGTGATGATTTTATTTTTTTTTCCCGTGAAAGTAAAATCATTTATCTTAAATGGACCAACAAAATATTTGATATGGTATTTACGATTGTTTATATACCATATCAAATATTATTGAAACTCGTTGAATATTTTATTTATGTGATATACTAAAAACAAATAAATGGCGCCGGTTTAAATGCGCGATTTAGACAGAATATAACCGTTATTTTGTAATTCGATGTAACGAAATAAAGAATTACAATAAAGAAAGAAACACATAAATGTGTAATACAGACAGATAGAAGCCATATTGCCTACAGCTGTTGTGATGTCATCTATTGCTCAATCTTTAAACTATGTGTGTCTCTGTTATTAGAAACACAGATTGAAGTTGTTATTTATTAACATTTACGATAGATGGTGTTGATACTTTTCTAAAACTCAGTGGAGGTAAGTTTTTTAACATAATATAAACAGCTATAGAAATGAAATATTTTACATTAAAGTATGAATAATTTAATATTGTTAATATAAACCTCAAATTTATCCTAATACTTCTAATACTTTAATCCATCTCAATCTCTTGTAACCTACTTTTTAAAATTTCTCTACTACCGTGTACGAATTGCTAAAAAAGTCATATTGAATCATAAATATAACTTAATTTGTTCTTTTCACTATTTAACCTTTGAAAATTATATATTTTTTCTTTGACTTTGCTAACGTGAAAAAAGAATAACCTAGACCTATTTAAAAATATTATAACTTATAATAGTTATTATTATTATTATAATAGTTTTTTGACAGCTATCTGATATTGCCTATTTAGTAATCCATCCCGTATTCTTTGTGTTAACTTCGACGTTGAAGTTACACACATACAACCGTGCTGATTTTTATATACTCAGGATTAGGATAAAAAAAAATATATCTTATTAAAATGTTAATTGTTAAAAATTTAAAATGTGACTAAAGACCACATATTAACATGCTTTTTTTTATTACTAACTATTACGATTTATTTGAAACTTTGCAAACAAACCGATAACAATGCAGTAATATGAAAAAAATACAAAATAAAAAATAAATAATAGTTAATAAAATACGCTTTCATAAACTAAAAAAAAAACAAAAATTAAGAATAATATAATTAATATTCATCAAAAATATTATTTTTCACAGGCATGACTTTTTAAAGTTTGTTTAAAACTATTTACAATGGTTTTCTTATTCTTACAGTTATTAAATAACATTAATTTAATTTATTTATTACATTAAATAATTATATTATATTAAATAATAATTACATCATTAATAAAATTAATAATATAAAAATTATTTTATATATTAAATAGTTTTATATTATTATTGTATATAATATACATATTAAACATTCATCTAATCATCGGTGAATAAAATACAGACTGTATACATTTTATTTACGCTATTTTAACGACAACTTTTAAATTCTACATTGCAAACAAAATAATAAAAATAAGCCATTGTATCTTGGTTCTTTTATATTTTTTATTATTCTTTTAAAGATAAACTTTTGGTAGAAAATATAAATTGTATCGCAATTTCTATGTACGTAATGAAAATCTACAATAGACAATTTATTAAGGTATTTAAGGCTTGCTGTAAAATTTACTGGATAACAGTGTTTATACATAATATTTTAAACATAATTTTGTGCTTGTTTGCCATTGCTCTAATAATTATTAAAATTTCTCAGATAAATTATTCAATTTCAATATCAGAGAGAAATAGAGTTTTATGTAGTCTATAATCTATATCTCGCTCTGAATTCTTATTGGCTCTATTTGCTTCCTTGTTTTGCTTTACCAATATGGCGCTGCTAGTGTTATGAGATGACAACATCGTAGTTAGTGTCCTATTTGTCATTTTAAATGATATAGTCAACAATTATTATCGTCTACCTCATCAATTCAAAGAAAATGTGTAAATGTAATAAGCGTTATACATTGTGAAGTCTTACATGTGACTTAACTGTAGACTATTATCATTAAAACTACTCGAATGCGTCTGTGAGGAAAGTAAGCTCCTGTAAAAATGGCGGGTGTGTTATCTACATCGGTTGTGTTTTCATGGCTACTGGAGAAAGTGTAATCATTGCTATTGCGTAAATTTCATTTTAAATATAAAAATTGTGAAATGTGCCTATAGGGACGACATGTGTTATTTGCTTCTTTGACATTTAAAAGAGTCATTGATTTTGTGAGACGGCGCAGGTGTCATCGTATTTAATGAAATTATCAGCATGTCGCGCTGGGGCAGAGGCCGAAGTGGTAGCGTGGCTGTGCCGCTGGATAGTGCTTTATTTAGGGAGAACAGTAACTGCCCTTCAGCAGCCCGATCGGCGGGAACGGTTGGCAAGTGGGGAATAACAAGCTTTACTTCGATTCGGAGCGCCCCTTACGGTAAATATCATTAACCAATAAATATCTTGTTTGGCCTTGAAATACGTAAATAATGCCGTATTATTCTCGGCTTTCATTTCAGAAACCTTAATTGTATTTTGAATAAAGGTAGGTTCATTCTATAACACAGTATTTATTTTTAATTTTCAGCATATCAAAATAATGTCCATAAAAAGACAATACATGACCAAAATAGTCCACTTACAGTGCCAGCTGTAGAGACTGAGCAACCACCACCCAAACCTAAGAAATTTTTTAAATCTCGCAATGCAGAGTTATTTCCGCCTGTGCCTCAGATCACATATGCTCCACCACCAAGTACTTCACATCTGTCCCCTGAACACTCAAATGCTAAGGAAAAGAAAACAACTAAACGGAGTAGATACAACAGAGATTCTTCATCTCCTGAATTACCTAGACGCAACTCTGAAAAAGGAAAATCAAGAAAGGGCTTAGCTACAAAAGCAGCTAAGAAAGATGAACATTCAGGTGATAGTTCTCAACCTCCTAATAAAAGATATCTCGTCCGTAACCGTAATAGAGTGATTAATTATGCAGAGGATGGGAGTAATAGTCCAATACCAGAGCTGACACGATATGAATCACTCTCTCACAAGGTGCCATCACCCAAGGCTAGCCCTTTGGTAAAATGCCCTTCTCCGGTTAAAGTGGAGGTTGCAAGTCCATCTACAAGTAAAGATTCAAATGATGAAAAGAAACCACCTCCTATAGTACTTAGAATATCTAAAGGAACCTCAAGAATAGTGAGTACTGATTCTAATGAAGGATTAACTTCACCTAGTTCAGACAGACACTCCTCACTGGACACCCATTTGGATATATCTACTGGTTCTGAGAGCAAGAAAAGTCCAACAGTAGATTCTATACCATCACCTAAGCATGAAGGGCTAAAGATAACTATAAAATGTGCGGGGTTAAATCAAGATGCCAAAAAGGAAAAGAAGAAAGAAAAAAAAGAACACAAATCACATAAACGTCATCACAAAAACAATGATGATGATGCACCTCTGAAAACTATGTCATCTCCCCTTCCAGGTTCTGATGCTTATGATTTGTACAAAACTCTCGCATCTCCCACAAGTGAATCTGATAAAGAATCCAGTAATAACAAACAAATGGATTACATAGAATCTCAGTTGGCACAGCTTGACTCTACTAACCCAGTATTAAAGTCACCCGAGTCTGAGAAGCAGCACAAAGAGACGCAACCCGAACCAAAGCCACCCGAGAGTTCAGGTGGTAGATCAAGACGGAATAGGCCCAATATAAATTATAGTGAAAATGACGATGATGTATTTTCTGCAGCAAAACAATCCATCAAACATGTGACAAGAACAGTTAGTGACTTGAAAAAGGAAGCTAAGAAAGGAAGACGTAAGCAAGATTCCGTTGTAGAGACTCCTCCTGCTGCAACTGTAACATCACCAGACAATCAAGGAATTGACAAAGATCCTGAATCTCAAACAGAAAAAGGTGACCTAATTGATATATTATCTGGAAGTAATGACAATGGTAAGACTGAAGGGGCCGTACCCAAACCTAAGTTTAATAAGAAGCAAAAAAATAAACAGAAACACAGTCCTGAAGCTGCAGTTGAAACACCACAGGAAATAGTGCCTAGTCAAGAAGAACAAATTACTGCTACTATGGAAGAACCTGTTCAAGAGGAACCGCCAGTGGATTCAGTGCCTTCAGTTGAGCCAACCGAGTCACAAATACAAACCCAGTCCACAGATTCAGCATACAACAGTTGCCCCCAGGAGTTATCTGAAGAAGAATCACAAAAAAATCAACAAGAGGAAGGTTTTAAATCTCCAGATCGTGTTGACCCCGAAGAGCAAGTGACTGAAGATAAGCCAAGTGTGAAACTAGTAATTACAAAGAAGAAAGGCTCCATATTCAAGAGCAAGTCTTTAGTAAATGACAATCCCTCCTCGTTGCCGGCTAGGAAAAGGCGCCATCTTTATAAACATGAATGGGCCAATGAGGTAAGATTTTTTTGCTTTTACTTTCCAATTCATACTAATATGGTGTACAGTTTTTGTCATTAAAAGTTAGTTACTTAAATTTTACATCCTGGTAACTTTGATTACATTATTTGTTCTTATATTTCTCAAGCCGTTTAGGGAGGGGGCGGGGGATTATACATTATTAATTCTTTAGGCAGGGGGAGAGAGAATCTGATCTTACATTAAATTTTGTATTGAAAATTTTACTTTTTATTGTCTATTTTTTTCAATACTTATTCTGCTACAAAACTAAGTCAGTAAGATTTATAGTGAATAGGAATTGTTACTTTAATACTGAGGTAATATTTATTTTAAAGATATGTAAATTTTTCACGATAATTTTTTATTAAGGGGTAGTCATTATAGTTTTATAATATCTTACAATAGAGGGAGAGGTCCCAAATTAACCTTCAAAACAAATGTAATTTCTGAACACTCACTTATACAAATAACAAGTAAAATCGTTTCTTAACATTTACTTTATTATAACAGTCTTTTATGTTTGTTGGAGATTTATCACAAATGTTACATTTCAAGTTAGGTAACTTTGCATCAGGTTATCCATTTATATGAAAATTCTGTAGCAAACATTGATTGAAATAAAAAAAAAATAATGTCTTACTAAGGTACTCATAGTTAAAAGGTGTAATGCCTTACTCATGGGACCAAGCTCCTCAAAATTGTTAGTTCAGATCCATTTAACTACGATATTTTTACCATTAATTTCCTACTCTCTAATAATTGAGAGCATTTTATACGTTCATTCCTGGTTTACCTCGAGGTTCGCCAGTTAAGCATTGGTTGCAAATATGGCTTTTGCTATATTCGATCATCTGGCAACCTTCTCGTACACCTAACACTCGGATGGATGACAATTAACTATATTGATGATAATATTATATATATATATTGATGGAAAACATAATAAATACAGTTAATTCTAGTTGTATTACTCTCGGAAAAACTTAGATGTGACACTTGTTTTCTTATTAAGAGTTCCATAAGAAAGTCAACTTTAAACGTTCTTCTAAAGTGATAATGTTTCGGAATAGGGTAATGTGAGGGTTTAATCCCCGGAAAAAATAATTTTACTCGTTGGCCACTAAAAATCCCATCTTCGTATCCCTAAATGTTCTGCTAAGTATTGCATTATGAGCTATGGCATCACTCACTCCAAAGTGATCTTCCAGTTCCGTAGTCATCTAGAGAACGAGACGCTTCTCTGTGTTAAACTAAATCATTTGAGGTTGCGTAGGGATGTAGCATCCGTGTGTCTTCTACCACGTCTATGACGGGGAATATTTCGAAGCTGTTTGAACTTATTTTACCACAGATATCCATTACCGCATACAATACCAACCCTACTAATTGAATTTTTGGCATTGTTTTCAACACTAGGATGCGTATTGAACTTTCCACAAGCAACCAATACGGATTAACCTTTCTTTGGCAGTGTTTGTGGTTTTTCATCATCGTGTCCAGTAGTTTGTTGTATTGTAATTATAATTAATTAATATGAATGAATTTTCCAAGCAACATATCAAATCCCATAACAATCCGTCTAGTAGTGTAACTTGAACGTGATCAAATATATATAGAACTTAAAAATTATTATTTTGAGTTCTCTGTGTTGCCTATACAATACTGAACCAAGTATTTTAAAAATATTTAATATAAATAAATATATATTCCGTAACTATTCTATTGTGTGGTGTAATATTACCATTCTAATGCAGCAAAAAACTAAACGGGCAAATAAAGAAATGCTTTAGGTTTATAAATGTTGTTTGTACACGATCCTTATTTACCTGAATTAAATTTATCTAAAACAAAAAATATTAAAATTATAAATATGTTTAATTTTAATAAATTTAGTACTTTTTATTTATATACATTTCTCAATATATATCTTCACTGTTTAATGAAACTTGCAGAAAGGTAACGAGACACCGAGACCCGAGCAATCAGAAACAGCAGAAACCAATAATCCAGCAACCGACGACCCCGAGGAGCTCGCAAGAGTTGCCGCCATGGACGACCCCACGCTGGACGAGGCTCTTAAACCATACGTAAGTATCTGAGGGACTAAAGGAGTATTTAATATACATGTACTCGTCTTACCAACATAAGTCAGTAAATAATATATACTCATTTTTTAGTACGATGGTGTAAAAAACGTCAAGAAGACGAGATGCGCTCGTCAAATGCAGGAAATTGGTGAAAATCAAGAATTCAACGATGATATAGAATATTTCCTGGACACGCTGCAGGTAAGTTATAATATCAAACGATAACCACATTTTTATAATTTCAATAAATACTTTTTTTCTGTAAAGACTTCAATTTGCTAAGTTTGTATGTGACTCTATAAAAATTAATTAAGTTTCATAACAATAATGAAATATGAGCCGTTTATTTTGAAAGTGACCTAACTCCATTCTTCAACTTTTTGCCGGTTACCATGGTTACATGTACATCTTTGTGTTATATATCAGTGAAGCATTTCAGGTTGATTACAATAAATTTTTCATTTTAACATAAGTTTTCGGAGTTAATAGTTAACTGAGCCGTGTAGTTTGAAAGTGGCCCGACTCCATTTATACGTCTCACTTAAATAATTTACTTTTCGTTCCCCAAGATTATTAAAAAGTGACGCCTCCGTCCGGTAATAATTTGATTGTAAATGAGATGAGACGGAAAGATTTTATATCAACAAAATTATTAGAAGACGCAATTTTTAAAAGGGTAAAGAGAATTCAGATGGAAAATCAGTAAACTGGCTAAGAATATGTTGGATGCGGTTTGTCAGAAATGAATCATATAAAATTTTCTGTAAGACATCAATAAATGAGAATTAAAATTTCAGTCCTAAATAAGTTTGTTTACAAGTAATACCTAAGTTTGAAAATATTGTATTGACACCATTGTATAAAAATATTAGACAAATTACAACGGTAAAATTTAAGGACATAATTGATCTTTACGATACATACCATCGGAACATCATGATTTCTTCTAATCCCTTACACACGCACGAAATGTAGACGAATAGTAAATGGTTTTGTAGTAAATTTGTTTGTAATTTTTGTGTTCTGTAATAAATTAAAAAATGTTTTGAGTCGCATAAATTATGTTTTCGACAGGTGTAAAACAAATTCAGTATAGTTTTTTTTTTCAATTTGAAACATCTAAATTTTGTGAATGGACTTTGGCACCTTCAAATTTTATAATGTTGTTGTTAATTTTGAAAGTGTCCCAACTCCATTCTTAATAAGAAAACGCACGTTATTTACTTAATAATTGCCACTATTTTAACAGGAACTTTAAATTTAACATCCCTAGATACAATAAGCAGAATAAATCATTAGTATCCTATACGTATATTTTTAAATTTATTGAAACTCAAAACTTTAAATATCCCGATTTAAAGATAAATTGAGTTAGGCCACTTTCAAAATAAGCGGCTCATATATTTCATTTCAAATTTGCTCAGAGAATCAATTATGTGTATTATCATTAGGCCGACATTTCAAATTGATTGCGATGGTTCTAGTTGTTCGTACATTGCTCACTAGATTTGAAACAGCGATAATAATAAAGAAGTACCCGTCTGACATTGTGTGGTACTCGGAGCAGGGCGTTTGGAACACTCTAAGACTTATTTCAAGTTAGAGAGTGTCTTTACAGAAGGGCTTATCTATTACTTTGCTATCAAATTAAGCCCTGATACTCCTAATCGTACACAAGTGATCACTGGTATTGACATTTTCTCTTTATAGTATGTGTTACGTTTGTCATTTCCAGGCCAACAACCCGATGTCGACGCGGTGCTTGTCGGCCATCACGCTGGCCAGCAAGTGCACGGCGCCCGCCTTCCGCATGCACCTCCGCGCGCACGGCACCGTGCAGAAGTTCTTCAGCGCCCTGCACGACGCCACCAACGACCAGGTACCATACACATATATATATATATATATATATATATAGCTCATACTTGACCAACTTTTATAGATTTTACAATATATACGGTATATACATATTTCATATTGGCCACGCATATGTTGGTCATTGTTGGCCAAGGTTTGTATATTGGTATTATTCAGTCAAATATATGTGTAATAAAAAAATTTATAACATGATAGGTTTCTGGGATAGTTGAGATAATTGGACTGAACCTTGTTACTAATTATTGAAATGACTTCAACATGTTTTAATTAATTTTGACCTATTGCAGCATACAGTTAAATCATATATGTAATTATACATATTAATTATATTCTTTATATATTAGATATGCTATACTATACATAGAAATAACAAACATTATTATTTTCAGAGTCTAGGTCTGTGCACCGCGACAGTGATGTTCGTGTTATCCCAGGACAGGTTAAACATGGACCTGGATCGGGAGTCACTCGAGTTGATGTTGAATCTACTCGAGTCTGATGTATCCCACAAGTGAGTTATTTACGAACCCATATCAACCTATATCATTATCGTGATTTGCTAAAAATTATTATAAAATATATTTTTAATTTTGTTTGTAAAATTAATTATTTGTTTATAAAACTTTTGATCTTTTCTAACAGAAACGCCCTAGACGACTGCGGCCTCACGTCGGCACAGCTCGCCAAGACGCAGGAGAGAGTGAGGGAGCTGTGCGCTGAAATAAAGAGCAAGGGCAAGGCCAAGCACTTGGATCTAGAGAATATTACTGTAATTTGACTAATTGCTTATTCATATAGATTGTACGATGTGATGCGTGCGTGCCAGCCTGCGTGTGTGCGTCGTGTACTCATGAATTTGTATTATAATTTGTTAAATGTTCTGGTCGTAATATTTATTAAACAAGTTGTTCTATATAAACGTTTAAATGGATAAATTAACAATATGTATTTAAACATATAAAGTATAAAGAGTTCTCATTGGCAGATATTAAAATGTTTGCAATCAGTTTTATTAATAAAAGTATTTTAGTTATTTAAACATAAATATTGACAAGCAAGTGAAATAAGGTTACTAATATAATAATTAAGTGAATTATTTGCACTCGTGACAAAGAATAGAGTGCGAGTATTTATTAATACAATTAGCTGTTCATTATTTGTGTACTACATTCAGAAGAATGAACACTCAAACATTTTAAATGCACCATTAACGCAATTCGATTCGATATTTACAATGAATTTATGAAAATAAACCAAGTATTAATTGAAAACTAATAATAAATTCCATTATTATTATTATTATATTATTATAGGTCACCTGGCGATGGAGACGCTGCTGTCCTTGTCCATTATTTTTTTTATATGTTCAGAAGAATAAACATTGAAAAAGAAAAAAAGAGAAACATTCACAACGAAAATATGAAAATAATACAATTATTAACTCATTAATTTCCTTCCAGGTGGGTCACCTCGCCATGGAGACGCTATTGTCATTGACGTCGAAGCGCGCGGGCGAATGGTTCAAGGAGGAGCTGCGCAACCTGGGGGGGGTGGACCACATCGTGCGGACCATACAGGACTGCGCCACCGCACTGGACAGGCCCGCTGCAGCGTGGAGCCGCGCCGAGCTCGACCAGCTCAGGAAGGCCGACCGCTGCATGAGGGTGCTGGAGAATGTGAGTCACGTTATGATGGTCGTTTGTTATTAAAAGAGGGTAGTAGACTCCACTTGATGGAGAATTAGGAATTCCAGAATTAGGATAGAAGCAGATGTTTCGCCACCCTCGAGAAAGGAGGAGGTCTAGGAGAATAGGTCTAGGAGAGTAAAAGTGAAAATGTGAAGGATTTTGTATCTACTCAATGTTGGGATCTCTCTAACGAATTATTCTATTAAATATTTATTTATTGTGATATTCAGTATTCTATTATACTACTGTCTTTTATTAACGGATTCTTTGTTTAACTATATCTATTATTTCGTGAAATTCAATTTGCATAGATATATATCATATCTTTGTTGGTGCAAAATTACTTGGTGCAAATCTTCATCAATCATCTATTCATTTCATTATCATTCATGCATTTATAAATTTAACTATAATTATAATTTCTCAACTGACCTTCGTTGAGATTTCTTCATCTTTAAATAGACCTTCATCAACTTTTTTCTCTATAATAATAATAATAGCATAAAAATTCAAATCAAATAAATTCATGTGTTATTTATGAGATGTATAATATGTATTATTATATGGCGATATTTTATTATACTCCTTAACAGGAAATAAACTAATAGCAAATATCCGATAAATAACATGTTTTAATAATAGTATAAAATTGCATATTGCAATATTAATTGTATGAATTTTCGTCTCCCAGGTGACGCAGCAAAACGAAGCCAACCAGCAGTACCTAGTGAGCGGGTCGCTGGGCGCGGCGCGCACGCTGTCGGCGCTGCTGCGGCGCTGCGCGGTGGACGCACGCGCGCATCCAGCGCTACAGACGCCTCTGCTGGATGCAGCGCTGCCCGCTGTTAAAGTGCTCGTCAATTTGTCGCACTCCTTTGGAATTACCTGTAAGGAATCAAGTTACAAGTGCTCAGCTCTAATTCTGATGTAACCTCAAACTCAAATGTTAATTAGTCCTATACAGAAATGTCTTCAATATATTTTATATTTACCAACAGCATACAGAGGTTACATGTATATAGTCTGTTGTAACAGTAATTCTATTTATATGCTATACAAATCTATCATATCAAATCAAGATACCATCTTTCAATTCCTAATAAGTTACATACATATTATTTTTTCTATATTATTATAATATTCTTGCAGCATCGGCTCTGGGAGCTCAAGTAGTTGGAGAGCAACCATCCTTAATGGAGATATGTCTAATAATGCTTAACAACCAAGGAAACTTCATACCAGATGATAAGAACTTTGACTTCAGCGTTTGTGTATGTATTATACAAACAATGTTTTAATTGAAATTTATTATTAATGTTTTCATTTTTAAACTTTTATATCCTATTGATTTATTATTTTAAATTAAATTTTGATTAATATTACTCTTGTAGGTACTGATGCTGCTAATAAACCTGGTGCAGAACAACGATCTGAACACCCAGAGGCTTCTCAACGTTCGCATCCGTGTTGATAACGACCACGATATAATATCGAGGAGCGTCTCCGCCCTGGACCTCATTGTCGATCTGTTCTATAAGAGAGTTGAGCTCGCAAGGTTAGTTGAAGAAAACAATATTAAAAATGTCAAAAAACTTTCAGTATACATATTTATATGTTTAAAATTTAATCTCCCTTTTCTATAAGACGGTAACTATAAACATACAGAAGTAATACATATATTAATAGTATTAACCAGTCTTATTTTTATTTAGGAGCGCGGAAAAAAATACTGATGCATTGTTAGATGGGGAAAAGGAGGAAAAGGACGAAAAGTCGGATAACGATAAAAAGAAGCAACCGCACGATGACATCGAGGAGACAGTAGCTAAATGTAAGTTTCATATTTCTTATATAATATTTAATAAAAGCTAATAAGTTTTTGTAAGATTTTCAATCTGGTTGTATCAATTTCTTGCACTTAATTTTTTTTTTTTATATATTATAATGTAATATTAAATGTACCACAATAGGACCCTTAGAAATGGTACTAGAAAGTTACTTTTATGTGAATGTAAATGCAGTTAATACATTTATCGGCATATAAGTGAATTTTATAAGGATTTAAGTATTTATACTTGACTTTATGGTTAATTAATTAATTAAATCTATTAATTAAATATCTTTGGTACTTTTGAAGAAGGTTGTTTGTAGAAGTCAAGACATTGAGATCCCTCTCAATGTCTTGACTCTACATTAGAGATTAGAGAACTCGGCTTTACATTAACTTCAATAGTTACTATACGTCGATCTTAAAGAGGAAAAGGTGCATTGGAAAAAGTGTATCTTTTGATAATTAGCAATAAGGACGGTTATTTAATGAGAAGGTGTTTCTCTTAGTGAACAGAATCTTTAATTTGTACCATCTTTATGCCTACTTGCATATCGCTACTTTCTCTCTTCTTGATCTGCCTCTCTCCATCCGTCTCCCTCCGTCTCCCTCCGTCTACCTCTCTCCTTTTCTAATTAACTATCTGGATATGTAATACATATATATATATATGTATATATACAACAAAATCCGCAGTGTTGGCCCGTGCTGGCACCCACATGGAGCACACCATGGTGGGCGCGTACCTGGCGCTGCTGCTCGGGAACATGGCGGTTGCGGCGCCCTCACACGCACTAGCCGTGAGGGAACACGTGCCCACCTACGCGCCCATGCTGCCCACGCTCAGGAAGTACTTCGACTTCCTCACGCTCACCGCCAGTGTGAGTAATTCTTTATATCTATATATCACTGACTAGTCTAGATATATTGTTATGTTAAAAGAAGATCTATTATATACAGGTTTATTGTACTTATTATATTACGTGTTTAATATTATTGATACCCCAAAGATATACACGAGACATTTTGTGAAAAAAATCAGTATTATTTTGCCTAATATTTCCAGGCTGAAGCGGCGATAGTGGCTCACGTGAAATCAACCCAGCGGATAATACAATTCATGGAAACCAGCGACAAGGAGACCTCCCAGGAACAAGAGCCACCGTACAGCGCGCTCCCGTGCTACCGGACTCCTCCCTCCGACGTCCCTCAGGACATGTCGCTCAGCAACCTTAATTACTCGTTGAACTACAGCGTCAACAGCACCTCCAGCTCGGATAGGATGTCCAGCTCCATGGAAATCGATGGGTACCATTGATTGCTTGATTGGTTTTGTAGTGTTAATAAAAATGTTAAGTGTCCCCCGTAAGGTTAATGTTTTCCTTGATACGTTTCTGATCACTGATTGTAATGTTTTATTGATGTTCATATAATGTTAAATATTTTAAATTGTAATATTTAAACGCTGGAAGTTTTTAAAATTTTAGTAATATGTATGTAAAATTTTGACCAAATGTTTGAATGAATCTAAAAATTATATTTATTATGATTTTACAATATATTTTTATTATTTGATGACAAAACAGATTAACAATACATTTTTTAGAAGAATACGATTCTAACTCGTGAAGTAACAATGAATTGTAAATAAATAATAAATCGGTGTGAAGAGTATCTTAGTAATATGCCATTTGTGTAATATACCGTCAGTAGTCGGACTCGAATCGACCCTCAGTACCTCACGTGTAACGATGTCTCCTCCTTCTATACAATTAATGTAAATATCTGTCCGTCTGTTGTATAGTTAGGGACGGTGGTCTACGAGAGTCTTAATGAAATTGAGATATTCCGTGTTTAAGGGTGAAATGGAAACGATAAAAGTGCAAAAGATAGTCAAATAAGTGTATAAATATAATTTTTTATGTGAATATTACTTGCACTTATTGTATTATAAATGTTTTTTGAGAGAGTTACAAAATTAACTATTATTTCTCAGTTGAGGCACAATCACATTGTACATAGTATTAGATAGTTTTAATGGTTTGGTCTATTATTAGGTTAGATGAGATTCTAATGTACGTTGGTCTGTCTGTTACGATGTATGTACAAACGCTGGAGATGTTTTATTGCTTAATATATACTGTTACGATAGCGGTCATACAAACAATAGATAATATTAATTTAAGTTTATCTATCTACTAAAATTGACATCTTTCATTTAGATTAGTTTCTAATATAGACAAACGAACAAACTAACTGATCACATAACGATAAAACTAGTATTATTTATGACTTTAAAATGTAGAATATTTAATGAATTAAAATTGTTTTTTTTATTAGAAAAGAAAATTTATTGTTAAGGACCTTTCACGATAAATATAATTTGTTTGATTTCTTTGTTACGAAAAGCAAATGGAGACTGTCTTTATTTTCAAATCATTAATTTGTTAAATGTCATTAATATTGTAACATATCAGTGTGATCAGTAGACATTACTAGCACGTGGACTGTCCCATTCAATATTAATTAACACTAACAAACTAACATCCATATATATATATATAAATGTAGCTACAGTTATACTTAATACTTATATGTATGAATTTTCAATTTTATACCAGTAATAAATTAACATAAAACATACACAAAGTAATGATTTTAAAACATTTAATACAGATAAGTACATACGTACATACAACATGTACTTGAATAAACTGTTATAAAAAAGAATTTTAATTTTTAATATTTCCTGTAATTTAATATTAAAAATAATCAATAACTTCAGTTAATAAAAAAGAAACAATATTGTAATGTGATATAATTGTGCTGAAATTTACTTTACATTTATGGGGATGTTAGTTTAAACAACTATTTGTATGTTGATTGACTGACAACACATTGATTCATCGAATGATTCAGTGATTAATTGATTGATTCAGTGATACATTGATTGATTCAGTGATACATTGATTGATTCAAGGCGTCATCAATTGACTCAGTGATTCATTGAATGACTGACTGATTGCATGATTGATTGATTGATTGGGCAGTCGACGTGTTATCTGTACATTAATAATTTCAAGCTCAACTCTATATCTTACAATGCACGATGGTACGGTTATTATTAACATTATATATATTTATATATATATAAGCGTAATAGTGTTTTAAATGTGTTAGTATACAGTATATTAGCTAAAAATATTTGTTTTTTTTTTTGTGACAGCTTTACTTAATTTCTAAGAATTTATTTAGCATAACATAAACGACCCTGACGCGGACCCCTCTTTAGTATGTTAATTTTGTAGACTGGGTTATTATTTTTTTCTTCTTGTAAATATATCTTTTAATTCGTATCGTCTTAATTATATTTACGTAATTTATTTGACTATAATTGTTTTTTTTTTTTCATTTATGACGTGTTCATTACAGCTACCGTAATGGAATGTTGTTTTTTTAGGTAATGGAAAAGTGTTTTTTTATTTTTATTTTGATAATCACTTGTGAAATTATTGTAAATTGTACCGTGTAATTATGTTATAAAGTATTAAATGTAATTATATTAAAAGAAGGACGATTCAACCATTGTATCACTTGTCTGTCTGTCCTCTCCCGTGACTGATTAATGATAATATATTTTTATCTATACTATTATTATTATTATTATTATTATAACAAATATATTTTGTGAATGCATTAGTCGTGGCAACATATGATGTAAATCTTCACTTTTTAGAACAATCTATCAAATAAATAATTTAATGGCTTAATATTAGATTATTTTTTTCTCATTACTATATCATGATCACATTTCATTATATTTAAAAGATTTAAAAAATGTTTTTTTTTTTTTATGTAAGGTAATATATTTGATTAATTTCATACATATTAAAAATTGCCACAAAAATTATAATTAAATACCAACCATGATTTATAATATCTAATAAAAAGAAACTTACACTCGATCAACTGCGTTGACTCTAGCGACAGCCGGGGCTCGAACTCCGGACCAATCACCGCTCTCTGTGAACCTTTTGT
Organism: Melinaea marsaeus rileyi; assembly: GCA_918358865.1. Classification (NCBI taxonomy): domain Eukaryota; kingdom Metazoa; phylum Arthropoda; class Insecta; order Lepidoptera; family Nymphalidae; genus Melinaea; species Melinaea marsaeus. Next base: position 21,029,697 of record OU911085.1, read on the forward strand.
TCACAGCCAAAAGTTGTTCAAAGTTAGCCTTCGCTAGTTTATGTTTATTGCGCACTTTCTGTACCAACTCCTCGTCGTAAACCGACTCGGGGTTCTCTAGCTTTGAATGCGCTTTCATCTCTTGCACGGTCACCAAAAAACAATTCCAAGGAGACCAATCTTCTCTCACGTGCCACCGACACAGTCTCAGTTCGGTCATGTCGGTACATTCGCTGATAGCCGAATGCGAGTGCCAGAGCTTCTCAACTATAAAGAATACGTCCTTCTCTTGGAGAACAAAAGCCAGAGATCCCCAACATTTACGCTTCCTCTCGTCTCGTTGGACCGCTCTCAAGATAAATTTGTATGGAGTCATATCTATCCACCAACGTTCGGAGACATCCTTCCAAGAGCACGAGGTGCAAACTAAGAATCCGGTCATTTTGGCGTTTAAGGGAAAGTCGGTATTTATTTTGACTTGATGACACATTTCGCAAAAGTGTAATCTGCTGTTTTCCATCTTCCTATAATCTCTGACATCCTTACACTTTGTTACATCAGAGTTTAATTCAGACGTTTTTATTAATTGGAACACGCAAGATGCGACTCGTCGTCTCAAAAACTCTAGTTGTTGGTCGTTACATCTCCTTACAAGTAAATCGCACTCTCTGTCCAATAGAGTTATTATTTCTTCAGCTAGAGGGTGGCGAAACTCTTGTAAAGCGAATTTCATATTCACCAGGAGTTCTATACGCTCTTTTACTTCCACGTCGTCTCTTATGAAGGAATTGTATAACTCCTTTAGTTTCCTCGCTTTTTGTATTTCTACCGTTTCCATGGTAATAAGTTTCCCATCTCGTCCGTACCAAGCAACGGGTTTGGAGATTTCTTCGAGAAATTTCTTCTCTTTAATTTTACGACTGTCTTCTTTTACTTTCACTCTGTATGATTCAATACATCGGAGTAGTTCAACTTCTTTATCTAGTAAAAGTGTGAATTCGGCGATCTTAGGTCCCTTGGAATGCAACTGAGATATTCTGGCTATTTCGGCATGTTTCCAGCGATCAACCTTAAAATAAAAAAAAAGATACATTAATTATTATTACTATTATCGAAATTATATCCGAACAAGAAATAATATAAATAATGTCATAAACATATCACAACGTGACTTTAACCTGAGACATCAGTACGGTATCTACATTATGTAAGAAAAAAATATACTTAATATTGCGTTAATGCATCAACGTGTAATGTAAAATACTTAATTTCTTTTTACCATTGCGTAAAGTTGGTCGAAATCTTCTCTAGTTTTTGGAAATGTTTTCGTTATCAGATCCTTTCGCAACCTTCTTTCCATTGCTTCGCGTTCTAGTCTTCTTTCTCCTTCCATTCTAGCGATTCTCGCCCTAGAGATTAAATACGATTAAAAACCACAAAAATAAGGGCATAGAAAATATATCTATAATATATAAAATACTCACATGCATTCCTTAAGCCACCTCTCAACCTTTTGTCTGAATTGGTGGTGTCTAAAGGCTCGTTGTATGATCGCAGCGTAGTGATTGTGGTTCAATCTTGCAATCATTTCCTCAAACGTCTCATATGGCTTAGGTACTATGATCCTATCAGTGACATTTGGTATATAGGCGTGTACCGTATTCATTTGTGTGGCTCGACTGTAATTTGTATCCTGAAAAGTGCAACCACGAGAGGTGAGAAAATAGAATTACACCAGCATTGGACATGGAGTGATTGGAATAATATAAACAATGTAACACTTAGATGAAGCAAATTTTAACAAGTTTAGAAAAATATATTATTTTACTAAAGTAATTAGTCTTTACATGTCCCACTGCTGGGCATAAGCTTTACTAGATATGACTAAGGTATTAGCGTAATACACCGCTATGTTAAAAGTACAATATACATATGGGATATGTTAGTTTTCCTGTACTTGCATAACTAAACATTAGTTTTAACACTACCGATCAAATCCCGGGATTAGTCTATTCGAGTGCAGATATCCACCGCTACCTATACAGGTATTTATGAATACTTACAATATGATACCCTAGGTTTGAATCGATCGCTGCCAGACTACTTCAAGTTTTTTATCTATTGTAATAGGCAATGATTGGCTTTAAAAATAGATAAGCCCGAAAATTTTGTTTCGGTGCTTCTCAGATCTATGGCAATTAAAATTTGCAGATTTGACAATGACAGTATAATAATTTTCCGATGAAATCTATCCATGGTGGGTTTAACGCTCAGTTTTTTTCATTTCACAACAAATTTTCGTATTCATAATATTAGTGAGATTACTATTTGTATGCAATGGCTAAAATCTCTAGAATTGCAAGAAATAATTATAGATAAATTAAATATATAACTTAAATAAACTTACATATATTTTCTCTCGCATTTCAGCAGTTTGGGTGTCTCTGCAATTTTTTTTCTCTGGTGGCAATTTCTCTGGCTTTTGCGGTGTTTGTGTATAAGCGTGATGATAAACTGCACCTGAATAACAAATTATCTTAATTATTATAAGTATCTATCACAATTAATTATTTTTATCTATAAAAATAAGAATTAATAAATTAGGACTGTGGTTTTATTCTCAGTTACGGTTAAATGTGATAGCCGATATGCGTCCTACATGTTATAGGTTTTGACCGAGTTGCTAAATGGTTTAGTTGTTTTGCATTTTAATAAACGAAGCCAGGCAAAATAGTAAAAGTTATACAATTGAAGAGATAACTAGACCTTCTGTTGCCCGATTATATTAGATCTGCTAATAAAAACTTTCAAGTAAGGCATTTGTAGCTATTATATGCCTACTGTAATGAAAAAGGTGGCCTTTTAAAACTACAGACTTTGTTCCTTACAACGTACATACAGGTGATGTTATTTTATAATAAAATGGAGACCTTCACTTTTGATTAGAAATATAGTTACATATAACATTATGGTTACGTTTATTTGCTACATACCCGTGTGTACATTTCTATAACCTCCTAGAAAAGGCTTATGCATTGGTTCTGCAAATATTTCTACATTTATATGCTTCAAAGCGCTGCCGAAGGGCACCATGACGGTCAACACATCGTTTATAGGCATTTCTTTATATAGCTTTTCTAGATTAAGAGTATCATTGTTTTTAGTCAGCAGTTCTACTTCGACGATACCATATTTATCATAATCTAGATCCAAAAGAGCCATACGATCTCGCAGCGGACGATCTTCTCTCAATAACACTAAGTTATCGGGATCCGTCTGAAATAATCCAGCTAAGTTTTTCTTCACCTCGTGTACTTTCATTATCGAATGATATGAACGTGTAAAAACACTATTTTGGTTCCGGACCCTAAATTTAATAGCAATAAACGGCATCGTCTTCTTCTTTGGCATCATAGTTTGTAAAAGTTCGTGTACATAAGACTCTTTTGGTATTGACGATAACGAGAAGTCTTCAGAATCTTTGGTAAAAACATCTATTAAAAGATTCCCTAGAGCATCAGTTTTGAGTTCAGAGAGAAGACTCGTCTCTTTCAATACATTTCTATTTTTAGTAAATAAAAGATTGTTATTAGAGACGGATAATAGTTTTGCTAATTTGCGTTTAACTAATTTAATTGGGGTATTCGAGGGGAAGACTTTGTTGAACACTTCGTTAGGATGAAGAGGCGATTTGAAAATTATTGGAATATGGCTGACTGGGCACTTATATTGTTCGAGATCTCTCGCACATGGGGCTGTTTGTAAACGAGATTTTGGATCGTCTACAACGGAAGATGACATTCGCTTGTAGGGCGGAGCCGTCAGCAGTTTCTCTCGTCCCAATTCACATTGGCACGCTACGACTCCCTTCAGACATTCTGGATTCGGAGCAATACCGATTGTCCTTCCCACATCCATTGTTCCAGTTGCAAATGTATAGGTATTCAATTCAAAACAAAAAGACTATTTAAAACAAAACTACGTACACACTACAAAAACATTGATTAATATCATGGCGAACTAACATTTTATTGCTACGATACCGTTGCTAGGTACGATTTCCGTACCAATAATTGGAGTAAATACGCGCATAGAAACAATGATGAATCGTATTGTATGAATATATTAACTCTAAAATAGACAACTTTTGCAACCTACATAGCAATATTTTTTAGTAATTAATGGTTATAAGTTCCATACTTTTCGATATTATTCGGTCATTATCATATTAAAGAACAAAAATATCATTAAATATTGAATAAATTAAATAAAGATAAAACCTATACGCTATTCCTTTCATTACCATTTGCTATTTGTAAGTAATTATCTTGCCTCTGATCATAAAGGAAATAAACTTGGTACGCTTCAGGGCTTAGTATGAAATTATAATAGACAGTGAAAAAGCAGTGTGCGCTATAAGAAAAGAATTAACCGCTTATCTTTAAAAACTTAACTCTTTTGTATAATAAGAAAAGATATATTATTTTAACAACATACTTTATTCAATCTGTGGGAGTAAATTATTCATTTCTTTAATATTATATAATATTAAGAAATAATTTGTCTTAAAAATTAAGTATTGAAGAAAACTAATTTTATAGATTTTAAAATCCAAGTAGGTAGTAGTTGATAGTTAATAAAAATTGAGAAAACAATAAAATTACAGCGCAATAAAAGACCGAATGTGCGGAGCGGAGCTGGAGTCATATTAAATTCCAAGGAAAACATAAAAATGATTTTCGATCGTAAAACTATAATTTACAGACGTAAAATGTGCTGACATGTACACACCTAACTTTCAACTGGAAACTACCAATCAATTGCTGAAGGAATTCTCTTATGTAAAGTCTACTTAAATTTGCTTATCTAGGAAAGCAAACAGGTAATAGTGCCGAAGCACAGGCACATGAGAACAGATTATGTACTACCTTACTAATTGATTCACCTCATCATTAAGATATGTGTACTCGCATCATATAACACATATATAAAATTAAGATGTCTGTTTGTAAATAAAATATTTTTGAAATGTTTGTCTCTATGTCTGTCTGTTTGTTTCGGCTAATCGCTGAAACAGCTGGACGGATTTTAAAAGGAGTAACTTAAGCTACTTTTATTTTTAATAACAAAGTCGTGAGCACTGATAGTATAGTATAAAAGTAAAATTCTAGTAATTTTTATATTGACGCTGACGTATTTAAGTAGTTGGTTATATTAAAATGTTAAATTCTTTCTTCTATTCATTAAATTCTAAAATTTGCTGCACAGGCACTTTGGTTATTAAAATTTGAATGTACAGTCCGCGGAGGGAGAGTCAACAAATATAATCTAAAACAGCAGCAAAGCAGAGGATAGCCGTTGATATTATTGCATTTAAACTGAGTTATGTAAACACGTGTTTTAATCAAGCCTGTTGCTTCACTTCCGTTTGATGCGGCCGGGCTCGCTTAGCAAAGAAAAACTTTGCATGTGTTTTATTACGACGGATGCGGATTTGCCGGAAGGCTTAATTTCGAAGCCGCCATGGTCGGTTTTAATTGTTTTGTCCATTGTTGGTCAATGGTAAAAAACTAAAAAAATACATATGAATCACTTTTTGAAACACATTTTTAGAATTAAAATATTTATAACAGCACTGAATATTTTGTACAGACTGTTAAACGGGTTTGAATTTAGATATTTCTGTGCACGAAAATTATCAAACGAATCTCACCTACAGCTCAGCGGGCCGGAGCTCTGAATTAATAGTTTTTGTTTCACTCACCTGTGTCGTCATAGACACGTGGCCCGAACTTTGGTATGGAGTTTTTCTTTGTTTAAGCGTAGCCATTGTCATGACAGATTTTGAGCTTCCTTTATAAAATATTTTGTCTTAATCCACGAGACACACTCAGGTAACAAAACAAAGGCGTCATATTAAGCATATTATGAGATATAAAGTATATAGAATATCACATATTTTGTCAAAGTTAGAATTTTCGGAATATCATTGAATCTAGACACGCTAGTTCGAGATCTCATCTATATCTATTTGTTATGATAACAGTTATGACTTAGTTAAAGTTCAGTCAACTTCACTCATTAATATATCCATTTGGTATATTAACAATTGTATAATGTATAATATCATTTAGTCTTAATAACTGTTTTAATCTGTTTAACTTTAAAATGTTCATATTTATTATTCTAAAAAAGCGAGTTTATTGCAAATATATCTAAGTAATATAAGTAAGTAGATATAGACACATCAGGGTTTAATGAAATTAGATTGGTATTGATACCGCGTTAGTGGGTAAGAAAAATTAAAATAATTTTTATAATATATGTATGAGTTTTGAATCATTCATTGATTTTAAAATATAATAAGTAAAATAAGCTTTAATCTGAATATTCTATCGGAGAAATACATGAAGTAAACAATTTATTTAGACATTTCTTTACTTTGTGCGATCAAAAGCTAAGCAAGATTGGAAATAGCAAACTTTTTTGATTGTTTTTTAAAATCACCTCAAAAAGAACGATTTTCCTAATTCGTCACTACTTTCTGTTATTTTTTGTTCAGATACACGCTTAAAAATACACGTCTGATAAATATATATATATATATATATATATATATACATAAATATATATAAACGAATATCAGTGTATAAACATTATTAAAATATCTGAACTAAACACATACTTCTTATGTATCATATTGTACTGAATTTCAGTTACGTGTATGTAGGCTTACATAGCCGGTCTTGAATTGATGTTAAAAAAGGCAGCCCTAACATGATGAAAAGGGGTAAAAACAGTTGGAATAAAAAACTAATTTCGTAATATTTTGATTAAAACGGAAAAAGATTTTTTCAACCCTAAAAGAGTATGAAAGGGTTGTGTATGTACACTTTTTGTAAGTGAATTTGATGAAAAATTCAGGAGTTTAATAAAGAATATGCGTAAATTTGATCAAGTCTTCAATAAAGTAATTGTAAATTTTACACTAAATTGCTTCTGGGTTAAGTCAATCTCACCATCCGTCCTCTACTGGTATTGACTGAAATGACATATATTTTTTTTGAAAACAAAATAAAGAAAAAAAATATTTTAAAACTATTCTATACATATTTTCTTATATTACTTCTACATATTGTTACAGAATATCCCTACTATCATACAATACAGAATAATATATATAATATATAATACAATACAGAATAATCCCTAAAGAAAAAGTTTCTTAAATCCCTAATTTATAAAACTTTAAACTCTAGTTGTACATCCAAAAAGTGGAGAAGAACTGACCAGTAACCCCCTGACCCCATGATATACTCTTAACATACTTATTAATTTTAAATTGACTATTGTCTCACTCATAATTGATATGTGAGTACAAATAAGAATTTAAATTTTCAAAATATTAATAGATTCAAATGGAAACATTCATAATAGTAATTATATAATACCTTTCTTTATAACTGGTAATAGAAGAGTATGGAAATGAACCATCTTTAAGTGTGCTAATAAATATTGTATTAAAAAAAGTTGTAATCTTTGGTTTCAAGTATATAATATATAATGTAATGTAAGTCAAATATCTTTAAAAACACAAACTTAATAAACTACTTAGCTCATTTTATTATTATTTTCAATAAAAAGTATACCTATTATAGCGTCAGAAATTAATATGAATTTGTCGCATTCTTTTAATATTAACTTCAATAAAGTTAAAAGCTCCAACGGGACCATCATTAGCAGGTATTTAGCCTTTTCCGATTGCGGTTTTCACTCAATTTGCCGAGTGCATTTTCATCTGCCGGCACTCACGATCCAAATGTGCCTTATAAATTATTTATAAAATTAATTCCAAACGCAAAAACAACATAACCGATATATCAGAGTACTCGCCATCTTTATTGAATTAGCGGATCAGCGGGGTTTATTGGGATATACCTACGATAACAAAATTGTGACAATGTTTTAGAATGTTGATTTAATTACCATCTCACTAAATAGTTTAAAAGTTTTTTTATTTTTTTTTAGTAGTTATAAAAAGTTTTTTTTTTTTTAAAGTTATTTTTCGTATTATTTGTAAACCATTTTCATTCAGCTACTATCAGCTGAATGAAAATGGTTTACAAATAATACGAAAAATATCTTTAAAAAAAAAATAAAAAAACTTTTTATACGTGAATATTTTTCGGTAATTTAAAGATTTCTTTAAATATTTCTGTCAATTTTTCCATTTAGGTTGCTGTTTAGGGATTCCTAAAAAAGATCTGAAAATTCTCTAAATTAGGATGCCAATTTTTCGTTAGATAACACAAATTCTTTAATTGATGAAACAGTATAATAAATAATAATCAAAGTTGTCACGGTGCGGCTGTCTGTAGTGCTTCAAAAGTAATATTAAATTGCTGCGACCGAGCTCACAGAAACAAATTTATAGTCAATATATAAACTTATCATTTATTCCTACGTTTTCATAAAACCATTCCGCTCTCCCTTCATACACTGCACCGATTACTAGTATTTTATTCTGATTGATTCGACTTCATTTCGAAATTAATCACAGATAGAATTATAGAATTTTGTCTAGCTATATTTTATACTTTACATATATAATAGTTTTTATATAGCTATATGAATTTATCTAAAATATAATTCAAAACCATATCTTTCTAAGGTGAGGGTAGTTATACTCTGATATTGCAATTAAAATAATATTTAATATATTGTTTTTCAAAACATAAAGTTTAATATTAAAGTTGCGCAATATCCCGAGTTCGTCACATATGAATATCATGACACAACTGGACCGGTTTATTGCGTCACGGACGGACGTGGCCAGGGACTGGGAGCTCGGAGATTCATATAGATATAATAATCGCACCTTTCGAGATTACGACTTCTCTTAATATAACATCTTTATGGTACTTCTAGAATTCACGCTGTTAATACGTTTTACGATTGAAACGGGTTGAATAATTTTAAAATTCACTTCCATTATGATATTATAGAAAACAGTGTTTAATTCTTTTTCAATCACGAATTTTTATTAAAATTAACCTATACAAGAAAGTAATTTCAAAGGAAAAAAAAATAAAAATAGAAAATCGTCACAATGCAACGTCGGTCGAACAAATTACCTGCCAATTGCATTCAACACACTATTATAAGTTAGGGCATTGTTTTACTGTTTTTAGAACTCGCGTAAAGTTGGATTAGCTTCACGACGAACATAACATTACCTGTGTAGTTGTATATTGTGTGTGTGTGTGTGTTATTACTATAAGTAAATAATAGTCATCTATACATATAAATAAAATATAAGTGTTTGTTTGTAATTCCAAATTAACAGATATCACTAAATGCATACGACAGTATAGCACATATATAAAAAACATTATTTTAAATTTTTGTCTATCTGTCTGTATGTTAGTGCGACTGGAACGATTTTAAAAGGACTTTTATTAGCGAATAGCTGGTGTTCCTCGTATAAGGAGTAACGTAGGCTAAGTCTTTTATATTAAAAATATATATCGCGCGAACGAATTCGTGGGCACAGCTAGTAATAAAAAAAATGGTTGTAATAAACAACACTAAACTAATTGATATTAAATATGAATATAATATAAATAATATATATATACTAAAACAATGATTACAATAAATTCATAACAGCAGAACGAAACTAATTCACAGTAATAAAACAAAATAAATTAAAATTTCATATAAATATATGTAACCCATACATAATATATATGAATTAATAAATAAATTACGATAAATCCACAACAGTAGACGGATATCGATTGTTGACAGAGGAGGGACGAACGTACAAATATATTAGTATAGGTCCGTAAATCCTCACCAAACGGACCGCGTGTTCGTGACTCTGCAGTGGTCCCCGGGATCTCGTCCCTACGCATTGTTTTCATGGTTATACAGCTCCATAACTTCAAGGACTCGTACTATTAATAAATATCTCATACCTCAAATAATAAAAATATTGGAACATTATTATAAAAAATAACTTACAATAAATTTTGTACATTGAATAACTTATCTTTACAAAGAGATCTCTTCCGTAAAATCTTTACCAATTTGGAGAAACAGATATGAACCACTTGGAGTTGAGTGATTTATTTTAAAATATATATTATATAGTTAATATAACATACATAAAAAACACGTGTTTACGGACTCCGCAGTCCAATATCCAGCAGACTGATTGCTTCTTTACTGTTACACGATAAAAGTTTTATTGGATGCTCATAAAATGTACTTAGATGACTTGCGAGACCCAGTACCCAATATAATTCAAACTACCCTGTAACTAACCGTTTTAAAATAACCTTTAAATAACATTTTGATGATAACTAAAGATAAAGGAACGTTTCTTCATCACCGATTTTTAAAAGTTTCCTCTTTAAAAGTTTTTACTTATACACGAGTTGCGGATAAAACTAACCAAGGATTATATAATATAAATAACTTCCAGTGCAGATTTATTTTTTAATAATAAAATATTCAATGTTAATTAAAAATACAGAAGAAAGGATTCGGTTTCATCGTATTCAACAAAAAAAAAGGCGCGCTTGGATGCGCAAAACCGTCGAACTGTTCAAATCGTTTAGTAAACGCCGAATAGGTTGTATACCGGCGAGGTACAACGATTTTAATCGGATGGAAACCGAACAAAGTGAAAATGTACACCTCAATTATTCCAGCAGTTGCGTGTGGACAAATAACCACGTGTCAACATGACCGATTCTAATAAAGTCAATAAGATGATATTGAACTGAACGATTAAAAAAATATTTAATATAAAAATAATTTTATTGTATTAAAGAGCGTACCTAATACCCTTACTTCATCAAATATCGAGACAAATATTAAGTAGTACCTGGTTATTCAAAAATCAATAGACACGAAAACTTCATTATAAAAGAAAATTAAAAAATTTGACCTACATAAGTTAATGAAAGAGCTAATTAAACAGTTCCTTTCCCGTTAATATCGGACTATTATTGAGTAAGTCTCATAAAAAGAACTCAATAAAACATAAAGCTCTGGTCCGTGGCGCTTGGCCTCCAGTCGAGTGTCTCCAATAAAATACAAATAGACTGAATTGAAATGCAGGACGAGGCGGTCTGTTTACTTGATGCCGCTCTGGTGCTGCGACCGAGCTCGCGATAACGAACATTGCTTTTTTCAGTCTCCAATCACTTGTAAAATGTTTATAGGAACTGTTATACATCTATATCATTATATTATACTATGACCACATTTAAATTAGACACGACCTGAGTTTGATTTAATTAATATTGAACATTTTATTAAATTCTTGAGGCGATTCGAAAGTGCGTAACGACTAAGCATAATGAGAAAATAAAATATTACTTGGTAAGTGATTGTTAGAACCAGACGTACTATGGAACTATATAATTGTAAGATTTTCTATTATATTTTTATACAACGTTATTTGTTAACTGTGTATATATAATTTGTTTGCAGATTATATGATTTTAATATTGTTTAAAGTGACAATGGCGGAAAATAATATTTGGCCTGAAGATGTTAATGCAATATTCAGTTATAATTTTGAAGAGAATGAGGCAGTCTCCGATACTCAAAAATATTTGAATGATTCAAATATATTTTATTTGGGAGCAAAGACAGACCCTTCTATTTTTTGGGGTCGTCCAAATAATATTTTAAATAGTGAATGGGAAGAAAAACAGTCTCCCATTGAAGGGAATTTGGGCGAAGACTTAATTAACGAAAAGACAAACATCTATAAAAATAATGAAGTTGAGAGCGATTTAAGAAGTGAAACTGTAAATCCAAATAATAAAAAGATAGTTATTGATGAAACTTCCTTTGAAGATATTATGAAATCCTCAGAGATTGAAGCAGACTATACCCAGTTATATCCAGAAGTAACTGTAGATAATATTCCGTATCATAAAAATACAATAGATTTACGGAGTGGTGCAGATGCAACCATTAATTATGATAAAAATTTTGCAAATGAACCCAAATTAAGCAATCATTTTGGTAATTTTATTATGAAATTAGACGAAAAAAATGTACAAAAACTTAATTTAATGGATGAAGCTGCTTCATTTCAATTGGTGCCTCAATATATAGAAAAGGCTTTACCGAGACTAACTTTTAACTTACCCATTACAAGTCAGCCAAGTCTGATTATGAATACTCTATCGACAAAAAGACCCAAACATCACCACAAAAACTATTTAATTCGTTCAAAATTTAAAAAAAGTGTAGTTCCATATACAAATATTCTACCGAGACCAAAAAAAATTTACACGCACGCACACGGTCCATCGACGCATCCAATACTTAAAATAAACAGGTGATCTTTTTTATGCTAAAGATTTTATCAAATCATATACCAAATAAATTTTGACATAATAATTTTCTCTCCAGGTACAATAATTAGGTAACATTTAAACTGATATTTTAAGTGGATGGTAGCGGCAGCTAGTTAGCAGTTAGAACCTAAAACAAAGAAGCTTTCCGCAATTCAGTCTAACTAACAGCCAGCAAACACTATCAAACCGAAACTCAGTTCAAAGATCTAGTTAACTGTTGGGATGACTCTACTCTTCATTTCCACGTTTGGCTTGCCTATATTTGGCTGAAACGCTTGTCAATCAATTGCTTTAGACACGTCGGTATTGTCTAAAGGTTTGTCTGTACTACCTATACTGATTAATCACCATTTATAGAAAATTCTAATGAAAATAAACATATATATGACTTTAAGAAATTTATAATTTTAAATAAATCTGTTTTCCAAGCGATACATAATTTTTTTGTTTGATGTTTCACTTTAGTCTGTGAAGTTGTTTTGCTTTTTCGTTTCCATCCTTAGATTTATCGTTTGTGTTAAAATGTTACTTATATTTTTATAAATATATATTCTACATTTGTACAAATTGTATTTTTTTAATGATTTGTACTTTTTAGTACTATATTGGGCTTAATTTGTAAATATTTTTTCCTTATTAATATTAACAATTTTCTTTTAATTTAATTTTTTGAGTTCACCGAATCAAATATTAATAAATACATAACAAGTTAATAAATGATATATGTATTTTTTATAATTTACTATTTTATTTTATTTACAATTGTCTTTCATTTCTTTGTTTAAATTCATGGGTCAGATAAATCTTACGTTCTGGATGTCAGACATCAGACAGATCGCTCACAAATTAAAAATATACTTCATATGAAATAATCAACACATGCACTTGAGTTACGGATGGATAAATCTTGTCTGTTTCTATAATTTTCTTATTTGTAACACGTTTATAAAAAAAATATTTGAAATGGACCAAAAGCATACAAAAATTGCTGTCACTAACTAAAATGTCATAAAAGTGACAATTTTTCAAACTTCCAACTATACATAGTATTCATCACATCAGAGATATTTATCACTGAATACATTATAATAAGACAACTCGGAACTTCGCACTCCGTGCGAGTAATCCTTACGCATATTAGCACACACTGTGTTAATCTCTGAAAAGGCTTTCAATAGAGCTTTCCATATAGAAAAGTTTGGTGAAAATGTTTCAAACACTTCATAGAAACGCGCGGGCCAAGTTCGTATAATAATGTATTTCTCTTTGTATCAGAGAGTGCTAAATACCTACATAACCTACATACGTTGAAATTCTAAAATATCTTTATTTATTTAATCTATGATTTTATATTTTCTGATTATTCTAGTTTTCACTATTTAATGCCGTATCTTACATTTTATCTCTAAGTAAAGTGGCTTTTATTTATAATAGAAAACTATTAGAATAATTGAGTTTATTTATACTGGTCGGTCTGTACGGGAGGATATTAGAATCAAAATGATTACTAATAATATAATGTATTTATTAAGTACATTTAACTATTACGCGTAATAGCAACATATTATAAATTTAAGACATTTTTCTCTTATCAAATTGTAATAATATTATTATTATTTAATGATACTTGATAAATGCAATAGTTGATAAAGACGTATCTTCCACGGCACGGAGACGTTTGAACGCATAAGCCTTGTGTTTGGACCATCCATGGGTATGAATAATAACGGCACCGCTAATCCTGGCGGGAAACAAAGTAAATATTGCCTCATGTAGCTTTAAGATACTCATTCAAATCCAATTTATTTTCAATTTCCTCACTTCATGAAACTTAAATATGCTCCAGGTAAACCACTTTGAGAGCATTCCTTTGAACCTCGTTATCTCTTTATACAAAATTGTATCAACGTATGATACATAAATTTCAAACACTTTTATGGAGTACACTATATGCCGTAATTGTTTTCCGAAGAGCTATATCAAAGTCTATTTAAAACGTTCACAAAACACTCTCAAGACTAGCTAATCAAGGTACCTACGTAGTGCTATATAATATTCGGTATTGATTAAAAAATATGCTTACAATAAAGAATTGTTTCATAATGTACACATAATCAGAAATACCTAAGAATATATTCTGATTAGTAAGATAAAGTAAATTGTTTTGTTATCTCTGTGAGGACATCTATTTAATAAGTAGACGAAGGAGCGAACGTTACAGAGACGCTTAATTTGAAAGCAAACCAAATAGGAAGCGAATCCTTTCTCCGAAACTAAGACGAGAAGCGTATTATGAAAACTCTTTATAGATTTCACAGAGAACTAATTTAATGTTCTATACAAAACGTGTTAAAAGACGAAATTATTAAACTTAAATAAAGAATTTTTAACCAAATAGGTATGCAAAGTGAAAAATCAAATCTTATAAATATGAACATTTTAATATAAAATATATTACTCTAGTAAACTCCACGTTGAAGATTGCTTCCTAACGACTATAAATAAAACACTTAAGATAAAATGAACAATTTTTAATTCAACACGAGTATGATAGTACTCTAAAGTTTACGGATTGTGCATGAGACGGGAATTAACTTTTAAAAGGAGTTCGACACACGTCATATACAGTTTCGTTGCTGGAATCACAAAGAGCGAAATATTAACACAAGATAGTTACTTATTTCAAAAGCTATAGCAAAGTTTTCAACAATTTCGTATGTCGGCAATTTCTCAGATAACTTTATCATTTCTGAGATTCACTTCGAACGTGTAGATCTCGCCTCTCGATGTTTTTTAGTCTGTTTTCTTCTCGGATAATTTATGCGTTTCCTTCAACGTGCTAATCTGAATAACGTTTTTCAGTTTATAGTGGCTATTAATTTACATTTTTTCTTATACATCGATAATGAATACCTTTATAATTAACAATGAACACTTGCTAGTTCATAATGATATAATTAACCGTCATCCAAACGGTAATAAGTATTTGTATAAGGACAAAAGATTTCATTTTTTCATTGTATCATTAACGACCTAATGAGGCAATGAGTTGATTGCTATTTGAGCTACTGATTCCAACTTCACAATGTTATGAACATGCCGTGCATTATCTCATAGCCAGGATAAAAAATAGGTTTCAATGAAAATAAAATCAATATCATTTCAAAATCATTTCATACGATAAACGAATGTAACTAGGACGTTTGTATATTTGCATGATCATTTTTATATATTTAAAATAATTTTTTATTCGATTTTAATTATAAAAATACAATGCTGTCAAATAACAAAAGGTATATGAGATTTTACGGTAAATTCGTTTTTTATTACTGTCAATTGTTTTTCAATTGTCAATCGTCATTGTCAATCTTTAGGAATAGTTTGGAATGCCAAGATGATTATTAACTACAAAGACATGGATATTATATCATTTCACATAATTTGTTTCATATGGAATTATATGGAATTGTAATCATATGGAATTAACACTTTTTTCTCGTCAGTAAACAATTATTATACCCTTCAATAACTTTTATTATATTCCCGTTGTATATTTCATATTTTCGTATTTTTCAGCGAAATATAAAATGAACTTACCGTGAAAAATATATATAAAATATAGTAAAAACAGAAGAGGTTAAGAGATCCTCATATTTGAGATACCCCTCACAGCAGGAGGTGGTTACGTTTGTTTTACAACACTTTTAAACAAGGCACTTACTTGAAAGAATGCATACGGTTTTATGTGTGAATTTCTTGAACTTAACACGAAAATAATTAAAAGTTTTTACGTTTCAAACATTACTGTTAATGCTACCACTAAATTTAATATACATAACATTAAAGATAAACAATGGATAAATAAATAACACGAATTTTATATTTATAAACGGAATAATTGAACATATTAACAGAGTGTAAATATATATGAAATGCCAATAGCTGATAGTTTTTTCGTTTAAAAAGTAATTTACTTTGCAGACTCTGAATTTTTTAGAGGGTGGCGATGGCTTTTCGTTATTAGCTATGATAAAATGTTAAATGTTTTACCTCAGGCTTTTAGGTGTTCGAATAAAAGTCTTCTATGCAAATAAATTTGGTTTCATTTTAAAATATATATGTAGATGATATTTATTATAAACATTTTATTTGGTCTATAAAATATTTATCAATATTTCAAAAGTTATCAAATAATACATTTATCGTTTTATGAATTTTATTTGATGCTCTCAAAGGTTATTTTTACTTATAACAGTCCAATATTAAAAAAAATATTAATCGATTTAATATATAAATAATACACAAAGTATATTAAATAATTACACAAAGAATTGTTCGTGTGTGTTGTTGTTGTGAATCGATCTCACAACCTTTGGGACACTAATATTCAGTACTCACTATACCAACAAGTCTATATATCTTTCACCTATAGTCGAAATTGCAAAGTTACTATACAAAATTATTCCAATAATAACAAGTTTAGACAAGTCCGGTTCACAAATTACATAGATACATGCTAATTTGCCTGTTCTTAGACACAAAGGCGCTCGAGCAAATCCGTTCCACCTAACAGACGTGATATAATGAAATTAAACAATATTATTCCGTTCATATTTATAAATGTGAATAGAGAAATTAAAAAACATTTTTAAGATATTTTAATGCAGCATAAATCATAAGAACTTTCAATCAAAAGATTTATTTTACAACAGCCTACTTGAGTTATAGAAATACAGCTGGCTAGGAACTGCCTACGGAGTGCCTCCGCCCCTCGCTATTGCTTGGATGCATTTAAAAGGTACAAGAGCAGTTAACGCATGACTGATTACTTGTAAACCCATGTAAATAAAATGCATAATATTTTTACTTCATAAATGACTAAACATGAAGTCTAGATTTACGTGTTATTGACCTCATATTGATAAACTAGATGTGTTCGCGACTTTGATCGAGATTATTATTTTCTAAAATGTAAGTAACTTAATTCTAATAACATCATTACCCAGTGAATGTCGTGGTAAAATAAGTTGTTTCAGAGATCAGCCGGAACAAATACAGACATAGCGACTGCTAGACACGAAACAAAAAGTTTAATATTGTTTTTTTATGTAAGTACCATATATACTTTCATATGAATTTAGTGAAAACCTGCAAATTTACAAACAGACACTTCAATTTAATTTGTGTATATATGAAAGGGTATCGTCCAATTTTTACGAACCAACGAACAAACCCTAGACAGACGTGTAAGTATAGATATGGTTTGACACCTCATTAAATTATCTTTTAATATTAATATTAAGGTTTTATATACTTTTTTAAAATAGCATCCAAGGATCGGTTAAATGATGTTATAATGTAAAATTTAATTATTCATATCCCAGAGATAACGCAACAGTACCTAACTAATAAAAAATATTTATTTTATTTTATTAATCTATAAATATTATAATGGCAACGTAATTAAATTGAGACAATAATTACAATAAATTAAAATGTAAAACAAATTATGATGAAGAGGTTGATGTCTGTGGCCGAGGCGAAAGAGGTATGCGGGGTAGCGTTTGGCGCTCCGTCGTCTCTGGCTACCCCGCAAGGGATATGGCTTGAAGCTAAGTAAGTAAGTAAAACAAATTAATATATATTTTTTATTGATAATTAAAAAATTATTAACATAACATATTTTTAAAAATATTCATTCAATACGAATTTCTTTAATTTACTTATCATATTATGTTTAGACCAAAATGGATAGAATTATTAAGTAGAGCTAATAATATGCTGCAATATCTCTAATATATAAATGGTAGAATTAGATAAAAACAATATATAAAGTATGTCAAGGCTCCTGTTGAGGACGGCAGCGGTAAGCATAATTTATTACTCAGGGATATGTATATATATATATATGTGTGTGTGTGTGAGGTTGTATTTTATATGAAATTAATATATTATTTTTGTCTATCCACATAGGACTTAACGACAAATACAACGATAGAAATGTTAATTAATAACTAAAGAAATACTTTATATTATTTATAATAAAGATATAAAAAAAACACAATGAATTTGACTGATTTTACAAGAAAAAGAATCTTTATCTTTTACCTTATCTTTGTGAACAGTATAAATGTATGTATGTATAAGTATTCTAAGATAACTGTAATCAGTCTGTAATTGAATCGTATTACTCGAGAGCAGTGCTATCAAAGTGTGTAAATCAATATTAATTTCTACTCGTCGATGCTTCGGTGTAAATACTGAATGCTGTGCTCCTTAACGACCCGTCTATTATTTGTTAACTAAATAAGGAACTGCTGTTAAAATGTGTTTTAACATAAAAGAATTTATATTTGTATGATATATGTTGAAATTATTCATGTTTTCTTATATAACATCAATAATTTCATGTTCCATAAATAATATCTAACTGTATGATATATTATGTATATATTTACTTTACACATAATTTCATCTTTATATTTATATACTAAATTTTTATTATTATTATTATTGAAGAAATAATGGACTTTGTATTCATAGCTTTGCAAATTGCGGAATCTAGACTACATGCGGACGTGAAAGGAAATTTCAAGACAATATTGTGAGATGGTACGATACAATTAACATCACGGAACTACATATATAAAAGAAATTATTATTCATAAAAATATTACATCACACGTAGCTTGAGTAAATTATTTTAATTTTAAACAAGTCACTAGAATGATATAGTGAATATGAAATAGAAATTGTCTGATATCATTTAAAAATCTTACGATTAGGGATACGACGCTGTAAAATTGCTTCGAATGACTTTAAATTATTGGAAAGTTGATATAATGTCGTAACTTTAAGGGATAAAGTATGATTTAGATAAAGTAATCTTAAATTAAAATAATATATATATTATGTTAAAGATGTCGTATATTTGAAACTTTTAAAATATGAAGTTTGGTAAGACCGAGATTAATATAAATATATTATAAAAGTGTATTTGGACTTTTTAAGTTATAAGCTATCCCACGACTTCACTCGCGGGGAATATGTGTTTTCAAATAAAAATAGCCATGTTACTACTAAAAATATCAGCCAGACAGACAGACAGACAGAAAAAAAAACAGTTTTATTTATATACGTACCGTGTATAATTTCTTATGGATTTAGTGAAAAGCTGTTAATTTGAAATTACATACAGACACATCAATTTTGTTTATATGTATAGATATAATAAAAAATGTATGTGCTTTGTTAAATTGATGGTATTGATTATATCTGGAATAATGATTAGACTTTCGTTTGACACGTCTCATACATTGGTATTTGTGATTTCCGAGATGCGTGCTTCGTTAACTGAAGTACTGAACGCATTGATGACATGAAACTGTATATAATTGTGAATACCAAGTAGTAACTTATATATATATATATATATATATATATATACGGAGGACAAAATAATATATTGTTATAAGCTTAATGCGTTAATCCAATAATTGTTCTCTGTTGAAACAACAGAGAATGTAGGTGATGCCTATTAGATCTGTCCTTGATCTGGCTTGAATAAAAACTGTCATAACACAACACCTTGAACCACTCTATTATGCGTTTCCACGTGTTTTGGCTTAAGTTTCAAAGCATATACCCTGTACAATATAGAACTTTGTCAACAACAAGCTCCGAGCGTGTTTAAAGATTGAAAGAATTTATTGCAAAATAGTTATACAAAAATGATATATTTAAAAATATATTTTTACTTTAATAATAAGAATTAAAACCATAAAAAACATAACTTAAGTTATTATTAAGAGTTTTGTTTATCACAGTGTAGACAAACATATTTTAATATATCTAAAAGATGTATCTTTAAATAGTATCGTTAAAGTAATTAATTGTTTATTGAATTTAATAAATTGTGATGTATTAATCTGTTTTATTAGAAGTTTATTGGTTGAAAATTATTACAATGTAGAAAATAGTTTAAGCGTGTTCCCAGGAGTTGCTCTGTCGCTTCTCGCAGGGCTAATTGGAAAATGAAAATCTTGTTTCACTCATCGACAGTTCTATCGACTCTAGTTACTTTCCTACAGGGACTGTTCTGCACTAGCGGGAAAAATATTGTACATTATTATTTGTGAGATTAATATTTTCGATAAAGTAATTTTTTTGAAATATTTTTCATTTTATTGTATTTTTGAGAATATTATTTTAAGTATTACTGATGAATAATTTGATATTGAGTTGATATTTGATGCAATATTCTCATAATAAACTAGAGACTCCTTCGAATAATGTTAAAGCTATTGTTTGTACATTCAAGACAAGCGACTAGTTATCGAATACGAATATTCTTACTATTCAATTAAAAACAAAAATAATATGGATTTAATTAAAATATTCTAAATCGAAATACAATCTATTTGTATATTTATCAAATCACAAGTACATGTATTTAACATTAGCAGTATTGATTGTATTGCTTAATAAGCATGGATAATTAATTCCACTTAGCTTAAATAATTGTGTTAGTACAAACACAATTGATTTGAATTAACTATTTATGTGTACTTCATTAATTAACGCTCAAATTAACTTAATTTTCATATAACTTTAGTGACTCTAGCGGCCAAAGTAAATACAAAAAATATATACTAGTTTTGATATTTGTACATACAAGAATGATAATATTGTAGATGAAAAAAAATGTTTGAAATACTTCGTAAAATATACTAACAGTATTTGTGCCTCACTTCGCAACCATTAAAACGTCGCCTCCACAAGAAAGTCACCGCACGAATGAGAGTGTAAGGTTGTACACTTCTAACAGTTTTTAACACTTTCTTAAGAGTTTAGTACAAATATATTTTAAAGTAATTTTCTTAAGATCGAATTTAAAGTTCTTAATATAGTCTTAAATGTTCAATATTTTTTGTGGCTTTGTTGTTAAGTTTTCCTATGGAGTTTACGTGGTTCTAACTCGGCGCTAATCGAAAAATGAAAATGCTTTTCCAGTTATTGACGGCTTAGCTTTTTTTCAATCCTTGCAACGCTATTATTTACTGTTGGATTTAAAATATTTTCACGTTAGTTACCTTTTATATTAAACGTAAAATTACTGTATGAAATACAATTTATATTTAGTCTATTTTATTGGTCTATAATCCATGTAGATATAAAAATATATATGAGGTTAAATTTTACGTTAATTTAGTCTGTTTGTGCGATTGAAACCTATCGTTTTTAAATTTCCTGTATCTTAAAATGTATCAAGAGACTGATTAGAAATTGAACTATCCTGACGCTAAAATTTACATGACACAACCAGCGTTTCTGACGAAGAAATCTTAGTTTAATAGAAGCATACTAAAACAACAAACAAGATAGAAAAAATAATCTTTCAAAGAAAATAGAATAAATCATATTGGAATAATCTGTAAAAGCTTAAAGGTTGCTTTGATTGGATTAAAGCATCTACTTAATTGGATCGTACAATAAATTATAAAAGTACAAAGAATAATCTCTTAGAGAGGGACACAGACTTATATTTGAACCTTTTAGTAATACATTAAGCTCATAATAATAATTTCTGATATGTTAATGGGTATCGCAATAGCATTAATTGAAAATGATTAGAACAGCGCGCCTGCGAGCCAAGTTTATATCTATTAAGACTGTAATTTTGTAAAATTTGGTATTTCAAATTATTACACTATAATAATTATTACTAATACAAAATTAAAGGTAAAATTAAAATATTTCTAAGAATTACATTTTTGAATTCAATTATATATTTAATTTAAGAAAAAAATAAATACAAAAATCTACGTTTTCTTCTTGTCCTAATGTAGAGCCAGTAATAGGTCTTACTTTGGATCATGTCAACAGCGTTACGAGTATACAAGAACACCATTTCGGATCCATCTTTACAAGTTCAAGATAAAAAGTTGTAATCAAATTATTTAAAGAAAAGATATAAACAATTATCTGAAATCCATTTTTATTTAAAAATAATATATTCTATCAAAACATTATCAGACCATTAAAATTATCTTTTATTGCCAAATACGACGACGTCGCCGTGTACGTTTCGGAAGTTCAAAAGTTCAGTGACGAAGTCGTCGCTCGAGCGGGCCTGTAAGCGATTGTATGCACATTCACTTCTAATTAGAGACGTTTTAATGAAATAGTATTTGCTTAGCATATCTTGTAATGAGACATGATATTGTCTTACATTAGGGTAAAATAATATATTGATTTATAATAATATAACATTTATTATTTACACATTTAGAATTCACACATCACACATCTGAATTATATTGCATACATAAATAAAATATTGTTCCATCATATTCCAACTTTACACCGGTTTCGTAAAAACCAAAACAATAATATTATTAAATTAAAATTCATAATGTCTTTATTCAAGTAGGCACTTTTGAATCGTCAATTATTACAATAAAAAGGTCAATGTAGTCAGTCCTTGAGTACAACCTTAAGCTACCACCGGCTCGGAATGCTGTTCTGTTTTCTTAGCAATTACGACTAAATTATTTATTTCGAACCAATGAAGTACAAGTGACTTGTACAGAAACCAATCATCCTTATCAATCCTTATTATATTTTTTAATAAAGATAAAATCAATTTTATATTATATAGATATTAATTGTTTTTGTTTTATAACTTTAACAGCAATACTTGAATGTTGAGTCCATTATAGAATAGCGTGGAGCGGGAGAGTCAATAATTGGGCACTCACACCACGGGAGGGTGCCAACGGGGCATCAAATATTACAGCTCGCAACTAGGTAGGCCGCTTAGGAGATTATCTGCTTGCTTCTACAGTGGAGTATTAGGTTAAAATTATATATAGATTTTTATAAATATGATAAAAATAATTATTTATGTAAGGTAAAATATATACTTTATATATTGTATCCTACATCTTATTTTTTTGGCCTAAAGGAGTTTTAATTACTGATTTATTGATTGAAACTCAAATTTCGACATCTTTTTATTTTTATAAATATATTTTAAATAGAGGTTTGTTATTGTAGACAAAAATATGTAGCTCTGTATAATTTGTCCATAGGACAAAGCGTCGTTATGTATATATATGTGTATATATACAAAAGGAGAGGCGAGACTATATAATTGGCGTCCTGCCCTTATTGTCAATATCAATTAATTTAAAGCTATGAAAATTTATAGCAAAACCAACTGTTTAAGTTATTGTAAAAAAGGAATAATTGGTTGTGTAATAAAAAATGAGAGTTTTTACTTTGTGAATACCGAACACGTGTATGTTATTATTCCGATATTAATATTTCATCAAAAACATACAGGTACGTGTAAATCAATATTTACGTCAAAGAGAATCACTCCGTCACATCGACGGGTTTCAAACCGAGTTAACCATTAGGTTAACTCACATCGGGTTATCGATGGATCTAAAATTTGTATAGAAATCAACCCGAAGCGATCCACGTCGCCGCAGGCAGATTAACTTACGACGTGTTTGTCGTCAGACATAACCCCATTGCCAATTAGCATGCAGAGGGGATTGTGATTTGATGAAATTGCTCTCTCTCACTAAACGATATATTTTGGTACATAATAATATATAATCATGTCTGTATATTGTTTAATTATGGTATTTTATCTCTTTTGCAAAAAAAGGTATTTATTTATAAATATATTTTTGGCAACGGTTTTTGTTGCTTTATTAAAACTGTTTTTAAGTGTACGAGAAATATTTTTTATATGACGTAATTTTGAATACTTCTTGATTTTCGTAGGTTTGTCTTTGTAGTTGGAGAAATGAGTAGTTTTACTTTACTTAGTTGCGCATATAGACAAGGTCTTTTTTTTTGTTAAAAATAATAAGGCGGTGTCTTGTGGAATTAGTTTTGTAAGTGATGAGGTGTTTGTATTTCTTTTATATCAAGTACTAGCAGGTTACCTGTGCTTCGCGACGGGAATAAACAAAAAAAAAACTGACTTTCGTGAGTATTGAAACCATGACCCTACCCTTCACACATACACGCTCTATCCTCCAACCCATCATGACTCGCTATCAGTGCGAGAAAGCCTTGAGTTTGATAAATACAGAGTTTCATTCCTATCGGGTTATGGGTACACTCTTGGTTCTCACATCGCAGCGTGTTGAGAATAAACATAGTGCCTGGCCAGATAATTAAAATTACTACTGCAATGCAATGGGAGAAGAGAGGGAGCAGGGTGTAAATTTTGCAGTTTTTTAGCTGTAACTTTGGAGCGGTTTGGACCTTTGCAAAATCCTTTCTTATTGCACCTATTCAATATGTCAGGAGTCTTGGGTCCAAATTTCAGCTTTCTAGGTATTACGGTTTAGGCTTTAAAGCGATGAATGAGTCAGTGAGTGAGTGTCTTTGTGCTATTTATATTAAGATAGCCGTGCTTCGCGAAGACGGCGAAAGTGATCAAACATTTTATTTGAATTTCTACACCACCTAGAAGGTATCAAACAGGCGCGTTATATTTTTTTCAGTTTTTTAGCTGTAACTTTGGAGCGGTTTGGACCTTTGCAAAATCCTTTCTTATTGCACCTATTCAATATGTCAGGAGTCTTGTGTCCAAATTTCAGCTTGCTAGGTATTACGGTTTGGGCTGTAGAGCGATGAATGAGTCAGTGAGTGAGTGTCTTTGTGCTTTATATATTAAGATTACTTGACATTATTTTATAATTTTGAACTTTTAATAAATATTTTTTTATGCTACAGCCGGGCAAAGAAGCGCGCGGGGCATAAATAATACCGCTGATCAGGAACTGATGTAGCATCCGAGGAATCGCAAGAGCAAGATGGAAGTGTTCAAGTGGAACGGTTCAGTTTAACCATTAACAAAGTTTTGCATTACTAACAACCTATTTATGTGGAATCTTTTTTATTCCAGATTAATGCTCCTTCTTATATCAGAATTATTTAAACAAATGCAATACATTTATCCTTTCATTCTAATATTATTTTTATGTGTAGATTCTAAATGTGTTCATAATATGTAATAACTGTTATATTAGTTAAATCAATATGTTCTTACACTCTAATGTAAAACAGTATCATGTCTAATTACAAGACATGCTATGCAAATGGTAGTATTTCATTAAAACGTCTCCAATTCGAAGTGAATGTACATATAGTCGCTTACAGCCCGCTCGAGCGACGACTTCGTCACTTCTGAACTTTAATAGTGTCCGAACCGCACACGGCGGCGCCCCAAGGTCTCGTATTTGACAAAAAAAAGAATTTTATTAACATTTTAAAATTTTAATCTGATTATTCTAATTTTGATTCAGTTTCCTTTAATTTTTAAAAGGGTATCTCAAAGTTGTAATTAATCCTATTTTTTTTTTGCATTTCATATAAATGGTCTCTGTAAGTGAAGTTTTTAAAACTAGTGATGCGAGAAAAAATAGTAACTCCTTATATATAGTTAAGTCACGTGTATGATATGTTTTAAATTAAGGTATTGTTTTTGTAAGGCCCACGTTCAACCAATAAAACGTTAAATCTTGTTAATAACACTATTAAATTTTTTCCATTAAATGATTTAATATTTTTCAATTTATTATAATATTATATTCAAGAAAACAAAAACAAAGCATTTTCAATATAAATCATATATGAATAAGTAATATATTATAAATAATAAAGAAGAACATATAATGTATGATAGAATATATAATATAATGCGAAATGGAATTAAAAAAATAAAATAAGGATTCAAATAAAAATGTTTTTTAGTAAATTAATATATTATTGTATCACAAGCATGTCTTTCTCATTATCTGAGTCAGTTTCAACCAGTGCGTCCTAGCACTTAAGTTAACGAAGGTAGACGAAATACTCGGCCTGGAATCGTGACATACTTCGATCAAACATGTTTTTTTTACTATTACTTGATATATATTAAATAAATAAATATCTTAAAATACTATTATGTAACATTATTATTGTTATTATTAATATTCTTTTTAACATAGATAGATAAAGATAATTATTTACATCATGTCTGTAAATAATTTGACTATACCGAATTTTATCTTCTACTTGCTTGAAGGTGGATCCTAAATGGTGTACTTGTATAACGCTGTTGTCATGATCCAAAGTAAGACCTATTACTGGCTCCACACTAGGGCAAGACGAACGAAATCGAAGATATTTCTCATTTCTGTTTTATATTTTCTCTTTGATTAAATAGATAATTGGAACCAAACATGTAATTCTAAGAAATATTGTAATTTTAACTTTGATTTTCTTTTCGTAAGAACGCTTTAATTATTACAATGTAATAATTAAAACTACAACATTTTACAAAAATTAGTCTTAATAAATATAAACTTGGAAAGCCGGCGCGCTGTTCGAATCATTTTCAATTAACATTTACAGCTAGTACGATACCCATTAACACATTAAAATTAGATTATTGTTATGAACTTGTCGTATTACTAAAAGCTCCAAATATAATGGAAAGATAATAAAATCTCATGAAAGTATTTTATAAATACTTCTTATAATAAAAGGTTAAATGTTTTCTTGCTGTTTTGAACTCAATATTACTCTTTATACTACTATTGTTACGCCTTAAGACCACTAGTTAAATGGTACTCGAAATTATGTTTTGAGGATAAACATAAAAAGAACTTAATGCTTCTTTTAGATTTCTAGATATTATTGCCTTCAATTTCCGATATTACAATGTCTGTCACGGGCCACAATATCATTTCTACTATCCTCCATCTCTCAAAAAGTACTTACTCGAACTAGTTAATATGAATATCAAGTGCGGGCAACGCTCTGATGTGGCAAGTCTGTGTTTTCTTTCTGAAACATCCGTATGTATTTTCATAAGAAAAATAATATTAAAATGTAAGCCTTTTATAATACGATCTAATTAACTAAATGCTTTAATCCAATCAAAGCAACCTTTTAGCTTTTAAAGATTATCTTAAAATGTTTTATCCTATTCTATTTGCAGATTATGTATTTATACAGATGTTGTTGTTATATGAAAATAATAATTCTTAGCATGTATCTGTTAAAGTAAGATTTCTTAATAAAAACACTGGTTGTGTCTTGTCTTTTTTAGCGTAGTTGAATCAATCTTCTAAAAATTTGAAGATGGGAATTTTAAATAGCCACGAGATTCCAAACGCACAAACAGACTAAATTAATATATTTTTTTACAAAATATGTATTTTTATATCTATATAGATTATAGACCACTAAAATAGACTAAATATAAATCGTATTTCATACAGTAATTACCGTTCGAACTAAGTCGATTGTACGTTTAATATAAAAGGTAACTAACGTGAAAATGTTTTCAATTTAACAGTAAATAATAGCGTTGCAATAATTAAAAAAAACTAAGCTGTCAGTCAATAACTGCAATAGCATTTTCAATTTTCGGTTAGTGCCGAGTTAGAATCACGTAAAATCGATGGGAAAACTCAGCAACAAAGCCACAAAAAATAAATAACATTTTGAGACTGTAATAAGAACTTTAAATTTGATCATCAGTAAGACAATAGTTTTAAAATAAAGTTCTATTCAATTTTTAAGAAGTTCTTTAAGTTTAAGAAACTTCAAGAAGTGCCCAACCCTGCACTTTCATTGGTGCGGTGACTTTCTGATAGACGCGACCTTTAATGGCTGCGGAGTGAGGCCCAATTACTGTTACTCTATGACACGAAGTATTTAAAACATTTTTTTTCATTTACAATATTATTATTCTTATATATTCGAATATCAAAACAGTATATATTTTTTCTATTTACTTAATAAAACTAAAGTTATATTAAAACTAAGTTAATTTGAGCGTTAATTAATAAAGTACACATAAATAGTTAATTTAAATCAATTGTGTTTGTATTATTCAAGCTAAATGGAATTAATTATCTATGCTTATTAGTTTTATTTGAAACTTTATAGTTTATTTGTATTCGATAACTAGTGGCCTGGCTTGTATGTACAAGTATGTATGGCTGGATAGCATACAGATACAAGTGATAGCTTCAAATTTAGATTCGGCGACGTGTTTATGTATAGTCTATTATATTTCTCTAGATTTCAAATATTAACTTAATATCAAATTATTAGAAAAATACCAAATATCAATCATATAAACAGAATAAATTGAAAAATATTTCTACAAAACTACTTTATCGAAAATATTAATCTCACGAATAATAATGTACAGTATTTTTCCCGCTAGTGCATAACAGTCCCTGTAGGAAAGTAAGGCTAGAGTCGATAGAACTGTCGATGACTGAAACAAGATTTTAATTTTTCAATTAGCCCTGCGAGAAGCGAACACGCTTAAACTCTTTTGTACATACATAGCAACAATTTTCAACAAATAAACCTCTAAAAACAGATAAATATAAGAGTAAATTCTTTAATATATACAAAAAATTATTTTATATATCTAAAAGAATAAGGAATAATTTATTTAAATTCAGTTAACAGTTTTGTCTTATGACACATTAAGCTAATTTGAAAACTCGAGAGTTTTCTTAAAGTTTTTATTGTTTCGTTTCGCATTTATATGTATTTAGGAAAAAGTTCTTTTTATTGATTTAAGTACATAATGTATCATCGGAAACTTTTCTTGAAGGTTAAATTCCTTTCATAATTTTTTTTAAAAATTCGATAGTAAGTCTTTGTTGGCGTTAAGTATTAAAAACCTATGAGCTGGATTACAAAAGTTCAGAAAAGAACTACTCAGACAAGTAAACAAGTTCAAAAATGTTGATACGGTTTTTAGTTATGACATTTCTAAAGTTTTTTAAATTAAAACATCCTTATTTAATAAAAATATTGTACGCATTTTATTATTAAATACAGGATTTAATTATTAGCCGAAAGTAAACACAATTCGAAGGTTCATAATCTTTATATTTATGAAACTAAATAATATACTTAGAAATTTGATTTAATAAACATTTAGCGCAGTGGCTTACTTTATTATAAATCATAACCAAAATAGAATATTTCACAGCAGGCATTCAATCTTTTTTCATCCGTAAATTGTATCGCATTTTATTACGGTTCCTTACAATGTGAAACGTATTTTAAAACATATGAAAATAAAAAGCTTTTAGAGGACTAAAGCGCTTAATAACGATTTAAACTAAAATAGGTCATATTTATGCTTTAGGTTTCTCCTAAAGCTGACTCTCGACTCAAGAGCTTCACCCGCCACGCGTGCTGACGGTCGAACTTTATGTAATCCAATCTATAGACGAATTAAATATATTAGAACTCATAGACTTCTAATTAGGGTTTATTATGAATGAGATATAGACAGCACGTGCATAAAGCGGTTTATAAATATTTTTTCAAAATTATATTCACTAAATAGATAAATATTTTTTTATAACAGGATATTAAATTTGAATAAGATAAATATTTAGCTTTGGCTTATTTAATTAGTATTTCTATTTTGAAATAATTTTTAGAATATGTGTTAATAATATTTTATTATATATACCAATATAATATGTTTTTATTTCTTCACCAAGGGACGTTGCAATGCCTATGATCGTAGTTGCAGTCGACGTACCAGTAATTGGAAAGTGACAATCCTATTTCGATGATTACTACACACTCCCTGTAAATTGTTTTACGCTGATTGTTACGAATTGTTCAAAAATAAATTAATATACACTGTATTCACCCGTTTCTGGTTATTTTTCGACTTTAAATAAATGAAAACAAAAATGATATTTACATTATAAATCAATCTACATTTTTCAGTAACAATTTAAACATGTATGTAAACATATCTACTAGTTTAGAGTTTCATAGTCATTATTTATAATTAAGTATCTTAACCGTCTTAATTAAATAAATAAATCAGTCATGGAAAAAATAAAGTGGTAAATTACTGTAATCCACTCATATTAAGGAATATTTTATAATCTCCGCACAAATTTAACAATTGATGTGAATATAATTATTATATCACATAGTGTATTAATCAATACAATCAATTACAATAACACTAGTCACCATTGTATATCATTGTGTTGATTTTATTAATATTTGTTTTCATTTATCGAGGACAACCTCCCAGTTGCAGTAACTTTAATGCGGATTATGAAATATCAGCTTTTAAATTTGGCTACATTTTTTATTCATTTATACTACTCTATACTACAATGAATACCACTACTGTGTTATGACTAAGAGACCTACAATATAAATTTCTTGCTCCTATTATGCATTTTCAGTACACAAATACAGACATTAAGTATTTATGAGCAGTTAAAGGGCCAACCGGGGCCAATTAGTGCGGTAACTTTTCTT
This sequence comes from Melinaea marsaeus rileyi, assembly GCA_918358865.1. Lineage (NCBI taxonomy): Eukaryota > Metazoa > Arthropoda > Insecta > Lepidoptera > Nymphalidae > Melinaea > Melinaea marsaeus. The sequence goes on from OU911085.1 coordinate 21,060,413, forward strand.
CGATATATCATGTCTTTTGTATTCAGTGCACTTGCAAAAGATAATAAGAAATTTTAAATTTTCAAATATCTAATATAACACGAGCCCTTTATCTTAAGTTTCGGTTAAATTAGAGTTCGGATCTACATGACATACTTAATACAAGTTAAGAATGATAAAGTAATGTCAAATAATACTTGGTTTAAAAGTAAGTACTTACAAAAATAGTTCCACAAAACACGTCACCATTTTCTAACAAAACAATACAAATCTAAAGTATTGTCCGAGAATTACCTTGTCTGTATTTGTAGCTCAGTCAAAAAGTAAAGTTTTTTTACTCATTTTATAACTTTAAAATTAACCTACAAAAATTAAGAAATATCCAAAATTACTGCATTAAAATAATATTTTTCCTACACGTCAAAAAGTATAATTCAAAACAAAAAGCCGTTTTCAAAACTATATTGTTAAATAAATATCTATTTTGTATAAGAGATAAAATATCATACTTGGGGAATAGATAGACATGATTATGTATTATTATGTACCAAAATATATCAATTAATGCGAGAGAGCAGTTTCATCAAATCATAATCCCTCTGTATTGGCAATAGGATCATGTCTGACGAGTGATAGATATTTCTATAGAAATACTCTCTTCAGCTGAGAGAAGCAAGATGGTAGAAATTATATTGTGGCCCGTGACAGACATTGTGATATCGGAAATTGAAGGCAATAATATATAAACAATGGCGACAAAAGTAGCAATGTTTTGCTGTATTTAATCTAGAAATCTAAATGAAGAAGTAACTTTTTTTTATGTTGATCCTCAAAACATATTTTCAAGTACTTCTTAAGATGTATCAATAATATAAAAAGTAGTGTTGAAGAAGAAATGCAAGAAAACATTTAATCTATTATGAAAAGTAGTATTTTTAAAATACTTTCATGAGATTTAATTATCCTTCCATTATATTTGGAGCTTTTAATAATACGATAAGTTTATAACACTAATCTAATTCTAATATGTTAATGGCTTTTCGCACTAGCTGTAAATATTAATTGAAAATTATTCGAATAGCGCGCCTGCTCGCCAAGTTTATATTAATTATTGCATTTGTATTATTACTAATTATTACATTGTACTAATTAACGCGTTCCACTAAAAGAAAATCAAAGGATAAGTTACAATATTTTTAAGAATTCTAGGATTCAATTATTTATTTAATCTAGATGATATAAAACAATGATTTACCCTTCGTTTTCTCCTTGCCCTAGTGTGGAGCCAATAGTAGGTCTTACTTTGGATCATGACAACATCGTTATACATTACACCATTTAAGGTTAACCTTTACAAGCCCGAGATAAAATTCGTTACAAATTATTTACAGAATACATTTAAATAATTATCTTAAATCTTACTAAGTTAAAAAGAATTTGTTCTTACACATAACGTTCTTACACGTAACAGCCTCTTCAAATGCAATATGACACCAATTTCGTGAACACAATAACATTTTATTATTTATAAATTGGAGAATGTTAAATTATATAATAAAAATTTTACTTCATTACTAACAAGCGTTATAATAGTGTTATTAATAGGATAGAACGTCTTATTTATTGAAAGTTGGCTTTATATTAATAATAAATTAATTAAAAACACATATATAACACGTAGCATTCCTAAATATATATAAGGAGTAGATAGTCATTTTCCCTACAAACCGTATTGTAGCTTGTATGCTAGTATTACTAGTTTTAAAAACTTCACTCACAGAGACTATTCGTTTAAAGTACAACAAATTAGGATTAATTAAAACTTTTAGACCATCACCTGTTAAAAGTTGAAGGAATCCGATTCATAATTAGGATAAACAGATTGAACATATAAGACATTTTTAAATAGTAAAATTCTCTTTTATTGCCAAATACGGGATCTTGCGGCGTCGCCGAGTACTGTTCGGACGCAATTAAAAGTTCAGAAGTGACGAAGTCGTCGCTCGAGCGGGCCCGTAAGCGACTGTATGTACATTCACTTCTAATTGGATACGTTTTAATGAAATACTACCATTTGTTATCATCTCTTGCAATAAGACATGATACTGTTTTACATTAGGATAAAATGATATATTGATTTAAACTAGTATAACATTTCATTTAAAATACATACATAAAAATAATAATAAAATAACAACATAAATGTTTTGTATTTAGTCAAATAATTATGCAATGTAGTAATATAAACTTTATTAATGGTTAAAAGTTATTTAAAGTAACTGAACTGTGACATTTTGTACTAACGTTACTATTGTGAACACTTACGGAATTCAAATTATTATATCCGTACATAAAACAAGAATGTATATAATACAAAATCATCAACCGTTGCTACCTTACTCAAGAAAATAAATTATATTGTTTCATAAACACAAGAATATAAATATACAAAATATTGTTTCATCGTATGCTAAGTTTACACCGGTGTTGTCAAAACCAACGCAATAATATTATAAAATATTAATATTTTTTTAATATGATTATTATTATATATTGAACATATTCAAGTTACACATAAAAAAACGTTTGATGGAAGTATGTCACGATTCCGGGCCGAGTATTTCGTCTACCTTCGTTAACTTAAGTGCTAGGACGCACTGGTTGAAACTGGTTCAGATAATGAAAGAGACGCGCTTGTGATTAATTAATATATGGTTTATTAAAATACATTTCTATTCCAATCCTTATATTATTTTAATAAAAATAAAATCCATTTTATATAATATAGATATTAATTGTTTTTGTTTTATAAAGTAATAATAACAATTGAATGTTGAGTCCTTAATGGCGTAGCTTGCCAACGGGGCATCAAATATTATATTATACCTCAGAACTAAGTAGGCCGCTTAAAAAGATTATGTGCGTGCTTCTACAGTGGAATATTACGAGTAGGTTATAAACATCAGATATAAAATATAGATTTTTAGGGATATGATAAAAGAGATTACATTTATAAGAAAAGTATGTATATATATATATCCCTGTTACGTAGAAATTTCATTTTCTAGTATTTGAAATACTTAGTCACACATTAAAATTTTTATGACGTTCGTCTGTGATTAGTTTGATTAATAATCTGTTGACAGGTAATTCAAAAGTTTTTAATAGTCTGTAACATTTTTTACTATTTTAGCAATATGAATGAATGAATAGAACAAAAATTTTATACTAGCCACATCAAAAAGTTACTGCAATTGGGAGCTTTTCGTCGATATATGAAAACAATGATTGTACGAAAAATGACTTCTGTTTTTAAAAAAAATATTCTTTTTTAAAGATTTTTTTTTTTTGCAATGCCAAATTCAGACCTTTAATATTGTTAATGACACTATTAATATTTGATAGTAATTAAGTGAAATAGAGTAAATAATGTAATATTATTCAATTTATTATAATATTTATCTACTATTGAAATGAAATCCTGTATGAATAAAAAAAATGATATTTTAAATTGGTATCATATTGCATGTGAAGAGGTTTTTGTGGAAAATGTCACCACATCAAATAAAATTCCTGAAAAATAAAGTGATCTTAATTAAGGTTTCCAATCGTATAACAAGCACAAAATAATAGTTTTTAAGGTGCATAAATTACATTTTAATTCAAGAGAATAATATATAAAGTATTTATCAGTATCCAATCGAAAAATACAATTAAGTAGTATACATTTTAATGTGAAATATTTACAAAATTAGGAATAAAATGTCTTATAGTTGTGATAAAATCAATTCTTTTAAAATGGATAAATTTAAGACAATTATTATATCCGTTCTTTAAGTAATTACACTATAATTAATTATATCTCGGTCTTGTAAAGGTTAACTTTAAATACTTAAGCGTTCTTGACGTAACCCAAAGTAAGACCTATTATTGGCTCCACACAAGGGCGAGATGAAGACGAAGAGAAAACTTTTTGTTTCATATTTAGATTAGATTAGATTAAATAAATAATTGAATCAAAAAATGTAATTCTTACAAATATTGGCATTTTCCCTTTTATTTTCGTTTAGTAAAAACGTTATACTGAAAATATATTATTGATACCCTTAAGACCTTAGTGTCCAGTAGTTGAAGATATCATTCAAATTCAACGAATTTGTGTGCCAAATATGAAAATAAGTTAAAAGTTTGTAAATTAAAAGTTTGTTATTCCCTCGCTAAGATTTTTAGATCAAGCACAATTAAATAACGCGATTTTTACCAATCCAATCCTAGTCACCAGCTGCAATATCATCTCTACTGATTTCCTTCCCTCACAAAAACGTTCTTCCCCATACTGACTAATTTATTATTATTTCGTGCCGGCAACGCTCTGGTGACGCAAATCTATGTTTTCTTTCCAAGAGATGTTCTGTTTGTACTTTTATAAAATAAAAATAATATTACAATCTAAGCCTTTTATAATAAGATCCAAATAACTAAATTAATTAATTGATATTTTGAATTTGATATTGGTATATTGATTTAGAACATTTTAATTATTATATTATTTTAATTTGAAATACTAAGTATAAATATATTATTAGTGTTCACGTGGCTTGAATGTACAAACTATTGCTTTTAATTTATATTCGATCGAGTCTGTAGAGTTTATATCTCTGTATATTTCATCAACTATCAACTCAAAATCAACTTATTTTTCGTACTTAAAATAATACCATATAATCTTCTTATAAATAAAATAAAATGCAAAATATTCCAACAAACCTACTTTAGTCCTAATAATAGTCCCTCGAGTAAAGTAACTGCAGTCGATAGATGACTTAAACAAGATTTTCATTTCTCAACTAGCTCTCCGAGAAGCGACAGAGGGTTCTCTCGGGATCATGCTTAAACTATTTTTACATAGGAACAAATTTTAACCAATAAACCTCTAATAAAACATATTCATATATCACAATTGATTTCATTTCAGATATATTTATTAAAAATATGTAATTTTTTTTTAAACAAATATAATTATATTACTCATCATTATTTTAGATATATTATAATATATCTATTATCTTAATAATTATGAATAATTTTTTAAAATTCCATTAATAGTTTGTCCTACGTGCCATTAAGCTAATTAAATATTCGAGAGTTTTGACATGTATGTTATATTATATCATTTCGTATTTATGTGAATATACTCGTAGATAAATAAAAAAATACTGAAATTGTTTGATTGTTTTGCATAATGCATCATTGGAAACTTTTCTTGAAAGTAGAAACCGCTTTTATAAATTTGTATCAACTCTGATAGTGAGTTTTGTTGATGTAAAATATTAAAAACCTATGAGCTGGATTAGTTACAAAAGTTCCAAAATTTTCATATAGTTTTTAATTACTATAGTTCTAAAGTTTGTTTATTAAAACTTACTCTTTTTTTCATACTCCATATTGTATATATTTTATCATTTTAACATCAGAATTTAATTATTAACAAAAAATAAAGATTTAAAGGTATATAACAATTTAAAGATCTAAAATCTTGATATCTACGAAAATAAATGAGATCCAACTTCATAATCCTTTGTAATCTACTACTACCAACAACTTGATCATTACTCAAAATACAATAACACCATCAAATTATCTTTTGTTTTGTTAAATATATTTAGAAAACATATTTAATAAATATTTAGCGCAGTGGCTTACTTTATAATAAATCATAACCAAAATAGAATTTTTCACAGCAGGCATTCAATCTTTTTTCATCCGTAAATTGTATCGCATTTTATTACGGTTCTTTACAATGTTAAACATATTTTAAAATATATGGAAATAAAAAGCTTTTAGAGGACTAAAGCGCTTAATAACGAATTAAACTAAAATAGGTCATATTTATGCTTTAGGAGAAAGCTGACTCTCGACTCAAGAGCTTCACCCGGCACGCGTGCTGACGGTTGAACTTTATGTAATCCATTCAATCTATAGACGAATTAAATATATTAGAACTCATTGACTTCTAATTAGATTTATTATGAATGAGATATAGATAGCTCGTACCAAAAAACGGTTCATATATGTTTTTCATAATTATATTAATTAAATAGATAAATATTTTTTAACAGGATATTAAATTTGAATAAGATAAATATTAATTGGTTTTTTAATTGATATGTCTTTCGTTTTAATATTTATTTTTAATATATTTTTGAATGTGTATAAAGACATTTTATATATAGCAATAATGTTTTTATTTCAACGAAAATTTGGTTTTCATTTATACTGATATTATAAAGTGAAACCTTTTGCTTCTTTGTAACGAGTAGGTTATGTAACTTCTGAACCTATTTTAACAATTATTTCAACCACAAGACTACAAATCTACATTATCAGTGACATCAAAGTAAGTAACCGCTATATGGTAGAGGTAGGCTGTATATTATCGCGTTAAAATGTGGAATCAAGAATAAACTAGTAATTAAAAAAATACATTTCATAAGAACGCTGTTTATGTTAACGTAGAAGAAGTTGCGGGTAACAGCTAGTTAAAAATATGTGTACAATGATGAATAAATATATATATTCATATATATATTCATATTACGTTCTAGGTGTTCGTAGTCTTTTATTCAGTTGTCTGAGTCGTTCTTTGTCATTAACATCTTTCGTTGTAACGTAAATATTTTTCATGTTACATTTTGAAGTACACAATAGTGATAAACATGTCTTTGTTTTATGACTAACAAAAAATATGAAATTATATTTTTTTATTAAAGAAATGTATATCATATGTTTTATAATATTTGTTTACAAGTTTACCTACAAAGTAGAAACTTTTATTTTTTATAACAACAATAACTGTAACAGTTATTTTTGTGTTTCTAATTAGTAAACAAATTATAAATTCTCATAGCTCTAAATTAATTGATATTGACAATATGGGTAAGACGTCAATCGGATAATCTCATCTCTTCTTTTGTATGGATATATATATATATATATATGCGATTTGAGGTTTTGTTCTCTCTTCTAAAATGATGAACCTCTATATAAATTAATTTATAAATATGTCAGACATCTCCGTGATTAAATACGTCATAGAAAAGTAGAGTTTTCGGCTTTCAGTCACTAAAACTGCTTCAGTCCAAATAAAAATCAAGAGTGAGGTTGTAATATATTTCATTTTCCTTGCAAAAATAATTATTCTTATCATATTAGTAAAAAAATATATCTTTATATATATTATGAGATTGAACTTTATTTTCCACTGTAGAAGCACGTAGATAATCTCCTAAGCGCCTACCAAGTACCGAGGCCCCGATATTTGATGCCCCGTTGGCACGCTTTCGTGGTGTGAGTGCCCAATTATTGGCTTTCCCGCTTCACACTGTTCCTTAAAGGGCTAAAAGATTACTGTTAAATTATAAAACATAACTAATTAATGTATACATATATAATATAAAATTTATTTTATCTTTATAAAAAAATATAAGAATTTAAAATAATATATTTTATTAAAGCTTAGATTATTGTATCACAAGCGCGTCTTTCTCATTATCTGAACCAGTTTCAACCAGTGCGTCCTAGCACTTAAGTTAACGAAGGTAGACGAAATACTCGGCCCAGAATCGTAACATACTTCCATCAAATGTTAATTCTATTCTGTAACTTGAAATACATTCAATATGTAATAATAATAATATTTTAAAATAATATAACATGGATTTGGACGACACCGGTGTAAACTTAGAATGTGATTAAAGAATATTTTCTATTTATGTTCTTGGATTTATATATTGTGTGTTTGTAATTTTTTCAAATATATTAATTTAAAATTCCGTTATTGTTCATAATGGTAACAAGAGTACAAAAAAATCATAAATCAGTTAGTTTAGAAAACTTTTAGTAATTAACAAAGTTTTCATTACGAACAATGTATTTATATACAACCTTCATGGACGCAACCTTTACAGGAAGTACACTGTACCATTGACCATATTTTTCAAGACAGTACAGGCAAAGATCTTTACTATCTCTAGTTCTCTAGTTTCTAGATTGATTGGCATTTTCGTCTTGGAAAAACATATCAGTTGTTTCAGCAGCTACAAAGTCTGCATCACTAACGACATTTCTATCTGTAGGGTATATGCCTGTCTTGGAGAAATTGGAGAGGGCATTTTGCATTGAAGCCACCCTGGTGTAAGCTGTACTAAAGAGTCTAGATAGCTGAAATTGCGTGACAATTCTTGCAGGATTGTTTCGCAGAAACGTGTTTACTTCCTGTGTGTAGTAAGTACTCAGTGGGCCCATCAAACTGACGTTCAATGTTTGGAGCCTATGGGTACAGTGTGGCAGAAAGCTCAGCATAATAACTCCATTGCCATGAGCTTTCTCTATCAATGGAAAGTTTTTTGTATTTGTGGAATGTCCATCCAGCAAGAGCAAAATAGGGTTTTCTTTCGTTGGCTTTACAAATGAGATCAGATGATCTAATCATTGTACAAAGATTTCACTTTGCATCCAACAACTTTGATGGCACACTGCTATAGCGCCCGTTGGAGCGCCATCAAGCAATTCAGCCTTCATGCGTTTTCTTGGAAATATTAGCAGCGGTGGCAGGTAATATCCAGAAGCAGACATGCAAAGCACAGCAGTAGTCAGCTGACCTCTCTCAGCAGAACTTGCTAGACCAACTTGCTTCTTCTCTTGCAAAGCGAGAATTCTGCTCTGTCTTTTAGCCACGGTAGTCAGGCCGGTCTCATCAACATTGAAAATATGAGTCGGCGGGAATTTGTGTTGGTCCATTAGGCCTTCAAGCAAAGCAAGAAACTTACCCACACTGATTCTATTAAAACCCATCGCTCTTGCAATAGAGGTTGGCTCAGCAGCACGCAGTGACAATTCGGGATGTCTATTCATAAAACAAAATAACCAATCCTCTCCAGCTTCTTTTCGATCTTTATTAAAATTATGTTGGATACCATTGGCATACAGTAATTACTGTTCCAACTAAGTCGATTTGTTGTACGTTTAATATAAAAGGTAACTAACTAACTTGAAAATGTTTTCAATTCAACAGTAAATAATAGCGTTGCAAGAATTTAAAAAAAGCTAAGCTGTTAATATCCGGAATAGCATTTTAATTTTTCGATTAGCGCCGAGTTAGAATCACGTGGAATCAATAGAAAAACTCGCCAACAAAGCCACAAAAATATATAACATTTAAGACTGTATTAAGAACTTTATATTTGTTCATAAGTGAGAATTTTATTTTAAAATAAAGTTGTATTAAATTCTTTAAAAAATGTTTAAATCCCTATTTAACTTAACCTTATAATGGCGACCTTTAATGGCTGCGGAGTGAGCCTCAAATGCTGTTTGTATGTAACAAAATATATTTGAAACGTTTTTTCATTTCTAATAATATTATTCTTGTATATCTGAATATCAAAACTAGTATATATTTTTGACGTTACTGCCTAGTGGCAGTTCATATAACTTTAGAAAGTTATATGACATCGAAGTTAATTTGAGCGTTAATTAATAAAGTACACATAAATAGTTAATTCAAATCAATTGTGTTTGTACTAACACAATTATTTAAGCTAAATGGAATTAATTATCCATGCTTATTAAGCAATACAATTAATACTAATGTTATATACATGTACTTGTGATTTGATAAATATACAAATAGATTGTGTTTTGATTTAGGACATTTTACTTATGTTTGTTTCAAATTAAATAGTAGGAATATTTGCTTTCGATAACTAGTCGCGTGGCTTAAAACGACAATTTTAAATGTAGATTTGACGGCTTCTTAATCTATAATTTATTATACTCGTATGTCGCTATATTTCATCAAATAGTAACTCATTTTCAAATTATTCATCTGTAATACTTAAAATAATCCCAAATCATATTCTTATAAATAAAATAAATTGCTAAATGTTGTAATAAATCTAAAATACTTTATCGAAAATATTTCAAATTATTAATATCACAAATACTAATACGTAATATTTTTTCCGCTACTGCACAATAGTCCAATTAGCCCTGCGAGAAGCGACTCTTGGGACCATGCTTAAACTATTTAGCAAAAATTTTCAAACCAGTGACCCCATAATAAAATATGTTAATACAATATAAAAGAACAGTATACAATATGAAAAAGTGTAAATTCTCTATAATAAAAAATAATTAAATATAGTTAAAAGAATAATAAATATTTTTTTTACATTCGGTTATAATTTTCTTATTTTTAAAAACTAATTTGAAAATTCGAGAGGTTTAATAATTTTTTTATTTATATTATATATATTCATATAGAGAATTAGGAAAAGGACTACATTTTTTAAATTTAATTTCATAATGTATCATCGGTAACTTTTCTTTAAGGTTAAACTCCTTTTCCTTAAAAAAATTTGATAGTTATTAATTACTGTAGTTCGTAAGTTCTTAATAAAAAACTTAACCTTATTTTTACGAAATACTGCATGTTAACTGCAGGATTTCATTATTAGCTTAAAGTGAAGACAATTTGAAGGTCCAAAATCTGTATATCTATGAAATGAATATGAAAATCATTATATATATGAAATGATGAATTAATATATTAGAACTCATTGACTTATAATTAGGATTTATTATGAATGAGATACAGACAGCACGTGCATAAAGCAATCCAAATATATTTGTTCAATATTTTATTAATAAATTAAATAAAGATTTTTTATAAATGAATTATGGTTATTGATAGGAAACTTGAAGTAGATAAATATTCTTTGGATTATTTAATTAGTATTTATTCTTTCGTTATCGTTTTTCGTTTCGTTAGAATATGTATAAGAAATATTTTATTAATATTACATGTTTTTATTTCTTCATCTAGGGACGTTGCAATACCTATGATCGTAGTTGCAGTCGACGTACCAGTAATTGGAAAGTGACAATCCTATTGCGATGATTACTACACACTCCCTGTAAATTGTTTTACGCTGATTGTTACGAATTGTTCAAAAATAAATTAATATACTCTGTATTCACCCGTTTCTGTTATTTTCTCGTGACTTTAAATGAATGAAAACAGAAATAATATTTCTTTTCCTTATAAATCAATCTACATTCTTCTTAAATAACCATTAAATAGATCGATACAGAATTATTTATCACCACTAATAATAATATGTCTAACAATTTATAGCTTCATAGTGATTATTTATAACTAATTGGCCTAACCATCCGTCATAAATAGATAAATCAGACGTGTTAAAAATAATGTGGTTAATCAGTATTAAATTATTGTAATCCACTCATATTAGGGAATATATTATAATCTCTGAACTAAATTGACAATTGATGTGAATATAATTATTATATAACATAGTTGATTAATCAATACAATCAATTAAAATTACATTAGTCGCCATTGTAAATCATTGTGTTGATTTTAATAATATTTGTTTTTATTTATCGCGGACAAGCCCCAATTGCAGTAACTTTAATGTGGATTACGAAATATCAGCTTTTTGATGTGGCTGAGCTACAATTTTAATTCATTTATACATGAATACTACAATGAATACCACTACTATAGTACGGGTAAGAGATCAACAATATACATTTATTATTCTTATTATGCCCTTTCAGTAGTTAAATATAGATATTGAGTACTTATGAGCAGTTAAAGAATCCATCAGGGCCAAAATTACTTACGTTACTTAAATTCTTTACGATATTATTATTTTTAAATTCAATTTCCTTGCAAAAGGTAGTAAGAAGATGTGAAGTTTCATATATCTAATATAAGATAAGCCCTTCAGTCTCAGTTTTGGTTCCATTGCAGTTCCAGTCTACAAAACATATTTATTAAAAGTTGCGAATGATAAAGTAATGTCAAGTAATACTTGGTATAAAAGAAAGACAAATGCCTCATCACCTACAACACTAGTTCCTCAAGATACTCTCATCATTTTCTAACAAAGCCCTACAATTTTAAAGCATTGTCCGAGAATGTCCTTGTCCATATTTGCAGCTGTCATTTTCAAGTCAATAATAACGTAAACGTGTGCGTAGAATATTGTTTTTCATTTATAATGATATTATAAAGATAAATCTTTTTTTTTCTTTGTAACGTTGTTGTTGTAATAAGCTGCGTAACTACTGAACTGATTTTAACAATTATTTCACCTACAAGACTAGAAATCTACAGATGAGTAACATAGTTTATTTTATACGATATTTTCAAAGAATTGGAACGCCAGTGACAGCAGAGTATGTTAAAATGGAAAGGCATGAAGACTATTAAAAACGTTATCTTATGTCAACGCAGTTGAAGTAGAAGGCAATAGCTAGTTAATAGTTATTATATGGTATACAATGTTTAATAATTATTTTAAATTATTATAAAATTATTACATAACTAATTATTGTTTACAATAAACAGTTATTTCTGTATTTCTAATCGGTAAACAAATTATAATTTCAATAATTTTAAATGAATTGACATTGCTACAGACGATATGTCCAGGACGACAATCAGTTAGTGTCGGGTCTCCTCGTGTGTGTACACATATACGTGCATATCGAGGCGTTGTCCTACGAACAAATTGTTCTAAAATGGTGGACTTTTATAAAATCTTTAATCATTTATAGGATTTATCTTAGAATAAAAATGTAAGGTATATTTTCTAGTAATAAGTAGTAATTTTTCAGATTTCTAACCCCAGGGATTTAGGTAATGAAAATGTCAGTAAATCTCCTTTAGTCGAAATAAAAATTAAGGGATGTAATATATACTTTGCCTTGAAAACAATTAGTCTCATCACATATTATATTTATAAAAATGTAATTCTATTTATAAATATTACCTAATATTAAACGGTCCACCTAGTTCCGAGGTGTAATAATTGATGACCCGTTGGCACGCTCCCGTGGTGTGAGTGCCCAATTATTGTCTCACCCGCCTCAGGCTTCTCCGTAAAAAACATAAGATTCAACATTACTAAAAATTATAAAACAAAAACAATTACTTTCTATATAATTTAAAATTTATTTTATCTTCTTTAAAAAAGTTATAAGGAATTAAAAAATTACATATTAATTTAATAGGTAGATTAATTTATCACAAGGGCGTCTTCCTCATTATCTGAATCCGTTTCAAGTTAAGTCTTAAGTTAACGAAGGTAGACACAATACTCGGCCTGGAATCGTGACATACTTCCATCAAACGTGAATTTTAATCTGTAACTTAATATACATTCAATGTCTAATAATAATATTACTTGGATTTGGACGACACCGGAGTAAACTTAGAATGCAATGAAAGAATATTTTGTGTTTATATACTTGGGTTTATATATTAGGCAAATGTTTGTATTTTGTTCAAAGATATTTATTTAAGATTCCGCAACTGTTCACAATAGTAACTATAGTACAAAACGTCACAGTTCAGTTACTTTAAACAACCTTTTACCCATTAATTAAGTTTTCTTTGCTAACAACGTATTACAAGAAATTACTAAACACTTGTAGTGTACAGCACGGTCAGCAATGACTCGCAACACGTAAGTCGAGTAACGCTCCGTCTCATATCAGAATTATTTATCCAAATATAATATATTTATCCTGTTATTCTAATGTTATTTTATGTGTAAATTCTAAATAACAAATGTTACATTATTATAAATCAATATATCCTAATCTATTTAATTATCCTAATCTTAAATTAGTATCCTTTACATTTTAAAGTTTTGATTAATCCAAATATTTTTGTATTTTATATGAATGGTCTCTGTTTGTGAAGTTTTTAAAACAAATAGTGCAAAAAATTTGTTTTTAGGGAAAATGACTCGTTGTATGTAGCCAAAAGGCCACGTGTAAAATTCTTTTTTTTAATTAATTTATTGCTTCTGTATGGACAACTTAAAACGTTCTATCCTGTTAAGAACATTATTAATACTTGGCAGTAATTAAGTAAAATGTGGATTAAATAACATTTTTCACAAAATATACAATTTCTAAACTGTAATATTTATTTAACACAATATTTAATATTCCTTTTCAATATAAATCATGTATGAATAAATAAAATGTTATTTTGTTCATGAAATTGATATCATATTGCATTTGAAGAGGCTGTTACGGGAATGTCAACCACGTCAAATAACTTTCTGCGTAAAAATAACAGTTTTTAAACTTCATACACCACATTTTAGTTCAAGCGAATACTATATAAAGTATAAACCAAAATTTATCAGTATCCATTAATAAAATACCTTTTAATATAAAATATTTTGTAAATAAATGAGGAAATAAAAAATATGATAGTATATTTTTATTAAATTATTAATGGTTGTATTATATTTCTTTGAAATTAAATGTAAGTATATTCGGATTCGGTAACTAGTCGCGTGGCTTGAATGTACAAACAATAGCTTTTAATTTAGATTCGACGGAGTCTGTGTATTTATATATCTCTATATTTCATAAAATATCAATTCTAAATCAATTCATTCATCAGTAATACTTAACAATCAAATAACAATCTTATAAATAAAATAAAACGTAAAATATTCCAACAAAACTACTCCATACAAAATAATAATCTGACAAATACATACTTTTTTTCCCGCTACTCCATAACAGTCCCTGTAGTAACGTATGATATGGCGTGAAGCTAAGTAAGTAAGTAAATCTTTACATCTATGGTACTACATATATGAGAGCCGTCTACATAATCTTAAAATAACCAAGATAGAAAAAATAATATAGTAAATTTAACAAGATAGAACAAATTGGTATAATCTGTAATCTTGACTTGATCGGATTAAAGCATCTAGTTAATTAGATCGTAAGATAAAGGGATTGTATTCTAATATTGTTTTTATTTTATAAAAGTATGTACGGATCATCTCTTAGAAAGGGAATATAATCTTACAATAGAGCATTGCCGGAACGTGATATTCATAAATTAACTGGTATGTGGAAGGACGTAGTTGGAGGTTGGTGTGTGGATGAAGGTGATAAAGATGATATTGTAGCCGGTGACTGCTATTGCGATATTGAAAACCGGACACAGGTATAAGATAAATGCGGTAGAAGTCACACTATTTTGTTGTACTGGATCAAAACATCAAGTGTGGAAGTAAGATGCATTTTTCCAAATTTGACAAAATTCGAATATCATTTAAAAAGTGATCCTAAGATATATCAATAACATCTTTTCAGTAATGAAATAGTAATATTGAGTGCGACACAGCAAGAAAACATTTTACTTATTGTAAAAGAAGTATTGTTTAAATCTTTTTATGGGATTAAATTATCTTTCCATCGTATTTATGTATATGTAATATGTTAATGGGTATCGCACTAGCTGTAAACACTAATTGAAAATACTTAGAATGGCGCACCTGTTAGACAAGATTATATCTATAAATTTTTGAAAAATTGTCAATTTCAAATTATTACATTATAATAATTATAGCGCAAAAATATGTGCGTAAATAAAAAATATTACTAAAAGAAAATTAAACGATAAATAACATGAATTACAGTTTTGTATTGAGTTATTTATTTAATCTAAAAGAAAATATAAAAGCAGAAAGAAAAATCTCTTCGTTTTCTTTTTCCCTTAGTATGGAGGCAGTAATTGTTTTTACTTCGAATCGTGTCAATAGCGCTTAAGTACACCATATTGAAATATCTCAAATCAATTTATGTTTAAAAAGTTTTTTTTTCATATAAAACATTGTTTACTTATATTAGAAAATATCTCATTACAAATATGGGAATATATTTAAATGTAGACAATTAAATTACATTTTTGGAATGAATTCTGATAAATTTTGATCTATACTTTATATAGTACTGTTTTGAATAAAGAATATGTGGTGAATTTTGTTTAAAAAATTATTATTTTCGTTTATATGATTGGAAACCTTAATTAAGATCACTTCGTTTTTGCACGGAATATTTATTTGATGTGGTTGACATTCTCCGCAACAGCCTCTTGATATCCAATATGATACCAATTTCGTCAACAAAATAATATTTATTCATACAGAATTTCTATTAAATAGTAGATAAATGCTATGTTTTTTACTATCCAGAATATAATATTATAATAAATTGAAGAATATTCATTTATTTAATCAAATTTTACTTAAATATTAACAATATTATGTTAGTGTTATTAATAGGATTTAATGTCTGAAGTTGGATTAACAAAAACAATAAATTATTAGAAAGTCATTTTACAAGCGGCATTCTTATATATCTATAATTTATCCAAATAACTGAATTATGGCATTACTAGTTTTAAAAACGTCACTTACAGAGACCATTCATATAGGAATTTAAAGATAGAATAGGATTTTGAATTAAATATAGGAAGTAATAAATGTAAAAATAAAACAAAACTGATTCAAAATTGGGACTATCCGATTAAAATTTAAAAATATTTTTATTCTAGTAGACATGTACACGCACTTTAGAGTCGTCAGCTATTACCAGAAAAAAGGTCAGTGTAGTCAGTCTAATAATGCTCTTTTTAAAACAAATTTAACAATATTAGATGTACGCATTATAATTTTAAATGAGTCAACAGCTTGAGATCCACACATTTCAATCCAGTAAAAACTCTTGAGTTATATAATAAGATTTATTTAATAATACACTTGTGATATTAGGTTTAAACTAAGAAAATGAATGTTGAACACGTCTTGTGGAACTTTATTGTATATGCGTACACTCAAGGCCTTAGAGGATTTATTAACTTTTTGAAGACGACTTTTCAGCGTTAGGAATTTATTTATATTTTTTATGTTTATCGTGTGTCCGTCTCTGTTTTTTATACAAGAATTTAAATTTTTGAGTATAAATATTATGTTTTAAATATATACATAAGAGTAGTAATGGATGTTTTAAATAACTTGTCTTTAATGACATCCCTCAGATAGTCCCTGGATTTTTTTGTAAAATAAATATGAAAGCAGCAATTTAGTTAGAACTGTCCCATAATAAATTATTGTAAGACAAATTAATATGAAAATAACTGAAATAATCAGGTCGAACCATATTAACTTTTCTAATTGCAAAAACGGCCGAGCTGAGTTTGCTTGCGAGTGCTGAGTGATAGGATGGGAGAGAGAGACAGTTTCCGATGGGAGTTCAGAGAGAGAGAGAATTTCCGGGTTCAAATCTATCGCAATTTTTAGACAAAGGAACTACTGTAATGTTTTTCATCAAATCTGGGAATATACCGTTTTCAATAAATTTGTTTAAAATTAGGGATAATTGTGAGGCAATTTCATTTATAGTAATGCTAAGTAATTTAAGTGACATACCCCAAAGACCACCGGTCTCTTTTCAGATTTTAGGTTCTAAATGTGTTACAAATTTCATGTGATGAAACAGGTCAATAACTAAATATTTAATACTCTAACGTTATTAGTCAATTTAGCGATTGCGTCAGATAATGAAGAACTTAAATTACCTGTGACTGTTATTGGAATTTCAGTCAAAGAGTCTCAAAAACAGCCGCTCAATTTGTATCACTTTTTACTTTATAGATCCATCAGCAGCCTCAATTTTCCCAATAACACTAGATAAAACGTCCCAAGTTACATTTGTTTTATGATTTTATTTTTATTTATCTTCTGGATTTATGACTTTATTTGTAATTTAAAAATTGACTAAGCTTGTACGCAAACGTTCTTAAATATTTTAGAGAAATGTTTAACTTTATTCAAGAACACCGGGTCATGATTCCATCGCCTCTCACCATATAAATCATATAATATTTTCTCTGCTTTTATGTATTCCTGCGGTATCAAAATCGCTAATTTTAATTTTAAGTTTTAAGTCTTTTGCTATGACTTTTAACTCAAAAATATTGTTATATTCAAATAATAAAAAAAAACGAAAAGTCTAATTATATGAATTATTTGTATTATTTTCAGTTACATCGCCGCTAAACACGATTTGCCCAACATTAAATTTAAAAGTAAGGGTTTTTTGTTGTATATCCGCAAGTAAGTTTTTGGAGCCTTTAAATTTCATGATTAATCAAGAGATAAAATTTTTGTTCACAGTGATCTGACATTATTTATGTTACATTGGCATGAATATTATTTTTATACATTGCATTTATTTCAAATTATAGATTAAAATTCACATTTGATGGAAGTTACGATTCCCGGCCGAGTATTGCGTCTACCTTCTGTTAACTTAAGTGCTAGGACGCACTAGTTGAAAGTGGTTCAGATAATGAGAAAGACGCGCTTGTGATACAATAATCTTGTGATACAATGCTTTATTAAAGTACATTCCTCTTTTAATGCTTATAATATTTTTTAATAAAAATTATTATAATATATATATATATATATATATATATATATATATATATATTAATTACTTATGTTTTATAATTTAACAGTAATACTTGAATCTTGAACCCTTTAAAGAATAGTTTGAAGCGGAAAAGCTAATAATTGGTCACTCATACTATCGGAGTGTGCCAACGGGGCATCAAATGTTACACCTCGGTACTAGGTGCTTCTACAGTGGAAAATAAAGTTCAATCTCATATTATATATAAAGTTATATTTTTTTATAAATATGATAAGAATAATTAATTTTACAAGGAAAATGAAATATATTACAACCTCACTCTTGATCTTTATTTGGACTGAAGCAGTTTTAGTGACTGAAAGCCGAAAACTCTACTTTTCTATGACGTATTTAATCACGGAGATGTCTGACATATTTATAAATTAATTTATATAGAGGTTCATCATTTTAGAAGAGAGAACAAAACCTCAAATCGCATATATATATATATATATATATATATATATATATATACAAAAGAAGAGATGAGATTATCCGATTGACATCTTACCCATATTGTCAATATCAATTAATTTAGAGCTATGAGAATTTATAATTTGTTTACTAATTAGAAACACAAAAATAACTGTTTCAGTTATTGTTGTTATAAAAAATAAAAGTTTCTACTTTGTAGGTAAACTTGTAAACAAATATTATATAGCATATGATATACATTTCTTTAATAAAAAAATATAATTTAATCTGTTTTGTTTGTCAAAACAAAGACATGTTTATCACTATTGTGTACTTCAAAATGTAACATGATAAACTAGCTGATTCCCGCCCGCTTTGCTGGGCAAATAATAACAAAGAATCGCAAACTATATGTGGGTTAATTGAAAATAATCACAAATTGTATGTGGGTAAATTGAAAATAATCACAAACTGTATGTGAGTTACGGAACCCTAATCCTACGAATAAACATAGTGAGAGGCCAAATAATTTTAATTTTTACTGCAATGAAATGAGAGAAGGGAGGGAGCGGGGGGTAAACTTTGCAGTTTTTTAGCTGTAACTTTCTCCTTTCCTAAAAATCCTTTCTTCTTAAAAATCCTTTCTTATTGCAGCTATTCAATATGTCAGGAGTCTTGTGTCTAAATTTCAGCTTTCTAGGTATAACGGTTTGGGCTGTAGAGCGATGAATGAGTCAGTGAGTGAGTGTCTTTGTGCTTTATATATTAAGATATTTACGTTACAACGAAATATTTTAATGATTTTTGCAACGAAGAAGACACAGATAACTGAATAAAAGACTACGAACACCTAGAACGTAATATGAATACATATATTTATTCATTATTGTACAGTTATTTTTAACTAACTTATGAAATGTATTCTTTTTAATTATTAGTCTATTCTTGATTCCACATTTTAACGGAATAATACAACCTATCTCTATTATATAGCGGGTACTTACTTTGATGCCACTGATAATGTAGACTTGTAGTCTCGTAGGTGAAATAATTGTTAAAATCGGTTAAGTACAAAGAAACAAAACATGTCACTTTATATAATAATATCAGTATAAATGAAAACAATATTCTACGCACACGTGCATGTTATTATTCCGATATTAATATTTCATCAAAAACATACAGGTACGTGTAAATCAATATTTACGTCAAAGAGAATCACTCCGTCACATCGGCGGGTTTCAAACCGAGTTAACCTAATACTCACATCGGGTTATCGATGGATCTAAAATTTGTATAGAAATCCGCCCGAAGCGATCCACGTGGCCGCAGGCAGATTCACTTACGACAAACACTCGTCTGACATGACCCCATTGCCAATTAGCATGCAGAGGGGATTGTGATTTGATGAAATTGCTCTCTCTCACTACACGATACATTTTGGTACACAATAATACGTCTGTAATCATGTCTGTATATTGCCTAATTATGGCATTGTATCTCTTATACAAAAAATTTATTTATTTATAAATATATTAGTGAAAACGCTTTTTGTAGCTAATGTAAAACTGTTTTTTCGTGTACGAAATATATAATCATAATGCGTAATTTTGGATACTTCTGGTCGGAGGTTTATCTTTGTAGTTGGAGGAGATGAGTACAATTTACTTTCAAGAACTTAGCTCCAAATATAGACAAGGTCTTTCTCGGGTAGTACTTTATTACCAACCATTGAACTCAATTCGACTAACACCATCTCAACCAACCAACGCCGCACCAACTGGACCTGGTGGACTCTTTAACTACTCGTAAATATTTCATATCTATATTTAACTACTGAAGGGGCATAATCAGAATAATAAATGCATATTGTTGATCTCTTATCTGTACTTATAGTAGTGGTATTCATTGTAGTATTCATGTATAAATGAATTAAAATTGTAGTACAGCCAAAAACAAAAGCTGATATTTCATAATCCGCATTAAAGTTACTGCAACTGGGAGCTTGTCCTCGATAAATGAAAACAAATATTAATAAAATCAACACCATGATATACAATGGCGACTAATGTTAGTGTAATTGATTGTATTGATTAATACACTATGTGATATAATAATTATATTCACATCAATTGATAAATTAGTTCAGAGATTATAATATGTTCCCTAATATGAGTGAATAATAATAATTTTACACTGATTGAATCACGTCTTATTCATTTATTTATGCAAGACGGTCAATTCAATTAGTTGTGAATAAAATCACAATGACTCTATTAATTATTTGCCACATTATTATTATTGTAAGACAAACATATCAATATAATGCTATAAGTTATTTGTATTATTGTTGTTATTAATGGTTCTAAATATCTCAATGAATCTTGATTTATAGGGAATTTAATATTGGTTATATTTTCATATATTTGAAGTCATGCAATAGGGAATATAAAAATAACCAGAAACCGGTGAATACAGTGTATATTAATTTATTTTGAACAATTCGTAACAATCAGCGTAAAACAATTTACAGGGAGTGTGTAGTAATCATCGCAATAGGATTGTCACTTTCCAATTACTGGTACGTCGATTGCAACTACGGTCATAGGCATTGCAACGTCCCTTGGCGAAAAATAAAAACATGTTATATTGGTACATATAATAGTAATATAATATTACTAATATTAATTATTAGTAATATTTTACTAAACATATTCTAAAAAACAATTTAAAATAAAGATACCAATTAAGTAAGCCAAAGATTATTCATCTTATATTATAATTGAAAAAAATAATTCCATTTAGTGAATATAATTTAAAAAATATATATATTTAAACCGCTTTATGCACGTGCTGCCTATATCTCATTCATAATAAACCCTAACTAGAAGTCAAGGAGTTCTAATATATTTAATTCATCTATAGATTGAATGAATTACATAAAATTCGACCGGCAGCACGCGTGGCGGGTGAAGATCTTGAGTCGAGAGTCAGCTTTCTCCTAAAGCATAAATATGACCTATTTTAGTTTAATTCGTTATTAAGCGCTTTAGTCCTCTAAAAGCTTTTCATTTTCATACGTTTTAAAACACGTTTCACATTGTAAAGAACCGTAATAAAATGCGATACAATTTACGGATGAAAAAAGATTGAATGGCTGCTGTGAAAAAATCTATTTTGGTTACGGTTTATAATAAAGTAAGCCGCTGCGCTACATGTTTATTAAATAATTTTTTAAATATATTTAACAGAAGATAGAAATAATTTGATGGTGTTATTGTATTTTGAGTAATGATTAAATATGGGTCATTAGATTAGAACGGATTATGAAGTCGGATCTCATTTATTTTCGTAGATATCAAGATTTTAGATCTTTAAATTGTTATATGTACCTTTAAATGTTTATTTTTGGTTAATAATTAAATCCTGAAGTTAAAATGATAAAATATATACAATATGGAGTATGAAAAAAAGAGTAAGTTTTAATAAACAAACTTTAGAACTATAGTAATTAAAAACTAAAAAACTATATGACATTTTGGAACTTTTGTAACTAATCCAGCTCATGGGTTTTTAATATTTTACGTCAACAAAACGCTATCAGAGTTGATATAAATTTATAAAAGCGGTTTCTACTTTCAAGAAAAGTTTCCGATGATACATTATGCAATACAATCAAACAAATTCAGTCTTTTTTTATTTATCTACGAGTAATTATTTATCTACGAGTATATTCACATAAATACGAAGTGATATAATATAACATACATGTCAAAACTCTCGAATTTTTTAATTAGCTTAATGGCATGTAGGACAAACTATTAATGGAATTTTAAAAAAATATTCATAATTATTAAGATATTAGATATATTATAATATATCTAAAATAATGATGAGTAATATAATTATATTTGTTTATAAAATAATTTATATATTTTTAATAAATATAACTGAAATATTCAATTGTAATGTATTAATCTGTTTTATTAGAGGTTTATTGGTTAAATTTATTCCTATGTAAAAATAGTTTAAGCATGGTCCCGAGAGCAACCTCTGTCGCTTCTCGCAGAGCTAATTGGAAAATGAAAATCTTGTTTCAGTCATCTATCGACTGTAGTTACTTTACTCGAGGGACTATTATTAGGACTAAAGTAGGTTTGTTGGAATATTTTGCATGTTATTTTATTTATAAGAAGATTATATGGTATTATTTTAAGTATGAAAAATAAGTTGATTTTGAGTTGATAGTTGATGAAATATACAGAGATATAAACTCTACA
The DNA here is from genome assembly GCA_918358865.1 of Melinaea marsaeus rileyi. Lineage (NCBI taxonomy): Eukaryota > Metazoa > Arthropoda > Insecta > Lepidoptera > Nymphalidae > Melinaea > Melinaea marsaeus. The sequence continues at coordinate 21,083,473 of OU911085.1, forward strand.
AACTCGGTCGAATCTAAATTAAAAGCAATAGTTTGTACATTCAAGCCACGTGAACACTAATAATATACTTATACTTAGTATTTCAAATTAAAATAATATAATAATTAAAATGTTCTAAATCAATATACCAATATCAAATTCAAAATATCAATTAATTAATTTAGTTATTTAGATCTTATTATAAAAGGCTTAGATTGTAATATTATTTTTGTTTTATAAAAGTACAAACAGAACATCTCTTGGAAAGAAAACATAGATTTGCGTCACCAGAGCGTTGCCGGCACGAAATAATAATAAATTGGATTGGTAAAAATCGCGTTATTTAATTATGCTTGATCTAAAATTTTAGCGAGGGAATAACAAACTTTTAATTTACAAACTTTTAACTTATTTTCATATTTGGCGCACAAATTCGTTGAATTTGAATGATATCTTCAACTACTGGACACTAAGGTCTTAAGGGTATCAATAATATATTTTCAATATAAAGTTTTTACTAAACGAAAATAAAAAGGAAAATGCCAATATTTGTAAGAATTAGATTTTTTGATTCAATTATTTATTTAATCTAATCTAATCTAAATATGAAACAAAAAAAAATAATCTATTTATTATTTCTTCCTTGTTCTTGATCGTCCTTGTGTGGAGCCGATAATACGAGTAGGTCTTACTTTGGGTTATGTCCAGAGCGCTTAAGTACACCATTTAAAGTTAACCTTTACAAGCCCGAGATATAATTCGTTATAGTCTAATTACTTAAAGAACGGATATAATAATAATTATCTTAAATTTATCTACTTTATAAAAAGAATTTATTGCATCACAACTATAAGACATTTTATTCTTAATTTTGTAAATATTGCACTTTAAAATATATACTACTTAATTGTATTTTTGGAATGGATACTGATAAATACTTTATATATTATTCTCTTGATCTAAAATGTAATTTTTGCACTTTAAAAACTATTATTTTATGCTTGTTATACGATTGGAAACCTTAATTAAGATCTCTTTATTTTTCAGAAATTTTATTTGATGTGGTGACATTTTCCACAAATACCTCTTCATATGCAATATGATAGCAATTTAAAATATATATTTTTTATTCATACAGGATTTCATTTCAATAGTAGATAAATATTATAATAAATTGAATAATATTACATTATTTACTCTATTTCACTTAATTACTATCAAGTATTAATAGTGTCATTAACAATATTAAACGTCTGAATTTGGCTTTGCAAAAAAAAAAATCTTTAAAAAAGAATATTTTTTTTTAAAAACAGAAGTCATTTTTCGTACAATCATTGTTTTCATTTATCGGCGAAAAGCACCCAAATGCAGTAACTTTTTGATGTGGCTAGTATAAAATATTTGTTCTATTCATTCATTCATATTGCTAAAATAGTAAAAAATGTTACAGACTATTAAAAACTTTTGAATTACCTGTCAACAGATTATTAATCAAACTAATCACAGACGAACATCATAAAAATTTTAATGTGTGACTAAGTATTTTAAATACTAGAAAATGAAATTTCTACTTAACAGGGATATATATATACATACTTTTCTTATAAAAGTAATTTCTTTTATCATATCCCTAAAAAATCTATATTTTATATCTGATGTCTATAACCTACTCGTAATATTCTACTGTAGAAGCACGCAGATAATCTTTATCAGCGGCCTACTTAGTTCTGAGGTGTAATATTTGATGCCCCGTTGGCAAGCTACGCCATTAAGGACTCAACATTCAATTGTTACTATTACTTTATAAAACAAAAACAATTAATATCTATATTATATAAAATGGATTTTATTTTACTTTAAATAACTTTTAACCATTAATAAAGTTTCTATTACTATCAACGTATCAACGTATCAACGTATTTATGTGAATATTACTCTAGAAATTACTAAACTCTTTTGTATTCTAAAGTACGGTCAGCAACCACTCGCAACACATAAGCCGATTAACGCTCCGTATCAGACAGAATCTCTCATTTCATAATTATTTAACTAAATACAAAACATTTATGTTGTTATTTTTTTATTATTTTTATGTATGTATTCTAAATGAAATGTTATACTAGTTTAAATCAATATATCATTTTATCCTAATGTAAAACAGTATCATATCTTATTGCAAGAGATGATAACAAATGGTAGTATTTCATTAAAACGTATCCAATTAGAAGTGAATGTACATACAGTCGCTTACAGGCCCGCTCGAGCGACGACTTCGTCCCTTCTGAACTTTAATTGCGTCCGAACAGTACTCGGCGACGCCGCAAGGTCCCGTATTTGGCAATAAAAGAGAATTTTACTATTTAAAAATGTCTTATATGTTCAATCTGTTTATCCTATTTATGAATCAGATTCCTTCAACTTTTAACGGGTGATGGTCTAAAAGTTTTAATTAATCCTAATTTGTTGTACTTTAAACGAATAGTCTCTGGGAGTGAAGTTTTTAAAACTAGTAATACTAGCATACAAGCTACAATACGGTTTGTAGGGAAAATGACTATCTACTCCTTATATATTTAGGAATGCTACGTGTTATATATGAAATTGGTATCATATTGCATTTGAAGAGGATGTTACGTGTAAGAACGTTATGTGTAAGAACAAATTCTTTTTAACTTAGTAAGATTTAAGATAATTATTTAAATGTATTCTGTAAATAATTTGTAAAGAATGTTATCTCGGGCTTGTAAAGGGTAACCTTAAATAGTGTAAGAACTACTATTGGCACCACATTAGGGCAAGGAGAAAACGAAGGGTAAATCATTGTTTTATATCATCTAGATTAAATAAATAATTGAATCCAAAAAATTCTTAAAAATATTGTAACTTATCCTTTGATTTTCTTTTAGTGGAACGCGTTAATTAGTACAATGTAATAATTAGTAATAATACAAATGCAATAATTAATATAAACTTTGCGAGCAGGCGCGCTATTCGAATCATTTTCAATTAACATACAGCTAGTGCGAAAAGCCATTAACATATTAGAATTAGATTATTGTTATGAACTTGTCGTATTACTAAAAGCTTCAAATATAATTAAATCACATCAAAGTATTTTAAAAATACTACTTTTCATAAAAGTTTAAATGTTTTCTTGCACTCAATATTACTCTTTATACTACTATTGATACGCCTTAAGACCACTAGTTAAATGGTACTCGAAATTAAGTTTTGAGGATAAACATAAAAAGAACTTAATGCTTCTTTTAGATTTCTAGATCAAATACAGTAAAACTTTGCTACTTTTGTCGCCATTGTTTATATATTATTGCCTTCAATTTCCGATATCATAATGTCTGTCACGGGCCACAATATAATTTCTACCATCTTGCTTCTCTCTACTGAAGATAGTATTTCTATAGAAATATCTATGGCTCGTGAGATATGAACCCATTGCTAATTAGCATACAGAGGGGATTGTGATTTGATGAAATTGTTCACTCTCACTAAACTATTATTTATTTACGATATTTTGGTGCATAATAATACACAATCATGTTTCTCTATGGCCTAATTATAATATTTTATCTCTTATACAAAATATTTAAGTTAATAAATCCTTCATGGGTCTGAGTATACGCATATATAATAAAGTTCCACAAGATATCTTAGACCTTCCATTTCTTAGTTTTAAATCTAAAATCAAAAGTTTATTGTTAAATAAAGCTTATTATAACGTTCAAGAGTTTTTAGTGGATCGAAATATGTGGAACTTAAGTTGTTGAATCATTTGCAGGATTTATATTATAATGTACATCACCTATTGTTATATTTCTTTTGAAAAGAGCAACTGTTGAGTTTCTGGCCGGCTCTTCTCAACAGAGCAGCATTCCGAGCCGGTGGTAGCTTGCTTACAGACGGACTACACTGACCTTTTTTTGTATTGTAATAATTGACGATTCAAAAGTGCGTGTAAATGCCTACTTGAATAAAGATATTTTGAATTTATTTATTTAAAAATTTAGCTTTGACAACGGCTTTTTGTTGCTGTATTTAAACTTTTTTATCTGTAGGAAAAATATCATTTTAATGCAGTAATTTTGGATATTTCTTGATTTTTGTAGGTTTATTTTTACATTTGGAAATATAAGTAAGAAACTTCTTTTTTTTTTTTTTTTTTTTTTTCTCTTCTGTTAGCCCTACTGGCAATGACAGCGTCACCGGTGGAATGGACGGGTGCAGAGACCCGTCCTTGAAAAAGGGGGGCCTGAAGGGCCCCAGGGGAACGCGCGTCCTGAGAGCGCCTCCTGTGAGGCTCGGACCACGGTTCAGGACGCCGTTAGGTGGGAAGCGAGGGTTGGATGTGGGTTAGGATTTGACACTAACGTCCTCCGACGGCAGAACGCCGGAGCAACGTGCTTGGATGGGGGCCTCGTCTTCGCCGGCGAAGACGCTGTGTGTGTGTGTATGTGTAGTATTTATGTACGCTTTGCCGCTTTTACGTAGCGTTCCCTAACGTAATTGCGTCGTCCGGATCGAAGTAAGAAACTTAAGTTTTTGAATTAGCTACAAATATAGACAAGGTCATTCTCGGACAATACTTGAGATTTGTATTGTTTTGTCAGAAAATGGTGACGTGTTTTGTGGAACTATTTTTGTAAGTACTTACTTTTAAACCAAGTATTATTTGACATAACTTAATCATTCTTAGCTTGTAAGTGCACTGAGTACAAAGAGAATAATATACCGAAGAAAAGTTAACGCACTTATTTTCCCCGGTTGGCCTTTTAAGTGTTCATAAATACTTAATGTCTGTATTTGTGTACTGAAAATGCATAATAGGACTAAGATTTTATATTGTAGGTCTCTTAGTCATAACACAGAAGTGGTATTCATTGTAGTATTACTGTATAAATGAATTAAAATTGTAGTACAGCCATATTCAAAAGCTGATATTTCATAATCCGCATTAAAGTTACTGCAACTGGGAGCTTGTCCTCGATAAATGAAAACAAATATTATTAAAATCAACACAATGATATACAATGGCGACTAATGTTGTTGTAATTGATTGTATTGATTAATACACTATGTGATATAATAATTATATTCACATCAATTGTTAAATTAGTGCGGAGATTATAAAATGGAATATATTAATATAATTTACCACTTTGTTTTCACCATGACTGATTTATTTATTTAATTAAGACGGTAAAGATACATAATTATAAATAATGACTATGAAGCTCTAAATTAGTAGATATGTTATAGTTACTGGTTGTAAGAAATTAATGCTGCATTTTTTTTCATTTAAGGTTTAATTAGAAAAATGTAGATTGATTTATAATGAATGTAAATATCATTTTTGTTTTTATTCATTTAAAGTCACAAAAAATAACCAGAAACGGGTGAATATAAATCAGCGTAAAACAATTTACAGATAGTGTAGAGTAATCATCAAAATAGGATTGTCACTTTCCAATTATTGGTACGTCGACTGCAACTACGATCATAGGCATTTCAACGTCCCTTGGTGAAGAAATAAAAACATGTTATATTGGTATATATAATAAAATATTATTAAAACATATTCTAAAAATTTATTCAAAATAGAAATATCAATTAAATACGCCAAAGAATATTTATCTTATTCAAATTTAATATTCTTGATTTATAATAAAGTAAGCCACTGCGCTAAATTTTTATGAAATAAAATTGCTAAATATATTATTTAGCTTCATAGATATAAAGATTATGGACCTTCAAATTGTGTTTACTTTCGGCTAATAATTAATTCTTATAGTTCATAATAAAATACATACAATTTTTTTTAAATAACGTTAAATTAATAAAAAAAACTTTAGAAATGTCATAATTAAAAACCGTATCAACATTTCGAAATTTTTTTTACTTGTCTAAGTAGTTATCTGAACTTTTGTAATCCAGCTCATAGGTTTTTAATACTTAACGCCAACAAAGACTTACTATCGAATTTAATACAAATTTATGAAAGGAGTTCAACCTCCAAGAAAAGTTTCCGATGATACATTATGTACTTAAATCAATAAAAAACAACTTTTTCCTAAATACATATAAATGCGAAACGAAACAATAAAAACTGTAAGAAAACTCTCGAGTTTCCAAATTAGCTTAAAGGGACACAAGACAAAACTGTCAACTGAATTTAAATAAATTATTCCTCATTCCTTTAGATATATAAAATAATTTTTATATATATATTAAAGAATTTACTCTTATATTTATCTGTTTTTAGAGGTTTATTTGTAGAAAATTGTTGCTATGTACAAAATAGTTTAAGCGTGTTCGCTTCTCGCAGGGCTAATTGAAAAATGAAAATCTTGTTTCAGTCATCGACAGTTCTATCGACTCTAGTCTTACTTTCCTACAGGGACTGCACTAGCGGGAAAAATACTGTACATTATTATTTGTGAGATTAATATTTTCGATAAAGTAGTTTTGTAGAAATATTTTTCTATTTATTCTGTTTATAAGATTGATATTTGGTATTTTTCTAATAATTTGATATTTAGTTAATATTTGAAATCTAGTGCAATGTAATAGACTATACATAAACACGTCGCGGAATCTAAATTTGAAGCTATCACTTGTACATTCCAGCCATACATACTTGTACGTACAAGCCAGGCCACTAGTTATCGAATACAAATTTACTATAAAGTTTCAAATAAAACTAATAAGCATAGATAATTAATTCCATTTAGCTTAAATAATTGTGTTAGTACAAAAACAATTGATTTAAATTAACTATTTATGTGTACTATATTAAATAACGCTCAAATTAACTTAGTTTTCATATAAATTTAGTGACAGTAACGTTCAAAGTAAATACAAAAAATATATACTAGTTTTGATATTGGACCGTACAAGAATAATAATATTGTAAATGAAAAAACTTTCGAAATATATAAATTTATTTTGTCATATATAGTAATAGCAATTGGACCTTACTTCGCAGCCATTAAAAGATCGCCTCTACCAGAAAATCACCGCACGAACATTATTCTTAAGGTTGTACACTTCTAAGTTTTTAAAACCTTCTGAAGAATTTAGTTCATTTTAAAGTGGTAACATTTTAAAGCAATTTTGATACTTATGATCAAATTTAAAATTCTTAAATTCATTTTAAATATTTTTGAGGCTTTGTTGCTGAGAGTTTTCTTATCGTATAGTTTACTTGATTCTTTCTAACTTGCAATGCTATTATTTACTGTTGAATTGAAAATGTTTTACAACCATTCCATTTATGGTTATGGTATGAAAAAAGACGTTTTTGGTGAGAGAAGGAAGATGTAAAAGATAATCATTTTGATATTGAAAATCGAAGGCAGTAATATATAAATATCTGCAACAAAAGCTGTATGTTTTATTGTACTTGATTTATAAATCTAAATGAGGAAGTAACTTCTTTTCATATTCGGCCTCAAAAGATATTTATGAATATTATTTAACAAGTGATTTTAAGGTGTATCAATAATACATTTTCAATAATAAAACAGTTATATTGTACCCGGTGCTAGCAATAAAAATAAAAATATTACATGTCATAAAAAAAAGTATTTTAAAAAACTTTCATGATGTTGAATTATCTGTCCAATACAATCCAAAATAACAATCATTTCCAATGTGTTAATTGAAAATGATTAGAACAGCGCGCCTGCTTGCCAAGTTTATATCTATTAAGACAAATTTTTGGAAAATTTGGTATTTATATAGTATTATTATTTATGAAAAATTAAAGGTACTTAAATAAAATTAACTCTAAGAACTATATTTTTGGATTGAATTATTTATTTAATCTAAGAAATAATTTGGAGGTCTGATTCTATTCTATCTTACAAGATAATTTCTTCTTTATTTTGAAAATATTTAAATTTAAAATATACAATACAATTAAATTGTGTTTTTGGAATGGATACTAATAAATGTGGGTTTATACTTTATATATTATTCTCTTGAACTAAAATGTGGTGTATTTAGTTTTAAAAAACTATTATTCTATGCTTGTGATACGATTGGAAACCTTAATTAAGTTCACTTCATTTTTACACAGAATTTTAAATGATTTGGTTGACATTCCCCGTAACAGCCTCTTCAAATGCAATACGATACCAATTTCGTGAATAAAATAAAATTTTATTTATTCATACATGATTAATATTAAAAGTAGTTAAATATTCTTTTTTTTTTATTTTTAAATACATATTTATGTAATAAATTGAAGAATATGAAAATATTTAATCCACAGTTTTCTTCACTATTACAAAGTATTGAAATAGTGTTATAAACAGGGTCGAATGTCTGAAATTCGTTTCACAAAAACAATAAATTAATTTGAAAAAAGTTATTTTTCACGAGTTATTCTTTAATATATATAAAAAATATAAAGTTACTTTACCTACAAACTGAATGATGGTATTACTTGTTTTAAAAACTCTACTCTCAGAGACCATTCATATAAAAAAAAAAAAAATAAAGAATTATTATTTAAACTATTTAAAAATTAGGAAAATCAGATAAAAATTTGAAAATGTTAGTAAAATTCTCTCTTATTGTCTAATACGGGACCTTGCGGCGTCGCCGTAGCATACACTAGATGGTCCCCAGTGGACTTATTTCGTCGAAACCCCTACTGTCGGTCACTGAGGAGATCGTTACCTTCAAGGCACGCTAGAAGGCGCGAGTTCAATACACGCTCCTTAATCTTGCAGAGCATAGAGGTGATTGAAATTGGTCTATAAATGGCAGGATCGGCACGGCTGCCTTTTTTTGGGCACTGGTTGCACGTTTGCAAGCTTCCAGGATTTCGGCGCTATTCCAGTCTTGAAAGAGAGGCGATACAGACGTGTCAATACAGGAGACAACTCAGCTGCGCACGTCTTCAGCAGAATGGCTGGTATACCATCAGGACCACTGGCTTTATTCACATCAAGACGACACAATACTCTCCATACCTCTTTGTTAGTGATGCGGATTTCCGGCATCGAAATACCGCAGTGAGGAAGATGTGCTGGAGAAGCATTGCCAGTGTCTAGATGCGAATTATCAGCAAACAGAGAAGCAAATACATTCGCTTTCTCTGTCGCTGTATAGGCCAAAGATCCATCCGGCTTTAGCAGAGCAGGCAGTGAGGGTTGGCAGAAGTTCAACTCGATCGCTTTGGCAAGAGACCAGAAAGCTCGACTGCCAGTAGGTCTGACAGAGAGCTTTTCGCCATTCTTAGCGATTCGATCGCGTCGAGCCTTCCGTAATGCCTTTTTATAGGACTTGGCAGCTTTGTTAAAGGCTCTCTTCTTTGAACGTACATCCGGAGCTTTGCGGCTTCGAGCATCAGCACAAATGAGGTATGCCGAATGTTTGCGGTCTTCAGCACGACCACATTCGGCATTAAACCATGGGCGAGCTTTGCCACCGATGGGTACGTCAGTAAAAGGAATGAAATACTCCATTGCCTGATGCACCACATCGGTTATAGCGCCCGCGCAACTCGACGGATCCAAAGAAGAGAAGCAGACCTGCCGCCAAGGATAAGATGCAAAAAAGTGACGCATCTCATCCCAATCTGCTGACTTGTATTTCCATACTCGCCTAACACCATGTGGTTCGAAAACAGGTGGGGAATATGTAAACACAGATTTCACCAGACAGTGATCGGAGGTTCCCAAGGGGGAGGTGACCTCAACACTATACCTGTCCGGATCAGTTGTCAGCAGAAGGTCCAGGCAATTGGCTGTATGGCCTACTACATCTGGTACCCTTGTCGCTTGCCTCACCAGCTGAAAGAGGTCGAAGGACAACGCAAAATTCCGCGCTTCTCTTCCAGCATGGTCGGTCTTGTGGTACGGGAACAGCCAGTCCTGATGACAGGCATTAAAGTCCCCCAGAAAGACGAGCTGCGCTGAAGGATACTGATGTAGAGCCAAATCAGCAGCCTCACCGAGATGCTCAAATAATTTAGTTGTCTCCTGGTCACCGCTGTGCGAACGGTAAACACAGGAATACAGGATTTTTTCGTTTCCTGTGTCTACTAAAACCCATAGGGAAGAAAAATTGGGGTCTTCAAGGTGACGGAGACGCAGGATACAGAGGTCGTTCCGCGCGTACACACAGACCCCGGCACGCGAGCGAAAGTTGTGCTCTAACGAGTAGCCGGGATAATCCAGGTACGCAGTGCTCAAAGGACATTGTATCTGCGTCTCCGTCAAAAAGAGCAAGTGCGGTTGCTCTGTCTCTAGGTGGTGGTGGACAGGTTGGAGATTAGAGTGCAAGCCCCTGATATTAGTGTGCTGCACTTTGAATGAGGAGGAGTGCAACCGCTGTGAAAACTTGATCTTTTTATTGGCCTTTTTCATTAAAAAAAAATTAAAAATAAGAGTGAATAGGAAGAAACAAGAAACTTCCACACTTTTAGGGTACTTTTACCAGCTATTGAGCCACGGGTATAGTTCCGTTGAGCATCTCTGCACATCTTATTACAGCGGTTACGCAACCACTTGTATTTCTGTAAGTTGACATCTGTTGGTTTCAATTTATATTTGGCTTTGGCGGAATTGCGTTTTGTCATGGAAGATTTAATTTGTAAGCCATGGAGCGGGCAAATGTTTTAGTTTTATAGGACGTAGAGGATCGTGAACATCAAAAATTTGAGTAAGCATAGAATTAAAGATCGTGAGTTTGTCATCCATTGTAGCAGCATTCATAATTTAATAGTAATACTTGAATCTTCAGCCCTTTATGGAGTAGCTTGAAGCGAGAGAGCCAATAATTGGGCACTCACACCATCAGAGTGTACCAACGGGGCATCAAATATTAAACCTAGGCCGCTTAGGAGATTATCTGCGTGCTACTACAGTGGAATAGTAGGTTATATTTATCAGATATTATATAAATAGAAATAGATTTATATATATTTACTGAGATTTACTGATTGGTTTATCACCTAAAACGCTGTGGTTAGAAAGCCCAAATTTCGAAAGCGTAATTACTCAAAAAGATATCTAACATTCTTATTCCAAGATAAATCATATAAATGATTAAAAATTGGATAAAGGTGTGCCATTTTAGAAAAAAGAAATATTCGTTTTGGACTATTTGTTTGTGGGACAATGCCTCGATATGCATATCTGCATAGATATGTACGTACGAACACATGTACCCATACATAGGAGACACGAGCCTAACTGATTGTCGTCCTGGAACACACTCGTAAACACTTTATAGCACTTTCTTACAGACAACCTTTGAAGATTAACAATAAGTGATCAGAAGGGAGAGTGCAAATGATAATACATGTTAATATCCATAGATTATAAACATACTTATATTAAACAAGAAATTATCATAATAATTTGTTTAGTGATTAGAAATACGACAATAACAATTATTGTAAAAAAAATAAAAGGAATGATTGTGTAATAAGAAATAAAAGTTTCTACTTTAAGAAATATTTGTGTAATAAAAAATAAAATTTCTTCATTGTGGAATGGAGAATAAATACTTGTAAACAAATATTATATATAGCATACCTATAATATGAAAATCATTTATATAAAACCATAATTTCGTTTTCTTGTCATAATTCAAAGACATGCTATCACTAGTATTTACTTTATAATGTAACATAAAAAATATTTATGTTACAGCGAAAGTATTCAATACTTTTTCCAACAAAGAACGACGCAAATAACCGAATAAAAGACTCCGTAGACCCACAACGTATTCTGAATGCTACACTGTAATCAACACCTCAACCTTTCAATACTACTCTACAGAATTATATTTATTTTATGAAAACATTTACATTTAGAATAATTATTTATTACTGTACAGCATGCACTTTTTATTAACTAGCTATTGCCCGCGCCTTCGCCTGCATTGACATAAGATAACGATCTTATGGAACGCATTTATTTTTAAAGGTTTCATGACGTTCCATTTTCACATACTCGGACTTCACCGGCGTCCCAATCCTTTGAAAACATAGGGATAAAAGACATTCCCTTACTCCTTATATGGGATAATGTAGATTTGTAGTTTTGTCTTGTCTAGTCTTAAAATCTCTTCAGTAGTTACGTAGCCTACTCGTTACAAACAATCAAACGATTTCACTTTATAATATCAGTAGATATAAATGAAAACAATATTCTACGCATAAGTGCATGTTATTATTCCGATATTAATATTTCATCAAAAACATACAGGTACGTGTATATCAATATTTACGTCAAAGAGAATCACTCCGTCACATCGGCGGGTTTCAAACCGAGTTAACCTAATACATCGGGTTATCGATAGATCTAAAATTTGTATAGAAATCCGCCCGAAGCGATCCACGTGGCCGCAGGCAGATTCACTTACGACAAACACTCGCCAGACATGACCCCATTGCCAATTAGCAAGCAGAGGGGATTGTGATTTGATGAAATTGCTCTGTCTGACTAAACGATTTATTTTGGAACATAATAATATATAATCATGTCTGTCTATTGCATAATTATGATATTGTATCTCTTATACAAAGTAGATATTTATTTAAAAATATATTTTTAACAAAGGCTTTTTGTTTATGTATTTAAACTTTTTTACACATAGGAAAAATATTATTTTTATGGTGTAATTTTGGATATTTCTTGGTTTTGGTAGGTTTATCTTTGTAGTTGGAGGAAAGAGTAAGAAACTTAACTTTATGACTTAGCTACAAATATAGACAAGGTCTTTATCGGACAATGCTTCAGAAAATAATGAGGTGTTCGAACTACTTTTTTAAGTGATGATTCTTTCGTGTTTCTTTAAAACCAAATATTACTTGACATTCCTAACTTGTAATAAATTTGTCATGTAGACCCGAACTCCAATGGAACCAAAGCTGAGGACGAAGAAATAGTTATATATTATCTTTTGCTAGTCCACTTAGTAAAAAAAAAATATATGGTGCAAAGAAAAAGCAACTGGACCTGGTGGATTTTTTAACTATACATAAAAACTTAATATCTGTATTTAACCTCTGGCAGAGCATAACAGGAGTGATGAACTTATATTGTAGGTTTCTTAGTAGTGGTATTGTAGTATTAATATATAAATGAATTAAAATTTTATTCCAGCAACATTTAAAAGCTGGTATTCCATAATCCACATTAAAGTTACTGCAACTGGGAGCTTGTTCTCGATAAATGAAAACAAATATTATTCAAATCAACACAATGATTTACAATGGCGACTAATGTTAGTGTAATTGATTGTATTGATTAATACACTATGTGATATAATAATTATATTCACATCAATTGTCAATTTAGTACAGAGATTATAATATATTCCCGAATAAGAGTGAATTAAAATAATTTTACACTTCATTTTTTGTGATTTATTTATTTATTCAAAACGGTTAAGCTAATTAGTTATAAATAATGTCTAAGAAGCCATTTATTAGTAGATATATTATTATTACTAGTGTTAAGTTTAATTAGAAAAATGTAGATTGATGCATTCATTGTAGAATATAAATATTTTTCTGATTTCATAAAATTAAAATCACGAAAAAATTACTAGAAACGGGTGAATACAGTGTATATTAATTTATTTTTGAACAATTCATAACAATCAGCGTAAAACAATTTACAGGGAGTGTGTAGTAATCATCGCAATAGGATTGTCACTTTCCAATTACTGGTACGTCGACTGCAACTACGATCATAGGCATTGCAACGTCCCTTGGTGAAGAAATAAAAACATATTATATTCTCATATATAATAAAATATTATTAATATATATTCTAAAAATGAATTTGAAAAAAAAATACCAATTAAATATGCCAAAGAATATTTATCTTATTCAAATTTAATATCCTGTGATAAAAAAATATTTAACTATTAAATGAATATAATTTTGAAAAATATATTTGAACCGCTTTTTGTACGAGCTGTCTATATCTCATTCATAATAAACCCTAATTAGAAGTCAATGAGTTTTAATATATTTAATTCATCTATAGATTGAATGAATTACAAAAACTTCGACAGGCAGCACGCGTGGCGGGTGAAGCTCTTGAAACGAGAGTCAGCTTTCTCCTAAAGCTAAAAAAAAATAAAATAGGTCAAATTTATGACCTATTTTAGTTTAATTCGTTATTAAGCGCTTTAGTCCTCTAAAAGCTTTTAATTTTCATATGTTTTAAAATATGTTTCACATTGTAAAGAACCGTAATATTATAATATGCAATACAATTTACGGATGAAAAAAAATATAATGCCTGCTGTGAAAAATTCTATTTTGGTTATGATTTATAATAAATTAAGGCGCTGCGCTAAGTGTTTATTAAAAAGGTTTTTTAAAAATACACATTTAACAAACTGATTTTATATTTTATATTTTAGTTAAGTAATAATTTTATGATAATATTATCTTTTGAGCATATTTGTAATCAACGCTGTCTTCATATTCTTTAGTTTCTAGATTAGATAGATGTTGACTGTCATATAGTTTCACAGATATAAAGATTTTGGTCCTTCTAATTGTCTTTATTTTCGGCTAATAATTAACACTAAACCCACCAAGTATCGGTCAAATTGACCGTTCTTAAACTTTTGTAAAACTTACACAATTTTAAACGTTATAATATCGTTATCAAACTACATGACAATTCTTAGAATATGCATATAATATTTTTTTCACCTTTTACTTTTAGTTATTTCCATTATTACCTGCGTTATATTATAAAATAATTTTTAATTACCGTTCAATTTGACCGCGTGCGGTCGGAACAGGTATACAAGAATTTTTAGGTTTAGTGTTAAATCCTGTAGGTAACACGATAAAATATTTACAATATATAGTAAACAAAGGTTAGGTTCTAATAAATAAAGTTAGGAACTATTGCAATTAATAACACAGGCACACAAAAAAAAAAACATCATGAACCAGAGGGGAGACCCCATTATTCTTAGGTTTTTGGGATCGCTGAAACCGAATATGACAATAAAAACTAATTTTAAATGCCCGTTTTCCCGCTAGCACCCCCTTACTAGCTCTTAAGGGGTGAAAATTGAAATTTTTGTATAAAATCAATATAGATGTGTATTTCTACGTTTTTTGGGATGTTGAAACCGAAAATGATAACTAAAAATAAATTCATGACCACTATCACCCCCTACCACCCCTTAAAGGGGGTGAAAATTTCAATTTTTCTATAAAATCAAGATAGATGTGTATATTTCTACGTTTTTTGGGATGCTGGAACGGAATATGACAACCAAAAGTGAATTTGATACCTCTTTTACTCAATACCATCCCCTAACCACCCCTTACGGTGGGGGGGGGGGGGTAGTTTCAATTTTGTATAAAATCAAGATGTATGAAGAAATTTTAACGATAAATGACATGTTTATCAAACTAGTTTGAGGTTACTTTTACCTCTTATATTAGAAATTCAAATGCTTTATCGATCAGAAGTATCTGATATTTATTCATGATTTAATTCTACTCTTAGCGTAACCCAGGAACAACGGCGTGGACGTAGTAGATTTCTGTTCCCTTTTGGAGTGCTGGATTAAAGTGAGTCCCCTTGCCTCTCACTATCCGGGGTGCTGAATTAAAGTGAGTCCCCTTGCCTCTCACTATTCAGCGTCTACCTGTTTCTACGATAACGAACTCTCTTGTAGTCAAAAGTTCTTCTAAGTGGTTTCCTTTTATTGGTTCTTTTTTGTTCTGGCAAATCTCTTTTTAAATTCCAACATTAGTCTGCTAACATAGGCAGAGAAGAATAGAGGCATAGAATTAGGTTCAGCATCTTTTAGTCTCCTAAATTGTCAGGAAAATAGTAACAATTCTATTTCGGATGCATAGAATTAGGTTCAGCATCTTTTAAGCGTTTTATAAGACTGCCGGATGGATAACAGTATAAATAGAATTAAATAGAAAAGTAAGGGGTGGTAAGGGGGTGATAGTGGTCATGAATTTATTTTTAGTTATCATTTTCGGTTCCAGCATCCCTAAAAACGTAGAAATACACATCTATCTTGATTTTATAGAAAAATTGAAATTTCCACCGCCTTTAAGGGGTGGTAGGGGGTGATAGTAGTCATGAATTTATTTTTAGTTATCATTTTCGGTTTCAGCATCCCAAAAAACGTAGAAATACACATCCATCTTGATTTTATACAAACATTTAAATTTTCACCCCTTAAGAGGTAGTAAGGGGGTGCTAGCGGGAAAACGGGCATTTAAAATTAGTTTTTATTGTCATATTCGGTTTCAGCGATCCCAAAAACCTAAGAATAATGGGGTCTCCCTTCTGGTTCATGATGTTTTTTTTTTTTGTGTGCCTGTGTAATTATCGAAATTTTGGAATGAAAAGGTGTTCAACCTTCAAAAAAAGTATGCCATGATACATTATTTTTAAATAAAAAAAAAATTCTTCTCACTCTCTACATACTTATAAATACAAAACGAGAAAAAAATATAAAAACTCAGAAATTTTCAAAATAGTTTAATGAAACATAAGACAAAACTTGTAAGTGAATTTAAATAAATCATTCATCATTCTTTTACATCTTTTATAATATTAAATAATTTTATAAACAGTTTACATATTTGTTATAAATATAATTGAAGTGATCAATTGTGATACTTTAAAATGTTTTATTAGAGGTTTAGTTGATTTTTTTGCTATATAGAAAATAGTTTAAGCATGTCGCTGTCGCTTCTATTCCGGTCTAATTGGAAAATGAAAATCTTGTTACAGCCAACGACAGTTCTATCGACTGTAGTTACTTTCCTCAAGGGACTATTATGCAGTAGTGGAGAAAATATATATTATTATTTGAGGTTAATAATTTAAAATATTTGTGTTTTAGATTTATTGGAATATTTCTTATTTTATTTTATTTATATAAATATTAATTTAAGAATGACGGACGAATAATTTGATAATATAATATAAACTAAAAGACACGGTTGAACCTAAATTTATAGCTATTGATTGTACATTCAAGCCTCGCCACTAGTTATGGAATACTAATATACTTACTATATAGTTTCAAACAAAAATAATTATAAATATATTTTGTATATTAAAACACAATCTATTTGTATATTTATCAAATCACAAGTACCTGTATATAACATTAGCAGCATTGATTGTATTGCTTAATAAGCATAGATAATTAATTCCATTTAGCTTAAATAATTGTGTTAGTACAAACACAATCGATTTAAATTAACTATTTATGTGTACTTCATTAATTAACGCTCAAATTAACTAAGTTTTAATTTAATTTTAGTGGCAGTGACGTTCAAAGTAAATAGAAATATATATATATATACAAGTTTCGTTATTTGGACATAGAAAAATAATAATATTCTAGATAAAAAGACGTTTTAAATATATAAATATATTTTGTAGCATATAGTAACAGCAATTGTGCTTCACTCCGCAGCCATTAAGAGGTCGCCTCCAAAAGAAAGTCACCGCACCAATGAGAGTGTAAGGCTGGGCACTTCTAAAAGTTTTAACACCTTCTTAAGAGTTTAGTACAACTATATTTTAAACCAATTTAAGTATCACTTATTATCAAATTTTAAAATCTTAAATTCACTTACATCAATATTTTTTGTGGATTTGATGCTGAGAGTTTTCCTACCGACTTTATATGATTCTAACAGCGCGCTAATCGAAAATGAAATGCTTTTCCAGTTATTGACAGCTTAGCATTTTTTATTTATTGCAACACTATTATTTACTGTTGGATTGAAAATATATTCACGTTAGTTACCTTTTATATTAAACGTACAACCAATCGACTTAGTTGGAACAGTAATCACTGTACGAAATACAATTTTTAATTAATATATTTTAGTGGTCTATAATCTATATAGACATAAAAACACATATTATGTGAAAAAAATATATTAATTTTGCTTGTTTGTGCCTTTAGAATCTTGTCGCTATTTCCAATTCCCATGTTTTCTCTCTTCAAATTTATCAATAGATTGATTAAAAATGTAACTATTCTGACGCTAATAAGGATAAGACACAACCAGTGTTATTATAAAGAAATCGTAGTTTCACAGAAGCATACTAAAAAAACATTACCTTCATAAAATATCTATTCCAATAAACAAGAGAGAAAATAATCTTTCAAATAAAATAGGATAAAACATTTTGGAATAATCTGTGAAAAAATAAAGGTTGCTTTGATTGGATTAAAGCATCTACTTAATTGGATAGTATAATCATTTTTAGTGAGAGAGGGAAGATGGTATTGTAGCCCGTGACAGACATTTTGATATTGGAAATCGCAGGAAGTATTATATAAATAGTTGCAACAAAAGTTGCATTGTTTTGTTGTACTTGGCCTTAAAATATAAATGAGGAAGTGACTGCTTTTCATATTTTTTAATATTAGTTAACAAGTGATTTTAGAATTATCAATAATATATTTTCAATATGAAACAGTAATATTGCACTCTAGCAAAAAAAAATTATATAAAAAAGTATTTTTAAAATACTTTCATGAGGTTGAATTATCTCTCCATTCATATGGAGCTTTTAGTAATACGTTAAGCTCATAACAATAATTTCCAAAGTGTTAATGGATATCGCACCAGCTGTAAACACTAATTGTAAATGATTAGAACAGCGCGCCTGCTTGCCAAGTTTATATCAATTAAGACAATTTTTGGAAAATTTGGTATTTCAAACTATTACATTATAACAATTTAATTTAATAATATATTCATATTAATAACGAAAAATTTTAAGTACTTAAAAAAAGATACTTCTAAGAATTGCATTTTTAGGTTCAATTATTTATTTAATCTAAGAGAAAATTTGGAACAAAAAGGTGTTCTCTTCGTTTTCTTCGCGCCCTAGTGTAAAGCCAAATTTTGGTATTACTTTGTATCATGTGAACAGCGCCTATTTAAAAACACCATTTAAGGTCTGATTCTATTCTATCTTACATATAAGATATTTTCTTCTTTATTTTTATAATATTTCAATTTAAAATGTATACAATTAAATTGTATTTTTGAAATGGATACTAATAAGTTTTGGTTTATACTTTATACCTAATATATTATTCTGTTGAAATAAAATGTGGTGTATTTTTTAAAAACTATTATTTTGCATTTGTTATACGACTTGAAGCCTTAATTAAGATCACTTTATTTTTACACGGAATGTTATTTGACGTGGTTGACCTTCCCCATAACAGCCTCTTCGAATGCAATATGATACCAATTTCGTGAACAAAACAACGTTTTATTTATTCAAACATGATTTATATTGAAAGCACAAATGTATATAAAATATTTTTTATGTTTTTCAAAATACATCTACATAATTAGAAGACTATGAAAATATTTAATCCACATTTTACTCCACTAATATCAAGTATTGACATAGTGTTATTAAAGGGATCGAACGTCTGAAGTAGGCTTTACAAAAACAATAAATTAATAAAAAAAGTTGTTTTACATGTGTCATTCGTAAGTGTATATAAGGAGTAGATAGTCACTTTACCTACAAACTGAATTATGGCACTACTTGTTTTAAAAACTCTACTCACAGAGACCATTCATATAAAATAAAAACATTAAAGAAAACTATTTGAAAATTAGGAAAATCAGATGAAAATGTTAAATGTTACTAAAATTCTCTTTTATTGTCGAATACGGGACCTTGCGGCGTCGCCGTGTACTGTTCGGACGTAATTAAAAGTTCAGAAGTGACGAAATCGTCGCTCGAGCGGGTCTGTAAGCGACTGTACGTAAATTCACTTCTAATTTTAGACGATTTAATGAAATACTACCCAAATGATAGTATTTCGTTAAAACGTCTCAATTACATTCTTACACTGCTTACACCGGTTTTGTCAGTACTATTTTTAAACATTATTATTATTATTATGTATTGAATGTATTTTAAGTTACAGATTAGAATTCACATTTGATGGAAGTATGTCACGATTCTGTGCCGAGTATTGCGCCTACCTTCGTTAACTTAAGTGCTAGGACGCACTGGTTGAAACTGATTGAGATAATGAAAGAGACTCGCTTGTGATATAATAATCTATGCTTTAATAAAATACATTTCTTTTTTAATCCTTTTTATATTTTTTAATAAAGGTTAATTTTATATTATATGGATATTAATTAGATTTGTTTTATAACTTAATAGTCATACTTAAATCTTCAGCCCTTCATGGAGTAGCTTGAAGCCAATAATTGGGCACTCACACCATCAGAGTGTACCAACGGGGCATCAAATGTTAAACCTAGGCCGCTTAGGAGATTATCTATATCTATAGATGCTACAGTGGAATAGTAGGTTATATTTATCAGATATTATATAAATAGAAATAGATTTATATATATCTTATACCCCTCTTAATTTTTATTTAGACTCAAGAAGATTTACTGACTGGTTTATCACCTAAAATGCTGTGGTTAGAAAACCCAAATTTCGAAAGCATATTTACTCGTAATTACTCAAAAAGATATCTAACATTCTTATTCTAAGATAAATCATATAAATAATTAAAAATTGTATAAAGGTGTGCCATTTTAGAAGAAAGAAATATTAGTTTTGGACTATTTGTTTATTGGACAAAGCCTCGATATGCACGTACGTACGTACATAGACATGTACGTACGAACACATATACCCATACATAGGAGACACGAGCCTAACTAATTGCCTTCCTGGAACACACTCGTAAACACTTTATTGCACTTTCTTACAGACAACTCTTGAAGATTAACAATAAGTGATCAGAAGTTATAGTGCAAATGATAATACATGTTAATATTCATAGATGATACGAAATACGAAAATAACAATTATTGTAAAAAATGGTGTAATAAGAAATAAAAGTTTCTACTTTAAGAAATATTTGTGTAATGAAAAATAAAATTTTTACATTGTGGAATGGAGAATAAATACTTGTAAACAAATATTATATATAGCATACCTATAATATGAAAATCATTAATATAAAACCATAATTTCGTTTTTTTGTCATAATTCAAAGACATGCTATCACTAGTATTTACGTTATAATGTAACATAAAAAATATTTATGTTACAGCGAAAATATTCAATACTTTTTCTAACAAAGAACGACTCAGATAACGGAATAAAAGACTCCGCAGACCCACAACGTATTCTGAATGCTATACTGACATCAACAGCTCAACCTTTCAATACTATTCTACAGAATTATATTTATTTTATGAATAGTTTTATATTTAAAATAATTATTAATTATTGTACAGCATGCACTAGCTAGCTAGCTAGCACATTAACTAGCTATTGCCCGCGCTTTCGCCTGCGTTGACATAAGTTAACGATCTTAAGGAAACCAATTTTTTTATATGGTCTTGACGTTTCATTGTCCTCTGATTTCACTGGGTTCCCAATCCTTTGAAAACATAGGGATAAAAGATCTTCCGTTACTCGTTGATTATATAGATTTGTAGTCTTGTAGATGAAATAATTGTGAAAAATCTCTTCAGTAGTTACGTAGCCTACTCGTTACTAACAAACAAAACACTTCACTTTATAATATCAGTATAAATGAAAACAATATTCTACGCACACGTGCATGTTATTATTCCGATATTAATATTTCATCAAAAACATACAGGTACGTGTAAATCAATATTTACGTCAAACAGACTCCGTCACATCCGCGGGTTTCAAACCGAGTTAACCTAATACTCACATCGGGTTATCGATGGATCTAAAATTTGTATAGAAATCCGCCCGAAGCGATCCACGTGGCCGCAGGCAGATTCACTTACGACAAAAACTCGTCAGACATCGGATTGTGATTTGATGAAATTGCTCTCTCTCACTAAACCATTTATTTTGGAACATAATAATACATAATTATGTCTGTCTATTGCATAATTATGATATTGTATCTCTTATACAAAGTAGATATTTATTTAAAAATATATTTTTAACAAAGGCTTTTTGTTTATGTATTTAAACATTTTTACATGTAGGAAAAATATTATTTTTATGGTGTAATTTTGGATATTTCTTGATTTTGGTAGGTCTATCTTTGTAGTTGGAGGAATGAGTAAGAAACTTAACTGTATGACTTAGATACAAATATAGACAAGGTCTTTATCAGACAATGCTTTAGAAAATAATGAGGTGTTTGAACTACTTTTTTAAGTGATGATTCTTTCGTCTTTAATTAAAACAAAAAGTAATATCAAACAAAAAAAACAAAAAAACAAAAAGTAATCAAGTAATAACTTGACATTCCTAACTTGTAATAAATATGTCATGTAGACCCGAACTCCAATGGAACCAAGGCTGAGGACAAAGAAATAGTTTTATATTACCTTTTGCTAGTCCACTAAGTACAAAAAAATTATATGTTGCAAAGAAAAATCGCCGCACCAACTGGGCCTGGTGGATTTTTTAACTACTCATAAAAACTTAATATCTTTATTTAACCTCTGAAAGAACATAATAGGAGTGATGAACTTATATTGTAGGTTTCTTAGTAGTGGTATTGTAGTATTAATATATAAATGAATTATAATTTTATTCCAGCAACATTTAAAAGCTGGTATTTCATAATCCACTTTAAAGTTACTGCAACTCGGAGCTCGTTCTCGACAAATGAAAACCAATATTATTAAAATCAACACAATGATTTACAATGGCGACTAATGTTAGTGTAATTGATTGTATTGATTAATCAACTATGTGATATAATGATTATATTCACATCAATTGTCAATTTAATACAGAGATTATAGTATATTCCCGAATATAAGTGAATTACAATAATTTTACACTTTATTTTTGTGATTTATTGATTTATTCAAGATGGTTAAGCTAATTAGTTATAAATAATGTCTAAGAAGCCATTTATTAGTAGATATGTTATTATTACTAGTGTTAAGTTTAATTAGAAAAATGTAGATTGATGCATTCATTGTAGAATGTAAATATTTTTTCTGATTTCATAAAATTAAAATCACGAAAAAATTACTAGAAACGGGTGAATACAGTGTATATTAATTTATTTTTGAACAATTCGTATTAATCAGCGTAAAACAATTTACAGGGAGTGTAGAGTAATCATCGAAATAGGATTGTCACTTTCCAATTACTGGTACGTCGACTGCAACTACGATCATAGGCATTGCAACGTCCCTTGGTGAAGAAATAAAAACATGTAATAAATATTATATAAATTAAAATATTATTAATATATATTCTAAAAATTAATTCGAAATAAAAATACCAATTAAATACGCCAAAGAATATTCATCTTATTCAAATTTAATATCCCGTTATAAAAAAAATATTTAACTATTAAATGAATATAATTTTGAAAAATATATTTGAACCGCTTTTTGTACGAGCTGTCTATATCTCATTCATAATAAACCCTAATTAGAAGTCAATGAGTTCTAATATATTTAATTCGTCTATAGATTGAATGGATTACATAAAGTTCGACCGTCAGCACGCGTGACGGGTGAAGCTCTTGAGTCGAGAGTCAGCTTTCTCCTAAAGCATAAATATGACCTATTTTAGTTTAATTCGTTATTAAGCGCTTTAGTCCTCTAAAAGCTTTTTATTTTCATATGTTTTGAAACACGTTTCACATTGTAAAGAACGGTAGTAAAATGCGATACAATTTACGGATGAAAAAAGATTGAAAGCCTGCTGTGAAAAATTCTATTTTGGTTATGATTTATAATAAAGTAAGCCACTGCGCTAAATGTTTATTAAGTAGGTTTTTTAAAAATACATATTTAACAAACTGATTTTATATTTTATATTTTAGTTTCGTAATAATTTTATGATAATATTATATTTTGACCATATTCGTAATCAACGCTTTGTTCATATTGTTTAGTTTCTAGATTAGATAGATGTAGACGGTCATATAGTTTCATAGATATAAAGATTTTGGTCCCTCTAATTGTCTTTATTTTAGGGTAATAATTAAATCCTGTAGGTAACATGATAAAATATATACAATATATAGTAAACAAAGGTTAGGTTCTAACAAATAAACTTAGGAACTATTGCAATTAATAACTATTGAAATTTTGGAATGAAAAGGTCTTCAACCTTCAAATTTAATTTCATAATGTATCATCCCATGATCCCACGAAATTAAATTTAAAAAAAAAATCTAATTCTCTACATACTTATAAATACGAAACGAAAAAAATATATAAAATCTCAGGAATTTTCAAAATAGTTTAATGAAATATAAGACAAAACTTTTAAGTGAATTTTTAAATAAATCATTCATCATTCTTTTACATCTACTATAATATTAAATAATTTTATAAACAATTTACATATTTGTTATAAATATAACTGAAGTGATCAATTGTGATACTTTAAAATGTTTTATTAGAGGTTTAGTTGATTTTTTTGCTATATAGAAAATAGTTTAAGCATGTCGCTGTCGCCTCTATTCCGGTCTAATTGGAAAATGAAAATCTTGTTACAGCCAACGACAGTTCTATCGACTGTAGTTACTTTCCTCAAGGGACTATTATGCAGTAGCCGGAAGAATATATATTATTATTTGAGGTTAATAATTTAAAATATTTGTGTTTTAGATTTATTGGAATATTTCTTATTTTATTTTATTTATATAAATATTAATTTAAGAATGACGGACGAATAATTTGATAATATAATATAAACTAAAAGACACGGTTGAACCTAAATTTATAGCTATTGATTGTACATTCAAGCCTCGCCACTAGTTATGGAATACTAATATACTTACTATATAGTTTCAAACAAAAATAATTATAAATATATTTTGTATATTAAAACACAATCTATTTGTATATTTATCAAATCACAAGTACCTGTATATAACATTAGCAGCATTGATTGTATTGCTTAATAAGCATGGATAATTAATACCATTTAGCTTAAATAATTGTGTTACTACAAACACAATTGATTTAAATTAACTATTTATGTGTACTTCATTAATTAACGCTAAAATTAACTAAGTTTTAATTTAATTTTAGTGGCAGTGACGTTCAAAGTAAATAGAAAAATATATTTATATACAAGTTTCGTTATTTGGACATAGAAAAATAATAATATTCTAGATATAAACGTTTTAAATATATAAATATGTTTTGTAGCATATAGTAACAGCAATTGTGCCTCACTCCGCAGCCATTAAAAGGTCGCCTCCAAAAGAAAGTCACTGCACCAATGAGAGTGTAAGGCTGGGAAGTTCTAAAAGTTTTAACACCTTCTTAAGAGTTTAGTACAACTATATTTTAAACCAATTTAAGTATCATTTACTATCAAATTTTAAAATCTTTAATTCACTTACATCAATATTTTTTGTGGATTTGATGCTGAGAGTTTTCCTAAGGACTTTATATAATTCTAACTGCGCGCTAATCGAAAATGAAAATGCTTTTCCAGTTATTGACAGCTTAGCATTTTTTTAATTATTGCAAAGCTATTATTTACTGTTGAATTGAAAATGTTTTCACGTTAGTTACCTTTTATATTAAACGTACAACCAATAGACTTAGTTGGAACAGTAATTACTGTATGAAATACAATTTTTAATTAATATATTTTAGTGGTCTATAATCTAAAAATACATATTATGTAAAAAAATATATTAATTTTGCTTGTTTGTACCTTTAGAATCTTGTCGCTATTTCAAGTTCCCATGTTTTCTCTCTTCAAATTTATCAATAGATTGATTAAAAATGTAACTATGCTGACGCTAATAAGGATAAGACACAACCAGTGTTTTTTATAAAGAAATCTTAGTTTCACAGAAGCATACTAAAAAAACATTATCTTCATAAAATATCTATTCCAATAAACAAGAGAGAAAATAATCTTTCGAATAAAATAAGATAAAACATTTTTTAATAATCTGTGAAAACTTAAAGGTTCCTTTGATTGGATTAAAGCATCTACTTAATTGGATAGTATAATCATTTTTAGTGAGAGAGGGAAGATGGTATTGTAGCCCGTGACAGACATTTTGATATTGGAAATCGCAGGCAGTATTATATAAATAGTTGTAACAAAAGTTGCATTGTTTTGTTGTACTTGGCCTTAAAATATAAATGAGGAAGTGACTGCTTTTCATATTTTTTAATATTAGTTAACAAGTGATTTTAGAATTATCAATAATATATTTTCAATTTGAAACAGTAATATTGTACTCTAGCAAAAAAAAATTATAAACATTACATGTTATACGAAAAAAGTATTTTTAAAATACTTTCATGAGGTTGAATTATCTCTCCATTCATATGGAGCTTTTAGTAATACGTTAAGCTCATAACAATAATTTCCAATGTGTTAATGGATATCGCACCAGCTGTAAACACTAATTGTAAATGATTAGAACAGCGCGCCTGCTTGCCAAGTTTATATCAATTAAGACAATTTTTAGATTTTTTTTTATTTCTAATTATTACAATATAACAAGTTAATTTAATTATATATTGATATTATTAACGAAAAATGTAACGTACCTACTCGAATAAAGATACTTCTAAGAATTGCTATTTTTGGGTTCAATTATTTATTGATCTAAAAGAAAATTTGGAAAAAAAAAGTGTTCTCTTCGTTTTCTTCGCGTCCTAGTGTAAAGCCAAATTTTGGTATTACTTTGTATCATGTGAACAGCGCTTATTTAAAAACACCATTTAAGGTCTGATTCTATTCTATCTTACATATAAGATATTTTCTTCTTTATTTTTATAATATTTCAATTTAAAACGTATACAATTAAATTGTATTTTTGAAATGGATACTAATAAGTTTTAGTTTATACTTTATACTTAATATATTATTCTGTTGAAATAAAATGTGGTGTATTTTTGAAAAACTTTTATTTTGCATTTGTTACACGATTGGAAACCTTATTAATTAAGTTCACTTTATTTTTACACATAATTTTATTTGATGTGGTTGACATTCCCCGTAACAGCCTCTTCAAATGCAATATGATACCAATTTCGTGTACAAAATAACATTTTATTTATTCATACATGAATTATGGCAGTAGTCTGCTTTACAGGCTTCAAAAAATCGATTTTTCGTTTTTGTCTTAAATCTATTCCAAAACTATCCAAGAATATGTGTTCAAAATTTTAGAGGCCAATTCGACATATTTTCGAAGCTAGATCAGTTTTAGTGGCCGAGCGTCGAGAAGGTGCGAATGCTCGGGCAGACCCGAGCGCGCGCGCTCCGCCCCTTCGTGTATTCTATTGTTTGATTATACTCGTATATACCTGAAAAGATTGAACGGTCCTTTGAAATATTATTTGGAGGTTCTAGAAGGTCTGTGTCGAGTAGTTGTTGGGATAACGGTATACAATGTAACGGTAAACTATAGCTCTCGGAATCGGCCTCTACACTGCTATTTGTAGCGTCAACTTTCAGTTTCATTTTGTATTTTGCCGAGCGCACATCGAAATGTCTAGCTACCCGAAAGGTGGTCGATGTAAAAGACAGCGTGCTGCGGAACCGCGAAAGCGAAAATTTCACGGCAATCGTTTTACCAGTGTATCATCGGACGACGGAGACTTACACACGAGTCGCAGTGAGCAAAAGTTGAAGGCAGCAAGCAGCGATGATATGACGATTTATTGACGCGGTGCTTAGGCGGACACACTCAAAATTCGAACGAATCGTTCAATTCGATTGTGTGGCGCTTAAATCCGAAACATGTAAATTCCGGCTATAAAATCGTCGAAATAGCAGCAAATATAGCCACAGGCATTTTCAACGAAGGCTATTCAGCTGTGCTTTCTACCATGCAGCTCCTCGATATTGTCATCGGGCAGCAATGCAAAAATTTTGCTGACACCGTCGATGCTGAGCGCATAACGCGGGAGAACCGGCGCGCATCACTTTCCAGCAAGGAGGCTCGTACAGCTCGAAGATCGGATAGCCTCCGCCAAAACGAGTTTTTTGACGAAGAGGAAGGATTATTGTATGGCCCGGATATAGCCGATTAACATCTAATTAGTGTAAGTATCCAAAAACTTAGATTTTTTTGGACCGAAAACTTTACAGCCCGTTTTCTCGAGTTTTCATTTTCACAAGTTTTGGAAAACGGTGCCGGCGATAGTAAAAACAATATATGTCCGATCGAAAAAAACCAAAGTGATCTAGCTTCAGTATTGAATTATCTTCTATTTGAACTAAAAAAGTTGGACAAAAGTACTATTTAAATTACTTGTTTTGCAACTTAAAGTGATTTTTTTTTTTCAAAAAAGGGAATTTTTATTCAAACTTCGAAAAAATTTGGAATTTCGTCATTTCTTCGGTATTTTTTTAGTTCATATAGAAAAGGAACTTATAAAAACTAAAAAAAAATTTGGTTCCACTGTTTCAGATGCATCGCACGACCTCCATCACCGGCACCGATTTACGAGTGCACACTCCAGGCCCCCCAGAAAAATCGTTACAACTTTGGCAAATTTCAATAATTTGTAATAATAAAAATTGTTTTTTAAAGCTTGAATATAATATACTATCGTCTCAAAATTTCGTTTACCGCAATCATTTTCTTCCCTTTCAAAAAAATTGTTGAAAAAACGCTTTTTTTTCGGCTCCTAAAGCAGACTACTGCCTTATATTGAAAGTAGATGACTACATATTTTTATTTTTAATTACATATTTACATAATATTTTGAAGATTACATTGAAGAATATGAAAATATTTAATCCTCAGTTTTCTTCACTATTATAAAGTATTGAAATAGTGTTATAAACAGGGTGGAATGTCCGAAGTTCGCTTTAAAAAAACAATAAATTAATTTAAAAAAGTTTTTTTCATGAGTGTTTCTTTAATATATATAAGAAATAGAAAGTCACTTTACCTACAAACTGAATGATGGCATTACTTGTTTTAAAAACTCTACTCACAGAGATCATTCATATAAAATAAAAACATTAAAGAAAACTATTTAAAAATTATTAATATCTGATAAAAATTTGAAAATGTTAGTAAAATCTCTTTTATTGTCTAATACGGGACCTTGCGGCGTCGCCGAGTATTGTTCGGACGCAATTAAAGTTCAGAAGTGACGAAGTCGTCGCTCGAGCGGGCCTGTAAGCGACTGTATGTAAATTCACTTCTAATCTGAGACGTTTTAATGAAATACTATCCAAATGATAGTATTTCGTTAAAACGTCTCAATTACATTCTTACACTGTTTACACCGGTTCCGTCAGTATTATTTTTAAACATTATTATTATTATTATGTATTGAATGTATTTCAAGTTACAGGTTAAACTTCACATTTGATGGAAGTATGTCACGATTCTGGGCCGAGTATTGCGTCTATCTTCGTTAACTTAAGTGCTAGGACGCACTGGTTGAAACTGATTCAGATGATGAAAGAGACGCGCTTGTCATAAAATAATCTATGCTTTAATAAAATACATTTCTGTTTTAATTCTTTTTATATTTTTTAATAAAGGTGAATTTTATATTATATGTATATTAATTAGATTTGTTTTATAACTTAATAATAATAATTGAATCTTCAGCCCTTTATGGAGTAGCTTGAAGCGAGAGAGCCAATAATTGGGCACTCATACCATCAGAATGTGCCAACGGGGCATCAAATGTTAAACCTAGGCCGCTCAGGAGATTCTGCGTGTTATCTACTACAGTGGAATAGTAGGTTATATTTATCAGATATTATATTATATGTAAATAGAAATAGATTTATATATAATACCCCCTCTTAATTTTTATTTAGACTGAAGGAAATTTACTGACTGGTTTATCACCTAAAACGCTGTGGTTAGAAAGCGTATTTACTCGTAATTACTCAAAAAGATATCTAACATTCTTCTTCTAAGATAAATCATATAAATGATTAAAAATTGTATAAAGGTGTGCCATTTTAGAAGAAAGAAATAATTAGTTTTGGACTATTTGTTTGTGGGACAAAGCCTCGATATGCATATCTACATAGATATGTACGTACGAACACATGTACCCATACATAGGAGACACGAGCCTAACTGATTGTCGTCCTGGAACACACTCGTAAACACTTTATAGCACTTTCTTACAGACAACCTTTGAAGATTAACAATAAGTGATCAGAAGGGAGAGTGCAAATGATAATACATGTTAATATTCATAGATGATAAACATACTTATATTAAACAAGAAATTATCATAATAATTTGTTTAGTGATTAGAAATGCGACAATAACAATTATTGTAAAAAAAATAAAAGGAATGATTGT
Organism: Melinaea marsaeus rileyi; assembly: GCA_918358865.1. Taxonomy (NCBI): domain Eukaryota; kingdom Metazoa; phylum Arthropoda; class Insecta; order Lepidoptera; family Nymphalidae; genus Melinaea; species Melinaea marsaeus. Next base: position 21,113,770 of record OU911085.1, read on the forward strand.
GTAATAAGAAATAAAAGTTTCTACTTTAAGAAATATTTGTGTAATAAAAAATAAAATTTCTACATTGTGGAATGGAGAATAAATACTTGTAAACAAATATTATTTATAGCATACCTATAATATGAAAATCATTTATATAAAACCATAATTTCGTTTTCTTGTCATAATTCAAAGACATGCTATCACTAGTATTTACTTTATAATGTAACATAAAAAATATTTATGTTACAGCGAAAATATTCAATACTTTTTCCAACAAAGAACGACGCAAATAACCGAATAAAAGACTCCGCAGACCCACAACGTATTCTGAATGCTACACTGTAATCAACACCTCAACCTTTCAATACTACTCTATAGAATTATATTTATTTTATGAATACATTTACATTTAAAATAATTATTTATTATTGTACAGCATGCACTTTTTATTAACTAGCTATTGCCCGCGCCTTCGCCTGCATTGACATAAGATAACGATCTTAATGAACGCATTTATTTTTAAAGGTTTCATGACGTTCCATTTTCACATACTCGGACTTCACCGGCGTCCCAATCCTTTGAAAACATAGGGATAAAAGACATTCCCTTACTCCTTATATGGGATAATGTAGATTTGTAGTTTTGTCTTGTCTAGTCTTAAAATCTCTTCAGTAGTTACGTAGCCTACTCGTTACAAACAATCAAACGATTTCACTTTATAATATCAGTAGATATAAATGAAAACAATATTCTACGCATAAGTGCATGTTATTATTCCGATATTAATATTTCATCAAAAACATACAGGTACGTGTAAATCAATATTTACGTCAAAGAGAATCACTCCGTCACATCGGCGGGTTTCAAACCGAGTTAACCTAATACATCGGGTTATCGATAGATCTAAAATTTGTATAGAAATCCGCCCGAAGCGATCCACGTGGCCGCAGGCAGATTCACTTACGACAAACACTCGCCAGACATGACCCCATTGCCAATTAGCATGCAGAGGGGATTGTGATTTGATGAAATTGCTCTGTCTGACTAAACGATTTATTTTGGAACATAATAATATATAATCATGTCTGTCTATTGCATAATTATGATATTGTATCTCTTAATCAAAATAGATATTTATTTAAAAATATATTTTTAACAAAGGCTTTTTGTTTATGTATTTAAACTTTTTTACACATAGGAAAAATATTATTTTTATGGTGTAATTTTGGATATTTCTTGGTTTTGGTAGGTTTATCTTTGTAGTTGGAGGAATGAGTAAGAAACTTAACTTTATGACTTAGCTACAAATATAGACAAGGTCTTTATCGGACAATGCTTCAGAAAATAATGAGGTGTTCGAACTACTTTTTTAAGTAATGATTCTTTCGTGTTTCTTTAAAACCAAATATTACTTGACATTCCTAACTTGTAATAAATTTGTCATGTAGACCCGAACTCCAATGGAACCAAAGCTGAGGATGAAGAAATAGTTATATATTATCTTTTGCTAGTCCACTTAGTAAAAAAAATATATATGGTGCAAAGAAAAAGCAACTGGACCTGGTGGATTTTTTAACTATACATAAAAACTTAATATCTGTATTTAACCTCTGGAAGAGCATAATAGGAGTGATGAACTTATATTGTAGGTTTCTTAGTAGTGGTATTGTAGTATTAATATATAAATGAATTAAAATTTTATTCCAGCAACATTTAAAAGCTGATATTTCATAATCCGCATTAAAGTTACTGCAACTGGGTCCTCGATAAATGAAAACAAATATTAATAAAATCAACACAATGATATACAATGGTGATTAGTGTTATTGTAATTGATTGTATTGATTAATACACTATGTGATATAATAATTATATTCACATCAATTGTCAATTTAGTACAGAGATTATAATATATTCCCGAATAAGAGTGAATTAAAATAATTTTACACTTCATTTTTGTGATTTATTTATTTATTCAAAACGGTTAAGCTAATTAGTTATAAATAATGTCTAAGAAGCCATTTATTAGTAGATATATTATTATTACTAGTGTTAAGTTTAATTAGAAAAATGTAGATTGATGCATTCATTGTAGAATATAAATATTTTTCTGATTTCATAAAATTAAAATCACGAAAAAATTACTAGAAACGGGTGAATACAGTGTATATTAATTTATTTTTGAACAATTCGTAACAATCAGCGTAAAACAATTTACAGGGAGTGTAGAGTAATCATCGAAATAGGATTGTCACTTTCCAATTACTGGTACGTCGACTGCAACTACGATCATAGGCATTGCAACGTCCCTTGGTGAAGAAATAAAAACATATTATATTCTCATATATAATAAAATATTATTAATATATATTCTAAAAATGAATTTGAAAAAAAAATACCAATTAAATATGCAAAAGAATATTTATCTTATTCAAATTTAATATCCTGTGATAAAAAAATATTTAACTATTAAATGAATATAATTTTGAAAAATATATTTGAACCGCTTTTTGTACGAGCTGTCTATATCTCATTCATAATAAACCCTAATTAGAAGTCAATGAGTTCTAATATATTTAATTCGTCTATAGATTGAATGGATTACATAAAGTTCGACCGTCAGCACGCGTGACGGGTGAAGCTCTTGAGTCGAGAGTCAGCTTTCTCCTAAAGCATAAATATGACCTATTTTAGTTTAATTCGTTATTAAGCGCTTTAGTCCTCTAAAAGCTTTTAATTTTCATATGTTTTAAAATATGTTTCACATTGTAAAGAACCGTAATATTATAATATGCAATACAATTTACGGATGAAAAAAAATATAAGGCCTGCTGTGAAAAATTCTATTTTGGTTATGATTTATAATAAATTAAGGCGCTGCGCTAAGTGTTTATTAAAAAGGTTTTTTAAAAATACACATTTAACAAACTGATTTTATATTTTATATTTTAGTTAAGTAATAATTTTATGATAATATTATCTTTTGAGCATATTTGTAATCAATGCTGTCTTCATATTCTTTAGTTTCTAGATTAGATAGATGTTGACTGTCATATAGTTTCACAGATATAAAGATTTTGGTCCTTCTAATTGTCTTTATTTTCGGCTAATAATTAACACTAAACCCACCAAGTATCGGTCAAATTGACCGTTCTTAAACTTTTGTAAAACTTACACAATTTTAAACGTTATAATATCGTTATCAAACTACATGACAATTCTTAGAATATGCATATAATATTTTCTTCACCTTTTACTTTTAGTTATTTCCATTATTACCTGCGTTATATTATAAAATAATTTTTAATTACCGTTCAATTTGACCACGTGCGGTCGGAACAGGTATACAAGAATTTTTAGGTTTAGTGTTAAATCCTGTAGGTAACACGATAAAATATTTACAATATATAGTAAACAAAGGTTAGGTTCTAATAAATAAAGTTAGGAACTATTGCAATTAATAATTAATTATCGAAATTTTGGAATGAAAAGGTGTTCAACCTTCAAAAAAAGTATGCCATGATACATTATTTTTAAATAAAAAAAAAAATTCTTCTCACTCTCTACATACTTATAAATACAAAACGAGAAAAAAATATAAAAACTCAGAAATTTTCAAAATAGTTTAATGAAACATAAGACAAAACTTGTAAGTGAATTTAAATAAATCATTCATCATTCTTTTACATCTTTTATAATATTAAATAATTTTATAAACAGTTTACATATTTGTTATAAATATAATTGAAGTGATCAATTGTGATACTTTAAAATGTTTTATTAGAGGTTTAGTTGATTTTTTTGCTATATAGAAAATAGTTTAAGCATGTCGCTGTCGCCTCTATTCCGGTCTAATTGGAAAATGAAAATCTTGTTACAGCCAACGACAGTTCTATCGACTGTAGTTACTTTCCTCAAGGGACTTATTATGCAGTAGTGGAGAAAATATATATTATTATTTGAGGTTAATAATTTGAAATATTTGTGTTTTAGATTTATTGGAATATTTCTTATTTTATTTTATTTATATAAATATTAATTTAAGTATGACGGACGAATAATTTGATAATATAATATAAAGGTTGAATCTAAATTTATAGCTATTGATTGTACATTCAAGCCTCGCCACTAGTTATGGAATACAAATATACTTACTATATAGTTTCAAACAAAAATAATTATAAATATATTTTGTATATTAAAACACAATCTATTTGTATATTTATCAAATCACAAGTACATGTATATAACATTAGCAGCATTGATTGTATTGCTTAATAAGCATAGATAATTAATTCCATTTAGCTTAAATAATTGTGTTAGTACAAACACAATTGATTTGAATTAACTATTTATGTGTACTTCATTAATTAACGCTCAAATTAACTAAGTTTTAATTTAATTTTAGTGGCAGTGACGTTCAAAGTAAATAGAAAAATATATATATATATATACAAGTTTCGTTATTTGGACATAGAAAAATAATAATATTCTAGATATAAACGTTTTAAATATATAAATATGTTTTGTAGCATATAGTAACAGCAATTGTGCCTCACTCCGCAGCCATTAAAAGGTCGCCTCCAAAAGAAAGTCACCGCACCAATGAGAGTGTAAGGCTGGGAACTTCTAAAAGTTTTAACACCTTCTTAAGAGTTTAGTACAACTATATTTTAAACCAATTTAAGTATCACTTATTATCAAATTTTTAAATCTTAAATTCACTTACATCAATATTTTTTGTGGATTTGATGCTGAGAGTTTTCCTATCGACTTTATATGATTCTAACTGCGCGCTAATCGAAAATGAAAATGCTTTTCCAGTTATTAACAGCTTAGCATTTTTTTAATTATTGCAATGCTATTATTTACTGTTGAATTGAAAATATTTTCTATTAAACGTACAACCAATCGACTTAGTTGGAACAGTAATTACTGTACGAAATACAATTTTTAATTAATATATTTTATATAATAATATAATAATCTATATAGACATAAAAATACATATTATGTAAAAAAAATATATTAATTTTGCTTGTTTGTGCGTTTAGAATCTTGTCGCTATTTCAAATTCCCATGTTTTCTCTCTTCAAATTTATCAATAGATTGATTGAAAATGTAACTATCCTGACGCTAATAAGGATAAGACACAACCAGTGTTTTTTATAAAGAAATCTTAGTTTCACAGAAGCATACTAAAAAAACATTATCTTCATAAAATATCTATTTCAATAAACAAGAGAGAAAATAATCTTTCAAATAAAATAAGATAAAACATTTTTTAATAATCTGTGAAAACTTAAAGGTTCCTTTGATTGGATTAAAGCATCTACTTAATTGGATAGTATAATCATTTTTAGTGAGAGAGGGAAGATGGTATTGTAGCCCGTGACAGACATTTTGATATTGGAAATCGCAGGCAGTATTATATAAATAGTTGCAACAAAAGTTGCATTGTTTTGTTGTACTTGGCCTTAAAATATAAATGAGGAAGTGACTGCTTTTCATATTTTTTAATATTAGTTAACAAGTGATTTTAGAATTATCAATAATATATTTTCAATATGAAACAGTAATATTGTACTCTAGCAAAAAAAATTATAAACATTACATGTTATACAAAAAAAGTATTTTTAAAATACTTTCATGAGGTTGAATTATCTCTCCATTCATATGGAGCTTTTAGTAATACGTTAAGCTCATAACAATAATTTCCAATGTGTTAATGGATATCGCACCAGCTGTAAACACTAATTGTAAATGATTAGAACAGCGCGCCTGCTTGCCAAGTTTATATCAATTAAGACAATTTTTTTATTTCTAATTATTACAATATAACAAGTTAATTTAATTATATATTGATATTATTAACGAAAAATGTAACGTACCTACTCGAATAAAGGTACTTCTAAGAATTGCTATTTTTGGGTTCAAGTATTTATTGATCTAAAAGAAAATTTGGAAAAAAAGGTGTTCTCTTCGTTTTCTTCGCGCCCTAGTGTAAAGCCAAATTTTGGTATTACTTTGTATCATGTGAACAGCGCTTATTTAAAAACACCATTTAAGGTCTGATTCTATTCTATCTTACATATAAGATATTTTCTTCTTTATTTTTATAATATTACCATTTAAAATGTATACAATTAAATTGTATTTTTGAAATGGATACTAATAAGTTTTAGTTTATACTTTATACTTAATATATTATTCTGTTGAAATAAAATGTGGTGTATTTTTGAAAAACTATTATTTTGCATTTGTTACACGATTGGAAACCTTAATTAAGTTCACTTTATTTTTACACATAATTTTATTTGATGTGGTTGACATTCCCCGTAACAGCCTCTTCAAATGCAATATGATACCAATTTCGTGTACAAAATAACATTTTATTTATTCATACATGAATTATATTGAAAGTAGATGACTATATATTTTTATTTTTAATTACATATTTACATAATATTTTGAAGATTACATTGAAGAATATGAAAATATTTAATCCTCAGTTTTCTTCACTATTATAAAGTATTGAAATAGTGTTATAAACAGGGTGGAATGTCCGAAGTTCGCTTTACAAAAACAATAAATTAATTTAAAAAAGTTTTTTTCATGAGTGTTTCTTTAATATATAAGAAATAGAAAGTCATTTTACCTACAAACTGAATGATGGCATTACTTGTTTTAAAAACTCTACTCACAGAGATCATTCATATAAAATAAAAACATTAAAGAAAACTATTTAAAAATTAGGAAAATCTGATAAAAATTTGAAAATGTTAGTAAAATCTCTTTTATTGTCTAATACGGGACCTTGCGGCGTCGCCGAGTATTGTTCGGACGCAATTAAAGTTCAGAAGTGACGAAGTCGTCGCTCGAGCGGGCCTGTAAGCGACTGTATGTACATTCACTTCTAATCTGAGACGTTTTAATGAAATACTATCCAAATGATAGTATTTCGTTAAAACGTCTCAATTACATTCTTACACTGTTTACACCGGTTCCGTCAGTATTATTTTTAAACATTATTATTATTATTATTATGTATTGAATGTATTTCAAGTTACAGGTTAAAATTCACATTTGATGGAAGTATGTCACGATTCTGGGCCGAGTATTGCGTCTACCTTCGTTAACTTAAGTGCTAGGACGCACTGGTTGAAACTGACTCAGATAATGAAAGAGACGCGCTTGTCATAAAATAATCTATGCTTTAATAAAATACATTTCTGTTTTAATTCTTTTTATATTTTTTAATAAAGGTGAATTTTATATTATATGTATATTAATTAGATTTGTTTTATAACTTAATAATAATAATTGAATCTTCAGCCCTTTATGGAGTAGCTTGAAGCGAGAGAGCCAATAATTGGGCACTCACACCATCAGAGTGTACCAAAGGGGCATCAAATATTAAACCTAGGCCGCTTAGGAGATTATCTATATCTATAGATGCTACAGTGGAATAGTAGGTTATATTTATCAGATATTATATAAATAGTAATAGATTTATATACATATTATACCCCCTTCATTTTTATTTGGACTGAAGGAGATTTACTGACTGCTTTATCACCTAAAACGCTGTGGTTAGAAAGCGTATTTACTCGTAATTACTCAAAAAGATATCTAACATTCTTATTCTAAGATAAATCATATAAATGATTAAAAATTGTATAAAGGTGTGCCATTTTAGAAGAAAGAAATAATTAGTTTTGGACTATTTGTTTGTGGGACAAAGCCTCGAAATGCATATCTACATAAATATGTACGTACGAACACATGTACCCATACATAGGAGACACGAGCCTAACTGATTGTCGTCCTGGAACACACTCGTAAACACACTTTATTGCACTTTCTTACAGACAACCTTTGAAGATTAACAATAAGTGATCAGAAGGGATACTGCAAATGATAATAATAATATTATATAATATTCATAAATGATAAACATACTTATACTAAACAAGAAATTATCATAATAATTTGTTTAGTGATTAGAAATACGAAAATAACACTTATTATAAAAAATAAAAGGAATGATTGTGTAATAAGAAATAAAAGTTTCTACATTGTGGAATGGAGAATAAATACTTGTAAACAAATATTATATATAGCACACTTATAATATGAAAATCATTAATATAAAACCATAATTTCGTTTCTTTGTCATAATTCAAAGACATGCTATCACTAGTATTTACGTTATAATGTAACATAAAAAATATTTATGTTACAGCGAAAATATTCAATACTTTTTCTAACAAAGAACGACTCGGATAACGGAATAAAAGACTCCGCAGACCCACAACGTATTCTGAATGCTATACTGACATCAACAGCTCAACCTTTTAATACTATTCTACAGAATTATATTTATTTTATGAATAGTTTTATATTTAAAATAATTATTAATTATTGTACAGCATGCACTTATTATTAACTAGCTATTGCCCGCGCCTTCGCCTGCGTTGACATAAGATAACGATCTTAACCAATTTTTTTATATGGTCTTGACGTTTCATTGTCCTCTAATTTCACTGGGTTCCCAATCCTTTGAAAACATAGGGATAAAAGAGAGTCTTGTAGGTGAAATAATTGTGAAAAATCTCTTCAGTAATTACGTAGCCTACTCGTTACAAACAAACAAAATATTTCAATTTATAATATCAGTATAAATTAAACCAATATTCAACGCACACGTGCATGGTATTATTCCGATATTAATATTTCATCAAAAACATACAGGTACGTGTAAATCAATATTTACGTCAAAGAGAATCACTCCGTCACATCGGCGGGTTTCAAACCGAGTTAACCTAATACTCATATCATGTTATCGATGGATCTAAAATTTGTATAGAAATCCGCCCGAAGCGATCCACGTGGCCGCAGGCAGATTCACTTACGACAAACACTCGCCAGACATGACCCCATTGCCAATTAGCATACAGAGGGGATTGTGATTTGATGAAAATGCTCTCGTTCACTAAACGATATATTTTAGTACATAATAATACATAATCATGCCTGTTTATTGTCTAATTATGGCATTGTATCTCTTATGCAAAAAAAGGTATTTATTTATTAATATATTTTTGATAACGGCTTTGTTGTTTATGCATTTTAACTTTTATACGTATACAAAAACGTGGTGTAATTTTGGATACTTCTTGTTTTTTGTAGATTTATCTCTGTAGTTGGAGAAATGAATAGGAAACTTAACTTTTTGACTTAGCTACAAATATAGACAAGGTCTTTCTCCGGCAATACTTTAAAATTGTAGTACTTTGTTAGAAATTGATGAGTGTATCTTGAAGAACTAGTTTTGTAGGTGATGAGTTATTTGTTGTATTTCTTTCTTTTACACCAAATATTACTTGACATTACTTTATCATTCTTAACTTGTAAAAAACATATTTTGTAGACCTGAACTTCAATTGAACCAAAACTAAGGACGAAGGGCTGGTCTTACATCAGATATATGCAAACATTTTATTACAAAAAAATATATATTGTGCAAAGTTGCCGCACCAGCTGGACCCGGTGGTGGAGTCTTTAACTATTCAGAAATACTTAATATCCATATTTAACCGCTGAAAGGGCATAATGGGAGTAAGGTATTAATATTGTAGGTCTCTTAGTCATAACACAGTAGTATTATTCATTGTAGTACTAATATATAAATGAATTTATATTTTATTCCAGCCACATCTAAAAGCTGATATTTCATAATCCGCATTAAAGTTACTGCAATTGGGAGCTTGTCCTCGATAAATGAATTTTTTTTTTATTAAAATGGATGATTTACAATGGCGACTAGTGTTATTGTAATTGATTGTATTGATTAATACACTATGTGATATAATAATTATATTTACATCAATTGATAAATTAATACAGAGATAGATAGATAGATAAGCACTTTATTGCACACAAAAATAATATAATGAAACAAAAAAAGTATAAAAAACTAAATATGCAAAAGGCGGTCTTATTGCTAAAAGCAATCTCTGACTAACAACCTTCAGGTGAAAGAAATTCAGTAATAAGTACGGGATAGTGTAGAGCATTGTGTCGTCTTGATGTTAATAAAGTATGTGGTCCTGATGGTATACCAGCAATTCTGCTGAAGACGTGCGCAGCTGAGTTGTCTCCGGTATTGACACGTCTGTATCGCCTCTCTTTCAAGACTGGAATAGCGCCGAAATCCTGGAAGCTTGCAAACGTGCAACCAGTGCCCAAAAAAAGGCAGCCGTGCCGATCCTGCCATTTATAGACCAATTTCAATCACCTCTATGCTCTGCAAGATTAAGGAGCGTGTATTGAACTCGCGCCTTCTAGCGTGCCTTGAAGGTAACGATCTCCTCAGTGACCGACAGTAGGGGTTTCGACGAAATAAGTCCACTGGGGACCATCTAGTGTATGCTACGCACGTTTTAGGCGACGCCATCGAGAACAACGGAGAAGCGGTCGTCGTCTCTTTGGACGTCTCGAAGGCATTTGACAGGGTCTGACATGCGAGCCTTATAAGCAAGCTTTCAGCGTACGGTATATTTCATGGTCTGATCGGTTGGGTAAATGACTTTCTGAACCAGAGATCTCTCCGAGTAGTTGTCCACGGGTATTCCTCGGAACCCTTGACAATAAATGCCGGAGTGCCTCAGGGGTCCGTTCTTTCTGCAACTCTTTTTCTGCTGCACATTAACGATCTGCTGAAGCCCGGTATCTATGGGTATGCAGACTACAGCATAGTAGTAGAAAGATACCTGCCGAGTAGTCGGACTAGTAGAGATCAAGTACAGTTAGAAAGAGAAACCATGGTGCAACGTTTGAATGACAAACTCCAGCCAGTCGCCGCATGGGGTAATGCTAATCTTGTCAAATTCAACGCCACCAAAACGCAGACGTGTCTGTTCCGCCGCCAAAAGGAGCCCTTTCACCTTGACTCCTACTTTCCAGAATGTATCTTTGGAATACAGTGACCGGCTTCAGTTGTTAGGCTTAGAGATTTCCTCGAACCTCAACTTTGGTCGGTGTATTGAGTCCAGAGCAAGAGCAGCTGCAGGAAAACTTGCCGTTCTTGCGAAGGTCCGTCAAAACTTTACATCGGGACAGCTTCTTGTATTATACAAAGCACAGATCCGGTCGTGTGTGCATGTATTCGCTGGTGCCGCATAGTCTCATCTTGCGGTTCTGGACTCAATTGAGAGGCGAGCAAAGAGGTGATCCCGAATTGGTAGAAGCCAACCTCCACAGCCTTGAATACAAGCGTAGAAGTGCTAGTCTCTCAGAATTCTATAGGATACATTTTGGTCAGTGTACGTTGGAATTACACGATCTAATTCCTCCGCCCCCCTTCCATCACAGGACGTTCCTTGCCAGGACAGCTTGCCTGCGTCGGTATTTCTGTCCCAATACAATGTGGGTGTCTTCAAGAGAAGAGTGAATAGTTTGCTAGGTTAATGCGCCTTACCACCTATGGCTACATTTCTACTTCCCATCAGGTGGAATGTAGTCAAGCATTAATCTAGATTGTATAAAACAAAAAAAAACACAAAAATAAATTATATATATATATAACGGTGATAAATGCCTTCATAAGTACAGTTTATAATGATGATAATAAGTAACGACAGTGTTAAGTGTAAATTATTGAACAGAAAGGTGAATAATAAATAGTAGTAGTAGTAGTAGTACTTAGTGTTATCCGAGGGCAACATTAATTTGTTGTCACTTTTTGACCGAAGTTCGAGTTGACGAGGTCCTGCCGAACCCAAAAAAAGTGAATCTTTCTTTTTAATAAGGAAAGTTATATAGAATAGAGTAAAGAGGTGAAAGGATATACATGTTGCGGCGTTTTCTAATGGTTAGCCACTTTAGTTGAGTACGACTTTCTGATATATGATCAAATTTGCGTAGGCTAAAGATAAACTTGATACACAAATTTTGAAGCCGTTCAAATTTGTTGAGTTGCTCTTCAGGATAACGGCAATCGGCGTAGCCCAAAAGCGATAATAAAAGGGTTTGTACTAAAGAGATTTTCGTCTTGATTGGCAGAACATGCTTCCAACGTTTTAATGAGGCTACAGTAGCCAATATTTTTCTACTTATTTCCACGATCGGCACCGACCAAGAGAGCGTCTGACCAATGTGGAGACCAAGGTTTTTGACCGAATTACGAAAGACTAACATAGAATTATCAAAATAAACGCCAGGTAGAGGCTTGATATAAGTTTTGGCGAGCATCTTAGGACTTCCAATCAAAATGATTTGGGACTTCTCAAGATTAACTCGAACTCCATATGCTCTGCCCCATGTGCATATATGTTGTAAATTCCTATTCAAATTCTCAATGGTACTATCCATATCATGAGCAAGAGTAGTGACATATATCTGTAAGTCATCGGCGTACAGGTGGAAAGAAGATGATAGAAATTGAGTAACAGTATTATAATATATTCCCGAATATGAGTGGATTACAACAATTTACCACTTTATTTTTAGCACATGTGATTTATTTATTTATTCAAGACGGTTAAGCTAATTAGTTATAAATAATGACTAAGTAGTGTATATTAGTAGATATGTTAGTATTACTGATTATAAGTTTAATTAGAAAAATGTAGATTTATACATTCATTGAAGAATGTAAATATTTATTTTGTTTTCATTAACTTAAAGTCACAAAATATAACCAGAAAATATAGTGTATATTAGTTTATTTTTGAACAATTCGTAACAATCAGCGTAAAACAATTTACAGGGAGTGTAGAGTAATCATCGAAATAGGATTGTCACTTTCCAATTACTGGTACGTCGACTGCAACTACGATCATAGGCATTTCAACGTCCCTTGGTGAAGAAATAAAAACATATTATATTGGTATATATAATAAAATATTATTAACACATATTCCCAAAATTAATTCAAAATAGAAATACCAATTAAATAAGCCAAAGAATATTTATCTTATTCAAATTTAATATCCTGTTATAAAAAAATATTTATCTATTTAGTGAATATAATTTTCAAAAAATATATTTAAACCGCTTTACGTACGAGCTATCTATATCTCATTCATAATAAACCCTAATTAGAAGTCAATGAGTTCTAATATATTTAATTCGTCTATAGATTGAATGGATTACATAAAGTTCGACCGACAGCACGCGTGGCGGGCGAAGCTCTTGAGTCGAGAGTAAGCTTTCTCCTAAAGCATAAATATGACCTATTTTAGTTTAATTCGTTATTAAGCGCTTTAGTCCTCTAAAAGCTTTTTATTTCCATATATTTTAAAATATGTTTAACATTGTAAAGAACCGTAATAAAATGCGATACAATTTACGGATGAAAAAAGATTGAATGCCTGCTGTGAAAAATTCTATTTTGGTTACGATTTATAATGAAGTAAGCCACTGCGCTAAATGTTTATTAAATAAAATTTCTAAGTGTATTTAAAAAAATGTTTTTTTTTCTATTTAAAATAAGCTGATGATGATGATGATGATCAATGCTATGTTTAGATTGTTTGGTCTTTAGATTAGATAGAAAGTATTATGTAGACGGCTCTTATATAGTTTTACAGTGATAAAAGATTTTAACTATTAAATTATGTATATTTTCGGCTATTAATTAAATCCTGTAGTTGATATTGCAAAATATGTACAATATGGGGTTAAGTTTTAGTAATTAAACTTTAGAACTATCGCAATTAAAGGCTGTATCAAAATTTTGGAACTTTTGTAGTTGTCTGATTAATCCAGCCTAATAGGTTTTTAATACTTTACGTCAACAAAACTCACTCTCAGAGTTGATACATATTTATAAAAGGTTAAATTTTCAAGAAAAGTTTACGATAATACATCATGAAATACAATAAAAAATTTTGGAACTTTTTATTTACTTACAAATACGAATCGAAACAAAAAATGATCTGTCGAAACTCGAATTTTCAAATTAGCTTAACGAAACAAGACAAACTTTTAACTGAATTCATAACTTTTCGCTCGATAGAAGTTGACCGGTAACTATCAGACAGATATATATATATATATATATATATATATATATATAAATATATATATACATATACTTGCGATGAATTATTCCCAGTAGGAATTACTTCTATTATATTATTATTATAAAGAGATGCGTTCATTAAAACTTATTTTGAACCTGAAACCTAAAACCTTATCTTTAATTAAGTCTCATTGGCTTTTACTACGTGGTTGATTCTAACAGGATTTTTTTCCAAAAACGCTATCTAAGACACAAAAATACCAAAGAATGTATGAAATATTGAAAAAAAAACTATAAGCTTAACAATTAATAGCTTAAGCTAAATAAATGTTATATATGAATTAAGAAAGTCACCCGTCAGATGAAAAAACATAAATCCGTCTACATATCCGCTTCCCGCTTCACTTGTGAATACAAACCCTCTATCATTATCAGGGAAAGAGAGAGAAAGAGAGAGAATGAAATGAATACAGGAAAAATTTGTAACATAGGTCAAGATTTCCTTAAGAAACTTCATAGATCGTACCTGTAAAACGTTAATTTAGAATACTGAAATGATGAATTTCGATGATAACGCGCAAGTAGCGCATTTGATAATGTGGTAGGACGTTATCTAACAGGTCACAGATTCGAGACTGTATATGTTGATAAATTTTGTTATCTAATAGCGAACATGGTTTAATAGAAAAATTCTGATGATTTAGTACATATAAAGTTTCAGAAAATATATATGTATTGTATGTAAGACCGTCTTAAAACTTACTTTATACACTCTTCAACTGTAAAGAGCATAGCACTGACAATGGCCTTGAATAAAACCTCGCGTCATCATAATGAGCGTTGAAATATGTATTGAAAGAAAGAAAAGAAAGCATAAGATGAATGGTAATTCAAGACACTATTATAGTATCCAACACATATCTAAAGACAAAGAACTACTAAGTAAAAGAAGTGAAATAGTTCAAACAAAAAGTAAATTTTTAATTTAAATCATTCATAAATATTTTTGAACCGAAATAATACGATTGTAAACAATTTAGAGTATTAATTCATCTAATTTAACGGTGATGTTAACTAATAAATTTTGGCAATAAATTGATTTCATTTCTCGTTTTGCGTGATAGGCAATTTAGAATCGCGTTATCTTTAAGCAGCTTTGTCTGGACCTAAATGAATAGTGGACTCACAACTACAGGATTCAATAAGGGTTGTACATACTGACATTCATAATATTTAATACTGTTTTAATATTTGTCTATTAGAAATATTTTAATAATATAATACAAGTTATTCTTAAAATATTTTTAAATATTGTTTTATTTAATTCTCATAACTGTAGTTAATCTTTACTTTTGGAAACTCAATATTTGAAATTTGAATGATAAATTTGAAAATTTGAAATGAGTGAGATATAAAAACAGCTTCGTCAAGTCGCTTTGGAGGGTTATTTGTAAAAAATAATTAATTTATAATAAATATATATTAAAAAGTCGCACTAACAAAATGTATAAATAAAAACTCGAAAACGAAACTAATTACTTTATTAATAAATAAAAAAAAACTAGTAGTACTGAGAAAAAAACACAATTAGAAAAATCATATTTGCATTTTAATTTGTTATTTATAATACATCGTTAAAGGTAACACAAAATACATATATAATATATTATTATTTGTTATAAAACAAGTCCCAGTGGCTCCCAATCCATTATTGTGATACAAATCAATAACTTCAAATCTATGTTGACGTGATCCGGTCGGTTATAAACCAATTAAAGCTTAGAAGCGTAGTTTAATTCCGACCACAATAATAGTTATTATAACTTGAATGTATTTTTATTGTGTAATATTCCAGGGTGTTCAATTGTTTAATTTATTTTGATAAAATAGAAATTCATTCATTTAAATATGAAAAGGTTCTGTTGATATTGATTTATATCGATTTTTGTTTGACTCATAATACACAGATATACAATTGTTACTTTTGATAAAATAATTATGTTAAACAAGAACAAAACAAATTGAATTTAATAATATAAAAATTGTTAATGTATAATTAGTTTAAATTTCTTCAAACTTGTTTAGTTTATAGATAAGATTTTTACATTTTTTCGCCCTCCGTGCGTATTGGTGTAGGACTAAAAAGAAAATCATAGTTGGATATTGGAAAAATGAATAAAATTCCTACACAAAATGTAAAACATTGATGAACGCGATTGTAGCACGTTCCATTTTAACTCAACTCTCATAGTAACGGAGTTGGCGAGTACAATTAAAGAAAATTTAAAAACTAAACTTTCACAAAGCATTAACAGTGTTATACTTGTGATTAAACTACTGTTTGTTAAACTTATTATTACTAATATTATTTTTGAGTTAAATTTTCTTTGAGATGAAATTCTTTCAATTACTTATATTTTGATATGTGGAGGATGAAAATGTGGAGGTGATATTTGATTAATGAGGATCGTGTACTAAAAATAGTCTTAAATAATCATAATAACATTCTGGTTATATTTATAAAGAAGAAGACATAGGTAATGATACTGAAATGACTCTACATAATCCCATCCTTATCCTATCCTTATCTCAGGATTGGATAGTTTATACTTTCATTTAATAATATATTCAGCCATTAATAGAATATATTTCGTCCGGAGAATATAAGCAAAAAGTTTTGTGTAGTTCGATAATTATCGTAAAATAGAATGTGAAGTCCAAAGTTTTCGAGGTTATCCGAATCTGAAACTTCAATACAAACAACGGTTATACCTAATACAGGGTATAGAGGAAATCGGAAACAAGATTCCACAAATTTCTTATTCCATCCTGTTGTATTGAAGATCTTTAAAAATATGAATAAAAAATATTATGACAATTTAAAAATTATTTTCCTTTTGAGAAAATAAAAGACGTCAAAGGAATCTGAAGAATGTCTTAGTATAAAATATTTGTTTTACATTTAAATATTACAACACAAACCCTGAATCATTGATTCGAAGAAATAAATGAAAACTAAATGTGTCCATTATCTCATATACTTTATAAAATGTTACAAAAACATATAAAAGTTACAAAGAACAAAACAAAGAATTAAACATGTGGAATACATACACACGTATAACTAAATATTGTGTATAAGTATATACACTTAATATTAAAATACAATAAACACATATATAACAATTATATACATGCCTGCCTGTCTATCAGAGCGTAACAAATTGAGGATTTTTACTCAATACTATCACAAGTTGGATTTGTTTATATTATATATTTAATATGAATAAAATATTAATATTCACGTTATTTCATTTAGCTTAAAAACGTAAACATTTCAATTTATTTGATTGTATAACATTTCAAAAATAAAATCTTTATCATTCATCATGAAAGAAGTACGAGGATAATATATTTTTATTAAAAATTTGTTTATTTTTCGATTGAAGGGATCGAAAATAAAATCACATATTAAAATTAAATAAACAAGTAATTATTCTACTTAAGTAATATTTAATGAATGAATATTTTTTAACATCTATCTATTTAAAATATAATTTTTCTTTTTCTTTGTCTTGTATGATTCTAATCTTTACATTTTTATAACATAATAGGATAAAAACTTAAGCCAACAAGATACTGCGAGTTAAGTTCAAACAGTTTATTTGCAAAATAGTTGCTTTTGCTTGACATATTGTTTGATTTGACTCTCAAAGTAAACAATATTTAGTAATAATAAAAGAAATATCTTATTTAAAACCACTTGCTTTCGAACAGTGATACGTGTTTTCAATCCACCTGTTCAAGTTACTTGAATAGTTTAACAAGGAGGTATATTTATTTCAATAAATCTCAAAAGTTTTTACACATACTTCATATGTAAAATCATTCTTCATATAAAATATAAATAACAATGACATACTTTTAATAAAATGTTCGACTGGATATTGATATTTATTGATTGCATATTATTATGTGAATCCGAACCGAACCGAAAAAGCGATGAGGTATTTAAATGTAAAATCAGGCATATCGAGAAATACTTTTTACAGTTCCAGTGTACGTTTTGTTCTAGGCCCGCGCATTATACTAAGAGCCAGTCAAGTGTAAGTTGCGTTCACAGGTCGGAAAATTGAAACTGAAAATGAAAATTTGGATGCGGAAACGATTCTTTGTTTAATAGTAGATGATATCACTACCATCTCTGTCAATTACAATATGGATGAGCTGGAACACTTTCCGTTATTTTTAATATTTTTCCTTATGTACCAAGTATGTAACATTTTAAAAGAATATGGTAATACTTAATAATCGTTTTTTAGTAATAAGTATTACTTAGTGGCCCGCTTAACAAATTTTCCCCCCTACAAGTAGGGGTGGTATTTCCTACATTTCATTCTTATCGCTATGTCTAAATATGCTAAAATATTTTTCTATTTCATGTATGTATTTTTATAAAAACTCACATACAAAATTTATAGCTCGATAAAAATTTAATTTCCTACAAATTTTCATCACATATTTATTTCCAAAAATTCTTTTCTAGCGAATGCTTTAATTATATGAATGCATTAATGAGTAAGTAAACGTTGTTATAAGTATAGGGTTTGTATGTTATACTTTTATATCGACTAATAAAATATATTTCTATAATATATACTCCAACTCCACGAGCAAGACACAGAAATGATTTGTAAGTAATAAAAGTCAAAAACATATGTTAGAGTTAAGTAACAAACACAAGTAGCAAAATCAATGCGCCAGACTGGCGTCCTAATAATATAATCCACTTCCAAAAATACTATGACAACTTTTGATATTATTTAAAAACAATTTAATCTGAATCTCGTTGCCTTAATGGTAAGATAATCAACTTCAACAGGGGCTTTGTCTTAAATCTCTGCCATCAGATACTTGGTATAACAGAGTTGCCAAATCCCAAGGCCATAAATTCCTCTCTGACACGAGGAAGAAAACAACCCGCGCTCCACGGCCATTGTGCGTGGAACAATCCATTATGGCTTTTTATAATAAAATGTATAAAACAATACTAGTGAAATATGTTCCATAAATCTAGATACTTTTGTTTTCAACCGCTCCGCCAAGTCGTACTAATTATACGATAGCAACGAAAATATTTTTCTATTTCATAATAAGGCCACCTTATCGAACCAGTGCACTTTGTTTAAGTAAGTTTATTCCCTTGGATATCGATGGTTCACGCGCCGTCGAATCTCTTTATAGTTACGAAATATCTCGTAAGTGTGGGTATGATTATAAAACATGTTACTTCCTATTTCACTTACCTTGGTTCATAATTTTTCTTTCAAAGGCTTTTAAAGATAAAAGAAAATATTTTCTTTGAATATTATATAATACTATCTTTCTTTGAAGCGAGATAATTATACTTACAGCTTTGTTAATTGAAAGGAAAAGTGTTTAATTAATGATCATCATTTTTTTTTTATTAATTAAAATTCACGTAATTTTAAATTTATTTTGTGTTGAATGAATATTGTAATTATAATTTGAAACTTAACACTCATTCAGTGTATATTTTATAGTATTTAAAATTTATCAGAATCTTTATTTTTATGTACGGTTTACAAGCCATTTTAATATATTTTATTATATTTTCCTTGTTTTCCAATTTTCTTATTTTGTACAATTTAATTTGATAACATACAAGTAGTATCCAGAGTATCTTAATCCCGGGTATCTTAATTCTATCTGGTTCAATGCACAGGAGTGGACATATTTACATATGCATAAGACCAGATTGCAAACTCCTGCATAGTTAAGAAAACCACATTTTACTTCTGAAGCGCTGCCTCTTTAATGCACAATGGACTTGAAAAAGTCCAAAGAAGGAAGCAAAAGTTGATAAATAAAATTACATCCGATTGGTATTTGCACTTACCTATTATAATATTTCACACAATATATTGAATAAACTCACCTTCGCGACGAGTTTCTAATAAAATCGTATTTAACAATTCAATTT
This sequence comes from Melinaea marsaeus rileyi, assembly GCA_918358865.1. NCBI lineage: Eukaryota > Metazoa > Arthropoda > Insecta > Lepidoptera > Nymphalidae > Melinaea > Melinaea marsaeus. Next base: position 21,133,785 of record OU911085.1, read on the forward strand.
TCTTGAATTTTATTTAAGCATCTTTTCTCTCTTTTATATAAAAGTGTATTATAAAAATGAAGTTTATTAAATTAAATTGTTTGTTATTTATCATTAAATGCATTATTTATTTTCCACCTGAACCTAATCTGTAACTCTGTATTTAAAATTTTATGAGTGTCAATTGGTCATATGGTGTAATATTAGTTTTAACAAGAATCTTAGGTTGGAATAAAATAAATGAACCAGTAATCATTTAGCTTAGAAGACGGATAATTTGCTTTTAAATCAGATTTAATAATAAAAAAAACTTAAATGAATAGTTCATAATACTCAAACATAACCGACTCAAAATAACATCATAACTAGTTATCTTAATATTTAATTAATGAATTCTACAAAAAATATTTACAGTAAAGTCGTTTTAAACTTATAATTAATCACATATTTTAAAGTTCAAAATTGTAACATACAAGTGTAACTGAGCATAAAAGTAAGTAATAAATATATCGTATTTTGAACCTGAACTCAAGTGTGCTCACTGAGTTATTGCAAGAGTAATATTTTTACTTTGATGAAAAATTACAATGAAAAACGGGAATATAGACACGTGTAGAAGGTTGCGACGGGCGGTCGCCGGGACAACGGTCGGAGGCGGCGCCACTGTAACAAACAATACTTGTCTATCCACTTCACTTTCAATTTATTATAAATTATGTCTTACTACACTGAACATCAAACTCTGTATAAGTTATTCGTTCGTGATTATTCACATACGTGATTAAGGAATAGCATATCATATCGAGTGATTTTTGTAGACAATAACTGTGCTTTGTGATAATTGCTACTTCCTCATCTTAAGTGATGTAAGTTGAAGAACAGTTGGGCGGGAAGGTAGGCACAAGCGAATGGGCGGGAGCTGCAGTCTCGCTTGCACAGAGTGCACCACCCCTTGGTTAGTGCATTGCAATTGCAGTCCGCGTTGTAGAGTCGTGACAACAGCTCGCCCGCTGCACCGCTCCGTATCGCTACGCGAGTTACGCGGCCTGTAACGAGTTACCAGGATAACAGGAACAGTGAAGAGGTAAGCCGCCCTTACACTTGTATTTTCCGCTCGATTCGCACTTTGGACATTTCCTTATATCTGTCCCCCTTACTCGGTTGGAGTTAACGCGGTTTTCCCTTTTATTGTCGGAATGTAGGAAAGCGGGTTTTGGTGTCCCAACTCTCTCTTTCAATGTGTAACCTCTTGAAAATAATTTACACAGTTACTGAATAGAATAATTGTCAGGATTAATTTATCAAGCGACCAAAACTAGATTTTAATACCACCTATCCTGAAAATTACATTTAAATGGAACTTATGAATTATGAAGCTTTAATTTTTTATGAAATGTAAAACTAATAAAATAGAAAAATAATAATAATTAAATAAAATAATAATAATAATAATTCAATACAAAAATCGACTAGCAACTAAATGATTAAAAGTTTTCACCGACAGTAACTTACAACAAATATTTAGAGAAAAATATTTTAGTTTCATCATTTGTTAAAATTTTAAATTAAATTATAGTACGTACGTTTAAATTTTTATTAGTTTAACTGAAACGTGTCTGACAACATCAAAATATATCGTGAGATATCTCAGTCGAGTCAATGCCAAATAGTACCAGGCTGTCACGAGCGGAGAGGAGGTCTTGTTACAGCATCGGGCGAGGGCCGCCGGCACCCCATATAGCCCGCACCTACGCACTCACCCTCCTAACGACGACACCGGCGGGCTTCGAAAAATCAGTTTTTCTACCCGTCGATAGCTTAAAATTATACGCAATTCCGTCTGTGGTTAACACTTAATTCGAACAGAGCATAATGTTATTGCTCTGCAGTTTAATTCATTATATTAATTCTGAAACGCTTAAGTGATAATGACGGGAGCTTTTAATGAAATTGATATGTATTGACGTTTGGAATGATTTCATTTAAAACAATCTCTTGTTTTTCCGATATATTTTTATCTTATTTCTTATTTCTCGTTTTAAAGTTTTTTTTTGTTTAAATATTTTGTTGGATATTTTTCTTATTTTTCACGGAAAATAAAATATACTCTTAGAAGAATCGTCTATAATATTTTTATCGCAATCCCATGGATTGTTTTGTCATATTAAATAACAAATATTAACTTGACATAAGTATAAAAAATGCTATCATTATGTCATCCGTTTGTGCAATTTGGCTCGATCTCAAACCAAGCTCATGAAGTTCAGGAAAACTTCAAGAATTGTTTAAAACTTACGTGTTTAATTGATAACAATAAATTACTGTTTTATTTTGATCAAAATTACAAAACAAACCGGTTTAAACCGGATTAAACTGGATTAAACGTAAAAATAAATTACGGAAGCCAATTATTAGATTACATCGAATATTGAAGCATCCAGTCATTACGAGGAGGTTGTCCTACTTTTTATATATTTCAGTCGCGCATTTTATCTGTATTCAATGATTAGGGTAGGAGTTGATTAAAATATATACATATAATGAAAAACAGAATAATTAGTAGCAGTTAGTGCTATATATTTGTTATAGATTCGAACAAACAAATATATGTTTATTTATTTTAACAATAAGAAATGTTTATTACAAATATATTTATTATAATAAATAAGAATGTTCAGGTATTATTAAAAATCTTTATAATAATTGGTTTGAAGAAAACTTTTAGTAACGTCATCGCTTTGCGAGGCGTCCCCGGTAACAATCGCTTACAATATCATTAAAAGTACAAAATGTTCCAATTATTACAATATAAATATTATTTTTTAAATAAATAAATATATATATAAATATAAATCATTAAATAAATAGTTTTCCGTTAATATATAAATCGTAGTCTTGTTACAAAACACCAAATTTATTAATATTTAAACTTTTGTAGAAATTAACTTATCGCTTGAAAATTTCTTTAATTAATATTAAATCTTAATAATTAATAACTTGCTTCATCTATTGTGGTTAATAAAACAAAAAACTTTATCAAATTTGGTGATGAAAACTATAAATTACTAATTATAACTTATAAAGTGAAGTTAGTTTGAAAACGCCTATGGCGAAATAAGTTATGGTTATTTTTGGTTTGGTTCCGACAAACCGGGACTCCTATTAGCGGACTCCTATTATACCTTCCTTAACTCTTTTACTTCATACTTGTTAAATTCTAAAAGTACTACGGAATATTTATATACATAAGATTATTTTATTGTTTAATATATTAATGTTTTCGGTTGGATTATTAATATATAAAGTTAGAGCTGTTTGTAATATTTAATATAAAATATATATATATATATATATATATATAGCAATTTCCATGACAAATAAAATATACTACACAGTGAATACTAAGGTAGTGTGCTAAATAGGCTTAATTTCATTTTATATTAAAATTAAAAGAAACCAAATTGACAACAGTCCTTAACTAATATTTGTCACCCCGGTGCGGCTGGGCACCCATTACCCAATTTATTCGAATCTGCATTTAAGACCGCTTTGTGAACTGTTACCAAGTTGAAGTGCACAAACTTAGTTCTAGAACCCGGGATCATCACTTATTGTGACAAGACATTGTTTCTATACGATTGTGTTCTTAACAAAATATTTAGTTGAATATTATTAACATTTATTGCGGTATCTTTTACAGAATAAATAAAGAAAGGTATGCTGATTAAAAGACAAATGTAAATGAGAGTCCTTTAACCTTTTATGGCTCTACAGCAAATTAAAAATAATGGTTTTCAAAGGAACAGGAGTCTGCAGCGTTAATAATATCTCTATTCTTATAATAGCTGGACATTTACTGAGGTATCATAAGGTGGTAAAATATTAAAGCCGTGTCCATACTGGCTTGGTTCCGAATATTGTTTTGTACTTATAAGTTTGTCGACAATGGGAAAATACTCTTAGGTGGAAATATTGTCTGTCTGTAATCGGCTTTATTTGCCTCTCACCTCCCGTTTCATCAAAGTGACGCGATTTTACACTTATTACACACTACAACGAATTTATACAATGCTAACATATTAGAATAACTTGTTGTGGTAATATTTATCTATACTAATATTATAAAGCGGTAACTTTGTTTGTTTGTTTGCCAAAATAGGATCTATTATTGTTTCAAGATAAGCTTCTTATCAGAGATACGGACTGTTTACCTTAACATTTTCAAGATATCAGGACTTACACGTGCGATACCAAAATAAACCAGAGAAAAAACCCAACAAGAATTTAAAGAAAAATAAAATAAATCAAACACCCTGTACTAAGAATCACACAAGATAATTTCATAAATAAAAATGTTTGAGATCCAGCGAAGTGGACACGGGTCAGTATTAAATATATTTCATTTAAAATAAAATAAATAATATTAAAGTGAAAATTTCATACAATGACATGACATGTATATCTGACATGGTAACAAAGGCTTGTTTTGCCATAATTACATATACCGTACGAATAATCTGAATGTGAATTTATTGCAATTATAATTTTCAATAATATGTTTGATAAAAGCGTCCGTGTTAACGTACCGGGGGCAGAGAGCAGTACCAGGACAACATGAAACTATGAGAGTGGACGGCCCTGAACTTACACGCGCTAAATATATATACAAAACATGAACTGCATAGTTACTTACATTCAACCGGTGACGGCTGTACACGGTCATCCATGTGAGGGTATGGTAGTGGTTAAAAGTCAGAAGCTTTGAGGCTTTATGTAATTTGGTGGAGAATCAGATTTGGCTTCTTATATTTAATTCAATGATTTAGCTATTATATATTCGATTCCAATTATTTTATAATAACTTTAACATAAATAACTTCACTATAGCATATTTAGTTTCTTTGAATAGATAGTAGTAAAGAGATTAGAATAAAAAAAGCGGGAACATGTCGCCGTCATTACATCAATAAATATGCGAAGTGTTCGTTATAAAACTATATGCAATCGTAAATGTAAACAAGTTGACATCTCTCTCGCCTACTTCACTTTTTATATATTTTAACGAATGAGATTTGTAATTAAAATTAATGCATACATGTGAACATTTTTAAATTACAATTCCAAGTTACGTGTCATTACGAAATTACTCTTATTGCTTTATTAAGAAACTTAATAATTGGAATCTATATCTAATTTAGATTTAATGTAATTTTGCAAATTTGCCCGCGGCTTCAGAATACAGAATAACCGATTTAAGATTATATTTTACAAAATAGGACTTACCGATTTTGTACCATATGACTTAATGTGAGCGCCATCTATTTTCTTAGTATATACTAATTTTTATCAAGACCGGTCAAACGGTTCTCGAGTTACATAAAGAAATTTAGACAGATAAACAAAAATTAAAAAATAGTGAAATTAGAATCAAAGCATCATAAGAAGTTTGTTGTAGTGTAGATATTCTAGAGTGGCGTTTAAAAGGTAATATAGTGATGAAAATTACTCTTTTCAAATTCAAAATTGTCAATAAAACATTATTTAAAAATGATAGATCTACACCCAGTCGCTTGACTGCTGACGCAACGTACGGACAGCGGACCATTTAATACAATATACAATGTATATTTGCTTCATAAGAACATACAAAATACAGTAAGCTGTCTTACAGCTCCGAGCTTGCTTAACTTAGTTATAACAAATAATCATAGACAATAATCTTAGTTTATCCTCACTGAAGTTATTTTAGTATTATATGTATATACAAATAGAGAAAAGAGGGGAAGTTAGCTTAAGAAGTTTAAGGTAACTTGCGTAGGCTGGAGTGAAATTTATCAATATTTTTTGGTCTGTTATATTTCCAAATTTGTTTACAATATATAATAAAGACATGGTTTATAAATAAATATATATATCTTTTCTTTTAAGATAACATTCAAAGTGTATATCGCCAATAAATATAAAGTGTCTATCGCCAATATTGTATATATATATATATATATACAATATTGGCGATAGACACTTTATAATTATGGATATAGTTTTTTTGTACTTAAAGAATATGAAAGTTATCTTAAAAGAAAAGATTATGATTATCTAGCTTTTGCCCGGGGCTGCACGCGCGTTCTAAATTGATTAGAAAGATCCAACTTTATAAAAAATATACCAAATCTGTGTAAATTGTAGGCTATATATTATTCTGATATTATTGTAAAGTTTAATCTACATTCATTTAGTATTTTTGACCGAAGGAGTAACAAACATACATCCTCAAAAACTTTCGCATTTATAATATTAGTAGGATGCTAGTTCAGACCTTACATTCAACCAATCTATTAATAGCAAACAATTTTATTATAAATTTGTATTCAACAGTTACATAAAGAGATATTGATTGACGTTTCCATATTCCGCATATGAAATTTGAACATAATTGTTCACTGAGATACATGTGATGAATAGAAGCACGCGTTGAAACATTGATTTTATGTTCATACTGATAATAGTGGAATCATTTCATAACAATTCTTTTTGTCGTATCACTTAATGATAATTAAAAGTTCTGATGAATTTTACAACTTACATACAATGTTCACCAATTTCAGGTTGATAAATATTCGGGACTCCATAACTTAAATTCGGACTTTGCCAAATGTACACATGGATATTGGTCAAAATAACTGACTTTGTAAAACTTGGTACATGATTCTTTACATATAATAAAACGTAATGATTTTTTATCGTGTTTAAGTTACATATGTTACAGATTTATTTTATCAAAAATTATCGTTTTAAGGGATTCCAACCCTTAAAATTTCATATCCATCTGTATGACTAGCTTAGAAACTTTTGCTAGAAAGCTGTAATTGGATGTAAACAAACATATTAGCTATGCCGACAAAGTGGTAGCATACAAATATAAAAATATTTGTTTTAGGGCAGTTCTACATGGTTGTGGTTAGATTTTATTTTCTCGAGTACCCCATGATCTATCGTTAGACATGCTTTAAAGTGTTATGAATTTGCCTTCACAATCTATTAGGTTTTCTGTGTTATAAATGAAATATTTTTCATTTATTCCTTCTTTTCAAATTTTTTTTAGATCCAAGTTGTCCCCCATGCCAGCTAAATGGTTGGTTGGTTGGAGGTATGAAATAGTTAATCCTTTTAACTTTAAACACTAGAAGATATAAAAGATTTAAAATGCGGAGGCAGAGCGTTAGTTTTTGTATTCCGGGTGGAAGGGGTCGGGGTAGGATGCGTGTCTAGAAATTTTATAGCCTCAGATTTCTTTATTGAACGAGCAAAACATATTGAATACCATAATCCGCGATCTCACGGTAACATCGCCGACGGTGAACACTGTGAAGCAGTATATATTAAAATAAATAATGTTTAGATTCAGCCCTCTATACATCATGCAAATGCTCTAACAGTGTGGCTGCAGGCTTTAGTTTTAGTCCTTGCGTAATTTTTGAAGATTTTAAAAGAGACTATCTCAATATATAAGTAAACATTACTAGTAAACTATTGATATCATACGATCATACGATATTATTGCGTATATAACATCACATAACTGATTATATTGTTAATTATTTATATATTTACAATTCATACAAACTCTGTCAAAATATTAAGTAGCTTGAAGGCATACTTGACTGTCATTAGGTGTTACCACAATAAGTTAATCATTGGTATTTAAACAATAATAAATATTTCGTCCTTTTGGGATTCAGGTCTTAAAAAAAACGAAAATCTTATAGGATCACTTCTTATCCGTCCGTCCGTTTGTCTGTTAACCTTTTGTTTCAGTAACGTGTAGAGATACAGAATTGTAAATAAAACCATGTACTAAAGTCTACAATCTAATAAGTAACCTTCTAAATGAACGTAAAAAAGATACGGCCGTGTATGCCACTACATGCTTATTTCGACACTCTGAAAGGAATCAAAACAGATAAGGTACCTTCAGTTGACCTAGAACTGTAATAGAATTTGGCTACTAACATCGCCTTGTAATACAAGTTATCTAAAAACTATACATTTGTATATGTGTAAAATAGATAGTCTTAAAGGGGGTCGAAATTAAAAATTTAAGCTAGTAGTTTAAGTGAGGTACAAAAAAATACTGTCCCTCTTATCTCCGAAGTCAGTGAGGAAAAAAATGCAATTAATAGCTTAAGACTCGATTCCAGAACTATTTGTAACAAATTGGTATAAAACCCTCGTTGGGCGAGTCCGACTCGCAATTGCCCGGTATGTTTCTATAACAATCCATATTCATACTTAAGGCTCTTTTTACAAATATTTTATATCTCTGCATTAGATGACAATACCACGTTCAAGAGTCTATATAATAATGAATTCCTTAATGCCTTTTAAGGTGTTATCTTTATAACATGTTTTTCTTCAAAAGTACTTGATAAACTTTCAAACACGAGACAACTTGTCTTCCCATACACGATTACTGCGAAGCCTTTGAAACATTCAATAAAAATTTTAAAGCAACCAACTCTAATACTTGAACCCTTAAAATTGTTTTTAAATTTTCCGAATATAGAAATAAAATAGAAATATGGCGGATTCCGATAACACTTTTTCTTGCGCTGGTTCGATCTATTCTGAGTTAATATTCCGAAAAATCCCTTCAAAATATTCGTTAGTTTTCTGTTCTTTAATGAATATGTATTCAGTAATTGTTGAATGTTACATACTAAAATGACACTGCAAATAATACAAACGTATTATTATTATTATTATTAAATCATCGTTATTCACCTGACTTAATGGTTTAAATCGCCGATGCAATATGTCAAATTCTTTCACGTTCTTCTCTAATAAGTCGTAGTTAAGACTTCCTTTTTCACTATTATTTTTCACCTCCTTTCATAACTGTTTGTTTTGCCCTCTTCTCATATTACATAAATAATAATAATAATATTTATACCATCTATTATTCGCTTTATAGATAAAATATTTCATAAATAAAAAGTACTTTATAATTAGGTTGATAGAAAAATAGAAATGTTTTGTTTCGATTCATTGTAAAAGCATTTGTAGATTCTATCAGTCCGTTTCAGTATTCATTTCTGATTCATTTTAACGTTACCGTTATCAATATTTTTATGTAATCCTTTATTTTTAAGGGCATTATTATATTAAACACAATTTTACTAATTGTGGTTTTGCTATCGGGTTTTAATGAAATAAATTTATACTATGCGTAATAATTAGTTGTAACATCAATAGTTATACTATTTTTGATACCAGTAACATTCAGAGAAACATTATTTGAAATAGACAAATATATAGAAATAAATAAAGAAAAAAATTATTTCTCTTTTCAAATAGTTCAAGATAAAAGCTTATAATTTCGAGAGAGATGATAAATCAAGAAACGCGAAAATTTGGCTAAATTTCCTATTAAATGTTCATATAGTAATAAATTGCGTAGACTCCACGCTGGATGCTCTCAAGACGGAAGTACGAGTAGATGGGAGAACAACAGTTCTTTGTTTTTTTTTTTTTGCTCAAATAAATTATCGTATATTCAGAAAACAATTTCAATTTAATAAACTTTTAAGAGATTTTACTTAAAATATACTTTATTTTAAGATCCATGTTCTGTATGCCTAAAATATAACATATATATATTATTATAATATATGAATACCGACTAGTTCCGTGCCGTCTGGTAATCAATAGTATTACAAATTTAAAACTTCTGAATGTCATATTTTTCTGAATTCTAATTTGTTTTTTTTTCAATGTATTTACCGCCATTGTACATATTGTTTTCATTCTTACTTTTATATTACAATATGAAACGGTGTCATAGAAGGCAGGGTTACACCTAGGCAATAGCCTTGCACAGTGTGGTCATGGAGCCGTCGGACATTTTTAAAGGCATTTAAAAGCTTTGTATCGACAATTATATCAACAATTCTTTGTCAAAGACAATGAAAAATTGAGTCTGAGAGCAAATATAACTAAAAGGATGTTGTTTTGTCAACGCCCTAATTAAGAAAATTTTACGAGGAAACAGAAATATGATATCTCGCGAAATGACAACTCCCGGTAGGACTCGGTCCCGTATATTCAATCTGAAGGTCGATACTTATAGATCTATATAATATTATCTCAATCAATCCCCACAGTTAAAGATAGCAGATTGATAATGACGCCTTCTAGCCCAATAGGCAAGTGAAAGCCACCGAAATATCATCTTATACTGAACAAAAACAATACGTTTGAACAGTAGCATAACAGACAAAACCAGTGTTCGCTCACAGCTCTCAACGAGCTGCGCAAGGAAGAAATGTAAAGCGTGATCCCGCGTTAGTCATTCTTTTAGGTTTCGGGTTGCGGGTATCTTACCAAATTAAAACAAAGCTTAATTTTTGGTAATTAATTACTTAATAGTGAAGATTTCGGCCAAAGTATCATAATGGTTGTGAGACGTGTTGTAAATTCTCTTATCGGTAATCTGTGGAGGAAGTGGTGGCTAAATCCATAGATTTATGGCAATTTTGAATTCAGTTACAAATAAATTTAGCTTATATTATGAAAAAAAAAAATTTTTTCCAAACTCATAAAAAATATAATTTATATAACTAAATTGTTAGTAATAATAGAGTATTCAACGCGAAGAGAAAAGTTCATATCCCTTCTTACGGATATTGCGTCCATGGAGGAAGGTGTGTATGTGTGAGTGCAGAACTGTAACATGTATTACAAGTAAATTAAATAATATAGTTACCCTTATAGTTTCACGTTAGGAAAGTCAATGTTAGGAAGTCTATTTGAGATCAGATGATCTTAAATAGACTTAAGAAGTATGTATTTTCTTATATATTTTAAATCATATTCTGTTACGTCAGATGAGAAAGTTATTATGTTACTAGCTTTTGCCCGCAGACTGGCTCTCTCTGAGTTGAACACTGCCTGCCAAGCCCTTTAATACCATACTTTACTTGAATTAGTAGCATTAATTTTTAATTTCCACCCCCTATAAGACTGTTTTTAATTTTTTTAAACCTTGAACTTCTACCATAGGACGATTTTAGACCAACTTTATGGTTCTAGGTTCAACCCTATCAATTTTGATTTCTTTGAGTGTCTAAATATGCGGTTTTTGTGGCGTAGCCGTATCTTTTTTTTACATTAATTTAGAAGTATTATTTTCCATATCACATTTTTAAGACCTTAGTGTATGGTTTTAATTTGAACTCTATATCTCCATGCGTTCTCGACATGAAGGGTCTTGACAGTCGGATAACAAAATGATCCTATGTTGGTTCAGTATTTTTCCGTTTAAAATACAGAACCCTAAAAGCAGTGGAATTCGTATAAACCTATCATAAGACAATTGCTTATCATAAAATTTAAGAAATCACATTTACACACAAAACATTAGATCTATATAATATATTTATTATTTTCACCGCTCTTCGAAAGCACTCCTCTTATTGCCTCGCCAAGTATCAGAATACTGGGTCTCGACATTGCGAGCGATTGTCAGTTTCGTGGTCATCAGGAGAGCAAGACCAAATTGGCCTCGTTGAAATTGGGAGTAATCAATAGCGCGAGGCAGTATTTCAAACCTGTCCAAAGACTTGCGCTCTATAAGGTGCAGGTCCGGCCACACGGAGTACTGTTCTCATCTCTGGTCCAGATCACCCCAATATCAGCTTCTACCATTTGACCGCGTACAACGGAGAGCCGTTCGGATTGTCGGGGACCCGGTGCTCTGCGAACGGCTGGACTCTTTGGCATTGCGTAGAGACGTCGCTTCTTTGTGCGTCTTCTACCGCATTTACAACGGGCAGTGTTCCGAAGAACTATTCGATCTGATGCCTACCGTCGAATTTCACCACCGCACAACTCGCCATCGCCTCCTTTACCATCCATACCACCTAGTTGCATGGCGATCTTCCACTGTGCGGATTTCAAGGACTTTTTTCCCACGTCCAGCTCGAATGTGGAACGAACTTCCTTTGACGGTATTTCCAGATCGATATGACATGGGTGGGTACCTTCAAAAAAGGCATATATTTCTATTTCCAAGGCCGGCAACGCTCTTGTGAATCCTCGGAGCAAGCTCGTTTGCCCTCCTCAAACATAAAAAAAAAATAATAATAATAATAGTATAGATCAATTATTATAATTATTCATACAGATATTATTCTACACGTTGAAACTTTCAAGTAGAAACAAATTTCTGCTATTAGCCAACAATTCATTAAGTTATTATTCTTAAAAGAAACTAAGTAAAGTAGTTATTTCACTATCACAACTAAAGGTCATGATGTAAAAAGTTTCACTGTTTCTATTCATAGCATAGCAATATTCGTCTCGAATCGGGTCGCTCCAAACAAATATTTGAAATTTTATCTCTCCGTATCATACGAATGTGCCGACTTTAAAGAATTTTATCGAATAAAATACATATTTTAATAGTTTATAAATATTTTGAACTAGAGAGTTTGTTTACGATTTTCTTCCATTGTTTTCAAGCACACATTAATAGAGATAAATGTTTATACTCACTATGATATTATTTTTCAAATTTATTCAAAAAAGCAAAATTTAACAAATAAATATAACAAAATAAATAATTTACATTGTTGTTTTAATATTTTAAAAGCAAAACCTGATACTAATTATTAAAAAGTAAGAAATTAATATTAACAAAAATATGATGAAAATTTTAATCTTTTATTTTAATCCATATTATTCAAGATAACAAAATAATCATCGAAAGAAAATAAAAGATACTTATAATAATTCGTTAATTACATCAACCATAGTTAAATAAGTTAACCCTTGTTGTTAATAGACTATAATGAAGTGTTGGCTGAAGTGTGACCGTGGTTTGTTGATATTTTCACGCATACTTCCCACGGAATATCTAAACTTTACCGGAATCTTCATACTTGTACCGCCGCGGCTATAACTGAGTTACCAATGTTAAACAACTTACCTTAATTGTTCGAATACTATCCTCAAATCTTGATCATTTTGGTAAGAAACTAGACAGAATATGTATAACAAACTAAAACTATGCGAATATTGGGACATCAGAAGTAGTCAAAAACAAGGTTGACTACCCTTTGTAGCAACTTTCTCAACTAATAATAATTGAAAAAACAACACTTGCCATTAATATATTTGAAGGAGAGGTTACCAGCTCTACATCCAGACATCGTAATAATAAATCAATACTTTATTTATAAAGCAAAATATTTTAATTGTCTGTAAAGATCAATAACAAAAAAAGGATTTTTTAAATTACAATATTAATTTATATAAAATTTCATATAATTACATTAATTTATGAGACACATTGCGGAAGGTGTTGAAATTGTAATATTAACATTTCTGTGGTACATTTCTGTTTCTCGCGCCGACGACCGTAAATAATTCAATAAATTTTATTTCAATTTCCTTATTATTTCACTTTTAAATTTTATTAATTTTCTGTATTTACAGAAAATTAAATTTAATAAAAACAATACAATGCAATGGTTCTTGATTAAGTCGTTTTGTTGTGTATGTATTTATGTATGTATGTCATCTAATCCAATTTTAGTAAAGAAACATCTAACATTTTGATTTTATTTCTTTGGAACGGCTAACATGTTATTTTTATGAAGATTTTTATCTAAGAACTTACTTATTGTTATTATTTCGATACTAAAGAGAAATTATGTCTTAATAAGCTGCTTAGTAGCGTCTTACAGATTTATCCAATTATAAAATAATAATCACTTCTTTATTTAATGAGATTAACTTTAAAAAGTAACGAGTTTACTCAAAATAAGAATAAACAATTCTTGTACTTCTATTAAAATTTTGAAGATAAGAAAATTATAGATTTAAAAAAAATATGGTAATTTAATATTGCATAATGCATTCCAAAATATATTAATAGAATGTATAGTAGAGGTCAAAGTCAAAAGAACACTTAACCTAAGTTTATCATTAATCTTTGAGGTTCCAATAAGGCCTTTTACGTTAAAAGTTTATGAAATGCAAAGGTGATAAAAGAGAAAGTAAGGTTTCTCTACCCAAGAGTCTCTTTGTGAACTCTTTGTAATGTTTCTATCTGAAGTCACCTACAATATTGGTTTATTGAAACGGTTTCTTCAACTTTATTCCTTTTGTTAAACGCATCTTTTATCTGATGTCATGATGTCAAACCATATATCTAAACAAATAACGATGTTTGTAGTTCAAATATGCTGGATTTGTTTTCGACTTTAGAATTAATTTTCAGTATCAATTGACATTACGTATGAAGTTTCGAATCTAGAAAAATAATTATGTTATGAAGTACACTGAATACATTGAGAGTATATTTCAACGTTGCGATTTCAATTACATCTGGTAAAAATATCTGGATGACATTTGTGATGCATCCATCCGTCTCTATTAACGAAGAATACGAGTATGTTGGATATAGATTTTGTGTATGGAAATTGTATTGAAACGAAAATGTAAATTAATTGCTTAATAACTCTTAAATTTCTTGTGTCTATTTAAAAATTATTTTGACTATCCAACAATGTACGATGGAGAAAATAATTAGTAAAATTTTTTGCACTTTTCGTGATTTTTTTATATACTTATTTTTTTTAATATTCATAATATTAGACGATAGAATTACAGATAAATAATAATGTGTTTTTTTAAATTATATTATATTGAAATTATAATAAATATATATATAATTCATGAAAACGGCTCCCGACATCTTGATTGGCTTAAAGTAAAATTTAATGAAATATTCTGTATCTGCTTTAATTATAGTTAAGGTTTTATAATAATTATAAACCTAAAAAATAAACACCGAAATCTAGTACATTTTATTAATTTACTGTTTTTTATATACGTATACCTCTAGCATTTGTAGTTGTCTGTGCACGTTTTCCTTCTATTAACACGTCTTAACCATGTTGGCGTTGATTTCACATTTTGCCACGTAGGAATTTGCAATGTTCCACAAATGTGAACCATAATTGTATTATGTTTCCTTTTTAAGAAATATTTTTGCTGATTTTATAGTGTTGTTATTAAAAACAGAAACTTTATTAAATTGTTTTGTGAAATAACATGAGAATATAATTATGTATATACTAGCTGTGCCCCAGACTTCGCTTGCCTGGAATGGTTTTAAATAAAATACTAGCCTAACTTACTATAAGAATATTATTAGCCAGTGAAAGTCCTGTTAAAGTCGGTCAAGTCGTTTCAAAGATTAGTCAGAACAAACAGACAGAGAAACAGAGGAAAATAAAAAAATATATTTTTAATTTAAGTGTCGTATATTCTTTCATATGGATTTATTGATAAGTTTTTAATTGGGATTGCAAACAGACACTTACATTGTATTAATACATGTGTAGATTATAGAGATTTTCTTAACCTTTCTATGATGTATTACATCGTTATACATTTTTTCTTGTTCTGTTCTCGATATATATCTATCTATATTATATACATACATATATATATATATATATATATATATTATGTATATAAGTGATTTACAATTCATTGATTCATCACAAAATCTCTAAAACTATCTGTCAATTATTGACTTATGATTAACTTAAAATTTTACATAGTTACTTCTTTTGTGACGTAGACGTCCACTAAGAACGGATTTTACGGAATTCCTTTCCCAACGGATTTCAACTCCTTACATTTTGCCAACTTTTAAACCTGTAGGAACTAGGGTAAAAGTTGCTACAGCAACGGTTACGATGACAACGGATAATATGACAATGGTTACCATAGCAACCTAAGTTCACATCCCAATTAATAGTGTACCCAGTTAAGCGGGAGGGAATAAGCTAGTATATATATATATATATATATATATATATATACATATATATATTGTAAATGTCCTAAAATGTATCAACTGCCACTTCTCTGTTACTATCGTAACACAATACCAATCAATACTGCTATCAATCTATCAATCTTGACGATCACTTGGTGTGTATGATTTGTCATATTGTTTCCGTATTTAAGTTACTAATGAATCTATAATATCTTTAATAACTACATCAATTTAATTAATATCTTTTCTATTTGTCCTTTTGTTCTGTTCAGATCTGTTAATGAACAGTTAAAACTACTGTTTCTAAAAAATACATAACATTTGAAAAATACATTTATTTAACGTAGTTGTGGACAAAAGTTTGTATAAAATATATATTTTATAGTATACATGAAAATTGGTATTTGAAACTTAAATTAAAACTAACAAATAACTATTTTTTTGGAAAGTTGACTATTTGAGTGCAAACGCACTAAGTCAGTATGACCCGAAGTCAGTCAGTCAGCTTGTACAATACGTATTTGAAAATAATTTATCAAGCTTAAAGATACTGTGACAGTCAACTTATTATTTGAATTTATAGTTAGATATTGATTGAAATTCATATCAGATGCACGTGTAAACGTGCCTTGAACTAAATTTTATACAGTTTTTAATCGATCGAAGCAATTACTTACATTACTCGATAGTATTATTGTCTATTTTAAAAATAATTTATCATTTCATCAACATACACGTTTTATATTTTAATATGTGATTTCTTTATAACATATATTTTTATAATTCAACGTACATTTATATTAAAAGAAAATGTTCTAAAAGCAACCTTATTAATATTCTGTTAAAACCAACAATAAAATAATAGTTCACGCAGTTAAATATCCCTCGTGGGTACGCTTTAAATCAGAACAGTGAGCGTTTAAAATAGACTTCAGATGGTAGTTCAGGATTATTTTATAATATTACATTATCCTTTCCAAATTACAAATTAATTCTGCTTAATACTATATAAAATTGTTGTTGTTATTGTTGTTGTTGTTGTTGTTGTTGTGACTATTAAAAATATTTTTTTTAGTTTTGTTTCCTTTTTTTAACTACCATATAAATATTAATAAAACATAAGGTTTTATGTAATTACAATTATGTTCATGTTTAAAGAAACCTTTAATCCCATCAGAGCATCAAAGAACTAATACTCGGTTAGTCATTCTAGTCTTCTTTTGATACCACGCTTTACTTGAAGTCTATATTGTTCTCAATTATCAACAATGGCTGTGACGGCACAGTTAATGGTGTAAAAAAAAAATTAAAAATTATTCAATAAGATCTTGATATCCTTCATGGTTCAACCCATTGGAATCATACGCCTAGACACTGACGTTTCATAAATACAATCTGTGCCTATTTGAGATAAAAAAATTACTTCAATTTAAAATATTCCAACTTTGTTAAGCTTTTAACATATTTTAAGAAGAAAACATGATAACTAGAATTTAAACAACAATTATCGTTACAACTCGATCAAAAATTGATTTTAAATCAACCTCAATTGTAGATAAAAAACATAAAGTTGATTGATTCTACATTGTCATAAAGGTGAGAAATGAATTCATGATTATTGTATGCTTCGTCTTTTGATATAAAAGTAAAAGCAGCTAGTTAGTGAAGTTTACATAAACACTGGTGCTTGTTAACTGTAACTTGTTAATTTTGTTCAGCGCGTTGTTTGTCACAATGCAAAATTTATCTACTACGTAGCATACATGCGTCTGTTTGGTTTGGTTTAACTAGATTAAAAATATAACCACATTATATCTGGACGGATTGTGATTTTTGTTCCATTTATCTGTAACAAAAGTATGCACAGATATCGACATTGTTCTTAAGGGTTTCTTCTGAGTCCATACATATTTCCATTTGGCTTTTCGTTTGCCAACTTTAAAACGATTTGGCTTCAAGTGTAACTCCTTTAACGGACGCGAATATACAAACCAAAAGTTATTTGTATATCCGTTACAAAGTAACGATAACTAACTTTTCATTTGTAAACAAGTTCAAGGACAATGCAATGAAACTCAGTGACTCCACGTGTATGTTTAATAAATTTGTTCAAACCACGTACAATATGGATACAGCTTGTGAAAAGCCGTTCAATTATTTTTTCTGTAATGATAATTATTTTTCTGCGATACTGTCAAGATAATTATAATTTTCCTCAATTAATGTTATACATATATATGGTATGCTAAAATATATTTTTTTTTTCATTCGAAAAGTATAAACTAATTACATTTATATTGTAACTACAAAAATATTGACACTACAGAGTAAACAACCCTGTAAACAAAAGTAGCAAAACTAGGAACGAACTTACAGAAATTTTCAAATCCAATTACTCATTAAGCTTCACATTTCGTTTCGTCAGCTTACATTACTTAATAAAACCGGTAACGCAGCAAGTCGTTAACTGCTCTTTAGCTTCAGAAGGAAGTCAAGACCTTCACTTGGGTGTTTTCATTTCATTTGAAATGCAGGAGAGTCTATTCGAACAATCATAGGCCGTTGTTACGGTAAAACGGGAAAACTAAGAAAATATTTCATAGTAATAAGCCATTTTTCTAATTGACCTAAATTCGCTGACATAAATAAAACGTTTCAGTAAATAATTTTAAATTAACCTAATTTAATAAAATAACTAATGATATTTGTAATATTATAAAAAAAATGTAGTATCGACCTATTTCACCTTTTCCGGCTAAATGCGTTTTCCAGTCTAGCACGTTTGTAATTGTGTACAGTGTGCACATAAACTCTCACAACTGCAGCGTTACCTGTGTGAGTGCGCCACGTGTAAGCCGGCTCGAAGTTCTCGCAACTACTGCTCTCCTGGTGCCCCTCTCTCGGCGCTGTAAGCGATCTTGTTTGGATAAACTTTGGAGCGGATAATTCGTCTCATAGTAACTGGGGTGTATGCAAACATATGGGGTGTAAGCAGATTATTTTTAATTGTGTTACGGGTTTGTGCTTTTGATTTATAGTGATAATACTTCTTAGCACGTTGAATAAAACAACTTTCTTTTTTTATATTAAATCCAGAGCGTCTAGGAAAACAAACAGCTTATTGATTTACTGAATATATTTTATTACTATAGAAAGTATAAATATTGTACCAATTTGTGCTGCAGCCGTATTGATCGAAACCAAACGAGTACATAATGTTAGAGTAAATATTATGTAACTATTATACATGCTTTCAACGCATGATTACGTAACGAAGTTATTCACCTGTGAACTTTGTCATTTCTCATATGTTTCACCCACACTATTGTAAAGTGTATGCACACTTGGGTCAGTGTGCGTGTAAGTAAGCGGACGGCAATCAAGCCTCTTCACAAGTGGCCGTGAACTAGCGGTTACAGCGAATAATCTCATACAAATCCGTATTCAACACACAACTTTTAGATATTTATTTAGTAGCGCTAAAAATAAATTCATTCGTTATGAGTTTAAATACACGAATGCTATTAGAGAACGGAATGATTTATGTAGTGGGACCTTTTTATAAATTTCACTGAATAAAATAAAATGTGGATTAAAACGTCGTGACGGTTACATAATATTCGCTATGCTGTGAGTAGTTTGTGGTACGTTTTATGATACACTTATTCGACTTTAATTAAATTAAACATCAGTGAATAACTATTTGGAATGTATTGAACAATTGAATCAGATATAAAATAAAAAATGATCAACTTTACCAAAAGCGCATACGCTTTGAAAAATTTCGGAAACTTCGCAATAAATATGCTGAAGAATATTTAGTGCGAAACTTATACAGTTGCGTTGAAAAACTACTAATGCTCACCACACACACACACACACACACACACATATATATATATGACTCTAACTGACCTTTCCACTTATTTTTTGTCACTGCAACATCAATTGATCCGAACTGAACACGTTGAAAGCGAGACATTACGGGGATGGAAAGGGGTGGATCTCCTTGCGGCGAAAAACACTGCCCTATGCGTATCATATTTATTTTGAGATTAAGAAAAAAGTATTATTATGTTACCTACAATAAGAACGAAATAATCTTACAAAACAAAAAAATAATTCAACAGTTACGAATTTCTCAGATTGTAAAGTTTCACAATCACTCTACCAGATTAACCTACTAATTATCTAGCACCAAATATTTTGAGACTCTTGACACCAAAAACCGAGAAAATACCAGTGTTCTACTATTACAATACTATAAAACCGGTACTATTACAAAGCATTGTTGTTGTAAATGATATTGCATCCTGAAGTGTTGGCACAGTATATACCGAACATACAGAGATCGGAAACCGAACATTCAGAATATTTTGTGTAATGCGGTAAAGAATTAAATCTGCGGATTTTCTTAGTTAGTTAGTTAGTTTTATTATCTTATGTAAATATATTGTCATTTCATCAGACTTTTTAACTCCTAAATAAATCAAAATAAAGATAATAAAACTATAGAATACTAAATGCTTTCATATATTTATTAAATAAATAAAATCTTATGGATAAATATTACCATTAACTCCTCTACAATCTGCTACGAATTCTCGTAGCAAGATCCGCTATGCTCTAGGACATTGGTAAAACGTGTTTAAAATACTATATACCATATTATTTTTACACATATTATGCAACAGTGAAGCAGAAACAAATAAGGAAATAACTTGTATGTAAATATATGAACGATGTAAGTTAGAATCGGAAGCTGAATTGTGGGTACTTTAAAAGCAACCGTCTTATTAACATAGGCTTAGGGTTGATATTTTTATTTCAATTGCTTTTACAAAAATTAAAATAAATCAAACATTGTCGTTTAGTAGATATACTAATTATACTTTTTTATTTAACAATGATACTGACATCATAATTACATCATCATGACCTCGGTAAAATCAAATTAATGTACGTCATTTTAGAGTCATAATATTTTATTGGTTTCAGTTGTAAAATTTAATGAACGAAGTTCACTTGAAGTGTGAACCCTGTATCTTGAAACTAAGCCAAATAGCCCTGTTCTCCAACGCACATATTGAATAATACATTACCTTTTATAAATAAATCAGAAAAGTGCATTTGTTAACTGATAGGGTTGAATTTCCAATCCAGACTTCCCCGTGGAAATGTGCATGAGGAAAACGCAAACTCACAAAGAATGTAATAACATATTGTCGACGGATGTCATAGTATTGTAGGAATTGTAGTAATTTATTTTTATTAGCTACATAGTTTCTTAAGAGTGTTAATACTGAATTTTAGTAAAACACAAAAATATAGTACTAATATTAATTTACTTTACTTTATATTATTTTTTTTAATTTTATGGGTTGGCAAAAAGAATTGTGCATTAAATTGTTTTTTCTTACTTGTATAGATAGCTGAGCTATCAATGAACTAAATATCAACTATAATTTTTATTGTAAGAAAGCGTTTTTACATTAAAAATCTTAAACTATTAATAGGTTTTAGTCTGACATTTTTATTAAGTTTTCACATAACTTTTTTTACGAGTAACACGAGAAAAACTTTTAGTTTCCTCTTTCATTACATACGTGCAAGTGGAATACACTCCCCCATATCTTAAACAAATAACTCCACTTTCGAAATCATTCCTGACATGGAAGCCAACACGCGTAAGTTTAAATCAACGTTCTTTGTTAAGCGAGGGTCTTTTACCGTCGGTAATATGTCCTTAGGGTGTATCTGTTTTGCAGAAATGGATACGGGATGCTTACGTGTGCGTCTACCGTGTCATCTATCCGGGCGAACTCAGTGAAGACACTGCCTGGTTACTAGTGTCAATTAGTTAATTTGAATCGCATCTTCTACTTTCATAATGGAGTACATATAACAGATTATAAGATTTTTATGCCATAGTACATTTTTTTAAGCTATTTTAGATAATAATGTAGAAAAATATATATATATATTATATTTTTTTATTATTAAAATTATTAACAACGGTGCAATTAGTACCGCCGTATCAGACTTGTTGAACTCTTCTCTCTGACTAAATTATTCCTTATAATCACTTACCTCAATCTAGGTACTCTGAGATGTAGCGTCTTGGGGTTTAAGGCGTGAGCTTATAAAATATGAACTGGAAACGGAATATGAATGCAATTTGCAATTTATTCAGCTATAATTAGTATTAAATTTGTAACTAAATGCTCAGAATTCAAGGCATGTAGGATTGAATATGTATGTATGAATACAGACATACATACTTCTACATACTACCCAAAAGAAGTTAGTAAGTACGACTCGAATCAAACCACAAATATTTTTAAGAAACTATAAAAAAAATGTCTTGGATACAATTAAATATTTTTGGAAGAATTATTCTAGTTCTGTAACCTGATAACGATAACAAAAAATAATAAGAGGTGATGGTATAAAATCAATGAATAATGACAAAAAACAAAACAAAGATAGATATAAAATTCAATATTATTGCTATCATGAATATAGTTATATAATTGCTGAGACTCGCGCTTCCATCAACGCGCTCCACCAGTGTACACTTACTTTTTCATATTCACAATATTACTTCAACACTTTTTTACCTATAACAAATATCAACCCTTTGGATTTAAACTACATCTGTTTTTGAATTGAAATACGTTCGATAATTTGTTTTTTAATACATTTTTTGTTGTATTTTTTTTTACTTTCTTTAGTTTTTTCTTTAATACTCAATTTAATTACTGTCCAATGTACATTAACTACGTACAAAAAATATTATTAATCTTTTTTTTATACGTTAAAAATAAGTATACGATAATGTAAACGAAAAACAAATATGTAGAACATCTTATAATACTTATTAAGTTATATATGGAAATAAATTTATGTGAAATAAATTTACACAAATAAGTTTTTATTGGATTTTAAAGTAATTTCGCCAATAAAACTTATTCTCTTATTAAAAACATATTGACTTTTAAATTAACAGGTCATTACATACCGCGTAATTATAAACTCTTATTACATATTTAAAATGTTATATATAATTACAAAACTAAATTACTATTCACATAGTTGTAATCGAATTCTTTCAAAATACAACAAACACCTCAAGAAAACTGATAATATATAAAAAATATATCAATTTAAACACTATATAAAGAAAAAAAAGTGAAGCAAACGGTCGATACGGTCAAATGAAAAAGACACCGAGTCGTCCCAATTAACATCGTTATAATGAAAGTGAAGAAATGTTGTTAAAATCTAGTGAATACACTATGACACTTTTGACGCCAGACGCAAACTTCAGCGGTGAAGAGTGTAGAAAAATATAAAATAAACATAATTAGTGAATTTATCACTTGCCTTAATTAGATCTTTACTTTGTTGTACACTCTCTTTGAATTATAAAGTTATAGAAGTCAGGTACCGAATAATGTCATAAATTGTATTTGAAATATATTTAATTTAATAAAATTTTGTAATTATACCGATCAAAAGTATCAATTCTTAAGATACATATAGTAGTAAAGACGGATGTCTCTGATTGGGGCAGAGATAGAGACGCAAGCAGTCATAGGTCAACACCTATTTCTCTTCTACCATATTTATAAATCTTCACACCCGACTGTCAATTACTATACTCTTTCTGCAATAGTCTTTACGTGAAATTCGAATTAGATGAAAATCTAGGAATTTGTTTAGGTAAGTCTCCTGCAATATCCACCCATTTTCCATATCCATATTCTTCTCTTCTAAGTAACTCTTCTTTTTCTTCATTCTTCTTTTGTATATCCTTTCAAATTCCTAAATATAACATTATTTTCTTAATTCTTGTCACTATAACTTCTTTCAGTCATTCCTTATGTCTTATAGCTCTCTCTCATTAGTACATAACCAATAAACCATTCCTTTGTTTGTTTTATGATTATTTTATTTCAATCTGCATAAGACCTAAATCTTTTATCTAAATGAAATAAGTGCTATAGATCTAATGTTAAAACCACATCAATTCTATCGGTTAATTGAATTTGATATAAATTCAATCTTAGGTCGTGGTTATGATTTGAAAAATAAAAACAATACAAAACTGTTCAAATAGAATAAAATCTTTGAACCTGACATGAGTTACAGAGTAAGTTATTGTTATGAAACATTTGTACAACCAACCTTTTAAACCAACGGCTGGATGGCTCAAAGCGAACTTTTTGTCTTACAGACAGATTAAATATAAATTTATGTATAATGTTCGCTATTTTGTATCTGTAACAGTGACCTGTCAAATTGAATATCATTCACTTTTTTAATTAATATTTTTTTTTTAATTCGAATTCTTTTCTTTCGAAAAACTAAATTATAGAAACATCTAATTGGACTAAAAACATGTATGATAATTATAATTATACTTCATGCATTAACTTGTGCAAGTTAGTTTATTCATTTCTACGACAAAGTCTGCACAACCCTTTAGAACGTACTCGTCCCTATGTGTAATTAAAATGTATATAAAACTGTAACCGACCTAATTTATAAAGTTTCTTTTATTTTCCTTTTGACCTATTTCATAAACACAACCTTTTCAACCATGATGTCGCGGGAGTCCAAAGAATTCTTTATGTTATATTATTATACTTTCATTATCTAATTTAATTATATATTTTTTTGTTATTATAATATTAAATAAAACATAATCCTCTTATTTAAATTAAAAATAGAGTTTATAATGATACGTTTACATCTCAGTTTATTTAATACATGCTCTTGTCAACGACTTCTTCTACATACATCGCTCATACATAATAAACCATCTGTTATTTCTTAAAATTCATGTATACCCTACATTTCCGATTTTATAAACCCAATACTTTTTCAACATCAAATTTCATTAAAATCCATCCGATATTTTTGTTGTATTTTAATTATAATTTAAAATATTTTTGTATTATTTTATAAGATAAATAAAATAAAGTACTCAAATATGAAATTAATAATAAAATGTAGCATACAGTGAAATTATTTATTTTACAAATTATAAATATATTAACATATAAAATTGAAGTGTCTGTTTGTTATTCCAAATTGACAGCTTTTCACTAAATGCATCTGAAAATGTATACGGTACATTAAAAAACTATTTATATTTTTCTGTCTGTTTGTTCAGGTTAATCTCTGAAACAGCTCGACCGATTTTAACAGGACTTTCACAGGGAGATACCTGACGTTATAAGGAGTAACTTAGGCTACTTTAGGCACAGCTAGTTTAGATATATATATATGCCATTTTTAACACTCAAAAAGTTAACCATTCGATATTTCGAATGGTTAACTTTTTAAGTGTTTAATTATATTTTGATAAATAAATATTATTTACAACAAATATAAATCATATAATTCCTTTCCGGATATTTTAAATATACTAAATATAAAAATATATATCATATATATTGTAAACAAATAATAAATTAACTATAATAATTCTCATTTACAAGCTGTCTATGTAAATATATAATTATTTTCAGAGCGCCAGAACGAGATTCAGATACTTTTATTTTAAACGCTGTCTGTCCATTTCTATTCAGTGTAAGTGTCATAGAATCGGCTTACATTGAAGTAAGAATGGTAAATCCATTGTTGAAATTAAAAGGAGTCGCTTTACAAATTATGTCTTAAAACTTCTCCAGGGCTAGGGACTTTTTCATGACCCAAATGGTATTCTGGTAAAGCTTTACTGACCCCAGCTTTTCACAAATATAAAGGTGTTAACCTAGATTTAAAACTATTTTATATTGAGCCAAGTCCAATAAAATCAAACGCTAATATAAAAACTTTTCTTTTGAAGATCCAGATCTTACATATACTAAAAATTGGGATGACTTGTTTGAAGTTTCTTTAATTAAATATGGGATAATTTGTATTGTTATTAATTATAATATAGTTATAGGTGTAATGTTACAATATTGGTTTATCATCCCCCTGTATTCCAATTATTTAGGATTTGGAATATGTCAATTCTTTCCACACTATTCTATCATAGATTATCTTAAGTTAGACATGTTTCTTTGGTTTACCTCTTTTTTTATAATGATTCATTATCATACTTAAGAATCTCTTTTACAAACTTTTTATTATATACTTAGTTTTACCATAAATATTGTTACAAAGAAAAACAATATTTTATATTGTACGTAACATTTATTACTATTAAACTAACACACCATTAAAGATATATAAAGCTTATTCGAAGTGGTTTCAATTGGATGCAATACAGTCCTTGAAACGTTGAGGCCAGCTATGAATAGCAGCACGTACTTTTTCTATGGGAATATTCTTCAATGCTAATCGTATGGATTGTTTTAGAGACTCCAAATTAGCATGGCGTTCAGAGCAAGCCTTACTTTTAAAACTGACGATAACTATAACTAATTAAGATCAGGACTAGACAACGGTCAGTCTTCAACTCTGATAAGGTTCGGAACGTTCGTTTCTAATCAAGATTGGGTGGATCGAGCTTTATGATCGGCGTCGAGTTTTGCCATTACATGGCGTTGTTAAGAGGCTTAACTACCATCTCGTGAATGGTATCTTGATATACTTGTACCTATGTTTGATAATAAATGACCAGTGAGTCTCTTATAGGCTGCAAGAATTATATTTGGCTCTTTACTTACTTTATGTAATGCAATCACAGCGATTCGGTTCTCTTTGTCACCCCACTCCTTTTTATTATCATAAAATATTTTACAAAATATTGGCGCGACAATACAAAAACATAATAAACAATCGCGTAAGACAGATTCCAAATTCAAAAGTAATATTTTATTTATTTTGAATTGTAACAGTATTTATGGCCAGACTAAGTTATACGTCATACGTCGTCTCAGTTGAGACATGCTTTTTCACCAAACTATTGACCATTCTTCGGACGGAGTCTTCTCCTATAACACATTCACACTTAACTCTTCTGGGTATAATGTAAAATACTCAATTATTGGGATACTTGATAATTACATAATAAATTTGCCAATATAAACAAAACATTCATTTAAAGTTATAAAAAAACGACGCACACTAATTAATATTTTTCCGCAATAACATTCTAAGCTGATCTTTGATTGGAGGTAATGTAATTGTTTTCTGGCGTTGTATGTCAAACTGGTTTCATGATTGTGCTATTGTTTCATTGCTCCGGGCATCCGGTCAATTTGTTCCATTGTTACAAAATATATCCTCATTGTAAATTTTAAAACGCGTGTATGATAATTAAATTTATTGTTTTTTAGAGAAAAACATGTTTTCGTATTATTTGACATATATTTTTAGAGCATTTCTACCATGCATCGTTATTATAATTTTATTTGGGTTAGACCCAATATGTCATGCTTAAGCCTCTTCTTTTCACATACTTACATCTTGTATAAATACTTTTGAAGACACTTTTCATTGTATTATTTTTTCACACACCATCCATGGAATTTTCGGTCGTCGTTTTTTATAACGCACCATTAAAATAAATTTGTTATAATTTTACATTTTTAAAACATTATCATTGATTGGTAAAGAAAATATTTTTTCCAGTAAAATTTTATTTATTAAAAATGTTAATACTTTAATCAAATCTAGTGATAGTAAAATAACTATCAATATAATCTCCATTTCATCTTCATTATGATTGTATCAATAATGAATTCCTTAAAATTCATTAATAATTTAGAGTTTAAAAAAATACATGGTATAGTTTGTTATTCAGCACTTACTTTACATACATACTTTCTTATATACATATTTTTAAACATATAATAATAAGCGATTTATATATATATATATAAGCGATTTACCACTAACTGACTTATCACAAAACCTCCTAAACTCTATCCGATTAACATAAAATTTTACATAGTTACTTCTTTTGTGACGTAGACGTCCATTAAGAACGAATTTTACGGAATGCCCATCCCAACGGATTTTAACTTTTAGCAATTTGCCAACTTTTAAACCTGTTGGAGCTATAAATGGAAGTAAGAGTTACTATAGCTACGGTTACCATAGCAACGGTTAACATATCACTGTTTACCATAGCCACAGATAACATTACAACGGTTATTATATTTGAAAAAAAAAATTGGCATAAATAAAAAGTGAAGTACGCAAAAACATAAATAATTACGAAATTGAATTTGATGTTATTGAAAAATGAATAAATATTATTTAAAACAAGAAAAACTTTCAAAATTTGTCGTCAGTTAAGTGTTGGCAATATTTTCGTGGTGTAGGCCTTCTGGGGATCCTGCTACATAACGGAAACACATTCCAATAAACAGTACTTCATAGTTGATGTAGACTTAACTGTAGACTGTAGACTTTCATTATATTTCTCTGTTTAAAATTTAAAAAATTTACACTAAATATAAAATAGAAATTAAACATTTTGTCAATACAAGAAGTCTAAGTTCACATTCAAATTAATAGTGTATCCAGCGAAGTGGGGGGAAATCAGCTAGTACAGGTATATCTACAACATCAAAATTTTTAAGAGAACTAATTTCATTACTATAATTTAAATAACTGACCTGAGTCTAACTGTCATGTCTTCTTTGACCGACTTACTTGAATGTAAATTATAATTGTATAATAACAACATTTCATTTATTTATCACCGTCTGTTTGTATCTTTGGACAAGTGTAAACTAAATCTACTAATCCCAAAAAAATCTTATTATTTTAAAATATACCAAATAGTTTCTATAGCTATTCCCGATAATAAAATTTTGGAACAAAAATATAGTTTTTTAATATAACACTATTCTTTGACACTCCTTAAACCACATCACGTCGGGATTGAATTTTATTTACAGCGTCCTCTTTGGCACGAAGCCTAGTAATACCTCAACTAAATCTAAGGTTTATGTAACTTTAACTGAATGTTGCTGATCAAGTTTATCAATACGAGCACCGGGCCACAGCGGAAGCGTGGTGGAAATTTCAATTTCGTATTACTAATTATCAGTTTTTCATTACGGCATAACAAGCCCTTATCGCTGCAATTGCAAATATAATATAGTAATTTTTCATTGTATTTTTATATAACTATGTATTTATTGAACATTATTTATATTAGTTTCACAATTATACTTTAATACGTTTAATAAAATATATTTAAGTATAATTGTCGTTAATTTTTTATATGAAACATTTAAATTGAATGTTTGATAGCAGTTAAGTTTTAAAGTCGGAGTTTCTCGGAAGTTTCCAACTGCAATAGAAGACACAATAAAACGATAAAAAATTTCCTCTCTAAGAGCTAAACAAATATGAAAAGGAAAGAAGAATATTCTATATAAAGTCTGTTACAAGATAGAATATTTTATAATTACAATTCTAGGACGACATTAAGCAGAACAGCAAGTACAGTAAGTGAAGTAACTTTGATATGGAAAGTCGACAGAATTTACGCACTGACTTAACTTCTACTGGACGAAAGAAAATATTCAGTTCTTAAATATATATATTAACTTAAATATTTAAATATCCATGTAACTTGTCTAGATATCAATACCTTGTTAAACTTCAAATTGAAAGCAAGTTAAATATGGACCTAGATTTTAGAATCATAAAAGTCTATGACCTGGATTTAATGGTGTCGAGTCCATATGAATAACGAAGAATCTTCAAATGCATATGTGCTTACGACGCTTTACATAAAACATTCTTAGATGTCTCACATAAGATAAGTTTTGTTGGCTTAAATCCATCTAATATTTAACTAAACAATTTGTTTCAAAACATTGTTTATTTTATGTTGTTACAAACAATATTGTTTTCATATTTCTTATATTCCTATATACTTGTGATTATTAATTAAATATTTCTTATTGTCTTATTGTTAAATTCGCATTTATTATCTTCTCACGAACCGTTGAAACGCTGATTAGACGCAGGTGCATTGTATCATGTTAAAAACCCAGAATGTAATATCTGAAACCTTTGTTTGTTACATTTATTTCTCTGTATTCTTTTAATTATAATTTCATTTTATTATATTCATTCTTGTCTCAAACTTTGAGCAAGGAACACGTAGTTTGTAACTTAATTATAATTATTAAATTTTAAGTCAATAAATTTGTATTCTTTTGGATCCTCCGATTGTGACCGACGTAATTAATTACTAAACATGACTATATATATATATATATATTGTTATAATATATATTTAGTTGTTACTAATGCAATATAAATAAGCATTTTGAATATTTTTTCCTTATAACCGGGTATGTGAGATGTGCGTGTGTTGATGTCACAAATAATTTATCTTCGCTAACCTATTTTTATTTCATGATCTATCAAATTATTCTTCATCCGGAACTTTCTCTGTATTTAAATATTTCTGCAAACTATGTACAACTTCAGTGTGTGTCTTGAAAAAGCTTTCTCTACTTCATGTTTACCTTTAAAGTATTATTTATTAAATGCTACAAAATTTTACATGTTATATAAAATTTGAGTCCGGTGTAAAATATAATTCAGAGATTCACAAATGATAAATACAAAAATTTAAAATTACAAAATGCGCAACTTGGCTCAAACCAAGTGACGGAATGAACTCCGGCGTCTCGCGATTACCGCCGTGGATTTTCAGAGAAATTCATAACATGCGGTTCTTAAGAGTCAGGAGGCGGTATTAAAAACACTTATTCTACTTTATACTTGTTTTCTTTAGTATATTGTATTAAACTCTCGCTATTGTAAGAAAATAATAATATATTTTGTATAAATCTTAATAATATGTTAAAGTTTTATTTGTCTTGAACTGTCACTCAATCTTTCATATTAAAGCTGGTCATTGATCAGGATCATGTAAGTAACTTTAATACGAACTTACAGACCTATAAACAAAGAAGTGTGAAAACTATTTTCTTTTATAATTTAAATATAAGATAAAGGTTATATATAAAGGATATATATTAGGTTAGGATAACTGACTAACCCGATTATATTTCTTGAGTATATAATAGTTAGTTGCCTATACGGGTACTATATCCATGTTAATAACTAAAATTGAGTTAAACATGTGTATATTGATATATAGAATGCTATGAACCCTCGTGCTAATGTATTTCTGATACCTGTGAGATGCAAATCCCGTTGATAGTATTAAATCTGGTAAAGAGAAGTATACGAGTGAGTCAATATACGCAAATTGATGTAATAATATAAGGGAACGTGTGGGGGGTGGGGGGTGAGGGTGTAAGGGGGTGAGCACGTAGTGGACAACACAAACGGATAATTTTATTGAAACCACCTTTGTAGCTTCGATTATGCATAACGAACCGGCGTCATTAAACTATGGGGTTGTCTGTAATTTTAATGTTTTTCAATTTACTTTTCAAGTATATTATTCTATTGGTACTCTTAATAATGAACAAAGTATTTATGAAATCTCTTAATTGTACTTATTCTAATTTTTGTGATTAAAATCGTCTAAGAGAAATTCTTTACCTTTATAGCAAGTACCAGAAAATGGACAGCATGAATGATGCTAATTTTCGATACCATTGGTTGACGCAGACGCAGCGCTATGTAGTGGGGATAAAGCGGGTAGGATTAATTATAAATATTAGTTTTGATCGTAATACTTGTTGATAAACCTTAATTCATTACTTTAAGAGATTGGTTTAATTTTAATGGTTTAACAATCTGAGAAAAGACAACATTGATAGGTGGAATTCAAATTATTGAGTGTGTTTTCAGATATGTGTGTGTGGGTGATCTTAGCTCAAAATAGCTAGGAGCGTGCCACCTTATACATATAATTGTGAATCTAAACCAGGGATCCATTCACAGACATAAATCATTATAGTTTTAATTTCAACTCATAAACAAACTTACGTTCAGAAGATTTATGAGTACAAAGATTAAATACAATCTAATATATAAAATTCTCATGCCAGTTACACCAAACTACTCCGAAATGCCTTTACCGATACCAATGACATTTTTAGTGCTATTTGGCAGATCTGAGAATCGGTCTTAAACTATTTTTAAGCCCCTAAATGATCGGCACCCTTTTTTTTGTATTTGCTAGTATTTTATATAAAAATACACCAGAATTATATGGAAACTAAACACTTCGCTTTATTAAGATTTTATTATTATGCATGCAAAGACGCATAAAGTACTTAAAAATAAAAAATATTTTTAAAGATTTTTAAAAATCTTATAAATACCTTTAATTTTCAGTTGAAATTACGTACCATGTCTTTATTTTTCACTGAATATTATATAAAATTACCAAAAAAATTACCTGTCTATACTATTTTAACTAAGCTATTTTTTGAATTTTTTATGCATTTCATATTTATGAATAAATTATATTAAAATAAATTATTAAATAATTGACGTTCGTTACAAAGTTCAGATTTTATACTATATGCTGTAAATAAAAATTTATATATTTATACATTCTAAAAGTCAATAGCATCAATTCCAATACCATTGGTATTGGTGATGTACAAACGCTCAAAGTAACGTTAGCGTCTATATGAATGCACCAAACGTTTAATTACACTGTGTTGTAAGAGAAAAAGTACAACCGCCGATTAATAAGTAGATAGACGAATATTGGCAGCTTTCCAAATTGGACTTTAAAATCAAAGTGAAACAAATCTCAATATTACATGAGATACATGTTAACTAACAATAGACCCTGAAGTTTTATTATACTTACAATATTTAAAAAAAAACCAAAGGAAAATGAATACTGCATGATTTTGAAGAAAATATAGTTTTTTTAGCGGGCAATCCGAATGTAACACATTATATTTTTATTTTAAATCATTTTTATCTATCAGTTACAACAAATATCTTATTAACCAGCTACGCCTACGACTCCGTTCGAACTTAGTTCGACTACGAACAGGGAACAACTGTTTTATTGATTATTTTAAATCAAACCAACATTAGGTTTTAAGTAAATGTTACAACATTACATCCATGGAAACCGCATTTAAATCAATAATGCAGTTCCAGAGACAGGCACGCACAAATGCACAGAAAAATAGACTAAACCTCTAAAAAACTTGGTTTGACTTCTATTCATTATTAGAAACCCCTAGTAATATCTTCTGTAAGACAACATTCAGTTACAGATTTATTTTACGTACAAATATTTAAAATATTTTTTATTATTTTTATTTATACATAGATATACATATTTAAATATAATAATTATATTATATTACTGATGTAACGAATATTCACATTCGTATTCGCAAAATTCTCGCAAATGTTTTTCGAATATGAAAATTAGAAAAAAAAGAAAATCCATTTATTTCTTATATTTTTTAATACAAGAAAAAATCACATAAGTTCATAATCACATTATCAGTCTTTACTATTATGTGTGATTTGGTATTTTTAACGCAATGAAGCGACTTTCTGTGACTCCCTTTTACGATTTACTTATTTTAATATATATATATACTATATTATACGACCTAACAAAGCAATATTTATATTTATATAAGTTTTAATTATACCGTTATAGAAAATAAAAAATACCGCTAATATTATACCTGAAAATATCAACGTTCACCTTTTTTCATTGAATATTCCCTTTACATAATCCATTTAATATTCATTCATAAATTTTAATAAATCAAAAGATCTTCTTTCCTTTCTCAACAATTAGGTCGCAATTACATTTTTCTTTAAACGTTCTGGAATTTAATATATCCGTTTAACAAACTTTTTTTTTTTTTTTCAGATATCTTCAAGAAAGCATTAAAGAAAAAGCATTTTATAAAAATAACTCTAAGGTAAGAAACGTCTTAATAAATTAAAGACAAATTTAATTTGGTTTTCAAATTATTTTGATTCAATAAATTTGTAACATCTAACTGTTTATTGAAACTATGCGAAAGCAGTAGGGTGACTAAGTTGAAGCACCCTTGTGTCACCAGACAGTAGATCTCACATACACACACACAGCCACGAGTCGACATCCCGCACTCACACAACGTAAAAGTAAATTGAGAGTTTCGTAGCTGTTATGAGAGCCTGGTATGCGATGTAACTGAGATACTAATTTGCAAAGCAGTATATTCAATTAATTACAGAGTTATTTAAGAACATTAAACATACACACACATATAATAATATGTTCATAAAAAATTTTACATCATTTATAATTTTATCACAAACACCGCTATCTAATGGAAACTTATAAAACTTGAGTAAATAAACCTTTTATGAATAAAAAACCTCAAATTCACAATAAAATAAATTAAAAATTATTCATCGAGATAAAAACTACTCGTATTCTTTTAAGTTAGATCAATAGATCTACAAAATTTTAATGAAATCGGTGCAGCGGTTTTAAAGATTAGCGGTACTCTTGATTAATATATATAGATATAGTTTGATATCCTAATTCATAACACTTAAACGAGTACTTCATCCACAGGGTTATTAGTCAGCATCAAAACTAATAAGCTCGCAGTCCACACAAATCACAGCTGATTTCGAGGACACTGAAGAGGAACGAATGAATTTAACCACTAAGGGTGAGTTTTAAGTTATATGTTTAGTTATAGCGAATTCTTAATAAAGCATAGGAATATAATATTAAAATTTATATAATTTTAATACCACATCATACCTCTGATCTGATATGTTATATAAAAGTTTTTGGATATAAGATATAATTACATTTGGCAAAATAATTTCAATACTCCCGAATCCACTGTTCACTTTCAGACCTAATGGTCCACGATATTTCAAATTAGCTCACGTCCTATTTGTTATAACTTTACTGTAATAATAAGTTTTAATATATTCTGATATATATACTAATTCAAGGTTAAAAGTACTTTTATTTACTTATATATTGGGACACTATATGACTACACATATATTTTTTTAACTCATTCATAACTTTTGATGTTTTCTTACTATCTATTATCTTATATTATTATTTTATCTATTGTTGACTTGGTGTCAATCAAGATATAAAAAAAGGAGAAAATAAATAGAACAGATTTTTTTCAACGGTGACATCCAACCCCTATACCCTCCCATCATACCCCTAGTCATGATAATTCAAGAAAATAAGTGTTTT
Organism: Melinaea marsaeus rileyi; assembly: GCA_918358865.1. Classification (NCBI taxonomy): domain Eukaryota; kingdom Metazoa; phylum Arthropoda; class Insecta; order Lepidoptera; family Nymphalidae; genus Melinaea; species Melinaea marsaeus. The sequence continues at coordinate 21,168,749 of OU911085.1, forward strand.
ATTGAGATCATAACATTAATTTGTTAAAATGCTTTGAAGCATTCCCCCTTTAATTTGCATTGAAAGGATTTTTTAACATTTAGTTGTTGATTAACTTATAGATGTCATAATATATATTTAATTAATATTCTTTTTCGTATCTGCTCCTTAAATATACGCAACTCCATTTTTATCACAGTATATTTTTGAGAATAAAAAATAGACAATTAATCATTAAACAAATTTAACATTAAATTTTTAGATTATATTTATAATATCAATGTAATTAATTATAACACAAGACTGTTATTAAAACAAATATTTGAACTTTTGAACTCACTTTAAACTTATAAAGTGTGGATTGTCACGGGATGTGGAAGCGTGAGGCTCACGCAAGCGAGCTGGAGCTTACAAGGTTTGTGTCGAACGAACGAGCTTGCAGATACAACGACGGACAGCGAGGATTACCACAGCTTACGCCAATTTTGTAACACTACTGAATATAATAGTACAGTAATACCAAACTTTACACATTTATTAAAAAATATGCAATACTAATTAATGAGTTATTTAATAATTTTAAGAATGAAAGAAAGAGAAGTTAAATTTAAAAAAAAAATAGCAAAAGCAAGTTGAATAATAATAATTATATATAAAATAAGGTACCCATAACAAATGAGTAAATTTTATAGTTATAGTATTTTCTGTATTAATGTAAAATATATTACCATTGCTTTACTACAATAAGGTATTATAGTAACAATATTGCAGTTAATAAGTATTAAGTACCTAATCCACTAATTCGTGTTTGCGTCTGTTTTGAATAATAGCACTGAAGCCGCAGGATATTTGGACAATGTCCATTCAACTAAAAGGACCACTTGCATAATATCTTCGCATCGCACGGGTACGACGCTCAACTACCACTGAAAATTAAAATGAAGTCATCCAGTAACCAATCCTTGGATATTATCCTATAGAATTATATCGTGAACAAAATTTTTCAATAACAATAAAATTGTTGTATACATTTATTAGAGAATATCAATGAATAACTTCAATGACGTATTTAATTTAGTGGTGAATTTTTAATTCCGTTTTTATTTACATACGTATGATTCGTATCAGTTTTTTATTATATTATATTATTTGTTTGTGATGTATTTAAACTTTACACATCCATTACAACGAATGTATTTTATGTATATTTTTTTAATTATTTAAAACTAGCTTCCTTCCTCGGCTTGTCATTAGATTAAAGATATTTCGCGATATAGGTATCAACATTTGTTTATGATATAAAAACAATGTAACAAAACTCTTAAAGTAAAAATCTTCAAACATCATATAATCGTATAAAACCATTAAAATATCCACTTTTACTTTATTGATTATCCAAAAAACATTCCTACAAACCTAACAATAATCAACACAAAAAATAGTTCGGTTGAGCTGTTCTTAAATTATCTTACATATATACTTTAACATTATGTACATGTACAAAGAGAATTTGTGAACAATTACAAAATCATTTTATCTTTGACGTTACAAATCGTGATATAATTATGACTACTGTTATACATTTAATACCGAGTGTTATATAACTGTAAACTCTCGTTAAATATGCCCCGTTATACCGAGTAACAAACTACACTACAAGCTAAACGACTATTTAAACTTTTTATTATCTTAAAAGCTATTAAATGATTGTTGACGTGTAGCAGCTTAATTTTTATATTATAATAAGGTATAACTCAACAATTGGTCTACAACTAGTTCAAGTGTATAATAAACAATTGTATTATAGTAAATCAGGAATCTGTACGTATGTTTTTATAATGGTATCAACTCAAATATTATATTATTACAAAAATAATTTGATAATAGCTTATCTCTCTAAAGAAATTATAAGAGAAATCGAATAACATGAAAATACAATTAGTGGGTACGGAAAAATAATTACATTTCATTTAGACCACAATTTAAAGTATTTTTTTATAATAAAGTATTCTAGAGGAAATAATAAATTTGGAATTTTAATATTTAAAATGTAGACTTTTTAAAAATTGGTATAAAAATATTTTCATTGCATTACATTAATTAAAACTGACATAATTTTTTAACTTAAAAGCCCTTAATTTTGAGTTGAAAATAGTTGAGTAAAACATTAGGTTTTTTTCTTCTGGTATGCTTGCGACGCAAAAATTCGTGACGTGCTGTAAATTTCTAAATATAAAAGATAAAAGGAAAAGATAATAAAATATTCTTTTAATGTTTAAAGTCTTCGTTTAGTGACACTCAAGTATCGCTTTCAAAAGAAAGACAATTTTAATATCAAATAAACGTATTTGTTTAAAATAATAATATTGGGTGGTTTGATTAAAAAAAAAAAATTAATTTTCCTAAATGTCTACGTTTCATTAAAAATCTGTTCTTTCCAAATGATGCTAATTATTAGTTTTAATGATAAATTAAATGTTTATATTTGTCAAATATTTCGTTATTCTATAAAATATTTAATTCTCCCATCCAATTAAAGCTGAAATAAAAAATATTTAAAAAAAATGAGTTTTTGCCTAATTTATAAAATGAATCGTTGTTGTGTAAAATTAAGTCTTAGTTATTTTAATTAGTCGTAATTATAATTACGTTTTTCGTTTATATATCACATTGTTTTTATGTCTCCATCTCTATCGTCTGTAAAATACCGATAAAAAAAAAGTCCAACTTTTCTATGTGGTTACTGAACCCCACGACCTTTGGCTCAGCAGCAAGTCCGCTAACCGCTAAACCAAAAAACCGTCAAAATGGTTAACAAGGTTAGAGTTAAGAAAGATCATTAATAAATAATACTTAAATCTATTTAGATTGGATGACGTTAAGTTAAAAAGACTACTTATTACATAATATATCAGTAATAAATTTAGATCGAACTAGTCGTGTATGATTGTTAGCTTGGGAAGAGACACGTGTTTAGATGACCATTTTATAGACAGATTGTATCTGAGAGGATGTAATATATTCTATTACAAACAATATCCTATACAAGCCTGAAAGATTTGCTTACAATAAATTTGCATTTTAAGGAAAACACTACTCGATATAAATAAGAATAACATTTATCAATTTATGATACATTTACAGAAATAACATACATACCCAATGTATTCTAAGAAGACTTTTCCTATACCTTAATAATAATAGATTAACAACAATAAATACATCAACATGTATCTGCCCTTATCCGAATTGTGAGGCGGCGGTAAATATCCTTTTATACTTCTGTAACAGCGGAAGCAGCTGTTGCTTCTTTGCAATATCATTTTTATGGCACTCCACCTATCTTTTACTTTGTCTTTGTCATTACAAGCTCTTCATCACATATTACTTGATCGTACCAACAAAAAATAACCTATTATATTTCGAATCTCATAACCATACTTAGGTATGAAATATTTAATATTTGTACTATTTAACCCCAATTTTCTTAACTTATTTTACTAACTTTGTTCATGACACTTATTATTACTTGTATTTTAATTAGTTGTCCGAGGCTGTATATTGTTGTGATTTACTTTTATAAAAAATTCAGAATAAGATACAAAGGTCGCTTTTATAACGGGTTTGCATAAAATACTTCATAGAAACATACAATATTATAAAAATATAGAAGCTGCAACGTTACTTTAAATGTTAGTTATACTAGAAGTTTGTTGTTGTGTCAATAAGTTTATAAAACTATACCTAACTTTTAGTACGTTTAGTTATTCTATTCTATAAAAAATATATCTGGAAATGATATTTGAACAAAGCCTTGAACTAGATGAGTGTATTGATTTTAGTTATTAAAGATATTTTGGAAACGAAATACTAAATCCATTTTCGATATTATTATAAAAATATTCTCTACAGCACTTCCTAAGTGGTTACCTACTACTTAAATAAATAACGTCCTTATTCCTAAAATCCAATGAAAACTCATTAAAATTTTCTTCGAATGCAAATAAAAATTCGAAAGTATTTCACAATCATACCGCTTTGTATATTATAATAATCTTATATCTGAGTATAGATAAGTGAAATCATTATAGAATAATAATAGAAGGTTTAAATAAACTATTTTAGGAATAGCCTTAATCCACTTACATTACAAGATGTATAAACTAATTATCAGCAACTATCTAAGTTATAGATATTTCTTACGTTGTAGATAACTGTCATCTGGTATTTTACTTTTACAAAATACCAGTTATGTTTTGTAGATTATAATATTTTTTTATATTATTTTATGTTTTTTTTTGTGGTGTTTAATTTAGCACTTTGTTCGTTTCGCAGATTTTTTTATATGAATCATATACTGTTGGACGTATCTATATTTTTTGTTTTTTCAGAAAAATTATATATTTTTTTTCTTTTTCTTCTTTTATTAACTACTTTGATTGTTGTATACAGACGCAGACCGTGCAATTGGAGATTTAAGTCTCTGGGTTAAAATTCTTTGGGGGTTCATCTAACTAATCAAATAATCTATTCTATTTATCTTAAATTTTAAGTATAATTAAATATAATTCTATATATTATTAATTAAATAAATTATTATATATTATTAATTAAATATATTTTCATAATATCATTTTGTGATCTGACAGGTGTTGTCGTATTTACAAACTCTTTGGTGATATATTAATGAAACTGCTGATCTCAGAAATATATAAACCATGACTCTGTATTTTTTTTAATAATTTACAAAAACTTTCTAAAATTGCATCACGAAGTAAAGAATCTAGCCATTTTAAATATAAAAATCGTGACAGTGTTTGATAAAATCAACTTTCCCGTTTCAGTTCAAAGTATTATCTATCATAATTATTTTTGGCCAAATCTTAGTGGGAAGACTATATAGTCTCCATTACATATTTTAATGGCAACCCGGTTACAAGTATTTATTTACTGAAGAAGATAAAAAATGGCCTTACCAATTATTTTACAATTTTTCTCTATCGGCAGTGGTTTAGGCTATCCGTTATCTGTCAGTCAGTCAATCAGTTCGTTGATAAGGGATTCATCCAACCGAATCTTTCTTTGTGAATTTGTATGAATTGAAACGAAACAATTTCAATATTTTCGTAAATCTGTAGAGATTAAATAAATCGAAAAGTATTGTCTTGAGTTATTTGTTGGTTATCGCATCGTCATTTTTGATTTGTTACAAAGATAAGACGTCTGCAGTAATCAAGTAGTACAAGGTGAAAGGTAGTATGTTTAAAAAGTTGTTGGAAAAATATGAGAAATGTAGAGAACGCAAGAAGGATTTGTACATGAATGTTAGCAAATAAAAGTTGTAAGAAATGAATATGAGGAGCAGACTGTCTGAAAGAAGTACCGGTTGAATTATGCAGCAGGTTGTATAACTTCATCTTACAGTATAACTATTGGTGAAGTAAAAGGTGTTTTAAAATCCAATCCAGTTGAGAATAGATACCTTGACACCGACACGGCAGGAGAAGGCACCCTTGCCTTGTCGGCTGTGAGTTTGGAAGCAGACTGGATAAGTGGCAATAAAAATTTGATGGTTTAGATCGGATTTTTGGTATAGAAGGTTTGGAATTTCGGCGGTCCTTCCTGATTAGATTCAATAACGTATAATGATGCTCCATTACCAGATTTTCAGTGCCGTGACTTAGCCATTTAAGATAAAGGCGGAATACGGCAACCTGTGAAACAGGTTCAACGCAATGTTGACGAAATGTCAGCGGGAACGTCACGGGAACAATTTGCATCTCCTATTTACCCTTTAGACTGAAGGAGAAAGTTTATAATATAATAATGCAACCTGCCATGTTTTAAAGTTTGGAATGCCGGGCTATGAAAGGAAAACATGAAAGGCAAGTGCATGCAGTTGAAATACGAATGTGAAGATGGATGAGTAGTATGGCGAGAATTAATAAATTAAGAAATTAGTACGCTATGATAGCTTAACTGTAGCTTAAAAAATCGTCTTGCATGTTACGCATAATATTCAATAAAACAACAACCATTAAAAATTTATCGATTGTTTTGAGTTCTGTCATGTCATGGAGCTCTGGGCTAAGACTACAGTCTTATAACTCCTTACGTAGGGTCAGTCTGCTCTTAAAGATTTTCTGACGAGTCTATTTTATTATAGATCTTTATAATTACCAATATATTCTAGATTTATTAAAATTAATATAAATGATCCTATAGTTTATTGTATGGCAATGATTGTCATGTCTAAAATATTTTTAAACTTTATTAAATACTTGAATCTTACGATCCTGAAGCGTTGAGATTAAATAAGAATCTACTTTCTTGTATAGAATATTGTAGAAATCAGCTTTATTCGAAGATACAGAAACAACAAATCTATTCTATAATTCTAGAAAGTACCATCATTTACAATTATATTACCAATATATACAAATAATTGTACATTTTATTTTTAATACTACAATATCATGAATATAAAATTATAGTACATTAGAATATACAATGTGTACGATTTTCCGAGTAGTACACATTGAAATAAAACTATTTTAAATATTTAACTTAAGTGTATTGGTTACATTTTATTTTTAACCCGACATTAGAAATATTTTTAACAATCGTGTTCACGTGATGAGATGTAGGTAGGTGTACATCTTGTCGCAGTATGTAGTTCACTAAGCAGGAACTATGTAACTCAATTATATGAAACCCATAAAGAGATTTGCCAAAACTAAGAACTTTTGATAAAAGTTTGTGGCATCTTATAACTATATGAGCAAGTAAATTGTATCAAGTCCCGATAAAAGGGTTTGGAAGAATATAAACGGAATATTTTCTTTAATTATATGAAAAATAGAAACAACATTATAAATATTAATTATCTACATTAATTACCTTTTTAGTTAATCTCAAAATTAAGTAATTCAAAACGTCACTTAATAATACTTCTTATAATAACTACTTATAACTTTAATCTAAAGACAAATATATAATATAAATAGTATTTACAATATCTCGCAATTATATAATAGATAATTAAACTTTAATCTAAATTGCATTGATTTAAAATCGGAAGCAATAGCGATTCAAAGTAAATAAATTTACAGTTGGTTAACAGGACAGGGCTGTAAGAGCTCCAGGCGCCGGCATCCCTAAGATTAATCTGTTTATTGCACCAGGGTAGCATACAGCCTCGGCGGTAAACATTCATGTAACACACCTTCCAATTAAAAATTAATCTTTTAACCACTACTCATAAAATATTAATATCACTAAACTTTAATGAATACCAAGTAAAATTCTTTCAATTACATGTTTTTATGAAAAGTACGTTAAAAGCTTGGTATAGGAAATGAAATATACTTTAATTATGAAAGGTTCAAAACGAGTAAAGGCTACGTGTTTTATATTAAAAAATGTGTTTATATAAAAAATAAAACCAATATTGTCACATAGGTATGTCCGACTTTTGCGGCTTGAAAATAAATCGTATATACACACTTATTGCCTTGTACATGAAATATTCATGAAAGAGGAACGTCCTCCAAAATCTAACGGTAAGTGTAACGATATATAAGGTCATATTCTTTTATCTAATGCTGTTGAAATGTTTAAAACATTCAGATAGATACAATAAATATATAAATACATTTTATTAGTTTTTATTTAATCTTTAATAAAATCTATTCTATAGATCTTTTCAAATTATGAAATAACCCCATAGGCATTATCTACAGGTGTTTGTATATAAGGCTTTAAAGCTTCTCTTACTGCGTTCACCATAGACCTAATAACTTCATATTTGAGTTATGGATTCCTAAAAAAGGATATCGTATAAGAGGTCCTTTTTATCTAAAATAATGTTTATGCCGTGATAAATTATTCGGTACACTTCATTCTCCTCATAGTCCAAGTTTTATTGAAGTTTGAAGAAAACTGTCAAGATGATTTATCTTTTATACTTATATAGTATTCTAAATCTTTTTCTTTCCCTTACACCTATCTTGGCATTCTTGATACGATCCGTTTACGCATGTATATTACAGAAGATTTCAAAACATATTATAGTATTAAAAACTACCCACTAGATGTCCGACTGCATTGCTGCATCTTTGTGACGGACAGATATATTTGACTAAAACAGCAAAGTTAATTATCATTTTCTAAAGACAATACATCCATCCAGCCGTTTTGAACATTAATATTAATAAAATCTATTATTTTCTTAATAATAATATTGTCATTAATAATATACTTTTTTTACAGGGTGCTTGCGTTCTCCGACGATGCAAGGCGAATTTGACTATTACAAAACTACTAAACAATTTACATGTAACATCTTACACTTACTACATACATATATACACATTACTTGACACATTACATACACGAACTAACAGTTTTATTAAACTATGTCAGTATCTTTATTATACTTTTTTTTACTATTAAATAAGTATAATTTTTGTACCATTTCATTTAAATGGAGGCCTTTAACTATTGTATAAAACAGCTATAATTACTGTTTAAAAGAAGTGCTTCGAATAAAACTCTTAGACACTGGTTTTTAATCTTTTTAAAAAGACAATCACATTTCGTCTATTAGGACTCTACTAATAATAAATGTATTTGTTTCTACGCATGTTAGTACGATACTCGTATATCTTTATAATGAAAATTATTAATTATTCAGACAGTATTCATAAAATAAAAGTTCTTAAATTTAGATTCAGTAAAGCAAAACATCGAAAGCTCATTTTAAAAAAGTATTAGCTAATAAAGTAAAGTAGTAAAGCTCATTGACGATAGGGAGACTTAAAAATAATAAACTTACTAACAGTATTTAGTCCAAAGTACATATTATTAATGGTTCAAAAATAAGTTATATAATTATTATTTTAAATGTTAATGTTAAATGAATTCCTTGTAAACGTGAACTTTATAGAACTAGTGATGTGTTATTCTAATGTTTTAAGCGTAACTTAATTTAATTCGAATTTGTACTCGTATCAATTGACACAATAGTCAATAGTCTATAGTAATATTGTAATAATATACAAACTTAAAACTGTTAAATAAGTTAAAAGAGTATGTATGGAGTTTCTTATCAGTTACTAATGTAAATGTGCAACTAGAGTCAGACGTTTCATAAGTGCTTTTAAAAAAATACTGAAAATATGAATATTTTCGTCTATTATTAAAAGTAGGCAATTAATAATTTTTATTGCCAAACCAAGATCTAAAGGGTTACAAGATGGCCAAGTTCTTGAGAGAAAATAAAAGATTTGTCTAATTTGGTCTAGTTTGTTATGTTTTCCATTCAAGTGTTGCCCCTCCTTTATGGGCAAGGTGAAATTAACCATTACTTCCATAATTTACTTGAATTAACATACTTTAATAACATTTATTAAACAATAAATATCATATCTAGATGTTACTATCAAAAAAGAATTATGTATAAAAAAAATCACAACTTAATAGTTACGTGTTTTTTTAATATGATGACATATTTTAACACACCACTAAAATTAACACACCAAATACTCCACCACCAACACCAAACCCAACAAGTACACAAACAAATCAAGAACACGAAACAAACACTTAAACTACACAAAACAAAAATAAAATGCTTAGCGAAGTTAATTTATATACATTACGAAACAAGTCCAAAAGGTTTGAAGACGACAATGATGTCTAATGTAATGGGATACGCCGCGTCATGCGTGCTTTGCGTTCACTGCCTTAGCGAATTATCAATAATTTATGGTGAGTATTGATGTTCTTATAATAATAAATATATTATTATCAATTTCTATATAAATTTGGGACAAAAGTATCCAGTCTATCACGTGCTGACATGAACGAGTCGGTGTTATTTCTCGCATAATTTACATAGAAATAGATCAGCGTCCCGCGGGCCGCGCACCCGCTGAATTTCTATTGTTTAGATTGGAAAACTAAGTGCACAGCGGCGGCGTTCACGTCTTTATTAGATTCCAGGTATCACAAGGAAACCGTGATGAATTCAGATTTTGTCAACCGTTCGGATGCGGAACCTGTATCGATTCTGTCTTATGAAATCTTTTATATAAATATATTTTAATATAATTTAAACTATTAAGGGGACAATCGAAGCTAGATATCTAGGGTTGAGAACAAATCGATTTCCTAATGGCTCTGTGTGGTCCGACCCGTGGAGATTGACTCATTTGCACTGCATTACATTACCGAGTGACACGAACAGCCACTCTCATCACGCGGTAATGAAGAGATTGCATACATTATTTTACCAATCGCTGAATTTGTTCCATTTTTTAAATTACAATATTTAAAATTGGAATTGGAATCAACACACAATTAAAATAAAGATCACATATTATATATATCTCAGTATCCTTGTAATCACAGACTACATACATATCATTGCGAGAGCTTCATTAATCGCTTCACGTGTATACAATCGCTTTGAAATCGATCTACCAATCAACAGTCAGCTCTAGTGTCGAGTAAGATATTTCAGACGATTCCAGGTGCGGTGAATACCGGCTATGTGATAAACAGGCTTTACGTACAAACCCTGCAGTGACATTTGTTGATAAAGCACATGCAGGAAAGTGATGAGATATTGACAATGTACGGTGAAACGCAACACGTGTTTTACAAGAATTATTAGAGAGATTAAAGTGTTGCTTGAGACTAGATAAAAGTATTCATAGAATTATTTTGTAACACGGATACGTAAAATTGTAGTTACTTTATTACAATGTATTTCGATTAAATTCCGTATAATTATGTATGTAACAGCTATGGGTACATACATACATATATGTATGTGTGTATATACATATATATATACATACTATTACATACCCGTAGAATGTCTAGACTGCTTGTCAAAACGATATTCCTCCGTTTATAAAGACGAGACATTGTGGTAGATAATTAAGTGTTTTTTATTGTTAAAATTTTTATTACAATTATTTATGCTTATTAGGTTAGATTTGTTAGTTTTCTCAATGTAATAATAATATAAAGATATCAGGGATATGATTTTTTGCATATAAAAATCATGTTATCAAAATTATATTCCTCAATAGATACCTAGTAACCGAACAAAAAAGCTTGTTCTGGATTTATTGCGTAGTTCAATGACCTCACACACAAATAGCTCAGAGCTATTCATTATGTTCCTATATGTTTGATTACAAAAGAAGTTCGAATAATATTTTGTTCAATAATACCGAGAACTATTAGGTACATAGAAAATATATGAACTCCGTAATTATCATTTTTTTTAATGTTAACTTCGTATTGTTAGCATCCAATTAAAAACAAACAAAAAAAATTTAGCAATATGACATTCAAATCATCTCAACATGAACTTTAGGTTATGAAAACAAGTCAGAGAAATAAAAGTTACTTTCGTTAACACTCACTCAAACTCTTAAAGTAATTACAAAACATCTGTGACACAGAAGTCGGAAACTCGCACGGGTTACTGCGATAAAATATTTCTACACATTATAAAATTTTAATCAAATATTAGTAGTTAATCTTTCTTTATCAATAATATACTTCAACAATAACATTGGCAAGATACAAAACTACTAACCAGTCTGTAATATTCTACAACTATTGACTAAATAGTCCAATTTCAAATTTAGTTACCTTACAACACTAATAAGCACACTTATAATTCGATCATTAACACATTCTCAATATGTCCGTAATCTGCTTATTTATTGCTCTGGATTTCGGAATTGGATAACAAGTCCAGATTGTATTAATTATGACGCCGACCTTCAACATTGAAACGGTTTGTAAGCTGATAAATAACCGAGCAAAGCGCGCCAAACACTTTAGCAACATTCGGCCCGTTCGGTAACTCGGTACTTTTATTTGGTTATTATGAATAGAAATTTAAAAAATCTGAATTACCAAAACTACAGCATAATATAGTTTAATATTGGAATCAATTCGGTTAAATTTGATATAATACAGTTTTAATTTTGTGAATAAAATTTATATTTTATATTTGTTATACATTTTGTATGATATATGTAATCAAATTAAATTATCATTATAAACACCAACTGATTAAATAATTAAAAACATTTAAAGATAAAATAATCGCTTCTCAGTAAAAGGTTTTTTTTTAACTATCTCAAACACTGGAAAACAAAAAACATAAAATAAGAAATCTATAGGTATAAAATCAAAAATACCTTTTAACAATAAATCTAATTTTATAACGAGTTGTCGATCTTACTAAAGAATAACACCAACCGTATCAAAAGGTCACTGTCCTATGACGAAATAAACAGTTTCGCATGGCTAGATTACAGCGTCATCTAGTTGAAATTTTAAACACCAAGAGTGCAACTGATAACTGAACATCCTGCTCGGTGTTACAGATGTCGCTACCGCTCAGGAGGATGTGCAAATTCGTGATAACAAAAATGTCAAGGCCAATGCTATAAATCTTAATATTGCACTAATCTATCATTTTAATTGTGAAGAAGTGTTAAATAATGATCATAATCAATAGTTTTATTCATTATTGGTAAGTTTTATCTCGTTTGTTTCGAAACAATCGTTTTCAAAAATGCATGTAAATCCTAACCTCAACTTTGTATGTTTACGGAATAAAATACGATCAAAGTGAACAAATAAAGGGTAAATTCATTTACCTGCCGATATAAAATGGATACGTTAATATCCAGGAACAGTTTTTAATTTTTCTACAACATGTTAAATAAAGATTGCAATTCAGGAAATGTAAAATTTCATTGCAAAATTTAAATTTAGCGCGTCGTTTAGAAACGCATGAAGTTCGCGTTGCGAATACTGGCCGATTATGATGTGAAAGATATTCCGAAGGCCGTGAGGTGCCGTGAGTGAACACGGAAATCGAGATGTGTGTGTGGTCAAAAAGACAGTGCAAGGTAGGGGTCGGGTGGCGTTTGTGATGGCAAAATTTTTGCAAATGGTGAGTTAGGAATTATTGACTTTGTGTACATTACAGTTGTTTTTTTTTTATTGTGATGGTGAATTAATTGAGTGTTAAAGAATATTTGATTGTTGATTGATAATTTTAAGATACTGAGATACGGTAACTGCAAATGGCGCTACGAATAGTCAAAAGTTGACACAACTACGCGTTTAGAAATCCCGTTCATCCTCAGTTCGCTAAATTATAAGCACGCGGAGTGATTAGTGGTAACAGCAATAATGGTGCATTATCAAATTCTTGTAACCACGCGTTTGAAATTAGCAACTGGCACATCCAGCTTGGCGATTATAACGGTGTCAGCATGTTGCGATTTTTTTGGCCAGCGGTACTACTTTTCTAAACTCGTTTTATAGACGACTAGAGGTTTTCGCGTCCCGTAGGGTCGGTGGCCCCGTCGACATCTTTCTGGACTTAAATTACATAATGTATGGGTCTAGTTTGGAGCATGCAACAAGTAGATATGTGTCGGCGCTCGGCGGTCTAACTGTCAATGTGGAGTACAGTAAGCTTGCTGCCCGCGGCCCCTATTAATTCGAGCCGCTGATGTCACTTATCTCGTCGCTCTACTATCTAGGCCCTATGGCCGCCAATTTTTTGCACATAATGACTTTAATTTGAATTTGATAAACAGCGCACGTGTCTAAATACTTATGGCTCGTCTCATTCGCTAGGCATAAAAGGTAGATTTTAATATTTTGTAGACCTAAATATTTTTTATGTTGTATAAATAACGAATTTTTGTGTGCATCATTAATTTGTTCCCTTGTGTACTGCCCATTACATCTTGTGATTGTTTTTCAGCACGACCACTGACACTAGCACCAACAATGGACCAGCAATTTTGTTTGCGCTGGAACAATCATCCAACCAACCTGACAGATGTGCTTGCAAGCCTATTACAGAGAGAAGCGCTGTGCGATGTAACACTTGCATGCGATGGGGAAACAGTCAAGGTAAGAATAATTTAATACACAACATAATTTATTTTAACATTATATTTTAATATGTTATAATTAAATATTAATGCCGTATAATAAAACATATTAACTCTAATATTTATTGTAATATCGTCAAGGTAAAGCATTATATTAAAATCCAAGGTGATAAATTTAGGCAATAGCTAGATAGATTCAGACAATTTCTGTTATATTTAAAAAAAGCATAAATAAAATGGTATAATAAATAATTTACTAATCATAATGGAATTAAATATTTTTCTTTTGTTGTCATTTATGTTTAAATGTTTATTATTATGTCACAACAAGTGCATACGATAGTAAACAAACATGAGCTATGTGTTACATACAATTAATCATGATATTTTATTTGATAATATCAATTGAATGAATCAGAATAACATTTTAAGATATTTATAATATATATTAACAGATAACTGGAAGAGCATACAATTTATGACTACCGTCTAAGTAGTACCAATACTAGATCATTTCTAGTTTGAAAAATATATATGAATATTTAATATAATTTGTGTAAAGCTTCATTATGATGAGCTACAAGGTAGTCTGGTAGTGGATTTGAATATTTGCTTATTTTGCAAGGTTATAACTATAATAATTCAGTGTTGCAAAAAAATCTTTTAAGATATTTTGCATATATTTATATAAATAAATGAAAAAAACAACATGGAAATAGAATGGTATTTTTTTATGGATGCAGAATGTATGAATATTAATGAAAAAGGATAAAAGCTGAATGTAAATCTTTTTTCCATACTACATCGAGGCCTTGGTATATATTTTACACTAAATTACATTTTTAAAGATTTATTACTTTATGTATTTTCTAAAGCAAGACTTTTTTTGCAGCATCTTAAATTTATTCATTTAAAAACTCATTGAAATCTAACATAGTTAGAATACAGGATCTTCTTGTCTTATAAATATATTGGAGTTAATAACTGGATACTCCTTCATATTAATGAATATTGATAAATTAATAGAAATACATTGAAAGATTTAATATCTTGAGAACCTTAGTCAAGTCTCAAGATACATATTTTACTCTTATATGCAGTACAATTAATCATTACTTTTATTATTCTGAAATAGTAATAATAATTTTACAGTAAATGCAATAATTTTACTTATTAATTCTTAATTATGACTGATTTGCTCATACCACATATGGGAATAATAAATTCTAACAGTAATTATATAAACAGTTTTCTATATTTTTGATTTCTATTTTCAAAATTATTTTTATAATCTATGAAAGTTTATGTAAATAAAATGCAATTTGTTTTGTGGGTCGAGTGAACAGTTTAGGTAGGAGTCTGCAAGAGCTGCAAGTTTTTAACTTTCTAAATTTTATGGCACTCGTTTTGCAAGTTTTAGGGTTTAGAAAATAATATTAATGTATTACACAATTTGAATGTCCACACATTCATTATATTATACCGAATCATTTGTCTACATCATGAGATATCTAGAAAATAACTAAACTGTGTTGTTTTAAAAAAATTAACAAAGCAATGCTAAAAGATTTAAAACTATTTCATGCAAAAATCACTAAATGCTAGCCTATTATAATAAGAATGGTTTCATGAAATGGTACTTACATGTACATATGTGACAATCACAACTGAAAAGACCTTCAGACCGAATTTTCTTTTGTCTCCTGTGTTTATTATTCTAGGCTTGATGTCGTGTTACTGTTTTAGGCACACCAGACAATACTTTCGGCATGCTCCCCATACTTTGAAAGTATATTCCTACAAAATTCTCACCCGCATCCGATTATATTCCTTAAAGATGTGAGGTTCTCAGAGATGAAGTCTCTGCTAGATTTTATGTATAAGGTACGTATAATTATACATGTATATATATATACATGTTATATACATTTTAATAAATGATTTTTTTTTTTTTTATATTCAAGGGTGAGGTGAATGTTGGCCAAAATATGCTACCGATGTTCCTAAAGACTGCTGAAAGTTTACAAGTTAGAGGTTTGACGGAAAATAATACGTTGAATACTAAGGTGAGTTTTTATATTAATATATGGATATATATCAAAAAAACACTTAATATATGTGATATCTCGTCCATTCGAAATCCGAATAACATAAGTTTTTTGAGCAGCAAACTGCCGTTAAAACGGTAACTCGCATCGATTTTTTTATACATGTTTATAACAAATTAACAGTTAGTGGGCCGTTCTATCTCGCAAGGGTGGAGATAGTGTACAGAGAGATAAACGATCTTATTTCTTAGCGGCTATCTCGTTCGTAGATTGTACATGTCCTAATTTTGTGCCTTGATCCGAAAATAGCTACCGAAATCGTGTTAAAAAAAAAGTCTACCTAACATTCTAGCGTCGGTACGAGAAAATATTGCATACTTCAAATGCAATTTGCTATAACTAATTTCAGATGAATCTCGGTCATTAATTTCTATTTTTTTTTTTTTTTAAACATCCGCCATTTTTAAAGATCTGCGTGTTGCTATGTGTACAAATTAACTGGTTTTATTATTAAACCTTTTAATTTTTAGTATGAAAATATTATTTTAAATAGTTGTTTAATTTTTCTTTTCAACATATTACTATTTATTAAAATATATAACGGTCCGGAATATTTTATTTATATTTAAATATTTTGTCGTTTATTATATTCATTTTGGATCGTAATCTATAGATATACAATTATACATGTATCTACAGTAAAATATACATTATATAAATATACCATACTTATATTTAGAAAGCTCACACATATATTGGACGTATTTGATAATTGTTAGGACATTTTTATTAGTTTAATAGAAATGAATGATGATTTTAGTCGGTAATGTGCGCTAGAGAGCCAGACGCCATTGCGTAGAGACACTAGGTATGGCGGCCTTGAAAATTTTGGTGATCGTTGACCCTTTATTTATGCGAATTTATTGCTAAATTACAGTGCTCGCATCTCGTTGAGTTCAATCGATCGTACGACGCGTATATTAATATGTTATAAATACTGGCATTTAGTACGTTATTTTGTCAGTATTAAAAAAAAGGAGTTATTTTAATTATCATGCGTGTATTAGTTAAGAAAACAAATGTAATTATAATTCCGTAATTCAGACCTCACGTGTACATTTACTACGGGCCCGTTTATTAACCGGTTCCTTGGACTGTCGCGGACATTTTACCGGGACATTTTGACGGCGAAATATCTCACTTTCGTGTGTCGGCGACGCATTAATTAGTCACTTTTATCTCGAGATTCATCTCGTGATGATAATTTGTTCAAACAATACCTCGTACGTATACATTTAACAAAAATATTTTCTCTCGATCTTGTATAATAGTTTAACGCTGATTGCGCGTATTTTTATCTTGAAAATTAAAAGTCAATTAAGCCTGTAATTTTTTAATTATTTTACCAGTTTATACTCCCTGATCCGTTTATGTTTTTAAGGTCCACTTAACATCGAACTTGGAGCGCATTAAAAGAATATGTATTAGTGCTGTTAGGTTTCTTTTTTATATGCAGTACCGTTGTACTGTGCAACGTAATGCAAAGTGTTTTTATTGATTGTCGGAAGTGGTGTAAATAAAAAGCGTTAAGGATGAGAGAGTGATGGAAAGAATGATTTTTAATTGGTTAAAAGTATGTACTTAACTCGATACACCTATACACTTAAGAATCCAGTCATGCGCGAGTTTTCGCATATTAAAGGTTCTGTATATTATACGTTGAGCGACGCATAAATCGCGTATTTTATTATTCTTAAATAAAACAGGGAGTCAACTAAAATGAGTATAGAAAATAAAAAATATCCGTAACATAAACAAGTCGAAACACGGCTTCTAGAAAACAGATTATCTCAAAGTAACGGGTTCCAAGACGATTATTATTTATTACCACACAACTTAATCACGGCAAAGTACCCAACAATACACCGTTACGATCGGACCAGAGATACACACACGTAGAGGCGTCCGAGGTAATATATTTTATATGACTATCTAACTAATCTCATACAATCCACCGTCAGTCAGAGGAGCGGTCGACGCCCAGCGTGAGCGCCGAGAACCTATCGCGCGGGGAGTTCGCGACGCCGCCCGCAGCGCACGCGCCCGCCCCGCTCACGCAGTCGCAGACGCAGCCGCAGACGCTGCCGCAGCCGCAGCCCCCGCTCCCGCTGCCTCTCCCCCCGCACGCGCCCCCCGAGAAGAGGCGCCGTAAGAACTCCGCCGTCCCCAGAGACGACATCGACCTCTCCTATAGACACTATGAGGTGAAGGTTTTGGGAACTCGCGTACCGATTATTATTGTTAATGTTACTGTGTATTTTTAATACTTTTAACGACCACTATAACAAGAGCCGCGTACAGGGGCACGTGAAAGCGAGCAAGGGTTCAACCGGGTCCGGTTCAGAGCCGTCGACGCCACCGCCGGCGCACGGTCGCGCCGCGCGCTCGCCCGCGCTGCTCGTGAAGCAGGAGCCCGACTATAGCGCGCACCACGCCTACGAACAGACGCACCTCACGGTCAGTGAGGAGTTAACAATATATATATATATATATAAACAAATCATAAATATATATATATATATATATATATATATATATATATATTTATGATTTGTTTAGGTATCAAGCGCCAGTATGCGTCCGTTTTACGATATAACGATCTTCATCTTCTTTTATATGTTGTGTGTCCATCACGACAGAAAGGAAGGGATCTCCATGTTTGTAAATGTAGAAATTGCATAGTCGCAAAGTAAAGCAGATTATTTGCTTCTGGAAATATGGAAGTCGACGAAGATGTAGGTACCGAACCCGAGACGAACTGAGCCCTATATAAAATGCTATCAGAAATCAATCAAAGTGTTTCATAATACAGTCGATTATTTCAAAATCTTCTTTAAAATTTAAGACGTGTAGGTATAGAACCCAAAAAATTACCAAAATTAACCCACTTTCAAACGAACTGACTGACATATTACAAATGTTTGAACTGGGAAATGGTCACAGGAGCGTCCCATTCAGAGATCGTCCTCTATAGAGTATGAATGAAGGTTAAATGATTCGAAATGCATTAAACATTCCAGGGAATGGGAGTGAATGATATGACATCTATGTTAAGTCAGCACTCGATGAACAACGAATGCGCCGAGAGCGAGACGATAATGCCGCCTCACGCCGACCAGACTGACGCCATCGACGGTGAGTACACGCATACCTACACAGACACCGAACTATTAATACATTGTATATATATATATATATATATATATATAATTATTAATAATTCGTGTCGCGGTTGTGGTGACCGGTTTTGTTATTGCCTTACTTTAAATCGAGATCGGTCCGTTAGTTTATAACTATATTACGGTCGTTTTACGGCGTCTCTTGATTTGTATGGATCACTACGCGTACTCATCTCGATGGCTTATTTGATTTTGTTTATATAATTTGCTCTGACAAGCGCTGGTAATATATGGGAATATTTTATATATTTATATATTATTTTATTATTGTTATTATTCCTGAATATTACCAATGGTAGTTCACGATCAAGCATGCGCAAAACACCCTCTGCATGCCGCGTGCTGTAACGTGCTTACTACTTGATTTGCACACATCATACATTAAAAAAAATGCTTTTTACTTTCTTTCTTTTTAATGCTTTTTTAATAATTTCTATTATATTTTACTTTTTTGTGAAGAAATCGGTGTGAAATGATTTCTATGAAACGATGATTTGGCGCCCCCTAGCGGGACTTAGGTCGTTTTGATATACAATACTTTTGGTAAATAAATTATTCGATGAATATATATATATATATGAAGCGAGCATGTACATATGGTTAAGGACGCGATGTACTAGGAGTGTGCTAGTGATATGTAGTTTAATACAAAAGAATAAATGTTTGGACTTGTAGCATGCTATATTAAATATCAGCTGTGAATCGGTTGAATGTATTGCAGGTGATATATATGACGAGGAGAACGATATGCGTGAAGACAGATACAGTAATATAGCGAATATCGAGAATATAGTTAAATCGTTCAAAATAGCGTTAAACCATAGATCTAACGTGGCGTGTCGCGTGTGCGGTAAGACAGTGAGCAATATCAAGAAGCACATGAAATCTCACAACCCCGAAAAACACAAATGTCCGCTCTGTCCAATCATACTAACTAGAGCCGACAACCTAAAGCGACATCTCAGAATGAAACACTGCTCGGTGTTAGGTGTCAATAATCTATCCAACATACAGACGAAATGTTAACATGTTGTTCATATTAATGTAGATAGAGAGAGAATAAAAATCGCGTATTTTCTTACTAAGGTTTCTCTATAAAAAAAATTCACTTTGTCTCTTCTAACATTTCATATTACTATTAAGTATATATATACATCCTTCTTTAAAATAATAATCTGTATTTCATCACTTGCTTGTGTATTTAATTAAAAAAAATATGAATACAGATTATTATTTACCTTTTTCGTCTTTAACAAAATAAATAAAATGCGCTTAATTTTGAAGGTTACCTAAATATATATAAGTGATGTATTAGTATTAAGGTGTGGTGTGTTTTTTTATTTGGTATTTAATTTTGAAGGGTTACCATTGTATAATTGTTTGAAAACTGGACGTGTTATAATAACCAATCAAAATGGCTGATTTAATATTATTATCATATCATATCACTCATCTAATAATATATAATTGTTCGTTTAGATTTTATTACAAACTAAAGTCTCCGATTTTTCAGATTTTCTATTAAATTTATAGATATACAAACATTTCATAGATCCAAGAATCAAAGTGAGATTGAGTATTTTTACATCAATTATAATATTTCATATCCCTCCACAATAATATTTAGGTTAGTTTAATATTTATTGAAGTGAACGAACATTTTGTTAAATTTATATATATATATGTATTACAAATAAGTGTAAAATGATCGGATATCATGAGACTAATGATATTTTGTATAATCTTGTTCTTATTATGTGCCTTAATGAAATCCGGTTCATTATGATCTCTTAATGTTCCTCGTAGACTTGTAAGGAAACCGACCATCCATGTTGAGACTGATCTTTAAACCTACCAACCATGTTGAGACTGATATCTAAACCGACCAACCATGTCCAGACTGATCTCTAAACCGACCAACCATGTCCAGACTGATCTCTAAACCGACCAACCATGTTGAGACTGATATCTGAACCGACCAACCATGTCCAGACTGATCTCTAAACCGACCAACCATGTTGAGACTGATCTTTAAACCGATCAACCATGTTGAGACTGATATCTAAAATAACCATCCATGTTGTGACTGATCTATAAACCGACCATCCATGTTGCGACTGATCTATAAACCGACCAACGCTGTTGAGACTAATATGTAAAACGACCAACCATGTTGAGACTGATATCTGAACCGACCAACCATGTTGAGACTGATCTCTGAACCGATCGTCCATGGGAAGACTGATGTCTAAACCGACAAACCATGTTGAGACTGATATCTAAACTAACCAACCATGTTAACACATTGTAGTCGGGTCGCATGTTAAGTCGTTGGTCGACTAGTATTAGAGAGCGGATCACATATATATATGTTTTTCATAGACTTAGAATGCGGGTCGCTCGTAAATATGTATCTGTACGTACTAGCGCACCGTTTAGGGGGAATTACCCGGGTAAAAAGAACAGTGGAGTAGTTTATGGTTAGCAACACGTTATCGCGTTGAGACAACGATACATTTTTTAGTTTTTTTACTTTATGTAGGTTCTTATCATCCATCGGCCGTGTATATTTCCAAGTGTGGTTTTACATTATAATTTATGTATTTTATTCGAAAATCCTAAAAACTTTTAATTCCTGATTTTTATATCAGATGGCTGGCTTTTATGAAGGTATTTTATTTTTAGTTTGTTTTACAATTAAATATAACCATTTTCTAATAAGCAAAATGAACCGTTATGAAGAAGGTGCGAATGCAGAAATATGTGCAGATGAGTTATCTGATTTATCATGTGAAAGTGATATCGAAGATGTTCACACGTTCACTCGCAAAACCATTTTATCGAGTTCTGATGAAGATGAAGAAGAATGGTCTTCAAATGATAATCCTCCAGTTCTTGAAGAATTCCTGGGCCATCCTGGAATAGGTTTGAGTAATTCTTCTCATTCTCTGATGGATGTTGTTAAAATATTCATAGGCGCCGATTTTTCTGCCGTTTTAGTTGAAGAAACAAATAGGTATCATCGCCAAAACTCAAATAAATTTAAAAGTTACGAGAATTCCATCAAATGGAAAGACGGTGCTTGTTCAGAAATGAAAAATTTTATTGCTCTGATAATTTTCATGGGGCAAGTACGTAAAGATAGACGTGATGAATACTGGAGCACCTCTCCTAACACGGCAAAATATTATCAAGCCAAACGCTCTTATTGATTACAGTAAGTATATGAAAGGGTCGATCGCGCTGATCAATATTTGTCATACTATAGTATATTACGCAAAACAACAAATGGATGAAACGCGAGGCAAAGTACTTGATAAATAGTGCGTTATTTAACTTTTATGTCGTGTACAGTTCTTTACAATCAAGAAAATCAAAATATAAACAATTTCTGTATGATGTGGCCTACAATTGGGTTTCAAACTCAACACCGGAAGAAGCCACTCCCCGAGATAAAGGGCCATCTTCATCTACGGCCCGCAGACGTCGTGATCCTCCAGGAAGATTATCTATGGATATGAGAAAACACACTGTCGAAAAACTCGTAGGAACGGGAAAAAGTAAAAACATTCAGAGACAATGTCGCGTATGCGCGGCCCGCAAAGTGCACAGTGTGACTAGATTTATTTGTAAATTTTGCGAAGTTCCTCTTCACAGGGGCAAATGTTTTGAAAAATATCACACTCTCAAACATTATTAATTTTTTTTATGTTCAAATAAACATTTTTTGTATAAACTTAAGAAATAAAATTTAAAATTATGTATTTTTTTTAATTCCTTGAAAAAAAAATTTTTGTGTGAAAGTAAAATTTATGTCCACAAAACTAAAAAGAATACATTTCTAGGTAATACAAAAAAAAAACAAAAATCAAATGAGTATTTTCCAAATTATCGCAATTTACCTGATTGTCGAATCTCGGGAAAAATGCCCGCTCCAAGCATAGTCTCGCGGCGCGAAGTGCCCGCATACAATGTGTTAAGACTAATATCTAAACCGACCAACCATGTTGAGACTGATCTCTAGACTGACCATCCACGTTGACACTGATCTCTAACCCGACTATCTAGGTTGAGACTGATCTCTAAACTGACCATCCATTTTGAGACTGATCTTTTGCGTTTGTTGTAAGGAAACCGACCATCCCGGTCGGAGTGATCTCTCTCTTTGTACTCAGGCACGTGCCTATATTATTAATTTATTTGATAAATACGATTTTAGAATTAATTTTGTAATTAATTTAATCGTTACTGTGTGTTCGTTGCAAATATAATCCTTTATTTTTACCTATTTCTTTTCATTTTCATCCTACTTCCATGCTTTCTTTATTTATAGCAATATATCTCGCAATATGTATACAGCCTTGGTGACTGACTATCACGTGCAATACTAACAGATATAACAAACACCATTTCTTCAACCATTGATTCATTACTGCATGGATCTCTTATTAAAAACTTACTATCCTACTAAAAGTTATTTTGGAGTTTTGTTGGAATAATTTTAACTAAATTAATATTTATAAACGCTTTTAATAGTGCTAGGAGGAGCAAATAGTATAGCATTAACAAATTTATTAAAAGCTTTTTCAATAGTGCTAATAATATGTTGATTACCCATACTTTATCAGTTCTATTATATCTGTTTACAGTAGAACTTGGAAAGTTTGTATTATCCCATCGAAGATTTTATAGTAACTCGACTTAAATATCGGTATAGGTTTCGGGTGAATAAAAATTGTCTTCCAAATTCTACTGTAGCACTGTGACGGTTCAGATTAAATTCTGTAACACAAGACCGGTCATTGAATACACCCGAGGGGGCCCGATCGAGGAACGATCACGGCGACCGTCGAGTTGTGAGTTTGTAGCGCACGGCCCGCTGGTTGCAGGCTCGAAGGGCTGGCACATGCGGCTGACGTTCGAGCGCGTGGCGGGCGCGCTCAACCTGCACCGCTGCAAGCTGTGCGGGAAGGTGGTGACGCACATCCGGAACCACTATCACGTCCACTTCCCGGGACGCTTCGAGTGCCCGCTCTGCCGCGCCACCTACACGCGCTCCGACAACCTGCGCACGCACTGCAAGTTCAAGCACCCCGCGTACAACCCGGACACGCGCAAGTTCGAGGGCGGGGGGGGCGGGGCGCTCGGGCCGCTGCCGCCACACGCGCCACTCTTCGCCAACCACCTGGACGCGGCCTTCGACTGATGCTCCGCCCCCCGCCCCGTGTGGCCCCGTGAGGCCCCGTGAGGCCCCGTGTGGTCGGACCGTTCTAGGATTAAGCGAGAGTGCTATTACTTAAGCGGGCCTAGTCCCGGTACCGTCTCGGTTGTGCGTTCGCTTGCCCCGGCGTGACCCCGTATGTCGATTCGTTGTTCCTTGACGGACTATCCCCCGTCGACTCGGGGAGCGCGTAGGTGAATTTTCTTTATACCGATCGCTATACGGGAACGGGCAAAAGCAATAATATGATGTTAATTTTATTACCATATTATTTTTTATATTGTATCGATAGAGATCTTAAGCTATTTAAATATACACTTGCGTCGGCCGACGGCGATGCCCGCCGTCGGCGGCGGCCCTCGAACGGGCCCCCATTGTCCTGTTATATTTATTCGTTAGATAGGAAATTATGAGTTTCCTGTAGCTAATTATATTTATGTTATTATATTATTATCCTACGGTTGGTGCGGAACGACAACGGAACGGATTGGTGTGGACGGCAAGAGATTGTGATCTGTCGTTAGTCAACGACATATAAATATTGACTGAATCTCAGTGTAGATGCATTTGTAACTCTATGAGGCCTTTGCGAGATGGATAATTATTAAAGTTTTGTGATGTATTAACGGATAGCGCCTAAGGACACGTACGAAAAGATTTTTATACTAGACTAGTTGATCTATTTACGGAGATTGTTTTTTTTTTATATACTTAGATATATTCTATTGTCTGATTTAATATAATTTGATAACGATATTTATATAAGTATGTAATATGATTATCAGTGTTGGTTGTTTATTGGTTTGTCACTGACCGGGTGTGGTATCACTCTGGTTCGTTTCGAGGACTAGACGCAACGGTTGCGATGTTGACGTGTTTTATTATTTTATCGTTGGTAGGTTTAGTTTTTGTAAGATCGGTGCTGGAGGTCAAAGACCTCTTTCAATTATTTTAAGGTAGGGAGGAACGATTCGAGGTTGCGCGTTACGCGACCGCTATTGGCATTCTACAATTGGGACTAACCTAGCGTTTATGTATGTATTTTCAATTTAATATTTAAGATTGTTACATTTTTAGCTAAACACTTAGAGTGGTACGGTAACTGAAATGTGATAAAATGGTATGGTGCTAGAACCAAGAGTGTTAACACGCTACGATTCGACTCCTATTGTAATTATAATCTTTTTAATAAGTTACTTTTCATATATCGATACATCTAGCATCCAGGACGACGGGTACTAACTTACGCAACGCATGGACACACTTAGAGATTACAGTATCACTCGAGATTTTATCTTAATTACTATTATTTGAGACCTCTTAAAATTTACTAATGTATCTAGATTAAGTGGCCGATTGTGTAAAGGGATATTTTTTATTCAACCAAAAACATTGTATGTGACGCATCTAACAATACCTTGGTCGTTTAATATTATCTAAGTTGTGGCATTAGTGCCGTTTGTTAGCTGTGAAAATGCAATTCACTTGTGCAATTTTTTTTTTTAAATAGTCATAATTCGTACCTAGATTATACATTTGTCTATTGAATATAGGGGCCCACTTGTGTAAAACCGAGCTCCGGTTCCTCTACCACTTGTAGCAATACAACCAAAAGTCTCTTCCACAAAGATTTATATATAATTTATAAGATAAATATATCTTTGGTATAATAAGGTGGGCGCTTATCATTTGATGGCATTTCATACTCAGTGCAATATCGCTAGTTATTTAATGACGTAACCAAACTAAATGATATTTTAAAGTAATTATTGTCTTCGAAGAGAGTAACTACCAATTTATATTTACATTATTTTATACTATTAATTAGAGTGCAGTTTGGTCTACGGCTCTGTTAAGCCTGTTAAGCTTGTTAACCGCCAGTCGTGAAGTTTCATTAATTTATTACCGCGCGAGTTAGTCTATTGTTGTATAGATCATAGCTATCCGGTTAAAGCCCGGCAGTCTTGAATTTGTATTACTATCTAACGAGACCAATTTTTAACTATCGTCATTGCTATAGCATTGATTGATTAAGTATGTTATTTTAGGTTAGGATACTCTGATAGTGTCTGGCCAGAACATATTGGAGTACGACATCGTATGGCTCAGAGAATATCTCCCCTTGATCTCTTTTCAGCTTTCATCGAGTGTGCAACTTATGATTGATTTTACAATGACGTAATTAAACTAAATGAAAGCGAACTTATGCCATATGGAATTAACGGATAAGAAGAACGAATTACTAAATTTAGATTAATTAAAATGGGGGTCTGAATGACCTAGTCACTCGTTTGGCCGATCTAATTGAATATTCCAATTTATTGTATATTATTAATTAATTAATATCGCCGCTTTTATAAATCCGATTCAACGGAGTGCAGGATGAGCGCTGGTTATCTTCGGGATAGCGATGGTCTAGTAATGTTTTGTTTTGTTTCGTCTCTGTAACGTTAGCTAATTTGTTATAGCCTGGTATATCACAATAGTTTAATTAGTAGGTGGGGGGCGTCAAATCCTTAGCGGTTCTGTTATATTTTTATTACGTATAAAATTTTATGAACGATTTGTTGTTTATGATTTAATGTATTGGTTTGATGCCTCCGTTTAATTTAAATAATTTTGTTTTATGCAAGCAGTTAATGCAATTTTTTTATTTCACATTGTTTGATGTTATGTAATGCAATTTTAACATGTTGCAAACTCCTGCATTTATCTGTTGTATTTATTACTAATTTTTACATTAAATTGTGGTATGTTACAATCCGTGTAGTTTCAGTTGTGCGTTTAACACGCTCCACCCCATTTGCAGATCGTTTTACCTTTACGACACCCGCCGTCTGTGTATGTATGTATGTACACGCAATGCTTATAGTTTGACATAAAACATCATCGTTGTTACATTCACGGTGCATGATACTCGGCGTAGTGCAACCTAAAGTTATAATGAATGAGTACGGGCAGTCACCGCCCGAGAAAACGACACAGAGATGTTATATTGCAAAGCGTAATATAATAAATCACGCAGTAGTGCGTCCGACGGTGTCGCTGTCATGGCCAATAGGGCTTTAAAAAAAAAGAAAAGCGCGATAGTGACGTGGGCGGTGGGTTGTGGGTTGCAGAGCGCGGCCCCGCCCAGTACTCGTACCACAGCATGTTCGCGCCGGCGGCGGACAGCGCCGCGCTGTGGCGGTGCAAGTCCTGCGGGAAGGAGGTGTCGAACCGCTGGCACCACTACCACTCGCACACGGCGCAGCGCTCCCTCTGCCCCTACTGCCCGGCCACTTACAGCCGCATCGACACGCTGCGCTCCCACCTCCGCCTCAAGCACGCGGCGCTGCTCCTCAAGCACTAAACGCGATATCTTTGTAGTTTTGTCATTATATTGACTTTATTCTTCGTGTATTAGATGATTTATAGCACGTTTTCGTGCATTTATCGTATGTATGGTAAATGTTGTCAACAGGGTAAAATTATGTGGGTAGGTTTTGGACGAGCGGGCACAGCACCCGTGCTTCATTTCTTCTGTCGATATTTAATAATGGTTATGTATTGATTCAGTATTAAATTTCTGTGAGTAGATTAAGTATTGGGAACTTGTAGGCTTTCAATCGGGAATTGTTAAATGCTTCCCCTATGTTTCAAATCTTATTACAAATTTGAATTTAAATTATAACTATATATTAATAAGCAGGTTAAAGAGATTCGTTTGTCACACCAACAGCACATCGATTTTTAGATTATACATTAATAATAAACGTTTGTATGTAGGTAGTGATAATTTTAAAATAAATTAATCTTATCGGAGGAAACGTAACGAAAGACTGAAATGGCAACAACTTGTGATTGAAGCTGAGTGAGGAAATGGTTTGTAAATATTTGTATAAATCAGTTACCACTATGTATCTTGGCTCTAAAGATCGTAACACCTTAAAGTTTTTATCGGGCCGTTTTTATCAATGTCTGTGTTTGTTTTGTCCCCAAATTATATTTTTGTATAGATATTATCGGCTGTAAAATCATTGTAAGTGTTTAGGTACTAGATTATAATGGTCCAATGTTCGGCTAGGTATGTAAATTTATTAATATGATATATGGGCATGCTGATTATAACTAAGCTATTTATTATGGATAGTGTAAATATGAAATTACGAATCTCATTGATAACATTCGGTTTAGCCAAAAAATACATACTTAATATTATAATAGAGACGTTTTGTTAAATGTTTTTGAGTTCTGTTAAATTTTTCATCGACCGGCTTATCAAATATTCATAAATGTTAGTGAAGTAGGAACGATTAATCAATTGCATTCATGTTGTAAATATTTTATTAAATGTAAGAAATAAATGAGAGTTTTATTCATATTCACATGAAATATACAATATTTAACACTATTTTAAAATGTAGAAATCAAATATTGCACATATTTGAGTATCATGATAGGGTCACACTTCAATCGCACGTATAATCTTAAAAAGGTATACTTTTAATTAATTAGTCACTAAGAGTAATTGCCACGTTTTCAAATGATTTTTAAGTAAAATAATCACTGGCGCGAAACGGAGGTCGCAAATTCAATCCTCTTGTTGATAAGCTTCAGGTCTAGGCCTATTTATATTATTAAGTCAAAAATATTATACAAACACAGACACACAATCATTAAGGAAAATTCATAATTTACATTAATCACAAAAGTACCTATAATAAAGATTATATTCTAAGCCAGCTTTATATTATTACATAAACACGAAAATTATGGCAAGTTCAATTCCTTAACTACAATCTTATCTTTAGCAGCATCAAACAGCAGGTTCTCTGGACTCTTTAAAATGTTAAGTTTCACAACCGTAAAAATTAATTTACCTGGATACGTTTTATAAATACTTAAATATGAAATTATTCACTATAACTAAAATCAACACCGTATCACAGTAGAAGCATCAAAATTACGAACGATGAGATGTAATCAATCTTACTCGTCCTGCAATCTCTGGACATTGCCGCTGTTACCTGGGGATTCTACGACCACCTCCGCTTGGCTTACAGTATCGATTTGGGGGTTATCTTCTACTCTTCCTTCTGTGGATACATCATCTTTAGTGTCAGAATCGTCACTGTCATCCATTTTTTCTACTTTTTTGTTCTTATTCTTCCTAAACTGTTCTTCCATTTCTTTAAACTTCAATGTGAGATACCTTTAAATAAATAATACATTTATACATTGTCTAACATAAACATTTCTTTTTGTTATGTATGATGTTTGACTTTCTTATTATAAAATTAAGTTTATACTTACTTATCCACTAAAGGTCCGCTATAATCTTCGGGAAATTTAGGCGAATGGGGCAAAATATACTTATACAGACTTTCATTTAGAACATACAGCTGGGTTGTGGATGAGCAGCGTACATTGAACCACCAGTCGCAAGTAAGTGCTGCTTGAGAAAATATTGTCCCGTTAGGACACAGGAATGAAGCTTGACCACCGTTTAAATCACAATAATGCCATACCTATAAAATAAAATACGTTAATCAAAAATAATTAGATTAGTGAAAAAAAATGTATTTATTTTATTATTTTACACACTTGACATCTCGTTTCGGGATCAGCGAAAAATCCTTTATAGCGTTGCGTCTTACAGTTAAATCTAGTTGTAGGTATGATAGTCAAAATTGGATAATCAACTCCAGGTTTACCCGGAGTGCCGCCTTCTTCATCAGATGTTGTGGGGAGAGGAAAACGCTGCGAGCTACTGCCACCTGTGGGATAATCTGTAAGAAATATAGATCAGAGATTAGGTTTCCTTTTTTATGTTTTGACAATTTATAACACTACTTACCGTCCAGATGTTGGGATGGTGTATGAACAGGAGCAAGCAAAGGTTCTTCCTGGATATCCGTATCTTTTGGTCTTACAGTTGTAGCTACATACGTATGAGGAGTCGGTTGAACAGGTATTTCGGGAGTAATAAACGGTTTTGGTGAAGTGATGATTTCTGGTTCTACTTCATTGTGTTGTGGCATCGCTTTTAAAGTGTTCAGGACTTGCAATAATGTCCTTATTGATGCTCCAACATTCTCTCTTGTAATTGGCTTTGGAATCGATTTATTAATCTGCAGTGAGTTTAATAAATCGGCTAGAGGTACCGAATTTGAAGTAGTATGTTGTTCATTTCTTTGAGGTGGTTGTTCATTATCATATTGAGGTCTATAATTGTCGACTTCGGGAGCAACAGCGACTGGTTGAACCAATTGACTCTCTTGTTGTTTTACACTATAGAAGTTTGGGAATGGAATTTGATGCACAGTCGAAGTATATACGGGCACTTCAGTAGGTTCCATTGGGGAATTTGACATAGGTTGAAAACCACTCTCTATTACTGGTTCATTTAAGACAGAAACATATGGTCTTCTTTCATAATAAACTTCAGAAATTGTGGTTGGAGGTTTTCTTTGTTTTGGCTCCTGATTGTTATCATAAAAAACCTCGGAATACTGCTGAACGGGCTGTCTCTGCTTCAAATAAACAGGCTCTTTTGGTATAAGTACGGGTACACTATATTGTTTTTTGAAATTTGCAGCATTATTGACTGTTACTGGAGGAGTTTGCTCATAAGGAACTAATTTATATCTCGGACTTTCTTCTTCATTAGATGAATAGTATTGAACGTTGGGTATATTTTCTTGATTGAAGTTGTAGAACGGCTTTCGGTTTTGAGGGCTAGAAAATGGAACACTTGGGGCTTTAATCGGTTTCGGCAGATAACCTTCATATACATTATCTCTATTATCTATCTCTGGTCTATAGTTAAAACTCGTTTTCGGTGTCTGTTGGTAAAAGACCGGAAATACATTTTTATAGTATAATTTATTAGGGTTCGACGAAGCTATATTAAATTGAGTTAACCTATTTCCTTGATATCTCGGAATATCTTTATTTCTTTGTGTATAAATAATTTTTGGTTGTCGCTCCGTGGGCCTCAGTGTTCCGGCATCCAGTATTTCAGCCTTTTCTACTTCGACATTATTTGTGTAGGATTCGGTTGATGGCGGCGCTATGTCATTAGCATAATAAAAAGTCATGTACGGTATTAACCGTCTGTATCTTTCGTTAATGGCTAATTGGGATGAATTTATTTGGAAACCTTTATTCATATTGAATTTATTTTCCATTGTCTCCCTTAATGGGGGTGTCATTCCAACTATAGATTTATCGGATAGGGCTTCCATTCGGCCCACCATTTTCGTCTCTGGACTATTCCCATTAGGTGATATGGTAATCGTAGTTACAGTGGTAGGAGACACTGGAACAAAAAAATATATGTGAAAAACTGACAGATTACTATTTAATTTAATTAAGTGTTGTTTAATATATATATATATATACGTATTTCTCCATGGGAGTAATAAAAAATATATCATACGAAAGAAATGTATCGCTAGTGAAATCGTGAAATAATTAGTAAAAACATTATCGTAATAAAAAAAAAATATGGCACAATAAATGTCTAGGTTTGATGTAACCTTAGATTGGAATAATGTATCTAAGAATGTTCAAGAAGGAATAGCATCATAGGCGGAACTTTACACCATTCCCAAACTCGTAAAGGAGCGAGAAGAACTGTGTCCAGTTTGGTAATATAGATTTTACACAATAAATACCTAATTTGCTAATAACCGTGTTATATATTAGGTAAGAATTATTTTTATTTATAAATTCAACTACAACCTTGAAAATATGAGTGGCATTAAATGTCCACATCCTGTATGCCACATCCTAGTTCCATGACGGCGCACTGTACCGTTAGATAAAGGTACCTCGGTGCCTAGAAACCTAGTCATTATATACATTCATTTCCATACAGTATAATATCTATGTGGTAACAATGACCTTAAAGATGCCCTTAGAGAGACCTTTATTCAGCAGGGCCTGACATTTATGTTCAAGATACCTAAGTTTACTTTTTTGTTGTATACTGCAGATCAATCAAAATCAGATAGTGTTTGCATTCAAGGTCCGCTTCGTATTAAGTCTGTTGTATATTTCCTATTATACTTTTACTGATAAAACATTTTTTGTTGGCGGATATAAATCCAAGGCCTTTTTTAATAATCCTTCGATTATGATTATATTACAATCATAGCTAAAGTTAGGACCTTAAAACAACAACTTACACTTTATGGAATTGGGTAGTAGTATTGGAATTAACAGTTATTCAAAATGCAATAATTATCGAAGATTTATTATATTTAATATGTTCATATATATTTAACAATATAGGTTTTAAACAAATAATAGTAAAGATAAACCATCGAACGTGAAGTTCAAATGGTTAAGTTAATCTTTTGACTTCTATTCAGTCACGAAGTTCACGACCGACACAGTTCAGTTCACACTAACATTAACAATACCATAATAGGAGTAATCTTCAACTTTGCAATATACTATACTCTAATATTTATTTATTTATTTAGCTTCTAATATTTTTTTTATTGCACTAAATCGATAATATAAAGATTAGAGATCTGATAAGTTCAATTATTTATTATTAGTTCAAAATATTTAGCAAAAGCACTATTCCTAAGTTTTGTTAATATTTAAGTATTTTGTGTTGATACATATTCTATTTATTTATTATCTCTTTATGGTATACTTTTAAGGTTTGTCTTTTTCGATATTTGTTAAACAAAACGCAAAAGGAAGCTAAATAAAGGACAAATAGTTTAAAAGTAGTGATAGTTACTGAGCAGTCGTGTATTACATGTAATATGGGTAGAAACGTGAACTGTCTGTTGGTCATGGTTTAAGAGCGCACGTATTTCCCAGTACTGTTTCATATTATATATATATATATATATATATATATATATATATATATACATATATATATATGTATATAATATGATGTACACTATACCTACAAGTTACTAAAATTTTTAGTGCATAAAGGTTTCAAAATGTTGTCAAGGTTGCCTTTATTATTAAAGTTGCTATATAATTTAATTAATTATTAAAGAAAACTATTTTGTCTACTTTAGACCATACATCTTGTAGTCTTATTTTTCATACAATCCTCGTACTTCCAATCTAAATTTCATATGACATTTTCTATAAAAAAATATATGGTAAGTATGGTATATTTATGGTGTGGTGTGGTAAGTTTATGTGTGTGTTATATAACATAATATGTAAGCTTTATGTAAGTGTTAGTGTAATTATAACAAGTATTACAAAAAACGACATTTTGAAAATGACATCACATAATGCACGTTAGAAAACAGTTAGCGCTGTGATGCACTAGCAATTCAATTTCTTGTTATATTTTATATCATTAACTTCAATTAAGATGATTAAGTGATCGCGGAAATTGTTTTACTTATCAAATATTGTACACGCTAACTATTTTCAATTATTCTATTACTTTTAATTATTAGTTTCACTGGTATTGATATGGTTTCTCTAAAATAGGTAATTTAATAATTTCAATCAATTCAGTCATTAAAATAATATAATTACAATAAAGATTATTTATTTAGAGTTGTGTATTTTGTAACAATTTACGTGATATATATGTATTCACCCGAAGTTGTAGAAAGTTATTTATAAAGGTGAAAGTGTCACAGACCGGCAGGGCACCGAAACAGATTATATAACCATTCTCACAGATTAGGTGAATTTGTTATCTGAACTGCTCACGATATTAAGATATTATATATATTATCCCATTTATCAGGTATTTGAGAGATGAGTACTTAATATGAACTTTATATACGAAGTAATTAGAAGCTTTAATTATTGTATTTGTGGCTTCAAACAAAAATAGCCGATTATACGCAAAGATATTAATTCTTCAATAAATAAGAATATCGAAATGATATATAAAATCTGTATCCGCAATTATTACCAACTTTGAAGATGATATAAACCTTGATTTTAAATTAACAAATAAATTTACCTTGGATCTATCATTGATCCAGCTTGTAGCTTGTTTAATATTCAAACAGCTTGCGAAATCTACACAGCCTTTCTCCTCAAATTAGGTTCATTTGTTTATGTACAGTCTCGGTTCAATTCCAGATTCCTGACTTTTGCATAATATGATTATGAAGTACTCACTGTATTCCGATTAACTCTTTGTTTTGCATCTTAGTATTTACATTTTAAATCAAGAAAATACACAATAAATGACTAGTTTTATATTAAATTACATTTGTCGATAAAGTCGACAGAAGAACTTAATTGAAAATAATATTAATAACATAATTTTGTATTATATATGTATATATTTAAATTCTTAAGAATTGCGACATACAGTACCTACATTTTACTGGTATTTCTCTAATTTTATATCAATATCTTAATTGAAAGTAAATACAATTAATTTAATTATCATTTTGCAGTTCTTTTGTAACATCAGTAACAATATCTAATTACTATCTACGTATAATTACAGATAACTTGCAAATAATTAGTAGGTGCGTAGCGAACATTTCATTCCGTTACTTCACAGTCTATCTTCATTGTCGCTGTGATTTCGAAACGCTATTCTTTAAAAATACTAAATAATCAGATATATCTTCATAATGGACCAATTAACTAATCTCTATAATGATACAAGATCCATTGCAACAGTTATTTGTTTACAATTGTATTAATACCACGAACTGAGAGTGAAATTTCGCACTCACGCCCTTAGTTTCACACATGGCGTAATGACGTACCAGTATTTTTTATTTGCTTTACAACGTTTATTACACATTTTCAACTATATCTCTGTTTTGTTTAATAGGTTAAATATTTAAGCCCTAGCTGTGTCCGCGACTTCGTTTGCGGAATATTTATTAAGCTGAGCGTAAGCGAAGCTCTTAACGGTTTGGGAGACCTTTTTTCTGTTTAGTTGTCCACAGATTGCGACGGGATAATTAGCTAAAAATTTTCTCATGTATGTTTGAGCCGAATGCGGATGTTATACAGACAGTTGTATTTGTTGACAGGCTAAACATTTTTTCAATCTGTTATACAAACAGATTGAAAAAATGTTTAGCCATTCAAAAGTTATCAAGAAAAGATGAAAGGAGAGGGTCTCAGCTCAACACCCGCCGCGCACGGTTGGCGGATCCTAGTTTAAGAATAAAAGTTGTGTTAAAAACACTTTTTTTCTGGGATTAGCCGGAACAAACAACCAGGCAAAAATTTTAAAAAATATTTTTTTATAAGTACCATATATACTTTCATATGCATTTAGTGAAAAGATTATTTTGAAATTACAAACAGACACTTCAATTTTATTTATATATATGTTACAAAATCTACTCATACCAGAACTTATAACGGACTGTTATGACAATATTAAGATAAATGGTACTTTTATATAATAGATAACGGGTATTATATATAATAAATGATGTATCCACGGGATAGTGAGTGCCGGAGCGGTGAGCTGTCAGCTGTTGTAACCAGCAAGTGGGTCAGCGACTGTCACCACAGCACTCCTATCTGATATATATTAAAGTGTTTTGTAATTACCATTGTATACTATAACTGAATTTTATTCCTACTACATTAATTATAATTAGGTATTCAAGGTTAAACAGTCATACAACTTAGATGTGTTCTTTTAAACATGATAAAATTGTTCGTGTTAAAAGATACCTCTCTTAATAACATAAATGTAAAAAGTAAATTAAATTATAGATTTAACATTACTGTGTGTGTGTGCGTGCATGCGTGTCTATTTATATTTGTGTGTGTAACAATATTCGAAAATAATAATTGAAGATATATAATAAAAACAAGTTGATAAGAAAGGAAATGACATAATTACATGACATTATTAACCTACTTTAATAAGAAACTTTCTTTAGATCGCAATACGGAAATTATAAATATGTGAACGACTTTCTCTATGACGCCTAGCGTCATTTTTTTAATATTAAATTGATATTATTAAGATTAATGATAATGGCAATAGTGTCAATACTCTTATAGCGACCAACTTTTAGTGATCCTATTATATGTAAAATATATTCTTAACAAAGTGCAGCGATAAAATTATTTGCAATATTATTTGCATTATGAAATGACCTTATGAATATATTATTTGGATTTAGAAATTATCTAAAATGTTGAATGCTATTTCGCTAAAATATAAAAATATAATGGGCTATTTTTAAATATTTAATTAAATTAAATCCTTATGTTTGGTGAATTCTCATTTCATTGTAATTAAATTTTGAAATATTCGGTATATCATGGACCAATGACAGTTACAAAGACAATATTATCTTCCATAAGGTCTGACATTGTATTGCATACCTCAGTAATGGTGGGAACAGAGACGAAGGTTCTGTATAAAGGCTCCATTCAAAGATAATTATCACAACTTCACACAACTTAACAAAGGTTTCTTTTATTGATTTCAATATTACTTTTGTCAAAAATATTTGTATAATTATAATGTATTATAATGTTTAATTTTTACAAAATGATTTTCTATTCATAATCTTAAAGCTAGTGCTAATAACCGATATCTTAGAGGTCTCAATTAACCCCTGGGTCAGAATTTATAACACTTTATTACTTAGTCATAAAAAATGTATTGTAATCATGTCAGTGCAAAGTTATTCTATTTTACAATAATAAATTCTAACCTTGCACTTGAATTTTACATGGATTATTACAGTGATTAATCTAGGTAATATTATATAGCAAGATCAAAATTGATCTTGAGTATAATTCCTTCAAATATTTTAAGTTATATTACTTAACGCCGGTCTGCTCTGAAAAGTTGGCACTATCTGATAAAATACAAAATTTCAAATTAAATAAACACAGTCATAGAATGATTGCAATCTAAATAAATTACTTAAATAATAATTAAACTTTATATCATTTGCAAATCTGTATCTCGAAGAAATATGAACCGAAGTATGCAAGGATGCCGAAACTACCGAGGTAATTTAAGACGCGGTCTACATTAATATGCATTTGGTAAGACAGGAGATAGAAGTTATATATCAGAGTCGATTACACAAGTTAATAATATTAATGATTTGAATCGTTAATTCTTTAAAAATAAACTTAATAAGTTAATAACTTTCTTAATACGAATATGAAACCGGTAAAACCAGATGATCGTCGCTTAAAATTTAAACTGGAAGCAATTATATATTAATTTTGACGTAAACAGATATAACTTCCTATGTTAATAGAATGGAGAGAAAATGATTGGATAAATAACTCAATATAATATTTCATTAATTTTGCTTTTACGATGCCAGATAAGGTAGGTATTAAAGCTAATGTTAGGTCTATGCACTTTTGTATAACTTTAAATTCGACAAAATAATAATTTAACAGTTTAATTGCATTATGTTCGATGGATTTAATAGATTTAGTTGATTGATTGTTTCTACATTGATTACAAATAACGTCCGTTTAATTGGATTGCGTATTTAAGTATAGAATAGGAATTTTAATGACTGGTACCTAACTAGTTAGTATCTGAGGTTAAGTTTAACATGACATGGTAACAGACACGTTAGATTTGATCTAGAAAAAAAAATATCCAGAGAAGCACTTTTCATGTTTGTTTTCTGGAAAGTGTGTTCTATATGTATTATATTTAATAGCTACGAATTAAGTTGTTATACGAAGATTATATATATTTAGATTAAATAAAGTATTCTGTGCGTAGAGGATTCCCCATTCCTATTAAGACAATTTTTTTGTAAAATATAGTGCCGAAATGGGCAGGTGATTAACAGTGGTAATAATCTATAAATAATATTGCTTAAATATAAATAATTTTCTATTTAAAGATACCAAATATGGACTATTGCGCTTGTGTATAAATAGTACAAACTCAAGGTGACCTTAAATAATGCAAATATAAAAAGTTATGTTTCTTGCGTTATTGTAAACATTGATTTATTTGATTCAAAATGTTAGAAATAACGCAAGGTAAAGGATTTCTTAACATTTACGAACTAACATATATTATATTATATCTTCATGGTTTGATACGACTTTGTCTAATTATCTAGAGTTTATATTTACTGTCATAAGTGTGTTTTATATATATATATATATATATATATGTATATATATATAAAACACACTTATTTTAACAAATATTAATGTGCCTTCGATTCAGCTCGATAGTTTGAGGCAATTCAACAAAACAGCTTCTTAATATTTTTATCTAGTACGTCGAACATTTGAAACTGACACTACTTTTATTTGAAATAAAACTCTAAATTTTAAGAGATGGGTACAATAATACGTACGTGAAAACCGCACTCAAATTGGATAAGCAGTTCCAAAGATGAGTGCGTAGAGGCATACTTAAACAAACTCTAAATATCATTGTTTTAGGTTTCTGTTACTAGAACCCCCAGTAATGATTTCTCCCAAATATATTTTATGTACAGACAGCGAACAATAACAGATTTATTTTAGATCTTACCCATTGACAGATTACTTAAAAATTTTAAATAAAGATAGAAATATATCCGAGAGATCGCAGGTTCGACCCTTCACTTGGTAATTATTTTTTATTTAAAAACAATCATACTTTAGAACTAGTTATAATAATAACAGTAGTTATGTACGTACATAACATACATATATCTGCAATAAGTAGACAACTAAGTAGACAAGTATGTACTTAATTAGAAAAGAGTGGTGCATATCACATACTTTGAAATAAAACCACCTAATCTTTAAATCTAAAATTGAAAGATAGGATTCAATAGAAACAATTGATGCAAGAGAATTTATTTTATATTTTTAATTGTACAATCATTTGGTAGATTTACGACATGATAATGGATTATCTTACATTAATTAAGGTATGACTAAAATTTTTCTAACCTCATATTGGCTATTTATTTGTGTTGATACATGCGCTGTTATATAAGAGAATACCTATAAGGTGATAATTACTAGTCGAGATACAAGTAGGTTAGCTTCAAACGCACAAGGCTCCTTTTACTTATGGAACATTTTGTTAAATCAAATCGAGTTTTATCTCGACTCGGTACATGTTGAAATATTGTAAAATAAACCGAATGGGCAATTTATTTTATACTAATTATTCATACGTTTTTTGAGCGTAGCGAGCGGAGCGTCTTACTGGAGACTTTTTCACATTCTTTGCCACGAATAGGCTCGAAAACTACTTGACGGAAAATTATGAAATTTTGCAATCAAAAATACACATTAGGTGATGGTTTTAAAAACACACTCCCTTCTCCATATCATCTTTCACGCAATCCATCAATCTTTTCTTCGTCCTCTACCTGTGTAATCCTCCATTTCCATGCCTGGTTTACGGGAATGTTAATTAAAGTAAAAGACGATATCTCTAGCACAGTAAGACCATTTTGAATTGAAATTGTATTTTTGAAACCTTGTATTTTTATAGCAATAATACAAAATTAACCAGGTGAATACAAAAAAAAATGTTAATAATGATATGGTTGAATATCTGACCTTCATACTTCAGTCGGAGTGATCAGGAAATATTAAACTTTCGACTCTTGGTTTTTTGTTAATAAACGTTTTATTATACCTTAATCATTCAGTCAATCAAGCAACAGACTTTAGGATGTAAATTTTTACTTATTTTTAACCTAAAAAAGAAACTTTGTTATCTATTTTGTTATAATTTATTTGTTTTGCTCACAAGATTCATAATAAATGTGTGAAATATTTGGTCGCGCCTCAAATCGATTCAGTCCATCCATCATTATATCAATAATATTATTCTGATCATTTATTTGTCATCATCATAAATCATTTGTACTTCTAATGGATTCAAATATTTCGATATTATATTAGAATATTCAAACGAATTATTTCTTCCGATGATATTTTTGCATAGTTTTGAGCAAGACTATAATAAAAGTGATATCATAATGAATATTTAATAAATATATTTATAAAGGAGCAGTTATCAGAGGATGTTGCAAGGCACTAAAGATGCTATCACTTATTGCAAATACTTCTGGTTCTTATTCTTTCAAAACTGAAGTAAAAACAATGATTGAAGCCTCTAAGCGTCTATAAATGTATACAAAAACGGACTTTCCCAATTATATTATATATAACTTTTTTACTGTCAAAATGACAGATGTGTGTGCCTTCATTAAAGGTGTCTTTGTCGTAAAACAATGGAATATTAAAAATAATAATTCATTTGTTCTTAAACCTCGGCGGTGATTGCGTCACGGAACCGTTAAAGCGAGACGCGGAAGTTATTATTTATCAGCGGAATGGTAGACATTCAAATTGTATCGAAACGAGATAGAACGGACACGTGGGCGCAATTGTAATGAACGAACCGCGAACTTTCTTTTCAATACACAATACTTTCAATCAATTGTATTTTTTTAACTTGCACTAGCTTTTGCCCCCAAGTTTTGCCTCAGTCCGGAGACTAACCGTCATTTTATTAGCTATTTTAAATAGCTTCCTTAAAATCATTTTTCACTCCTATAAATCTCCCCCCTCTTAAATTACTCAAAACCCTCCCTATATCTCATATCATAAAACTTCTATCTTATTTTAGGTCAAAATTATTCTGAGACGACATAAATGATTTGTTTTATAGAAAAATTATGTGTACTATGATAATTATAGTTTTTATATATTTATAAACTAGATGATAATGACTTTGTAATACAGACAAATATATATGATATCACACCGTCGTCAAGTAAAGATGCACTTCCCGGGTCAACGATCGTGTTAATTGATTTTCAATTTCCCCACATTAAAGCAGTCTCCGGGGTCACGAGGGTCGGACTGACGGACAGAGAAAGTGGCTAATATATACTTGTATATATTTATCGCATTATACCGCTAATCTTACTTTGCGAGTCGAGTGTAACTTTAGTATATAAAGTTATATTTTGAAAATTCTTTATTATTTCAATTTAAATTGCCCTTGGCTTAAACGTTATTTTGACATGTACATATCAAATAGTTTAAAAGATTATTAATTAAACACTTTATTGTTTTGCCTTTTATTGTTTTAT
Source organism: Melinaea marsaeus rileyi (assembly GCA_918358865.1). Classification (NCBI taxonomy): domain Eukaryota; kingdom Metazoa; phylum Arthropoda; class Insecta; order Lepidoptera; family Nymphalidae; genus Melinaea; species Melinaea marsaeus. Next base: position 21,210,230 of record OU911085.1, read on the forward strand.
AATTAATTAAAGATATCAAATTAAAACACTTACATTTGTATAAGTACATTATAATAATCTTCATCCTGTCTTAAAAACAATGTGTATATTGCTTAATTCAATTAATACGTTTACTTAAGTTATTAGTGTATATATGACTTTACTTTTACTGCAATGTAGGTTCTGTTCACATTCACACATACTATATATTATTTATATTGAAGGTCTTATAATAATTAATAATTTAACGAACATCCCAGTAATAGTAATTTTATATCTCGATGCTGCTTTTAATCAAGTGTGTGTAATATAAACATAATAACATGTGGACTTTGTGAGTATTCAATTACTAGATATTAGTTAGAAATTTGTACATTATTACTATTATCTATATCTATATAAATACCACTCACTGACTCATCACGAAATCTCCGAAACTATTTGTCCGATTAACTTGAAGTTTTACATAGTTACTTCTTTTGTGACGTAGACGTCCACTAAGAACGGATTTTACGGAATTTCTATCCCAACGGATTTCAACATTTTTCATTTCGCCAAGTTTTAAACCCGCAGGAGATATACACTTAACGCGGGGGTAAGAGTTAGTATAGCAACGGTTACGGTGATAACGGATAATATGGCAAAGCTTACCATAGCAACTTAAGCTCACATCGAAATTAATAGTGTGCCCAGCGAAGCGGGAGGGAATAAGCTAGGAATATCATATGCTATGATACATCTCTTCTAATAGTTTAGTTATATTAAACACATCGGATTGGTTAAAATGTATACACATAAATAAAATTTAAGTGTCTGTTTGTAATTCCAAATTAACAGTTCACTAAATAGATATGAAAGTGGGTATATACGATACATAAAAAACAATTTTTAATTGTTGTCTCTCTGTATGTTTGTTCCGGCTAATCCTTGGAACAGCTAGAGTGATTTTAAAAGGACTTTCACAGGATAGCTGATGTTATAAGGAGTAACTGAACCAGTTTTATATAAACCTTTTTCCGCGCGGACGAAGTCGTGCGCACAACTAGTTTTAAATGTAACATAACATCTATATTATATAACTATGACGAAATATTGATACTGCCTTCAAATGATCTTATTGTACATACATTAGGTATTGTACAATCAGAAGAGTTGATTGCTTCTATTTTAAATATTGTAATCTGTTATTCTCCTCTGCCTAATTATTTGTAATGTGATTTCATATCTTCCACGATATTCCATACGTAACAGTGAATTTATTTCATGTCTTTGGTCCCTTTTAGAACCAACGACACTCCATACAATCTTTTTTTTATATATTGAAAGTTAGTCACGTTTATCGCACATTCATGTCGTAATCGTATCTTGGTCTTATAGTATAATTGGCTTTGATTAATTGCTTACTAAATTATTCTATTAGCATCCAATGGACCGCGCTCAACGATTATTTTCATTTCGCAACATTATTAAGTCAAAATTACTTTTACCCACAAAATTAGATAATGGAATAATAAGCCGACGTAATCTCTTCGGTAACATCGGTGTTAGTATGTAATGCCAATAGTGGAGAAAATATGAATTACTATTATTATTTAATATAATTTATATATATATATATATATATATGTATATATATATATATATATATAATACTATATGAATCTATTGCATCCGTCTATACATTTGAATTTGATTTGATTGATTTGAATGATCGTCCTATGCAGCACTGATTCGAAATTCTATTCTTTTCATTTATTCTGTCTGTCTGTACGTCTTTGTATAACTCAAGAATCGTTAATCTTAGTAATGATAAGTTTAATATCTAATAATATAATCTCATAGAATGTAGTGGTGCAACTGTCGTCTATATAAGAGACCGGTAAACCCTATAACATTACAAAAAATCTAGCATGGTAATGTAATCTTTGACCAAGCTTAAGTTATTCAAAACGCTCAGGCCTTAGAGACATTTTCAAATGTAAATACCCCTGTAGGATACCCGTGTAATTACTCAATATTACCTTTATAAGGTTTTCAGAATATTAATAAAGATTTTTATTTATAAAATATTACAGTGTTCTTATAAATGTGTGACAAAAACGGTGATAAAGGAAAAACTGGTGCGAAACATCAAAACGAGGACAAGGCAACCTTATTACGTGTGTCCAGTATTAAACAGGTATTTAAACATTTGAGGGTTTAACTTATTATTTGTCTAATAATAAAACTATTCTATGTCATGTTACTGTCGTAACTTGTTTTATTTTGTTATAACAGGAAATATTAAATATTTTTAACAATTAACATAGAAGTGGTCAAGACGCAAGAAAATTTAGGTACTATGGGAATTAAACTACTAATAAATTAAAAATAAATAAAAAAAACGTAACATAATATACAAGATAACTTAAAATTATTGTAAGTTGTTAATAAGTTTATATGGCAGATATAAAAAATAAATCTCGTTGTGTTGACATCAAAAGAAAAAATCGAATCTTAAATATTAAAATATATAACATTAAATGACTTTGTCATATGGAAATTATTATATGTATAATAATTATATATTGTAGTTGAATATATATATATTTCAATCTTACTAATTGTATTATTGTTACTACTACATTATAATAAAAAATGGAAATAAATAAAATAATAAAATACAGACCTTTCAACAGATTTAATATCAATCAACGATCGCGAACTCGAAAAACTTTTGTTTTGCTAAAATTAACCGCAGACTGGCATTGAGGATTAAAGCGATACGCCTTTTTATTTTTCTGTAAGGTCGCGGAACGAAAACGTTTGTTCAAAGCAAAATGTAGATCAGAAAATGTTTGACAATTAAATGTTTAACTAATATTTTATAATGTTTACTTGAAAATATTTGGGATTTTATTTCTTTGCGAATTGTCAGGTATCATGAAGTCCTTCTTAATTTGTAATCGAAGTACCAAATATTAATAAATATAAACCAAAAATAAAAGGGGATGAAATTCGAATTAAGATATTGTTTCTTGACATTAATTAAATAGTTTGGAAAGATGTGTTGTTTTATTCTCTTCATCTTCTTAGTAAATTGTCAAATTCTTTTGAAACTTCCATTTCAGAGTTTAGTGGTTTGGGTTGGATATGTTGACACATATCCCTCATGGAAGGATGTATTAATTTGGACAAAGAGCTATAATCATCCGATTTCATCAAAATACTGTTTAAATGATGTGCGAACAAAAATAAAAATGTGAAACTTGTTCTGAGGTTTGTCTGACGTGTTTGAAATATAACAAATATCTTTAAATATAAAGAATTATTTTATAGATGTAGTAAAATATATGGACTACAATACCATAAATAAAAGTCTTTTAATAATCGTATAATTTATGTGTAATTTTCCTTTTAATATATCAGAATGAAAATAAAAGAATTATCAGAATACGAGGTAAAATAAAAAATATTTATAGATATTTAATCGATCCAAAATCACATTTTTATTGTTTTTTTTTAAGTTTTTAATAAGCACTGATTAAATATTACAATAATATTAGATATTTTGTTTATGTAATACTTATTTATATTTAAATTAATTTGCGTTTATTTACGTATATTTGTTACACAATCAGATCTTAAGTATCTTAATAATAATATAATATTTCACCGTCTATTTAGAAATCAAAACTTTTTTATTTTAACACATACATACACACACACACACACATACATACATTATATGAACTATCTATTAAAATAAAATATTTTATTTCATCGATTACTTAAAATGCCTTTTCTAATTTCGCTATTATTAAATAAGAAATTTATTTATTTATTCGTTATCACTTACCACACAGTATAAGCATCCAGAGCTGCATCGTAACTCCCTGTATCCAGCATCCCATTGTGATATTAAAATAAAATTTTCACTTAATTTACGTAAATATTCGTTTAAAAACACGCGACACGATCGCACGGTCGCCTCGCTCAAGACATGCACACAAGTGACTATAACCCGCTATTACACGACCACGGCCACGTCTGTGTGTGTGTAACTTACACACACTACCATTTAGTATAACAATATAGTTTTACTTTCCTTAATATATAATCCAGGATATTTGAAATGTATTGAATTTTAATATTTGTTAATCATTGTAGACTTTTTAATTTGGTTGTTTTATTTTTTATTTAATGTTTTTGTTTTCGACTGGAGCTGTAAAAGTAAATGTTGTTATGTATGTTTTTGAGGATTAATTTTAAGAGTAAATCAAAGTTTGCTAAAATGGAGTAAAGTTTGAGCTGGGTTGCTATTTTCAGGAAAGTCAAGAACGCGACAACTTTCATACATACATATAACATATTAAACGCTAGAATTAAAACCTTCCAACAGTGAAAAAGCATTAAATTTCAGTAGCTTTAAAATAATGATAAAACAAAAATACAAACATACAATTTTTTTTTTTAATGTTAAATCATCAAGTTTTCACGCCTCGGAATATTTTAGTAATTTATTAAAAAAAAAGTTTTACAGAGTATATAAATTTATTTAATATTTATTACAAATCATATAAAAAATGCCTCAAAATTGCCTCAAAATAAAAATCTGGAAATATATTAGAGAAATATACCTCTGTATTTTAATAAACTAAACTTAAATGCTAACATTTAAATAAAAAACAGTATGTTATATGCAAATATACAATTGTAGGCGAATTTATTTGAACATGAGTCAAGATGAATTTATCTTGAAGTCAGTATAAATTATATTTACAAAACCTACTGTCGGCTTTGTTTTTTTAATCATTATTATTATTTAACTGGTGGGAATTAATCAAAGTTGTTATAAAATATTGTGTATATTTTTAAGTATAATCTAAATATAGACAAACAATCTACCATATGAATGTGATAGATATAAATAGAATCATTATAAGCGTCTTAATGGCGTAAATAGTGTACCATTTCATTTTAACTAAACTAAATATAAAAATTTTTAGGCTTAGCTTTATTGACAGTGCGTTGAAATAAAAATTACAATTATGAATAGATATTATTCTCCCATAATTAATTATTCGGAGGACGTTAACTTTATCGTGTTATGAATTGTCATTGTTGTGTGTGTGTGTGTGTGTGTGTGTGTGTGTGTGTGTGTGACAATGATAAATAATAGTAAATTATACAGTAAGTGGGAGTTTATTCAGTGAAGCGTTTAAGCCTTCAAGGCTTATACGTTATTACCAGCTTTTGTAATCAGCGTTCTCACTGAAGGTAATCACTTTTATTATTTACTTCGATATGTGTTTTCACAAAATAATTTAGTTTTATTTAAAATTTTTATGTGAAATAATATAATAATATATAACACGTACTCAAGCTTCAGTAATAATTTATAATTGCAGAAAAGGCTGTACGAGCAATCTATGACATGAGGCCTCGAGAGTCATTATAAAATTAATTCAAAGAATTAAAAATTTTAACTGTATACAATGAATATATTTATGAAAATTTAGTTTATAAACCCAAAAATATTTCAAAATTCAATAAAAATTGTGATGGACATAGAATTAATACTACTAAAAACAAACTTGCTATACCATCGCTGGGCTCCATAAAAAAAGATAATTCTTTTAAGGTTAATTGTAAACATTTTTACAATGAACAAATTCAAAATTTTCTCTAAATAAATTCAAAATTTTCATTAAAAAGAATTTGATAAATAAAGTTATTATAGGTAGTGTAAAGGATTACATTAACGACGGTATAAATTGGAATAAATTGTGTTTTAGCGACTAACTAGTAACACAAACCTCCCTTAGAAGTCATTACTTGCGGTAGCGGTGGGGGCCGGGTTGCCCCCTTCCCTCAATTATGGCGAAGGGGGTGATGTCTGACCGTTATGCTCGTGAACGGGTGCTGCTTGTGGTGACTGGTCATATTGCTAGCCATGGTTTCCTTTTTCTTATTATTAACTAATCCCCCCTTATCCAAATTACTTTAAAATTTTACGAATTTTTCATCTAATTTGTGCTTGTACACACTTATCGAAAGATTGGGTTTTTAGAAGTATAACAATTACACTTCCTACTACAGTTTTTCATTATTATAACAAGTTGGTAACACAAGTTATACTGTCTCTTGAAAGTATCAAATAAGAATGTGTTATTTAATGGTCGCTTTTAGACTTCATGAACCCAGATCTGTTTTTGTTTAGGACGTCCCCGGGGAAAGCGATATCGACCTACCAAAGCGATCGATACAAAATTTATTCCTGGTCTAAAGGTTTCTTCAAACAACAAAAGTACAAAAGTACAAAAATACGCAACAAGTATAATATATAATAGGTATGAAAATATAATAGACTATGAGTAACCGTCTCATCAGTGGAACTCACACGTACAGACAATTTTATTTGTAAGCAAATGTATTCGTTATTAAATTTAGTATACATTTTAATAAGGCGCCATGATTAGTATTGTATGTACATCGTGCAATACAAGCATCGAACAATCAAATATACGATTACTAATTTAAGTATTTTAAAGAGAGCTTAGAGCTAATGAGATTTTTTTTTGAGAAATAGCAAAAATTCTGATAAAAAAGGAAAGAGGTATAACGATAATGATAATTTACAATTATATTTTTATAATAAAAAAATAAACAATAAAGTAATTAAATAATAGATAGTCGTTTTTTGTTCATTATTGATATGGATGTGGGAGACTTAACATGGGAAAGTTACATTACTTACAAAAAGATAAAAGAAAGGTATTGATACTCTTTGAATGGTGACATATCATACACACTACAATTCAGACAATTCTTGTTATCCATGGATTTGTCATCTATCCTGGGACTAATTTCCACGATAAAGCTTCACCACCATACAAACAGTCGAGCACTTTGCAGTTAACCATTAGTTTAATCACCATGGACGAATAATATTGAGCAAGTCTACAATATGAAAAATCTAAATAAACCGGGCGGTGTCTATTGTTGTTAAAGTTCATGGGATTTACTTAGAGTGATGACCAGTACTAGCCTGAAGGTAGTTTAAGAATCTTTGTATTGCTCCAGCAATATCCGCCGCCTATTAAAGAACCAGCTCGTCTTGCATCTGATTTCTACTTCATTTTGGAGACGCCACAGGACATGGCGAAGAAAAAAAACATGTTTAAATCGATTTTAGCAATCTTTTAAATCTATACCTACACCTCCTGATTTGGTTATAATTAAAAAATAATAAAAAATCCAGCTCAATCCAGACATTAAAAGTTAATTATTGTTATACAGACTTTTTATTTCCAGTAGTGTTGAGTTAAATTGATATACTTTGATAAAGTGAACTAGTGGGACAAACAAGTTGAACTGTTGAAATATTCCCAATAAAATAAACATATAACATAAATTGTTATATGTTTGTAGAAAACTCATAACTAAACAAAGTACCAGTAAAAGAATAAATCCGAAAGCCAGCAATCGCTTTCTTAGATCTAATTAAACTTGTTTTTATATCAAAGATAGATCATTGATCAAATAATTAGAATTCGAATTTGATCAAATTATTAAAATCGCTCGAATTAGAATCGCAGTCACTTCCCAGTAACTGATGATTTTAAACTAACATCAATATGTTTCATTCATGTTTTTATGTACTTAATATTAAATTTAATTGGTTCTGAATATCATTATCAAAATTTTTACGATTTTGAAATATATTTACAATTTACATGAATGAGGTAAATAAAGTCACTAGCGGTAACTAATATTTGAAATCCTTAATTATCATAATAATTATATAAAGTGATCTTTGCAACCCTTTTTTCGAAAATTATACAGACAAATTAGTATACAATTTGGTACAGTTAAAGTTTATATGGAGAAGGAGTGCAGCAACCTTATATACTAACGTATTAGAACCTTATATAATAATTTAATAAAAAAAACCCTACTACGTTTACCAATTACCACATACAAGTAAAATATAAAATTGTTTGATTACCTTCACTAAATAATTGTAAGAACAGAATAGAATAAAAAAGACAAATACAATGAGTATAGAGCTAAAATCATTCAGATTAAAATTTTGGTCAAATATTGGTAACTAATTTAAGTTGACTAAGCTTGTGTTATATAAAGAGAAATATTAATTATTAAATTATTATATATAAGTCATCAAAATACATAAATTAGGCTACATAAAATATCTGGAAAATTTATATTTGTCTAAAAGAGACAATACATACATTTCTGATTAAGACTATCCTCTTATAGATACACTGACATACGAATAGTGTCCAACTAATGTATATTATACAAGTTTTATTTAAATCCTTTCGATGATTATTTGAGACTTGTCAATTTTGTTAGCGATAAAGTATTGAAAACACAAATCATAAAAATGTATACATACAACTACAATAAAACTACAGCTTAATTTTTTCTTATTTTTCATTAACATATATTTACAAGAATATCTCATCAACAAGTGTCTTATCTATCACCCTGTGGGGTTTTGGTCTGGACTGCTTCTTTCTTCGTCTGTAAAGTCGTGCGTTCAGAGGGTAGAGGGCGGGGGAGAGGGAGCACCTCACGTTGAACCACCAGTCGCAGGAGGCAACCCCCTGCGAGAACACAGTGCCATTGGGACACAGGAATGACGCCTGTCTCCCGTCAATGTCACAGTAGTGCCAAGCTGAAAATAAAAATAAATTACCGTAAAAAAAAAAAAAAATTTTGTTTCTAAATGTAGCTCATTAAAAATTCGTTAATATTTTGATACTTTTTTTATTATAAATGAATATACGCATACAAATGCCTTTGATTGTAATTTTAAATCAATGTTGCCATGATTTTTACTATATAACTTCGCAGGAATGGTTGGTAGCTTTAAACCTATAAGGTTTAGCGATTTAGGTTTAACTAGTTCCATCTCAAAGTTATTATCCATGTCGTTTAAGGACGATCCAAACAGAGCAACTTAATCTGTTGAAACAAATTAAAGTAACACGTTTTAATGTAATACATAAGTGTTTTTAATTAAATGTAATATTTAAAATTCTTGAGCCGGTATATTTTTATTTAGTAATCATAAATAGCTTATGAAACACTTCTGTTCACAGACATGTTATGTAAACATAGATAAAAATACGGTCATAATCTATCATCTATAATTATTTCAGGTTATTTCTTATAAAAATATATTTATTTTTATTATAAAGAAATTCTAATAACCCAATAAGATAAAATTTCACGCCGTGCTTCCTTATAGCGATCGTTAGTATCTCAGTTCTGACAAAACAAAAAGTTCTGTAACATATTGTGTGCAATATGGTAAGAATCTATAAACATATAATCACATAAGCAAATAGACGCAATCTATCATTAAGATTTACGAATCTTGAGATATATCTCACGATATATATATATATATATATATATATATATATATATATAATATTATAGTCTATAAGGATAACATCTTAACATGAATACTTCCGCATCATCACAATTATTATTTGACCTCTCAGCTAAAGGTCATCCCGCATCCTAATCTTAGAGATGCAAGGTCATCTTAATTCGGTGGGTGATGCTTAGTTAAACAATAAGTCACGATTTTCGCCTACGTTTTTGCCATTTATATATTATTTGTACAATACAATGAGATTATAATTATGATAAAGTATCATCTGAACACTTTGAATAATAAATATTATATAAGCTATTAAATGTGTCGATAGATCAGATTTAGATTTAATTTTAGACGAAGACACCGATAAAATCATTAATTAAGGACGGCTTACATATTAAAAAAAACATCTTTGTTAAAGTATATTTTTTCGAATTGTTCCTATAGAGATAATTAATAATGAATTAAAATAAGATCAGCGTTGAAACAAATTTAATTGTTATCATTGATATTTTAATATAAAAAGCTTTTAAACTATTTGTGGAAAAAAAAGAGTATTTTGAATTTCGCTATACCAGCCTTAACTAATTCAGTTTATACTCTTAATTAATCCACGCGTAATGATTCAATATTTTATTTAGAAAAAATATAAACAACGCCTAGTGTTAAACTAGTTTTGTGTAACAAAAGCTAACCGTCTAGAAAAAAAATGTTACAAATATTCGCTAATTATACAAGGACTTAGGTTATATACCTCCATACTATTACTGTTTATTGATTTTTTTAATAAATATTCCACTCTATAAGAAATGCACAGGGGTTGTAATACTAGCTCTGCCGACGACTTCATTCGATTGTTTTTTTATTCAAATAAAAGTAGCCTTACTTATAACATCAGCTATCCGTCAGTGAAAATCCTGTTAACATCGGTCCATCCATTTCCAAGATTAGCCGGAACAAACACACAGAGAGACATTTAGCTGGTAATTTAGAAGTACAAACAAACACTTCAACTTCATTTACATGTCATATAGATATAACTTTCGGTCTTACAATGTCAGTATATAGTAACTATATTATCATCAGTGGTGTAATTTTTATTGCATTGTTTAATTAGGTTTTTAATATAAAATCAATTATTTTTATTAATAACATAAAGTTTTTTAAAATGGAATTGTTTTTCACTATAACAGTAAGTTATATTTTTTAGTATGTACCCTTATATATACATGTGTGTGTGTGTATGTGTGTGTGTGTGTGTGTGTGTGTGTACTGTTATATACCTTGACAGCGTGTCTCCATGTCTGCGAAGAAGCCAGGGTAAGCCTGTTCGTCACAGTAGAAGTTGGTGTACGGCACAGCGCCCAGCACGGGGTAGTCTGTGCCTGGTTTACCTGAAATGTACAAAAACAACTAATTTAATAATGTTATTGACTTATTTTTGTTTTTGATACATTTTTAATGACTAACGGATCTTTTATTAATATGGTTGTAATAAAGTACACGTGAGGTATAATTATTTATTTTATTTAATACTTCTTTTAATGATTTTCAACTTTGTATATTTAAATTTGTCTTTAAATTCTGAAGATAAAATAACAAAAAAATATATAAATTAAATGTCAATAAATAACTTATACAACATATAGATACATGTTTAATTTAAAATATTCTTATTATAATATAAATCTACTAAACTACATACTTGTAAAATAAAACAGAATGACAACGAAATAAATAAAAAAGTAATTCGAGAGATCGAAGCGTTGAACTCTTTTGTATGGCAGTAAAGTAAGCAAGCAAGCCAGCAATATCATGTTGAAAATCTTCACATATATAAACTATTTATGATATATTTATATGTATATACATATATTATAATATATATAATAAAATATATCAATACCTTAAATAAATATAATTCATTTAAGACGGACGCCAACACAAGTTTTATTCTATTAACATATATAAAAAGTATGACTTCAAATATCAATTTGAAATCAGAATTTGATTTAATAAATATTGAATATCATGTTCCAGGAAGCGTTATTTCAACCGACCCACGACCTACAGGAAAGTACACTTTCACCGGTCAAACTACTGCTTATTACAGATAAGACAAAACATACAATTACATAGACTTGCTAAAATTAATTAATATTATATTATATTATAAATTGTATCTATAACTATGTAATAATTGACAATATTAGGGACACAATGGGTCAACTAAGAGAGCGATGGCACGGTTTTAGAGGTCACAGGTTCGAAAATTGATTAATGTTTTTTTTATTTATTTAATATTTATATATTATTAATATTAAATTATTCTACACTTTCAAAGTTTCGATCCAATAATAAATACGAGGTTGGACTGAATTTATTTCACCTCTGACCCGTCTTAGACAACGGTGCTCTCACGTTATATATTTATATATATATATATATATATATATAATATAGTTCATATATTGTTTGTTTGTTTACTTCATATATATAAGTAAGTATATAGAAAGTATATCAGTTTTGAAAGATTCAAAATATAAAAAATATTTGCAAACTTTGACTTACTTTTTTTATTAATTTTTATATATCGTTTATATTACGTAAATAGTTATTAAATTAAAAATATAATGAGGTGTGATGTTATATTGACTTTAATTACTCAATTGCCTGCCTCGTGCTCTGTGTGTGTGTGTGTGTGTGTGTGTGTGTGTGTGTGTTGTGTAACACCGGCACCGGCAAATAACTAATACACTTACACTTATAATAATCAATTATATACATTACTATATGAAACTGTATTTATTTAACAATATATATATATATCAACAAATCGGTAGATGACGTCAATTATATTGTGTATAAAAATTATTAAAATTATATTTAGGAATTCATTAATATATATAAATGAAATGAAAGATCAAACCAATATTATTTCCACATGTCTGAACTGAACACTTCATTGCGTTAAAAGATTACACTCGGAATACGAAATCAGTGGCACTATAGTGTCATTTATCGATACCTCTCTGTGTTCATTGGAGTACATGTGAATATTACCTAATTAATATCTTGTTTACAAAACATGCTGAAGACAATTTTATCTTATATTTAAATAAGCTTCTCCTAAATTCATATTTTGAATCTCAAATTTTTGTTCAGGTTACAAATTGATCCCAGCAAAAAACATAATGAATACATAATAAAAATGGACGCCTTTAAGGTGTGCGAGGTCAGAACAAGGTCAGATGATCACGTTTATGTAATAATATGAGATGACTCCAATATGACATGATAATTGATGACTCTTAATAGCATTGACATTGTAGGGTTTCATTTTACTGCTTTAAGGGACGGACACGTAATTTTTAACACACGACACGTAACGAAAGAAAAATTGATAAGGTAAATACATTATATCGAGACACCTCCTCGAACCCTGGTGGTATTTCCTGTTTTTTAAACCCCTCCCACCTCCCGAGTCTCCCATAGTTCATGGATTAACTCTAATTTGATGGTAAACTTTATAGTTGAATGAAATAGTTATTTAAATATAATTCTTTTCCGGGTATAACTCACTTAGATTAGTTAGTTTTTTTTCTTAGGTATTAGCGCATATATCGTTACCATTGATTAATTATTTAAATCTATATTAAAATTAAAAACTGTTAACAATTTCTTACCTCTAAAGTACACACAGAGCTAGCTAGCTATCCAAAGTTTAAAGTTCAAAACATTCTGGTCCAATTAGCATAACTTAACCATACTTATCAATTTGTAATATTAATATTAATATATTTTCTTTATAATTAATTAATTCAAGAAATACTTGATTACATAAAATAAAATAAAAATTACGACAGCACAAATGAACTGACCATAAACAAATTTTGAAATGACTGCAGCGCTAATTTTTTTAAATGACTGCAGCACTTGCATTGAGGTAACAACAATTAAATATTATAGTTTATTTTAATTAACCTTTATATTATATAAAAATGTATTTGTTATAATCGTTTAAAATATACTCGTAACAAAGTATGCAGTTATAAAAGTCGTAAAGCGACAGTATGTACTCGTATGAGGTATGAGGTATGAGGTACCCAGCGTGTAACCTTGTGTGTACGTTGCAAAACTTCTTTAATATATTAGCCATTGTAACATTACGCAAAATAATAACTGAATTTATAATACATTGATTTGACTACAACACATTTATATACATATATACAGAATTAACATGAAATACACAAATAACGCCGAGAAATAGCAACTGAATCGAAGTTATATTCTTAAGTTCGAAGTTATAATCTTATTATATTCACACAAACTTTCCCCTATAGGAATCGAACCCACGATCTGCCGACAAGAACACTATCCAATGGACCAACAGACCGTCATATAAAACATATTTGTAGGTTTAATTATTACATTCCTAACAATAGTTACCACAGGTAGGAAACATCTTCAATGTTAAAAACCAGCCCGACTGGTTTCGGAAGATCGGCCTTAATAAAAGGTAAATATTTAAAATCTTTTTTGCATTAAACTAATATATTTATTCATTCTTTGTCCATATCGATATATCGAATATGGATTCTTAAAAGAATATCGATTCTTATCGATTATCTTGACGATTACTGGAGTCCGAGTGTCGCAACTCGGTTATAACAACTGATGCAAGCAACAAACCTGTGTCTCTAACAACTGTATTTGAACACAAATATTCCACAAACCTATTTTCTGACTTCGTAAAATGACTACTCGTGTCGCGAGGTCAGGATTTTATATTACAAGTTTACTATTGTTGAATTACAATTACATATTTTTATCTTTATTTATTTTATAACTAGCCTTTGCCCTTGTATTTCTTCGATCTAAAGTCTACATTACAAAATTGTAGCCTGATGTGTAAGCTATATTACTTTAAATTTTAATCAAAATCTGTTCAATAGTTTTTGGGTGAAGAGTACATACATAAATGCTCACAAACGTACGTATTTATATTAGTAGGATTCTATTAGTAAAGAATACAGTTAAAAGTAAAAATGTACATCTTATATAAGGCAGATAAATATTATGATAAGAAATTATTGCACAGCAAAGAAGTTTGTAATAACCGCTTACGGCAACTAATTAAATATACATTTGGCGAACATTTTCTATAATATTTTTATCTTTAAATATCTTGACCATAGATTCGCATATCTTTAATTTAACAGAATATTAAAACTTTATACACGGATATGATTTCGGAATAAATTGATTGAATTCGTAATATTTTGTTTAGCAATTAAATACTACCTACTGTGTAAAACATTTTAATGATGACCCTTGGACAGTTCACGGTTATTTAATATGACGTTATTTAACATATATTAATTAATTTTATTTAAAATAAATGTATTAATCTTTGGACAACATACACCTACACATTTCTATTTTAGACTTTAAACTCCATATAAAAACAATTATATATATATATATATATATATATGATAGTGTTAGCTAATCAAAATAGGATAATTGTTGTAAATACATGTACATACTAACATTTGTGAAACAGTGATCACAATAAAGAAATACCCGACTTTGTTTGGTTTCTCCTCAGACCAGGGTCTCTGGGATCCTCGTAGCCTTAATTTTAAGTTGGTGAGTGTCTTTATAGAAGGGTATTTTTCGATAAGTATGGCAACAATATAGATCCTCCTGACACTTCCATTTGACGTACAAAAGTTATGGTACTGATTGATGGTATGAAAGCGAAAAATGTGTACATAAATAAAAAAACTAAGCAACATTGTATGTAATATTCGGTGTTATTGTGTACAAATCACAGAGGAACTATTGTTTTAGACAATAATTATGCAATCAAAGAAAATAATTACAACTGTCACGCTCATTACAGACTTGGAGGTGGACCACCTACTGGGACAGTCGAATAATCATATGTCAATGTCACATATTGCAATGCCAATATATCGATCAGCGACAACGCTCGAGAACTCATTAATATATATTACGAGTTAATTAAATATTAGTAATAATTTTGTATGAGAAATTTGATAATCTACAGAATTCCTGAATAGAACAAATCCATATTTTAACACTAGGTCATACTAAATGTATGTATTGAATATTAAGTAACATTCTTATACGTATGTATAGACAAATTCTTATTTTAATTAAGTTTTTCAGGATAAAAAGCAATGACGTTAAAAAATATATAAGAACAGAGTTTTATATATTTCAGTTAATTCAATTTGTAATAAAGTTAAAAGAAATCGTTCTACTGTAATTTGTATAACTTGATATCTAAAACGGGGTACTGATAACTTATAGGTCACTCATATGTCACACACACATCACACGAATACCTTGCACCGACCTCAAGCCCATTGAATGTCACCCTGATTAGTGTTTAACTGAAAGCAGGGCACCACACCTCCACACCTCTAAATAATATGTAATACTAGATTTAGGCTTAATATTTCAATATTTATTGAGGCAATACATATTACCAGGTATTTTACGTCCTGTGAGCGATAGAGCGTTAAAACTATTGGTTCGAACGAAAATTATAATTATATGAGATTTTGTAATATTTTCGTATTTAGTGTGACTGAAGTCGGTTAAGTCGTTATTTATGAGAGTTAACAAATACTAACTTAAACTACTAACTTTCGATCGGCAATATATGTTCTTTTGGATGGCAAATTAAACAGCGAACTTATCTTTTCGCTAATATATAGTCCTTTGTATAGAATCTAAATTTACAAATTTTATTATAAAGTAGCGGTTGAAAGTGACCTTCTCCATATTCAAAATGAAATCGTAAGTCTTATCTTATACTTTTTATGCTTCAATTTAGTCGAAATTTTTAATTTTGTCATTTCAATAGATTTTCTAACTATGTTCTGTTAATACATTAACATATATTTATATTTAACTCTCACCATATTGTATTACATGTTGTAATTTTTAATACATAATTCCATCACATAAATAACTCGCTAACTCGTCCCGAATATATTACGCATGTTGCCAATAAACTACTGGTTAGAAGTTTCCCAATCACATTCTGTACTGAGCACGCAAATGTCTTTAAATACTAAGTTACAGACCGCAATTCGTTTAAGTATCCATTTTGTAATGAACTTGAAATACTTATAACATATATCAAAATATTACGATTAATATGTATTAAATTTAATGATTAAAAAAATATCGTTAATAACACATAATTAATTATTATTTATCACCGTCAAAGTTACGTATGATTGATTGACATTTGGGAGTCATTTTTTTATCTTTCATCACATTTCACTAAGTCATTTAAAATGTATGATACCGCATTTATTTAATTACATACAGCAATAAAGGCTCCTTGATCTTTTTTTTATATTACAAATTGCACAACCACACAATGGTGTGCCCAACACAATGATTACGTTCATAATGGATGGTTAACACAATTAAGACTGAGCCTCGACAACAAGGCTGTGTGGAGCACGCTGTAATAGGCGTGGTACTATTTAGTTTAATGTGGACCAAGTATTTTAAATATTACCATTCTTTGCAACAAATGCGTCAATATAAACTTATTTTAATTGAGGTCAATGTTAAAATCAATCCTAACATTGATTTTAATCATAATTTCATATTAAGTGTATATTATGTCTTCTTACTTAATTATATTTAAATTAGATGCACTTGTAAGTGGTAGGCCTTGACTCGGCCAAAACAAGTGATAAAAGACGACTATACAACCTTTAACCGTGACTTGTATTTGTAATATATTAACGAAAATAAGCTAAAATTATGTTAAGATAAATATTGACTTATCTTTTTTCTTTACTATAACGGAAAGGCCTTAAAGGTACATAAAGATGGAATCACGCTTCTTATGTCATTTCACACCTTTAATATACAAAGTGAGTCAGGTGAGTCGGGTGAGTCGGGTCATGTGAAGCTCGCTTAATAGGCGACGTTCTTCACTGCATTAAGGTCAAGACGCGTCCTGATTTATATTTTTTATAATTATGAAGATAAAAAAGTGCAGTATTGGATTACTAGTTCCTGTTGTTGAGAATATTTTTTGTTTGGGAAACTTCTTTTTGAAGCAACATCACATAAAAACTACTGAATCGATTTAAATGAAAATTGGCAGAGCTGTAGAGCTTGAGAATGGTCATATTAAAAAAAAACAGAATTAAAATATCCTCATTCTGTTCAGAAATTATGGTCAAAAAACTGAGGGCAGCTCAGCTCAACTCCCGGAGCGCACGGCGGCGGAAACTAGTATTTTTAAACTATAAAATGGTGGAATTAAGACTAAGTTAAGTAGCTGTGTCAGTAACCATTTCTTATAGATAAATAAACTCAGATTAAATCGGCAATTAAGATTTTTTAAATCCAATTATTAGAAATATTTATGAAGCTATCATGAGTTAATAAAATATACATTTTCTTTTAACATAACTTAATAATATAATTCAGTTATAATCAAATATAATGATCAACAATATTTATTGAACCAATCCACACGTACATACAACCAGACACTGATACTTTTTATTTGAAGCTCTGTACAATACATACTGAGTTGTTTTGCAATCAGAATGACGCAATAACATTTATTAACGGATGTAAGATGATCTTCTCATGCATTATAGTTGGCGATGAGTATAATGATCTATAAATTATACTTATATAGGTATAGCCATCGAATGAAATGCCGATATGGTATTGATTTCAAAGATTTTAGGACTCGTTTTTTTTGATAAACATGAAATAACTTTTAAGAATGAATATAAATTGTTATAACGAAGAGAGCGAGCGAAGTGGGAAAAATTAAATGGCAAAAGCATTATTATTTTAAGCTGACGTATGATAGAAGAGAAGAGTGGAAGGAGTGTCATGGCTCTGGTCACAGATAATGGCGAAGAGTGTGGTACATTTCAAATTTATATTTTAGAATCAATTTCATAGTATTTTATTGTAATTAGGCATAATGTCACCCTGAATTTCGCGGTTCTAAAGGTATGTCAAAGAACAAAAAAATCCAGATATTTTGTTTCTAGTTATAATTAATTTATAATGCTACCCGATATTAATTTAACTGTTGGGTGGGAATAAACTGTAAGATAAAAAAAATACCATGCATGGTACATAAGGTTTGTATTAAATTACTCTTTCTTTTACCAGAGAAGATTTAGCTATTTGACATTTGTATATAATAACGATATTCTGTTTTATTATTATTCACACAACATGAAATAAAATAAGGAATTATTTCAATAAATGTATAAGAAAAATATGATATTTTGGTCGAGAAGCGTTGTATATTGGTAGCAAACATTAAATACTACAACATTCATTATATTTGACCTTTAACAGACATCCTATCATAAAAACACGTATAAATACGATGTAACATCTTATATATTAATTAGGTAATAAATATATGAATATCCTTTAAGTGTTAGATTAAATATACTAAGTAATAACAGCAATTATTGTGTTAATTGTGGAATATAATTATTTTTGTTCTTTCTGGATGCGTTACTGTGATATACAACACTACTGGTCGCCCTGCCAGACAGATTACAAGTTTTTCAAGTTTAAGGTTACTCGCAGTACCCTCGAGTATATACTTTTTGGTATAATAACACGTTTTAACACGACAAACCTAAAAGAACATACACAAGCAAATAAAATAAAAATAATTCGCCAGCATTAAAGTACATCAATAAAATGTATATAATTAAATAACCTTACCGGGTATCGCCATTCCTAGTTCCAGGTACTCTTTGACTGAAGGGTTGATGAAGGAGACAGGGGCTGGAGCAGTGTTGCTCTCTGGTTCTGGAGCGTCTAGCGCCTGAGCTGGTTCTCGAACAGCACCACTGTCCGCCCGCAGCCGCTTCACTCGGCTACCTTCTTGTGTTCCTCCTACATATGATAACAGTGTATGTGGGTAATCGTAAATCCGACCGTGGGGGTTGACTTGTTAATCGAACAATATCTCCACAATTTTTCATTGAAATGTATTTGTGTGTCTCTGTGCGTGTGTACTTGTGTGTGTGTGTGTATGTGTATCTGGCCGTGTTTGTTTCTTCTTAGTGTTCTAGATTACATTAAATCAATGACATGGAATAGAAATTATACTATATTTGGATTTTAATAGCTCGACTAACTTATTGCGGCACAAGGAGGGTGGTTATTATATAAGCGAAGTCCTACCAATAGACCAGCTTGCATAACCGTTGCTAATCCATTTAGATTATTTGCAGTACAACATGGTATTGATATTATTTGAAAATCTAAGTTATTTTCATTCTTACTCAAGAAAATGAAAAGTGAAGTTGGCAATCTTTAGTGAATTTATTGAGAGAGCAAATGAAACCTGGATTGGACCCCAGTTCTAATCCAGTTCTTTGATTATATGTATCATTTAGATCTTAAAGAAAACTTAAAATATGATTACCAGTTGGTAACTTGTATAGTATCCTGTACAGACCTAAATTAATTCCTCATATACATGATGCATGAGCACCGCAAGCCGGTGCTATTCTACTACTTTGACCGTCCTGCAAAAATAATGCCTGTTTTTCGGCCTCGTAGTTCCCAAGGCAAGGATACGTTAAATACACACATGGCGAAGCCTTGGTATCACTTAAATTATTATTATATCTGGAAGAGCAAATCCAGGTGCTAGTGTCCTAAAAGTCTACAACCTCATAGAACATGACCCACGTTTAATTGAAGATAGCTCCTGACATAATCAGTCATATATATTGATAAGTCTTTCTACCCACTTATTTTTCTATTCTAGAAAATAATATTAAAATCTTCTCTAAAGATTTAAATAATAAAAATATAATTATAAGAATCTCAGAAATAGTGTAAAAACTAATAATTTAAATAATGTTAAAATTAGCATAGTAAAAAATGTAAAAAAAATAAAACTTCGGACACAAAATGGTATATATATATATATAGGAAAACTTAATATGTGAAATTAGAAAAAATATATATATTTTTTAATTGTTATTTAAAAATTACTTACCAATAACCGTCAGTAAAGATATAATAGCTGGCAAGACATAAAAATGTTTCCTTCCGATCATTTTGAACGTGTATTTACAACAAAAAACACTTATAACATACTGAATTTACACTATGTTACTTCAGAACTTATAAACGATGATTGCGAATAATGAATCATTGATGATTTTCATAAACGATTTACTTGTAACGACGAGTTTGCAAGTTACGTAAGACAACACTGGCGTGCTGTTTGGGGAACGGACGAACGCGCAATGTTCCTCCGACGCGCGCTCACGAGACACTTACATAAACTTCTAACCGAAGCTGTAATATTTATCTGACCTCTAACTTTACTGCTTAACATTTAGTAGCTTTTGTTTCGTATTAATTTAATATATTTTATAATACAAAGTATATTTAAAATATTATTCCCCATTCTTTTACTCCATTTAATATTTATGGATTGAGTTTAGCAAAAAGTTTCCTAGTTCTCATCTATTAGAAAACAAAGAATTGGGCAAAGGTTTATAATTCCCAAAACTCTTTAGTACTTTTACGTGTATGTATATTACCATAGGTTTAGGAGCGGTGGAGGATTACTAAAAATATTTAAATCTAACAGACTGGTGCAGAGTCACGCCATCTGGCGACGAACGACGAACGCCGACTCCAGGTTATTCTCGCAAGTACGTTATTTTTATTTCCAAATAGAATAGCCTATAAGATAGTGGCCTATATAGAATTGTTAAGTGTGGATAAACGAAACTAAATCAATTTTAACGGTACTTTTTCATAAACAAATTATGAAAGTACTTCTAACACTTGAGACTTCTCAGTTGAAGATCAAGTTTGCACGAAGTCTGAAGAAGATAGTAGTAGATAGATTTTATAATTTACAATGCTACAATAGTATATAAGTACTTATATATTTACTTATATAGTATAGTAATCTAACCTAGACTTCCGTCTATAGTAGCTTTTTAGGTAATTAGTTTTATATATAATTAAAGGTGATTATAAATGCTTTCATGTATCTACGTTTCATCATTAGTAATCAAAACACCTCAACAGCGGTATGCACAAGACGCACACTCCACATCGCTCCATGGATGGCTACCTCAAACACAATATGACCGATTTCTTTTTATCATCATTTAAATATTATAGTATCAGAAAATAATATAAACATTTGCAATATTTCATTTTCAAGATTTGAAAACAAAATTTCCTTAATCATTTAAAAATTTTGGATAATAACTCCTTAAATATTCTTTATTAGTAGTTTTTTTTTTGTCTTTATAATTTATTCCTTTGATAAAAAAAAATATCTAGATGGAGTGTCTTTGGCTAACAAGCGTCCTTTATTCCCCATCATTACCATCCCATCATCGTCTCAAATAGTATCACGAGACTATAAATAGTGCTAAAAATTGGCATTAAATTCTAGTCCAATTGTCAGTCAATCAATGTCAAAATCGAATATAAGACTGTTACAATGTCACAAATTAATCTATGATTCAGTGTTACATGAAACCTATAATAAATACCACAATATTGTCAGTGATAATACAGATCAGACAGTTTTTGTAGTAATATTATAATATTAATGATAAGTAAACACTAAAAAATATACGATAACATAAAATGCATTTCAGTGAAATTAGTAATGTAAATAGCTCTCCATAAAGCGAAAATTTTAAATGTGAGTTTGACTTGACTTGAGTTCGTTGAGATTTTTTTTTAATAATACTGTATTATATTTTTGATCAACCTGTGACGCTGTTAGAATAATATTTAAACATATTTTAATCTTAAAAAGAATAACATTCCATCCTTAACATTGCCTACTATTAATGTGATTGACAAAATATTCATAAATAAATGACAAAATTAAAGATTAAAAAATTGTACACAAGAGCAGATATTCTGTATCCTTATTTTAAACGTATTCATGTAGATGGAAAAGAGTAGATATATGGCAATCCCAAAATTACTTCCTCTGTTACCTATGGTCTGCTAAAAGCTAGAATCCAAATAGTCTAAACTTTTTTTATATATAACTCCTGAACCATAGAGTAAAGTTTTACTTAAAGAAAACTTTAATGTTATTGGTTTTATAGTCTCATAAGTCATAAATAATTTTACTTAAAACATAAAACGTTTATACTGATTTCGGCACAATTTCTTAGAATAATGAAGATTATTTAAATGATTTTTAGTTTGTAGGCGTACCTCATATCCTATGTACCATTTAGTGATGCTTTACCGCTCATTTTAAAAGTAATTATCAGCTATCTAACATTTATTATTTGCTGTGCTTAGATTCGACTTTATAGGTACTTGTAATATTTAAACCACTTTATGATAATAATATTGATATCTAAATAAACCAGTGTCAAGTGAAGAAAATGGATGCTAAAATAAAGAAAAGTTGTCCGAAGTGTTGTCAATATTACCGTCTTAAATGTAAGTTAAATTATTATGTTATGAATTATTAACAAAATAAATATCCAATGATAGTTGATTGATTTTACTCACCAACGGCTGCCTCGTAAACACATTTTATGTAAAATCAAAATATTTTCTTTAAAAAAAATTAAATAAATCAATAATTGAATATTTGTAATTATTTCATATTTGAATACTACTGAAAGTTTACATTTCTTCACTAACTTTTTCAGCATCAAGTTCTAAGCTTGATGGAAATATACCACTATTCCTTACATGTGGTCACTCAATGTGTGAAAATTGTATCAGAACTACAATTAAGTGTGAAGAGCTAATTGAATGCCCTATTTGTGGGCAGGATATCCATATTACCGTGTCTGATCAGGCTCTGTTGGGTCTTAACAGATATGCTTTATATGAATTATTCCCTGTCAATATTAACACCCTGGGAGAACTTACATTGCAGTGTATTGAGGTATAAATGTTAACTTTTTTCAATTAGGTTGTTGTTTTTATGTAGTTCTTGTTTTATAAAAACTTTATTTATAACTGTCTGTTAAGATATTACTGCTATTAACTAGAATATTTTGTAATTTTTATTGTTTGAAATACATTATAACTAAAAATGAACCAATTCCATTTCTACTGTACAAAATAATGTTTAAATTTTATGTCTTGAATTAAAGATATTATGTGTGCATTGATATTACCTATTTTTCAGCCAAAAGGTGAAATGAGCAGCCATGACGATGATTACTTTCTAAACATTACAGAACTTATTAAGATTACAGAATCAGCACAAGGTTTCTTATCATTTATATAAAGCACTTTTACATTTGGTCTCTCAAAAATATTACAAAGTTGACTGCTGTCTTTACATAATAATAATAAATTATAACACAACATTGTTTTATAAAGTAATAATTGTTTAAACAGGCGAATGTATTGAGTGCCATGAACCAACTTCAAAAATGTGCAAACAGTGTGGGATCATAGTCTGCAAGAACTGCTTCACAAAAAGCCACAAGGACTTCATTATTTTCAAAAATCATGCACTTCAAAATATTGGTAATATTAATGATGAAAATTTCTCTTAAATTGCACTCTATATATAATTTTTTTCTATAAATTTGTAGAACTTCAATCGGAAAACACTTTATGTGATATACACAAGACCAAGTCGTTGGATTACTACTGCGCTGACTGTGCGAAAGCTATATGCATGGATTGTTTGATGGTTGGTGGTGAGAAGTCTTGTAAGAACCACAATGTTACATCTATACAGGAAGTTGTGAGTAATTTATGTTATATTTTATAATGTACTTTTGGCTTTTGCCATTTCAAATATGTAAGCTGAGCTTACAAGTTAATCCAGACATTTCACTGTGTAATTTAATGCAATTTTGTATATGTCTATTGTTTAGTCTAACTTAAAGATAGAATAATTTTTGTCTTGATTAATAATCTTAAAATTTAACGGTTTTTTTTTTCATTCAAGGTTTAAATAACATCTAAGTTCTACAATTTTGTTATGATGGCAGTGTTAATGATAAAATTTTAATTGAAGTAAAATAGTTTATATGCAGCAAATGTTTTTGCTGGCAACTACCAGTAATTTAATATAAATGGTGTCTGAACCATTTATTTGACCCATGAAATTAAGAAACAATAGTTGGTCTCCTGTTTCAGAAATGTTAATATAATAAAAAATAGAATAAAAAATAAAAAAAATCTGAAGTTACATGTTTATAGTCAATTTAAAATAGTGATTATGAATGGTAGTGTCACTTTATAGAAGATATGTTGTTTTAAAAGATTTGTATTATTAAAATTTATTTTAAAATGTATGTCCCTATAATGTCCCTTCCAATGATCCTAGTGACTGCGCTGCGGCTGTAGCTGATGTGATACTTCAGGGCATGGAACTATTTGTACCAAGCTCTGTGGTACCACTTGGCGGCAGATCGCGGCCTTGGTTTGATGCGTCTGTCAGGGCTGCAGCAGCTGGCAAACGGCAGGCTTATCAAGCTTGGGCTAATGCGTTAGTCACTAAGGATCCGAGCTCTAGAGTTCTGAAGAGGAAATACAACCGTGCCTCCAGATTCTTCAAACGGCAAATCGCTAGAGCAAAGTTCAAGCATGTCGTCAAAATTGGGGATCAGCTGGCAAAGTACCCGCCTGGCACGCGCAAATTCTGGGCGCTTTCCAAGGCCACTCTGGGTAACTTTAGCCAGCCGTCCCTACCGCCGTTGGACATGGGGAATGACTCTCTGGCCCACACGGCAAAAGAGAAAGCCGATCTCTTGGGCACTCTTTTCGCCTCCAACTCGACTTTGGACGACCAAGGGAAGTCACCGCCTATCATCCCGCGGTGTCAGAGTTCAATGCCGGAAATAGTTTTTCGGCAAAAAACTATCAGGCAGTCTCTTTTTTCCTTGGACGTTCATAAGTCGAGTGGGCCGGATGGCATTTCTCCATTAGTGCTACGAACGTGTGCCCCTGAGTTGACTCCAGTGCTTACGCGTCTATTTCGGTACTCCTACCTTAAAGGCGTAGTCCCGGTCTCATGGAAGCGTACCCTTGTCCATCCGATCCCTAAAAAAGGTGATAGCTCGGACCCAGCTAACTACAGACCTATCGCCATTACCACCCTTCTCTCCAAAATAATGGAGATTATTATCAACCGACAGCTCCTAACGTACCTCGAGGATCACCAGTTGATCAATGACCGGCAGTATGGCTTTCGCCATGGTCGATCAGCTGGTGATCTTCTGTTATACCTTACGCACCGTTGGGCAGCGGTTATTGAAAGCAAGGGAGAGGGTCTGGCAGTTAGTCTGGATATGGCAAAAGCCTTTGATCGTGTATGGCACAAGGGGCTTCTTTCGAAGCTACCTTCCTATGGGCTTCCCGAGAGTTTATGCAAGTGGATCACCAGTTTTCTCACTGGGCGGAGCATACAGGTCGTTCTCGACGGTTTTTGCTCGGACCCCAAGCCCGTGAACGCTGGTGTACCCCAAGGCTGCGTGCTATCCCCAACTCTGTTCCTCCTGCACATCAATGATATGTTGGATATTTCCAACATGTTATGCGGATGACAGCACTGGGGATGCGGTATATTCCGGTCGTGCAGGTCTCTCTCGGGAAAACGTCGACGAGTGCCGAAAG
This sequence comes from Melinaea marsaeus rileyi, assembly GCA_918358865.1. Classification (NCBI taxonomy): domain Eukaryota; kingdom Metazoa; phylum Arthropoda; class Insecta; order Lepidoptera; family Nymphalidae; genus Melinaea; species Melinaea marsaeus. The sequence continues at coordinate 21,236,277 of OU911085.1, forward strand.
AAACTTGTGTCTTCAATAGAGACCTCCCTGGGGATAATCTCTGAGTGGGGTGAACTGAACCACGTTCAGTTCAATCCCCTAAAGACACAGGTTTGCGCGTTTACCACTAAGAAAACCCCATTTGTCGTATCACCGCTCTTCTAGAGCACTCCTCTTATTGCCTCGCCAAGTATCAAAATACTGGGTCTCGACATTTCGAGCGGTTGTCAGTTTCGTGGTCATCTGGAGAGCAAGGCCAAGTTGGCCTCGATGAAATTGGGAGTGATCAATAGAGCGAGGCAGTACTTCAAACCTGGCCAAAGACTTGCGCTCTATAAGGTGAAGGTCCGGCCACACATGGAGTACTGTTCTCATCTCTGGTCCGGATCACCCCAATATCAGCTTCTACCATTTGACCGCGTACAACGGAGAGCCATTCGGATTGTCGGGGACCCAGTGCTCTGCGAACGGCTGGACTCTCTGGCATTGCGTAGAGACGTGGCTTCTTTGTGCGTCTTCTACCGCATTTACAACGGGGAGTGTGCCGAAGAACTATTCGATCTGATGCCTACCGCCGAATTTCACTACCGCACAGCTCGCCATCGCCTCCTTTATCATCCATACCACCTGGACGAGTGGCGATCTTCAACTGTGCGGTTTTCAAGGACTTTTTTCCCACGTACCACTCAAACGTGGAACGAACTTCCTTCGGCGGTATTTCCAGATCAATACGACATGGGTACCTTCAAAAAAGGCATATACTCCTTTCTCCATGGCCGGCAACGCTCTTGTGAATCCTCGGATGTTGCAAGAGTTCATGGGCGGCGGTGATCACATACTAACGGTGACCCGCAAGCTCGTTTGCCCTCTTCTAACATAAAAAAAAAAAAAAAAAAAATGATCAAGTTATAGTTCTAACCCAAAACTAAGACTGTAGGCAATGCTATAATTAATTTGTAATGTATCTTATAGTTGTTTATAAATGTTGAATTTGTTTGTATAAACATATCATATTTTCAGAATGAAGCAATGTTGACTGAACTAACCGAAATCACTCCAAAAGTTGATGAAACCTTTAAAAGACTGACAAAAACAGCAGTTGTAAGTAAAATATAAAAAGTATTTTAATTTTACTTATTTTTTTCTATATATTACAACTTTATTGTTTCAGGATATTGGACATACACTGATGAGACTGAATGATGAAAATAGTTCATGTACTTTTGCACAACTACTCAATGAATTGGAACAACACTACTCCAAATTGAATGCAGCTATACAAAAACAAAAGAACGATGTCACAGCTAGCATTATAAAGTTGAAATCCACTGAGATAGAATCTCTAAATCAAGCCAAATATAGTATCGCTGAATCAATACAGAAAGCCAAACACACTTTGAATACTATAAGTGCTATAGATACTAATAAATTGAAGGAGGTAATAATAATAAGTTTATAAAATTAATTAAAATATTATTATTTTTAAATATATTATATTGTAGGTAAACATGTCTGCTATTTTAAAAGATGCCAAAGAAGTTTTAAACATGCCGTGGTACTTAAATCGAGATGAAGCAGACACTAATTTAAAGTAAGTTAATTTATATTTATTGGAGATATTTTTTATATACTAAATGATTATATTTTGTGCTCTTGTCACCAGGCTGAAGGTAAAAGAAGATATTCTTTCCGTTGTCAATGGTTATGTACAATTAGATAGGACGCAAACCACTACATACTCCCTGTGTACTACACAAGTACTGAATGACAGACACGAGGACATACCAGCAGCACCAAGTACAGTGGTGTACCCACCTGAGATTGTTAAAGGTATGTACAATGATTTTTAAGGTTCATAACCATAAACAAAGTCAGTGTAATTTACTTAAAACATAGATATAAATTGGGAAATTGTAATAAAATAGTCCAAGGGTACCTATCTATGATGCTTTAAGACAGAAAAAATCATAGACAAGAAAATGAACATATAAAAAAGTCATAAACAAAAAAAAAAGAGAGCATAAAAAAGTCAGGCAAGAAAATTAGTGTAAAAAATAATCATAGACAATAAAATGAATGCCCGTTTTTTAAATTGGATTCGGTGATTTGATAAAGCGTATTAATTCTAGACGTGCGTCAGTCGAACAAAGCAAGAGCAGAGAAAGAGAAGGAAATAAATAAACCATTGTCTTTCATCAAGAAGGTGCCGCAGTACAGAAGCAAGATGGGGTCGTGCTCCTCACTGAATTCTAACACCAGTGACTCTTCACATAGTTATCAATCATGTAAGAACATGTTTTGTTTTTTAAATGCGTTTTTAATTTATAAGATTATTTTTCATTTCACTTCAACCTTCAGATGATCAAAGGTCTATAGTGTCGCCTTTCCCTGAGAGCCAACACCCAAAGCAAATTCTTGAAGGTATGAAAAATTTTGTTACTGTTGTTTTTCTTTTGTAATATTTAACTAATACAAATGTATGTTATAGGTTCTCAAGAATTAATATACATATCACATATCGTGGATCCGCACAACTTCTATGTGCAGAGAGCGTGTCATCAGTCCAATGTGAAGGAACTGTTGAGGGAATTCCGCAATGCCATCTCCATGTCCAGGCCATCGGTCAGCCATGTTGCTGAAGGTTTGTATTTTATAAAGCATGTTAATCTTTAGAGTAATATGTTATATATATTGCTTGCTTACGGTTTATCTGTATCTGTACATCTTTATAATATTATTTGCATATATCATTATAATTTATATATTTTAATGTTTTTGCAGGTAAAGTGTACCTGGTATTAAACAAAGCTGATAATCTGTGGCAGCGATGTCGAGTGATGACCATAGACAGGAGAGACACCAACAAGCCGCTGTACAGGGTGTTCTGTATCGACTTTGGGAGCACTGAGCTCGTCACTATCGATAAGTGTGTATGATTATTGCATATTCCATATTAGTATTAATTTTAATGACCATAAACCATAACATCGGGTCGCCGGCAAGGTTACCACCCATCGGGCATAGTCGTGCAACAAAGCGACCTAGTAGTGTTCCGGAACGTTGTTCGATGAAGCCGTATATATGGGAAATAGGTCTGAACAGCTGCGTTGGGTTGGCGAACCGGTTTGACGTTGAGTTGGTGCTTATTGTATCAGGTGCCTAATCGAGGAGGATAGCGGGATCCGAATCGACGGCTTTCCGCTGACCACCCGCAGATAGTTGGGGGCCCAATTAGTGGATCAGACACCCTCGACAGATTGCCCCGCCAGCTGCGTAAAATCCCAGGGTGGCTCCATCGTGCTGGTTGGCGACCAGATGAGGAGGCTCGATGGCGATCCCTGAGGGGGTTTGGGCGTCCCCGCAGTCTCCAGACTAGCCTCCCAGTGGCATGACTCTTTTATTTTATTTTTAATACTTTCCAAAGTTTATCTTTGGAATACAGTGACCGGCTTCAGTTGTTAGGCTTAAAGATTTCCTCGAACCTTAACTTTGGTCGGTGTATTGAGTCCAGAGCAAGAACAGCTGCAGGATAACCCTGAATTGATTGAAGCCAAGTGATTCTATAGTCAATTTGGTGAGTGTGCGCAGGAGTTACACGATTTAATTCCTCCGTCCCACTTCCATCACAGGACGTTTCGACGCACGGCAGATATCCATCTTTACGTTGTGGACATTTCACGTGTCCGAACGAAGCGCTTTGCTTTGTCTTTTTTAGTTCGTACAGCGAAGGAGTGGAACAGCTTGCCCGCGTCGGTATTTCCGTCCCAATACAATGTGGATGTCTTCAAGAGAAGACTGAATAGGTTACCAGGTTAATGCGCCTTACCACCTATTAATACATTTCCACTTTCCATCAGGTGGAATATAGTCAAGCACTGACCCAAATAGAATTAAAAGAAAAGTTGCCTTTTAAAGGTTCTCATATATATCATCTCATAGCTTTGGTTTCTACCATTTCTATTAATTCTTTTATGATATATTATATTGTCTTAAATTTTACTATAGCTAATAATGCTTTGCTTTTTTCTCAGACTACGGTTACTACCGCCCGGTCGTATACAATCCCCTCCCCCGTTCGCCATCAACTGCTGCCTCGCCAACTGTAAACCAATCAACGGCGCCTGGACCAGCGATGACTCGATCCTCATACAGAATATTATTGACAAGTAATTTTTTTATTTGCTTTTTTTTATTATTGCATTGTATATGTTGCCTCTAATTTATCTAATTCTAAACCCTCTTGGAAGTGTAACTAAAATTAACTAAAATTTTATTGTAATCAAATGATCTATTTAAAAACAATTTCTTAAATATATATTAAAGTTTTGTTCCTTACAGCAAGCAGGCGGTGCTGCACGTGCGTCGCGTGCGCTCCAGCACTGCGGGCATGGTGACGCTGGAGTGTGACATCAGCACGGTGGCGCACGGGCTCAATGTGGCGCTCGCGCTCGCCTTCCACGGCAGAGCGTGCGTGTCTAACACTGTGAAGGTATGAGTGTGACATCAGCACGGTGGCGCACGGGCTCAATGTGGCGCTCGAGCTCGCCTTCCACGGCAGAGCGTGCGTGTCTAACACTGTGAAGGTATGAGTGTGACATCAGCACGGTGGCGCACGGGCTCAATGTGGCGCTCGCGCTCGCCTTCCACGGCAGAGCGTGCGTGTCTAACACTGTGAAGGTATGAGTGTGACATCAGCACGGTGGCGCACGGGCTCAATGTGGCGCTCGCGCTCGCCTTCCACGGCAGAGCGTGCGTGTCTAACACTGTGAAGATATGAGTGTGACGTCAGCACGGTGACGCACGGGCTCAATGTGGCGCTCGCGCCGCCTTCCACGGCAGAGCGTGCGTGTCTAACACTGTGAAGATATGAGTGTGACGTCAGCACGGTGGCGCACGGGCTCAATGTGGCGCTCGCGCCGCCTTCCACGGCAGAGCGTGCGTGTCTAACACTGTGAAGGTATGAGTGTGACGTCAGCACGGTGGCGCACGGGCTCAATGTGGCGCTCGCGCTCGCCTTCCACGGCAGAGCGTGCGTGTCTAACACTGTGAAGGTATGAGTGTGACGTCAGCACGGTGGCGCACGGGCTCAATGTGGCGCTCGCGCTCGCCTTCCACGGCAGAGCGTGTGTGTCTAACACTGTGAAGGTATGAGTGTGACGTCAGCCCGGTGGCGCACGGGCTCAATGTGGCGCTCGAGCTCGCCTTCCACGGCAGAGCGCGCGTATCGCGAAAGCAGGTCTTCGCCTGGACATGGCCCAAGATTTGATCAGTTTCTACATTACCACTATGGGACCTGTGGAGGCACGTGTAGACTTTGACCTGATCGTCCATGTCCACGCGCAGCCAGATTGTAGACAGGTCCCAACCTTCTAAAATCTAAAGGCGACGGTAGCAGATTTCCTAAATTACCTACACAAATTTATACCCTTGGTATGACAGCTACGCTGTGTCGCTAGGTTGAGATATCTGAATCTCCATCAAAAACAACAAGGCCTGTGCCGTCTGTGAGTGATTAAGCACGTTTACGACGTATGGGAAAAGTCGCAGAATGTAAAGACTGTGTTTTGCAAACATTACTATCCAAACTTAACTACCATGATGTGCGCAGTGCTGTGCTTGTTTTTATTGCCGCTTACCTGAATCAAAAAGTCCAGTCGGTTTATGTAAATATTATAATTCTAAATCGGCTGGTTCTCACTTAAAATGGGAATGTTCCACAAGGATCTATTCATGGCCCCTATTATTTTTATTTTTTAATTACTGACTTGCCCTTTTTCATAAAAGTTCTTTGTGACATTGTACTTTTTGATGATACCTCTCTTATACTATATTTAAAATTGAGCGTAGTAGGACCAATCATAACAAAGTTAACTGTATGTCATTTGTTCTATATTGACTCGAAATTAATAAATTGGTCCTGAATTTTAAAAACACTAAATGCAAAGAATTAACACTTCCTAATGTAAAAAGCCAAAAATGTATATGTATCTTACTTTCTAATGTTAGAACCGACTGACTCAACGATTTTATTAGGTATAATTTATTGATGATGATTCATCAAATGTATATATTATAAAAACGTACTCTAACATAACTAGGATCCGCCGCCGTGCGCTGCGGGAGTTGAGCTGAACCCCCTCCCCTTTTAAATAAAATAAAATATTATATTTTTTTTATTTATTAGTTTTTATATGACGTTGCTTATAAGCGTATTTCTTAACGATCGGCAAGCGCGCGGAGGCTCTGATAACGTTAAGTATATGGGAGAAACAGTTTTTTGGCAATCTTTTCCGAACGGAATGAGATATTTTAATTCTGTTTTTTTTTAAAACATACCCATTCCCACGCTACAGCTCTGCCATTATATTATAATATCCTTTTACAGTACCCAAAGATGATTGGTATTGTGGAGAAACCAAAGTTGTTTATAAGTAATACCGATTTCAAATTGAACGCTGTCGAAGACGTGTACATTACGCATATCGTGAGCCCGGATCACTTCTACGTTAGAAAGGTGAGTTTTATTTACATTGTTTATGAAGAAATAATATTTACCATACCGAATACGGTCCTAATGAACGTTTAATCCGTTACAGGAACATCTCCAAAGTGTTTACGAAAAGCTAAGCGAGGACCTCGATCAAGAATATAGCTCGAGTTCTAACGTCGATAGCATTTACTTACCTGAGAAAGGTGAGATATTTAGTTTAAATGTAGGTTTACGAACGATTATTCCATTACTAGAAATCAAAGAATTGTCCCGCACGGAAAACGAACCTGTGATCTTCGCGTTAGAGTCGGATAAATTTTTCGACTGAGCCAGTTGATAGTTATGTTCAATCAGTATATGTATATGCTGTCGTATACTGTCGTCAAGATAAGTTAAAGTTGGATATTACTGATTTTTTTTTCTTCAACATTTTGGATAAAACGTATTTCACTAGTTTTCGATTGGGAAGAAATGATAATTTTTTTTTTCCTTAACATTTTGTATAAAACCTATTTTGACAAGTTTTGGATATGGAGGAAATGATAAATATTATTTTTCTTTAACATATTGGATTCACTCTGTCTTGTGTATCCCCCAGACATGTCGTGTGCGGTGCTGTGCGGGACGTGGCACCGTGCGCTGGTGCGCGAGTGTCCGGGGCGGGGCCGAGTGCGCGTGCTGCTGGTGGACACGGGCGCGCCGCAACTGGTCCACTGGACCGCGCTGAGACGACTGCACCCGCGGTACACCGTGCTGAGGGCACTCGTCAGTACACACCTTACATACTTATACACTTTTTTGTTAATTAACTTTTTATTATTGAAAATTATGAAATTTTGCAATCAAAAAGATACACATTAGGCGACGGTTTTAAAATTATTTTGAAAAATATCATGTCGTTGAGGAATAATCGTCAAAAAACTGATATCCCATTGAAATCAACGGGAAAAAAAATTCGCGAGATAAATTTGCTTTACCCGACATTTCGCGAGCGCAGCGAGTCGAAATTGAGGGTCTGTTGGCGCTCCTAGTTAGTTAGGGCCAAAACACATTCACAAGATGTCTTATATGCTATCACAATAACATGTCATCTCGCGTGAATTTCGCCCTTACATGTTTTTTTGCTGATCATATTTAATGTATTATTTCTAGGCCACAGAATGTCATTTGGCAGGAGTGACGCCGCTCAATAAGAAATGGAGTCCTAGTTCTGTGGTATTACTGCATAAGTTTGAAGATAAGTTACTCGAGCTGCACGTGGAAGATGATCGCAATAGAAACTCTTTAGGTGTAACTCTATACGATAAGTCTGATGAAGATAATGTTATATGCATTAATACACAAATGATTAAACACAAATTCGCCGTGTCTTTTGGGTAAGATATATATATCTAAATTCTACAAAATTAATACTAAATAAACTAATATACCAGTTATAGAACGCAAAAATTGCCTATAACTTCGCCTTTATATATTAGAAAAGAGTAGGAGAATAATTGAGAATTATTTCAGATTATTTATGTTTAACAAAAACTCTGAAATGGATGATCTAGTAATCACTAATAAGTCACCGCCGGACGAGCCCAAACCAGCTCCAAAGAACAAAGAAGCCATTACAATAATGAAAAGAGAAGATGAAACACAGAAACCCAAAGAGGAAGATTTAGAGGCAAAAGATAAAGGACCGCTTAGACTCGAAGCGAAAATTCTAAATTATCAGTCGCCGTCTCTTCTCTACGTGTCTCTGGTGCATCAGCAGAAAGTATTTAATGAGCTGTTTGAAAAAATACAAAAGTATTACTCTAAAAAGAAATTGCAAGGAAAAAATATATGGAACGTCGGCGACAGGTGCTGCACGCTGTGCTGTCAATCCCAAACGTTTCGGAGGGCGGCCATTTTGGAAGTAAAAGAGGGGGACGCCAAAGTCTTTTACTCGGACTTTGCTTGTGTGGAGACGGTTCCTCTTGCGAATTTAAGAGAACTTCCCGAAGATTTCGCGTCTATAGGCGATGCGGCCATAATGTGCCATTTGAGTGGCGTAATTCCGGCCGTCGGGGATGAATGGCCGTCTCTTACCAAAGAGTATTTAAATGAACTGCTAGATGCGTACAAAAGAATTTTTATAACGAAACTCGGGAAATTCAAAGGCAAAAGCATGCCGGTCGAGCTGTGGGTCTATCACACCATACAAGGAGGCGCTCTGGAGCCCAATAAATCCGAGTGGAGATGTCTTAATAAGAAAATCATAGAACAAGGTTTGGGAATACCGGACAAGAGAGAAGAGGTAATTCATAACATTTATAATATTAAAAAGATATATATATATTTTTATAATAATTTATTTATTTACAGTCAGCGAGTGAAAGCACTTCGATTACGGGAGATGATATGCTGTCGTTCTTCAACATTAGCGGGTCGGTTCGTGATTGGCTTCAAATTGAACCGATGCCGTTGAAGCCTCTTCAAATTAAGTCAGATTCAGACGCTGGCAGCGTCAGCTCGACTCCTGGAACCGACAAGACGGAGGAGGACGTGAATTCTAAGACAGTTTTCATATCAGACTGGTTGCCCCCAGAACCATTGCCCACAACAGAGTTCACAGCAATGCCCACGTAATTATAATATATATATCTATATATATATATATATATATATATAAGCGATTTACCACTCACGGACTCATCACGAAATCTAAGAAACTATCTGTCCGATTAACTTAAAATTTTACATAGTTAGTTCTTTTGTGACGTAGACGTCCACTAAGACCGGATTTTATGGAATATCTATCCCAACGGATTTCAACATTTTGCATTTCGCCAAGTTTTAATCCTGTAGCAAATATACACTTGACGCGGGGGTAAGAGTGACTTTAGCAACGGTTACGGTGATAACGGATAGTATGACAAAGGTTTCCATAGCAACTTAAGCTCAGATTCAAATTAATAGTGTAGCCAGCGAAGCGGAAGGGAATAAACTAGTTTCAGTATACAGTAGTAGATGCGTAGATATGAAAGTATTAAAAATGCAAAAAATATATATATAAGCAATTCACACACAAATCACTTTGCCTTTAAAAGTTTAAAGCCAGACTAAATAAAACTTTTTTCTAATCTAATCCCTAAAGTACTTGTAAGATATCTATAAATTTATATGAGCAACTTTGGCTTTCAAAGTCCTATACATATACGGTTTTCTCAGTTTTTAAAAATATACATATAAAAAAAATATTTCTATCTTTACAGATACACAGACAACGACGGAGTGATCTACCTCCACGATATCGCACAAGAGGACACACTGGACCTTATTAGGAAGGCTCTCGACGTGCGTTTTAAGAGCCCGGACCATAAAGCGAAGTACTACAAGTGGTCTATCGGAGAGCCCTGCATTGCGCTATACTTCCTAGATAATCGGTTCTACAGAGGAAGAATTATATCCGTCAATAACCAAGAATCAACATGTCTGGTGCACTACATCGACTACGGCAACGAGGAAATATGTGCCTTTGAGAACCTCAGGAAGAGCATCGCCCTCTACCAGATACCGATACAAGCGCACAAGTGTATTCTTAACAGAATACAACCGCTCGGAACGAAATGGGACAGAACTAGCCTGGATTATATACACAGGTCGATAGTTGAGAAGCACTGCTATGTTAAAGTGAGCGGAGAAGCCATTGGCGATTTGATTCCCATCGAATTGAAATATGATAGACTGTGGATCAACGATCACCTGGTGGAGTTTGAAATGGCTCGGTATGTGGACGGTTCAGAGGCAGTTATCAGAAAGTACGCTCCAAATGTCAAAGTGAATAAGAAACTCGAACAAACAATAGACACAGATTCGGGACCCGACTACATCATTGAATATGACACGTCAGATCAAGATTCAGTACAAATTAGCTCACTGGAAGGCAAAGATTGGAACGAAGTGATGGAACTCGACAATATTGAGGGAAAATTCACAACATACAAACCATATGAAGAGACAGAATTTCTCTGCACTATAACTGTACTGAATGAATTGAATAGGCTCGAGCTTAATGTAATACACAACGAGGAGATGGGTGATATATACGATAAGATGTATGAAGAACTTCAGAGGGATGGTGGTGATATGTCGGAAATCAACGGCATATTTGAAAATAAAGCCTGCATTGCACTCTTCCCCGAAGACGGCAAGTGGTATCGGGCGTCCATATTGGAGTACAGTAAGACCTCTAACCGTATTAAAGTGAAATATGTTGACTACGGCAATATAAACGTGTTATCTCTGTCGGATGTCAGGGAAATAACGGACAAATACACTGATTTACCACCAGCTAGTGTGACGGCGACATTATATGGTGTTAGAATTAATGAAAATATCAGTAAAGTGACGTTAAGTGAGCATTACGAACAGACATTCCTAGATCAAGAACCGTTCCACGCTGAAGTGATGGATATTATCAATTCTGTGCCGAGCGTTAAACTGACTCGAGGCGGGAAATTAGTTTATGATAATCTCATATCCGAATATATACTTTTAAGAAGTGATTAACATAAACAAATACCTGATTATCTTTAGTTTGACTCACATTTTTGTCAGTAACATAAACATTGTTAATGTTTAATTTTTTTCAACACTTATTCTAATAAAAATAAAGTTAATATCCTTGTTTTATTTATTTGTAATGAAAAATTTAAATTTTAGTAAAAAATAAAAGAAACTATCGATATTTACGAAATTTTCATAATAAACAACTATTTTAATTTTCTACACATCACAATACTAAAAATGTTTGCTAAATAATATTTAATTAGTATTAATATTTATGCAGTATTAAGTAATTAAATCTAATTAGTTGACTTAGTTTGACGATCGCATTCATCAATAGAAATATGAAATCACTTACGTCAATATTTTACCAGTCACTAAAGTTTTACATTTTGGTCACATTAAGAACAGATTACAACAAATAAAACTAGGGATGTCAGCAAACCCTCAATTTCGACTCGCTGCGCTCGCGAAATCTTGGGTGCCGTTTGCATATTGAGCGAAGCGAGCCCAGTGTATTGACTCGTCGTTTCCCATTGACTTCAATGGGATATCAGTTTTTTGACATGATATTAAATTTTTTTTTTTTTGTGGACGTTTTTCAAAAATTTATTTATAAGAACCATCACCTAATGTGTGTCTTTTGATTGCAAAGTTTCATAATTTTCCGTTAAGTAGTTTTCGAGCCAATTAGTGACAAAGAATGTAAATAGTCTCCAGTAAAACGCTCCGCTCACTTCGTTCGCTTCGCTCAATAAATACAATATGTTTCTTATCCGACAAATATTGTAGTAACTTCCGTAATGCCTAAATCCAAAATGATTGGTTTGGTAAAACTAATTAAAAAATAAAAGAACTGTATTTTAAGATTAAATAATATATGTACATTATTTATATACTGACTGATTACAGAAAATTGGTTAAACATATGACATCTATACTCAATATAATTATAAATGGTCGTTGAGTTATATTTAACATTATAATAAAATCAATGGAAATTCGTTGGTATTTGTTTAGGGCAGATTGCCACTAAACGTAGAGGAGCCCCAGTGCCTAAAGCTATTTTCATAGGTAATATTAAAGCTGTGCAACCATATTCTGTAACAAAATAATATTTATCTTTTATGAACATTACAACAAAAAACTTAATATCTTCCTTTTTCACTCACCAGGTATATGTTCGTCTAGTTTAACATTTTCCAAAATATAAAGACCAGCTTTTGTTGTGATTTTATGTGCTGGAAAATCGGTACTGGAACCAGGGTCGAGGGACGCCGTATCGATACCGATTCCAAGGATATTTTTATATGATGACGTTATCCACTCCGTTACTTCCCCACTTAAACCTACAAATTTCAAACCACTTCACTACTCGTTAGTCCAGGATATAAGTTGTTTAGTACTTTAGACGTAATGAAGTAACTATTAGGTATATAAACGAATGCTATGGAACATATAAATGAGTAGCCATTTAATACAATAGAATACAATACAAAACGATATAAAAAACGAAATTTGACACTGACTTCTATCTTTTCTTATTTTTTCGGGTCAAGGTGGCAAACAAATGGCAAGGTGGCAAGCAAATGATACACGTGATTTTAAGTGGTGATGTTACTTAGGGATATTTGCGAATGCGTTGCCACCCATTAGAAATGGGGAATGACGAATGTTAGGAAACATGACTAATTGGCCGGCTTTCTCACTCAACGGGGGTAATAATATACCCTGTATTAACTACAGAACCTAGAAGCTGCATTCAAAAAACTGTACCTCCTTTATGATCTTTTTAACTACCAATTTGTCTCGATTGATACTACATACCTGGGAAATTCAAAGTGTTGTTGGGCCCTGACCCTAAATATTTCTGTTTGTCATGTGCGAACTTGGTCCATCCAAATTTAAATATGATAACACAGGGCCGTCCAAAATTATCATTTAACATGAAGTCTAGATGATGTTTGTGGAGGACGAAATTAGGATCATCATTCACTTTTGAGCTGATATCCGCTATTATCACTAAAACAAATAACAGTTATACACAAACGTACAGCATTCTTTAACTTGACATATGTTATCTTTTAAACTGAACTATTCTCTTGAAGAAAGTTTATCAGCCTTCGTAAAAAGGTCATGACCCCTTTACTACTTATTTACAATGATAACATGTAAATTTATATTTAGTAAAACAAAAATATTAGGATCAAATATTAGGATTATAAACCCATTTTTTCTACCACTACACCGTTTCTCTACGATTTTTTCATATCATATTTGTTAAATGTTCAACTAATATTTATATATTTTTTTTAATTACTCACGAGGAACAATAAGTTTATCTATCGGAATTTCTCCTACATACTTCCCTTTCGCTTGAAAATGATTTGGAGCGTCAATATGAGTCCCTCCGTGTTCCCCAGCCTCAAAATCATTAGCAGCATACCTTAAACATTAAAAAAGTTTTTTATCAAATTGTTAAGCACTGTTTCGTTGATAAAAATATATTTTAAATTTAAATAATATTATGAAAATAGTTTAATTTTCTATCAGACTTATAATAAATGATTTACTTACCACGAATGATCTTCTTGAAATAATCCTATTTTTTTTGTGAACGCGAAATTTTTTCCATCGGGCCAATAGATCGTATTTTTATCAAATTGATAAGTTAAGTCAAAGAAATCAAAATCGCCATTAAATAAAATATCATTCAGACTAGTACCAGCAGTAACAAAGACTACAAAACAACAAAGGAGGCAAGTGTACGCGACTGCTAGATAAGACATTTTAACCAATACTAATACTACCGGTCATGTTAAACTTGAACAGTCTGTAATCACCTAATTATCTCAGACATTATCACAAACTAGGTAAGAACAACTTCTAACATATATTCATATATGTTAGACCGTATATTTCTCTTATATATAACGTCATATTTTACTAACAGAAATAATACGTAAGGGTGAAACGTGTATTTCTGATATTGTATAGAGACAAAGATGGGCTCGTCTTTACCTACATATAATAAAAAAATAGATAGTGAAAGTCACTGGGGAAGACTTGAACATTTAATACTTTTTAAACCAATAATTTATATTGACTTGTTAAATATTATATAAAAAACCTAATTTTGTTCAATTATAGTACCAAAATTAAAACAAAAGTATTGGGCTGATATTTGTGTATCTTTAAACATATTTAGCCAAGTGTTTTAGAGATTGCCAGTTGGAGTCGTGCCGGTGTCAACGAATTTTTTATATTTTTTTGTAATGTTCTGTAGATTTTAATGATATTTTGATGTAATGTTCGCTCATTTTTTGAGTCAACATATGAGACGATCTTATTAGCATTCCATAGATTCACCGTGCGGGTACCGGGTCCATCGCGTTGCAAGAAGAGGAGCGCAAACAATGCCTGGGGGTTGCGACCCAGGTGAAAGTTTAAGGAGCCCCTTTACTATGCGCATATGTTCACTGTTGACGCTCCTCTCCCTACCTAACCAAATATCATAAGAACCTGCTAAAGCCGTCTTTGAAATGCGTTTTAGAAATGAACCGATGATCGTTCTAGAAGGGATCGTTCTAGATCCTTAAGTAAGTTGTAGAGAGATTTTACTGTTATACCTCTCGCTCCTACTTCTACAGCGAACAAATTAACTTAAATTTATTCCTGATCAGTTTCTTACATAGTTCGTAATTTTAGATATTTTACGTTAAAAATATATTTATTTTTAACGTAAAGTATCTAAAATTAGTTACAGCTGTAATTCAAACAAACCAATGAATATATTTATTTGATTCAAAGATGCGGAGTTTTTTTTATGTAAGAGAAGTGCAAACAAACCAGCGGTTCATTGATATCAAGTAATGACGCAAGAGCATTGCCGGCCTTGGTAGTGGAAGTATATGTCTTTTTTTAAGGTACCAATGTCGTATCGATCCGAAAATACCGCCGAATGAAATTCGTTCCATATCTTAGTAGTACGTCGAATAAAAGACTTTGCAAACCGCACGGTAGAATATCGCCATATACCCTGGTGGTAGAGATGGTATTGAACGCGATGACGTGCTGTGCGGTGATGAAATTCGGCGGCAGGCATCAAATCAAATAGTTCTTCGGAACACTCCCATTTTAAATAGGAAAGACGCACAAAAAGGTCATATCTCTACGCAATGCCAGATAATCCAGCCCTTTGCAGAGCAATGAGTCCCCGACAATCTGAACCGCCCTCCGTTGTACGCGGTCAAGCGGTCTACCTCTTTGCTCCATAAGAACAGTAATCCATGTGTGGCTGGACTGGCGCCTTATAGAGCGCAAGTCTTGGGCCAAATTTGAAATACTGCCTTGATCACTCCCAATTTCGGTCGAATCGAACTAACGAAAATGTGCAAGAAATACAGATTTGGGGATAGAACGCAGCCTTGGGATATACCAGCATTCACAGGCTTGGGTTTCGAGCAAAAACCGTCAAGAACTACCTGTATGCTTCGCCCGATGAGAAAGCCGGTGATCCACTTGCAAAAACTTGCATACTAACTGCCAGATCCTCTCCCTTGCTTTTAATAACTACTGGCCAACAGTGCGTAAGATATAATAGAAGATCAACAGTTGATCTTCCATGGCGAAACAATATTGATTCACAATTTTGACGACATACTTCAAATTTGCTCTAGCGATTTGTTGTTTGAAGAATGTGGAGGCACGGTTAAAGTTCCTCTTCAGAATTCTAGAGTTCAGATCCTTAGTAACTAAGGCCCAAACCTGATACGCCTGTTGTTTGCGGACTGCTGCAGCCCTGATAGACGCATCAAACCAAGGCCGCGATCTGCCATCAAGTACCACAGAGCTTGGTACAAATAGCTCCATGCCCTACAGTATCATATTAGCGACAGGTGCAGCGCAGTGACTGAGATCATGGGATGAGAAACAAACCGGCTCCCATGGGAAGGATGCAAAAAAAGACCGCATTCCATTCCAATCAGCTGATCTGTAGTGCCAAAAGCTTCGGGTCACAGATCTCGTATGAGCCGGATGGTGAATGGGCACTATTCTCCGTACCAGGCAAGAATCAGATGAAGCTAGGGATGCCTGGACAATGACCTGGTACTTTCTGGGATATGTAGTACAGACCAGACGATCCAACAAAGAGGGCATGACGCTGTTTAGTCCGGTAAAGGAGTGTGCGCATTAACACACCAGGATACACTATTTGCTAGAGTAAAATTAAACACAGATCACAGATCTTTTTCATATATGCTTTATAGTATTCGTAGGCTGCTTTAAGTTAGGTAAAGAAATTAAGTTAGGTAAACTAAAATTAGGGTTATACTAATGTTTTCCAAGCACATATTTTATTTTAATATATAATTAACTTTTTGTTTCAATTATTAGAAATAGTTTTCTGGTGAAATAAATCAGAAACGTCATACTGTCCTGTACTGTACTGTACTGTACTGTACTGTCCTGTACTGTAATTTAGAACAAATAAAGAAGTTTATATGATTTTACTAACAAACACACTAAGTTTATAAAATTATCATATGTATATGCACATGCAGAAACTCAACAGTTGCTCTTTTTAAAAGAAATGTAACAATATTAGATGATGTACATTATAATATAAATCCTGCAAATGAGTCAACAACTTAAGTTCCACACATTTCGATCCACTAAAAACTGTTGAATGTTATAATAAGATTTTTATAATAATAAACTTTTGATTTTAGATTTAAAACTAAGAAAAGAAAGGTCTAAGAGATCTTGTAGAACTTTATTAAATATGCGTATACTCAATCACATGAAGGATGATATTGAAATGATAAATATTTTACTGTATATTTATAGTTATGGTCCTTTGCTTCCATGGGTAGGAAAAACTATAGAACGCTTAACATGCTTTGACAGTTGACATAAAAAATAATAATCAATTTCAAAATATTTGTGTTGGCCTAAAATATTAGAGCTCATGTTCATCTGTTCTTAAAAATCCATTTCATTTATATCTATATTTTATTTTCAATCAATGAAAAGGACTAGAAATGATGCAGTCAAAGCAGCCGTTACTTCCTACTTAGAGCGAAGAAATTATCCTGTGAGTTTAGTATTATGAAAATAAATATTTTTATTTTAAGGATTATTTTTCCTTTGGTAAAATTATAACGAACAAAAAATATTTTGCGTTTCGCAGGACATTGATTTTTTCAATCACAATCATTCTGCAAGTCGTAGTGCTGAAGAAATGGCTGTGGCAACAATTGTACAATGTGAAGCTAGTCGTGCCAATTCAATTATGTTTTCTCTTATAAATAACGACCCTGGTAACTATGATGTTCAGTATACAAAGTAAGTTTCAATAAAAATAAATATTTAAATAAAGTACAATAATAAAAAAATATGAATTATTATTACCTTCCAGACTGGTTAATTTCATAAAGGAGATTAATATTGAAAAAGTAAAAAATGAACTACTTGGCCTACTTACCCCTTTATTATGCCACTTGTATCTGGAAATGCTGCGAGGTGGACATGGGGGAGCTGCTCAGATGTTTCTTAAGAGGCATTCAGCAACATTGCCACAAAAGGAGTTATCATATCACCAACCAATTGATGGCAATCTCCCATCAGCTCTATATCGCCCCAATAGTCTTGAGCAGTTGTTCAATTCATTACAAAATGGTACAATAGATAATGAAACCCCGGAGAAGGATTATATGAACCAACTTTTAGATGATATTGGCACAATTTATACATTACAAGAAGTAGAATCTCGTCCATCTATTGCTGCATTCAGGTAATATTGTTTATATTAATTTCTAAATGTGATATCAGTTAATGTGAATTGTCTTCATCAATTCAAATCTATGTTTAATCATATTTTTAGATCTTGCAAATACGATATATATCTATCTCAAGATTCTTTAAACTTATTAAAGGCATTTTTGGCTAAGCACGGACATGTACTGCTCATACAAGTTTTACAAACGTGGTTTCATATTGATATTAACAATGATAGCAAGAAAAATGCTGTAAGTGGTTTCTAATTTTTCTTAATAATTTGATTATTGTAATATTGGATACAATTAGTTAATGATTATATCTTATAGGAAGATGATGAAGATGATCAAAATGAAGACGAGAACCATATAAATTCGGCAAATTGTGATGAAAAAATTAAAGATAAAAATGGTGAATATACATACATGTAAATATTATTCATTATACATATTAATATATATTTCTATTAACATTAATGTTTGACCAACAGATATTTTTGCAAAATGCAACGGTCACACAGAATATCAGTCTGTTGACAAAGAACTAAGAGATCTCCAAGATGCAATTAAGGGAGTCAGAGAAACAATGGCACCTCTGAAACTTTATAAGATTGCTACTCCAGACAGTCAGTCAGTTCAATATTTTCTCATGTTTATTAATTATATTATTAATATATATGATAGTAACTAAAGTAGTCACATTTAATTTATTTTATATAATTTAATTGGCTTAGTAATATTTTTATATGTAAATTTTTTTTTTAGTCTTGTGTGTGGTAAGACAGATCAATACTGTAATGTATTGTGTGGAGGATTTGAAAACTCAGAAATAAGATTGTGGGATCTTGGACAGAATAATGTTAAAAAAAAGATTAACAGAAATATATCAGAGATAGAAATAGCCTGTTGCATCCCGGCTGAGCCAGAGACTTCATTGGACAATACATTGTAAGATATTCAATTATTATATTGTCTATGGAAAATAAACAAATATATAAATTATTTTTACTTTTTAATTTTTTTGTATAATCTTCCAGTCAAATAGGAACAGGGTTGCCACTTCGAGGACACTCTGGTCCAGTTCAAGCTGTTAGTATTCTCTCACAAGAGCAACTAGTGTTGTCTGCTTCTCATGATAATACAATGAGAGCATGGAGATTATCTGACTACTCCTGTGCTTCTGTATATCGGTATGTTTATATATATTTAATTTTCTTATAATCTGTACTCTCAAAAAAAAAAAATGAGACAACATAGAAAATACTAACATAGCAATGGAGTATTTATTGTATATCATTTAATAATAATTAAATAAGTCATAAATTTTTCAGAGGCCATAATTATCCAATTTGGTGCATGGATGTATCTAAAAATGGTTTATTTATAGTAACTGGATCTCATGACAGAACTGCTAAATTGTGGTCATTAGACCGGACGTTTCCAGTTAGGATATTTGTTGGCCACATGTCTGATGTCACTGTAAGTATACAACCGTTGAAACAAACACTTATTTTATAATAATCATCTATATGTATATAATCTGTGTCAATATTTTTCTCTATTAGTGTGTAAAGTTCCACCCAAACGGGGCGTACCTAGCGACTGGCGGCGCGGACCGCACTGTGCGTATGTGGAGCGTGTGCGACGCACGCCTCGTGCGCGTTCTGTGCGGGCACAGAGCACCGCCAAGAGCTCTTGCCTTCTCGCCCGCCGGCAAGCATCTGGCAAGCGCAGGTCGGTACTAAATATTTATATAAATTTACACACGCATTCATATTAATATTCAGTCTTATACACATATCTGGTAAGTTAATGCAGACCGATTGCACATATTTTTAAGGTCTTCCACATATACAGATATTTTGTTCTATGTGCATTTGAGTTTAATTATAACAATTTTTTTTTCAGGTGATGATAAAAAAATTAAAGTATGGGATCTAGCAGCTTGCAATTGTATACACGAGTACAGGGGACATCACAGTAAAGTGACAGCGTTAGATTGGTCCGCTATTGGCAAAGCGAGCTTGACTAACAGAATTTCTCCAGATCCCAATGATACAAATGTAGATAACTCAATATTATGCTCGGCCGGCATGGACGGCATAGTCAAAGTTTTTTATGACAGCTACTCAAAAAATAAGTGAGTGCAATCTTGTAAAATTATTAGAAAATTTCATTTTTTATTATAGAAGTAACCTTTTTTGTATGATTTACAGACCAATACCGAATCAAGATATCTCAAATTCAACTTACAATACAAAATGTTCATACCTAGTAGATGTACAAGTACACCCAGACTGGATGGTGGCGATTGGAGCAAAAAGATAATTAGAACTTATTAAACAACAAAGAAAAACATGATTTTAACGTTGTTTTACTTTATTCCTTAATTTATTGACATACTTTACACTGTGGGAATGTGCATATATATCTATATATATGTAAGCGATTTACCAGTCTCATCACGAAATAGCCGAAACTATCTGTCCGATTAACTTAAATTTTTCATAGTTACTTCTTTTGTGACGTTGTTTTTTCACTAAGAACGGATTTTAAGGAATTCCTATCTCAATATCCAATTTCAACTTTTTGCATTTCGCCAAGTTTTAAACATGTAGGAGGAACGGTTACCATAGCAACGGTTACAAAAACAATGGATAATATGACAAAGGTTACCATAGCAATCTTAGTTCATATCCAAATTAATAGTGTGCCCGGCGAAGCGGGGGGGAAAAAGATGGTCCTTTCTATGTTGATTTAAAAATGGTAAAAAGTATAATATGATGTAAATAAGTTAACTTTTATTCAAAATATATTTATTTCTTTAACATGTTTACATTGTGTGAAAGAATCCCATTCCTTCTGTGTAACAAAAAATAAGGGTTAAATTACATGATTAAAAGTTAATTGTTAAAATAGCTTCACCAAGTCTACCTAAACCTTTTTAAAGAAGTTGGTAAGAGTTGCCTGTTTGCCTTTCTGGGGTGGAGATATTTTCTTTTTTGATTTAGGACTTGGATTTTTCTTTATGGGTGATTCCTTCTTCTCTACTTTCACTTTGGCATTTACTTTTACCTCTTCCTCATTTTCAGAACAGCTTTCATACACTTCCTCCTTTTTGGTTAGAATATATCCATCTTCATCTGTGTAAGTTTTATCAACAATTTTTCTTCTTTTCTTGGGATTAACAATACCTGATGTAATTTTGATATAACCGGCCGCAGGTGTTGGTGGTATTTCATCATCGGATTGCTCCATAGAGTCCACATTCATATTCAATTTGTCTACAAATGGATCATTCTCTGTATCACTATCACTATCTGAAACATGTAAGACTCTTTTACGCGTCTTGTCAACTTTAGAAGATTTCTTAATTTTATTAAGAAGTTCATTTTTGGTGTGTGATTTTGATTCTTTTTTACTCTCTTTTTTCTTTTCTATCACCGCCTCTTTCTTCTTTTCTATCACCGTCTCTTTTTTATTTTCTATCACTGTCTCTTTCTTAATATCAACTTCCATGGATACCTCTTCAACTTCAGTTGTTTCTTTAGAATCATTTTTTTCATTGATTGTTTCTTTGGAAACATCTCTTTTAATTTCTTTGGAAGTGTTAGTCACTTTTTTATTGCTTGTACCATTTGGTTTGTTAAAAAAGCCTGCAATACCTTTTTGGGTTTTATGACCATTTGTTTTACTAGCAGCTGATTTTGAAGATGTAGATTCCTTTTTAGGGGTAATGGGTTCACTTTTTATGGTGTTGGTTTTAGCCTCACCTTCCTTGAAGACATTATTATTTGATTCATTATTTTTAAATTCTTTTATCTCTGTACTAGTTACCTGTTTAGTTTTTTTGGCTTGTGTAACCAATGCCTTACTTTCAGTAACTATTTGCTCTTGACTACAACTTTTTAAATTTCCAATTTCTGTTGTTGACCTTTTGACACATTCAGAACTTTTAATAAGACCTGGACATATGGTAAAATCGTCAAACTTAGTTAACATTATATGCGATGCATTATCTACGCCTGAAGGACCCTTACAGACACTATAAATGTAATCATAGAACACAATCTTAAATGATTTTTTTATATGATCTAAATCTTCTTCTGTGCATACTTTTGTTAGTGCTTTATTATCCCCCAAGAACCCTGACACTATATAATTGACATTTAGTTTAGTTTTTGGTTGATTTTTTCGAATATCTTCAACAACACTTTGAAGCAACTTTTTACTACTATTTATATGTATGCACAAGTCTTTACATATCGTAAGACACGTAACTAATTTATCTTCATCCAGTATGATTTCTTTGACTGTATTTGAGTATGTCGCGATTACTTCATCTCTAGCCATAATTATTTTTAATATGTTATACAGTATAAACAAATATAGCGAATTTTACCGCTTTTTACCGTCTGACGTGACATATGTGACAAGCTAAATTCATTTTAATTATTCAAAAAATTATATATAATGACATTTGTTGTCATCTGTATTTTATCTTTGTTCTTTATAAAATTTACGAAATTTTTATTATTATTACTTATGAAATTGAATTTCATGAGACACTGTGAGATCGTACGGTCATGAAATATGCCTATAGTATTCTGACTATTGATGGCCAGTTATATTTTTTAGGAAATAAGAATTTCGGGTTTTTCTAACATATTTTGATGAAGATTCAAGCGATTATGTACAATTCTTTGTATGCCATTTTGAAAAATCGTTTTTGTATAGTCAACGAAATAGTGTTATCTATTTCCGAAATCGGATGACATTAAAATAAATAAGAAAATATTTAAACATGCCAACGTGCTTCATTCTAGGTGCTATAAGTCGTCATTACTTTTTTGAATATAAATGTACTACGGTTCTATATCAACAACAGGATGGTTTCATAGTATTCTTCTAGTTAGCAACTTTTTTTAGTATCACTAGGGGCGCCAACAAACCCTCAATTTCGACTCGCTGTGCTCGCGAAATCTCGGGTGCCGTTTGCATATTGAGCGAAGCGAGCCCAGTGTACTGCCTCATCGTTTTCCATTGACTTCAATGGGATAACAGTTTTTAGACATGATAATATATAAAAAAAAAATCTTTTTTTTTAGGACATTTTTCAAATATATTTTTTTAAAAACCATCACCTAATGTGTGTCTTTTTGATTACAAAGTTTCATAATTTTCCGTCAAGTAGCTTTCGAACCAATTTGTGACAAAGAATGTAAAAAGTCTCCAGTAAAACGCTCCGCTCACTTCGTTCGCTTCGCTCAATAATATTTTTCTGCCATAGGCTAAAAAAAGTCAATCTACTTATAGTCGTCAAGTGGCAAGTGGCAACACTTTACACTAATAAATGTAAAATGATCATGACATCATTTTGATTTCTCTGTAAATTGTTTGGATTTGTTTTTTTGCTTTTTATTTATAAATTAAAATTCTGTACTCAAACTTCAGACTACATGCATTACTAATTCAGAAGAAGAGTTGTGCCTTAAAGTGAAATTTTAAAGATATTGACATATATTTTATATATATATACCCTAACAAATCAAGTGAGTATTCTGTTTTCTGGCAAGTCTATTTTGGTTTCCATTGCATCATTTGCAAATCGGTTTGGTTATTTATTTTATTGTAAGTCTTAATTTTATTGTTTTTATTCTCGACAGAAAAACGACAGAAGATTTTTTTCTAGTATTATATTGACTTTGTTTGGAAAATGCCAGGGTAAGCAGTTATCTGGGAGTGGTCCAATAGTTGGCACTTATTTTACATCCCACATACAAAAACTTGTCATTGAAAATTAACATAACATATAAATGAAAAGGCATTCATAATTAATTTAACATTAGATCATCATCATTATATTTGAATAACCTATTTATATTTCTCTCTTCACATTTCTATTTCATTGTTATTTTTAAAATCCATAGCACTGATACTAAAACTCCATGCTTATTAGTGAATTATAGAAAAAATAAATGTAATGTCTGACTCATTATTTGGATATAAATGTTATAGCCATATGAAATATTATTAATTAAATTTTCCTTATTTCCACTGAACCTCGGCAAAAAGTTAAATGATAATTATCAAATGTGCGTAAATGTTAAATAAATGTTAAATATTAATCCATAATTTACAATTAATTCCAGCATAGCTACCATGTCTCTGGACAATATGTTCTGCACTCGATGTGGAGACGGCTTTGAAACAAATGAAAAGATTGTCAATTCTAATGGAGAGCTCTGGCACACTGGCTGCTTTGTGTATGTTAAAATAGTCGTATATATGTATATAAATAAATAATATATAATATAAATAAGCAAAATATGATTTACTTTTATTTTGTGTATAACAGATGCGCCCAATGTTTCCGTGTCTTCCCGGACGGAGTATTTTTCGAGTTCGAGGGTCGTAAATATTGTGAGCGTGATTTTCAAGTTTTGTTTGCACCCTGTTGTGGAAAATGTCGTAAGTATATCTTTTTAAATTCTTTCATGTATATATTTATATATATATTTATGACACTAATATTGTGTTTAAAAAATATATAGAAATTTTTTTGAGTTTCCGACGTGGTGAAATCTGAATTTATAGCACAAACAAACAAACAATTTAGGCATTATTTATTGTAATAGATATCTATAACTATTATTTAAGATTAAGAATGTATTAAAAACAATATCTTGTATAATTCTAGGCGAGTTCATAATCGGTCGTGTGATAAAGGCGATGAACTCCAACTGGCACCCCGGCTGCTTCCGTTGCGAGGAGTGCAGCGTGGAACTCGCGGACGCGGGCTTCATCAAGCACGCGGGCCGAGCGCTCTGCCACGCCTGCAACGCGAAGATAAAAGCGGACGGCATGCAGAACTATATATGCCATAAGTGCCAGTAAGTAGTTTTATATATTATAATCCTATTACAAGGCTATTTTAGTATTCGATTTTTTCCACAACTGGTCACGCTACAGAAATGCTGTTCACAGTAGAAGATCCTCATCTAAACATTTATCAGTTTTAAGTTGTATTTCTGAAGTGAAGTGAACAACACAAAAAAAAAACTTACTTAGAATATATTGTATTTATTTATTTTCACGCCATATCGCCTATATTCGCCTCGGCCACAGACATCAACCTCTTCATACATGCCCTCCGGGGGGTCCTCGTGATTTTTACGTGACGTTACGTCCTTCAGTATCATAGATACTGTGTTTTCGAAGGTCACTCGAAGCCTTCCCCTGTCTCTCTTACCGCTCACTTTTCCTATATAAATCTTTTTTACCATTTTTCATCACTCATTCGTTCGACGTGCCCAAACCACCTGAGCAAGTTCTTATTCATTTTCACCGTGACACCTTCGCTAGTAACTGCTATTCTGTGGATCTCTTCATTGCGGATTCGATCAGTTAGACTGATTCCGCATTTTCTGCGAAGAGATCGCATCTTCACAGCATTCATTTTTCTTACATTATTCTTCTGTGTTACCCACGTTTGGCTGCCGTATAACAGCGTCGATAGCAAAACCGCATTGTGGACAGCCAAACGTTCTGCATGTTGACGTTTCGCCGTCTAAAAAATAGTATTAAATTAAATTAAAAAATAGTGTTCAATATTTTTTTGCCTATGGACAGACTGGAGTCTTCCTAGTCTAGTGCCTAGTCAAAATTTAATATCAAAATTTATTTTTAAAGAGGTCTCATAAAAAATTAATTCACCAGTGGCGTGATCGACGGTGAGCCGCTGCGGTACCGCGGCGAGGTGTACCACGGGTACCACTTCGCGTGCGCCACCTGCGGGGTTGAGCTCGACCACACCGCCAGGGAGGTCAAGAACAGACCTGGATACGCAGCCAATGATGTGGTGTGTACATTATTATAGATAAAAAACTATATACAATTTTTATTATTGGAGATACTTATAATATTAAAAAAGAATAAATTCCTCAATATTAATAATTGATTAATATATATAAAATTACAGAACAATCTGTTCTGCCTTCGCTGCCACGACAAGATGGGGATACCGATATGTGGAGCGTGCAGACGACCCATTGAGGAGAGAATCGTCACCGCTCTGGGGAAACACTGGCACGTTGAGGTACACACAACACCAAATAGATAATAGTTTAAGATTTGAGTAATATGTTATTATTTCCAAAGTACATTTTTATTTGTTATAATTTAGTTATGTAGTTTGGATCTCAATTGAGTATAAGCCTCATCCATCTTCCATTGAATTCTCATGTTCATTTATTTTTATATGTACAATAAGTCCAATTTATTACTCATATATACATATAATCATAATATTCCAGCACTTCGTGTGCGCTAAGTGCGAGAAGCCTTTCCACGGCCACCGGCACTACGAGAAGAAGGGCCTGGCGTACTGCGAGCAGCACTACCACCAGCTGTTCGGCAACCTGTGCTACGTCTGCAACCAGGTCATTGCGGGGGATGGTCTGTTCATTGAAGATTGTTTATATTTTGCTTATGACAAAGGGTTCAACTATATTTGTCTCCATCCCGATAACGACTTGAAGAATTATACATATGTATTTTCATAGGCATTATGTTACCATTTATTATTGGCTAATTAATTATTATAAATTCAATAATTCATTATTATGGCAACAAAATAAATTAAATGTAAATACAAAATTGTTAAATTGAATTTATAATCAATAAATCTATATAATTATGGTAAGACTGCTCAATCAACCACTGTCTTATTTTCTTTTAAAAGTTTAATTACAACACGCATTTCGAATGTCTAATGGTAGCCTGTTAAGTACTTCTAGTCAATATAGTATTGATTATTTACATGATTTTGACACTTCATTTAATTTTACTAATTATACTGTAGTTTATTCAATAGTTGTTATGTCATTATATAATATATATATATATATATATATATTTGTTGGTAGTATTCACTGCGCTGAACAAGGCGTGGTGCGTGCATCACTTCGCGTGCGCGGTGTGCGACGCGCCGCTCAGCACGCGTAGCAAGTTCTACGAGTACGACGAACGGCCCGCCTGCCGCCGCTGCTACGAGCGCCTGCCCGCCGAGTTACGGCGTAGGCTGCGCCGCGCGCACCACTACACCATGCGACGCTGACACTACACGTAAAGATATTGTGGAGATGTAGCGCCCTCCATCTCCAAACATCTCCAAACATCTCCAACCATCTCAAAACGACCAGCAATATCTCCTGAATATTTTTCAATAGATTTTCTAAAATTATTCCTCACATGCAATGTGTTTCTAGAACATACCCGTGAAATAATGAAATGGTTATTACCGATAGCAGAAAACAATGTTCAAGTTTATTATTTTTATTTAGTGTTCAATTACATCCATAATGATGTAAACAGAAACTAATATTTATCTACATGTAACATAAGTTTTTAATTTAGTATAACAATTAATCTCAATATTTTATGACGTAAGAAGCCTAAAACTGCCAGCCATATTAATTTATTTTATAGATATAATACTATTTTTTAAACTGACTGGAAAGTTAATAACATACGTATGTTAGATTTTAGTTGTAACATAAATTTATTAATGTATAACCCAGAATGTAATAATTATACAAGTGCCTTATAATTATAGAATGTATTTGTATGATATATTATTGTTATATGCTAATACTACTAAAGATATAAATGAAATATGTATAAGATGTCAAGTTGAAAATATATTTGAATACTAATATATCTTTATAAAAATATCTATTAAAAGTAGTACTGTGTTGTCCGTGGTGCTTCAAATATAATACTTCATTAATGGTGTATGGTTTTATTATAACATGAATATTAATAATATTTCTAGGGATCTCCTGAATTATCAGTATCCAAGTAAAAAGCAAATACGATTTTTGCAACTACTCAGTCTTGAAATAAATTTTTCAGAATACAATGTGTATCTTCAAAAGAGTATACATATCCACTTTCCATCGGGTGGAATGTAGTCGAACATTAACCTAGATGTTATAAAATAAAAAAATTAGAAAGAATTTTTTTTATTTTGTTATGTACGTAAATTATTGCTATTACAGTGTGTTAATTTAATACCATAAAACCATTAAAGATATATAGAGCTTATTCGAAGTGGTCCCCATAAACTGGAATACAGTACTTTAAATGTTGAGGCCAGCTATGAATAGCAGCTCGCACTCTATATGGGAAAATTCTTCAATGCTAATCGTATGGATTGTTTAGAGACAAATTATAATGGCGTTTAGAGCAAGCCTTATTCCCAAAACTGTCCATAAATTATAATTGAGTGGATGAAGAGATCAGGTCTTCAGCTCTGGTGAAGTCTGGAACGTTCGTTTCTAACCACGATTGGATGGAACGAGCTTTGTGATCCGAAGCCAAATCTTGCTGAAAGGACTATTCTTGGTTATTGAATAACACCAGTTATTAATTAATTAGTTATAGTCCTAAGTCATTTTTTAAAATACGAAACATGGTTCTAAGTGCTACCTGAAGAGATAAAATATTTTGCTTTCAGACACGATTTCTTCGAATTCTTTCCCTTACTTCTTTGGTCGCCTATTTGGATCATTAATATTTGAAATATCCATTTTAATATTACATAATATTTTACAATATATATATTAAGTGTCTTTGTGATAGCAAAATTTCATAATATTTCGTCAAGTAGTTTTCGAGCCGATTCGTGACAAAGAATGTGAAAAAGTCTCCAGTAGAACGCTCGCTCGCTTCGCTCAACTAGGAATACAATGATAGATATAAAAACCGTTTTTTTATTTGGCAAGTGATTTTTTATCACAAAATAAAAAACACAAAATAAATTAACATTTTATTTTCAAGAAAATTAAATTACAACTTGCAATAACACTATTTAAATATATTTATACATTAACGAGTTATCACCTAGACTCTCGTTTAATGCAAATAATTTCTATAATGGAGGAAATGCTGGGAAATTCACTTGTGTAATGTGTGGAATTTGATAATACTAAATGTAATTTCCCACTAAAAATAAATTAGTTATCTTTCTTCATCCGAGTGCTGGTCATACGGTAGATAATGGAATCCCTGCCGGGGTCCATGTCCATGATGGCGTAGACAATGGCCACCAGAGAGAATGCAAACACAACACCGAACCACAGAATGATGTTAAAGATGGCGGCATAGTCAGCTGTGTAGTTGTCATCGCGCTGAAAATGTTTTATATTAGTATATAAATAAGCAATCTCAGTACACATTCATCAACTACCACTAAATACTAGTGTGGTTAAGTATGGTTTGTTTCTACATCTACTCTAAAATACTGACAAACTAAACACTAAGTACGCTACCGACAATTACAAATTAATTTAACTAACATTTCGTAGTTGCTTTTCACTCCCTTCGTCATCCTTGAATATAAAAATAAGACATTATGAAAAAATACATTTGATATTGTTTAAATAATAAGTATCAATAATTAATTTATTTACCATTTCCTCGGCTCTCATTTCAGGCGCTGCTCGGACTCGTCTCGTGTGCTCTACGTCTGTGGTCACAGCCGTCACCAGCACGGAGCCTTCATAAGCCTTTACGAAGGCGTTGCTCAGTTCCTCGAGGGCATGGCCTGAAATATTAATATTTCATTGTTAATATTACATATACCACTTGATGCCCAGTGTTCTTCAAGATAAATTTTGTCAAAAAAAAAATTATTTACTTTACTTTTTAATTCCTATTCATACATACCCAGAAGCATCTTTGCCTCTTTAGTTTCAACAGAGTTAGGGCCATGGTAGTCTGAAAATGCATGAAGTGAACGGAATCTAATGTTGTAAAAGTCAACAATGTTGTCAGCAGACACGGCACCAGATTTAACCTATGGTAAAACAACTTGTATAAGTATTATTCTCACACAATCTTCCATTATTGGACTATAAGATTAAAACAGGTAATAACAGATCCGTCTTATTGAACAATAACAATTAAATTATAATATTATTTACCTTTTCAGTGATTTCTTTTAAAACTTCAAGTTCATATAAGAATTGATAATCTTCATCAACACTGTCATATTTCAAGTTCAGTGTTTGTTTCGGTACTTTAGGAGGCACAATTTCTCCAAACACTTTAGACGCTACAGTAAGCTGTAAAATTCAACATTATGTAAATTTTAAATCAGGTGCTATATATTAAGAACAGTATAAAACTTACATCATCAGGGTCAGATAGTTTGATATTGACAAGTTTGTTGGCGCCATTAATGAAGCGTTGCTTGATCCTATGTTTGACGGCATCATATGCATCTGGTTCATACTCATCTACAATGAGGGGGTACTTCTTGCTCTTAAGGCCACTCTTAAAATGAATTTTGAAATGTTAATATATTTCAAGAAAGCAATAAACATATTAGGGTGTTATCAACTTACAGCTCCACCAAGTGAAGAGATACCATCAATGTATACTTCAACAACTGCCTCAGGTGTGTTGAAAGGGTCTGTTATAGACAATCCATCCCATTCAGAATTCTGTAATGTCACAAGATTGATTAGTTCATTGTAACATCAAAATCAATAGTTTTAATATCATGTGACACAAAAGTTCGTTTTCTAATTGGAAACTAATATATTAATCCGAACCTCTTCCACAGACAGCCCAAGGGATGCGGAAAATATTTCTTTTAGAAGACTTTCTTGCGTTTTGCTAGATCCTGAGAACTTCAAGGATTGTGGGCTGTGTAATATGCTGAATTCACCAGCGGCGTTCGAACCTAAAACAGTGGTTCATAAATCATCCTTGTAAAAAAGCGTAAACGAATTGAAAAAAGAATACTTAATTACTTACCTAAAACAGCTATTGCAAGGGTAATCCAAAACAGAGGCATTGTTACACCCATTTTGCCCGAAAACTAGTGGCTTACTGTCATATGATTAAAGTATTACCAATCGAAAATACAAAGTCTATAGTGTACCAACCTAAAATTAATGGATAATGTGTCTATGGTATTTGAGCTAAGCGTAAGCGAAGCTCCTAGCCGTTTGGAAAAAATCTTTTTAAAGCCACATCACATAAAAAACTACTAAAATTTTCAAATCACAAAACACTAATATAACTTACAAAAATGTTGAATGCCGAGCGGAGGTATAAATTAAAAACAAACATTCTAATCAAATGATCAAAATTGTCAATTGTCATTGTTCTGTAAAAGTCAAAATTCAAACTTTAAATTTTATTGTTGTAGTGTTTCGATTATTGATTCTTTAATTTTTATCTTTTTTATTACTATAGTAAATTATTAATAGTTTCCGTTATTATAATTAAATATCCATGTTATGCTAGTTTTCTAGGTTTGATTTATGTTTAGCTTTCCAAATTAATTCCACAAAGAAAAAATACCAAACCTGAAATAATATTGTTCCTAATTAATTTACAAATATCGAACTGAAAAGTAAAACTGAAAGTGAAGGAAATGTGTTAGATATATCGTACTTTATATAGTTGTCAATTAAAATAGCACAAATGTCTCACAGAACACCAGGATTTCAGCTAACTGATTTGTTTCCTAGAGAGATTGATATCGAAGTATGCTTAAAAACGTTAAGGATATTCCAGAAAATGGAAGGAGATGTTAATTGCGTTGTTTGGGATGCATCATTAGTCTTAGCTAAATATCTTGAGACCATGTGTCAATCCAAGCCAGAATTTCTAAGTGGCTTACGAGTATTGGAATTAGGTTCAGGGTTAGGTGTTGTGGGTCTTACAGCAGCTACTCTTGGGTTAGAATTTATTACTTAACATAATTATTTTCATCTAAAAAAATATTCAAATGTAATTTCTTTTATAGGGCTCAAGTGACACTTACAGATTTACCTGAAGCGCTACCATTACTCCGTTTGAATATATCAGAGAACAAATCAAAAATTGTCAGCATGGGAGGATATGCTATAGCAGAGTCATTAGTATGGGGTGATAAAAATACTGAAATACATAAACAAGAATTTGATATGATTGTTTTAGCTGATTGTGTTTACTATGAAGATGTAATTAATAATATTAATCCATTTATTTATAGCTTTTACATTTAGACTGCTATTTTTTAATAAAACTAAAACTTGCTGCATTTTATATGTTTTTTTAGCACTAAATCTCAAAGCATTAAACCTATTATGTAACTACTAAGACTGATATTTATTTATTTTTCAGGCACTAGTTCCTCTGATAGAAACCTTACAATGTTTAAATAATACATTAAAAAAGAAACCTACAATATACTTAACTCAAGAATTGAGGGATACGGAAATGCAGAAAAAGTTGTGGAATGACTTTTATGAAAAACTTAATGAGTTCTTCTATGTTGAAAAAATTCCTGAGGAGCAGCAACATGTTAATTATAGAAGTCCAGATATAATTTTATTAAAAATAATAAAGAAATGATATTTATACAGTTATGATTTAACGTAAGCCTTTTTTAAAAGAAAATACATTATACAATAAACATTTTAACATTTTAATAAAATATTCATAGAAATTTTTAACTATATAAACTATGCTTGTAAACAAATGTATTTCTAATATTATTAATGTTGAATTATTATTGTTAATAGACGTAGATACTGTTAACAAAATATATTTTCAGCACAAAACTTTTTAATGTTAATAGTTAACGATATCATGTTTACAAATATTAGAATAACTGTAATTTTAATGATATGATTGTTTATTCTTAAAATCTATTATTAAGTTTAATTGATGTAAAAAATATATTTAACATTTAATTGTTCCTAATGTAGTAAAAAGAAATGTTTTTTTATTCTCTTTCTCATTAGCTATATAAAATTATTTTAGGTTTTTTTTCTTAAAACTAACGTCTTGATTGGCTTATTAGCTATAAGTTATCAACTGCATATTTAAATTAAATAATGTAAGTAAGGGAGTTGATCTGATACATCAGAATGCCATGTTCACATTTTGTGGTGATTGATCACGGCAACGTTCAGAAGACGATTGTTTCCAAAATATTGTATCCGAGATTTTATCCAATAGCTATATAATTTACAACAGTACAGAAATAGTCTTGTCAATGGCGTAAAATCTTTTATGGGAAAGGATTCAATTAAATATTATTGCCATCTGAATATTACTGTTACCTTGTAACGAAGTCGTAATTTTCTGAAATGTCCGAACTAAGTATTGATTTTTTTATAATATATTTTTTTCTTTAAGATTGATGGAATGAATCAAATATATATTTGCCAATCCAATACATACACATAGCAGAATCTTTAACTTATGGTGTCCTGGTCCTGTCCTGGTGGTCCTAAAGATAATTATAAAAAAAACAGACGAGAACTCAGTTGTCACTGTCAAGTGTCATTAGCTAAAACATTTGAAATAAAACAAAACTTTAAAAGTATATAATTTCACATGTTTGTTTGTTTAAAATTTCCTATTAAAAAAGAAACCTTTTTAGTTTAAGAAAACAAGGCAATCATGTCAACAAACTTATCTGTTGTGCCCAATGAAGCAGTATCTTCCGTAGGCAATGCATGGATAGTTTGCCGGTCTAAATCGTACGCTGGTCGTATTTATTATTTTAATACTTCAACTGGAGAAACAGTCTGGAATTTAAGTGAACCTGAAGTAATAAGAGCACAATATCTTATTTTTTTCGTAATATTTATGTATATGTAATATTATATTATATATATAATGCAAGAATCATTTCCTATTCGCAGATACAGAAAGCTAAAGCAATGACGAAAATCTTAAAAAGCCAGTCAGGTTTTCAACCGGAAGACTGTCCAGAGCCTGTGCACTCCCCTGAGAGTGCCTCAAGTCATGGCTCTTCACAAAACACTGAGTTCAGGTATCATAAAATGACACCAGCTAAAATTTACAACAAGCAAGTGATAAATAATCAATTCACTAAACCGTATTCAAGCGAGCTATCGAATTATGTGCCTAATGCTATCCAATTAAACATTCCTGTTGCACCTACTTTTAATGGATTGTGGAATCTAGCACCACAGCCTATTTTTGTTGCACCAACACCAGTACATCAACTTCAACATTTCCCAAATCTCAACCAAGTGCCGGTAGCTACTACGGCAGTATCGCTGTCAAATCGTTTTAAGAATGTTTCAAATAAGAAATCACCAAATAAAGGTAAATTTGGAGGGAAAAGAAATTTTAAGGCCAAGTTTAATAATAATGGGCCTAGAACAAAACATTTCAATCAGAAAGTTCAAAATAAGAAAAAGAATATGGATTTGAGATTTGTTATATCTTCTAAGAGACCAAGTTTTAATAATACCGATTTTGGTCAACCTTCAAACCATCCAGGTAAGATGTGCATTACTTATAGACATACCTCACTATTGGGTAGAAGTATAGTTACCTAATTTTAAATTAAGCATAAATGCAAAAGATTGCATGATATTTTATTCACAAACAGTGAATTAAAAATGAAATATAGGAGTAGGAAAACGTATTAATTAATTTTTTTCTTTTCTTTTTATGGTTAATCCCTACCTGTCAACCTCTCTCTTCCCCTTCCACTCCATCCTCTATCTCTTCCACCCACCATCCTCTCAACCCCTTGCTCTCTCTCCCCCTCTCTCTCATCCTAACACCACCCTCCTGGTGATATCTGGCGAGGTTTTAATCAGTTATGTATTTTTTTATCTCACTAATCTAATATAATATATTTAAATTTAATTTGGATTCATAAAGGATGCAGATAGTTTCTGACTAGTATATATATATGCTAAATATAATAAATAAAGTAGTGTATTGAACAGTAAAGAGATATGTGATCCCTTTAGAGGCTTTATTAGTTTTTCTAAAAACTTTTCAGTCTCAATGAGTTTTGGTGACATGACCGTGAGAAATGCCCACTCTAGTCACAAAAGTACATTGAAAGAGAACAATTGTAATATGTTAAATGATGATGACATGTGGTTGGAAGTAAGTTATAGTTTAACATATTTTTTTTAATTATACAGTAATGGAATGCTAAATTAATATAGAAAACATGGAATTGTTTTTTAAAGATAATTATTTAGTACAAGTGATATCACATAGTTTCCAACTAATTGTAGAGCTTTTTGAGCGTCATAGCTAATCAAAATGGCAACTCATAAAAACATGAAAGAACACTTAAAAACTCACAAAAATAAAATTACCGCAACCTGATCAATGTTTGGACTTAATCAGATCTTTTGATGAAGTTAAACACAAACATGAAAGAGTGCACACAGTGTCTTATTGTTATTTATAAATTATTCGTTTAACTGATTTTGTGTGAAGGCTTAAATATCATTCATATAGATTATAAAAATGAGAGGTCCCAAGAGAGATACTTGTGATACTCCAAAAAATTATAAGATTTATCTTAATCTGATCTCATCCATCCAATAACAATGATTCAACAGAATGTAAACAGACTGACGATAGAAGGAGTTAAGTTTGTGTGGATTCTATATCTTGTTAACCACATCTTTCAAAAGAGAGATACATATTAATCAGATTTTGGCTTCTTGAAAGCTAGTCCTCTCATCCTGTTGTCATGTTGTGGTTCTATTGTTTTGTTGTGAGATCCATCATGTATATTTTTTTCAGTTTTATGTAGACTTTAGTTTATAAGATTGAAAATTATGACTAAAAAAAATGTTACTATATTTACAGGAAAATTTACAAACACAAGGAAAAACAGATATATTAGATGCAACACCGTTAAAAAGCTACTTACAAATCGGGCATTCACATCTTTGGTACATTATAGCTGATTCGGATGCATTATTGAACAATGTTAATTTTTTAAACATTTTACTGAATTCAGGTAAAATTACTAATATTTTGAAGAATGTATTTTAAATATTTGTTACAATTATTATTTTATATTTCAGATAAGCAGTGTCGTTTAATAGTACCACAGATTGTTGTAAATATTATACAGAAGGCCACAAACTCTAGATTCAGAACACAGGCACACAGAGCTGTTTATTTTATTTCACAACAGGTCGATGCAAATTTAGCAACCATCGGTATGTATGAAAAATTTGCACATCTTATTAGATGTGCAAATTTTTAAAAACGAACTATTGTTAGTATTGATAATAGAATTATAACTAATCATAGTACGATTTAGATAAAAATACCAATATATGTTAGATACCAGAATGTCCTTTCTCTTAGTAGTAATAATTGTTCAATATACAAGTATCTTGTCTCACCCGGGCATGGAATGTAGGACCTATCAGTTAAAAGACTAGCATTGAACTTTTGAAGAAAAATGGTATTTTTAATAATAATACATTTTTGTACAGTGCCACATAATGAAGATGATGAAGGCAGCACTGACGAGAAACATTGTATTATAACTTGTTGCTCCAAATTAATGACGCTGAATTTTCATGTGGTATGTTGTTTTATTATATGTGCTGTGCGTATGTGTGTTTGTGCGTCCGTGCGCGCGCGCGTGTGTGTGTGTGTGTTGTTAGTGTTGTTAACTAACTTTTGATTATATTTAATTCTAAACAAATTTCTGTATTTTTAGATCATTTTAACGGATTCCATAGAGTTGAATGTCTTGAAAGAGACAGGGGAAATGCCAATACTAACAATAAGTGAGATAAAAAAGATATTAAGTACATCTCTGTCAAATGAAATAAAAAGTGTAGAAGCACCTAATTTAATGGATGGTCGTAATATAAAAATTACGATACCAAATAATAAAACTCAAACAAATTTAAATTCTCCATTAGAAGTTAAAACTGATCAAGTACAAGGAAGAGAAGAGTCTGATGTTATTGTACCCGAAACTACAAATAGTTATAGCATAGATTCTCCAAGTACGAATACTGATTTAATAACTTGCATGAAAAAGTTAGATCCGTGTTTGGAACATTCGAAAAAGACAAAGAATAAAGGAAAGAACTGCAAATGGTATAGTCGAAAACCAAAAAGAATTGATGTTTCCACAAAATGTAACACAAATTTTGACTCTAATAACTCTAATTTTGGATCTGTTAACAATGACCATTCAAATGAAGACAACAATGAAAATAGTATTAAAGAAACTATAGAAGATACAAAAATATCAAATAGAAATAAAGAAAATATATCTAAAGAAGTATCAAAAGAGAAAAGTAAGGAAATAACGGAATGCGATAACGTTATGTTCGAAGTCACGGGTCAGGCTATGGAGAACTATTTAAAGATGAAATCAGAGGAGTGGGTGTCGAGATTCATACAAATAATGGAGGAAGTTTTGGCCCAAATACTACAACAGGAGCCGACATTTGTTTTGGAAACCTTGCCTCCGCCCTGGACTGTGTATGAAGCGACGGAGTGTATCAAAAGAAAATTTAAATCCGATACCGATATAATTGATGCCGCAACAAAACTTCTTAACGTTCTATTTCAGCTCGGCGGATTGAGGGGTTGGTTGTGTTTATTAGTTGTGATTATATATATATATATATATATATAGTTTTATTTAAGTATTTTTTTGTTTTAGGTAAAATTAAAAACGACCTCAGTCCCCAGGAATACATGGAGATGTACAGCTTCGGCGTTTATTTGATAGACGCTTTGCAGGTAATTTTTAAATTTATTTTACCTAACTAACTCCATGTTTAATTGCCAACTTTTTATTAATTTTGTATTTGGTATCAGGGTCTTCTAAGCAATAGTGAAGATCTCCAAATCGCAGCTGAGTCGTTATCAAAGTTACTAAACGACATTCAGAACCCACATTTGGATCCCTGTAATGAAGATAGCTTTGCGGATCTCCATCCCGATAAGGAAATACGTCCGATAGATGATAAGAACTATCATCAGAATGAATTAAATGTGGAAAGTATTGCTAATGGTTAGTTTATAATATTATTTAAAAAAATACAAGCAAATTAAAAAACTATATTCTTTTGTAGACTAGATTTTGTAGGCTTTTTTTTATTACCGTCGTTTAGATACGATCTATATCTATATCGTAATACGAAGTTTTTAGGATAACGATCACTCCAGATCCACCTTGGTGCAAGTGGTAAAAACTTCCAGACCTTTAGATAAATAGATTGCATACATTACCAAAGATGAATATTCAGTCATCCATTCACACATACACACACACAAACAAATATATTATAATAATTTGAATTGAATTTGTTTATATGATATTGTTTCCAGAATCAGAGAAACTTGAGGAATCTCTCAATAATACTGACAGTCTTCAAAGTGTAACAAACACTCATAAAAGAGATGAAAATACTCCAGACAGTCCTAAACTATACAGCCTTAGATCAATTAAGAACAAAGTACAGGTATGTAGTTTTACATTATAGTTAAATTGTAATAGAATGTTCACTTATGTTTTAATTTATATTTTAGGATAAGGAAATTGTATTCATTCGTCACTTAGATATAGAGTCATCATTCTTTTCGTCCTTGGAGTTGAAAAAGAATTCCCAAAAGGGTATTTTTAGTAGAATACTATCAAATGATAAACAAAATGATAATAATGAGAGTTTAGAAAATATTGAAGAAGCATTAGAAAATAATGATCAATCCAAAGAAATGAATGAAGATAATGAAATGGAAAATGAAAAGGAACCTACGTTTATAAGAAATGTAACGAGATGTATGGAATTTGAAGAGAAATTGAAAAAAAAATCCGCAGTTCCGTACGACTCTTGGACCCACAGGAGTGAAGATTGCTATGATGATGAACTGGATTATGAATCAATGGAAGATGGTTATTATATGGACGGTTGTGAAGAAATGTATGAAAGTGATGAGAATAATGATGAAGTGTTGAATTATTATGATGATGTGGACTCTGGAGATCTATCGTCTAAACACAACAATAATGTGGACTTTAAATTCTTTGTACAAAAAATGCAAATTAACATCAAGAGAGCGTACTCCGCGGTTCATGAATTTTGGTTCGTTCTTAAATATGTATATATATAAATATTTATAGCAATAATTACTGTATGATTTGTTATTTTCAGCAAAAATTCATACGAAAAGTTGAGTTCAAGACAGACGGATAAAAGTGACATTTTGTTGGCGGAAAAAACTTATTTATTTATTGATAATCTTTGTAACACGTTTAACAGGTGAGTTATTAGAGAGCAGTTCCGTAATGTGTCTTAGCAAATATCGGCTGTCTGTTTCTCTCTCTCTCTGTGTGTGTGCGTGTGCGTGTGCGTATCTCTGTCCCTTTTTATTATATAACTTCAACACAGACTTGAGTAAATTTATTGAAAACGCATTTTATTGTTATTTTTAAGTTGCTCAGCCTTTTTTAAATTAAAAAAATATATATCTATAGATGTATGTTTTATCTTTTTTTAAACACTTATTCCAAAGTATCAAAAAAAATTGGTTGATAATATTTTTTTTTAGAATATTAGAACGCGAGACAAGCGACTCTGAACATAATTTACAGGAATTGTTTAAAAATAAAGCCTTTGAAGGAGTCGCGATTACAGAGAAGAATTTTGAAGATTACAGGTAATATTTAAAGACATGTTTGCATTATTGATATTTTATACAGATATAGATTAGATATATAGATTGTAAAGATATTATTCATTGATTTGTTAGATATATTTTATCTTTACTATTGATCTTTAAATACTAATGTACAAATCGATTATCTGATCAATCTATTTCATAGTATTTTTACATTTTACTGACGAACAGTCTTTAATATGTAATATATTATTTGAAATATATGTATATGTGTGTGTATTGAGTTATGTGTGTGTGTGTGTGTATGATTATTTTATATTTTTATTTTCCACTGAAGTTTATTGACCTTTGTCATCAGGAGTTTCATCAACAGCTGTCTGGTACAGGGAAGTGTTTTAAGGGATTCCGTGAAGTTAATAATGGACGCCGGCAGGGAAGTGGGAGAAAATTAAATATAATAACAAATAATTAAATAACTTTTATTTTACTTTTAATGAAATAAGAATGTCGCTTTGAAACTTGTGATATGAATGTATTATTTTAATATTAAACCTAATCTAGTGCTAGTATAGTTATAAATCCAGGCGTTGCTCGTGCGTTTTATTTCTATAACCCAAATAATTATAAGTTTATAATTGTTGTATTAAAATAAATCTCTCATACACTTTTATTAGTGCAGTTTGCGTGTTTAATAAATATTATATTTATTTACAAATATATAAGATTATTTATGATATTAGTTATCTAAAGCCTCGTCCGTCCATCATCGCCTGAGCGCAGTACCTCGGGAACTGAATGACTGTGAGGAGGAAGTCTGTGAGGCCCTGGAATTTAAATTAATTTGATATTTAATAATAGCAAGATTAATATAATGTTTTTTATGGGATTTCATGGTCTACTCGGGTGCGGTCCAAGGGGGGTAATGAACCTCCAAAATTGTACACGGCAAATTATGTAGCCAAATGTTAATAAATTAACTTTTTGCTTTGATCATCCTCACCATATCATATTTACAATTTTAGATTTTTGTGTGAAATTAATTTAATGTAACTTTTTTGTTATTGGTCATCTTTAAAATAACGAACCCTCCCAGAATAATTCTATAACTAAAACTCTCACGAAACGACTTGGACAAGTCCACGTTTAGAATTACTTGGAAACAATGCCAATGCATATGTTAATATGTTTCCATTCTAGAGAAAGGATGTAGGTATCTAAGACTTATAAAGAGGTAGATTGGACATTCCATTCGGATGTCGCAATGTTTTCAAACATATGGTATAATACTCACTGATAAAGGTTCTATGCAAACAGTGAAGGGGAGAAGCAGGACGTACAAGCCGGCCGAGATTCCCGCGATCCAGAACGCGACGAGGAGCAGTATGATGAGCCACAACACTGAGTATATTATGTTTCCCATTTTCTAAAAAAAATATCATATAAAATAACTTTTTGGTAAAAAGACCGTAACTAACTAATCTCATCTCTTACCACACAAATTCTAAATAATATTATTTAACGTTTTACTGAAAGCAGTCGCTATTTTTATATAATTATCAAGAAACTCGTCCGGCAACTTATTTAAATGTATTATAATTCATATATATATTAATTTAAACGAGTTATCGCGTTTGTTTTGTGGATACTGAATTGATATCTTACTTTTATGACTTATTAATATAAACGCAATGCCCTAATTATTTAAGTAGTTATTTGGTCGTTAAAAAAATATTGATAAGGGAAGTGTCGTTTGGTTATATTATAAGATAGTCATGTATGATTTTTAGTTTACGAAATCATTAACAGGAAAATAGGTTTTCTGATAATAGTCATTTTGAGATAAGTGTGACTGGCGTTACAGAAAACTATTTATCTAGTAGTAGCAGTTATTTATGAAAAATAAAGTGACTTTGATTTCTTTAAAAGTAACTATCATACATATGACTACAACTTGATTCAACTTTACATGTGTTACACTGCGTTAGGGCATTTTGTTTGGGACAATAAGCTAGAATAATTAATATTAATAAAATTTATCCATATTTTGCTTAAGTGATTCAAGAACAGGAAAACAGATAACCAGGCAACATTTTTAAATGTTAATTGCTCCTCTAGTTACAAACGCAATTGCTGATTCTATTAATCTAGACCTAAATAAATTAATTACATATTTATTATATTATAGATTTATAGAGAGGAGTCACATGACGAAAAATATTTACATTCTATAAGTATAACCTTTATAAAAATTGTGTTCCTCAATGAACTTTTCGACAGTTTTCTCTAAAGAAGGAGTTTTTTATTAAGTATAATTCTTTTAGAATAGGTGACTACTAGATAGGTTACTACTTATGAAACTCGCGAGAACTAATAGATACAAAAACATATGAGTTCCATGAATTAGCAGTATAAATATTACCAAGTTTGTTATTAGATTCTTAAATTACTGGATTCATTTTTTATCTTCCGGGATTTTAGAGCATGCATTCTAAAACATTTAATTAATATATACATGCTAAGGTTACATTTTGTTACGCAATATTATAATTATGTAAGCCTATGTATAGGCTGTAGTTTTATAGTTAAAGGAGGTTGAAACTATGCGTCAGTTCTTTCGCAATTCATTGTCTCATGCGTCCTCAGAGGCGATGTTTACTATAAATATTAACTATTCTATAGCTATAAAAGTGCTTGTTTGTTAATCCTATCACATTATCGTGCGTAATAACTATTAATAATTGTTACATGTATCTACATATAGTAACTAATTTATTCGTTTTAGTTTTAAAATATATATATAATAATTTTTTCAATGCCTTTACGTCAATAGCATTCCTAAATTGTTACAAAAAATGAAATATATATATTTTTATATGTTCTAGACGTCTCTAATCTTAATTCTAAATACCTTTTTGGCATGACACAACTTGTTATTGATATTGATACCTTAGAATCGGTTCTGGTCCAATTGTTATTTATCTCTATGTCGTAAGCGTGGTACAAATACATTACCTTATTACATATACCAATTAAAATAACGTCGTATAAAGACGTCGTCGTATATATTGTTTTAGATATATATGAAGTATTTAGCACGTACTCATTTTAAAACAAGTTGTAACTTGTGTGTTTACTTGTTTGTTTCCGTTAGATACTGTTTGGTTTTTTAATAAAATTTTGTAGGGTAATATCTAATAGGCTTTGGGCCCGGTATCTGTATACGAGTGGAATGCGTTTGCACTATGAAAATTTAATCATGTTCATGATTAAAAATTGATTTAAATAGAATTGAGAAAAGAAAGAAAAGAATAAAAGTTTATGAAATTTATCAGTCATGTAAATTGAGAACAATAATTTATTAAACACACATCCTTAAAAGTAATATATTTTTATTTCAGTCTTGGTATAAATACGCGGCTTATCTCAAAAACTACAGTATAAGAACGTGGATTTTATTATAATCTAACATGTCGTGATATGAATGATACATAAAAATTTGTAGGTATCCATTTTGAATGTTA
The DNA here is from genome assembly GCA_918358865.1 of Melinaea marsaeus rileyi. Classification (NCBI taxonomy): domain Eukaryota; kingdom Metazoa; phylum Arthropoda; class Insecta; order Lepidoptera; family Nymphalidae; genus Melinaea; species Melinaea marsaeus. The sequence continues at coordinate 21,279,044 of OU911085.1, forward strand.
CTATATTTTATATATAACTTAAAGGAAATAAGATAAGCAAATATTATTTAACTTGGTATGGAATTTGTACATTTAACTGTTGGTCTGTGATAAGAATATACATATATATATATATATATATATATATATATATATATATATATATATATATATATATATATATATATATAATATGTAACAATGTATCGTTTCAAAGCGTATCAGTTGTGAAAGTCACGCATTTCCATAAATTTTAGGTTCATAGTACGCGTTGGTAGTGTTACTTCACATACATGGGCCTAGAATCAACAAGTTTTAGATCCAAACCGGTAAATCGTCTTCGAGCGTAGGTGCCACTTATGAGCGCTTTACATTATACAACTTTAAACATACTGTTTGACCCAAAAAGCTATTTTGAACGTATCCAATCTTAAGTTCGCTAAAACCTAACAGCGTTTTCGCTAGGCTAATTTAGTAGGCTAGTTGATTGAGTTTTCAAATGGATTGAATTGAAATGGATGCATGTATTTTTTTTTAAATTATCTAAATCTAAGTCTATAATATATTAATTTATACATTACTTGTTAGTTTTGATATTCAATGATTTGTTTAGCACTTTTTTGAACAGTCCATATAATCGTAGCCTTCCTGAAATTGCGTGTTTTACTTGAAAATGTTATAGTGATATTTGAAGGTAAGAAGTATGAGTAACTATACCTAAATAAACTTTGTAGTTTGAACAATGTGTAACGACCTGATTACATTTATAACATGACATCACCTTAAATAATAGTCAATTTAAACTGATATTACATATTTTAAGATCTTGGACGCGCTTCCTAATTTCTTTGAGAACTATTTTACAAACTCAATATGATATAACAATAACTACATCCTATATATATATATCTAACTCATTTTATATCAAGAATTCAATTAAAAAACTGAAATAACATCTCACCTAGTTTTACTTGTTTATCACAAACACGACCACCTCACGTTGTACGTCTGTCAGACTGTTTATAACTGTCGTAAAAACTTACGTATACCTCGTATGAAACAAACACCGAGTGACGGTGTTTGAAAATAATATTAACTTGTACTATAATGAATCATCGATATATCGAATTTGAATTACATATTAAATATATTAAATAGTTCTTTATTATCAGACATGTTCTTATCTTAACATTCCTATAATGTAGATAAAATTTCGAGGTAATTTCAAATAATGGGTGTGTGGTGTAAGACTGGTTTTTATTTAGCGTATACATCATATAATATTATAATACATATATATTACGAGTACACACTCGTAATACGAATTACGAGTGTATACTCGTAATAGTAATAAGACGCATTTATGGCGCCTTCGAACTGTACCTAATTCCTAATTACTATTTACTAAGATAAGAATATATAAATACTATCATAATAATTTATTTTATATTATAGGTCATGGTTTTGTATGGTTATTTATTTTTAATTTAAAGTTATAATTGGTTATATAAATACATATGACATTCTCCATTAAAATTTACATAAACTCCAGGTATGTTTTTAATAAAGTTCTTAATACAACTAGATATTTAAATAAGGTACTAAATTATAGTAATTTTATAATAATTAATAAATCAATTAATCATTCCATCTAAAAAATATTAACTTAGTGTTTTTACTCATAATTATAAATAGAAACCCATAGTAAAGGCCTTATTTATGTGTAACCCGAGCTAAATACAAGACGAAATGTCAGGAAGTCTGAAATAGATATATATTAAAATGTATCTTAATATTTCAATTGATAATCGTAACGAATTTTTATACGAATTATATTATCAGTCAATCTTATTGTAATTGTAATAGGAAACGTTGGAAATAATGTAATCGGAGATAATTTTTATTGTTTCTTTGAACACACCTTTAATACAAGATAAAATAAACATATTAATACACTAGCTTATTCTTTACCGCTTCGCTGGGCACACTATTCATTTGGATGTGAATTTAGATTGCTATGGTAACCTTTGTCATATTATCCGTTTTAGTGTATAGCTCCTACAGGTTTAAAACTTGGCGAAATGCAAAAAGTTTAAATCCGTTGGGATTGGAATTCTGTCAAATCCGTTCTTAGTAAACGTCTACCTCACAAAAAAGTAACTATGTAAAATTTTAAGATAATCGGACAGACAGTTTCGGAGATTTCCTGATGAGTCAGTGAGTGGTAAATCGCTTATATATATATTTTTTATTTGATTTCAATTAGTGAATTTACGTAAATATTTGCAATATTATAAACATTGGTTTATAATATTGCATATATTTACGTAAATTAAATATATTAAATAGTTGTTTATTAAAACTGCAAATATCTCTGATAGGCATCCCATTGCTATGCCAATTGAGTTAATTATTAAATGAAACCGTGAAAATATATCACAAAAGAAAGTAATGTTTAAAGTTGTATATAAAAATGTATGTATGTAATGAATATTTTAAATGAAATATAAATGTAATATGACTATCAATTTTAATTTTTTTTTTGACAATAGGAGAAGCTGGGCTCGAACTGAATCATGGCAAATTGGATGTATGGATTTATAGATAAAAATCCTATTTAGGAAAGATTTATCATCCTTTGGCGATTGCCATAATTTGACTTCGAACATGGCCTGTTTTCCTGAAATTTTCCCCATCCATCACCTCTACCCGCACTCTATTCATAATTATGGCATCATTCTTATACTCTTTTTAGACCTTTGTCTTGTCACATACATCCAAAATTATATTCATGACTCGCTCAGTGTGAATTATATCCTTACTCATACGTTTTTGCTTGTTACAGTGTAATGTACCTTATAAAATTCATCTCATTTGGATTTTTTTGTCCATGTCCAATAATCTAAATCTGGATCCATATATTTTATTATATAAGTAATTTTTAAATTTAGTAAGCTTAAGACTCATTTGGAGGTCTCATGTTGGTCCTGAGCGCTGACACTACTTATCCAACGTGCATTTAATATGTTCTCTACGCTTTGGTACAGTTTCTCGGTATAATTAAAACAAGGTACTGGAAAATGGAGTACATTGACAGAATTACTGCATTTAAGGTAATCCGAGAGTAATTTGTAAATTCTTTGTTTTAAAGCCGTTGATTTTTAGTCCCATCGTCTTTAATCATCCAAGGTTTTCTAATCTGCTGTGGCAGTTCACATTATTCTTTTACTACTATTCTTCTCTTTACCGTCTTATAAATTTGTTATTACATGATATGTGTGTGTTTAGTTTTAAATTTTTGGTACACAAATCATCGGGTCACTTCCTTATGTTACAGTTTGCAAAGGATAAAATCAGTTAATTTAATAACACTACCCACACCATGGCTCTACAATTTCGTATATCCAATTCTGTTAATACTCATACACTTATACTTCTTTGATTACAGACAGCCACATGAATATGTGCATATTGTACTTCCCAGATCATATAATGTACCATTTTGTATATATTATTTATGAATAAAAATATTTTTCTGAAATATTACATGAAATTTTCTGATTATAGCCTTGTATAAAATATGTATCAAATAAATATTGAAATATACAGATTTCGTTTCGTATTACTTTGGAGTTGAAGAAAAACGTAAGAAGAAGTAAGTTGTTCCTTACGAGAGTCCCCTTACCGCCGAATCTTTTCTTTCTCTCTTCGACTTTTTTAATGTTTTTTATTTATTAATCCAGTTATTTCTTAACTTTATTCTTCTTTTAAGCATATACTACGTCAATTTGGTCTGATCAAGAATTATTTCACGTACATATGAAATTATTATAATTACAGAGTAATATTCCAAATTACGTGCAAGTAATTTTTAAAATATATATTATATAACATGTAAGAACAACTTTGCAGTTATGAGTACTGTATTGTGCCCTATAATTATACTTTTTGGTCTTGTGTAGCTTGTTATTAATAGGATCAAAAGGCTAGAAGCCAGGTCTCTTTTATTATTTCTTTTGACATTGACGTTGGTACATCATAGAAAATGACATGCAAATTTATTGTAGCAATTACAAAATAATCATATTAACACAGGAGTATTTATTGAAAAAATTGAAAACCTGAATTAGTTTTAATAAAAAATAATAAACCAAGTGCACAATAATTATTGTTGTCTATTGAAATTTAAATAAACATCCACATATTAGTGTAATTATGGCAGATTATTTTCAAGAAATGGGATGGAGGGAATTAGAAGATGGTGAACAACCAAATCATTTACTTCATATGGCCAGGTTTTTAATTGACTTTGGAATGTATGATGACAATTTTTCAGGGGAATGGCCTAGGTTATATCTATTTCTATATTTAATAATTTACTTTATAACTGTTTCTCTATTTACATAAATTGTTTTTTTATAGATTACCACCTCCAGCTGCAAAAGATGCAATAAAAAATTTGAAAGAAGTTAAAATAGAGATAGAAAATGAAAATTGTCCAATATGCCTGAAAAAATTTCAAATCAATGATAAGGCTAAGGAATTGCCGTGTCATCATGTGTTTCATGATAAATGTATATTAACTTGGCTGAATCAGGTATGTTAAAATACATTCAACAACATGTCATGTTATTATTATAAAAAAAAAACTTCTAAAGAAGTTCTTGCTTATTTAATTGTTAATTGACGATTAACTATAAATTGTCAGTACTGACAATAATCTATTTAAATAAATTTTCAATGATTGGATTTTTTTACAATAAATATATGCTATTTAATATAATGTAGAATACCCTCAGAACTCTGTAAATTATTTACCAAAAAAGAGATCAGTACAATAGATATGATGCCTTATGTCTTTGTAATTTATTTTTTTATAATTTCAAGACCAACTCATGTCCGTTCTGCCGCTATGAACTACCCACAGATGATGAAGGCTATGAAGCCTTCAAGAAAGAGAAAAAGAGAGCTGAACAGAGAAAAGAAGATATAGAAGTGCTACATAATTCTATGTTTTGCTAATTTTATTAACCCATTCTACACATTCCATAATATAGAGTCATTAGATAGATATGTATACAGGAGCCGGATGATGGGTGCAATTACAAACAAAAAGTATTAAATATTAGTATTTTTTATAGTTACATAAAACGAAAGTCGGAATGACAGGATTTCTAAATCCTCCCTTCCCCCTCCTCCATATAAAGTCCTGTATTTTTTAGTTTACAATATTGTCATCACATGAATTATTGGTTTGTGGGGTGAATTTGGGTTTATAATTATGGGTGGTGTCATAATTTATATCTATTTTTAATGAAACAAATTGAGATATGTATTTATTTTGCACACAAATAGTTATATGTTATACATTTTATTTATTATTAAATAAAATACCTTAATGTATAATTTTGTTTAATTTTTATTAAAACTAAAACTATAATTTTGCGTTTACTCCAAAACCACTGAACGAATTTCAATGAAATTTTGTAGATATTGTTGTTCAACTAATTATTATTATTATCATCGTTGATTTCATGCTTTTTATACCTAAAGGGTTTAATTCACTTCTAAGTTATAGCTTCCAAACGATGGCGGTGTAATATAGTTTTGATTTATGTTATTTAGTCTATAAAGCAGACGAAGTTGCTAGCAACAGCTATATAAATAAAATAGGCATTGTCCCATCTTGTAGATATCGTATTTGATTATCTTAAAAACTATGCTTTATAGAATATATTTTTAATACTTTTTTAATAGGCTGTCAAGGATTATTAAAAATAAAACAAAACCGTCAAAACCAACTTGACTTTTAATCATTTGAGTGTCAATTTTCGAATTTATCATAATGAAAATTTGAAAAAAAACATCAAGTTAAAAATTATTTGTTATAAAAAAAATATATAAAAATGACTTATCAAAACCGGTACGTTATTAACACTTTTCATAATATGATAGATTTATTTTATAATTTTGTTAAAAATATATGAATATTTAAATTAAATATATCATAAATTAATTTTGCTTAGCAAATAATATAATTTATTTTAGCATTGGCATTTTATGTTTAGGAATTGAGTTGTACATTTTAAGATTCATATTTTTAATACAGTGTTTGCAAGTGTCCACCTAAATTGCAACAAGTTTGTAAATATGCGAAAGTAACTGACTGCAAAGATGTTGCTGAAATCATTGAATCACTCAATTTACAAGATAGTAAGTTATTATTTATTTTGAGTATTATATAATCGAAAATATATTATAATTTATTTATATAATACGATTTTTTAATTAAATCAGGTATGAAAAAACCTAAAAAATCAAAACCTCCCAATTTTAAAACGAAGCCATTTAAACCGCGTCATTATAAAGACACTTGCGTTCCCATGGCTCCGTCCATGCATACCAGGTATGTTAAATCTTAAAAAGAATTATTGGTTTATTTTTATTATTGATAATAAAGATTAGTATACTTTTTTATATACAAATATTTTAGATTGTATTAAGTAAAATGATTAGATAAATTTGATAAAAGAAATCCTTAGAAGGATTTTTTTGAGCCTAACAAAAATGTTGCAATTTTTTTTGAAGTCTTAAAAAAAGATTTTTTAAGTCTATATTTTTAAATAATGTTGCAAAAACAAGAATACTGTTTTTAATGTATCTTTTTCTTTTGAATCCTGGAATACCATATTTTAAATGATTTTAATGGTTAGTCAAAGAAAAGGCATATATATATTTCTTGTAAATAATAAATATTTCATAATAATAAAATTAATCTCTTAAATGATGTTAATAATTTTCAAATTTATTATTTTAATATGTAATAATTATGACAGACTCACGTTAATAATATTTATTTTCTCTTTCAGATTAAGATATATTGGTCACTGTTCCTTGGAACCTCATAAAGCAAAAAATGAAAGGTATATATTTTTTTTAAAACCTGGAATACTGAAATTCACTAAATACAGTATGTTACTATTATATTATTTCAGGTCATTTTCCCGTCTCAATTTCGAATCAACGTCCGAAGAAGAAGACGCTGGGGGTATTCTAAAAAAGAAGAAGAAGAAAGAGAAATATAAAAAGAGAGTTCGTTACTTCGATCTTTTGCCGGGAGACGTGATGATGCCGTCACCAGCACCTATAATTAAACATACGGACTCTGATAAATCTATTTTTAATGTAATGATCCATAATTTTACAGTAAATGATAGAATCACTTTTAGTAATAGTCGCGATTACAGAATTGTTGTGGTCCAGGGGAGCAATTTTGCTCCGGGTTAGACTAATCTCGTATTAGAAGAGACGTATTAACTATACAAAAAAAACTTGACTTTTTTCTACAGACAAAACTCTTAATCTATACTAAAATAAAACTTAAAAAATTCGTATCTAATATCCGCGAAGAGAAATTATCTTTAAATGTTTTGCGTCTTGTGGATGGTTCGGTTTGCTCGTGTGACTAACAGTCCAGCAATCTGAACCGTAAAGCATTGCTGGTCTGAAAGCTGCTTTGTTGACTTTACCCTTGGTCTTAATGGGCATACGGTTATCGCATACAACGCCTTACACTTCCCTCCACTTCTTCCACGCAGTTTGTACCTTGTTCTTGACATCAGCAGTTGAGTCCTCATCGTTAGTTAAGATTGACCCCAGGTATTTTAACTTAGTAACAGATAGTACTGGAATGCCACCGATGCTTAGATTACTAAGGCTTAACGTTAATGTTGGTACAAGCGCACAATGCATGTGTTCTGTTTTGGATCTCCTTGTGGGCATACCGTTTGATTCGTGCTCTAATCCATAGGCTCCGGTCTCTCTGCATGTCATTTGCTGATTTATTTGCAATAACTATATCGGTTGCATATAAAAGACACCATAGTAAGGCGTTTTGTATATCCTGTATATGCTTTTTCCATTTAAATAATAATTCTCATGGCTTGAATTGCGTCTGACGTTTATTTACCCGCAGTTAAGCCGAATTGGTTTTCCGTCACCGTTGTTAGCAGCAGTAGTCTTATATTAATAATTCTTTCTAAGAGTTTAAAAGCATATGAAGTTATTTTAATTTCGTAAGTGAAACGTCTCATTTATTCTTGTAAAGTGGTATTAGGTAGCTTTTCCGCCAGGAGTCTAGTCATTGTACCGGATGTGAGAACAAGATTTAGGTGTTGCGTGAGACACTGTCTAGCTACTTTTCCTCCACGCTTCTATATCAACGTAGGTATCTGATCTGGACCTGTAATCTTTTTGTTCTTCGTCTTAAGTATGCTACTTTGACATCGGCTTCTGTTATGGCTTCTATGGACCCGGATGTCACATGCATGGAGGGGAAGTTTTCGCTTGGAAAATCCTCGTTAGATAATCGTCTCTCCACCACAATCTCTCTAAAATTGTATAGAAATTATCTCTATCTTTCTATCTTTCTTATGCAACTATGATTTTGGTGTTGGCTTTGGTTATTTTATATGTTTTTAGGTCCTCGTCGTTTTCCGAGTCTTATCCAGTTTTTTTTTATTCCGCATGCTACTTTGACCTTGTCGTTCCACCAAGTAGAGTCTGTATTTGCAATTGTGTCTTTTGACTCTCCTGATTTTTTTTTTTTTTTTTTTTATATACTTTTAGGTTAATGCTTGACTACATTCCACCTGATGGAAAGTGGAAATGTAGTCTTAGATGGTAAAGCGCATTAACTTAGTAACCTATTCACTCTTCTCTTGAAGACGCCCACATTGTATTCGGACGGAAAAATCGACGCAGGCAAGCTGTTCCAGTCCTTCGCTGTGCGAATTAAAAAAGACGAAGCAAAGCGCTTCGTTCGGACAGGGGGAATGTCCACAACGTAAGGATGGATACCTGCAGTGCGTCGAGACGTCCTGTGATGGAAGGGACAGACACGTCTGCGTTTTGGTGGCGTTGAATTTGACAAGATTGGCATTGCCCCATGCGGAGACTGCCTGAAGTTTGTCATCCAAACGTTGCACCATGGCTTCTCTTTCAGACTGTACTTGATCTCTACTAGCCCGACTACTCGGCAGGTATCTTTCTACAACTGTGCTGTCGTCTGCATACCCATAGATACCGGGCTTCAGCAGATCGTTGATGTGCAGCAGGAAAAGAGTTGCAGAAAGAACGGACCCCTGAGGCACTCCGGCATTAATTGTCAAGGGTTCCGAGGAAGACCCGTCGACAACTACTCGGAGAGATCTCTGGTTGAGAAAGTCCGTTACCTACGCTAGAAGGCGCGTGTTCAATACACGCTCCATAATCTTGCAGAGTATGGAGGTGATTGAAATTGGTCTATAATTGGCAGGATCAGCACGGCTGCCTTTTTTGGGCACTGGTTGCACGTTTGCAAGCTTCCAGGATTTCGGCACTATTCCAGTCTTGAAAGAGAGGCGATACAGACGTGTCAATACAGGAGACAACTCAGCTGCGCACGTCTTCAGCAGAATGTCTGGTATACCATCAGGACCACTGGCTTTATTCACATCAAGACGACACAATACTCTCCATACCTCTTTGTTAGGGATGCGGATTTCCGGCATCGAAATACCGCAGTGAGGAAGATGTGCCGGAGAAGCATTGCCAGTGTCTAGATGCGAATTATCAGCAAACAGAGAAGCAAATACGTTCGCTTTCTCTGTCGCTGTATAGGCCAAAGATCCATCCGGCTTCAGCAGAGCAGGTAGTGAGGGTTGGCAGAAGTTCGACTCGATCGCTTTGGCAAGAGACCAGAAAGCTCGACTGCCAGTAGGTCTGACAGAGAGCTTTTCGCCATTCTTAGCGATTCGATCGCGTCGAGCCTTCCGTAATGCCTTTTTATAGGACTTGGCAGCTTGGTTAAAGGCTCTCTTCTTTGAACGTACATCCGGAGCTTTGCGGCTTCGAGCATCAGCCCAAATGAGGTATGCCGAATGTTTGCGGTCTTCAGCACGACCACATTCGGCATTAAACCATGGGCGAGCTTTGCCACCGATGGGTACGTCAGTAAAAGGAATGAAATACTCCATTGCCTGATGCACCACATCGGTTATAGCGCCCGCGCAACTCGACGGATCCAAAGAAGAGAAGCAGACCTGCCGCCAAGGATAAGATGCAAAAAAGTGACGCATCTCATCCCAATCTGCTGACTTGTATTTCCATACTCGCCTAACACCATGTGGTTCGAAAACAGGTGGGGAATATGTAAACACAGATTTCACCAGACAGTGATCGGAGGTTCCCAAGGGGGAGGTGACCTCAACACTATACCTGTCCGGATCAGTTGTCAGCAGAAGGTCCAGGCAATTGGCTGTATGGCCTACTACATCTGGTACCCTTGTCGCTTGCCTCACCAGCTGAAAGAGGTCGAAGGACAACGCAAAATTCCGCGCTTCTCTTCCAGCATGGTCGGTCTTCTGGTACGGGAACAGCCAGTCCTGATGACAGGCATTAAAGTCCCCCAGAAAGACGAGCTGCGCTGAAGGATACTGATGTAGAGCCAAATCAGCAGCCTCACCGAGATGCTCAAATAATTTAGTTGTCTCCTGGTCACCGCTGTGCGAACGGTAAACACAGGAATACAGGATTTTTTCGTTTCCTGTGTCTACTAAAACCCATAGGGAAGAAAAAGTGGGGTCTTCAAGGTGACGGAGACGCAGGGTACAGAGGTCGTTCCGCGCGTACACACAGACCCCGGCACGCGAGCGAAAGTTGTGCTCTAACGAGTAGCCGGGATAATCCAGGTACGCTGTGCTCAAAGGACATTGTATCTGCGTCTCCGTCAAAAAGAGCAAGTGCGGTTGCTCTGTCTCTAGGTGGTGGTGGACAGGTTGGAGATTAGAGTGCAAGCCCCTGATATTAGTGAGCTGCACTTTGAATGAGGAGGAGTGCAACCGCTGTGAAAACTTGATCTTTTTATTGGCCTTTTTCATTAAAAAAATTAAAAATAAGAGTGAATAGGATGAGAAATGGCAGTTGAACGAGGCGGTACGTATCGAACCCGACGTCAAAATTGGTGATATCATGCCACTGGGAGACTAGTCTGGAGACTGCGGGGACGCCCGAACCCCCCCAGGGATCGCCACCGGGCCTCCTCATCTGGTCGCCAACCAGCACGATGGAGCCACCCTGGGATTTTTCGCAGCTGGCGGGGCAGCCTTTCGTGGGTGGCTGACCCACTAATTGGGCCCCCAACTATCTGCGGGCGGCCAGCGGAAAGCCGTCGCTTCGGATCCCGCTACCCTCCTCGACTAGACACCCGACACAATAAGCACCAACTCAACGCCAAACCGGTTCGCCGACGCAACGCAACTGTTCAGACCCATTTCCCATATAGACGGCTTCATCGAACAACGTGCCGGAACACGACTAGGTCGCTTTGCAACACGACTTTGTCCGATGGGTGGTAACCTTGCCGGCGACCTGATGTTATGGTCTACCACCGAGCATATGATATGATCAAATATTCGAATCTGGACCACATTTCGTTTACATTGTGGTATTCGTATAACAATTGTTCTCCTTCGGGTCCGATCAGTTTAGCCCATTTGATTTGCGGTGTACTTTTATAAGTCTCAGTTTTCGTAATTTGAACTTCGTAACAAGTATCCGATGTTAACTTGTTAATGGCTCCCTTGGGATAATCTCACAGTTCTTGAAGCTACATATGTAACTTTTCTTTCCCAATATGTAGTCAACCTTCTTATCTCCACTTTTGTAGGTTATATGGTGCTGTTCCTTTTTCTTAACACATGTGTTAATGATCAATGACTTATAAACGCTCAAATCCATCAAAGTCCTCTGAGAAATCTTTTTTTCCTCTTTAGAGTATCCAACTTGAGGAATGTGATGTTTAATGAAGGCTTGTTATCAAGCGCTAGTTTTAGGGCTACAAATCGGTTTGATTTCCTATTTATATTAATAATTGTGTTTATATCAAGATCCTCTCTATCTTGATATACCTTACCATATCTTTTCCGGCAATTTGGATGTCATTGAATCGTTTCTGCAAAAAAAAACAAATGATAATAGTCATTATCCTATGTAGGTACCAAGTCCTAAAACAAGCGGTGAAGTAATCCAAGCACAGAAAGCGGCGGCGAAACCGGGCGACTACAAACCGCCATTACCACCAAAAACTGGCTTTGAGTAAGTATTACAGTATGTGTTTTAAATGTATTAATCATTATATTTTTAATATACGTTAATGCAGCCACTTCATTATCCAATCTATCAAGCGCTAGCTCAGCTAGTGTATTAACATCGCATAGTGAAGAGAATGTTAATGAGCAACAGCTCATATGAAGTTATTTAAGCTAAGCTAAGCTAAGCCCACTAACAAGTGGGCTTGTGATTGGTGGAAATCTTTAGCTCGCTGTTTTTGGGTTCAAATAGAGCGCTTAAAATTGGACCATGAAATGGGCCATTATGATACAGAGAATATAAGATATCGGTATATGACTACATATGACGACATGTTAAGAAAACTTTAGTTTAATCAATAAGTTATATAATAACGTGGTTATTTAATTGGGATATTTATATAAGTATTTCTGTCAGTTTGTTCAAGCCGCACAGTGGGATCATTGTCAATAAGGACAAATCATTCGCACCGGATGTAGTTCACATGCCCGGGCCCAGGATTATTAAGAGGTAAGAGATATATACACACATATATATATATACATAAATATGCACTCTATATTTATATATAAAAAATACGTGTCACGATGTCCGTTTCCGCTAATCTCCAAAACTACTGAATCGATTTAAATTAAATTTTGTAGTTGTTTATTATGTAGTCCAACTTAAAAGGATACTTTAATATGTGTATATGTATTATAGTATTAAGGAGGAGAAGAAAACCAATGTTTTTGATTATTTGTTCATAATTATAAAAAAATGTTAGTGATTTTATAATTAGGTCTATTTCTTTAGACCTTTGTACCAAAAAACTGAATGTAAATATGTTTGTTCGGATTTATCTGTGAAATTTAAGAACTCCGTTTTTAGATAGTTTCAGATTAATCGAAGTTTTTGAGTTTAAGAAAATAATTTCACAACAATAGTTATAGTTTTACAAATACTTTTTGTATTTTTAGTGATAAGAAGAAGAGGCCGTGTGATAAAGGCGGGTAAGATTTTTTCATCCATGAACGTAATAAAAGTAATATAAATTATATATTGATACATACATACATTCTTATATATTCTTATGCATGTTTCCAGGGTGTGTACAAGTAAATCGTGTCCGAAAAAAAAATGTCGGTTAGTAACAAAATAATTATATTAAATATAAGATTAAAAATTAAGTATTAAGGGTTTCCTAGAATAAAATATTGTAAATTGTATTTCTAAAGTAAACAAATATAAAACCTATTAATGATTTAATTTAGTGGTTTCTTTGTTTGTTTATACAAAACAATTTATGCTTTATTTTTCAGACGGCGCGCAGCATTAAGGAGAAAGCGATTAGCGAGAAAAGCAAGGTTTTATATATTATATAATATACGTTAGAACATTCCAAATTATGTATGAAGTATTATTTATTGTATTGTTTTATATATAATTGCATGTATCTCAGGTCGCAGTCCGCGTCGTACAGCGGCGTCCGGGATGGGAAGCCCCGCGCGCGGGGGGCGAAGCACTTCCGCGGGGACGACGACGTTTGCGGACTCGACGAGATACCACGGCCAGAACATGTGGGTTTGAATGTTTGTGTGGATGTGTGTATCTGTCACTCTCCTACCACCACCACCTCCTAACAGATATTGAATAAGTTATAAAGGAATAACATGTAGGCTGAAATTTTAGAGTCATCCATGTAGAATTTAGGGCGAACTAAGTCGCGGATTGAAGTTACTTATAAATAAAAGATCGAGATTGGTATGTTTGTAAATATATTTTTGGAAAGTGTAGGTATACATTTCAGGTTTTTGACTATAAAGAGTGTAATTAAATCAATCACAACATCGAAATAATTCAAAATGAGCCATTTTTATATATTGCTTTTTATTTTATGGCTCAAAAGTCCAAAAGACATATAAGGCTTAAATACCCTAAAATATTGTATCTATCGTAGACGCTCCCATATCAAATTAATAATATATTAGTGTATTAAAGCCCTCTTCGATCAGCTGTAGTAATATTTGTTCTGTGGGTATCATTGAAGGTACAAATACCGGCCAACCTAAAAAGGGGTACTCTCCAAACGCACTCCCTCACAGTGCTGCCGTGCACCAAGGAACGTAAACCGGAAATACACTATGGTATTTTGACCGGATCCTTCAACATGTATGACGCGAAATTTGGTAAGTTTATTGCTTGTCTCTTTTAGTCATTTTCGCACTTTATTCTTGTAATTGTAACTTGTATTTTTGTTTTGTTTGGGTTAATCTGTACCTAATTTGTATATATATATTGTAGGTGGAAGGTCCAAAGGCAGACAAGCCCTCACAATGAGCGTGATGGCGTACTGTTTAGCTTTTCATTATCATCCAAAACAGTGGACTATGAAATTAGTTGACAACTTGATTGAGGCTGGGGATCAGTGGTATGTTAGACTTATTGCAAAAAAAACTACAGTTAAACTATGATTTAGAATAATAAGGTGAATACTTCGAGACGGATAGGATTTGAACCTGCGATTAATTGAAAATCGTACTCTGACAATCGAGCTATTATGTCGCTACTCGCTATGTCTAACTTCTATATATAAACGTCATTTCGAAAAAGTCTGAGAGTGACCCTTCTCTTTAGTCCCGATAATGATGTCTGTCTAATTTGTTTATTTTAGTGGATAAAGATCCATTATTACATTTCCTCAGGTACATTCAGTGTTTGGACAAAGTTCACGATCACTCCGCAGTGCAAGGCATGTGTGAAGTATTGCCGTTCGGTAAAAAGCAAACATTGTTACTAAATGGGAAGAAGATGCAAGTACTTCTCGGGGAACCAGACATCGTTGGATACACCATGTCTTTGGATCCCACAGTATACAACCTGTGCAGAGGTCTCAAGGCTTTTTTCAAAAACAATCGAGCTGGGGTATTATTGACTAGGTGATTTATCTTATTATAAACACACTTAAGTATTTTTTTGATGGTCGTTTTGATGATGATTATTAACATTTATCATTCAAGGATTTTAAAACTCGTCATATGGAAGGATAGGATATGTTATTATATATTTGATCCGGCGGGTAGAAACGCGAGAGCATATTCCAATTTCGCAAATGGATGCTCCGCCCTAATCAATGTCAAGGATTTAGAATCTGTCGCCGAAGTTTTATTAGCACGGAGCGTCTTAGAGGATCAGAAATTCGTTCTGGCACCCGTTAAAGTTTTGAAGATGGTGGACGAAAAGTGCGACGAGGATTTCGAATCTGATAAGGAATTGACACAAGCCGAAAAGGCTATGATGGGATACAGGATACTAAATGAGAACTGTGCCATCGTTAATGCGAATATGCATTTAGGGGATAGATGTTTTGAAGATGCTAAGTTTCGTCAGGCTTTACCCATTGCGATAGTCGCAATGACATATTCCAAAATATCACCCCCAAATACGTGGTTTTCGAAAACGCTGGATAAAGTTCTGCGTTTGGGAAACAAATTATACATGGACTGCTTGCATCCAAAAGTAATGATAGACATGACGATAGACAATATACCAAACGAAATAACAATCGGTCCTTACGCCTGCGAGATCATTATTTACAGGGAACGGATTAAAGGTCAGCTATTCACAACAAAGGAATGCCTATTGAATATAAAAACGGGATTAGATGAATTCTTTAGCCACGAATATAATAGCGGTATTCTTGATTTTAATAATTACGCGTTGGCGATATGGAGACAGAAGGAGATGTATTATTTATTCGATCCGTACCCGCGTGCCCATGACGGGTCACGTTCAGTTAATATGGGTAAAGCTTGTTGTTTAATGCTATTGAATCCTGAATCCATGGCTGCCGTTTTTACCAAAAACTGGGACTACTTGCCGGCAACTACACAATTTTACATACACGCCTTTAAAGTTCTCAAGTTGAAGAAAAAGGAGCCTAAGGTATTCGAATTTGTCTTACTCATTCAGCTCAGAAACTCTAAGCACGCCCAAGTATTTATTTCTTAATTTTTCAGACCCAAATAGTTTGTACTCTTAGCGATGAAATGTTGCCGGGCGCTAAGAAAGTAAAACGTAAGATTTTGCCAATGAGTAAAGCTCACGGCGATGGAAAGGAACTCTTCCACGATGTCTTACCCATGGAAGACATGGAACAAACACCACCAGGAGTATGTTATTCCTGATGTTTTTCAGTCTATTTGAAAAATTGTAAAAGAATCATATATTTATGATATTAATAGCTAAAAAGAAGAAAATTTGAAAAAAGGCCTACGTTTTTGGCGTGTTTTGTTTATTATTACTACTTTTTAAACTTTATAGAATTTTTGAATTCGCGTATCAATAAGACATTTGCTCTTTAATAGCTACAGGTCGACGAAGAACAGATGGGAGATATAATATCATTAGTAGACAGCATTCAGGAAGACTACCTGCCACCGATACCTTTGAGGTATAAGAACTTACCCCCGGAAGCTCTAGAGGAGAAAGTGGGTATGTAATATTAGTAAAGCGAAAGACTGAAGTTCGATTTGAAGTTTTATTTTTTACGAGCATTCAAAGGAGTTTGTTTGCTCTACGCTCTCGCTCTTTGGTGCTAACACTGGGACTGATCAGAATTAAACGCAAAAAAAAAAAGTATTTGGAATCCATTCAAAGCAGTTTATGGAACATTTGCGAGTCTCCTTAGCGCTAAAACTGGAAATGGCTAGAAATAAAAAGTCGGAATAAAAAAATGTTTGTATTTGTAATCTAGTGAATCTGGACTCCCCCACGGTGTCGGTGACGCAGGTGGTTCCGCCGTGGCCGCGCCCACGGGACAAGACGCACGAGATACCCGACCCCGACCCCGACCCCGAGCCCACGCCGCCGCCCACGCCTCCGCCACTACCCGTAACCACTTCACATATCCAACTATTATTAAAAAAACAAATCTGTCTATTGATATCTTCACCTCGCTTATTATATTTATATTATTTTTGTCCTCCTTCTAATTTCTATTTTATTGTTTCATTTTTCATTTAAAAAAAAATATCTATAGAGTATATGATATTATTAAATTCCATTTATTAACGGTTTTAAGTGATCACGTTATATGTTTTATTATTAGCTATTTACTGTGTGTTTAATATTTACAGCCACCGGAGGGCGGAGAAGAAGAGGTAATGTATTTTTCTCTTTATCACGTAACCAACACATTTTTAAAATTTTAACCAACACTAATAATATCTAAAAAGGAGGAAGAGGCGGGCGAAGAGGAGGAGGACGAGGAGAGGTCGAAGAAGAAGAAGGAGGAGGAGGAGAGGAAAAAGGCGGAGGAGGAGGAGGCGCGGAGGAAGGCGGAGGAGTTACCGCCGCCGCTGCCGCCGCCGCCCTCGCCGCAACCGGAGCCCGAGCTCGAGGTAATATAGATAGGAGGAGGTCGTTAATGAATATTGTGTTATTGAGACGCTGTTTGTTTTCCATCACAATCAATCACAATAAAAAAGGTCAGGGTAATCAGTCCGTGAGTAAGCTACCACCAGCTTAGAATGCGGCTCTTCTCAGCAGAACAGCATTCTGAGCCGGTGGGACCTTACTCACGGACTGACTACATTGACCTTTTTTATTGAAATAATTGACTATTCAAAAGTGCGTTTAAAATGCCTACTCGGATAAAGATAATTTAAACTTAGATTTTTTAATCAAATTGATTATTAAAAGCTAATATGATTTGTTAATTAAATCTATTTAGTCTAAAAGTCCAGTATTTTTTATACGTTGTTATTTTATTGTTGTAAAGTAAAATAATTTTAAACTCAATAAAAACTGAAATGTTGAATCACTCTTTTATGTATATTAAGTAAATAAGAAATGATATTAATATAAAATTTGTTTACACAATTTGTGATGAATATTTTTTCAGTTGGCGCAACCGATACAGGTGTTCGAGGACGAAGTCCAGACCATGGAACCAGTGAACGTTGAACGACATATTCTATTAACGGAAGACGCGAGGTACCGATACAAGTTGAGACAACTCCGCAAAAAAATGACTCCACCACTAATAGAGGGAGAAATGGAGCTGGCTGCCGACGAAGAACTCGAAAAACCGAGCAATTTTAAGAATTTACCAGATAACACTCAAATTATTCGCGGTACCTCGGGCATAGCCGACGCTAACGCTATAGATGTCTTGCCGTTTAGCGCGATAATGGCGATCGTCACCTCATACAAGTATACGGTTAATTCGTGGACGGTGGGAATCGTTAATTTCGTCGTGGAAACAGCTAAAAAGTTGCACCAAAACAAGCAAGAGAAGTTCCAACTGGCACCCGTTCATATTATACCCAAGATTGGTATCGGGCATCAGGTGACATAAAAATCTTACACTGTCTTAATAAATTTAAATTATTTTTTGTTCTAATCTAATCTTAATATTGTATCAAATGTTGTCAACCTACCGCTGAGCCAACGGTCGTGGGTTCGATTCTCACAAGGGGCTTTTTTTTACTGTGTTTATTATTAATGTTTATAAAACCCTTCGTTACACTATTCTCTGACGCGTAAGTTTAATTTAATACTGTTTTTTTAGGCATACCACGCAAACATAGACGTAGTCGGCGAAGGTCCAACATGGCAGCTTGAAGATTATTTGGCGCGTAAATTCTTACCCAAATACGACAGGGGCATGATAACCACAGCCACGTACAGTTGTGCCATATTTAGAAGGAACAACCTGTACTATTTATACGATGCAAGCTCTTGTAACGCGATGGGTTTGCGGGAGAGTAGTAATAAAGGAAAAGCTTGTTTTCTACGCTTCCGTTCATTACATGATCTAGTGGCGAGGTTTGTTTCTCTATTTTAGTGTTCGGTTTCTCATTTCATTATCAAATCTACCCAGCGCTAGGTCAACTAGCACACTAACTTGCATAGTGATAAGGATGTTAGCGAGCTTGTAATTAGTGGACAATTTTAACTCTCTACAAATAGTGCATTAAAAATTGCACTTAATTTTATTTTTTTAACATTGTAATATACATATAATATTTGTTTCTTATACATAATAATATAATCTCAATGTTCTAATATAATTTATATAATCAGACTGGTAGTTCTAGAGATTAGTATTCACAAAAGCGCAAAGATGTATATTAATACGTATAACAAAACCATAATAATTAATTCAATGCCATCACACATCACTTTCAATGGTTTATTCTTTACAGAGTGTGTTATAATAAAGACGGCAAAACCGAAGACCAACAATTTATTTTGAGTAGAATTATTGTACGAAGATTATTGACTGAGCCGCGAATGAAATTACCAGACGATTATGATTTTGGTGAAAGAGCGCCAAAATCGAAAAAATCCAAAATGTCCATTGTAGATTCGGCAAAATCGGCAGACAAGAAGAAAAGTTCTGTGGAATCATCCGAGCCGAAAACTGAAACCGTCGTCGGATATCAAAATTTCAATGGAGTGTACAGAATTGAGGGAACTACGGCCTTAAAAGATAAAAAGATTAGTTCGGATGTAAAATCATGTCATTTTGTAAGTTTGATTGCAATGCTCATGGCGACAATGCACCCCATCAGGACGTGGGATCAGGTTATGGTGGATACTTGTATCGAAAAAGGCTTGGAAATAAACGAGAAGGCGACGAATTTAAATGTTTGCGAGAAGAGAGTAATAAAAAATGTCATATTGGACGGTAAATTTGTAAATGTTAACATAAAAAAAATTATAGTGGTAAATGAGAACCCCGAGAAACGTTTAGATCAGTATTTAAAAGCTGTTCTAAGAAGACTGAGATACGTAATCATACGTTTTCCTTCATGTAGCATGGTGATTTGTCAAACTGACGGGTATTATCATCTTTTCGATCCTTATTCTCCACCTAGTGAGACACCGGAGCCTAGAAAACCCAGAGATAAAAAGAAAAAAGAATCAGAAGACCCGCAACAACAAAAGATGGGGTCGGTCGCTGGTTGGACATTGTATCGTTCAATTGATGCCTTAAAACATAGAATCAAAAAGGTTGTTACTTCACCGGATTCTCCAGAATTTTACACATTCGAATTAACGTCCATTAAAACAGCTCCTCGACATTCCGCATTGAACTACAGACTTAGTCCGCTTTTCAAACCTGATGATAATCCGAATATCCCATACTTGAAACGAAGAAGAATTCGACCTATTGTAGATGAGAAAATGTACTGGTTGAACATTGACACTATACCGTGGTCGCGTATGAACTGCGTTAATGATCTAGGATTTGACAGAAAAACTGCAAAAACTTTGTGGAAAGATTGGGACATTGAGTTCCCAGGTGATCTCTTCTCACTTTGGGGATCTCTCCATCTCATGGATCCCAAATTTGAAGCAGTAAACCGCGGTAAACAATACCTAGCCACTAGTGTCATTGCGCTCGTTATGACCAAGGCTTGCAATCTCAGTGCATGGACCAGTAGTTTCCTGGATGGTATTACTGAGGTTGGAGATAAGTATCACGCTAAATGTCATGCCAAAATTGCTGGGAGCCAGAATCATGAAATTACTCTTGAGGATTTAGAAACGAAGTTCGATGAAATGTATCCCTACTCGTTTACAGTTAAATTTGATAAGGTTATCTTTGGATTTGTGTACAACATATACCCAGATAGATTTAATTTAAGCAAGGCCCTAGTATACTTTTTTGAAAAGAATGCTCTTGGGATATTGACGAGTCCTGCAAAGAATTTGGCGTTTGGTAAAATTGGTGCATCCTATTTTATGTTTGATTGTCAAAGTTATGGATCTCCAGTTTTCAGCCCCGGCCAAGGCGCATCTTACATATTGAAATGTGAAAGTCTGAATAGGCTTATTTATTGTATTGCAGTAACATTGAATATCAGACGACATGGACAACAATTTCATTTATTTAGTGTCAATGTTACACTTACTGAAAAAACTAAATAAAATGATTCCTTCTATATTTTACTATTCATTTACCACATATAACATGCCAGTAAAGGTCTTTCAATTTGTACAATTCACCTGTAAACGCATGACCTCAATTTAACATCATACATAAGTCATAACGTTTATATAAAAGTGGCATCATGCTGACGTTAAATATGTCCTTTTAATATTGCGCTTCACAACAATGTTATGTATATCTTATAATTCAAATGTATGTAACTATTAGGTAATATCAGTTAGTCATATAATTGCATAGAAAACTGCTGACAATATATAATTATCAATCTTAAATCAATTACAAACTCAAATATATTTAGATAATTTTATTATCTACAAATATTGTTAAACATATGTTATTAAATCAGATCAAATCTATTCCACCCAAAACATGCCAAAGCGACCTTTGGCATATAAGAACATACTAAACAAGTAAATATATTTAGCGAAATATATTTACTTGTTTAGTATGTATATTACACAGTAGAGATGGAAAGGTAGATGTGACAGCCATTAACTGCTCCAACTATTAAAATTAACATTATTTTGATTAACATATAACTTTATTACAAAATGAGTGTCGATTTTTAAAGTATTGTTGTTTCCCTTGTAAGTGTAATTAGTATAGCTTGACCTTATTTGTGTAAGTATATTGTATTTTAATTTTTAACATCTCATTCTTTGAAATATGAATCAAAGGATTATCAAAAAAAATACCATAAATTAAATTAATAGGTTGTGTTCGATCTATTAACGTTAGTTTTATATGAACTTTAGTAATGTCGGAAACTGAATATGAAAAATATGGCAAAATTAACATGTTGCTATAGCAACGACTAACATTTTTATATATATATGAGAATATGATAGAAGTTGTAATACAATTCGTAAAAATAGTATTGCTAACTAAATCTTTTGGTTGTCATGGTTATAATAAATTATTTTACAATGATAATCTCCATAAAAAGAAAACATTGATTTTCATGTTTTAAGTTATTATTATTGCAATTCTAATTTGTATATAAAAGAAAAGACAACAGAAATCTTTTAAAATGATTTTATTATAACTGTAAAAATCTTAATATACATAATGTATTGTAGGTTAAAAGTAAGCATTAGCACTCCTAAGGACTTTATTCAAGATCAGGTAAATTTTCATCATCAGAGTCGCTTTCCATGTCGTCAAATGAGGGCTTTTCGGCTTTATCGCCAGCACCGCCGCCCATTGACCGAAGCATCTCCTCGATGTCATAGTTGTTGCCACCACCATCTTCGTCTTCGTCGTCTTCATCTTTCCATTTATTAAAATCTATCTTAAGATAATGAGGTTTCTTTTTATCTTTGGTTAGGGAAGGCCAATAGGAAGCGTCTTTCTTTTCTTTTCTAAGAATCATATCTATACAACGGCCTTTAACTACAAAGCCGCTATTTTCAGGCAGAATGGCATCATATAATTGTATAGTCACCTCGTGGGCCTTGTTGTCTGGAACATTTACCCCTTTAAAATAAACGGATTCTTTTTCTATTTTAATAGTGGGATTCTTTGATTCGACGACAAATGTGAGAAGTACGTCTTCTTTGCGCTGTGCCCATAGCACTTGGGGAGGTACTGGTGCTTCGCCCGACATTATAAAACACACGTGAGGTATAGCAAAATATCAGCTTACCACGTGAAAGAATGGATTGAAGAGTGAACACTGAACACCAACTTGTTTAAGAAATAACAAAACTTAATTTATAATGATTGAAATTCTTTGCACCATTCGCCGACTCGCCGATTCATTTATGGAAAACGGTGTTACCATTATATCGATTAATTAATTTTGTTCATACTATACAATAGTATTATTGATTAAGATTAATAATATTATTAAACATGATTTATGTGTTATAATAACATTTAATCAATAAAAATTATAAAGATCTTTATTTTTATAGCAAAATATTATACAAAAATAAGAAAACGTTCCTTTCTTATAGGTTATGTTTGCCATTATAAATATAGTATTTTAATTAAACACGTTCTAATGGTTTATTTTTTTTTGTACAAAATATGTTATAAATAATTTTAAAAACCATTATTGTGACTTTTTTTTGTACTAATAAACTAGAACATTCTTTTTATTTTATTTATTTCTTGAACCTTATGGTAACACTAAGCATATTTAAAAATTACGCCAAAATCTATTTTTAACTGGCTTGAATTATAATTCCAAATTTAAAATGTTGCAATAGTTTTAACTGGCTTTTTTCATTAAAAACGTTTGAGATTTATAGAATTAATTTATTATTCTACTTCAAAGCTTTCGTAATCACATATAACAAAAATGTTTTTGATTTTTTGTAATCTTTGTAATTTTATGTAGATACTTCGTTGTAGGATCATAAAGTGGATTGTTTCGATTAAAATCATTAAATATTTCAAGTTCTTAGTGTATTGTAGTTAATGATAAATTTAATTTAATTTTGTTGATTGTGTGATTTTAGTCTAAATATTGTTTAGAAACAGAAATTAGAATTATTTTAGAAAAAAAAAACACTATAAGAAAGTTGATGGAAATAAAAAATATATGAATTTATAACGTTTTATTTTTACGTACACATACAATCGTTCTCTATTACTATTTAGTACATAAGTGGAACGGCAGAAATTATTTGTATTAAAATTTTCGTGAACAATTACTATTATATATATTTAATCGGCTGTATACGTTAATTAAATCGGAATTATTGAAGCCATTCTGGAACCAGCCGGTCACGTCGTATCGTATCCGTATTATCGTCGTATCGTATCTCGGAGCTCCTTTATACGGAATGAAGTTAGTCATATTTCAATATAACTGATTATAGCCAGTTAAATATATATAAAAATTATCCTATTTTAGATTTAAACATCATAGTTTAAAAGGCTAAAATTTCTAACCCAGCAAGGATTCAATGGATACACTTACATCCTTGAAAGAATATACACATAATTGAAATATATTCGTTCTCTTTTTAGTAATATTAAAAATTCTATTTGAACCCTAATTTCTATGGACAGCATTTTACATATGAATATCTGATAATTAATAATTCAATTAAGTATGTAAGTTTAAAACTATTTCTGACAGATTATAAAGAAGAAAGCATCAGTTAATATTACAATTATATGTTATTTTACAGATTCCAGGATCGGACATGTTCTTGCACCAAGTTGGACAGTGAGATATTTACTATGACTAATTAGAAAAAATTAAAAAAAAATGCATAATAATCACAATTATTACATAACAAACTTAACAAACAAATATACAACCTAAATGTTACTTATAAATATATTAAAAAAAACGGTACTTGTAGTACAAAATATAAATTAGGCATTCATAAATTATCAAGACGTTTAGGAGGAGAATGAGCTATACACTTATTACGGATTACGGGCAGGAAGCAACAGGAAGCAAGCAGCAAGAAAATCAGATTTGTGTTGATTTTTAATGATTTTCACTGTCTATTTTTTTTTTGTCTATTTTTTCATTTTCTTAAAATACTAAACTGATTCTGGTCAAACTGATAAGTTGATGCTATTAATATTGCAGTAATTTAAGATTTATATTAGTAATAAATGTTTATTATCTGAAGCAATGGATTATTCCTTATTAAGGAGGGAGGAGTTATTGTGGTGTTAAAGGATCTGACATGGGGGGGTGAGATTAACCACCAAAACGTCTTACTTAATTTATGAACGGCCCTTATCAACTTTATCACATGTATAAGTTTAAGATAAAAAGCAGCTCTAGAGCTACCAATGAAAAGAGCATTAATAATTGCATTAACAAATTAAATAATTTAATTTGGCTTATATAACTTCGGGTTGAATGATGACTGTTTCCTCGAGCACCTTATCGTTGGGACTCCAGCAGCTCTGGGAGCATGTAAAGATAAGAACGGATAGAAAGTGTAGATGTGGTAGTGATACATTGTGTGGTGTGATTGACAATGTCTCTGCAAAGCCGGGGACTAGTTGGAGTTCACATATCATCTGTGAGCCACAGCGGGGACAAGTGGTTGGCCGAGATGATTCTTGGGCACTGTCATTCGCTGGTAGGGGTGCTCCAAGGAGTGGGGCATCGTCTCGGGAGTATCTGCAAAAAAACTTTATTACTCTCATGGGTAGCTGGTAGAGATTTAGAGATAAGATCATCCAACATCATTCATGATTCTGAATGTTTTGCTATTACTAAATCTTACTATCTATATATAAATAAATAAATCTAGCCATTATTGAAAGTTTTTATAACATATCCAGTTTACCGTAGAATCTGTGCAGGATTTGCTTTCAGACGTGTGAGGAAGGCGTGGAAGAGTCTGTCTCCGTGCAGTGGAGTCGCTTCTTCATACGCTTCATCATCACACCCTCCTGCCTTATCACCAATTCCTCCATCTAATTCTGGAACGGTACAAATAATTATGATTATTGTACATGACATAAACAATTGCATTAATGTCTATCAAAAGAGTATAAAAATAGTTGATTAATATATTCAAAAACATAGTAATTTTATATTTTATATTTTAATGTAAAACTTGGATTTTACTTATATTTTTAGGATTTTAAGAGTAAGTTACTCTGCTAAA
This sequence comes from Melinaea marsaeus rileyi, assembly GCA_918358865.1. Taxonomy (NCBI): domain Eukaryota; kingdom Metazoa; phylum Arthropoda; class Insecta; order Lepidoptera; family Nymphalidae; genus Melinaea; species Melinaea marsaeus. The sequence goes on from OU911085.1 coordinate 21,304,691, forward strand.
TATGTCTATAACCATAATTTTGATTGTGAAATCCTTTCAAAGTATTTTTATTCAGTAATGTCTAACAGATGTCTTCTTTTGATATAACATATATATAATGCTAAATTTGTCGAAGCAGTTAAAGACACAAGCTCAATTGGAGCGACGGGCGAGTGACAGTGATATTTCTCATTCTATGTTTAATTTATAGTATATATTAGATTTATGAAAAAAGTTTCAAATTACCATTATCTCTCTGGTATTTGTTGAGGAGTTCAGTGACTTGATCGTCATCGTTACATGTCTTGTTATACTCCTCCTCAACATAGATATACTTTGGGACAAACTGGACTGGTCCAATCAGGAGTCGGCTGCGAATATCTGGTGGAAGTTCTTCGGTCTGAAATTATATTTATAATCCAAGGTATAGAAAATGTTTATTAAGTAGCAAAAGCTGCTTTATAGAATCATCATGTCTGACCCTCAAGAACTCCTGCACGCTTAGGAGTTAGGCAGGAGTTATGAATTTGTTTTGCTATCTTCTTATCAACTGATTCATTCATAATAATTCAGCATGTATTCAATTGACTTAAGCTTTATTTGCTTTGAGTTTTCACATTAAGAGTTTAGTTATATATATACTTGGTTGAACAGCTGCTGCAGATTGTTAGTTGGTGCTGTTGGTGTGTCCACTACCACCAGTCCACCTTCGTCTCCTTCTAACTCAGCGGCTGCCACAGGAACACCTATAGCTCCTACTGCTCCTGGAATTATATTTATTATATTAATGTTTTACAATTCATTTTAAGAAAGGGATTCTCCATCAATCATAATACAAAGGGGGTTCAAAAAATGTTGAAATATCACAATGAGTATTTGGGGGTTCTACTGAAATATGTGTATTGATTTTTGTGTATTAATGATTTGTCAGTCAGAAATAATTTGAAACATTAATAAAACAGAATATCTTTTAATGATATTTTTTTAGTCATTTGAATTATTTTATTTATGCAAGTTTATGTTAAAATTGTGTATGTGTATCATATTATGTGAGTCTATGTTAATATTAACTATATATATATTTTTATTATGATCTTATTTTCCTTAGTGTACTATTATTGTTTTAATGTAGCCAATTATTGTTTTGTTGACGGGTACATTGTGTCCACCTTCAACACTCTCTCCAACACCACAGGTCAACATGGAGAATGCCAATAGGCATTAAGTTCATTCATTGTTGTCCTTCATTTAAGTGTAATATAATCAAGTTTAAATTAATATTATAAACAAAGAAAAATCTTTTGTATTAAAAATACATGTGATTTTGTGTAACAAACCTTGAACAGGGGACAGATTTGCATTGTGTGCATCCACTTGCAGGTTGCCGAGAGCTTGCTCCACTGCTTCTAGATCATACGAATTACTTTCATCTTCTTCGTCTGAAATCCTTTTAAAGGAACATATGTTATATTAATAATAATCTAAAGAAAAAGAATATATTCAACCATAAGTACCTTTGTAAATTAATTGGGCTATTATCTATGTTCATGATATTTCCGTTAGTAGCATCACCATTGTCATTTTCGTCCCAATCATCGGACCCTTTACACCAGCTTAGGTTGGTTTCCACACACGGCATCAGCACAACAGCACTCGTATCACTTGGTTCATCTTTAATTTGACTTCGAATACAGCTCCAACTGCAACATGTGTACTTAGTAAGCAACTGAGTTTCTCACCTCATTTTTAATAATCTTAAAAATCTTCATTCAAAAGTGGTTAAATTAAAAAAATATAATTGATGTTTACTATTAATAAAGGGTTGTTTATTTATAGCTATAAAACTATACAATATAAATTGTTCTTATATAATAAATAATAAATTATAATTAAATAGCCTAAATATACCTATGTACCTTTATGTACCTTTTTAGCTATTTCTACATGTAGGCTTTGGTTAACCAAATGAAAGATTTGGAGACGGAAGATAAATCTTATATCTTTTAAGAATACAACATCCTAACTACAGGGTTTATAAATAGTTACAATAAAAAACTACATAAAATACCTTTCAGATCGGTTCCAGCAGTGAGGATTAATACAGGCAAATACATACAAAGTTCTATGATAGACTGAGCCTTCTATGGGAGCATAGCACTGGACTACTAGTACCCTATATAAGCTGCACAGTGGACATTTGATTTGAAATTGTACATTATCAATTGGAGGCCAATTCTAAAATATAATAAACATGTTACAAATAACGAAAATACTATTTTTTAAAACATCAAACAATATAAAGTTATAATAATAACAATTATTTTATTTCTGCAAATTACATATAGATTAGATTGTTTTCATTCAATTAATGTTCATTTATTATTTTATATTTACAATATACTTTTCTTTAATATATTTACTATAAAAGTATCACGTATGAGTAGAAATAATATAACCTTATTCAAACAAATATTAAATAAGATGTTTTCTTACTGGTGATCCGCCAATTTTATTGATCGTGTAGTTAAGTTGATTAACACTTTTGTCACTAATTATATCTTCTTCATATCCTAAATATATTTTTGCCTGATATTTTGCCATTTCAGTTATGTCCTCAAGTACACATTCTATTGACTATTATATTGGTATGTATCAATTCAGATTATTTAAATATTTTTACTTCTCTGTATTGACAGTTATCACTGAACAATATGTTGACACTTGACATTTACAATTTTGTGTTTTCATGTGTGGCTTCTAAAAGTTTGTGCATTTATGAAGATAACTTTAAAATTATAACTTATTTAATAAAACACGTAGGAAAATGTAAGAATTTGAAAAAAAAAGGTAAAAAAGTCATTCGAAGGGGAGACAAGTACGGTAGATTAACCAGGGAAGAATTGTCCATTTCCGGGGGCTCGCGTTGTAACTATTTGGCTGCCTATTAGTTTCGACCAAAAAGGTAATAGCCGGAGCGGTTATCTGGATTTGAGAAGGTTTTTATTTATAAGGATATAAAGTAACTAAACCCAATAAAACAAAGGGATACTGTCATAATTACATTATTTGTTTCTTGTTCTCCCTCTGCCACAGTGTCATTGCCTTAGGGCTTTGTGGCCCTTCATGGGATAAATAAATTAACAACATTACTAATAATGCTATTTACACGTTACATATGAATACGTACTTTGTTCGCTTTTTTTAACGTTCTTACCATTATAGTAGCACAATTTATAAAATAAGGCTGTACTACATTGTTTTGCTACATATTTTACCGACATTGTTATAAACTATTAAATATCTTTGTATTTCATAAAAATCCTTAGTTTTGTTATCTAAACGTAACTTCAATTAACAACACTTTTTTGGAGTTGAAGGACAATATTATATATTAACATAATTTTAAACACTTATTTTTAGTGTCTCGTCAGTTATGAAATAATTTGATTGTAAATTATGCTTATTTGGCTGCGTTTATCTATATATGGTATTTGACGGCAATAAAAAGTTTAGTCTTAATTAACTTATTTAGTTAGGTATAAGTATTACATATAATTAATACGAAAGTAAATAATAAACACACATATTATTACAATTTTTTTTTCACTCACAAGTTGTGAAATATTAATAAACAAATCAATAAATGCCCATTCTTGGGAAAATTAGGCCAAATGTTAATTATAATAATATGATATTTAAAATAATTTCATTGGTTAATCTTACTTTTATATTTAATGAAACTAGCGATTGCGAGCGACTTCGTCTGCAATCTCCTAAATATACTTCTTTTTACATATCAATCTGTACATTTTCAGTTTTATAGTTATTTATAGCATATACAACTTTTTTGTTTTATTGTATAAAATTGTTTATTTTTGGGTTTAAAACACAACAAATAACTCATTTTAATGCCGTCGAATAGTTTTCTTAGGTATTAATGTTAAGGTAATGTAATGTTATAAAAGTAAAGGTAATTCTATATGATGAGGGTGCAATTACCTATAACTGTATTTACTAATTTGCATCAAAAGCAGTTTAGTAATCTTGCGTGATGTACGCACAAACAAACCGATAAATAGACAAAAAAATTGTTGTTTTAGTTTCCTTATCATGGTTCATGAACTGAACTCATAGGACTCTTTCAAGAAATATTGACATACATACATTGAGGATTAACATTAAAATGTTGGTAATTTTCTTTTTGGGTCGCATTTGGTCAATTTCATGTATAAGGAGCGGTGTTGCTCAAGGATTTGCACATTCATTTCTGCGTGGGAGACCTCGAGCTTACCAGCTAATAAAACTATAAGTTCAGATACCAATTGGACATTAGCGCGAATGTAAACGTTGTTCTTACTATTACGAAATATATATTAATAATGTCTGCCCTTTGGAAGTGTGCAACTGGTTTTATTGTAGTACGTTTTTTTTATTATAGAAGTGTTGTATTTTTATATGTGAACTAATTAATCAATATCCTGCAGGTTTTAAGTATTGCTGCACAAATAGAGACAGTGACAGTGAATCCTTTATGTCCAACAAACAAAATAGCCCCTCATCGCAGAATAAGACGTTTTAAAAACGTCCAACCCAGGACATTTCACGCTTATTATGATCTGCTAAGACCTGATGGTTCCTATGACGCCAGCAGTCTGCAAGAGAAGCCACAGGAAGACGATCCAGCTGATTGTGGAGAAATAGAGGATTATGATGAAAATGACGTTAGTTCAGGTATGTTTATTTTGAAAATATAAATATAAAAAGCTTCTGTAGCTAAATAAATACGTCTAATGTGGACATATCAATAATGCTTTATTGTATTTCCTTCTAGTTCATGCTTTATTGACAGGTGTTTTATTTTAATAATTTAGTTGTTTTATACAATGTCTCATCGTAATCAACGATATTACAATTTAATCAGTGAGACATATTTTAATGAAAAGGAACACAGACATTTTTTTTATTTATAACTTTCTGTTTCCAGCGACTATGTCCTATGTATGTTTTATCATTCCCCAGTGTAAAATAACCACCAAATTTTATCAAAATCTATCCGGTAGCTTTTGTGATCTGTAACAAACAAATAGATAAACAGAAAACAATGATTGTTATGAAGCCTGTGTTACGTAATTATTTTCGTAACCAATTCTTTTCCAAAGATAATTAAAGTACATAGTTATTTCAATATAAAAGTTATTTTATTTAGAAGTATTTGTATGTTAAAATTATCCTTTATCTATTTGTCTGTCCGTATGTTTGGCCAACATTTAAAAATTACTGAACCAATTTGGATCTGATTGCTATGAGATAGTTTAAAATTTAGGAAAGGTAAAAGTATATGTAATATCTATATCATATCATAAAATAGTATTATTTGAGTAATTAGTAGAAAATTATTTGTACCGTTTATTATGCGTCAAATTCGCGTAATGCAGTAAAACATATTTGCATAAATAATACCACAATGAAAATAGAATGAAGGCGGTAATCGTACAGTAGTTTACTAATTTACTAAGGGTAATTACTATTTAAAAAAACATTATGCCATGTTTACTCACTTTTTGTAGTATTCAAGATTTTTTTCACTATTTTAGTAGATAGTTATGATTTAGTTTAGTTAAATTCTCTAAGAATCATTTGTTGAATTGTATTTATGTCATGGACGAAATCGCTGGCAATATATATGTTGTATATATCCTAAGGATATCCTAAGCATTATAAAGTAGGTTTGTAATTTGCATTGCTAATGTATAAATAGTAATATTGTTTTATGATTAGAACATAAATATCTGTTTTTGTTTATAGTTACCTCACAGTCATCAAGGAGACAAGGTCACAATTACAACAACAAATATGGCGACACGCCACAATTTTTCCATAATTTCTACGGAATTTTAACAAGACCCACGAGACCCCCTAAGAGACCAACCCGACCCCCAACAGGAGGGTACTTTGGAAACAACGCTTATAATCCTCCAAAGCCTTTAAAACCTACAGGTAATATATATAATATACTTAAATATATTGCAATTTATTAGAAATAATACATTCGGAAACGTGGGAACCTTCAAGGTGCAATTAAAAAGTGAAATGTGTCAAGTATATATAGTTTACAATGCTCATAATTACACCATTTATTTACTTCCCATTATCCTTTTAGCTCATTTGAAACCAGTTCGCGAGGACGGCCATGAATCACTCATGACGTATCGACCTGGTATAGTCGGAGGTCCAAGTGGTCACATAATAGGTCTTCCCCAGGTTAAACCCACGAGACATTACGAAACTACAACACATAAAAAACATGGACATACCACTCCACAAACCAATAACCCACAAAATAATAAACCTCCAGGATTGATAGGATCGTTTATTGATTTATTATTTTAATAAATATAACTTATCTATACAAATATAATGTCTTTTATTATTATATAATGGTATTTCGACATTCGTGTTTTACCTAGATTGTAGCCTTGGTTATTGAAATGTCGCGTTTACGTCCTTTGTTCTGTAAACTAGTATTGTTTGAAAAATATAAAGTGTTTTAAATTAGCTGATCGGATGGTCTATTACGTTTGTCCTGCGAGCACGTGACAATGCTTTAATACGTTGATATAGTTATTTTTGGTTCGTTTGTCTAATTCATTGTAATTAATGAGTTGATGTCACCGCGTTGGACGGAATGTGTTAAACGATTTTGAGTAGCTCCGATGTACGCATGTGAATTCAGTTTAAGTTATATGAAGTGCTCGGCGATTATAATTTAAAATGTTTATTTATATAATCTTGTTTATGTTTTTTTCGAATTCCTTCCTATGTGAAGGTAAGTGCAGCGGATAATTACTTTAGCGCGGAAATATCGTTATATATTTTCTTAATATCATATTTAATATGTTTTTAATTATTATTGAAATTGTCGAAAATATTATATTTATATTTTGTAGAACGAAATCCCTATTTGGAGGCTCTGAATCATAAGCCCTGGAAAAGCGTCCAGAGGTATGTCGAAGTGCGTCCAGGAGCTTTCCTGTTTTATTGGTTCTATTACGCGGATGGACATGCCGATGGGGCCAAAGAAAAACCACTTATAATATGGATTCAAGGTGGACCAGGACTAGCAGCCAGCGGGATTGCTAATTTTGCGGAGATCGGTCCACTAACTATGGATATGCAACCTAGAAATCATACTTGGGTGGGTAAGTTTGCTAAAGCTATATTTAAACTTAGAGATTTTTAGTAATATTAATAATTTAGTGACATTTTAGTAAATTTGCTTGTTATTATAATTGATTTATTTATTTATTTTAGGTGAAGGGCAGAAATTTGTTATTAATAGATCATCCAGTGGGAACAGGGTTTAGTTATGCCGTTAAGAAATCATTGTACGTCGAAACCGATAAGGCTGCGGGTAAGGATTATAAATTTAGATAAAAAATCTATTTTATTCTAATGGTTTTGCCGGTAAATGTAACTTAATTGTGCTTTTGTTTTTATTACGAGAATGACATGGATTGATAGATTTTTGTTAGTGGCCACGTAATGTAGTTTTGTGTACATATAATTATGTATATAATATCATTAAAATATAATGCTGACAATATAATTTGCATAATTATGTTGTATTGTTCCCAAGTTAGATGTTTTGGCTGCATAAATGATACTTCAAGGTAGATTTTTTCTATTGTAACGTCGTATTATAATAATAAGCATGTAAAAGTTGACGTGGGAGTTTTGTTATTGTTTATATGTTATAGGATTGTAATCTTTAATGACAATTATAATCAATGACTCGTCTCCAAAATGGTACACGCCTAATTAGTCATTTAAACACATATACGGTAATTATGTGTATAATATTCGACGATAAATTATGAATGGAGTTGAAACGCCTTAGAAATTCTGATTGAAACCAAAATGAAATTTAATATATATATAAATAAAATCGAAATGTTTGTTTGTAATTCCAAATAAACAGCTTTTTATTAAATGCATATGTAAATGTATGCGGTACTTACATGAAAAAAAATAATTTTTGGTTGTTTATTCGTTTGTTACGGCGCACCTTTAAAACGGCTGGACCGATTTTACCTTTCTCTGTCTGTTAGCTGATGTTATAAGGATTAACCTAAGATACTTTTATTTTATAAAAACATATTTCGCGCTAACGAAGACGGGGGCACAGCTAGTTTAAAAAATATATTTCGTAATTCACAAAAGCGGTCTTACTCCTTTTAAAAAGATTGTGTCAGCGATCCATATTTTTTATCTTGTGTAATACAATATTTTCCCAGCCAGAGATCTTGTGAGACTAATAAAAGAATTCTTCAAACGTCACAAAGAATTTCGCAAGACGCCAACATATCTAATTGGTCAGAGTTATGGCGGTAAATTGTGTCCGAGATTGGGATATTATTTATATAGGGTTTGTATATATACTATTCATTGGTCTCCTTATATTTTAGATATATAGTAAAACATATTTTCAGGCTATAAAGAATAAACGACTAAAGATGAATTTTAAAGGTATAGGCATCGGAAGCGGGTGGGTCGACCCTAAACAGAGTTCTTTGGTGCAACCGGAATATTTATACAATATGGTAAAACTATATCTAAATACTTTAATACAAAAATAATGTATAATATTTATAGAGAATTTCTCTTTATAATTCAAGGGTGTGATTGACTTATCAACTTTTATAAAGTCAAAAAAGATTACGAGGCAAATGAGTGACTTGATTGATGTTAAAGAATACAGCACAGCTGGAAGGTTTTCCACTATATTATTTAATATGTTGAATGTTGAAGCCGCAATGGATGTTAACTTTAACAATATCAACCAAGAGAGTCCTTATCCAGCGTTATATGAATTGGCGGTGAAAATAAATAAGTATGTTAAACCAACTCTCAAGGAAGTGGATCAGAATTTGGAATGGAATTTCATTTCGGATGATGTTTTTCAATATTTTAACGAAAGCTTTCTTGTGCCGTCCAATAAATACTGTAAGTTTTGTTTAATTAAGTTGTTTATTATAGTGCTTGCCGTAAAGTAACAAAGGGAGAATTGACTTAGAGAAGTTTTGATGATTTTTTTTCTTATAAAATCAAATAGTACAAACCTGAACCTGTAGGTAGAGACCTACAGTAAATAGTCTTAATATTTTGTTCAAATCCAAACGACTTTTCTAGCACAAATCTGTTCCCATAACGCAGAAAAACCTCCCACATATTCAGTAATCTGTGTTAATCTCCTCGTCCTTCCTTTTGTCAAAATGTTACGATCGACCATAAATTTTATATAACCAAGTAAAACCAATTAAAATTAATAATTTCTTATTTTCCAGTAGAAACTCTTTTAAATCATACCAATCTTGAGATCGCTGTTTATAATGGAAATTTAGACGTTGTTACTCCTCTTGCTGGTAAGTTTTAACTTTGAAAGTCTAAGAAAAACGTGTACATTATACATGTACATAAAGGTATTAAGGATTTTTGTTTTCAAATATAACGTAATCTAGTTAAGCAAGTGTTGGTGTTATTTTTAAGCTAAACGTAATAGACAGATGTGTATTGTAATTAAACACTATAGTTTGGTAGCATTTTTTGTAATCATTTATAATATATGGTGTATCAAATGTAGGTGCAACAAATTGGGTACACGCGCTGAAGTGGCCAGGAGCACGTGAATTGATGAAGGCGAAGAGAATTCAAATTAGGGGTTACAAAAATGGTTTTTACAAGGCTGCCAGACAACTTAGCCTTTGGTCAGTTTTTGGTTCCGGACACTGGGTAAGTGGAATATTTATTTTAAATCATACATACATACATATTGTCTTGCCATGCTCCTGGAAGGATATGTAGAGATCAGACTTCCACTTATTAATACTAACATACTTCTTTCGCTTCTTCTACTTTTATAAGTCCCTTCATGGACCCTGTCGGTTCCTTGTGCTTTTGACTTGTTCCTTCTTCAAAACATTCTCAATTTGATCGAGAAACCTTCGTCCAGGGCTTCCTCTGCCCATCCACACATCCCTTATATATTCGACTTGTCAATATTGTTTCATTCATCCTTTCTACCAGACCAAACCATCTAAACAACAATATTTTATTAGATGTTACTATAATAAAAACATTCTCTTAGGTACCAGAGGATAATCCTGTAGCAATGGAAGACATCTTGGAATATCTGATGAACGCCGAAAACAGACAGTTAACAAAAATGAAATAATGGTCTTGAAATTGTAATAAAAAAATATATCACTATTTTAACACATTCACTTTCAAAACAAAGTTTATTCGCCGCAAACCTGTCTTTACTGGTTATTACACCACGAATCCGAGTGGGAGGCACTATGGATCGGCCCCACTCGGATCCGAGTGATGAGCAGTGAATAAAATGAAACTTTCATTATTTTAAATAAAACCAATGCATACAATTTCAAAGGTATAATTTCTTTTCATATAAAGTTATTTACAGAAAAAAAAATGTAAAAATTATTAACAAACATGTCTGAAGCACCTTAAGCATCAAATCTGTATAACAAATTAACAAATGATATTGAATTGTAAGATAAATTATATTTTGAAAAAAATAAGTTCGTTAGTTTGTTTGTAGATAATTCATTGGTAATTAAATAATAATTATTAAAAAAATATCTTTTCAATTTCATATAAAATATATAATTGGAGGGGAAAACCAGTACATTTCGTTAGTATAATTATAATAAAAGAAAATATTTATAATAAAAATTCAAATATATTTAATTCTCGTTGTATGCTCATTATAGGTTTTATTAATTATAAAATTAACTAATTTTAATCAGCTCAATAAACGAAGCTAAAATACAAGTCAACGTCAAACATAAAATTTAACAGAGTCAACAGTCAGTCAATCGTCAGTCAAAGGTCAGAGTGATGTAAATATTACGTCATTCTGACTTCCGTGAAGCAATTGTCACAGACTCGTACCGGCTTGGTGTTTCCTGCGAGGGCGACCGTTTTTTCACTGCACGACCCGCAGAATATATGACCACATCTCCTGCAGTGATGCTGCAATAGTTATGACAAACTTTAATGGAATATTCATTTACATCTCGTCAACTTTAAACCAATACCATTCCATCACTTGTGTATGATGTTAGGACTATTTTGGTACCATACTTAAAATAAGGCTTCAAAGGTTCCTGAACCACATGACAGACCCAGCCGTGTATTTATATAATAATTTAATCTTACTTTTCTCCTGGCGATAGTGAATTCCTTGGCACAAGCCGCACAAGCGACGGCGTCCTTATCGCTCGTCCAGTTCGGTGCATCATCAGAACTCCTGGCTTCCTTCTCCAATAGTTCCGCTAATTGTAATTTATTTTCGCTCAAAGTAGCCCCGACTTCCTCCAGAGTTTTTTGGGCTTCACTGTACTGAACCTTCAATTGGTGCTGTTCTTCCTGCAATGCCATGTATTTCTGGAAAATACGATTATTAATATTACTTTGGATTGATCAACTTAACCTCTCTGATGTTATGTAGTTACCTGTCCTATAGATTTAAGAGATTCTATTTCGTGTGTGAGCACTGATATTTTGTCTCTATCCCGTACCATTGATTCCTGGAAACACCAAAAGATTTATATTAAAATAATAGGAGATATATTTTTCAATATAACAAATAAATAAAAAATAAATATATTTAAATTTATGTTAAAGGAGTAAAAAAAAATAAATAAGTTAAACAATTTATTATTTGACCTACTGAAAGATATTAAGTGTCAGAAAACTATTTCTAGTGTTCTTTGCATACATTGTAAGGAGTATTTTTTTTTATGAAATCAATTTGCGTTCGAATTTATCACTAACTAATCTCAGAATAAGTTTGCAAAACATTCTTTCAATAAAACATGAATTTTCGATCAACAAGCTATCGAAATATCGAACTTTCCTACTTAGGCTCATTAAAAACATAGTGTGTAAAACTTCTGATAGACTGATGGCGATCAGACATGATTTTTCTATAATCACAATACATACTGTAATATAGTACGTACATTAAAATTGAACTGAAAAAAATATAAATGAACTGTATGTAAATCAGATTGATTAAAGAAACTAAAAAATACTAAAGAAAAATTATCCGCCCGAAGATTAAAACTCATCCAACACCAGTGGTTTTCCATTCAAATTAATAACAAACTTCCATAACATGTTCCAACCTGTAAAGAAACCCTCCACTCCCTCTCAATCCTGAGATCTCCCTCCGCCCCCACTGCTCTTATCTCCGCCGTGGTCGCCTTCTGTCCCAGAGACCTCGCCGTCTCTTCTAGACTCTTACGAGACGTTTTATCTTCCTGTAACCTATCACTTGGTTGTATAGTTTGTATAGTTTTTATGTATAAAAATCTATTAAAAATGTTTGTCCCGATGTCACATAGTGCAATGGAATCCACGTTGTAAGATTATTGTCTTTTGTATTTAAAATATCATGAAAATTATATAAGATATAAGTTATAAGTAAGTTAAGTAAATCAAACAAAATTTTAATAATTATATTTAATTGTAACAATTTGACAACTCATTAAATATCCAAAGATTTTTCAAACTATTTTATAATTGTAAAAAAAATAGTATTTTATTTAAATAATTAATATTATTAATAATATTACATTAAAATATATATTGTTAGTAAGCTGTCTAATGTAAGGTCAGGTGATAATGGCAAACCTACACAACAAATATAAAAATAAATAAATATGGTTGTATAAATAAAATACTTTATTAATGATATAATTTATTATCAAGGCTTTACATTTTACGCTTTAATTACAAAAAATTTAAAATAAAACGACATTATTTTGATACATCTATAACATGCCAATAAAATAATTTAATATTACATGACGAGATCTATTGAAATATAATTAAACAATTATTTATGAATTTAATAATAATAATACAGATAATTAATATGTTTACTAAAATTGTTATTAATACAATTCTATTATTATTATTATAACGATCTAGCACAGTTAAAGCTATAAAATACATTTTGTTACACTTAAACGAAACCTAACAAATTATTAACAGATATTAAACCACAGCTATAAGCTAAGCAACAATAGCGCCTCGCCACTCTTGTGGTTATTTATTAAAATATATTAATATCAAAATATTTTCATTGTGGGGGTTTGCCAATATCGTATTAAGATCGTTAGCAAGCGGTGCAACGCTCACACCAAGTGCGTCTATTGATATGTCAAGCAAAATGATTTTTTTTTAATAGGGTATTTGACTGTTTATTTTTTTTATATTTGGATTCCGGCATTGGTTCACCGCTTTGGTATCTAGCATTTTAATCTTTTTTCTTTTTAACGATTTGGATTCCAGCATTTTGATCCACACTTTTGGTGTCTAGCATTTTAATCATTACAATTTGATAATGTCACTTTATTATATTATAAATAAATGTGTAAAAACTTTGGATGAAAAAAAAATGTTTTGAATTTCGAACGTAAGTCAAATACCCCATTATATGTAAGATCTATGCACCGATAGTCGCGATCTAGGCGTATCTTAATGAAATGCAACCTACTTCTCATCGAGCTGATGTATCGTGCTGCCCATTGACTCAGTCTTTGCTTCCAATTTGGATATTAGCTCTGTTTTATGTTTCAAGGAACTTTCGCATTCCTAAAACAAAGCCTTCGTTTAGCTCACTCTGGTCTTGTTAGTACATTCATGTTAGTTTGGTTAGTTCATTAAATTTTAATTTTCCACAATATTGTCAAATATAATAATAGGGTAATTCCCTATTCTAAATATTAAATTCTAAGGATATTTGAGGTTTAAAATTGAATAGTCTAGTGATTAACATTTTTATCGGTGTGCTTTCTAAACGGCGGTATTTCTTGTAAATTAATCTTTTTATTCGGCGGCCCCTCGTCCTTCGATTTGGGAGCCTTTTGGGTGGTGTGCGCTTTGAGGTCTAATCTATCGCTAGTCGGTGATTTGAGGGCTTTGACAAGATCGTGATCCGGTCCGAGGAAGTGGTTATACTTTTCGAGGTTGTGAAGTATTTTGCCAATTTGCTCCGCCTTCCCCTGAAGCCTTGACACCATTTCGCCTTTCTGTGTCAGTTCCATCTCGCATTCCTTCCGTACGCAATGCATTACCAATATAATATTAGTTAAGCTCGTTAGTGAAAGCAATACTCGTTTTAGAAGGTTGAAGAAAACTTAATACATATATAATCCCAATATTTGCTATGCTACGTCTAAAGGGCGTCCAGGAAGGAGCAAAATCAGCCAAAACAATAATAAATAACAAAACGCACTTATTGTGTTATGAATACAGCATGGGCGTGTAATGGTCACCCACGTCAAATAAAGACCTTCGAGGGTCGATGACCTCGTAAAATTAAAATTTGTAACCAGTAAGTGTGAGAATAAAACGGCAAAAAATATTAACGGTGTAATGAAATTAAAATAAAATCTAATAGAAAACGTTTTTCAAGGCTATTTTTATTTCTGTTTCAAAACAAAATTGCAAAAGGTATTCTTAAAATGGCGTCAGGGCGAAAGGGCAGCAAGGTCAAGGTTGAAGGGTATTCCAAAAATGCATAGAACTTTAACAGTAATTTCGGCTCACCTGCAATTTTTTGTACATTTCTAGGTTTATCAGTTTAATGTCATCCAACTGACGTCTCAATGATATTATGGTGTCCTGTTTGTCGTGGATGTCCTTTTCCAGTAACTTCATAGCAACCTCCATTTCAGCTTTTAGAGATATCTATAAAGTATAGTATTTTTTAAGGTTATATTTTTTTAATTTAAAAATTAAAAGTTTTTGTCACAGACAATGGTAAATAACAATATACCGTTACAAAGAAGATTTTACGTAACACAGTTTTGAAAAAAAAAACTAAAATTTGATTTATTTGACACAAAAAATATGTAAAAAAAAATCATATAAATAACAAATAAATACCTGCAAATCCAACTCCTTCTGAAGCTCAATATTCTTCTTTCTTTCTTCTTCCAAACTCTTACACAATTCAGATTCTTTCTCACTCTTACATCTGTCTGACGTGTTGCTCTTGATGCTTCTCTTTTCCTAAAAGATAGAAACGAAATTTTCAAGATAACAACTTTATTTACCTTCATTAATGTATAAATCATTAATATCATTAATTATTATAATGTGTTAATTATTAATGATATCATAATTGATATTGTCCTACACATAATTAATAGTTCGAGGAACATTATTATGTACATTTATGATGATGTCACAATTGTAAGATACATTGTTTATTTGTAAACACTGGGCTTTATATACATACTTACATACATGTATATATATTGTTATACTATATAATGTATAAGTACCGCCAAAAGCGGTAATAAGTGACTTTAAGTGATATGTCAACACATTTATAGCAGCACCAAATTAAGAATTAATAAAAAAAGTAGTACACTAAGTATAAACTTGTCTAGATAAGAATAGCACAGCGACAATGCGATCACAGACACGTAACACTTGATAAGAACAAGAAATAAATATTAACAAACATAAATACAAATAAAACTCTCACCTCCTCTTCGGATTGTATTTCTGTAACTTTCATCCTGCTATCCTTAGTTATATCCTGACCTAAACAAAAAAAAATACACATCAAAAACACACTCAAAACTTATTATTCCGACCTAAACCAAAAAAAAACACTTCGAAAACGCACACAAAACGAATTATCCTGACCCGAACAAAAAAATACACTTCAAAAACACATACAAATCTAACGCTATTCTGACGTAAACAAAAAATACACATCAAAAATAGACAAAAGTATAAACGCACTACTAAAATAACTCACATGTCCTCCAATTTATTTTGCTTTTGGATGTTGAATTACCCATTATTATAACTGTATATTGATAACTGTTTTTAAGACACGTGCGTCCACACCGGCATGTTAATACTAACTGCGATAGTTTACAAAGGTGTCTACTGCCTGTTGAGTCACAATCTTATCTAATATTGTGATGCCCGTCCTTACATTGGGACTATCTATTATTGCGAAGTCGTCCTACTTCAGTTTAACTTATTTAACACTAAACCTACCGACAATTCTTGTATACCTGTTCCTACCGCACGCCGTCAAATTGACCGCTAATTAAAAGTTATTTTATTATATAACGCAGGTAATAATGGAAATAACTAAAAGTAAAGAGTGTAGAAAATATTATATGCATATTCTAAGAATTGTTATGTAGTTTGATAACGATATTATAATGTTTAAAAATGTGTAAGTTTTACAAAAGTTTGAGAACGGTCAATTTGACCGGTAGTTGGTAGGTAAAAAAAATAAGTAGAAAAAAAATCCTATATAATATATTATTAATGCAATAAATATACGAATATTGTTAGATTTTGGTTACAAATTTATATTTAACCTGATAGAATGGTTATAGAATATAGAATGGAATTTTTATATAAAGTAAAATAATGTTGCATGTTATGTAATGTATTCTTTGTATTTTTGCTGACAGAGCGCCATTGATTATATGGGAGTCAGCTACTTAATAAAGATTTTATATATATATATATCTTTTTTGAGCTGAATATTTCTCTTCACATTTATATTTTAATGTAGCTGCTGGATAAATACTGAGATAAAATTAATTGACACATAATTCTTGAAATTTAAATCTTTAATGAAATTATAAATATATAATTTCTTATCGTTTTTCAATTTGTTAGAATCTTATGAACAGTTCATAAAAATAGATACCTAGAGCGACAGTGACGTAATGAGATTGCAAAATATAAATAAAAAAAATCGTAATCAAAAGAACGAAACAGTTAAAACGGGACAAGAATGTACACACTTTTATTGAAACAACAATAATAATAATAATAATAATAGTATAATAAAAATAACTTCGCTAAGACATGTATAGACATAAATAAAAGTGTCTTTAATTCCAAATTAATAGCTTTTACTTATCTACACAAAAAAAAACCAGTTTTAATATTTTTTTTGTAAACATATTCAGGCTAATCTCTGAAACGGCTAGACCGATTTTAACAGGACTTTTACTGGCAGATAGCTGATATTATAAGGACTAACTTAGGCTACTTTTATTTAAAAAACATATTCCGCGCGAACTATTGAAAATAAACGATTAAGATACCTACCTAAAGCATGTTTCAGCTGGTTGTTCTCTTCGACTAAAGTGATCATGGTATTCTTGGAGATCGCCAGGTCTTCCTTCATTAACGCGTTAGTTGTGGTCAAACTTTCAACTTTAGATTGTAAGTTAGTAACTGTGGCACTGTAACAAATTATATTTTACATTATATTACCTAGTGATAACTTCATAACAACCAATTAATGTATTAGATTTTATCCTAACAACCGATCAATGTATTCGATTTTTTCCTAACAACCAATCAATGGATTAGATCTTTTCCTAACAACTAATCAGTGTATTAGATCTTATCCTAACAACCAATCAATGTATTCGATTTTTTCCTAACAACCAATCAGTGTATTAGATTTTTTCCTAACAACCAATCAATGTATTCGATTTTTTCCTAACAACCAATCAATGCATTAGATCTTTTCCTAACAACCAATCAATGGATTAGATCTTATCCTAACAACCAATCAATGTATTCGATTTTTTCCTAACAACCAATCAGTGTATTAGATTTTTTCCTAACAACCAATCAATGTATTCGATTTTTTCCTAACAACCAATCAGTGTATTAGATTTTTTCCTAACAACCAATCAATGTATTAGATTTTTTCCTAACAACCAATCAATGTATTCGATTTTTTTCTAACAACCAATCAATGGATTAGATCTTTTCCTAACAACCAATCAATGGATTAGATTTTTTCCTAACAACTGATCAATAGATTAGATCTTTTCCTAACAACCAATCAATGGATTAGATTTTTTTCTAACAACCGATCAATAGATTAGATTTTTTCCTAACAACCAATTAATGGATTAGATCTTTTCCTAACAACCAATCAATGTATTAGATTTTTTCCTAACAACCAATCAATGGATTAGATCTTTTCCTAACAACTAATCAATGGATTAGATCTTATCCTAACAACCAATCAATGTATTCGATTTTTTCCTAACAACCAATCAGTGTATTAGATTTTTTCCTAACAACCAATCAATGTATTAGATTTTTTCCTAACAACCAATCAATGTATTCGATTTTTTTCTAACAACCAATCAATGGATTAGATCTTTTCCTAACAACCAATCAATGGATTAGATTTTTTCCTAACAACTGATCAATAGATTAGATCTTTTCCTAACAACCAATCAATGGATTAGATTTTTTCCTAACAACCAATCAATGGATTAGATATTTTCCTAACAACCAATCAATGGATTAGATTTTTTCCTAACAACCGATCAATGTATTAGATCTTCTCCTAACAACCGATCAATAGATTAGATTTTTTCCTAACAACCAATTAATGGATTAGATCTTTTCCTAACAACCAATTAATGGATTAGATCTTTTCCTAACAACCAATCAATGGATTAGATTTTTTCCTAACAACCAATCAATGGATTAGATCTTTTCCTAACAACTAATCAATGGATTAGATTTTTTCCTAACAACCAATCAATGGATTAGATCTTTTCCTAACAACCAATCAATGGATTAGATTTTTTCCTAATAAGAAATCAATGGATTAGATCTTTTTCTAACAACCAATCTTTGGACTATATTTTTTCCTATCAACCGATCAGTGGATTCGTTTTTTTAACAATCAATCAATGGATTCGATTTTTTTAACAATCAATCAATCAATGGATTCGTTTTTAACAAACAATCAATGGATTCGACTTTTATCAATGAATTATATTTATTTCCAGTTAAATTCGCCTAGATTTTTCACTTTTTAAATCCAATATTGATGGTATAATATGATATTTTGTGTTAATTTTCATAATTCTTAGTAGCAATTTCTACAATTGCTCTGTACTAATGAGATTTATATATTAATAGCATTCCTATACTAAGATTCTTCTTTGTCATTGAAGAGGATGAACTAATTGGATATCCAGTTATAATGTTCAAGTTTGCGAAGTAAACTAATATTTTAATTATTTGTAAACAAATATTCTAACAAACAACAAAACTAATTAATGATATAGACATAGATATACTGAAATAACAAGCGAGATATACCACTGTGAACAAACAATACTTACTTGAGATGTCTGTTCAGTTCTTCAATATAATTCTTTTGATCCAGCATTGTGTTGATGTGGCGTTGCTTAGGTTCGTTATTACCATTTCCGTGGGCGGTTAAGTCATTGGAAGAATTGCTACCACGAAGGTACAACGAGAAATCTATAACTCCCTGCTGACTGTCCAGATCTTCTTCCTAAAAGGAATCTACGGTTTGTGAATGATCCATGGATAATATTGGCGATGGATTATGAACTTACTTTGACACATAAATTGCAATCAACAACATTAAGACCAACGAGTAGACCGGTTATGATAACGGCTTCCTCGTTTAACATTAAGGCGTGAGGTTCAAAGTATTCTTCGAGTGTTTCTTCTCGATTTTCGAGTAAAATTCTCAAATAATCAGCGAGACGTTTCTGCATGAGAGCAAGACGTAACCAGGCCCTGGCTCGTCCCATTGCTGTCCTGATAGGGGCAAAAAAATACCTGTATTTTATGAATAACTGATACGAAAAGTTTGTATGAAAAATTTGCGAAATCTTTGGAAGAATAAATTTTTATAGCGAATTCTCTTTCAATTTGAAAATAATAATACAGATTTTTAATATTTTTAAGTGATAACGAAAACTTCTACTACAACTAAAAGAAATGATTACATAATATGTGACATCTTTTTATTTATACTTCTTTTGTATATAATATTACTTACTTGACGGTCGGCAAATCCCTGATACTGGCTGTGATGTCAGCTGCTTCGGGAGAATACTTTTCGACCATTTGAAGAATATCCCACAATTCTTTTTTGGGACCGAGTAGACCCTAAAAGTGTATAGTGTTTATTTTGCGTGGTCGAAAGTTAAAGTAAAAAGTGTGCTGCTAGATGTACCTACCTTTTTAGGTTTGAGTCCATGTCGCATGACATGCTCGAGAACAATGAAGAAGTGATGTAACGGCAAATGGTCACTGTCGAGCATCCGGCCATAGCGAAGCGATTGTTCAATTAGTTCTTTCACAATCAGCTTTGAAATATTTACTAGATTGCTGCGTTCTATTACAACGGGATCTCGAGCTACAATAATACGTATTGAAATATAATAAAAGTAGTAAGTAACATCCGTTAGTTTATCATTTTAACCGGTTAAGTGGACCACCTTATAATATTACACAATCGAAAAGCAAAGTCGACAGAAATAGCGATATGTAGACTAAAGATGGACGACTGTCGTTACTAGAACTAAAAACATAAAACTTATTACAAGATAAATATTACCCATCAGGGAGTGCATGGGATCGTCGGGAGACGTAATAGCACCGTTGTCTGATTGACGAGTGTAAGAATCCTGCATTTCTAAATCGTGCAGTTCCTTTAAACACAGCCACTCTCCGTCGACTGACACGCGAAAATTACACAAATAAATCGTATCCTGCGCGCCGGCCATTTCGGCATCGGAATTATCGTCTTGTATTCCAGATGTAATGCTTAGCTCCGGCAAGGGATCCACCCCACGCACCGCGGTTAAAGAACGCATAATAAATTAGCAAAAAAACTATGAAGCGAAACAACAAATACACGAGTGAAAATCTTGATTATTTTTCCATAAACATTTCGAGTTTGGTCGAATTAAATTAACCGAATATACCAAGTAGTATCACTTCTTTTCTATTCTATACAATGATCACAGCACAAGAATATTTAGTATTTTGGTCGTGTGAGAGCACCTCGAAGGACAATGTCACTCAAATGGGTTTTTCCCGTAACTTCAGAGTGCATATTGATTTTCTTGGAAGCATGTGCTAGGGGAGAAAATCAATACTTCCATACAGTGCTGCCACCTCTCGCAACAAATAAATAACTTATGCGCAGTTTTGCAAATATTTAGAGCTACAAACACTGTCTAACTAAGTATTAGTATTGCAATATTTAATACTTTTATACGTACTTATATTATATGAAACTTTAAAATCTGACACAACTTTCATGATGGCATCTGTAAAAAACAACGAGCTGGGGTTTTTTTTAATATCACATATATTTGGACGCGTCAATCTTTGATACTATTAGGCGTTTTTCATTTATGATTTTTTTTATTAGTCCAATTCCAGAAAATATAGGATCTAAGAAAACTTATAATATTCCATGACGTTGCTCATTTTAAACTAATGTTCCAAAAGCGTACGGACGGACGGGATGACGGATAACAGTTAGTAATATATAGAATGTTTCATAATATATAATTAATTCTTAAAAAGAGTCGATGTATACAACTCAAAATCGTCAACTAAATAAATCAGGGATACCGCTTTAGGTCGGCTAACGAGATACATTAAAATGATAAATACATTTGAGTTTTTTAATTGTCTAAAATCGTATTTTTTTAAGCAATTTGTATAACAATAATATATTGCATTATGGTTAGAAAAAAAACAACACGCTTTTAGATAAGGCTACGTACTTAAAAATTTAAGGATGTGAAAAAAAAATGGTTAAAAATTCACCATAAGCACTATTCAAAAGACAACTTTCGTAAGTTTAAATCTCAGTACTTATAGAAACCTAACTTCTAATTTAGTTGTAATAAGGATCACAATGTGTTAAACCAATGAGGGCGGCGGTGACAATTAAATTAAGTGATACAATAAAATATTCAAAACTCTTTACCCCAAAAGTATTCCACGTAAAATATGTTAATTAATTGGGTCATGTAACATTACATTTATTGAAAGCTTTAAATAACTTTACAGATAAAATAAACATAAATTGTTTATGAGGAGGAACACAAACCTTCTTTGTCACATGTCGTTATAAATAGAAAGAAAATGTGTCAACATTACAATAAAAAAATATATATGGGTTGCTGCTGTGGTATATATGTGTATTTTTTTTCATGTTTAATAAAAATTAAACAAAATGGTGACCTACTTTATTTCTCACTCATTTCTATATCGTAATATGAATTTGGTACTAATATTTTAGGTCTATTAAATTCATTATAAATTTTAAGTAAATGAATAGAATGAAAAAATTATTTACATGGGTCGGATTTGAAACTTAAGACCATTGGGATGGCAGAATTAATTAAAATTAATTTGTTATCATATTGTACTTATCTAATGTTAACCGTCATTAAAATGGGCTTCGACTGGTTATTCACTATAGTAGTACAAAATATATCTACGCAATTTACAAAAAGCTTAAGATTTGTTTTAAACTTTAAATCATTTTAACATACAAGTGGAATAAATTTAGAAATCAGAATTTGTGTATAAATAGTTTATTAACGGACTAACAAACTTTACTTAAAGTTCATACATTAAAACCATGCCACAGTGAGGTACTAACGTCTCTAAAGAAAGGTAAAGAAAGTAAAAGTGCATAGTTTAGCTTTAATAACGAACCTTTAAACAAATAGATATTAATTATATATTTGTTGAGAATGATGGTAAAAAACCTTTGCAACTGTGAACAAGGAAGGACAAGATTGTTCTATGATATGTGCAATACATTGGATTAAAAATATATTAACATCCTTTATATCACATAAACATATTTACATTCTAAGTTACTGATTTACATATAGTTTGTTTTGATTCTGTTATTTATTAATATTTAGCATTTCTAAGTTTTTAGAGAAAACAAAGTTCAAGTGTGGCTAAAGCATTGTTTAAAATTAAACATAAGCTACTTACACTTTGTTTTGTAATAGTAGGACTTCTCCGGTCTGGATAACAACAGTTCCGGCCATTTATCCTCTCTACTGGATGATATTGAAGGGGATCTATCAGCAAATTGCGATCTCACTGATGTAGTAGATGTAGCTGGGGACAGTTCAGCTTGTTTATCTTGAGAGGACGCCATCACTATTATCTATTATGTATATTTATTCTTTGAAACATATTTTTCAAATAACTTTTTTCACTTGACGTGTCACATATCAATTATTAATTTGTATATTGTCATTAGGACAATATGTAATCAGTAATGTCATTTTAAAGACAGTGACAGTGACTGCTATAATGCATTTATAAAGGCTGTTTTAACTTTACTTTAAACAAAATATATTTTATATATTTTTTTCCAAACGAATATTAAATTAATTATATAATTAGAAACGGTTTTTATTGAACTATAAGAATTACCCTCCGGAGTGCCATTACTACTGAGTAATTGGATTTTTCTTTAATATAAGTAACAAAAGTTTTTCGCATCAAAATACACCTAAGTCTGTTTTTACACGGTTTTAACCCTTAATTTGATAATGTATGCCCCAACATACATCAACTTTAAAAAAATATTTTGTATTAGAAAATACATTAATAACATAAAATTATATTTTTATCACCTTGCAACTTAAACAACTTTTAGTAGAAAATATAAAACAGGCATCTGGTATCACTAGTTTTGACATTAGTTGACGAAAATGGCGTACCGGCGGCCGTCAGCTGTTCTCTCCAAGGTATTTATATAATTTTATTGATTATTACCCAGTTTGGGAAAAGTTTCACGACTGAATCCTATGCTTGATATCATGATTATATAATTTGTCTAATAAGTTTGCAGTTCTAACTTCTAACATTGGTGTTATTTTGGATATTAACATGATGTATGCTGTGACATACATTGCCAAGTTTGTAAAAAAATACCCCTATTTAATTTGTATGTCAGGGCATACATTGCCAATTTTTTGCTTTTTTGCTTTTTTGCTTTTTTTGCTTTGCTTAGTTTGTATATGAGCATTTTTTTCTTTGTCTGCAGCAAAAGCTTGAAACTCGTGGTGGTAGAATTTTAGCGCTTGTCCCTGCTCAAAATGCACCCTCTGATGATAGTGAACATTCTGATATTGAAGACGAAATACGTGTGCACACACCGCTTTTCATGTCCAGCTCCTCTGCACCCTCAATTGATAGCTCTTTAGAAAGACTTAATCTTCTAGATGATGAAGACCCCACCAGCGAAAATGTTCGCCTTACACCAATTTTCCAAAATGTTTATTCAAGCCCATATCTAGAACCAAATTGTAGTCAAGTACCAGTACTGAGTGATACTCCCTCATTTTCCGCAACACCTGCAACCCCTGCTACTTCTGCAACTGCTACACTAATTGCACCTAATGCACCCCCTGGTTTGGTAACACCTAGCATGTCGACGAATGCCTCCTCCAATAATTGGAAAAAAGCTGGCTTTCGACATGTGGCTTCTATAGAAGAGGAATCGGAACCTGTCGGGAGCGTCACAGTCCTAACTCCCCTGGAGTATTTCTACAAGTTTTTTTCCCCAGATATTTTGACAGATATTGTCGAACAAACATATACGTATGCAATATCTCAAACTGGACGTACTCTGGGTTTGACTGAAGACGAATTACGGGATTTTTAGGGATTCATATCATTATGGGTGTTGTAAGCATGCCGTCTTATACTGATTATTGGAGTTTGCGATATAGATACAGACTTGTGGCTGATTTGATGCCACTAAAACGTTATCAACAAATACGTCGTTTTTTACATTTTGTTGACAACTATGTACAAGATTCTGACAGATACTATAAAGTTAAGCCGTTAGTGCAAAATGTAAGAGACAATTGTTTAGCTCAAGAAAATGAAAGGAGATTCAGCATCGATGAGATGATGATCCCATACAAAGGGACAAAAGCAGAGAAGCGGCGTCAATATATGAAGGACAAACCTAATAAGTGGGGTTTTAAAAAGTACGAAGGTCTAAAAAAATACCAGCGTTCTGAGGGTAGTAACAAAGACACCAGAAAAGAGAACCACAAGCCAGTCCAGTTGAAACGTCACGATTTGACAACGTTGGTCATTTTATGACAATTACCACACAAGGAAGATGCCGTTTGTGTTCAAAACTTACAGTCGTACAATGTATGAAGTGCCAAGTCCGCCTTTGTTTCGTAACTGGCAAAAATTCTCGTAACTGTCAACTAGATTACCATGTGCCTACGTAATTTCTATGTATTTTTTTATAAAAATAAATAATAAATATAATAGTTGTTTTTTTTACATACGTAGTCAGTACCTACAGTAATTGGCAATGTATGCCCCTGCATACAACACATTTACGATTTGTATTCTTGAGTAGTTGGCGGTGTATGTTGTGGCATACATGAGTTTTCAGGAAAACTAAGCTTTACAGATTTTTTTTCAAATTTTTCTATAGTCGTTTTATGTGTATAAATAACATTTCTGATGACAAAATTCAGGTTTTATAGCATTTTATACTTTGCCAAATTAAGGGTTAATATAACGCGGTTTGAAAATAAAATATTTTTAATTTTTTTACACGATTTTATTCCATTTAGCACGATTTAAAATTTTTTGTGCTTAATTTTTTTTGTCAAATTTAATTTCTGCGAAATATGTTCATATCACAAATTTAGGGGAATTCCCTTTTAGTGCATACTGGTCAGAGCAATTGAAATGTGTTAATATTTTGTGAATAATCTATATAAATAATGCTTGTAAAAATAAATATTGTATATGTGATTTATTTAAATAAACATGAGTACTTGTTCTTAAAAAATCCTTGTTTTTCACTAATTTTAACAGGTTTTAGAGATTAGGAACCAATCACCTGTTTTTGCATACGATCAATGTCTTTTTTTACAGGGTTTTTTCTGGAACCAATCTACCGTGTAAAAACAGACTTAGGTGTATATTTATAATTAAAATCTCAATTAAACAAATCTTGGCCTACAATATAATTCTAGAAAATAATGAAAAAAACAATGTAGTATGTTTCTGTTAATCGCTTTATGTACTATTTCGGGACTAAAGTAGCGTTCTGTGGAAAGGATGTGTGGCTAGTGAAACTCAATCCAGCGATTGACACTTCATTAAAAAGTTGTTTTTGTTATGTTTTGAAATACCCTCACTTCGGATGTCAGAAAAATAAAAATAAACATAATGAAGATCAAGCGAAGGTAGTTGCCAAAACACGTGAAGAGGACTCTGAGCGGGCATAGGTGATTTCATGACTAGGATTGGTGAAACTTAGCTGACACATCTGAAAAAACAGGTATGTATCTTTTAAGTTTTAAGCGAAATTTAGTTTAAAAAAATGCCATTCTTATTCATTCATAACTTAAATCAGTGACGAATTATACCTAATGAGTTAACAATTAAAAGTTATCCTGCAGTAATAGTATAAGTATATAAGATGATTATGTTTAAGAGTAAGCTTATGATCAATCAACCACGAAATAGTAAGATATAGTAATAATATGATTATTATTACTATATGTTCAACGTTATAAACCGTTTGGTGTTTTCTTAATTGGCGATAATCTTAACCCGATTTATCACAAAGTTTAAAAACTTTTTTACACCTTACGCATTAGATATAATGCTTTTATAAGCCTTGCAGGTTTCCAACTCCGATGCTGTCTGAGTCTGTTTTTAACGTTTGCACTATCAATAGTGTATGAATAATTCGAATGAAATGAATACACACGATAGTGGAAAACATCGTAGTTGTGACACTAAGAAACGAATAATGTTGATGTGTGCATGAAAAGACCATTTTAAAATAACTCAAGAAAATGGTTCCTACGAGGGTCAAACTGAAAGTTCTTAGAAAATCAAAAACTAAGCATTCTAGCAAGTTATTAGTTTTATTGTAACTTTTCAAAATAGCGTCCATTTACATCAATACATCGCTGCATTCGATGGAACCATTGAGAAAAGCACCTTGCCCACTCGGCCTTAGGGGTCTCTTCGACGGCGTTTTGAAACGCAGCCACTGCTTCTTCGGCGTCTATAAAAGGTTTTCCTCGAAGTTTTTCTTTTATTTTCGGAAATAAATAAAAATCGCAGGGTGCGAGGTCGGGGCTATATGGCGGGTGACCCAGTAATTCCACGTCTGAGATCACCAAATAGTCGATCGTTTGCCTGGCGGTGTGCGACGAGGCATTGTCGTGATGAAGGAGGATCCTGCTGCGAGGTCGTTTCTCTCGAACTTTTTTCAAGACAAGTGGCAAACAATTGTTAGTATACCACTCTGCATTAACCGTTTTCTGATCCTCTAAGACTACTGTGGCGTAATGACCTGTCTTTCCGAAGAACGAGGCCACCATCTTTTTTCCAACACTTCGACCTCTCTTCACTTTAGTTGGCAACTCTTCGGAAGGAAACACCCACTGAGCAGACTGTCTTTTGATTTCCGGATCATAACAGTAAATCCAGCTTTCGTCACCCGTTAGTATGTCGAACCCAGCATTTGAGTCACCTCCGTTAAATTTTTGGATCATTTCTCGGCACCAATCAACACGGCGGAGTTTTTGAGCCTCGGTCAAATTATGCGGTATCCAGCGGGCACAAAGCTTCCTGACCGCTAAATGTTCATGGAGGATTTTGTGCACTTGACTCATACCTATGCCTAGACTTGTCCGAATCTGCTGATAGGTCACTCTTTTGTCAGTCTCTATCATACGCCGCACAACACTGATGTTATCTTCAGTCGTCGCTGTAAAAGGCCGTCCCTCACGCAAATCATCGGTGAGATTAGTTCGACCACGTTTGAATTCATTAAACCAGTTGTAAACTGTGGCACGAGATGGGGCTTCATCGTGAATAGCCAATCGAAGTCTATCATAACTTTATTGTTGACTTAAATGACATCGAAAGTCATAAAAAATCATTGCACGAAAATTTTCTCGGCTTAAATTCATTCTGACGTTCACAGACAATTTTCAATTTGCCGCCAAATCGTAAAACAAATGACAAATGAATGAAATGTACACTCAATAATATTGGTAAAGAGTTCTATTTTCAAAATTTAAACTTTTTTTTTTAATATAATGCTTTTAAGTGGCCAGTTCTAAAAACTTTCAGTTTGGCCCTCGTAGATCAAACAGATTATCAAATTATTAAGTGGAGTTGAGCTCCAATTAACATCATAACGTCGTCACGTTGGCATCGGAGAGGCAAAGTGCCTTGTCTGTATTACCAATAAAAAAATTCATTTGCAAACAGTAATGCAATGACAACTTTAAGAAAAATATAATACAGTCATATTTTATATAAGTACAACTAAATCTTTTTATTTAATTTTCATTCGTTGTATTCGTTGAACGGTTTTTTTATTAATATATAAAAATAAAGAGATAGGGCAAGAGAGAGAGATAATTAGGCAAAAATAATATTAGAAACTTATAAACTTAGAACTATTTACATATTATAACTTATATAAACAAATATACTTGACATAGAGTTATTCATAAATTTATTCCTATTTTTAATTATTGAAACGTATTATCCCTTGTTGTCTCCATTCTTTAAAGAATAATATAATTAATAACTATTTGCTTATATCGCCTACGTCTATATTATGTATGATACAAAACCAATCGACCTTTTTAGTAAAAAAAACATTGGTAAAAAAAAATCGCAGCTGTCTGTTTTCGATGCATTTGTCGTGTGCCAAAAAAATAATAATATATAGACCTTATTACATAATAAAAATACAATGAATTTGGAATATAAGCCAACATTAGAACCTTTAAAGGTATACTTCGTCAATCCCCTTGCACCGGCTTCTCAATTATCAATAGTGAAAATCATGTCTGGATTAGTATTTGGAAATGATCAATCGATTGATCTGACCCTAGTAGTTTACTCTAATGAGGTTAAATCTGCAGAGGCTTTCAGGTTGGAAATAGAATCATGTGCCTTTCCATGCACTGGTTCCATAAAAGTATCTTCTGATTTGCCGTGGT
Organism: Melinaea marsaeus rileyi; assembly: GCA_918358865.1. Lineage (NCBI taxonomy): Eukaryota > Metazoa > Arthropoda > Insecta > Lepidoptera > Nymphalidae > Melinaea > Melinaea marsaeus. Next base: position 21,333,628 of record OU911085.1, read on the forward strand.
AAATATATATTTTTATGAACTAGGATATGTACATTTAATGTTACAATTAATCAATTATGAACTTTCTATTTCTTTTTATAATATAAGAGCTTTTTTAATAAATATTTCTATATATTAACGAGCGTACTTGATAGAAAGTTTTCGCCGTTGCCTATGATCTCTTGCAATACTAGAGGAACGACAAGAGTGTTGCTTGACTTTCAGGAACAGGTAGACACTTTTTTTAAGGCAACCATCGCACTGAAAATACCTCCGTGGGAAGTTCATTCATATTTTAGTAATGCGTGGAAGAAAGTTCCTGTAGAGTCACTCTGTGGATGCAGGGTAATGTGACATTGAAAGACATTGTCCGAAATCAGTTAAAAGAAGCATTCGGAGCATTCTTTATGATAAATACGACAAAAGAAACAAAGATGCGATATCCCTACGCAATACCAAAGGATCCATATTTACAGAGCACCGGCTTTCTAACAATTCGTGCGGCTCGTTATGGCACGCGGTCAAATGGTAGAAGTTGACACTGGGACGATGCGGACCAGAAATGAGAACAGTAAAAGTATTTTTCTCATCAAGATGTGTGGTCGGACCTGAGTCTTATATATTCCGAGCTACTAAAAGCTCGGTATGTCAAGACCAAATACTCCGGTATTTGGCGTAGCATTCATGGGAATGTTGTTAAAAAGCGGTAATACTAACAGACATCCACTTTAGCAATAGTGGCAGGCAGTGGCAGGTGGCGCAGGAACTGGGATCATCAAAAGGGACATAAATCCGCCTTCGAGGGCAAGATTCTAAGAAAGACCGCATCCCTTCTCAATCAGCTGATTTGTAGTTCCAGACGCGTTGGGTCACAGATGTGTGACGCGGACGTCAGACGATCCCAAAGGGTCGTCTAGTTTGACCTGGTACTTTTGGGGATGTGCCGTCAACAGGAGATCCAATAAATGGGAAAAGAGAGACGCGTAATCGTCTTAACCATTAGCTACAATTTAAGTGGCCAAGGACTATGATTTTAGCAAACAGCATTAATAAGAATATGTCACCAATAGCGGCATAAACTTAGCCCAGGAGACGAACCGTCTCTGCATTGCCACTACGGAACCTGTAGATACATGCGAAAATTCTGACTTGATCCATGTACATGGGCAGCCATAGTATTAAAAGGTTTCAACTCAAAATTGTCAGGGCGGCGATAGCAGTTTACAACAAAATCCTTAGAGCGATTTAAAAAAAATCCCACTATTAACAATCGAACTAAACAACAAAAAAAAAATGTATTGGGGTCCATCAGTTTTTAATTGGGCAGCGTAAATTGGTTCTTTTCTCCCTGTTCAATTAATAATTAATAAAATAATAATTAAGTTTTGCTAAATACATGCGTTTTGTATGAACCTCATGGATGTTACAACTCGACGAAATTGCTTTTTCCTATCTGGTATAGCTAGCTACCTACATGTCTTCTATTTTGGATACACTTACTTTATTCTCTAGGTACTAAAGCTCCCAAATTAAAAGTGTATGTTATGATAATTTCCAAAAAAATTCCTTTCAGTGTTTCAGATGGTGATGTATTCTGTTATATAAGCAATTTTAAAAATCCTAACTCTTTTGATTGTGGTAAAGAATCAATTTACGATGAATTCGACGCTGTATATCTTACAATAAAATTAGCAAATAATTTGAGATGGATAGACAATAAAGGATCGGCGGTGTTAGAAACAGTTAAAAGAGCCCATTTCGAAGAGAAGACGGCTGACAAGAAAATTGTTTCTAAGAATGAAGCTAAACCCATTTTTATAACGGATGGTTTAGTATCAACCCACATTATTAAAACATTGTCTACAAATTTACCTAACGACATATTTTTCTACCCAGCGCCTCTGACAGCAATCGCTAAGACCATATTAAGTGATTACCTAAATGTATGTGATTTAAAAATATTTGTAATATAATTAAGTTATTTAGAAATTATCTTCGAAATGTTGACTAAGGTTCCCTGCAAATACATTAATGAGATTTTTGTCTGGGCCGCAAATGATCAAGCATTTCACATTGAAATAGAAAGGCCTTTAATTATCGATGACACCGTCGATTCAAAGTCAAAGTGCGATTGGAATATGGTCGGAGAAGATTTATTAAAATCATTTCATTTGGATTCAACTCAATTGAGCGCTTCCTGGTTGAGAAAAGAATTTATAGATAAAGTATGTATATTTATATATATATTTATTCGTTGCAAATAAAGAACTTAATTGAAAAATCTCTCATTGAAATTATAAGCATCTAATTAGTTATAAATTTCTATAGTATTCATATTATATATTGCATTAAGTGGATTCCATTCAATAAGTTTTAGGCATTAGGCAATTATTCTGCAAGATATTCACATTAATTTCTGTGTAGGTAACGTCATCAGCGTTGAAGAATCCTTATGGATGTATTTATAAAGCGGCGGAGTTTACTAAAACCTTAAGAGATGTTTGGCGAACGCGTGCTCACGACGACGATACAGAAGTGTTCAGGAACGTTGGATGCATTAGTGATGGCTCATTTGGGACTATTAAAGGTAAAACTCATTACAATTTAATTTAAATTAATTTGATTCCATTTATTTTAATAGTCAATTTATAATAATAAAGTAAACGAGAATGATTTAGCAAAAAATTTTACACTTCTTTTAAGTTAGAATCTGTTTCCGGTCAATGATTGTGTGCATTACACTTTATAGGATATCCGTATATTCTGCCAGTAATATTTAGGAGCAAAGGCGTTTGGACCGTAAACAATATCTTTGAAGACAATACTCATCTCAAACAGGAGATTAAAAGAATGAACAAGACAGTCAAACAGTATCATGAAAAGGTGTGGTTTTGTAGATTTTATTTTTAATATTGTAAGAAATATAGTTGTATATTTTTATATCAACAACGAAATTAAATTCTCGTATAATAGATATTACGAAGTCATTAATATTAATGTATTTATAATTAAGGCATAATTTATCTTATCGAATTATTGATTATTTTCACGTTTTATTTGACTATATTGAAGATATAGATATAATATTATAATGAAATTATTAGGTCTACAACTTTGCTCCCGCTGTTTTCCAGAAGATGGCGCTAGTAGCCAGTAATAGTTCAAATAAATAAATCACAGTTGTTTTCCATCAGTTTTGACATCTATAAATATAACCTTAAATCGATATTAGTTATTTTTTGTTTGCGTCATATAGTTACACTTAATTAAATATGTCAACTTATAAACTGAATTCACGTCATTTGCAGGAGATTTTACTTTTCCATTTCAACATGAAAAAATCGGTGGCTGAGGCTCATCGGGTTATTTCAAGTACTTATGGTGATGATACTATTAGTGAAAGAACGTGTCGCGAGTGGTTCCAGCACTTTAAAAGCGGTGATTTTGTTGTTGAAGATCGGCATAGCGGTGGCAGAGAAAAAACTTTTGAAGACGATGAACTGGAGGCTTTACTTAATGAAGACTCGTGCCAAACTCAAGAACAGCTAGCAAAATCATTGGGAGTAACTCAGCAAGCAGTATCAAAACGCCTGGAACAGCTGGGGATGATCCAAAAACAAGGATACTGGGTACCGTATCAGTTGAAACTAAGAGATGTTGAGCGACGTTTATTTGCTTGTGAACAGCTGCTTGAAAGCCAAAAACGAAAAGGATTTCTTCATCGTATTGTTACTGGGGACGAAAAATGGGTGCACTACGACAACCCTAAGCGACGCACATCATGGGGATTGCCCGGCCACACTCCTACGGTGACACCTCGACAGAATATTCACGGATCCAAGGTCATGTTGTGTATTTGGTGGGATCAGCTTGGCGTAATTTATTATGAGCTGCTAAAACCTTCTGAAAAAATTACTGGTGTACTTTATCGAACGCAATTAATGCGTTTGAGTCGGGCATTAAAAGCAAAATATAAATATAAAAATATAGCAATACGCTGATAGACACGAAAAAGTAATTTTGCAACACGACAATGCTCGACCTCAAGTGGCGAAAGTAGTCAAGACGTACCTCGAAACACTGAAATGGGAAATTCTACCTCACCCGCCATATTCTCCAGATGTTGATCCATCTGATTACCATTTATTTAGGTCGATGGCACACGGCCTGGCGGGCCAGTGCTTCGATTCTTTTGAAAAACTGAAAGAATGGATCGATTCTTGGATCTTTTGAAAGGATGAAGAATTTTTCCGACGCGGGTTTCGTTTGTTGCCTGAAAGATGGGCCAAAGTAGTGGAAAGTGACGGACAATACTTTGAAACATAAATAAGATACCATTTTTTTTTTATATAATTTTTAAAATTAAAAAAAAAAACAGCGGGAGCAAAGTTGTAGACCTAATAGTATGCTGCAGCTATAATAATACAAACTTTTATTGTTACAGCTGATTCCATACTGCAAGAAGTTTTTACAAGAAAATATAATTAATCGATCCTGTGCCGAAGATACCAGCGGAACAAGTTACTTCTAATTATTCACTGTTTCTTTGAATTCTTATGATTTAATGATATACATATTCATTATGTTTTTGTTTTTATTTTATTATATAATACTTAATCATAAGATGTCTATTAGAAGAACTGTTTCTATTTATTGTCAGACTACTCACGGTGTCAGCTTGATCTATTGGTCTTAAGCATTTACCGACAATTAATATTCGACCCACTCTAGTCTTGACTCTGACCACATCCTTAGGTTAACCTCTTCTGTCAATTTGATTTCCAACCTCAGGGTGTGTGTGTTCCATTAGGAAGGCCAAACGCTTTGTTTGTCGACGCACGAGTATTAAAGCAACAAGAACTATAATGTCAATTAATTGAGGAACAACCTCCTTGTTTTGGTTTACGAAAGGGTGTTTGAAGTTTAAAACCATAATCTTACCTAAGCCTAAAAACACAGTACATGTGTTTAAACATTATCATTTACAGTTAACTCTGCTCAAAAGAAAAGAAATTTATAGATTCTAGAGTTAATACACGTAAGAGCTATACAACCGGAACATCTCCCTTTTCTGTTCTGTCGTGTTCTGATCCAAACAAAAAGCGCTAGTACTGACGCATTATAATTGATTAACTGCTACTATATATAATCTGCTCTATTCATCAGATTAATAAGAAAACTTATTATTTAACTAAGAAAAAAACAATAATAATTATTACTAAGTAACTTTATTAGTTTTCGTATTTTATTTTTTAGCACTATTATAAAAAAAATGTTTTTATGGTTTTTAAATATTGATTTATAATGTAGTTTATAATGTTTGGAGAATTATCGACTCAGAACAGCTTCTATTTATTTTCAGTCAATAATCTATATATATATCTGAGAACCGAAAGAGTTGTTATTGCCAGAAAATATGAACGAAATCCAGTACGCCAAAGTGTAGTTAAACTTATTTATAGTTTCAAGTTATTATTAATTTACTGCAAAACTCTGCTTTTGTGAAATAACCCACTGCTGGGCTAAGTTAGTTCAATTTTAATGCTAAGTATTTACGTAAATTTCGAAATATCATCACTTATCATACTAATATTATAAAGAGGAAACATTTTTGTTTTTGTATGTATGTTTGTAATGCTTTCACACAAAAACTACTGGACCGATTTCAAAAATTCTTTAACCATTAGAAAACTGCATCTTCACTGAGTGACATAGGCTATATTACATTATAAAAAATAGAGCTCTCTAATAAAATGCAATAATGTCACAAGGTGTGCAAAAATTGGTTATAAAAATCTCTCATGGCGTGCGCTGCGGAAAGTATTGATTATAGAACAAAAAAATGTTCAACAGTATTATAAAACGTATTAATCTCTACAAGAAAGTCCGCCATACCATATATTTAACTACGGTCATTATGCCACTATAACAACTTTTTTACATGTTAAAGTTGATAAAAGTGCTGACTATAATAATAGTACTATAATCAAAACATACTTACTATTCATGTCTCTGCAAAACTCCTTATCTCATTAAGTTATATTTTATTAAAGACCATTTTAACACCTATAAAATACTTTTTAAATTATTAAAATTGGACATTCTATTCAAAAGTCTACTACCACACTACAAGTTTGGTATCTACGCGTGTGAAACCACGGGGCATTGCTAGTAATACTTATATATACATAATTTGGTCTTATATAATAAGTATTGTTTATTAAAAAAGAATTGTACTTACTGTACAAAAATATTTGAGAAAGAAAATATTGACTATTGAAACTAACAAACATGAATTTCTCTTCCCTTTATTAGAAACCCCAAACTAACATGGTATTAACCCTTAATTTGGCAAAATATAAAATGCTATAAAACTTGAATTTTGTCATCAGAAATGTTATTTATACACATAAAACGACTATAGAAAAATTTGAAAAAAAATCTGAATAGCTTAGTTTTCCTGAAAACTCATGTATGCCACAACATACACCGCCAACTACTCAAGAATACAAATCGTATATGTGTTGTATGCAGGGGCATACATTGCCAATTACTGTAGGTACTGACTACGTATTTAAAAAAAAACAACTATTATATTTATTATTTATTTTTATAAAAAAATACATAGAAATTACGTCGGCACATGGTAATCTAGTTGACAGTTACGGGAATTTTTGCCAGTTACGAAACAAAGGCGGACTTGGCACTTCATACATTGTACGACTGTAAGTTTTGAACACAAACGGCACCGTCCTTGTGTGGTCATTGTCATAAAATGACCAACGCTGTCAAATCGTGACGTTTCAACTGGACTGGCTTGTGGTTCTCTTTTTTTGGTGCCTTTGTTACTACCCTCAGAACGCTGGTATTTTTTTAGACCTTCGTACAATTCGAATCTAAAGTCCTTCAAAGCAATTGACTTTGTCTTGGAATCTCTTCTGTGACGAAGCCATGCGTTATTGATACAGATGTCAAGAAGTTGGGCAAATATGCTGATATACCATCTCCTTGTCTTAAAAGGTGTTCTATATAAGGAGATAAGCATATCGGCCAAGTCAACCCCTCCCATATGCTTGTTGTACTCCTTTACAATTTGCGGACATTGAACGTCAACCTTCGTTTTGGAGTCCTTACAGTATCTTTTTATTGTAGCTACTGGTTCAACGCCGACATAGGAACTTATCAAGGTCACTGCTTTGTTGTCATTCCACCATACTGCGACCAAGCGGTTTTTGTCGCAGGAGACTTGAGCATGACTACCCCGATGTTTCTTTTTCATTTGTTTCTCTGCGGGCAAAATTGCTTCCGCACCTCTCAACCTATTATTCCTGATGGTTCCTAGTTCAAAGATCCCATAGTCTTCTCTCAGTATGTAGAACAATTCCGGGCAACTAAAAAAGTTATCACAAAAAATAAAGGCTGGTTTGGATTTAATACTTTTGCACAAAGCAATGACGACTTGCGCTCCAAATCCGATTGATACTTCCTTTTCTGTAAATGAATGGAATCGGAATGTGTCCTCTCCTCCATACAATACGAAATCATAAATCATTCCTGAAGCTCCAGCGCGGACGTAATTTTTAAAACCCCACTTATTAGGTTTGTCCTTCATATATTGACGCCGCTTCCCTACTTTTGTCCCTTTGTATGGGATCATCATCTCATCGATGCTGAATCTCCTTTCATTTTCTTGAGCTAAACAATTGTCTCTTATTTTTTGCACTAACGACCTAACTTTATAGTATCTGTCAGAATCTTGTACGTAGTTGTCAACAAAATGTAAAAAACGACGTATTTGTTAACGTTGATAACGTTTTAGTGGCATCAAATCAGCCACAAGTTTGTATCTATATTGCAAACTCCAATAATCAGTATAAGACGGCATGCTTACAACACCCATAATGATATGAATCGCTAAAAAATCCCGTAATTCGTCTTCAGTCAAACCCAGAGTACGTCCAGTTTGAGATATTGCATACGTATTTGTTTGTTCGACAATATCTGTCAAAATGTCTGGGGAAAAAAACTTGTAGAAATACTCCAGGGGAGTTAGGACTGTGACGCTCCCAACAGGTTCCGATTCCTCTTCTATAGAAGCCACATGTCGAAAGCCAGCTTTTTTCCAATTATTGGAGGAGGCATTCGTCGACATGCTAGGTGTTACCAAACCAGGGGGTGCATTAGGTGCAATTAGTGTAGCAGTTGCAGGAGTAGCAGGGGTTGCAGGCGTTGCGGGAAATGAGGGAATATCACTCAGTACTGGTACTTGACTACAATTCGGTTCTAGAGATGGGCTTGAATAAACATTTTGGAAAATTGGTGTAAGGCGAACATTTTCGCTGGTGGGGTCTTCATCATCTAGAAGATTAAGTCTTTCTAAAGAGCTATCAATTGAGGGTGCAGAGGAGCTGGACATGAAAAGCGGTGTGTGCACACGTATTTCGTCTTCAATATCAGAATGTTCACTAACATCAGAGGGTGCATTTTGAGCAGGGACAAGCGCTAAAATTCTACCACCACGAGTTTCAAGCTTTTGCTGCAGACAAAGAAAAAAAATGATGCTCATATACAAACTAAGCGAAGCAAAAAAAGCAAAAAATTGGCAATGTATGCCCTGACATACAAATTAAATAGGGGTATTTTTTTACAAACTTGGCAATGTATGTCACAGCATACATCATGTTAATATCCAAAATAACACCAATGTAAGAAGTTAGAACTGCAAACTTATTAGACAAATTATATAATCATGATATCAAGCATAGGATTCAGTCGTGAAATTTTTCCCAAACTGGGTAATAATCAATAAAATTATATAAATACCTTGGAGAGAACAGCTGACGGCCGCCGGTACGCCATTTTCGTCAACTAATGTCAAAACTAGTGATACCAGATGCCTGTTTTATATTTTCTACTAAAAGTTGTTTAAGTTGCAAGGTGATAAAAATATAATTTTATGTTATTTATGTATTTTCTAATACAAAATATTTTTTTAAAGTTGATGTATGTTGGGGCATACATTATCAAATTAAGGGTTAAAGTTCAGTTTGTATTTCATGATATACAGTGTTAGCCGAGTATGCTCTACTTAATATCCTTACACAACTTTTGTGAAAGTAACACAAAAATTAAGAACTCAATATATCCCAGATACGAGGACGTGGTAGGATAAACATTTTAAGAAAAACATTACATTAAGTGAACGGCTTTTGTCTTCGGGATACTACAAGTGAAATCAACAACCATCAACAAAGATAATCCTACCTCTGACACACATTGCGGGGATATGGAAATGGAAAAAGATTTTTTTATCCGACTAATATTTTTTTTTTCGTCTAACTCTTTATGAGTATACCGCATTCAGGGAAGAGGAAGGCGAGGATTATGTGGGACTTCCACCCACTAAACCAGACGTTCAACACATCACCGTATAGAGGAGCGCCACGGGAACGCTTGCGCATACATCCGCGTTGCTCTAACGGAAGGCCAACCACGTGAGCGGCCACCATCTCCTCAATGGAGCGACGCAAACTCTTGACAGAAATGCGGCCTACTTCAGTAGTGAGATTGTTTTGTCGCGGGAAGCTCCCCTGCCCTCCGCCCAAGACGACCGAGCCAGATCAGATCCGGACAACCTTCTTCACCGATCCGACAATAAGTCGCACTTAGAGTCAAGGAGTCCCGATCCGACTCATCCTCTCTTTAGCCCAGGCCTCGAAAGGGGGCTGTGGCGATTTCGCTATCCACCACCCGGACCTGGCGGCAGGCGGCGCCCGCCAGCAACGTCTACGCCTTACCCATTTTTGGTGCACCGGAAGAGCGGCTCCGTCCTCCTCCCTGAACCGCTCCACCGTTTCCTTCTGCGATATTACATTCTCACAGAAGGAGTGCACCGCACTCCAAGCCTCTTCGCTCTTGGCCATGGCGTTGACCACGGCCGGTAACGAGAGATCCGTCACAATGGTATCCAACTAATAGTTACATCAATCTCTGGAGGTTACTACTCTTATAATATTTTCAGTTCTAAAACGGAACTATTCTTGCTGTGATCTTGTATCCTTGTTTTGAGTCTGAATAAATTGTATGTTTGTCTTGATCCACGCCTTGCAGCAAACACAAATCTATCTATTTTAATAAAAAAAACTTTAAACAAAACTTTTCACACATTAAACAAAACATTGTGTTATTGTGTACAAAAACGAGTTCAATAATTTAAGAATATTTTGTGAAATAATTTATTAATTATAAATATTAAAGTACTACTAAGTTATTACTTAGTAGTACTTTAATATTTATAAGAGCCAAATTTGTAGTATTTTATTTATACGTAGGTATTTACATTAATTCATTCTCTACATATAAACTGCGACTGACATATGTCAGCGTATAAATAACAACATGAAATTGGAAATCAGATATGTTTATTTTGAATAAAAATGTAGCTTGATTAAAAATTATTAACGCTGTTTCTTGTATAAGCATTCAATTTAATTAACACTGATCTAGTAATTAATATAACTATTTATTAATATATATCATCATCTTACATATAATGTGATAGGAAAAAATATTAATAAAAAATTACATGCAATCAATTTATTTAAACTTATTATAAACTAGCAGGTTACCCGTGCTTCGCGACGGGAATAAACAAAAAGAAAATTGACTTTCGTGAGTATTGAACCCATGACCCTACCCTTCAAACATACACGCTCTATCCTCCAACCCATCATGACTCGCTATCAGTGCGAGAAAGCCTTGAGTTTGATAAATACAGAGTTTCATTCCTATCGGGTTATAGGTACACTCTTGTTTCTCACATCGCAGCGTGTTGAGAATAAACATAGTGACTGGCCAAATAATTTTAATTTCTACTGCAATGCAATGGGAGAAGAGAGGGAGCGGGGGGTAAACTTTGCAGTTTTTTAGCTGTAACTTTGGAGCGGTTTGGACCTTTGCAAAATCCTTTCTTATTGCACCTATTCAATATGTCAGGAGTCTTGTGTCCAAATTTCAGCTTTCTAGGTATTATGGTTTGGGCTGTAGAGCGATGAATGAGTCAGTGAGTGAGTGTTTTTGTGCTTTATATATTAAGATGAAATATAAACACAATATTAAGAAATTCTCTTTAAAACGACGTATCGGTTATTTTGTAATAATAGTCACGATAAGAGATTGAGTGAGGGTTGCACATAAGTAATAAAAATTCTTTCAATAAAGTCCTACTTAAAGAAGTTCATTCTTTATTTGAGTAAGTACTTTCAAATGTAGTCTTAGTGCGTGAGTGCGTGTGTGTGTGTAGGTGTTGTTGGTTGTAAACTGAAACGAAAATTTCATGTTAATAACTATTATTATGGAAAAATCTCGTTTCAAATGCGTCGCTGATGAGCATATCAGTATAAAAAGTGATGATTAATTTACTCTTACAGAAATTGCGTACATTTATGACTACTTTATTAATAATTGTTGAACGTCAAACTGCTACGAATGCTTTAAAACTATAGTGTATCGAGTCAAGAGATAGTTAAATATGGCTGATACAGTGAACAAGCAGCTGCAGCTTGAATTAATGAACTGACAATAGATTTGATTATGACGTATTGCACTCCGGTCAGTTGTTAGTCCCTTCATTATTTATAGGCAATGTTCGTCTACGTCAAGGTTTTGTTCAAGTATGTCGAAGTTATTGAATGAAACAATATTGTGTTGGAAACTTAAGCCAGCAGCCTAGGTATAACAGGGAGAATACTTGTATAAGAAGGAAAAACAACAGTCTGCTGAAATAAATATCTAGATTTTAATTTTTAATAATGTATGTACATTTTTAAAGGTAATTTGACAGAATATAAATGATAATATAGCATCTAATATCATATATATCATAAATCTATATATCATAATATAGTAAATAGAAATATGTACGAGTTGACCTTTAATTAATATGATTAATTGATAGCAGACTATGTTGTATTTAAATCTAATAAAATAAAAGTTGCAAAATGACAAAAACAGATAACAAAACTCCAACAGACAACCGAGTTAGACATGAATATTATTATGATATAATATATATTAATATTAAATTATGAATTATAACATAAATATTTAAATTCTTATTATAGACTGAATAAAAAATATAATTGTTTTGTTATATATATAATTAAAACATATTTTAAATATTTATATAATGAATTCTTATATTTCTAAGTATTGAATATAAACTTCGATAATAGTGATAAAGTAAAGATCTCAAGAGAAAAATGTTAGTAATATAATTTACTTAAACATTTAATCCAACTTAGTTTTGAACTGTTTTAAATAATTCCAGTCCTATTTTAAGATCGTCACGATTATATTATTCAAAGGTAACAAATTAGTTACTTATAATAAAGTGTTATGTATAACAAACATTAGGAGAAGGTTGCTTTAGACGTACCACCGCTTAAGTAGTACCCCGCTAATATCTCGGTAGGTCCTTATCAAATACACCATCTAGTGGCATTCACCTAATATATTTAGTCACCCAAGGATACATAAACAAGTGTAGGTCAAGCCGGCTGCGGCTGCTGCAGTGTAAAAAACTTATTTTTTAAATAATTAAAAAATAAGTTTTTTACACTGCGTTCATTAAAATGGATGTCCCACTTGTAAGCTTTCTATGGCAGAAACATGATGTTTATATTTCTTTTGTGAAAACATGTGTTTATAACACTCTTTAGACAATCATTTAGACGTATTAATATTTAAGTAGTTTTTAGGGATATGTCTGTTATTTGAATTTAAACTTAGAAAACTCCGTTGCTTAAGTAGTATCTTAGGAACAGGATTATGGCCTTATGTCAGAAGTGTCATCAAAGAAGAGGATTTTGTAGCTTCTGTATATGTCTCTGATGCATCAAATAAAGAAGTTGGTCATCCAGGTGAACTTAGTGCAGAAACGCCAGATAGAGTTAAATCACCATTCATATTAACGTCGTCAGAAAGGCATGTCATTTCAATATCACCAAAAAATACAACACCACCCTCAGCACCCAGTGATCCATCACCACCTATCCGTCAAGATATTGAACCTGAACCTTCTACAATACGACAAGATACTTCTCACAATGATAATATTTGACGGATATTCAAAAAATAAGCTCCGAGTTCAATATTTTCTCTCCAATGCCTTGCATAAAAACGGTCCATAAAAAGTTATAAGGGGTACTAACTCAACAAAAAAATTAACTTCTGCTCCCTATAAAAATAAAATGGTAGCCAAGGAAAACAAAAATAAAAGAAACAAGCCTATATTCGATTTGAATTAAATAAAAAAACATAAAGTAATAAATAGAAGTAGCAAAATAAAAAATACAGATGAACATACAAGAAGAATAAAGAAAATAAAAGCTAAAGAATCAATGGTTATGTCAATTATGTGAAGAAGATCGCGAAGAAATACGGTTCAGTGTTTAAACTTACTACTTTACATAGTTTTTTTTATAAAACTATTTATTGGCGTTATGATACCAATTAAAAATAAAGTTAAGGAAATATAATAATAATAAATAAAATGTTTTTTTAACATAATATTTCAAAAAAAAATTGTTTTTATTACTATTTTATATAGTTTATGATTTTTATGGCTGAAGTCTATGTTCTAAGTACGACTTAGGCTATACCCGGTACAATTTAGGCGACTAGACGCCTAAATCGTACCGAGGTAACATATTCGAAAAACGCGAAAATATCCATATTATTTTAAGATTTTTAAATTTAAATGGATGTTGATTTAAAGGCAACTAAATAAAGATTTAATTGAAACAAAATAATTTGTTTTATTTCAATGATAGTAAGTTTTACAGCGGTATTCACTTAGGGGGTACGACTTTAGCAACCTTACCCTACTTGTTTTAGTGTCAGTTGCGAAGTTATTACAAACATAATTATAAATAAAGTTAAAGAATTTATTCAAATTTTTATGAATATTAATATTGTAATTCGAACCTGCAAGCATATTATTATATTATATTATAACCTCTTGGATTTAGGACTATAGTTCTGTATCCCAGAGCTTGTAGATTCAATATGGAGTTAAACTAACTTCTCTCAACGACGAGTATATAATTTGCGGTTTCAAGATATAGATAATATATATAAATATTATTTGCTTTTTGAAAATAAGACAAATGAAGTTTGTTTTTAGGCTAATAAAAATAAAGCCTATTTAACAATATAAAATCACACGAACTCAATTTAATACGTTTCTATGGCGCAAATACATAGTACTAGAAGGCGTAAATAACTTAAAACTTCTATTACCACAAAGTCGTATTGTAACTTAAGGAGATAAAGCTCATATGAAGCGTTAAGTCAAAGTCAGAGTGAACAATATTAAAGTCACAATAAACTTAAAACAAGTTTAATCTCACTCACCGCGGATTCCGTGTGTCATCAGCCCGCTGGTGATAAATGTGTATAAAAGAAAGTTATTTCCAATTTGAAATAATGATTTTATAAATCGGGCAAGTCCAGACATTTCTTTTAAACCCAAGAAGTTTTATTAAATATGTCCCTGACACTTCTTCAGTGGATTTAATTAAGCAAGAAGAATGAACATATTTTTTTTTTAATAATTAATAATTTATACTCAGAACATTGAAAAGCTAATCTTTTTGTGAACTAATATTGGAAGTAAATTTTTTTGTCTTTCATGTTATATATATATGAAAGTGTCTCTTGACTATAATATATATATACATATATATATATACATATATATATTTATAATCAAGTTTCTTCAAATCAATGCACCGTTCAAGTATGTCTTGGGTATTTATTGTGTACGAAACTTGTATCATTACTTTCGATGTGTCGGGATACGAGGGTCAAACTGAAAGTTCTTAGAAAATCAAAAACTAAGCATTCTAGCAAGTTATTAGTTTTATTGTAACTTTTCAAAATAGCGTCCATTTACATCAATACATCGCTGCATTCGATGGAACCATTGAGAAAAGCACCTTGCCCACTCGGCCTTAGCGGTCTCTTCGACGTCGTTTTGAAACGCAGCCACTGCTTCTTCGGCGTCTATAAAACGTTTTCCTCGAAGTTTTTCTTTTATTTTCGGAAATAAATAAAAATCGCAGGGTGCGAGGTCGGGGCTATACGGCGGGTAACCCAGTAATTCCACGTCTGAGGTCACCAAATAGTCGATCGTTTGCCTGGCGGTGTGTGACGAGGCATTGTCGTGATGAAGGAGGATCCTGCTGCGAGGTCGTTTCTCTCGAACTTTTTCCAAGACAAGTGGCAAACAATTGTTAGTATACCACTCTGCATTAACCGTTTTCTGATCCTCTAAGACTACTGTCGCGTAATGACCTGTCTTTCCGAAGAACGAGGCCACCATCTTTTTTCCAACACTTCGACCTCTCTTCACTTTAGTTGGCAACTCTTCGGAAGGAAACACCCACTGAGCAGACTGTCTTTTGGTTTCCGGATCATAACAGTAAATTCAGCTTTCGTCACCCGTTAGTATGTCGAACACAGCATTTGAGTCACCTCCGTTAAATTTTTGGATCATTTCTCGGCACCAATCAACACGGCGGAGTTTTTGAGCCTCGGTCAAATTATGCGGTATCCAGCGGGCACAAAGCTTCCTGACCGCTAAATGTTCATGGAGGATTTTGTGCACTTGACTCATACCTATGCCTAGACTTGTCCGAATCTGCTGATAGGTCACTCTTTTGTCAGTCTCTATCATACGTCGCACAACACTGATGTTATCTTCAGTCGTCGCTGTAGAAGGCCGTCCCTCACGCAAATCATCGGTGAGATTAGTTCGACCACGTTTGAATTCATTAAACCAGTTGTAAACTGTGGCACGAGATGGGGCTTCATCGTGAAAAGCCAATCGAAGTCTATCATAACTTTCTTGTTGACTTAAATGACATCGAAAGTCATAAAAAATCATTGCACGAAAATTTTCTCGGCTTAAATTCATTCTGACGTGCACAGACAATTTTCAATTTGCCGCCAAATCGTAAAACAAATGACAAATGAATGAAATGTACACTCAATAATATTGGTAAAGAGTTCTATTTTCAAAATTTAAACTATTTTTTTTAATATAATGCTTTTAAGTGGCCAGTTCTAAAAACTTTCAGTTTGGCCCTCGTACTGTCCTTAATTCGACAAATGTAAACTTAGTGTAAGCTGTTATTACTAACGAAAGTTTACTTCTATGATAAGGTTACAAATATAAAAAATATCGTAGTTTTATCATGTCTTTTCCACTCTGTATTATTACATTATTATATTGTATTTCCTACGTACTGCACCATTATATGTTACCTGTAATCAGCTAATTACTACTAATTGTCAGTAATGACAGATATTAATAAATTATGAAGTCATTAATAGGGAAGTAAATAAAAATGTTGAAGAATGATAATTAGTTTAGAGGAGTTTTAAATATAAACTTAATTAAACATACATCACTGATTTGATTTATATTGTATTTATTATTACTACAAAATATTTAATTGCAAACTATATCGCTATTTTCGAATGCAATGGCGTCAGTGAGTAGGTACAGACAATTGTTAGTTTATCCGTTTGGTTTGTAGATGACTCGTGGTTATTTATTGTCGAGTAGTCACAGGATGTTATTATAGTTGGCTATATTATTTTCACATTGGTTATAATTTACTTGCGAACCTTCAATGCTAATGTTATAAGTACAACTCTGAGCGAATGAATTTGTTATGAAAGTTTTTTTTTTTAGTTTTGACCATGAATGACTAGATATGGTAATATAATAAATAGTTTGTTAGTTGGATTAGAATCTAAAAATATTTTTTAATTCAGAAGAAATAGAATTAGAATTGATTGCTGAGATTGTATTGATTTTAATTATTGATTGAAAGGTTTTTGTAAACCCAATAATGTACAGCTTACAGAAAACTACATTAACGGTAAAATATTAAATAAATGTAAAGGAACCAATTTAAGATAATCCAACAATTTAGTAAATGATGCCTCGGACTATCTAGGTATTGTGTTATTTCATCTCGGGTCCATAGAAAATACATTGTTGTACTTTATATTAAATGTATAAGAATATATGTAAGTTTCTGATCACCTCGGTTTAGATTCACCGTTCTCATTGGTCGTAAAGCTCGATGGCGCTACACCGGACCAATCATTGTACTATAAAGACTCGGCTAATGGGGATTTATAATTTCTTAATTTGTTTAATAATTAAGAGTGTTATAATTTGAGATAATGTGATGTAACTAGTTACCAATATATTTTTGCTTTTCGTATCATTATGGAAGTAAAAAGAATATAGAAGAAAAGAAAGTTAACAAAGATCATGCTCAATTAGTTTTTTACATACGTTATGATCATTTATAAAATTGTTTACAAGTTTGTTGAGTTTCTAACTAGTTGTTTGCTTAATAATGTTTCTGATGTTTATAAAACCTACCCAATGGAGCCAATGTTTTTCTCATCCTATTTGAAATAATATTAATCTAAGTTGTTATGATAATATGTTGTTGTTGTTCTATGTGAAAGTTATTTGACAAAATATCAAGGCAATGCAATAAAACAGATAGCTTGTAGTCAGCACAAGACAACAGTACAGTACAGACAACGTAACAGACCAACTTGCCCAACCTCCTGCAAATAGCACTGAGTTGTTATTAGTTGAGCGTCAACAACTTTATGAGCAACGTGTACTTTAGCGCACCTTGCTATCTTAGTTTATGAAAAGCTTTGGATTCATTATTATTTTATCCGTTATGATCTAATTTTAAACTCATTGATAAATGAGTTTAAATCTTTTAATTTAGTTTAAATCTTTTAATTTAAAATTAATTTACTTAAATCTTTTAAATGATAATTTACATTTGTTGGAAGACATAAGATTGACTATTTTTTATACCGTATTTCAATATTTAAAGGTGTTTATTTATTTTCCTATTAATACTAATAACTTTATCTTTTATCCGCTTATCTTCAAACAGCTATCTATCTAAGAAATATCTTCAAAGCGTTTTAGTATTAGTAATCTCTTTGTGAAATTGTATTTTTATCTCAATCTCTTCAGCATTTATTGAGGATATCGCAAAGGATTATAATATATAAGTTATAAAGATTAAAGTTATAAAATATATATAAATTTATTTTGTTAGGATTGAGGTTCTGATTTTACCAGATTTAGGTATTGTGGAATGGCGATAGAATATTTAAGGAAAAGAATAGCAAAATTTGTAGTGGACGCGCCCTCGAGGACTCTGAAGAATATTGATGGGAGCGTGTCTTTCCAACGGAACTTTATATTATGGAATGTTATAGACATCTATCTATTTTTTTTTATATTATTACCGGCTAAACTTTACACCACAGAAACACACACATATGCTCTTTTATATATGTAAAGAAAATATATTTCCTTTATTTTATTGTCCTAAATTATTTAGTTGAAACCTATGTTTACACAAAGGTTGACATAGATGGCGCAGTATGTACGTAATACGATTATTATTTTATTATCTCTGGTGTGTTAGTAGTTATGCTAAAGAAAATTATTATTAGTCTGTCAAAAACAAGAAACTCATAAAATTTGTGACACAGTATTGGAAATTAAAGAACATTTAAAAAAGGGTATTTGGAATTCAAATAATACACTTTAATCGTCGTTTCCTTGTTTTTACAGGTAAGTTATTAATTTGTTATTTGTAAACAAGTATAATTATTACGTTTGGTGCTAAAAATAAACGTTGTTTTTACAGAGCAACACGTTGTTATTATTTAACAAATTTTCCCAAATAAACGTATTATATATATATTATTATAAGACTTGGCTGTAGCTAAATTATTCTCCTACTCATTTCTTATGGACTGAAAATGTCACACATAATTTTTTTAATACCTTATAGCTTCAAATCCAGGCCTCGTTAAAATTTTGCGAGAGTTACTTTCAATGTATTATTTGTTTCTGATGTATAAGTTGTCAATTCAAGAATCTAAAATCTTATTTTTTATTAAGTCTTTTGTTGCCTTATTACTCTTTTTGTCTTATTGTGGTTTATATCCATACGATCACATATAAGTTACTGTAATATATAGAGCTAAAGTGATGAGACGAATGAGAACAAATCATAAATTACAATGGAAAGTAGATATGGGGAATGAGTGATTGGTTCGGGTAGATTCAGTGCAGTTATTCGTATTGTCAGTCTTTGTATAGCTCACCGCACACTCATGACTGGGGTACCAAATTTGGACAGAAACTGATTTATTACATTGGTTATAGTTTATTTATGCACAGACACCGTGTAATTGTTTGGTTTTCAATGATATTAGGACAGTTAGTTATCATTATATATTTACGAAAGTTCTTATGTTTGGAATAAGCGACATTTTATATACCATTTTTATTATTATCAATATTAAAAATAATCTTCTAATCTCAAAACAAGAATGTTACAAATATAACAAAATAGTGCTGACTTTGAGAAATGTAATTCAACTGTTCCGAAGAGCTGTCTTCGGAACTGTGTTCTTAGGTTATACCTGAACCAAGATTTATTAAAGGGTGATATTACGATACAATATATTTCCAGACGGTGATGTTGCTATATTTTGGCCTAATTAGTGTACCATCGAGGAATAAATCTGCCAAACTAACTATGATAAATTGCTAGACGTACACTTAGGTATTATATTACCTTGTTTCAATTACATACAATGAAGTATCACATTGTAATAATGATCTCAATGTATTATCTTACACTCTTCAGCACCAATTTTTATATACTGATAGGTAAGTTATATTATAATTTATGTGTATTAATATATTGTATATATTTATATGTCCATAAGTGTTAAAATTTAAATATAATATTGTAGTAAAACTCTATAAATAGATTATTCTTAAAGAGCAATATTTACGTTCACTTTTAAAGAATAAATACAAACAATGACTTAGCACAATTTGAAACTGATGTATTTGAATTCAGACCACAGTATAATTCTGTTCCTCTTATCTAGTAATAAGTAGAATGGTTTTGCGTTATTTGTAATGTATAAGTGTATACGTATTTTTTTTTTTTTTTTTTTATGTAAGAGGATGGCAAACGAGCTGGCGGGTCACGGATGGACGTGATCACCGCCGCCCATGAACTCTTGCAACATCCAAGGATTTACAAGAGTGTTGCCGGCCTTGTAGATAGGTATAAACGCCTTTTTTGAAGGTACCCATGTCGTACCGATCTGGAAATACCGCCGAAGGGAGTTCGTTCCACATTCGAGTGGTACGTGGTAAAAATGTCCTTGAGAACCGCACAGTGGAGGATCGCCACGCATCCAGGTGGTAAGGATGGTATTGGAGGCGATGGCGCGCTGTGCGGTGATGAAATTCGGCGGCAGGCATCAGATCGAATAGTTCTTCGGAACACTCCCCGTTGTAAATGCGGTAGAAGACGCACAAAGAAGCCACGTCTCTACGCAATGCCAAAGAGTCCAGCCGTTCGCAGAACACCGGGTCCCCGACAATTCGAACGGCTCTCCGTTGTACGCGGTCAAATGGTAGAAGCTGATATTGGGGTGATCCGGACCAGAGATGAGAACAGTACTCCATGTGTGGCCGGACCTGCGCCTTATAGAGCGCAAGTCTTTGGCCAGGTTTGAAGTACTGCCTCGCTCTATTGATCACTCCCAATTTCATCGAGGCCAACTTGGCCTTGCTCTCCAGATGACCACGAAACTGACAGTCGCTCGAAATGTCGAGACCCAGTATTCTGATACTTGGCGAGGCAATGAGGGGGGTGCTCTCGAAGAGCGGTGATACGACAAATGGGGTTTTCTTAGTGGTGAACGCGCAAACCTGTGTCTTTAGGGGATTGAACTGAACGTGGTTCAGTTCACCCCACTCAGAGACCATCCCCAGGGAGGTCTCTATTGAAGACACAAGTTTCTTTCGGCACTCGTTGGCGTTTTCCCGAGTGAGACCTGCACGGCCGGAATATACCGCATCCCCAGTACTGTCATCCGCATAACAATGTATGTTGGAGATATCCAACATATCATTGATGTGCAGGAGGAACAGAGTTGGGGATAGCTCGCAGCCTTGGGGTACACCAGCGTTCACGGGCTTGGGGTCCGAGCAAAAACCGTTGAGAACGACCTGTATGCTCCGCCCAGTGAGGAAGCTGGTGATCCACTTGCATAAACTCTCGGGAAACCCATAGGAAGGTAGCTTCGAAAGAAGCCCCTTGTGCCATACACGATCGAAGGCTTTCGCCATATCCAGACTAACTGCCAGACCCTCTCCCTTGCTTTCAATAACAGCTGCCCAACGGTGTGTAAGATACAACAGAAGATCACCAGCCGATCGACCATGGCGAAAGCCATATTGCCGGTCATTGACCAACTGGTGATCCTCGAGGTAGGTTAGGAGCTGTTTATTGATAATGCTCTCCATTACTTTGGAGAGCAGAGAGGTAATGGCGATAGGTCTGTAGTTAGCTGGATCCGAGCTATCACCTTTTTTAGGGATCGGATGGACAAGGGCACGCTTCCATGAGACCGGGACTACGCCTTTAAGATAAGAGTACCGAAATAGACGCGTTAGCACTGGAGTCAACTCAGGGGCGCACATTCGTAGCACCAATGGAGAAATGCCATCTGGCCCACTCGACTTATGAACGTCCAAGGAAAATAGAGACTGCCTGATAGTTTTCTGCCGAAAAACTATTTCCGGCATTGAGCTCTGACACCGCGGGATGATAGGCGGTGTCTTCCCCTGGTCGTCCAAAGTCGAGTTGGAGGCGAAAAGAGTGCCCAAGAGATCGGCTTTCTCTTTTGCCGTGTGGGCCAGAGAGTCATTCCCCATGTGCAACGGCGGTAGGGACGGCTGGCTAAAGTTTCCCAGAGTGGACTTTGAAAGCGCCCAGAATTTGCGCGTACCAGGCGGGTACTTTGCCAGCTGATCCCCAATTTTGACGACATGCTTGAACTTTGCTCTAGCGATTTGCCGTTTGAAGAATCTGGAGGCACGGTTGTATTTCCTCTTCAGAACTCTAGAGTTCGGATCCTTAGTGACTAACGCATTGACCCAAGCTTGATAAGCCTGCCGTTTGCCAGCTGCTGCAGCCCTGACAGACGCATCAAACCAAGGCCGCGATCTGCTACCAAGTGGTACCACAGAGCTTGGTACAAATAGCTCCATGCCCTGTAGTATCACATCAGCTACAGCCGCAGCGCAGTCACTAGGATCATCGGAAGGGAAACAAATCGGCCCCCATGGGTAGGATGCAAAAAAAGACCGCATTCCATCCCAATCCGCTGACTTGTAGTGCCAAACGCGTCGAGTCGCAGGTGTTGTGCGAGCCGACCGTTGAATGGGCACTAAACTCCGTACCAGACAGTGATCAGAGGAACCTAAGGGAGCCTCGACAGTGATCTGGTACTTTTCTGGATGTGTAGTCAGAAGAAGATCCAACAAAGAGGGCGTGTGGCTGTCCACGTCCGGTAGACGAGTGTGCGTCTTTACCAGCTGGGACAGACCATTTGCCAGAGCAAAGTCAAACACAGATCTCCCCGCGTAGTCGGTGGCACGTGACCCTAGCCAATCGGCATGGTGCGCATTAAAGTCCCCTAGGACTACGACTTCGGCGGAGGGAGTCTGTGAAAGCAGATCGTCAATCTTCGCCTGAACATGGCCCAAGAGTTGATCCGTTTCTGCATTACCACTATGGGACCTGTAGAGGCACGCGTAGACTCTGACATGGTCGTCCATGTCCACGCGTAGCCAGAGTATAGACAGGTCCCGACCTTCAAAAAGCTGAAGGCGACGGTAGCAGATATCCTCCCTTACGAACACAGATACCCCGGCGTGTGGTATAAAATGGTGTTCTAGTTTATACCCGGGGTATGACAGGTACGCTGTGTCGCTAGGTTGAGATATCTGCGTTTCCGTCAGAAACAACAAGGCCGGCTGCGCCGTCTCTAGATGATAATGGACGGCGTTCAAGTTGGAATGAAGTCCCCGGATGTTGCAAAAGTCCACATTTAGAGTGGGTCGGGGTGCCGCTGCGTTGACTCGTCGTTTGCCCTCATAAAACACAAAAGGCGATACTTTGCCCGCCCCAGATACGACGGGCAGCCCGAGCAAAATCCGAGAATCATTTCCCCGATTTTGCTCGGGGAGGGGGTCCCCGGCTTCATCAAAGCCGGTACCCTCCTGGGGTATTTTTCTTCTAGGCATCGCTTTCATGTTTGGCGCGGGGGGGAGGTTGGGCTTCCGGATTCTCTCACTCACCGACGGAACATAACCAAATGAATTTGGTTACTACACGTCGGTCTTCTGTGAGAGGGTGGTCCTTCCCCGGTCGAGCCAGCCCAATACGAGCTGTAGTCGGATAACTACAGCTAGGCTCTACCACCTAAAAAAATCGTAATCCTCTGAATACTTCAGTTCAGATGTACCGTTCCCGTTGGTCGTAGAGCTCGATGGCGCTACACTCATTGTACTGTGAAGTTCATAATGAGGCCTATTATAATTAACATGCGATTTACTTTAATCTTTTCCGACTATTAAAATAATATTAGTATTTTTGTTTTATAACAATTCAATTGAATATGTCGTTGATAACTTTTACAGTTAAGTTTAAAGTCACAGACGTTACTGCAACTTCCACAAATAATAAAAATAAGTAGTCGTAAAATACTTATTACATTATATTTTGATAAACTTTAGAGTAAATCGTTCTTTATTAAGTATTGATTTTTTTATATTTTGTATGCATATTTACTATAATTTTTCTTTTATATTGTACCACATTTTGCAACACACGATTCGATTCATTATTATGCTTTAAAGTAATTATATATTCTTGATAGTTTTAACTTCTTGTCCTTGTGATTTTATTAATTAAAAATAGTTGTGCTAAAATTTAACTATTTGATTTCTTGAAATCTATTTTTGTTATATCAATGTTCAGTTTCAGAATGCTAAATATAAATGCATAGGTTGAGGTATTATTTGCGTGTATGTTTGTACGTCTTAGTCAATATTTCAATGTTTGGATCGGTCAGGACAGCCGTCAGATTACAGTTTGCTCTAGCCGCAAGGAGTGCAACCAACCGGCTCGGACTGTATAAATATTCCTACATCATCTCTCGAAACAGGCCGTTTTAGTTTTAGTTTATCAGGCAGTGTTAATATGTGAAATAGATGTTAGTATGGATACTTATAATCTAAATTAATTTAGATTTGTTCTGAATAGCCGGCTACTTTAATATTGCTATATTTCCAAATTACTCGGCTAAAGTTGTAAAGTTATTAGCTTTACCAGTGCTATATCACTGCAATTTAGCTTAGCAATAACTTTTCTCGCTTTTATATACAAATGCACGAAGATGCAAGTAACAAACTGCTAGCTCATAAGTTATTTATTAAAGTAATTAATTCTTTTAATTCTACTTACAACGTCGCATTGAATTTTCATATAATAATTAAGTTTTTCGTAACAATAAAAGAAAGGATGTATGTAGAGTGCTTCCGTTTTCGATGTACATAAGTAACTACAGTTTCTACTATTACCTTAAGCATTATAAATAAATCTGTGTGAGAATAGGAACTGAAGTCATAATCGTAAACATTAAGCTGCTCGAGGTACAAATTAAAATGTGGATACTGATCAAGTTAACACCCCTTAATGGGATTTTTAAGGCATTTCATTTCTCTTTGAATTGTCCACATAAAAAGTATTATTCTGATAATTTTCATTACAAATAAGGAGTGTAAAGACGGCCACTGAACTATAACACACTGAGTATGGTTTAAACCTATTTTAATATAGTTTCATCTGTTAATACACTTATTTAAGTCAGTTTTGAAAGCTTTGTTTGAATTTTGTGTAACAATTTGGAAGGTAATCAAATGCACAGTTCTGAAGATTTTTTAAGGAAAAACGTGAATATTTAATTTGTAACAAATAATTAATATTTTAGAATGAAAATGCAACTGTTATTAAACATTAATAATATTATAATAATGTTATACTTCATAATAAGAGATATATTACTTATTTTATAACTAATAATTAATTGGTCCCTATTGTAATTCTACCGTAATCTGGTAAAGAAAATATATGTATAGTGTCTACATACACTAAATCACACAACAATGAAGTGGAACGAAAGATTAAAATTACTATTTTAACTTAGAAATTCGAGAATTCCGTAGAATTAGTTGAAACAGAGTACAATTACGTGTTTATATTAGTGACTTCTTACAATCGTGACAAGTACCTGTACAGTAAATTGAAATATAAACTATAACTTTCATCTCCTACTGTACCAGAAAAATTGTGTGACAGGCTTGATATCCCTGTTTCAAATAGTAATAGTTCCTTCAAATCAAATATGGTATATGACACTTATATGTATAGTGATAATATTGGAAAGGGAATGGGCTCAGTAATGAATTCTTGTTTTAATGGACAAAGGGTGTTTAACAGCTGTTTACCTGACTCTAACTTGATAAATATTACTTCTCAAATTAATAAATCCAATAAACTTTTTAATAATTTAACAAATTTAATAATTTTTGTAGGAAACAGGGGTAATTTAAACCAATTAGAATTTAAACAATGTTTTGAAATTTTAAGTAAACTAAATGTAAATAAAATAGTGTGGTTTACATTACCCTATAATAAAAACTTGCCACAGACTGAAAATGAAATTAGATATAAGATTAATTTATTATTATATAACTTATGTTTATATAATAAAAAGTTTCATATTATTGACACTAACACTACTGTTAGCAAATATTGTAAACGGATTCATGATAGATATTATCTATCTTCATCTATTAAGAGACAGGTAGCTGTATCGCTATCATATTTTTTTACAATGACAGCCAATAATTTGGCTAAACAAACTGCTTTTATTGAGCAATATATAGATGTAAGTAAGACAAGTTTGGATGTTAACCCAAACAATATTAGTTTAAACTAGATTCTAAGACAGAAGAGATATTCTCTAGCCGAATAAATGAAATGTGCAATCACAATAATTATTATAGAAAAGAAAATATTGTCAATGTGAGTAAGAAAAATAACAATGTAAATTATATCAACCTGGTGCATCAGAATATCCAGTGTATGAGAAATAAAGAATTAGAAATAGAGTTATTTTTGAATAATTTTAATAGATCGATGTGTTAGCATTTTTAATTTTAAAAAAGTGAATGCTCAAGAAGTAATCAAAGTATTTAAATTAATTAGCGTTAAAAAGACTAGTGATCTTTGGGGAATATCTGTTGACGTACTCAAGTCCATAATTGACATTGTAGCGCCAGACTTAGCATTAATATTTAATAATTGTTTAGAATGTGGTATATTTCCTGATCTAATGAAACAAAGTAAAATAACTCCATTATTTAAATCTGGCAGTTCATTAGATCCTAGTAATTATAGAATAATTTCAGTCTTACCCACATTTAGCAAGATTTTTGAAAAAATAATTCTTAATCAACTTGTTCATTTTTTCAGTAAAAACAATCTCTTGCACAAAAACCAGTTTGGTTTCACTGCCGGTCGCTCTACAACAGATGCTGGGGTTGAGCTATTACTCAATATATTTGAAGCCTGGGAAGGATCCCAGGATGCACTTGGAATTTTCTGTGATCTATCTAAGGCGTTTGACTGCGTTCAACACGAAATCCTTATAAAAAAATTAGAACATTATGGAGTTAAGAATAAGTCCCTAGATTTGATCAGTTCATATCTTAATGATAGAATTCAAAAAGTAGACGTAAATGGAATACGTTCCCCCGGTTGTTTGGTAAAAATAGGTGTGCCACAGGGCTCTATCTTAGGGCCTTTCTTGTTCCTCATTTACATAAATGACTTACCTCACCTAGTGAGGGAAAAACATGGGATAGTGTTGTTTGCTGATGATACTTCTCTTACTTTTAAAGTTAGCAGAAGGCAATCTGTTATTGACGATGTAAATAATGCTCTCTCAGATGTTGTACAATGGTTTAACGCCAATAATTTGTTGCTCAATAAAAAAAAGACGAAATGTGTTAAATTTACTTTACCAAATGTTAAATATGCTAAAACCAATGTACAATTAAACAATGAGGAATTGGATTTGGTCAAATCTAGTACTTTCTTGGGCATTACCTTAGATGAAAAATTGCAACGGGGTCCTCATATATTTGATTTATCAAGTAGACTTAGTTCTGCTATATATGCGGTTAAAAAAATACGTCGATTGACAAATATGGAAACTGCTCGATTAGTTTACTTTAGTTACTTTCATAATATAATGTCTTACGGTATACTCTTATGGGGTAATGCAGCCAACATTGATACCATATTCACTCTGCAGAAGAGGGCTGTTCGAACAATAAATAATATGAGACCTAGAGAATCCTTAAGAAATAAATTTAAAGAATTTAAAATAATGACTGTTTATAATCAATATATTTAAGAAAATTTAATTTACGTTCATAAAAATATTTCTAAGTTAAAAAAAAATTGTGATTTTCATAAAATTAATACGAGAAATAAAAATAAACTCGCTATGCCCAACACTAGGCTCCATAAAATAGGTAAATCCTTTAAGGTTAATTGTATACGTTTTTATAATAAGCTCCCAAATGAAGCCTTAAGTTTATCATTAAATAAATTTAAATTATATATAAAAATAAATTTGATAAAAAATCCTACTATAGTGTACAGGATTACATCAACGACGGTATGGCCTGGGAACGATTTGTATTATATTGCGAATAACTAGTAATCTCCGCAATTTGTTTTTTTTGTTGTAGATTAATTTCGTTTTATCATAAAACACAAAAGGCGATACTTTGCCCGCCCCAGATACGACGGGCAGCCCGAGCAAAATCCGAGAATCATTTCCCCGATTTTGCTCGGGGAGGGGGTCCCCGGCTTCATCAAAGCCGGTACCCTCCTGGGGTATTTTTCTTCTAGGCATCGCTTTCATGTTTGGCGCGGGGGGGAGGTTGGGCTTCCGGATTCTCTCACTCACCGACGGAACATAACCAAATGAATTTGGTTACTACACGTCGGTCTTCTGTGAGAGGGTGGTCCTTCCCCGGTCGAGCCAGCCCAATACGAGCTGTAGTCGGATAACTACAGCTAGGCTCTACCACCTAAAAAAATCGTAATCCTCTGAATACTTCAGTTCAGATGTACCGTTCCCGTTGGTCGTAGAGCTCGATGGCGCTACACTCATTGTACTGTGAAGTTCATAATGAGGCCTATTATAATTAACATGCGATTTACTTTAATCTTTTCCGACTATTAAAATAATATTAGTATTTTTGTTTTATAACAATTCAATTGAATATGTCGTTGATAACTTTTACAGTTAAGTTTAAAGTCACAGACGTTACTGCAACTTCCACAAATAATAAAAATAAGTAGTCGTAAAATACTTATTACATTATATTTTGATAAACTTTAGAGTAAATCGTTCTTTATTAAGTATTGATTTTTTTATATTTTGTATGCATATTTACTATAATTTTTCTTTTATATTGTACCACATTTTGCAACACACGATTCGATTCATTATTATGCTTTAAAGTAATTATATATTCTTGATAGTTTTAACTTCTTGTCCTTGTGATTTTATTAATTAAAAATAGTTGTGCTAAAATTTAACTATTTGATTTCTTGAAATCTATTTTTGTTATATCAATGTTCAGTTTCAGAATGCTAAATATAAATGCATAGGTTGAGGTATTATTTGCGTGTATGTTTGTACGTCTTAGTCAATATTTCAATGTTTGGATCGGTCAGGACAGCCGTCAGATTACAGTTTGCTCTAGCCGCAAGGAGTGCAACCAACCGGCTCGGACTGTATAAATATTCCTACATCATCTCTCGAAACAGGCCGTTTTAGTTTTAGTTTATCAGGCAGTGTTAATATGTGAAATAGATGTTAGTATGGATACTTATAATCTAAATTAATTTAGATTTGTTCTGAATAGCCGGCTACTTTAATATTGCTATATTTCCAAATTACTCGGCTAAAGTTGTAAAGTTATTAGCTTTACCAGTGCTATATCACTGCAATTTAGCTTAGCAATAACTTTTCTCGCTTTTATATACAAATGCACGAAGATGCAAGTAACAAACTGCTAGCTCATAAGTTATTTATTAAAGTAATTAATTCTTTTAATTCTACTTACAACGTCGCATTGAATTTTCATATAATAATTAAGTTTTTCGTAACAATAAAAGAAAGGATGTATGTAGAGTGCTTCCGTTTTCGATGTACATAAGTAACTACAGTTTCTACTATTACCTTAAGCATTATAAATAAATCTGTGTGAGAATAGGAACTGAAGTCATAATCGTAAACATTAAGCTGCTCGAGGTACAAATTAAAATGTGGATACTGATCAAGTTAACACCCCTTAATGGGATTTTTAAGGCATTTCATTTCTCTTTGAATTGTCCACATAAAAAGTATTATTCTGATAATTTTCATTACAAATAAGGAGTGTAAAGACGGCCACTGAACTATAACACACTGAGTATGGTTTAAACCTATTTTAATATAGTTTCATCTGTTAATACACTTATTTAAGTCAGTTTTGAAAGCTTTGTTTGAATTTTGTGTAACAATTTGGAAGGTAATCAAATGCACAGTTCTGAAGATTTTTTAAGGAAAAACGTGAATATTTAATTTGTAACAAATAATTAATATTTTAGAATGAAAATGCAACTGTTATTAAACATTAATAATATTATAATAATGTTATACTTCATAATAAGAGATATATTACTTATTTTATAACTAATAATTAATTGGTCCCTATTGTAATTCTACCGTAATCTGGTAAAGAAAATATATGTATAGTGTCTACATACACTAAATCACACAACAATGAAGTGGAACGAAAGATTAAAATTACTATTTTAACTTAGAAATTCGAGAATTCCGTAGAATTAGTTGAAACAGAGTACAATTACGTGTTTATATTAGTGACTTCTTACAATCGTGACAAGTACCTGTACAGTAAATTGAAATATAAACTATAACTTTCATCTCCTACTGTACCAGAAAAATTGTGTGACAGGCTTGATATCCCTGTTTCAAATAGTAATAGTTCCTTCAAATCAAATATGGTATATGACACTTATATGTATAGTGATAATATTGGAAAGGGAATGGGCTCAGTAATGAATTCTTGTTTTAATGGACAAAGGGTGTTTAACAGCTGTTTACCTGACTCTAACTTGATAAATATTACTTCTCAAATTAATAAATCCAATAAACTTTTTAATAATTTAACAAATTTAATAATTTTTGTAGGAAACAGGGGTAATTTAAACCAATTAGAATTTAAACAATGTTTTGAAATTTTAAGTAAACTAAATGTAAATAAAATAGTGTGGTTTACATTACCCTATAATAAAAACTTGCCACAGACTGAAAATGAAATTAGATATAAGATTAATTTATTATTATATAACTTATGTTTATATAATAAAAAGTTTCATATTATTGACACTAACACTACTGTTAGCAAATATTGTAAACGGATTCATGATAGATATTATCTATCTTCATCTATTAAGAGACAGGTAGCTGTATCGCTATCATATTTTTTTACAATGACAGCCAATAATTTGGCTAAACAAACTGCTTTTATTGAGCAATATATAGATGTAAGTAAGACAAGTTTGGATGTTAACCCAAACAATATTAGTTTAAACTAGATTCTAAGACAGAAGAGATATTCTCTAGCCGAATAAATGAAATGTGCAATCACAATAATTATTATAGAAAAGAAAATATTGTCAATGTGAGTAAGAAAAATAACAATGTAAATTATATCAACCTGGTGCATCAGAATATCCAGTGTATGAGAAATAAAGAATTAGAAATAGAGTTATTTTTGAATAATTTTAATAGATCGATGTGTTAGCATTTTTAATTTTAAAAAAGTGAATGCTCAAGAAGTAATCAAAGTATTTAAATTAATTAGCGTTAAAAAGACTAGTGATCTTTGGGGAATATCTGTTGACGTACTCAAGTCCATAATTGACATTGTAGCGCCAGACTTAGCATTAATATTTAATAATTGTTTAGAATGTGGTATATTTCCTGATCTAATGAAACAAAGTAAAATAACTCCATTATTTAAATCTGGCAGTTCATTAGATCCTAGTAATTATAGAATAATTTCAGTCTTACCCACATTTAGCAAGATTTTTGAAAAAATAATTCTTAATCAACTTGTTCATTTTTTCAGTAAAAACAATCTCTTGCACAAAAACCAGTTTGGTTTCACTGCCGGTCGCTCTACAACAGATGCTGGGGTTGAGCTATTACTCAATATATTTGAAGCCTGGGAAGGATCCCAGGATGCACTTGGAATTTTCTGTGATCTATCTAAGGCGTTTGACTGCGTTCAACACGAAATCCTTATAAAAAAATTAGAACATTATGGAGTTAAGAATAAGTCCCTAGATTTGATCAGTTCATATCTTAATGATAGAATTCAAAAAGTAGACGTAAATGGAATACGTTCCCCCGGTTGTTTGGTAAAAATAGGTGTGCCACAGGGCTCTATCTTAGGGCCTTTCTTGTTCCTCATTTACATAAATGACTTACCTCACCTAGTGAGGGAAAAACATGGGATAGTGTTGTTTGCTGATGATACTTCTCTTACTTTTAAAGTTAGCAGAAGGCAATCTGTTATTGACGATGTAAATAATGCTCTCTCAGATGTTGTACAATGGTTTAACGCCAATAATTTGTTGCTCAATAAAAAAAAGACGAAATGTGTTAAATTTACTTTACCAAATGTTAAATATGCTAAAACCAATGTACAATTAAACAATGAGGAATTGGATTTGGTCAAATCTAGTACTTTCTTGGGCATTACCTTAGATGAAAAATTGCAACGGGGTCCTCATATATTTGATTTATCAAGTAGACTTAGTTCTGCTATATATGCGGTTAAAAAAATACGTCGATTGACAAATATGGAAACTGCTCGATTAGTTTACTTTAGTTACTTTCATAATATAATGTCTTACGGTATACTCTTATGGGGTAATGCAGCCAACATTGATACCATATTCACTCTGCAGAAGAGGGCTGTTCGAACAATAAATAATATGAGACCTAGAGAATCCTTAAGAAATAAATTTAAAGAATTTAAAATAATGACTGTTTATAATCAATATATTTAAGAAAATTTAATTTACGTTCATAAAAATATTTCTAAGTTAAAAAAAAATTGTGATTTTCATAAAATTAATACGAGAAATAAAAATAAACTCGCTATGCCCAACACTAGGCTCCATAAAATAGGTAAATCCTTTAAGGTTAATTGTATACGTTTTTATAATAAGCTCCCAAATGAAGCCTTAAGTTTATCATTAAATAAATTTAAATTATATATAAAAATAAATTTGATAAAAAATCCTACTATAGTGTACAGGATTACATCAACGACGGTATGGCCTGGGAACGATTTGTATTATATTGCGAATAACTAGTAATCTCCGCAATTTGTTTTTTTTGTTGTAGATTAATTTCGTTTTATCGACCTGTTGCATCACACCGATTCCTTAGAAGTCATTACTAGCGGTAGCGTCGGGAGTCGGGTTGCGCTCGTCCCTCAAATATGTGCGAAGGGGGTGGTGGCTGGCTCTTGCGTTATGCTCGTGAACGGGTGCTGCTTGCGGTGACTGGTGGTGTAGCAGGCCTATTTTTATTTTTTATTATTATCATTATTATTTTTTTTTTGCTATTATTATTATTATTTTTTTTTTCATTATATTGCGACGGTTCTAGTTGTTCCAAAATAGCTTTTAAGATTGACATTTGTGAAACAGTGATCACAATATAAAAAATATATCCGGCTGAGTTTGTTGTGTGGTTCTTCTCAGACTAGGACGCGTTTGGAACCCTCATAGCTTTAACATTTAGTTGGACAGTGTTTTTACAGAAGGGCTTATTACGATAAATCTGGTATCGAAATAGGCCCTCCTGACACTTCCATTTTGACGTACACAAGTGATCACTGATAATGATTCAAAGTGGAAAAGATATAAATAAATAAATAAATAAATAACTATACTTTGAGTAAGTAATTAAAAATATAACAAAATGAATATGTTATGTATGGTGAAGTGATGAAAAATTATACACTGACTATTACATAATATTAGATCAGATCTTTGCCTAGTTTTATAATTTAATTGTGTTATATTTCTCACGATAAGCATTATTCGCAAAAGTTTTATAATTAATAGAACATTACGAGGCTGTACTGTGTACAGAAAGCGCGTTTATCTGGCGATGTTCCAAGATGTATTTATGAATATTAGATGATAACAAGTCAATATTTGTTTATTTCACATATAATACGAGAATCCCTTTTCTATTTCTTCGTTATTGTAGTTAATATGTATTTAAATAGCCACTTACGTATGATATAGACACTTGAGTACCTTGTTACAAGGCTTTTAAACTCCGTCTTAGTTTTGTAGATATAGTGAAATAGATTTTGAACAAAACGACATTTATTTACATATTTACATATAATTAGGCCGGCTTATCGAATCGATTGCGATAGTTCTAGTTGTTTGTACATTGCTCACTAAATTATATATTGAAGTTCGTGAAACAGTGATCACAAAAAAAAACCCGGCTGAGTTTGTTGTGGGGTTCTTCACAGAGCAGGGAGCGTTTGGAACCCTCGTAGCCACATTTTAAGTTGGAGAGTGTCTTTACACAAGGGCTTATTTCGATACGTATATAGTAAAGATATAAATAAATAATTATTTCAATGTCACTTTTTCGTTATCAACAATAAATAATCTTTAATATATTATAATAGTTGAACATTACATTTTAATAAGAATATATAATCTTATAAAAAACCATGTTAGCTAACAGTTGATTATAAATACTATTTTATATTAGAGAAATATATTAACTTACCATACCTTCAAACTTGATCCTTTTTCTTAAACCGCTTTGAGTAAATATCTGCACTGCATTTTATAACTCCCTTGAACGGCGAACATTTGGTATAAGTACACGAGCACGACTCCCAAAGGACCACCCCGGCTATTTTCCTTTGTATTTGTAAAAAGGTTTTTTTCAAGTTTTGGAAATGAATCTCGATGAAACGATCTTTAACATTTTTTGAATTTTTTTTATTTTTTTATTTGAATGTATGAGCAAAAGGTAATGTCATCGTATACCGTCTCTGATATATTAAATGCTCTAATACAATTTTATTTATAATTATAATCAAAATTTGTATGTACTACAATTTTATTTTAATTCTAAATTTAAAAACTGTAATAAAATTCATAATGTTAGAATTTTTGAATTATAAAGAATAAAATCGAAGTAAGTTTTAGATACAGTATACATTCAAATAAAATAAATCAATTTAAGGTGAGACTGAGGTCTGTTCTGAATTAGAAAAGAACGATTTAATCTTTAACGCTCATAAAAAGTGTAAGTTCTGCAAATGAGTTGGACATACTTCTGTATTAAATCTAATTTAATTGTTCAAATCTTGATCGTCTTCAGTATTCATTTAAACACAACGACAGATTATCTGCGTCGGTTTCAGAGCATTCATTAATAATAATAGTAAAGCAGCTGGATTTGAATCTGAACTTTAAATCTATATTAAACCTGCACGCTTAATTCACTAAATCATTATTTTTATTGTCCTTGCGAATTATGCTTTTAGTTGAAAGTTATTTTTTTTTGTTACTCAGTTATTGTTACTCATAGTTTCATTCATATATTTATATATATATATATATATATATATATATATATATATATTCGTATTAGGTCTACAACTTTGCTCCCGCCGTTTTCCAAAAGATGGCGCTAGTAGCCAGCAATAGTTCAAATAAATAAATCACAGTTGTTTTCCATCAGTTTTGACATCTATAAATATAACCTTACATCGATATTAGTTAATTTTTGTTCGCGTCATATAGTTACACTTAATTAAATATGTCAACTTATAAACAGAATTCACGTCATTTGCGGGAGATTTTACTTTTTCATTTCAACATGAAAAAATCGGCGGCTGAGGCTCATCGGGTTATTTTAAGTACTTATGGTGATGATACTATTAGTGAAAGAACGTGTCGCGAGTGGTTACAGCGCTTAAAAAGCGGTGATTTTGTTGTTGAAGATCGGCATAGCGGTGGCAGAGAAAAAACTTTTGAAGATGATGAACTGGAGGCTTTACTTAATGAAGACTCGTGCCAAACTTGAGAACAGCTAGCAAAATCATTGGGAGTAACTCAGCAAGCAGTATCAAACCGCCTGGAACAGCTGGGGATGATCCAAAAACAAGGATACTGGGTACCGTATAAGTTGAAACCAAGAGATGTTGAGCGACGTTTATTTGCTTGTGAACAGCTGCTTGAAAGACAAAAACGAAAAGGATTTCTTCATCGTATTGTTACTGGGGACGAAAATTGGGTGCACTACGACAACCCTAAGCGACGCACATCATGGGGATTGCCCGGCCACACTACTACGGCAACACCTCGACAGAATATTCACGGATCCAAGATCATGTTGTGTATTTGGTGGGATCAGCTTGGCGTAATTTATTATGAGCTGCTAAAACCTTCTGAAAAAATTACTGGTGCACTTTATCGAACGCAATTAATGCGTTTGAGTCGGGCATTAAAAGCAAAACGGCCTGAAAAAGGATGATAGACACGAAAAAGTAATTTTGCAACACGACAATGCTCGACCTCACGTGGCGAAAGTAGTCAAGACGTACCTCGAAACACTGAAATGGGAAATTCTACCTCACCCGCCATACTCTCCAGATATTGCTCCATCTGATTACCATTTATTTAGGTCGATGGCACACGGCGGGCGGGCCAGTGCTTCGATTCTTTTGTAAAAGTGAAAGAATGGATCGATTCTTGGATCTCATCAAAGGATGAAGAATTTTTCCGACGCGGGATTCATTTGTTGCCTGAAAGATGGGCCAAAGTAGTGGAAAGTGACGGACAATACTTTGAAACATAAATAAGATACCATTTTTTTTATATAATTTTTAAAATTAAAAAAAAAAACGGCGGGAGCAAAGTTGTAGACCTAATATATACACAAAATACTCGTACCGTTACAAAAATATGTTTATAAACATTTGAAATAAAGTGAAGTAAAATTTTGTAATTACTAACACAAAAAAAACAAATGTTTTAAAGATATTTTATAACTCTATTAGCAGCGTGGAAATATAGAGTTAGACTAAGAGCACACTTCATTCGTTGTTTATAGCAGTATTTCTTATATGAAATCTCTCTCAATTGTTCAAGAAAGCGGTATTTAAATGAGACAATATCGTACTCCAAATATATTTTTTAAGATATATAAGAGTACTAGCTTATCCCCTCCCGCTTCGCTGCGCACACTATTAATTTGGATGTCAACTTAGGATACTATGGTAAACTTTGTCATATTATCCGTTATCACAGTAACCGTTACTATAGTAACTCTTACCCCGCGTTAAGTGTATAGCTCCTACAGATTTAAAACTTGGCGAAATGCAAAAAGTTGAAATCCGTTAGGATAAGAATTCCGTAAAATCCATTCTTAGTTGTCGTCTGCGTCACAAAAAAAGGAACTATGTCAAATTTTAAGTTAATTCGACACATAGTTTCGGAGATTTCGTGATGAATCAGTGAATGGTAAAATGCTTATAATATATTAGTACTTTGAGAAGAGGTTTTAGGGGTCAAGTTTGTATGGTTTCAGAAGTTGGATGTAGCAATTCGTCTCATCAGTCTGACTCCAGCTTATCTCACACACACGTCATTGGGTAGGCAAGTGTTGTCGACTGAAACTGCTTTACAACGTTGGTTATAGCTTATTTATGAACAGACATCATAGTGATAGTTAAAATTCGATTGAGATAAGTTATTTATATTTATTTATATATTATAAGATAAGTTATAATATTAATTAAATTGATAAATTAATATATTTGATTAAGCTTGCTGGTGTCTGTGTTTGCTCTTGCTTGCCTCGACGTCAGTATATTCTCGAGGGAAGTTTCATGAACTACTGAGATTATATTACATTTTGTAAGAAAACAGTGATATTCTAATGTTTGACATAGTTAATATTTAACTTAGGGAAAAGCTTGTAGAGATAATTTTGATAAACTGCTTATCATACAGTTTTGTAGGGAAGTTTATTAGTTTTATTATTCTAATAAGGACAAGGTTACGTTAAGGTTTTCTTTAAGATTTCAATTTTTTTTTTGTGGGATTTTTAATGCTTTCTATTAAATTTCGATGATCTGCAAAACAGTATGGGACAATCTATAACCCTAACGTATCAATTTGGCAGAAAACTCACAAATGCCCAGATATATTCCTAAACGACGCCAAGGGGATGAGCCGTTCATAGAACATCTGAGCGCATTACAATACTCAGTAAGGAATTAGAAGTATTCTTTGAAAACGTTTAAAACTATCAAGCAAATATAATTATTTGCTTATCAATATAAGTCTTAACTATAATGTACATGAAACATGTATTTATTTGGAGGCTTATTTGTGTTTAAAACATAGTACAATCAACAGGGACTCAAAAAAGATACAGTTAGCATTGAATTAAATTTAAATAGTTTTATTGAAAAAATTAATGCTTATAATTTCGTTTATCCAGATTACAATTCCATTCCAATCCAGTCCCGTGTAAATATTGTATATGTCATGTACGTGTACACTAGTAGAGCGAGTTTGTTAAAGTTATCTGTAATAATATTCTAACACTAAGCTAGAATTTCGATTACAGTTTTTGTATATTATACGCGTAATGTATACTAGATTAAAATAAAATGTCTATGTTACTATAGGTATTACTCAGTTGTAATAAATAAAGAGCGAAATGGTTGTTGCGTGATGTATAAGGTGATTAACGAAGCACCAACTATCTAACACAAGGAATAAAACAGTACTCTAATGTTCTTGCATTGCGGTTACACTGCATTTCAAATACAAGAGGAACATATCAAAGAGAAACCTTGTATGTTCCAAAATGGAAATAAACAGTTCCAATATCCCGAAATAAAATTGTTTAATCATTTGTATCTTAAACTATTTATATATGTTTTTACACTATTTTTATGAAAGTAAAACCATATATCAATGCAAAATTTTAACATATGAATTATTTTACTAAAATTTACTAAATACTGATGTTACAGTTAGTTGTAAAAAGTATGATACTAGGATCCGCCGATCGTGCGCTGCGGGTGTTGAGCTCAGCCGCTCTCCTTTCTTCTTTTCTTGATAACTTTTAAATGGCTAAACATTTTTTCAATCTGTTTTCGCTATAACATCCGCGTTCGGTTCAAACATACATGAGAAAATTTTTAGCTAATTATCTCATCGCATTCTGGAGACAACTAAACACAAAATAGGTCTTCCGAACGGTTAAGAGCTTCGCTTACGCTCAGCTCAATGAAGAAAAGCACATATGTTATCTGACAAATATCTTAGCTTAAAGAACTGGTAGAGAAAAACTAATTAATATTTTAACCTCACTTTCCACTGATCCTGCCTAATTAAGGTCAATTTCTACCTTGAAACAGAAACAGGTAAAGGATATTTTATAGAGAACTCTATCATTAGTGTTATCCTTATATATATTTTAAAACAATATTTACAATCTTCTTTTAGCTATTATTTATTAATTAAGATAATGTTTCTTTTTATTTCATTTTGTCTTCCATTAACTTGAATCGAATTGAATCGAATGGATGTGTATTGAATTAATAAGCAATGGCTTGTTGTATTTTTAGAGGAAATAAAAAACGTAAATATAAGTGTCAAGTATTCTGGCATTTATTAAATATATAAGAAATAAATAGTAGAAAGAGCGAAGTCACTCTGAACAATATTAAAGTCACGATAAACTAAAATACATGTTTCATCACTCTTCCCGGGAACTCTGTATTACTTCAGCACTCTAAGAAGCTGCATTACAATCCAAATGTTATACTCCAAAGGTCACACAGTTATCGCCTTTATTTAAGATATATAGTTTTTTACAAAATATTATTTTATTAAATCATTAACATTACTTTAATTATATTTTTTTTATAAATGAAAGAAGGTATTATTATTTTGCCTTATAAATGTATAACAATTATACTAAGTAGAGTAAAAATTAAACTTTCTTACCAAGTTCGGGTTTCAAATAAACTTTTGTGTTATTATTGGAAAACCAATTCAGTTGTTAGAGGTTTTGAAAAGCCTGTGATTGAATACCTTTTAGCAATGTGTAGTGTTCGCTTAGTATTCGACGCTATTATGGCAACACTATTCATTAAACATTACTAAAGCCTTACCTTATCCATCTTATCGGATTTATTTATTTTCACGTTTTAGAAACTGTTCCATAAAGTTAATGGGAATGGATCTGAAGCCAATTTGAAAGATTCGAGGGACAAAAAGTGAATTGCTTTTTTGTTCATTAACTTACGATTGGTTTAAGTGCTATTGCTAAGAGATTAGTTTTTTCTCTTAGCAAGTTTAAAATTCAAATATTTGTAATTCTTTTTTAGATATATTGTATTGTATATATATATATT
Source organism: Melinaea marsaeus rileyi (assembly GCA_918358865.1). Classification (NCBI taxonomy): domain Eukaryota; kingdom Metazoa; phylum Arthropoda; class Insecta; order Lepidoptera; family Nymphalidae; genus Melinaea; species Melinaea marsaeus. Next base: position 21,373,274 of record OU911085.1, read on the forward strand.
ATCGTTACAACAAAAAATATTATAGATTTTTTATTATTAACGTTTTTCATTCGCATTGTCTGTATAATAGGCGCTGTAAGCGTGGCCATGTTGAATATGAGCTAGATTCTGAGAAATAACAATATGTTATTACAATAATTATAAATAAAATCTTATTTGCTGGGTCTAATATACATAAACCCCTGGAAGCAAGCGTTATATAACATAGGTAATTAATTATCTATATATATAATATATGTATATAATGGGAGAAGTTTTGACAATATTGTATATAGCCTGTAGTAATACTACAGGCTATATACAATATTGTAAATGGCACAAAGTATGCTCCATATCGAATATTATATTTTCTATATAATATTCGTATGGGATTTGTATTAAATATCGATACTATTGACATTATAATTATATTTTCGGTTAAGCAAGATTACTTTTACTCAAAGCTTACTCAAAAAATTTTGCGAAAAAATTTTCTCTTTCAAAACTTGACTATGATGTTCCTGAATCTTCATATAATAAGTAAAATTTATATTTTGATAAAGGAATAGAGATTCCTCAATTTATGTTTCTAAATAATATTCAACTTTTAGAAAATTAATAACAATTTAGAGTAAGTATTACAAATACACACTGTCTACTCTCAAGTGTTTGAAGATCTCAGTGTCCCATTAACGTTTTACAAGTCCGGTTGTTGTTGTTTCGAGACATTCTTTATCTGCCTCGGGTTGTTTGGATTTATCGGATTTTATCCTTCCTTTATTCGCAGAGTTTCGGTCGAACGGATAAAGAAACTTAAAGAAACCCAAGAATATATTGTTTGGGTTTTTAACATATAAAATATACGAGTTGAAACCAAAATGATTTAATTTAATATTTTTTGAAATTACTGCAAATTTAGTTCATTCTACTGTATGAGCAAAAAATATCATTGTGTAGAAATGTTATTTACTAACAATAAATTATTAAGATTAACTATATCTCGTTCTGCAAATATCCTGCCCAAATTAATTTAGGTTAGTAAAAAATATTCTTAATTCCAATACAAGCTAAATTTAAAAGATCAATAAGCAATTCACTCTTTGTACCTCGTTATCTCAAATTGGCTTCAGATATGGATCTAAAGCCAGTTTGTGAAATGGCTTCACGAGTGGTCCTGTTGACAACATTATCGAGTGGCTTTCGATAAACTGCAGCTAGAGAAAACTAAATAAATCCTGGAAGAACTTTAGATAAGGTAATGGCTTCAGTAATATCTAACGATTGTAGAAGCTATTATCAACCGGCAACTATACTTTTTAAATCTATATAACTAACAAAACTACTTATAAAGGAAGATATACTTTCTTATAAAATAAAGTCTATGAAACTGTTTCATGGAGAGCTGTAACTCATTTGAAAATACTAATTTGTTAATACTTAGTTAACATTTTAAATAAATTTTACAACATATTGCAGACATTTTAAAATATTAACTTCGGTTTGGGCATCTCTTAAATGTTCTTCTATATGATCTGTTGTAGATCTTTGCAGGAAGCCTAATAAATGTCAAATCCACCTCGATAAAGGGAGTATATACGAAATACAAAATTAATGAGGTGAGTAGATACGGTAGCTTCATAGGTAGCTCAGTAGCTCAATGGGACGGTTTCCCAAATGTCGCAGGTTCGAATCCTCCCCGTATCTATAAATTATAGTGTATATATACGGATTAATTTCGTTTGTTTGTTTTTAGTGTTACTTTTTAATTTAATGTTAGAAGTACTGGCTCAGAAAGAATCCTTATTGATGTTGCTACAGTCTTGATAAAGAGGATTATATAATTTTCATATTAATGAGATAAAGCACTAAAAGTTGGTTGAATAATTGGTTTTTGAATCATATATTTCTTATTCTTTCTTTATATAATAATATTAAATTCTATACATCGAACTGATTAGAAAATAATAAAAAAGAAAAAAAAACTGTAAAAATACTTTACAGAAATAAAACATATGATAGTCAATCACAATTTACCTCTTACCTATTTCTGTTGTGACACGAGCTTAGACATAATATAACAATAACCCTAATCTGTTACGACGGATATGGTTAGTAATAATCCAACACCTATATATAACAGGCACATTTATTTCTAATTACATTTACTCGGCCAGCCGTTTCTATTCAAGTACATCACTTCTGTTTTAAAGATCATCAATAAAAACAAAACAAGTATTTCAAACACACTATACAGTTGACGGATTGACGGACAACATTTGAACTATAGGTACATCGCTTGTGACGAAACACAGTGATACATATTTAATGACGGAGCAGCTACTTGCCGTTAAATTTCAAAAGTTCTTTTATGTATTTGATGGTAGGCACAATTTATTATTTGTATTTCTATTACAAATAATAAACTAAGTATTTCCGTTTACTATTATTTTTAAGTTGAACTGATTATAGTGACAAAATATGAACAGCTCCAAATAAAAGTTTGATACTTAAATTTAAGTATCAAACTTTTATTTGGAGTATCAAACTGACTGTAAATTTTAGTAGATGTTTAATTATTGCTAGTATTAAAGTCTTCAATTTATATACTTATATTATACAGGTATTTTAGTGCCTAAAATATTATATTGTCACAACCAAATGCAAACTAATAAAAGTGGGTTCAAAAAATCAAAATTCAGTCATTCATTAAGTTTCTCACTATCTTAATGCGAACACATGAAAAATTAACGGAGACAAGTTTCCGACAGAATACATGTACATAGTAAGAGGCACTATTATTATTATTTTTTGTCATTTAATTTAGCTATAAATTTTAAGATTTGATATAATCAATAAATACCACATTCGTATACATGGCCTTATTTCATCTTATTGCACAGAGATTTTTTAAAATTTCATTTACAAATGGCAATTTAAAAAACTCTTTTTATCATATTTTATGTCAAAACTGTTTATAGTATCTTCCTTTAGCACGTATTTAAGTAAAACTTTATGAAACACCTCTAAAAAATAATTTTAATATTTAAAACTATATTCGTCGTATTATAAATAAAAAATAATTAAAGTATATTAAAAATAATATAACGTATCAACTAAACTGTAACACCTGTAACCGCTGATAGTAACTTCAATTACAAACATTATTCATATTCATATTTCTTTGTGGTATTGAACAAAAACGAACACAACAGCTTCATCACTGTCCGAGTGCAGCGCTGTTTGGAGTTCATGTGATAGGAATTTATATTAATTTCCTGTTTCGTCCGAGCCAGTTGGTTGCAGTTAATGCGGCGAGAGTAACTTTGGATGGCGACTTAAAACTAATTTGTATATATCAAGGTCGGGTAATTATACGAAGAGTGTACAACCTTATATTTTATCTATAGTGTATAAGAGTATAATTCTTTGATTACCTCAATTCAGATTCACCGTTCTCATTGGTCGTAAAGCTCGATGGCGCTACACCGGACCACTCATTGTACTATAAAGACTAGGCTAATGGAGATTACAATACTTACTTTTGGATTTACTTTAGTGGTCTTTTTGTTAGTTATTTGTTCATTTTTTGTATTTGTTATATGAAAGTGTATGACATTATGTGAAAATTATGGGATAATGTAGTGTTTTTAATTACAAAGACGCTAATTATATTATTAGTGAAAATAAAATATTATTGAAAGAAAGCAAATAAGAAAACAATTTCTTTTAAATGTTTTTTTAAAAATATCAGTGGATACTATCTAGTATCTAGTATCTAGTATTAAAACTTTCGTGATCCATAATTATTGTAGCATATGTTTAAGCGACTGTACTCACGTCAATTTTATCGGAATTTGCTCGACTATTCCTCAGCTCCTCAGTTGAGCTCGAAGCGTGGCCGATTGATTTTTTTTTCCCACTCAGTCTCTTAAGTGCGACTTACACTGTTAAAAATATTTATATAAAAGTGAGTTTATTTCTAGTTTTAAGTTTTCATCCGATTAGTTTATTTTATATAATGTAAACTTTAGCAAATTAAAACCGTGATGGTTTAGGTTCAAAACATAATTATTATCTCAATATTAATGACAGTATATTATCTATAATTGCCATTAGATAATGGACATTAAGCATGAGAGTGTTTTATAAAGTACTCCATTATTTTCAGTAACCTAAAAGATTTTGATACTGCATTTGTGATCTAGCGATTATTGTCCTTTGTGTCTTTTACATTTTCAGAAAAAATACTATGTTTCAAAAAATTACACTGAGGAAAACTCCTTTGACTAGAAAAATTTTATTTAAAAATACTAACATACCATTGTTGCCTTTGTACTCTAACTATTTTTGTAAACAAAAATATTTTATCTTTTGTCTCCATAAATTGATGTATATAAGATATCTGAGGTTTGTTATCTAATTTTTCAATCTATAACATAGATAAGGACGTAATATAACTTAACAGCGATAATCATTCATTATAAAATATTTAAAGATTTGTTATTAAAGTACTGTGTTTTTAATATTGCACTACACAATAACATAGTATAATTGTCAATACCAAATAGTTAAAATTATTAAATATGCATATAATTAAAACAATTAATAACGTAATTCAAAAATACATTTAAAACAATTGCCATTTTAAAACAAATTATGAGCTATTATTGAAATAAAACTTTTAAAACATTATCCATACACTTATTTCAGGGCTTTTTTCAGCAATTAGTTGATGTAATTGTACCATATACTTTATGATAAGTTCCTAACAGAATATTGTTATATAGAAAACACATTAAGCTGGCCTTTGTCCAAGTTATTATACTAACATAACACGATGACCGGTACTAAGACTTTGTTAAGATTACAAATTAATAATAACATAATCATGTAATGTTAGTCATAATATACTTTTATACATTTATTTTTATTATACCAGTTTGTGTTTAATATCCTAGTTGAGTTGACTAAATTCCAGTCCATATATATATATGGTCCGATACGCGTTATTCGTGAAACCACTGAAGTCAGTGCAGTGCAGTGGCGCTATAGTTTGTATTGATTTAATGTGTGAATGTGGGGACGTACCACACAATATGTTTATAATATCTAAATTATTTGAGATCGTTTTGTTTATCATCAAATGGAAATGGAAGTTAATATCTTATTAGAGTGGAAACAATATAATTTATAGTTAGCGAAATCATATTATTCGCATTTCAGATTGAATTGATTTATTTTCCTGGATTTTCTTTGGATTTTTTTATGGCATATAATCTAAACTGACTTTTGGATAGGAAAAATTGTTATTAATTGTAGTTTATAGGAGTACAATTAATGACATTTTTTCTGTCACAAGGTAAAAGGGTTAGCTGTAGATTGCATTACGTAAAGTCGCAATAACTTCGTGAAGTAAAGAAAATGATGTAACATCGAGTATGTTACATCATTTTCTTTATAGCGTCATAAGATATAAGAAAAAACATACATTGTTCAGTATAATTTACATTTAAGCGATTATATCAAGGTAACATCAGACTAAATAATATATAGATCTTTAATGGTTTGAAGCTCTTAGTGTCACATTAAGAGAAAGCTAGCTTCTGTAATTGTCATCATCAGTCATTCATTACTTGTCTCAGTTTATTTTGGTTAATTGACTTTTTCTTGTTTCATTTCCACAGATTCATTTCAATAGATTAACGCTCCCGCCGAAACATCAACGTCACCCTAGGAAATATTGCCTGTTTTTCTTGGTATTTAGCTAATGTACGCGATTAAAATGTATCTAGAATCAAAGTTACTACTGTACTGATCGTATTTAAAATAATACAGTATTTGCTACTTTCCTTGTCCGAAGCGTTTTTGTAATATTTGATATACCTTAAGTCAATTTTCATAATGGTATCAGGGAAAATATATAAGAAAGGTCAACACGATTCATTAACTTTATAGAAATTAAAATCATGTTGCAGAACTGTTTGAAGCCGTAATGTATATGTAATTTCAATATCGCCGGTAATTAACATCATTTTATAACTGAATTGCCACAATTCTATAATATTGATAACGTTATTATTATTATAACTAGCTTTCGTCCGTGGTTCGCACACCTGTAAGAAGATAATTTAGAGCAGAGGACGGTTTGAAACTAAATTTCATCTATTAAATTCTATTCTAATTCTAGATGGTGACCCGGCTTCGCTCGGGTTGAATGTGACTCTTCTTATCAATATTTTACATAATGTTGGTAGATTATTGTAGTTATAGCTTTGATTAACGAAATCAAGATGGCCTCCGGTGTTAGTGACGTTTCGCTAGCGTCCAAAATGGCGACTGCGATTCGTCTGTCATCGTCATTAAAATTTAACAAAATACTCGACAATCCTTATTCTGCGGATACATGTTGGCTATTCGAAATTTTTATTTAACATAAAAATGTTTTATTATTGAGGCGACGTTTTAATCAAAACTATTAATATAGATTTACCTCTGTGAGTGAAGGCTTCAGACAACGCAGTATTTTGACTCTTTCTATTATATGTTAAGTTGATTGTAAGACGAAATGATTTACGGAACAGACGTAAATAAAAAAATAACATAAACCATAACCGAGATTATTGACATCTTAGTTATATTTTGACTTGAGCAAGATTACTTTTAGTTAAGGTCTGCTAAAATAGGTTTACGTCCGTTCATAGCAAACTTGTCTTGTTAGTCCGTAAGGAAAACGTGGATAAGTTGATCCAACTTCAAGAAGTGAACTGCTCAGCTCTTGCAGAAACAACTTTGACAACTTTCTCCTTTACAACTTAAGTACCGTATAATGTTTCTTCATCTTAATCACAACTTAAATATGTATTTTTTTTATGTGATAGAAATATCACATTAACCATCGGCAAGTCTGTTGTTGTCGCTGTAGAGACATTCTTGATCTCCAGCGTATTTGATTTGTTTTCAGTTACGGTCTAATGGATGATTACCACTTCAGGAACACATCGCCCACTGTCAGAATCAGAAACAATTATTTATTTAATAAAAAATATCTTGTGTTATTTTTTAAGATTGCTCAGATTTTATTCAATAATTTTAAAGTTAAAAGTTACGACAATAATAGCAATAGTCTGGAAAAGCAATGGATTGAATTGGATTTGGATTTGTAATCTAAACTAATCTAAAAAAAAAATTCGAATATATATATTTGTGAAAGTAATGTATAAAAGTGGTAATTAAAATCTAAAATAAGTTGGTATTAGAATTCACTATGTTAACTCAAAAATTATATTTCAGTAGTTTAATATAAGTGTCTGCTCGAGTTCGTAGAAGAAATTATTTGATAATTCAATACTGCCTATAACTGCCTATACGGAACTCGTATTCAAACTCAACAGCGGGCTAACAATCCCATTTTCTCATAATAGGAGGAGAGAAATTGCCCGATTAGTGCGGAAGAGGATAGATCTAAGCTCTCGATAGCGGAGCGAAAATTCCGGATAAACCTTCTCAGGTATTTTGCTACATTGTACATAAGAATAAAATAAGATTGAAAACAAATTTATAAAATTCTGATTGGTTTTTTTTTTTATATTATGTAATGAATAAATAGGTGTTCCTATTATGTATAAAAAATGTTGTACCTAAACAACCCGAATGTAAATAGTAAAAACGTTTTAAATAAATTAGTATGCTAATGGACAAGTGTACATGTTGTTTCAAGTTTTCAACAGAGAAAAGTATGTATAGCATTATACATAAAAAAAGAAATCTTTGAAGAGTGATTTTCTTTACAACCATTCTTGGTTTCTTTACAGCCGTCTCTCGGTTAGCGATTTTCTACATGTACATGTATGCTTTATTACAGTACAACATATCCAGAGAAGTTTTATTTTATTTCGGTATTTCTACTTAAAAGTTAATAATTCAGGTTTCTATCTGTCCGATTTTGTGTTGAGATTCGGGTGGCTTGAAACAAATGTGACACCCATCTCTTTAAGGAAGCTTAATTACCTATATATATATTATAATTTATTGAACACATTATAGTTACAAATATTCTTGTGCCGTGTCACAGTGATTGATCAAAACATTTGCAATGTCCTATGTACTGTTTCATTGACGCTTACACAGAATGTTATGCATTCAATACATTATATATATTACGAACAAAATTAATAGACTTTGAACACCAATGTTGTAACTCGGTGTGACTATAGTCTTAGTATTCTTAGTATTCTCAAAATGGAACTGTAAGAAAATGCTTTAAAATATAAAAAAATATATATTTCTAGATTTTTAATCGCAAAGGTATTTTACCCTTGTGTTTTCATTGAATATTAACTTATATTAATTTTTAAAATTAAAACTGTAAAGTCCTTTTAAATTAGTTTTAGGGTTTTTATTTTTAACTCTTTCCTTTCTCATTACTACATTTCTCATAATTACATTAATTGTCGTATTTCTAGCTTATTGTAAAAATAAAGGATGGAAGTAATGTAAGTAGGTATGAAACCTTTTGCTATTTAAAAACATATACTCTTCATAATCGCGCCCTGGTCTGAGAAGAACCACACAACAAACTCAGCCGGGTTTTGATTTTTATTGTGATCACTGTTTCACAAACGTCAATATATTTAGTGAGCAATGTACGAAAAACTAGAACAATCGCAATGAAATTGATAACCTGGCCTAATGATTAGTAAATAATATAAATAGTTATAAAACATATGATTAGTTAATGATGTATATAAATAGGCATAAAGAATAATATCAAATATTTTAACGCTTTATAGAGAATAATAGGTCCTACATATCATGCTTGTGAAACTTAAGCGAGGCAACTTAAATTTATCCACTTTATCTAGATTTTTATTATTTTAATTTAAAATACCTGTAAAACTATGAATAATTTCAAAAAATATTAGTTAACTTTAACAATTTTCTAATCGTCAATTCTTTCTATGTCTATTTCCATTTGTACAAATTTTAAAACATACCTAACGTAGTAAGTTTTGTGTAACACACAAACATAACAATGAATTATTTCAAAAGCCAACAAAATCGACAATCCTACTGTGTCATTTTAAAGATAAAACCAGTTTCGTTCTTTTGTATAGAATTGCCTGTGAGTAGAGATTCCGCTTCTCACTTCCTGAATGCGAACACATGCAAAAATCACATTGACGTTTTCACGTCGGACATACAAGTACATATTAAGAGACATTGTGACTTTTGCTTTTAGTTGTTATATTAATGATTTCAAATAAATGTTATTCTAATTTCACAGGCTTCGTAAGTTTTTCTTCTAACAATACTTTTCTTTAATTTTTAATCAAATTCGGTGTGTGCTCCTAATGAGCACACTTAAGAAATATTACCTCTTAAATGAGATTGAAGACCTTTTTTTTATTCTGTGGTAAAATATTTGTAGCATATTCGCAAGTTACTTGATACGTAGCCTTATGTGTACGAGCATCAACTACCTATTTAGTTAACACTTCCCAGTTAGCGAGTAATTCAGCATTTTATTTAGTTACTGATTTATCCCATGGTGTATGTTCAAAATGAGTAGAATATTAAACACGGATCAACAGAGCTCAACTATCAATGTTAAAGCAATAGACTGCTCTCTAGTGATGCTAATTTCAGGAACAAACAAAAATAAAATATATACAGATATTGGACATTAAAAAACACAAAGAGCTCATAACTGTTCGAGTGGAGTATTGTGTCTACAGTCAGTTACAGGAGTTTATATTAATTTCCTGTGTCAGTTCGAGCCCGTCGGTGGCAGCCAATGCGACCAGCGCTAACCATGGCAGGCTTTTCCTGACCATTCCCGATACTGAAGTCGTCGGTGAAATATAAACTTGCATTCGTATTTTACTTTCACCTTCGATTTCCATTCGCAGTGAATTACAACAACATTTTGAATAAACTTCAAGATTTTAACTATTCGGTTAAATTTTAATACAAAAAGAAATTAGCAAATTTAATTCCGTAACCAATATACGAAGCGGGTATATAGTGAATATGATGAAATGTAATAAATTGTTTAATGGTTTTAATACCTTAAAGGTATTTTCTTCTCATGCTGTATTTAATTATTATGCTTTATAAAAGTGTCACATTTTCAATAAAACAGATACTAAACGCAATTGGATCCATAATTAATTAATGAGTAAAATAAAAAATATATGTGTCTAAATAACAATAAAGTAAATCGCTATTACCAATAATTTAGAGCACAATCAGTTGTCCGGTGTAACGCCATCAAGGTTTACGAGCAATGAAAACGGGGTATTTGACGGAGGTAATAAGGGAATTATTTATACACTATACCTTACAGATACAGCAAAATATTGTATAAAGTGAACAGATTGAGGCCCACTAATAACTGAACTCAAACAAATTAGTTTCAGATTGCGTTGTTTAATTTTTTTAAAGTTTTTCTTTAATTTGAATTTATATTGTTGTTTAGTTTATATATTTAATTCTTAAGGGTGTTGCTGTGTTACATTTTAGTTTTAACATGTATATACTAATGGGAAAGGCTTACGTCCAGCAGTGGACGCACGATAGCTTATAATGATGATGATGATGATACTAATAGAATTCATATAAGTAATATATTGAGATGATCATTACAAAGTGGTATCTTAATGTAACTGTCACAAGACAATGTAATATTTAAGCGTATCTCGAGCAATTCATCAAAATTGGAGAGACAGATTCATCTCTCAGTCTTATAATAGTTAGGTCGAAACATCACCGTCTTTAAATAATTTAATTTAGTTTAATAATAGATTAATTTAGTTCTTATTATAAATATGCATTATTAAAGTAAAATAAATGCTAACTATGTTCAATACACAATTATTACTTATTTATACTAATGTATGAAAAAAATACATTAAACCTTGTGTAGGTTTCACGATATGAGTATATACTAATAGTAAAAGGAGATTTGATAGCGACATAGATTAACATTATGTTAATAATTCATTGAGTCATTGCGATCACTACTTATAAACTAATCGACATTTAGACCTATTAGTTACACACTAATAATCGGGACCTAATTATGATATTTTTCTATTACGTAATTTAAGATTCGTTTTATTCTGTTGGAAGTAATTAAGAACAGATCTCTGTCATGTGACTAATTGGTAAGTTTGGTTTGAATTGTTAAAGACCTTTTAAAAAAAATGTCTTTGCAAAAACACGATTACAAAGGCCCGGGGCGTTCTTCTGGCAGTCGTCCATAGCCTTAAGACGGTTCTTATATCCAATGTTAGCCATTCATGAAATTATCAGAAAAGTTCAGATTACGCCCAACTTTCTTTGACTAAAAAGCTACAGTCGTTATAATTTTCTATAAAATGTAAGACAACGCAGCTGAACTTTTAAAAACTTTATAACAACGTAGTAAGGTTTCTATATTATATGTAAGTTATAACTATAATTATATAGAAATATCGACAGCGTCCTGTATATCACCGCTAAAAAATATTACAAATATTACCTTGTTAATAAATAATCTTCAATTATTAATGACTATATATTGCACCAATGCCAATTAACATTAACCATATAACTTTTATGTATAGTGCATATCCTAAGAAATACACCACAATTAAGTCATGCTTACTACTGGACAAAATACCAATTTAACGTTATATAGTTATTAAATGGATACGGATTTTAATAGAAAAAGTTTTTTCTTTACGAATTTATATAAAAATTTAAAAACAGAATTTTTTTTATTTGATTCTGGCTAAAAAGTCCCTTAATATATATAATACAATAATAAAATAAACATTTCCTTAATACAACAAAAATGCCCATAGAACAAGATTGACAAAATTGTCTGAACTAGACATAATTAAAAATAAAATCCTTTATAATCCTTTTTCGAAGTTTTAAACTAATATAATTAGTGGTAAAAAAAGCCACCAGAACAAAGACGGAAATTCTACATATATTCGCAATTCTTAAGTAATTTGTTGAAGTGATTCTGTCTTAATTCAGATCGTTTAAGTCACAGGTAATAGAACATTTTACTGTATCTGTCATGTATAAGTAATGCTCTGAATATCGCAGCCCAGAGACAGTTTTCATTGCTCCTGAAGCTTGATGGCGCCACACCGGACCATCCATTTTACAATAATTTTTCGCCAAAAGCTATTAGTACACTTGTCTTGATATGTAATTTATTGTAATTGACATATTTACAAGAAATATTTAATATATAATTCAGTTACCTTCATTATTTTATATTTTTCTTTTGTGCCACAGTTTGATTCCAAAGTATAACAATTATTTTGTTTTATCCCTTAATCCCGTTGTGATAGATAGATATTTATAGAATATTGTTCTGACTACAATAAATATTGTGTATTGTAATTCTTAGTAAAATCTCGCAATTAAATGAAGACAGATTGTTGTGTGGAAACACTTGCAACATATGTAAAGCTATAGTAAATAGATTTTGATGTTGTTTTATTACGGATTTCAAAATATGCTTTTCAAAGTAATTTTCATATCAAAACTTAACTAACTAGTGTAAGTCTATTCTGTTTAAAAATATTGCAAATAGAAATTTAGAAGTAATAATAATATAAGAGCGTTGGTTTATACTACATCGCCGACTTCAGTATATGGAACTGTCAGAAAAAGCATGCCGCTGGTGCACGAATCCGACTCGCACTTATCTAGTTTTTCAAGTCACCATTAGTAAATGAATTAATAATAATTTCACTAATAAGTGCTTCTGTTTTTTTGTATAGAGCTACACGTCAAGAGAAATCATGAAACTTACGACTTAACGACTTTGTGACTTTACGACGTATTTAAGAAATTTACGACTAAAGAAAGATAATCCAGAAAGAAAAGAAACAAATGAGGAGATAAGATGAAGTGACATAAGAACAGGCATTTATTTTTTCAAATCTTAAAACCTGTAACAAACAACATTTCAACAACGCTTCTTACTTTCTCTACATTGTGTAATTATCTCCTTGAATTTTTGCAGGTGTTCGCATTCTGAAGTAAGCAGGTGTTCACATTCTGAATCAAGTTTTGCCATGACATACAATGTTTGATATAATCAGACATGTAACAAGACAAGATGGGTTCAAAACATATATATTCCTGATTCTTTTTACTCTAGATTACATTACCTTACCATTAAAGCTGGAACCCTCAGCCATCCCTTTTTATATGCCAACTTAATACTTAATTGATATTTCCAGACTATAAGCGTATTTGATGACCACAGATCTCATTTATACTTTAAAGTGTCCACTTTACCTGTTAAATTTACAGCGATTTATATCTATTCCTAAATACCTGTATATTGAATTGATATATGAAATTTTGTTTAGCTATTGGATATATATGAATGGATAAAATTAAAAAATGCACTTTAATTTAGTTAATATGACGTAACAACAAAGACACATAAAAATAAGTAAAGTAAAAGTTTCACTTAATACATGACAATATTCATTTATAATCCTATAACGTATGTCATAAATAACGAGCTTCACAAATTAACGCAAAAAAGAGATTAAACAATAATATATAAAAATTGTCTACTTTTGTTTAGAAAAAATAAAATAAGTAACACAGAAAGTATAACATAAGGAATTTCTTTTGAAAGCAATCAATAAATTAAATATATCTTTACTAAGATCATACTAATTTGGTAGAGAGCGAAAGTGAAGACACTTAATAGGATATTGGATATTGAATAATATGAAATATAATGAATAGGATATTGAGCGAATCTATTTGTAGTAAGATATCCCAGTGTCCAAATATTTTTTTTGAATAAATAATTTTATTAAACGAAGGAACGTCTGTTTTATATATTTCCCGATACAGATATTGTAGTGAAAACCGACTGTTACTGAACATAGTGTGTTATTAACAATTCTCCTCGTATTTCAAAATAGAGCAAAGCTTCACATTCGACGAGCAATCGTGTTTATCGGACATTGAGGTGAAATGGAACCTTCCAGTAATCTACAGTTTATGGATACGTTTTGAATATTCAATAAGTGTTCATTTTAAGGTAGCTTTTACACGCCTCGCTCACGTTATTCGAATTGTTCACACACGTGGTATATTTATACCACCGGGACAACTAGCTTGGTTTTATTTATAGTAGATTGTAACATTGTCAAAGTTGTCTAGTGAAAAATTTTAATGGTAGATCAATTTATTATTTTATAATAATCATAAATTTTAAGTGTCTCTGTACATATTGTTATTATATGAATTTAACCGGTTAACTTAATTGGTTTAGCGGAGGATAGGTTAGAGAAGATGCTTAACTGTCTGCTTTACCTGTAACGGAAGCGATCGAAGATCTTATAATTTGAACACTCCACAGACTATCTTGAGAAATTTATAAATATAATTGTATTTTTAATGAGGTATTTCTGGTTTATTTACAAATATTTTGTGAACTTGTATACTATTTCAGGTCTCTTTTCAAAAGTATTGTAAAATGCTGTGAAGAACATCGTACTGCCATCTCTATACTCGTATTTTGAGTACGCTAGTTATATCGTAGCGGTATGAAATATATATGAAAGTATATGAAGGTATACAGAGTAAGCGGAAAGTCTTATTAAACTTATTTTAAAGTTTATTGTGGCTTTAATATTGTTCGCAAGGACTTAACGCTCCGTCTAAGCATTATATCTGTTGGAAAATAATAACAAAACAAGTAAAGCATATTATATTTATCATTGAAAAACTTAATATCCATAAAAAATCCACCTAAAACATAGTTCACAGTATTTAAATAAATGTTAGTAGAATCACCCACAAATAAAACGAATAACATTTGACGTTCATAATTCACGTTCACAATTAACGGCATATCTGATTCTGTTCCCAATTTAGGTGAATATAAGCATTGACCGTAAATTGTTAAAACCTACGTATGTATGTTTGTCTTACGACGGCATATTGATTTAATGCGACATATTGAACTGGAAGATCAATCTTTTATTATACTTTTATTACTAAATGCGTGTAACTCCACCACCTATAATTGATGATAAAATTAAAGTAGCATAGAATAGTCAGTCATACAACTAATAATGAACATTCGTAGGTCGTGAACCGACAATAAATAACTAAATGGTAATCATAACGGTTTTTATTGCCATACTTACGTATTTATGTATTACACTAATATCATAACAGAAAGTAAAAATAAGAAAAGTTTTTGTGTGTTTTAATTAGAATCCGACAATATTTTAAAATCGTTGTAGGTATATATATATATATATATATATATATATATATATATATTCATTATATAAATGTTTATCTAACTGATGTAGACAATTAAAAAGTGTCCTATTTATTTTCTCTTTTTGTAAAGAAAAAGAAAATAAAATTAACCAATTATTTAAACAGTTTTCTTTTTAAATTTAGAGCAAACGATTTTAATATCTGATATACGGTATTCTTACGGTATTAAAATATATCAAGTATATTATGTATGTCTATAATTACTTTCAATAACATGAATGAGTTGATCATCGATAAAGTTGAAACGAACTTTCTAAATATTATTAATGAACAAAAATGGTCGGAATGTTATATTTTATTGACCAAATCACGGTAGTTATTTCTTGCTGATCATTGACTCTACGATATTGACTAGTTAAAAAGAAGTTAACGTGAATAAAAACTGAACTGAGCGAGAGTAGTCATATAATATGATGTTAAGTTACTTGCATCAAACATTCAGCAACCGTGAGCGGTAACATACAGAAAAAAAGTCGGCAACTTAACTATGATATTTAAAAACTAAGAAAATGAGAAATATAGCGTGGCTGCTTCGTCCACTCTCATATCTTTTATTATAATCTTAAAAGCTCATTGATTTAAATTCTATTCAACGCAATTAAGTTCAAAAGTCTTAATCCTATCTTTTGCAGGAAAATTTAATAAATTACCATACAAATGATCATTCCTATACGAAATCCTAAAATGTACAAAGCCAAGGAAAAGGGCTTGTATTTCTTCATGATTAGTTTAATGTGGATATTTTGGTTTTCTTCTACATAAAAAGTTAAAAATATATAAAAAACTCTCATAACAACAATCATAACAAACTTTTACATTACATTATGTTCTCGACAGATGTATGGCACTCAATGGTTCCTTTAACGGTGTCCCGAAGACATTACGAAACCCATTCCCCTATTTAATGTTCTCCTTCAATTTATTTAACCTTCCACGCCCTCATATCCTAGTAATCGTTCGATAAAGATATCAACAAAAAATAACACCAATTCAGTCGGGGATCAATTCGTATTTATTTTATCGTCTCAACGGGGAATGTGTGTTTTCTTAAAATATAAGAACTACGGTTGAATTTACGTTGTAGTACTTAATATAACTAATATATGAAGAACTTAGTATACTTAATAAATGAATAAAGTAATAGAATTTATTTTATTACAATTGAGCTTATTGCATTGTATGGTACTTACTACATGTCAATCCGTAATGAAGCAGAGTAGTAGGAAGGAACTCACATCCTTTTATAACTGTGAAATCTGTTACTGTTACTATCATGTTATTTAACATATATCTCTAAAATATCACTTGGTTATCCAGTAAACTTTTTAAAAACAAAGATAAAAGAAGAAGATATCAATATTTTATAATTAATTTTGTGAGTTATGAATTTAATTTTTGTTGTTGTTTATTGTGAGTTCATACTTCATACATTACATTTTGTTGCTTAATATGACATGGCTTGATCTGACGGCAAATCGAAGCTACAAAGAAATATTGATTGCAAATTATAATTCAACGAGACCAGTCCATTTACAATGAAAAAATGGACGTGGGAACATTTAAAGAGATAATATAATTTGGTTGAGCTATAAATTAAGCGGCCCCTAAGGTAAGCTTCGCAATCGGCATTAGTCGAGACGGACTTCTTTCTAGTGATTAAATTAAATTTCATGGCCGGTTGCATTAAGGAATTCAATGGACAAAGAAAGGTCGGGGATATTTAAATTGAATGCTTTTAACTTCCTTTACTACGATTGGATTCATATCGATAATTTACAGAAGTCTGATCCTTAAGAATTTCACAATAGAATTAAAGAATTAATAATTATGTTATATTTTGAACCACTTATTTCAATTAAATCAATATCATGAACACAAAGAGATTATGATGTGACGTTATTATCTGTTTCAGTTCTCTACAGCCATCAGCGAACAAGTGAAGGAGATGCTCTTGCATGTTATAAGATTCCAGAAGTTAGATCTGATTTGTTAGATTTAGTGATATCTAAGTTAGTAAGATTTGCAGTTTGTGTCAACGAAGATCTAGTTGGAAGTGATAATGTTCTCGAGTCCACATTTATGGTCCGCTGCTTTCCTTTATTTATCTGCTCATAAAACTCAATAGACGCTACATACACAAAATAGGTAATGAGTTAAGGCACATATATTTAATAACAAAATTAACCTATAAATACATACAGTAATTTTAAATATTAATTATAAAATTAGTTTTTTTTATTTATACGTTTACTAAAATATTTAAATAGATGTGCGGTTATTACAATACAGGCTTTAAAACGAATTTAAAGAAATTTTTATTTTTAAAATAATTTATTAAATTTTCGAAATTTTAATAAATTCATTAATGTTTTCTTAAATTAATTAATGCGAAATGTTATTCAGTAAATATTTTGGGATTCCTTTGCTCTTTAACGTAAACATTTGATAATTTTTCCAATCAACTCATTATCAGAAGTTGAGGTCTCCTGATTCCAATAAAAAATAATCAATCCATATTGTAAAGAAATGTCACTGGATATATTTAAAGGTTAAAATTAATCAATATTTTTTTCCCATTTATGAATGTATGATAGCTTGAGAAATATTTTTCTTATTTTTTCTTATTTCTTTTTATTTTAAATATGTTTGTTGATTTTTAATAAGATCATAACTTCATGAGTGTTACATATTTATATATCTTGTAAGAGATTTTTCTGGAAGTATAAATAAATACTAGGTATTGATAAAATTTAAGAGTATAAAATTATATATCATTAAAAATATATTATTTTAAAATGAATGGGCACTATTAACATATCTTATTGTTGGTCAATCGGAATATTTATTTTAATTAAGAATTATGAGTGAGAATGAGTTATATTTTTTTAATTTTTTAACTTTAAATTAATTAAAAATAGTAAACGTCGATACTTTATCGAAATAACATACCAAAAAAACAATTTTTAATTACTGTAAAACAAATATGTGAGTAAAAAAAACAAATATAACAATTTTGTTTGTATAATATATTATATCATAAATTCAATGGCATATATTATTAACGCGTCTGATTTGTCTGACGCATGTCCGACACTGTTGTTCTCTCTATCATTGTTTCAGTCTGTTGAGCTCATCAGCGATTCACTCACGCGAGCTTCCATAGTGTTTGTTAATGATTTGAAACCGAGGCATGAAATGCATCATTATGCTCACATTACCGTTTCAGACGAATTAACTTGTTAATTTTATTACCTAACTTGTTAAATAGTGTTTTACATATCCTCTCATATCTTGACAATGTATAAAGAATAACGAATTACAAAAAAATATGTTTTTCTTCCATGTAAAGGCGTTCATTGCTTGTTTAATGTGTAAATATTTTGATGAATTTATAATACTCAATTTAATTGGAATTTTATTATTCTTTGCTACTGTCTTATTTATATTATTCAGCCATATATCTATGTAAATTTTGTCAATCTCGTATCTTCCTATTAAACTGTTTAGTTTTGGATTTTTTTTTGGTCTTATACTTATTTCAGTTTAGTAAGTTTTATACGGGTTTTATGTTCTTTATCTTATTGTCTCTTTTATATCGAAATAATTCGATACAATAGGACGATTCCTATTGTTATTGATATGTTGATACTAGGTCACGCAAGCGGGGTCGTGAGCTGAGCTAACTTTTGCTCTGTGCACGGCAGGCTATTTACTACGATGTTCTTTAGCTTAGTCCTTACAAACGCTACAAGAGTTAAATGGAAATATAGGATTTTATCAATAAACCATTTGCCAAACATGGCAAGCTTGATATTCGTTACAGGTCTTTAAATGGAAAATTTTCTACAGAACTGCTCATAACACTCTTTTCGTAATGGCATCCTATTGATACAGTAGAAATCATTCGACCTCCTTGGGGATAAAACGAATTATTATGATGATATCCCATTCTTTTAGTGTGCTTCGTGCTCAATGTGAACTGCATTCTGACTAATTTATAGTCAGTTTTGCTATGTATGAGAGTAGTTACAAACTTTCTTAGATTTCAATCCACTCGTAACTCGTGAATCGAGCAGGCGCGCGCTGGTGAGTCACTAATCGAACTAAATTAGTTTTGTTAATTGTTCAAGATCTGTCGATCGAAATTATCCGAAATTTTGCATAGCCATAAACCAATGTAGCATCAAACACCATGCCGAGTTTCGAAACTGTGGTATGCGTAGTTTCTGAGCTAGCACGTAAATTGTCCTAAACTTAATTAGTAAATTATACCGAATTTAGAACTACGATTTAAAAAAAATTAAATATATGCTTAGCGCCTTATGCTCGCAATCGTTGTGGCGAGTTTAGTTAACGTAGCTCGAATAGTTTTTAAGAACAGAGAGTTCGCATTTTTTGCGATCTGACCAGTAAAGAGCTTCGCTTCGCTCAGCTCAATTAATGTGATTGTAAAACTAAGAGCATTAAATAGTTCAATACTGATATGACAATACATTATGAATATATTTAACATTTATAAACATTTTACTTTTATAAAATATGCTATTTTTATTGTGTTCTAATATTTTCAAATATGAAAGGTATACATAAACATCACAAACATCACACTACCATTGTAAAGTTATACATTTGTATTTACTTCATAATATATTGATTTATAAAAGTAACCAAGATAAGAATATAAACAATTAAACACCAAACTTAAGTTCCTAATTTATTAAAAATTGTTAAAGTTGTTTTTAAATTCCAAGTTATTAGAAAACGGCATAATTATGCTTTTCATCATTTCATTTCCACAAAGGTATGATTTAAAAAATGCACATTTATTTGTGATAATATGTGTAATCTTTATAAATATTTTGTAAAGTATAATAAATCAGGGTGCTTTAAAGAGTTTCCAAACTGTGCAATAACAAAAGAGTAACATTTTATATCCGTGAATTAAGATAATTCGAGATAAACGTAGCCGGCGTTAAAGAATAGGAGGATAAACTTTATCATATATATTTTACCTTACAATGAGTTAGCAAGGACTCGTGCTTCTTTTAAGCTCCTTAATATCCTTAAATCCCAGAATGTAGTATAAATAATATCTAAAGTTTTGTGCTGACATTGCAGGTTTGGAACATGCTCGCTAATATATTTTTGATTTATTTTCATTTTATGATAATATATTTTGATTTACTTTAGGTTGAATTATTAATATTTAAAAGTCTTTATATCAAATGCAGAAAGCAAATAGTTCAAAAGTTAAGATTTTATTAAGTTTCTTTAACGACAGTTTTTAAATGGTTTGTCCGGAACTAGAAACATAAGTTGGAATAAACTATAAATATATGCTTTTTCCTCAATTTAGATATTTCAATCTGTATTTCAAACCAACAGAAACGTCGAGATATCAGATGATTACTTGTGACACAGTTTGTCATATTTGCATGATAGCCATTAGACCACAAAATCCAGTATTCACTCAAATTAACAATGATACTGGATTCAAATGAATCGTTCAATTGAAACAATATCCGTTTATCACCTAAGTGTTTGACAAACTGTGATACAACGCGTTCGGAACTTCTGTTTTGTCAAGGTCTTAAACTGTTTTGTTTCTATATATTTTATTAATATAATATAATCTACACGTACACGTAAAACGTTAATTAAAAATGAACATTGACGTATATATTAAAAGCAGCTAATAATAATGTTACGTAACACAGCCATGTAATTCTTTTTTCTTTTTTTTTTTTTTTGTAAGAGGAGGGCAAACGAGCTGGCGGGTCACAGATGATTTGTGATCACCGCCACCCATGAACTCTGGCAACATCCGAGGATTTACAAGAGCGTTGCCGGCCTAGGGGGTGGGAGTAAACGCCTTTTTTTGAAGGTACCCATGTCGTACTGATCTGGAAATACCGCCGAAGGGAGTTCGTTCCACATTCGAGTGATGGAAATCATCGTAGAAAAAATTTACTTGATAACCGCACAGTGGAGGATCGCGACGCATCCAGGTGGTACGGTAAATCACAAGTAAAGTAACAAACAAGTTTTATCGATGTCGAAGTTTGTGTCACCTTTATCCCCCACGTTTATAACGATACTCTAAGCTCCGGGATTTATCTACCTTAATACGTTAAAGAGGAAAAAAAAATATAGAAAACAATAGATATAAATAAGTTAACAACTTAAAACTTCTTATTACCAGTTGTCATACTGTAACTTAAAGAGGTAGCTCATATGAAACGTTGAGTCAAAGTCAGAGCGAACAATAATAAAGCCACAATAAAATTAAAAACATATTTAATCTCACTTAGCGCATACTCTGTATATTATCATCCCGCTAGAAGCGGCGTTGTTAGCGAATTAACTTACTGAGACTCCAAACGGTATTTCTTGCTTGTCAATGTTGATACTGGTAAAATATATTTCTAAAGTGGTTTTATTAACTGGTAAATGATTAAATAATAAAGTAATTTTCAATTTGAAAAAAATGGTTTTCTAAATCCGGTAAGCTTAGACTGACATTCGTTTTAATCCCAAGTGCTTTTAATAAAACTGCTCCTGACTGAAGTGCTTTTAATAAAGGTCCTCCTCCATCAGTTTTCAAAGGGTTTTATTAAGTAAGATAAGTAAAATATTTTTGTTTGTAAAAGAATTGATAATCTGTACAAAATATTTTGAACATTGCGCCTTTTTTGTCTTTTACCTTTTAAAGATATTTATTATTTATATAATTAATAATTTTCAGTGTCTTATCCCTACTAATTTAAGTAATTTAAGTAATTTAATTAAAATTGGAAATAAAGTTTTGAAACAGTAAAATATCATGTTTTCACCTAGGAATTAGAAGCAATCTGCAGTGGAAAGCAGCGTCGGACTTGCGTCACATATATTACATACAATTGTAGGTGTGTCGACACTCTGAATCAATCCTATCCTAATTTGAACTATATTTCGTATAACTAATATTTAAAAAAAACGATGTTACAAATTTCAAATCTTCAAATCTCAAACTATACAAACAATATGTAGTTAGTTCATCAGTTTAGTTCGTATCTGACTCGTGGTTGTAAATCTATTATAATACAATTTTTACTGCAACCTTCTCTCCAACTGTTATAAGTAATAAATTGATAATGAAATTTATATATACTTAAGTTTTTGTTGATTAAGAATTTCTACAATTATCTGATAACCAACTTTATTAATTTGCATTTTGAAAATTTAGAATTAGAAGATTTTAGATTATACTTACATTTTTAGGTTCTGAGTAATGATGTGCAAGTTAATTATTAGGATATTATAAATTTTAGATAATTCATTTGTTTTTATAAATATTTTATATTTAAATGACAACAGTATAATGTTACGTAAAAAAATAAAATTACTACAAAATAATGCAAAATATCACACAATTGTGGTTGATTGTCTTAGCTCGTTAGTTGTAACTAAAACCCATACACATGTCGAAGTATAACATATGCGGCTCAGTGTTTTCTGATTTTGCAATTCCACATTAATAATAAGATAAATAAGTTACAGACGCTTGATCCAACATAATAGAGTTACAGGGAGGAGTATCATTTAGAGGTGATGGTACTTTTTATTCGTGAAAACGACACTGTTGAGATGTTTTGATTTAATTAATATTGTCCTGAGGGATAACTCAGACGAGCTAATTATGATATATTACTGAAGATAAGGTTTTATTGGAATGCCTTTACATGTTTTCATTGAAGTTATATTTTAGTTATCAATGTCATTATAACACGTAATATCTTTGGTTTTATTTTTTTAATATTTGAAGGTAGTTGTAGAGTTTATGGTATAATAGATGCTCATATATATATTAAACAGGTACATTATAATATGTACATTATAATAAGTTATGTTTCATTCAAAACAGTTACTGTAATAAATATTGTATCGTCGAGTGAAGATTAAGAGGAATGGATGATGTTACGACCAACACGTGTCGCGTGATGGTTCCCTTTTGTCATTTATAACACGGTGACAGACGAGTTTGTGACAGGAGGGTGCAAGAAAATATATGACAAATATATTTGTTTTCTATTGTGAAATTGTGAAAATGATTAATCATGCTAATTTGCTTATACATTAATTAATTATTTAATTTGTTATGCTTTAGTCAAAAGTATATAAAGCTACACATTAACTAGAATAAAAAAACTAGTCGTTCTGTGAACAGTAGACCTCACTACGTTAGGGGATGAGACAATGTTCGGAAATTATTTATAGTGTATTTCACGAGCTGCAGTGGTTACGATATTTCTTCCGTGAGCCAAGTATGAGCGCCACTCCAGTAACCTCTGTACACTGGACCTAAAACAAAACAAAAAAAAGAATACTTAGACGAAATTTGGCCGAAATTTTAAATTTTGAAATAACAAAAAAAAATATCTTTTATTTATTTATTTATTTATTTATTTATTTACCTTCACGCCATATCCCTTGCGGGGTAGCCAGAGACGACGGAGCGCCAAACGCTACGGTCTCTGCATACCTCTTTCGCCTCGGCCACAGACATCAACCTCTTCATACATGCCCTCCGGGGGGTCCTCATGCTTTTTACGTGACCTTCCTCCAGTATCGTAGCTACTGTGTTTTCGAAGGTCACTCGAGGCCTCCCCCTGTCTTTCTTACCGCTCACTTTTCCCATATAAATCTTTTTTACCATTCTTTCATCACTCATTCGTTCAACGTGCCCAAACCACCTGAGCACGTTCTTCTTCATTCTCACCGTGACATCTTCGCTAGTACCTGACATTCTGTGGATCTCTTCATTGCGGATTCGATCAGCTAGACTGACTCCGCATATTCTGCGAAGAGATCTCATCTCCACAGCATTCATCTTTCTTACATTCTTCTTCTGTGTTACCCACGTTTGGCTGCCGTATAACAGCGTCGGTAGCAAAACTGCATTGTGTACAGCCAAACGTGCAGCTATACTGACGTTTTGCCGTCTCAACAATGCAGTCAAAGCACCATTGACTCTGTTACCGGCAGCAATACGCCTTTCCACATCCATTTCGTATCTTCCGTCTCTGCTAAACATACTTCCCAAATATACCACTTCATTCACTTGTTTTATTATCTTATCATTCACGTTGATCTTACATTCTGTTCTTTCTTCATTTCTTTCAAATATCAGAACCTTCGTCTTATCTACATTCAGGTTTAGACCATTAATTTCACACCCATCTTTCAGAGTGGTGACCAATGCCTGCAAATTGCATTCTGAGGATGCAATGAGCACTGCATCATCTGCATATAGTAAGCAATTGACCTTAAGGTCCCCTACTTTCACTCCCATGTCACTATCTTTCACTCCTTGAAAACAACTATCCAAATACAAATTGAACAACCAAGCTGACATAGCGCAACCTTGCTTAACACCCGATCGGATGTCAAACCAGGGCGACATGCCAGCTCCTACTCGCACACAGGCTGAGTGTTCTCGGTAAAGAGACCTTACAGCCTGTAGCAAGGGTCCGTTCACATTGTATCGGGGCAGTATCTCCCATAACTTCTTTCTCACAACCCTGTCAAACGCCTTTTCCAAATCCACAAAAGCACAGAAAATCTTTTGGTTTAGGGCCAAAAACTTTTCCGTGATCATGCGGAGGGAAAAGATCTGATCTATACACCCTCTTCCAGGTCTAAAATCTCCTTGTGCCTCCCACAACAGACTTTCAGATCTCTCTTGCATTCTTCTCGCTAAAATTTTTGAATAAACTTTACCGCCCAAGCTAATCAAACTGATGGCCCTATAGCTTGCACAGTCTATCTGTGAACCTTTGCCTTTATACAAAGGTACGATGACTGAACTTCGCCAATCGTCGGGGACCTCCCCTGATTTCCAGCATAAATTGCACAAAAACCAGAAAAAGTCCCAGACGCGTGGCCCACCATATTTGATCATCTCGGCAGTAACTTCATCTGCTCTCGCAGCCTTACCACATTTCAGACTTCGAATCACGTTCTCTACTTCTTCCAAACTGATTTCACCATCGGCTACATCTTGAATCAGCATTACGCTGGTAGTCAAGACCGAGGCGTCCTCACGTTCATACATCTCCTTATAGAATTCCGCCCACCGCTGCAAAACGTGTGCTTGCTCAGTTAAAATTTCACCGCTTTTCGAAAGCACCCCTTTCATTCTACAGGTTACCGAACAACCCCGGGAACCACTAACTTCTCGCCAGAAAAGCTTCGTGTTTTCCCGGAAGTTGTTCGTCAACCTTCCATCCCTTTCTCTCTCTGAATTTTCACGCTTCATCTTTATAAGTGCTTTCGTTTTGTGCTTTTGCAGCTTGTACGCTCTTTTTCTTATCTCTCTCATACTTTTATCCTTATCAGAGGCTTTATAATCCAGCCATGCTTTCTTCTTTAACTCTACAGCGTCTTTCACTTCATCATCCCACCATTCCTCGCGCTTTTTACTAAAACCTCTTTTCCTTTTACCACATACTTCTGTCGCTACTTTCACCATACTATTCCTAAGGTTCTGCCAGCACACTTCAACACTTTCATTTCCAGAATCACAGCTTTCAAGCTTCTTGGAAACCCTCTCTTGATATTCCTCTCTGATCGGTGGATCTTGAAGCTTCCAGCTTCTTATGCGATAATTTGACGCCAAGCTTGGACACGTCGTGCGGCTGCGCCAACCTGCGAACAAACCTCTTATTCTAGCAACGACTAGATAGTGGTCCGTTCCCAGATCAGCACCTCTGAACACTCGCGTGTCCATAACTTGACTTCGAATACGCTGGTCCACTAGGAATAAAACAAACATACTTCTTTCTTCCGCTCGCTCCCATGTGTACATGTGAATTTGTTTGTGATCAAACATCGTGTTTGCCACAAACAAATTTTTCTCCTTACAAAATTCCAAAATAAGCTTTCCAGCTTCATTTACCCTCTTATCACCATATTTGCCTAGCACGCTTTCGTAACCGCTTCGCGCGGTTCCAACCCATCTATTCATATCTCCACATACTATCAACTTTTCATTATCTCTGACACTACTTAAAACATCCCTGACATTCACCCAAAACTCCTCGAGCTCGCTCATTTGAGCTGAGGATACTGGCGCATACATGGCTAACAAGAATACTCTTGTTATCCCCAGCTTAAAGCGAACCCAAAAAAGCCTCGGGTTAATCGCCTTGTATTCTACCATTGCATTAACCATTCGAGAGGACAATAATACGCCTACACCTTGGCAACCTCGCTCACCCTCTGGAACCCCAGCCCAGAAAGCGACCCGGTTGCCAGGTAAATCGGTCGTATCATTGCCTTTTCGCTTGGTCTCAGACACACAAATAACATTCAGATCTTTGTCATCCATCACATCTAATAATTCATTCATCTTCTGTTCCATTCCTCCTCTTACATTCCACGTAGCTATTTGTAGCTCCGTCCTCCACCTTCTGCCGTTCGGAACATGGCGTGTTGGTTGGCGGTTCCCAACGCCGCATTCGTTCATTCTATAATAAAATCATTAAAAATTAGTTATTACATAATTACAACATATTAAAAAAAATATAATACTAAATTAAAATTAACATAAATTATAATTAAACAATAATACAAAAAAAATGCAATAATATTATGATTAGTAAAAAAAAAGAAGAAATTAATATATTATATATATATAATTATAATTATAATTATAATATCGAAACTAAAAATTTTTCACTCTGCTGTAAGTCTTTTGGAAAGCTTCTAAATTGCATCAGGACCAGGACCAGGACTTAATGATTAAGCACTTGACACACTGTTTAAGCACATACTGCGGTGACTGCACTTGCTGAGATTTATTTATAATTAATAGTAATGGATGCTGCATGAATGATCTTAGATTTCGGCAAAGATTACTTAGAAGAAATTTCAGCCCGCTAGCTGCCGCAAAGTCTGTTTTTGTGGTACGGATCAGAAATCCGCCATTTTGAAATTTTTCGCCCAAGCAAAAAACGGCTCGACATCAAAATTTTCGTGACGATTACATTAAAAATACGCCTGTTACGCCAAAACAAAAACTCAAATCACCGCCATTTTGGATTTTTCTTCCCAGTAAGAAAATGGCCAGACCAAAAAAAATAATAACTCAAAGAACATGGTCACCAATTTTTGTGGCGATCGAATGAAAATTGCTCCTGCTACGTCAAAAACAAAACTAAAAATCGCCGCCATTTCGGATTTTTTCGACCTATCATAAAAACGGCTCGTCAAAAAAATTCAAATAATTCAAAGAACACTCCTGCCAATTTTTGTGACGATAGAATGAAAAATACGTCGGCTACGCCGTAACAAATATACTGATATACATACGGAAAAATAGCAGAATGGGCCTATCTAGTGGGAACGTAGTCCGAACGTAGTTCGGACAAAGGCTTCGCTGTGTTCAGCATTTGTCCTTCGGTCAATAACTGGAAACTGTTACTAATTAGCTACAATTCAACAACTTACGAGTAGTAAACGGTATTTCAGTCTTTTTAGCTCTGGCTGTAATCTAGCTTTGAATAGCTCAGTTCAGAAGAACGGTTCTCATTGTTCGTAAAACTCGATGTCGCTACACCGGACAATTTATTTTACTATGGAATGGGCTGATACGGATTACCATACTACCGTTGGATTTACTTTTATTGTTTATTCATTTGTAATTTGCTTTTTATATTGTATTTAATAAATAAGTGTTAAGATTACACATTTATGGTCCACTTAATTCAATGTGTTGTAATTTGTATTATGTATGTTCGAGTACCTATATATAATGACACGTATTAATAAAACAATATGAAATAATAAAGGTGTCTCTATTATTATCAATTGTTGCAGACGAGTAATATAATATCTTATAGTGCAAAAAGGAATTGATGTATATTATATTATATTTAGTGAAATCAATTTGTATGGCAATATGTAAATATTATCATTAGTTGTCTTTAAAAGGACTTCGATGTTACAAAGTACGAGTTGGTTTGATAAATAATTGAAGCATAAAACTTGTTTTGGATTATTCTATTTTATTACAAGCATCTGTATCTTGGTATCGTTGTTATTCTTAAAGAACTGTAGGGTTTTACGTAAAAATAATAATTTTAATTTTCAATCACTTATAGTACAGGTCAATAACAAGTACAATAATAAAGAGTTATAATAATTGTACATATAATATATAAATGGAATAGTAACAAGACCGGATCAGTAAAATAAATATTGTGAAAAAAGTTATCACATGTTATGTAGCCCTATCATATTTATCTAATAATATTGATATTATCTGTGTATATAATGTATACCTTTAAAAGAAGTCAATAAATTATGTAATATTCACCACACAACATGTCGTCAAATCTGTCAGTAGTTTTTGTGTGACGCGGTATCTGAAATTCTGAACATAAATATTATCCAGTAGTCTGTAGAATATTCTACATAGCAATCGAATTTTATTTTATACTATCTGTACCCAGCCACGCTTTGCAGTGGCCTGTGGCATTCTGGTTGCATGGGTGAGATGTATTAGAACAGACGGATATACGGAATGTTTTTGAAAACAAAACAAAGTAAAATCTGTAAAGTAAAATCGAAACAAAAATGTTTAAAACATTTGGTTTTCTAAATTATTGTCCGCATTGCAGATACGTTCCATTTTTAAATTTGACTTAATTTATCTGAATGCCTCATGTAAGAGGAAAATTTGCATTAAATCGATAACAATTATAAAAAAAGATGTAAAATAAAATAAGATAAAATAGATAGATAACAACCCTCTCTGAAACGGGTCATAATTTGAGGTTCTACAGATTTTTTTATGTTTAGAAATTTAGTTGACAGTTTTGGACTAAATATTATTTTATTAGTTATGATCAAATTTTAAACCCTAATACACATACATGTTACAAAAATAAGATTGACTAATTCTTATATTGCGTCTCAATTCCTAAAAATGGTTTACAAAATTATTCATTAATACTAAAAACTTTCTCTATAAAGCTTTCGATCTTTCTTTCCGAAGGAAGGATAGCTACCTTCCTTCCTTACTTAGGCGGTTATTTTTCAATTCAGTTGAAGTGGAATGCATAAAAAATATCTAACCTTCATCCACTAGCACTCACAGTGAAATTGTGTCCCCATATTTTATTTTAATACCTATCTCTTTAAATTCTGGTTTCGTAGTTTTCTAAAAGGACGCCGGCAAAGAACTCGTGTCAACGATATTTTTTCGTCATGGCGCGAGATTCGTGCTGGAGTACCTCAGGGTGGCATGCTGTCTCCTTTGCTATTTACAATTTTCATCAATGCGACTACTTATAAAATTTCGTCTCTCTACCTTATGTATGCAGACGACGTGCAATTTTACTGTCATAGTGATATAGAGACCTTACCAAGTAAAATCTCTATCGTTCATTCAGACCTTGCCAAAATTTAGGACTGGACTAAATCTTATGGTCTTAAAGTTAACCCGGTTAAGGCACAAAGTATTATTGTAGGCAGTCCTGCAATTCTATCCAAGATTGACTGGGCTACCTTGCCTTTTTTTTTTTTTTTTTTTTTATGTAAGAGGAGGGCAAACGAGCTGGCGGGTCACGGATGGACGTGATCACCGCCGCCCATGAACTCTTGCAACATCCGAGGATTTACAAGAGTGTTGCCGGCCTTGTAGGTAGGAATAAACGCCTTTTTTGAAGGTATCCATGTCATACCGATCTGGAAATACCGCCGAAGGGAGTTCGTTCCACATTCGAGTGGTACGTGGAAAAAATGTCCTTGAGAACCGCATAGTTGAAGATCGCCACGCATCCAGGTGGTAAAGATGGTATTGGAGGCGATGGCGCGCTGTGCGGTGATGAAATTCGGCGGCAGGCATCAGATCGAATAGTTCTTCGGAACACTCCCCGTTGTAAATGCGGTAGAAGACGCACAAAGAAGCCACGTCTCTACGCAATGCCAAAGAGTCCAGCCGTTCGCAGAACACCGGGTCCCCGACAATTCTAACGGCTCTCCGTTGTACGCGGTCAAATGGTAGAAGCTGATATTGGAGTGATCCGGACCAGAGATGAGAACTGGGGTCCGAGCAAAAACCGTCGAGAACGACCTGTATGCTCCGCCCAGTGAGGAAGCTGGTGATCCACTTGCATAAACTCTCGGGAAGCCCATAGGAAGGTAGCTTCGAAAGAAGCCCCTTGTGCCATACACGATCGAAGGCTTTCGCCATATCCAGACTAACTGCCAGACTCTCTCCCTTGCTTTCAATAACAGCTGCCCAACGGTGCGTAAGATATAACAGAAGATCACCAGCCGATCGACCATGGCGAAAGCCATATTGCCGGTCATTGACCAACTGGTGATCCTCGAGGTAGGTTAGGAGCTGTTTATTGATAATGCTCTCCATTACTTTGGAGAGCAGAGAGGTAATGGCGATAGGTCTGTAGTTAGCTGGATCCGAGCTATCACCTTTTTTAGGGATCGGATGGACAAGGGCACGCTTCCATGAGACCGGGACTACGCCTTTAAGGTAGGAATGCCGAAATAAACGCGTTAGCACTGGAGTCAACTCAGGGGCACACGTTCGTAGCACCAATGGAGAAATGCCATCCGGCCCACTCGACTTATGAACGTCCAAGGAAAATAGAGACTGCCTAATAGTTTTCTGCCGAAAAACTATTTCCGGCATTGAGCTCTGACACCGCGGGATGATAGGCGGTGTCTTCCCCTGGTCGTCCAAAGTCGAGTTGGAGGCGAAAAGAGTGCCCAAGAGATCGGCTTTCTCTTTTGCCGTGTGGGCCAGAGAGTTATTCCCCATGTGCAACGGCGTTAGGGGACGGCTGGCTAAAGTTGCCCAGAGTGGCCTTTGAAAGCGCCCAAAATTTGCGCGTGCCAGGCGGGTACTTTGCCAGCTGATCCCCAATTTTGACGACATGCTTGAATTTTGCTCTAGCGATTTGCCGTTTGAAGAATCTGGAGGCACGATTATATTTCCTCTTCAGAACTCTAGAGTTCGGATCTTTAGTAACTAACGCATTGGTCCAAGCTTGATAAGCCTGCCGTTTGCCAGCTGCTGCAGCCCTGACAGACGCATCAAACCAAGGCCGCGATCTGCCACCAAGTGGTGCCACAGAGCTTGGTACAAATAGTTCCATGCCCTGAAGTATCACATCAGCTACAGCCGCAGCGCAGTCACTAGGATCATCGGAAGGGAAACAAATCGGCCCCCATGGGTAGGATGCAAAAAAGGACCGCATTCCATCCCAATCCGCTGACTTGTAGTGCCAAACGCGTCGAATCGCAGGTGTTGTGCGAGCCGAACGTTGAATGGGCACTACACTCCGTACCAGACAATGATCAGAGGACCCTAACGGAGCCTCGACAGTGACCTGGTACTTTCCGGGATGTGTAGTCAGCAGAAGACCCAACAAAGAGGGCATATGGCTGTCCACGTCCGGTAGACGAGTGTGCGTATTGACCAGTTGGGACAGACCATTTGCCAGAGCAAAGTCAAACACAGATCTCCCCGCGTAGTCGGTGGCACGTGACCCTAACCAATCGGCATGGTGCGCATTGAAGTCCCCGAGGACTACGACTTCAGCGGAGGGAGTCTGTGAAAGCAGATCGTCAATCTTCGCTTGAACATGGCCCAAGAGTTGATCCGTTTCTGCATTACCACTATGGGACCTGTAGAGGCACGCGTAGACTCTGACATGGTCGTCCATGTCCACGCGCAGCCAGAGTACAGACAGGTCCCGACCTTCAAAAACCTGAAGGCGACAGTAGCAGATATCCTCCCTTACGAACACAGATACCCCGGCGTGTGGTATAAAATGATGTTCTAGTTTATACCCGGGGTATGACAGATACGCTGTGTCGCTAGGTTGAGATATCTGCGTCTCCGTCAGAAACAACAATGCCGGCTGCGCCGTCTCTAGATGATAGTGGACGGCGTTCAAGTTGGAATGAAGTCCCCGGATGTTGCAAAAGTCCACATTTAGAGTGGGTCGGGGTGCCGCTGCGGTGACTCGTCGTTTGCCCTCATAAAACACAAAAGGCGATACTTTGCCCGCCCCAGATACGACGGGCAGCCCGAGCAAAATCCGAGAATCATTTCCCCGATTTTGCTCGGGGAGGGGGTCCCCGGCTTCATCAAAGCCGGTACCCTCCTGGGGTATTTTTCTTTTGGGCATCGCTTTCATGTTTGGCGGGAGGGGGGGGGGGGGGGGGGTTGGGCTACCGGATTCTCTCACTTACCGACGGAACATAATTTGGTTACTACGCGTCGGTCTTCTGTGAGAGGGTGGTCCTTCCCCGGTCGAGCCAGCCCAATACGAGCTGTAGTCATCCGACTACAGCTCGTATTGGGCTACAGCTAGGCTCTACCACCATTAAATTATTGCCTAGTATAAAATACAATAATGTAGTTATACCGTACAGCACCAGTGTCAAAAATCTGGGGATTATATTTGACAATACATTATCTTGGTCTGATCACTTTAAAAAAATCAGTTGCAAAACTTTTGCAGCATTGGGCTTCTTGCGCCGCCTCGGTACTTTCCTTCCTATTCCAACCAAAATTATGCTAGCACAGTTCCTAATCCTACCTATTCTGGATTATGCAGACGCAAGCTATATTAATTTAACCGAGGACCAACTTAATAAGCTTGAGAGACTTCAAAATCTTTCAATACGGTTTATATATGGATTACGCAAATTTGACCGTATTTCTCAGTTTCGCCTACAGCTCAAGTGGTTACCAATTAGGTTTCGCCGTAAAATGCATATACTTACATTTCTGTACTGTGTGCTATTTAAACCCTGTTCGCCTTCCTATTTAAAAAATAAATTCCAATTCTTGGGTACTACTAAGATCTTTAAGATCCTTTGAAAACTTGTCCTTATACATGCCAGTTCACAAAACCAAATTCTTCAACAAATCTCTAACGTTTCAGGCAATTCAAATTTGGAAGAGTTTGCCGTTGGACATAAGGAAATCCAAAAGCTTGCTTCATTTAAAACTAAATTAAAGTCGCATTATCTCACTTTAAGTTGTATATAAATAATAAATATTTATGTATGTGTGTATGTATGTTATATACGAGTAAGTAGATGATTTTTATATGACTTACATTCATTTAAACATTTTAGTAGTAATTTGTATTCTATGTACATAAAGCATGTATGTCTATATATTTATATGTTCATGTATGTATTTATTTATTTTATTATTATTTTAAATTTTTTTACTTCTTTTTTCATATTTGTATATATATTATATATTGCACCACCCTGCCATATTCGATACAATTGCTCTATTCTCAAAGGTTGTCTGGAAGAAATCGCTAGTTAGCGATAAGACCGCCTTTTTGTACTCTACCATGTTTTCGATTACTTTATTTTTTATTTATTATTATTTTTTTCTGTGTGATGTGCAATAAATATATTCTATCTATTATCTATCTATCTAAATCCACGTCTTGTGAAAATTTAAACAGGAGCGAAAAGAGTTTTTACAATATCTTATTTGTTACTGATGTCTAAGCTGTTAACTCCAATTTAAAACTTTTATTCCTTATTGTTGCTAATAAGATATAAATAATAGAAATACCTTATCGGATTTTCATTATTAACTTTCATTTACTCTTTGTGTCATATAATGGTTTATTTGCATACGATCACCTATAAGTAACTGTAAATTATATAGCCAAAGTAACGAGATGAATGTAATCGGCTGTCGTCAGTTGCACTTCCATTATTAAATAAATTAATTAAAACAGAAAGTGAATCTGTAGAATGGCTGAGGGATCAAGCTTAATTGGTACGGGTGGATCCGGTGTAGTAATTCGTGTCGTCAGTCTTGGGGTAGCTTATCACACACTCCTCCTTAAGATGGCAAATTTCGACAGAAACTGATTTACAACGTGGTATAGTTTTATGAACGGACTTCGCGTAATTGTTGGTTTGTTTATTAGAATGTTGTATAAAAAAAATGTTATATTTTTTGTATTTCTCAATATAATATTTACGAAAGTTTGAAATAATCGAGTTTATATGGCCATTTTAATTAATATCAACATTAAAAAATAAACTTGTAATGTACTAAAAATAAGAATATAACGATAGTTACCCAAGAAGGTTATAGTCTAAAGAATGCTTAGGCAATATTAGACAATTAAATCATGCTTTTGAAATGCATGGAAAAATGGCAGGTCAGAACGCAAATAATTGCTACTCCTCTTCTTATCCACAAAAAAATCCAAATGGGAATAGTCATCATACATTCGTAACTATAAATAATTAAATATCACTTTTTTCCGTTGGACTTGACGATTGTAGTACTTGTTACGTTCAGCCCTATATACAATGTAATTAATATAACACCGAGGTGAAGACTTGGAGAAATGAAATGACTGGTCCGAACATAGCTCTTAGTTATCATCTTGTAACTGAACCAAGATAAATTAACGGTACAATATAGTTAGAGACGGTGATGTTGCTATATTTTGGCCTAATTAGTATACCATCGAGGGATAAATCTGCCAAACTAATTTTGATGAATAGCTAGACATCACACATATTTTATATTACAGTGTTTCAATTACCTACAATGAAATATCTCATTGTAATAATGATCCAATTTTTAGATTCCAACAGGTAAGTATTAATATATTGTATGTATATTAACATATTGTATATTTTATATACTCAGTATTGTTAAAAGTAGAATATAATATTTTAATAGGTTATTTTTAAAGAGTAATATTTTGTTAACTTTTAAGGAATAAATACAAACTATACCACACATAGTGTAACTAATTTGAATTCAGACCATAGTATCATTCAGTTCTTCTAATCTGGTAATAAGTAGAACGATTTGCATTTACTGCAACGTATAAGTGTATATGTAATTCTCTGAATACCTCAGTTCAGATTCACCGCTCCTATTGGTCGTAGAGCTCAATGTCTCTACACCGGACCGTTTATTGTAATACAAAGAGCAGGTAATAAGGATTATTATAATTAACATGAGATGTACTTTAATCTTTTTCGATTATTAAAATAATATAGTTATTTTCCTATATTATAGTCATTGTAGACTTTTACAAGTCACAGACGTTACTGCAACTTTCACAAATAATAAAATAAGTACTCATAACACTTGTTACACTTATTACGTTGTATTTCGCTAAACTTTAGAGTGAATACTACTTTATTAAGTATTGATTTTTTTATCCAGTGACATTTTTATATATTTTAAATTGTCTGCATATTTACTATAATTTTGTTTTTAAAGAGCATAAACGAAAAATATATATGATACACCAACTCACAATGCTAGAAATTATAATTTATTGTACCACAGTTTGCAACACACTCTGAAGATTAAAATATATTTTATTTATATAAAACGATTAACTATTATGCTTTATAGTTAACTATGATTTCTATTTCTGTAAACGCATTAATAATTTTAACTTCTATTCATTAGTTGCCAATTGTCGTGCTAAAATTGATCTATTTATTTTTTGAAATTTAGGTTTGCCATATCAATGTCCAATTCTAAATACTAAATATAAATACATAGGTTGAGGAATAATCAGAGTGTATGTTTATACGTGTTCTATTCCATTCTAATGTCTGGATCGGTCAGGACAGCCGTCTGCCCACAGTTCGCTCTAACCGCATCGTCTGCAATCAACCGGCTCACACTGGCTGGCTGATACAGGAAATTAATATAAATTCCTATCGTATGAACTCGAAACAGACCGCTGTTCTCGAATAATACATGTCATGATAAGACCATTTTGTGTTAATTCGGCAAACGTATTTATTTTATGAATGTGTATATTATATTTAATAGCACCGAGATTATTATTTTTGAACATGTTTGGGATATTATAAATAATTGTACTGTGTAAACTTTTGTAAATGGAATATATAATATAAACATTGTTATTTAGAAACTCTTCTTAACGTAGTAATAAAATAATTTAAACGAAGCAAACTATTTTCTCATGAATTTATCAGTCGAGAATTGTAAATAAGTAGGAATCGCATACGGGGAGGTTTTGAGTATATGATGTTTTGTAAATATACAATGTTTATAATAATTATTATAAATTAATTATTACTAATGTGGTGGTATTTAATTTCTTTATATCATAAATATTGAAGTATATATGTAATATTATGGTAAATAAAAGAGAGATGTGAAGTCTTTGAGATGAATGGAGATAATAGGCGTCAACTATTTTAATAGAAAAATATCTCTGAAATTATGAAGA
The DNA here is from genome assembly GCA_918358865.1 of Melinaea marsaeus rileyi. Taxonomy (NCBI): domain Eukaryota; kingdom Metazoa; phylum Arthropoda; class Insecta; order Lepidoptera; family Nymphalidae; genus Melinaea; species Melinaea marsaeus. Next base: position 21,409,879 of record OU911085.1, read on the forward strand.
TTATGATCATTTCTTTAACATTCATATATTTAAACCATAATTTTTAGTTACTATTACTTCCGTATAAAATAACGAATTGTTTTTGTATTTTATAATTAACTAATATTTTTCTAATTAAACTATATTTAATGACGATATAATTGGTTACATTGAACATAACGATAACCATGTTTTAATAATTATATCATAAAATTCATTATTATCTCAAATGAATAAACAAAATTATTAATATTGACTCTTTAATAATTACAAAATGTAAAGTAAAACATCACTACATTAAACATACATTTAAATGGATAACAACAAATTATATGCACAACTAAAATAGAAATTAAAATAAGTTTAACAGATAATATAAGTGTATGAAGTAGATGTCGTTCTTATGTATTAATGTAATCTAAATTAATTCAGAGGTGTTCGTTTTGTCTTACACAGATTGAGAACTACTTGTATATAAAGTGAGGAAATTCAGTGGCAAGCTAAAACTATACTAATATATATAATGTTATAAAGCTGAAGATTATTATTTTATTGTTTGTATGAATTGCGCAAAGAAATTTCGATAAAATTTTAAAACAATTTTAGAAAACACAAAGCAATATTTTGTATTGACGAACCTCGCGATCGATTACCTATTATCGAATAAAGTTCCATGCTAAGTGATTTGTACATGTAGGGGAGACCGGGGATGGTTGACTATAAGGGCAGGGAGACTAGTTGTCAAAAACGCGAGTTAGGCAAACGTTTTGCATCGGCCGACTAGGTGACTAGGTGAGTGTATCCATTATTCCCCCCCGCTCAGTCATCAAAAAGACCACGGAGCAGACGCACATCGTTTGTCAGCTATTGAAAGTAAAGCCTATTGTTCAAAAACAAGACACTTACGTAACTATTTTTCCCATAATTCTATTTGTTATAACTCTTTTCATTTTGTTTTGATTGCTTTTCAAACTGTTTAATACGAATGTTTGATTTCCGAGCTTTGTATGCTTCCTTATTATTTTTAATTACGACACCATTTTAAGGTTTTGGCACGCAGTTAAAAATTTCAAGGTTGTTTGGGGCCAGTTGACTCATTTATAAACGGTCTAGTCGACTATCTAGTCAACCTGCCCCATACAATTTGGATATATCAGATATAAATTGGTATACAAATTATTGTTCTTAACCTAACATTTCCAATTTAGAACGATACAAATCTATAAACGAAAGTCAAATCGAACTAAAGACTTACTGGAGACGTACTGGACTTATGTCGACAAGTAATTTTCGATGAAAAAAGTATCCATTGCAGCAAAAGAATTTTCGAACTGCTGAACGAGGTTCGCTGGTGACAGTCGCAGTTGCTATCTCAGAATTCGGCAATATGGTCCTTCCGTTCTTCGTTTTCCCACGTATTCACTATAAAGATTATTTTGACTATTTTAGATTAAAAGACTATCAAAGACAATTTTAGACTGGAGGTGGACCGATAGCTTCTTAACGATGTTTAATGTTGTTGATGATGTTCTTAAAAATGATGATAACTTACCCCTAGTGACAAGTCAACCTGCCCCAGGCACGGGGTAGGTTGTCTCGTTTTTTCCATTCTATAAAATCGAGCCTATATACTATGTTTTAATTGGTATTGAGCTTATTGTAATTTTTTTCTAGAGTTGAATAGTGTCACTATCAATGGAATTGCTTTTCACAAAAATAATCATTGAAGCAATAAAAATATTAACATTTAAACTGAAAATTGGTCAACCATCCCCGGTCCTAATGTTATAGTTGCATGCTATATACTACAATCTGCTGACGAAGAAGCCAGTGACAGTTACTAGCTAGCTCATAAATAATTTAAAAAAGCAATCAAATCTTGTAATATACAACTCCGCTTTCACGTTTTTACAATAATTAAGTTTTTTGATAATAATAAAAAAAGGATAAAAGGAATGCTTCCATTTTCGACATACATAACTAACTCCATTTTCCTTTACGACCTCAGCTTTACAAACAATACTGTGTGGGAATAGAAACTGAAGTCATAATCGTAGACATTAATTTCCTCGAGTTACAAATTAAAATGTGAGTACTGAGTTAGTCAGCACACATTAAAAGTTTATTTTATTTTGCTTTGATTTGTCCATTGAAAATCTTTTATTCTGTTAATTTCATTACAAAAATAAACAGAAATTCGGCCTTATACACTGTGTTATTCGACCTAATGCACTGATAAAATAATATACGGTTTAAGCGTAAAATTAAACTTAAATGTTTCAAAGAAGTTATTCAAGTTATTTTTGAAAGCTTTGTTTGATTTTGTGGAACAACAAATTTCAATGGAAATCAAATGCACAGCAGATTGTTCTGAAGATTTTAGAAAATATAGTCGAGTGAATATTTAATTTGTATTATTTATTTATTTATTTACCTTCACGCCATATCCCTTGCGGTTTAGCCAGAGACGACGGAGCGCCAAACGCTACGGTCTAACAAACATTTAATTTAGTAAAATAAAAATGCAATTGATATCAAATATTTTTTTATAGTGACATCAAACATTTAATCACAGGCATTCGAAAATAAACTTTATTCGGTGGGATGAAAGATTAAAATGACTATTGAAATTTATCCATAGAAATGTGTAGAAAGTGACTTCTTTAAATCGTGACAAGTGACTATACAATAAATTAAAATATAAACTATAACTTTGCGTTAAGTAATTAATAAAAATTTGTGAAAATTAATACGTTATCTTTAGTGAAATGATGAAAATTTATACACTGACTATTACATAATCTTAGTTCAGATCTTTGTCTAGTTTATATATGACTTAATTGTGTTGTGTTTCTCACAACATGTATTATTTACAGAAGTTGTATAATTAACAGAATATTATAAGGCTGCAAAGTATACAGAAAGCGGGATATTCTAGCATTGATCCAAGATATACTCTTTAATATTTGATATAACAAATTAAGACTTTTAAATTATTTTATCAATACGAAAAACCTTCGTTATTTCTTATTGTATAGACATTGTATAGACACTTGAGTAATCTGTTATAAAGCTTCTAAATATTTGACTTAGTTTTGTAGATGTAGTAAAATAGATTTTGAACGAAACAACATTTATTTGATTGTAACTTTTGTCTTCAACAGTCTTTAATATTTCGTGATAAGGTATCAGATACCTTGTCTTTTACAATGAACAGTATGTCTTCTTACAAAAAAGAAGTTACTATTATTATTATTTATTACATATTTTATATTATTAAAACAGTTTATTATAAGTACTGTTTTATATTAGAGACATAAAATTACTTATCATATTTTTAAACTTGACATCTTTTTGTCAAATAACTTTAAGTAAAAAACTGCACTGTGTTTTTTAATTTTCTTAAATGGCGAACATTTGATATAAGTACCGACCCGAAGCTAGGAACGACTACCAAAGGACCACTCCGGCTATTTCCATTCGTATTTGTGCCGATTTTTTTTACGTTTTTGAAAATGTACACATTCTAACCAAATCATACAATTGAAGCCACATGACTGATGTCAGTTCTGAATTTGTTTTCACTAAAAAAGACATGATTTAATCTTTAATTACGCTCATAAAAAGTATAGGTTTACAAAAGAGTTGGCTGAGAGGTCAAGCTTGAATGGTACCAGAAGGTTCGGTGTAGCAATTTGTCTCGTCAGTTTGACTGTAGTTTATCGTATCTCCGCATTGGGTAGACACATGATGACAGAAACAGATTTACAACATTGCTTAGTCTATTTATTAACAGACATCGCTGTGATAGTTGAATTTTGATTGACATAAGTTATGATACTAATCAAATTGATAAATTAATAAATTTGATTAAGCTTGCCGTCGTCTGTGTGTGCTCTGACCGTACACCGACGACAACGTACTCCCGGGGGAAGTTACATAAACTACTAATATTATATTACATTTTGCAAACAGTAATATTATGATGTTTAATTAATATGTAACTTAGGACTAAGTGAGCTTGTGTAGATAATTCTTATTAATTGGTTGTCATACAGTTCTATCAGGAAGATTATTATTATTAGTGATCACTTTTATGGATTCAAAGTGGAAAATAAAAAAATAAATAAATAATAATAAGACCAAGACGTTATGGTTTTGCTTTAAGATTTTTATTTGTTTTGATTCTAGGATTCTTCAATGCTTTTTTATAATTACTATGTTCAATGAATGCAGTAGGAGGTAAACTATATCTCTACAACATACGCTCGGAAGAAAACACACAAATATCAAGATGTGATCCAAAATGTAGACCTATTTTGTGTTTAAAACATAAAATATTACATTCAATCAAATTAATGAAATTAATGAAATTAATTAAATTACCTTACATTTATTATTTAAATAAATTTAAATAGTATAATTGAAAATATTAATGCTTTTATTTATTTTTTCTCCAAACTATAATTCAATTACAATCCAGAGTCGTGTGAATGTTTTATGCGCACACTAAAGCCAGTTTGTTAAAGTTATCTGTGATAATATTATAAGACTGAGCAATATAGTTTTGGCAATAATTATGGGAGTTAGAGGACTCTGACTTCCCGGCATCAGCCAGTCCGAGTTACAGGTACGCGACCCTGACTTGCTCGAGCTATTTGCTTACAATCCCTTGTCTATCCGTGTAAGCAATATCCCCCTTTTCCTTTCTTTTCCCTTGAATATACCTACCCCCATCCCATTCTCCTCCAACCGACCGATGGCGGTATATCCATCACAATCAGTGCAGCTCGAAGTAATATAGACTGGTGTCGGGCAGCAGCGCCACCGGTGTGAGGAGCTGCGCACTGCGCTCGCCAACCCGTCTGCCAAGCGTGGCGAGTATGGCAAATTCTCCCCTTTAAATATGACAGACGCAAACAGGACCAGGCCCCCAGTACCCGGCAGTCCCACTGTTCCCGGCTTCGGTAGCGGCCGTGGTTATGGTGGGGCAGGGGGTGCTAAGAATCTCCGGATGGGATCGGGCTACCACCCCAAACGACACCTGGCCCTGGTAACACACAATGTCCGCACTTTGCGGACTGACGACAGGATTGCTGAGCTGGAAGAAGAGATGAGTAGGTTACGCTGGGATATATTAGGGTTATCTGAAGTCCGTAGAGAGGGGGAGAACACGATAACCCTAAAATCCGGAAACCTGCTATACTACCGGGAGGGCGACCAACAGTCCCAAGGAGGTGTCGGGTTTATGGTCCACAAGTCCCTCATAAACAACATTGCAGTCGTTGAAAGTGTGTCGAGTAGGGTCGCGTACCTTATACTCAGAGTTTCTAAAAAATACTCGTTGAAGGTCATACAGGTCTACGCACCGACCTCCGCACACCCAGATGATGAAGTAGAGGCTATGTATGAGGATATCAGTCGGGCCATACATACTACAAAAACTCACTTTAATGTTGTTATGGGGGACTTCAACGCAAAGCTGGGCAAGAGAAGCGACGACGAGTTGAGAGTAGGGCAATTTGGATATGGGCAGCGGAACCCTAGGGGACAGAGGCTGGCCGATTTTCTGGAGAAAGAGGGACTCTTTATGATGAATTCCTTCTTCCAGAAGCCGCCTCAAAGGAAGTGGACCTAGTTAAGTCCCGATGGTTCCACTAGAAATGAGATTGACTTCATCTTGACCACTAGACGCCAGATATTCAACGATGTCTCTGTGATCAACAACGTAAAAACAGGGAGCGATCACCGAATGGTAAGAGGCAACCTGAATCTCAATATCAGGCTGGAACGATCTCGGTTGGTGAAGTCTACGCTCCGTCCATCTAAAGCTCATATTCAAGATCTCGAAAGCTTTCAACTTGAATTATCGAACCGCTTCGCTTGCCTAGATGATTGCGCATCCGTGGACCAAATTAACAACAGGTTGGTAGAAACTGTCCATACGGTCGGAGGAAAATTCTGCAGACCCGGCCGTAAGAATAGACCCCAAAAACTAGCCAACGAAACTCTCAAACTTATGGCGGAACGACGCGCGTTGGCACTTCAGTCCCTCAATGATACCGAGACTTATAGGCAGCTCAACAGACGCATAAGGAAATATCTGCGACACGACATCCGTATTTTCAATACTAACCGTATTAAAGATACTATAGAGCGGAACCAAGGCTCCAAAGTGTTTGCGCGAGATTCGTCAATTGGGCAAAGCCGGTTATCGAAGTTGAAATTGGGGGTCGGAAGCACAGTGTCGTGTAGGGCTGACATTTTGAGGGAGGTCGAGAGGTTCTATGGACACTTATATACCTCGGTCGCTAAACCTGTTGATAGCTTAGCAGAAGACCCAAGAGCGGAGCTTACCCGACACTATTTCGATGAAATCCCGGACATCAGCTTGCACGAGATCAGTGTGGCCCTAAAACAGCTTAAAAACAACAAACAAACAGACAAACAGTGTCATTGCACAAACGCTATTCCTTTACAGCGAGGCGTGAGACAGGGAGACGTTATCTCTCCGAGACTATTTACCACTGCACTGGAAGACGCTTTCAAGCTCCTGGAATGGCATGGACTCGGCATCAATATAAACGGCGAGTACCTAACTCACCTTCGATTTGCCGACGATATAGTAGTAATGGCAGAATCCCTGGAAGATCTCAGCATTATGCTCGGCGATCTTAATGGAGTCTCTCAACAGGTGGGCCTTAAAATGAATATGGACAAGACGAAAATTATGTCGAATGTCCATGTCGCGCCTATCCCGGTATCCGTTGGGAGCTTCATTCTCGAAGTTGTCGACGAATATGTCTACCTGGGACAAAAAGTCCGATTGGGCAGGTCCAACTTCGAGGGAGAGGTCAATCGACGAATCCAACTAGGATGGGCAGCGTTCGGGAACTTAAGGAGCGTATTTTCGTCCGGAATACCGCAGTGCCTTAAGTCGAAAGTCTTCGACCAGTGTGTGTTACCAGCGATGACCTATGGAACCGAGACGTGGCCTCTTACAAAGGGACTCTTAGAGAGGCTTAAAGTCACTCAGCGTGCGATGGAGAGGGCTATGCTGGGAATTTCGCTGCGAGATAGAGTCAGAAACGAGGAGATTCGCAGACGAACAAAAGTAAGCGACATAGCCCAACGGATTTGTAAGCTGAAGTGGCAATGGGCTGGGCATACAGCCCGCTCAAGTGACGGCCGATGGGGAAAAAGGGTCCTTGAGTGGAGGCCACTTACTGGAAAGCGAAGTAGAGGACGACCGCCAACTAGGTGGACAAACGACATAAAAAGAGCAGCTGGAAACCAATGGATGCGGGCCGCTTTGGAACGATCGCGGTGGAAGTCAATGGGGAAGGCTTACGTCCAGCAGTGGACGCACGGCAGCTGATAATGATGATGATGATGAATAATTATGGCATGTTATGCGCATAAAATAGTAAAAAGACTAATTACAACACTCCATTCGAAAGACAGAGTGAAATGGTTGTTACATGTTAAATGAGGTGATTACCGAAACACCAACTGAAGAACAAAAGGAATAAAATAGTACTCTATTGTGTATGCGTCACGACTGTGGTTCAAATGCAAGGAAAACATATTAAACATAAACTGATATATTTGGATGAAGTATGTTAATAAAAGTTGTTCAAGTTCAAACAATCGTTTTGTATGCAAAATAAAAGTATAAATAATGTTTCAAGATTCCGAAATAAACTTATTCAATTCTTTGTTTTTTAAATATTTGTTATAGTTATTCGACTATTTTTGTATTAGAAGTGCAGTCATATAAGAGGGCTAAAAATTTACATCAGATTTTTTTATTTCTTCTAATATTGTCTTAAAACTTTGCTACGGTAAAAATAATGATTGTATGAAAAAAAAAACACATACATATTTTACAAAACACATTGTTTTAGTTTGAGAACTAGTGGAGGAAAATTACTAGTATTTTAACCTCGTTTTCCACTGATCCAGCGTGTCTCAATAAATCAAACGTTACAAAGGTTAATCAATTAAGGTCAAAGCTTATGTTCCTAAATAGAAACAGGTAACGATATTTTATGAATAACTGTCATAGGTTTATTTTTATATTATTGATAGTCTTATATTCTTATTTAAATAATATTAACAGTATTCAATCTCTTATATTTATTAATTAATTATATTTTTTTATTTACAAAAATTAATGAATCTACATTTTTACTCAAATTTGTATATATTTCGTGATATTTAAACAAATATCAAATTGTATGGCAATAGCAATGTAATTAATAAAAAACGCATATTATCGTTTAGTGCGATCCTAGTTTACATTTGAGTTTGAAATTGTCGAAAGAAGATAAAATACAATAATGTTTTCATTCGTGATCTACTCATGTGGCTGTATTCATGTTATAGATGGATGACTGATTGATGATTAATTGATTGATTGATTGATGACGGATTAATATTAGTACAGACTTAAAGGTTTTTTTTTGTTTTAGAATAAAATACTTGACAGTTTATATTTCTAAAGTAATGTCAAAAATTAAGAATAGAGTATAGGAAAGAATGTTTGTTGCACGACTTGACCTTACTTTTACCGAGAAGCGACGAACGGTAAAAGCCTGTATCAATGTCGGCAAGGTTTCAAGCCGTGTCGCTCTATGGTTTGGTTGAATGCGCATTCCTAAGCTATATATAGATTTTCTTTAAATTCCTTTTAAACATTTTTCAGCTTTACATTTTCACCACTTAGTAGGTACGACAAAATACGAAAAAAATATGTAAATATCATATTAGGAATTGTCTATAAAAATATTATTAAAACGATATCTTTCCTGAATGTAATTTACTATAAATTATTATTGATTATGATCTCGCACTTACTGACGCAAGATTAAAATCAGACGAATCAATATATGGAAGTTAGTTTTTGAAACCATTATGTTGTGTACACACTATGTACTGTTTTGTTGTAATGTTTTTGCTATTAGACTAGAGTGAATTGATGTTCTAAATAATTACCTTTAAATTCAGGCTCTCTAGAGAGGTTATACTTAATTAAAGATTAGTGTTATTGTGAAAAAAAAAGAGCAAACCAGCACAGCAATTTTGTTTTATTTGTTTGGAATACTTACAATGTTAAATAATCTTAAAGAAATTCTTTTACGAAGAGTTGTAAAAGCTCTTGGGAGTCCTTTTCTGACCCTTGGACGCTACTTACATAAGATGTACGCTATATAAGGAAATGATCAGATCAGACTGAAGATTTGTTTTCAAAAATCCTATTTAATAAAAGACTGTGTTTGAAGACATCGAAAGTAGCTATTTTGTATTGTAAAGCATGTTGTAATATAACATTGTAAATATCTGTTGAAAGATTAAATCAATTCATTTAAAGCAATAATGTTTTTAATTAGTGACTTAATTTGTAATTGATGTTATGTATTATACATATAATAAGGATTAACCGCTAAAGTAAATCTTAAAGTATTACAAAATATTATTTCTGAATATTAGTAATAATAGATTTGACATAGGCTAGTTTAATATGCTTTCCGTAATACCCTAATCTTCTATTTCAATACAACTTTGGTGAACAAAGGTTAGAATAATAAATACAATTAACCAGCACCTGTGTAAAACAAGTTTTGTATATGTGACTGAAGGCACAGAATTTTTTAAATTTTTAATTGGTTTTTCATATTTAGTTCCTCTTAATCGGCCTTTTTACGAATGTGACAATGAGAAACTTCTTTTTATTTACACTTGGTTTAAATTATTTTATGAACATCGTTTGAAAAAAATGTTTACATTGTATGTTTATGTTGTAAATAAAATGTATAAAACTCATCCTCAATTAAAGCACCTTAGTTAAAAATATTAAGAAGCATATTATATTGAGCATAGCATATTGAGTGCTTATGAAGTACTCGTAAAAATCATTTTAAGATATGCTTTAGTAAATCACTATGTGGAAATGTTATTTACCAACACAATAACAATAAAAATATAATGCCTTCACGAGTTCATAAATTCAACTAATATAAACTAAGTTAAAATATATATTTAGCCAAATATTTCAAAAAATAAAACTATAGATTCGGCATTAAAATTATTTTTTTATAAGGTTCTCTCTTTACCGGTAGAGGTCAAGTAATTTACTACGTATGAAAACAAGACCATCAGTAGGAAGAGGTTAAAATGTAATTAAAATAAGACGATAGATTTTGTTTATTAAGGTAAGATAACATTGTTCGGAACATCTATTATGATATTTTTGCTGTAGCGATTACAAACTGTCAGGAATTCAACGTACCTTTATCTTACAGAGTAAATGCTTTTAATTTTTTTTCTATTAAAACGAAGGTAGTTTCTACGCAGTGGGGTGTAATGAACGTAAGCGTATCGGTCGTTATAGTTTTCGGTGATTCCATTGTTCTTAAGGATTTTGCAGAGTATTTATCGATGTCAGTCATTTTTAAATATTAAATTTCGTGGATGATGTTGAGTATCATGATTGTTGGCTGCAGGAAGAACCGGTGACCAGTGCCTTTCATGAAAGTGTTCGGTAAACCAGAGGTCTCGCAAATACTTGAGTATCAAACCCTTTTTCCCTTTGTTATATACCTGGCAATATAATATACAATTTATTTCACACTCTGGAGAAACCCAAATCCAAAACACTAAATCCCTAGAGTGACTAAGTGACGATCATTATATTTTCAACAGAAGCTAGTTGTTACCTATGTTGTTGTTGTATACATACTACATGGCAACTGATGACGGTGCCTGCTTTAATGTTGTTTCTTGGTACACCGATCCCCTTTGTATACACTCGCGTTATAATTTTTCGAAGTTCCCTTAACATTGCTTCTTACTTAAGTTGTTGTTACTAACCTTTTATTTAGTATATTTATATTATTTTATTAATTTTATATTATTCGATTGCATTAATTCGATGTATTAACTCGATTGCAGATGCAATCGAATTAATTTAAGCACAGTGATGGATTGCGTACGTCTATTACAGATCATTATTAATCATTACAAAAGCTCGTCGCGTTCAAAAGCGTTGCTAAGGAGGCCCTCGGTCTGAAAACAACGCTAGAGCTATAGAACAGACTCGGACATGCGTCACATAAACCAGATACATTTGTAAGTATCTTGATAGTTTGAACCTATTTACTGATTTCAGCATGTACGGCACGGGAATTATGCTCTTCGTAATACAATATACTAGGATTTAAGTATTTGTAATTCCAAAAATTATTTCTTCGAGTTTTATTTGATTTTAATGTAGAATGATAACATAGTATTAGGCAAATTCAACAACTCCTAGTTTACTAAATAATAAAAAAACTGTACATTTTGTCCATTAGATTGCAACCTAGGAATTCAATACAAATGCGAACTGTCTTGGAAATAATAGTGTATCGAGTCAAAGGATAGGTCGATATAATCGGTGTAGTTGCCAAGCAGCTTTAGTCTGCACTGATGAACCCACAATAGATTTGATTCCGATGTATTGGGCTATTGTCAGTCGTCGTCCATCCAAATCACTTGTACGTGATTTTCCTTAATATGAGCATCATTAAATATGGTCTGGTTACTAAATGAAATAATATTATGTTTGAAAATTATGCTAGTGTTAAGTACCAAACACCGTGTGGATATTCGGTACTGTATTTTGGTCTTATTGTGTATACTGGTAGGGTTGGGAACAGAAATGAAACCATAAATGTATACTGATCTGAAGCTATCTAAGTATAGTACAAGGCTAAGACTCAGAAGCTCTCCACAAGACGATCTTTTATTTGAACTGGAAGAAGGGTCTTCCAGTTCAAATAAAACTATCATTGGTTAGGGAAGCAAAATGATTTTTGTAATTAATAGCGTGACCTATCGTATTATTAACAACATCTAGTAGGACAAAAATATATATTTTGTCGTCACACATAACTTTTGACCTGAATGGTTTACATCGTTAACACTTAAAAATACTATATGTGCTATGTGAAGTGGAAGTTTTGGCGTGAATGTTATTTAAAATATTTTGTAACATAATTTTACGACGACGATTTAGTCTTGGAAGTTAATTAATTACGCTTAGCAGTGTTTTGCAGCGACCAGAAAGAAAATAATCAAGATTTATTATTTGTTCCACGTTAATAAGCCAATGGACAAAAATTACTAATCTTAAAACTTTAACTCCGGTCCCGTTTATCCTTCTAACGATTAGAGCATATAAGCGAATTTAAGACTTCAGTATATTACTTTTGCGTTTAGCTAATAAGTGATACAAGAGACATATTTTATTTTATTTTCTATATTTTAAGTATTTTTTCTAAGTATTCTAAGTATTTAATTTTGCGACAAAATTAAGAAATACTTAGAATATATTTATTGAGCCAATTTTAATAAAAATTTGAGCCCTTATTTATTTTGTTTTACATTCCTAAATTGAATAAACATATTGTGATTAAAATAAATAATTGACATTTACAGTTAGATTTAAAAATGAATTAAGTTACTTTGAAATATTTGTAGAGGAAAAACTAAACATTATAGTTGCTGAGTAAATAGGTAAAGCGTAGTTATGAAAGAAAATATTCACAAACGGCATTCTCAACTTAGCTCAGCATTTCAAGAAGTAAGATTGCACTATAATTTTAATGATTCTTGGCAAGTTGTGCGAGATCAAAAACTTCACAATTGATGAAGATGAAAGAATTTCACATAATTTTAGTCCATAATTATTTAAAGTTTACAAAATCATTTACACATAAGTATAACATATGAGACTTTTTTTTTCTATTCCTCAACAATAGCAGGACTAATAACATACATACACCTAATCTTGTTCCCGGAGGAAGAATCATTAACAGGTTTTACGTTACATGCTTGATGACGGCGCTGGTGCGGGGTTTTGATCTAATTAATATAACACTGAGAGATAAGTCAGACGAGTTAATTCTGATAAATTGGTGAAGACTCAGCTTTATTGAATGACCTTGTTTACAATTGAAATTATTTTAGTAAATAATTTAATTAAAATACATAAAGGGTTTGTATTATTTGTGTTGTGATTGTAGGCAAATATCATTTGTTTAAACAGTGTATATTAACTTATACACATTTGAAGTACAATAAAATTGTCATAATATAATGTTTTATTGTTTCATTCCAACAAGTTATTTTATATGTAAATCCAGATCAGGTAATGATTTATGTATTAAACAAGTTTTACTTTATCTATAGTGTATAAGTGTATAAGTAATCCTCTGAATACCTCAGTTCAGATCACCGTTTCGTTGCTCATAAAGATCGATGGCGCTACACCGGACTATTTATTGCTATAAGGAGGACTTATGGTTACCGTTGAATTTACTTTAATGTTTTTGTGACAGTAATTTGTTTAATTTACTATACTATGAGTAAATTATATTATATTATATAATTTACTCATAGTATTTACTATACTGTGAGTAAATTATATTATATTGGAATGTATTTAATTATCAACACGCTCTTTATATTATTAGTGAAAATAAAAGATTATTGAAACAAAGCAAGTAAACAAAAGCTTCTGATGCCATAGTTACATCTAACTCCTTTGTTTATTATAGCGTTAGGAATACTTTCTTTTAAATAAAACCTAGACAAAATATTGGTGAAGAGTTATGTAAATTAGCTAAATGTTGGTGTAAAAATAATAAAATACGTCTTTAAGATAAAACATTATAATATCGAATGTAAAATAAATATTTATTAAAATATATAATAAATTATTTTGTAAAATGTTGAGATTAACATTTTAAATTCAAATTGAAAATATCCTTATTCAAGTAGGCATTATTCATTTACACGCACTTTTGAATTGTCAATTAATGTACAATAAAAAGATCAGTGTAGTCAGTCCTTGAGTAAGCTACGAGTACCACCGGCTCGGAATACTTCTCGGCTGAGATAGGCCGGTCAGAAACTCAGCGGTGGCTCCTTTTAAATAAATTTTAACAATGTTTGATGTATACATTATAATATAACCTCTTAAAGTGAGTTCCCAACTTAAGTTCCCGCACTTCGATCCACTAAAAACTCTTTAATCTTATAATAAGATTAATCTAAACACTTTTTATTTTAGATTTTAAACTAAGAAAAAGGAAGGTTTAAGATATCTTGAGGATTTTTATGTGTTTATCTTGTTTTTCCCACTGTTTTTATATGAAAGTAAAACTTTGACGTATAAATAATATTCAGTTAATTATGAGAAGTGACCGTAAGAATACCAATTTCTTTAATAACACTCCTCGGGGATTCTCTAACTTTCACGTTATGAATAGCCCGCACAGTTATATTTTTGTCAAATAAATATAGAATGAATTTGGGCAGCACTGCCCCATAATGCAGGTAGAATACCGTAAGGTAAAATACTATGAAAATAACTAAAATAAACACAAGCCATATTAACGTCCGTTAATTGTCAATCTTTTCTAAATACAAAGATGGCCGAGAAGAGTTTGCTTGTCAGTGCTGAGAGATGTTGGTTCCACTGGAGCTTTTTATCTAAAGCTCCAGTGTAACTAACATCTCTCAGCACTGGCGTGCTGCCTTTTTCTGTGTGGTGTGCAATAAAGTATATTCTATCTATCTATCTATCTAAGAAATTTGTGGAGTCAGTCAGTTCTAATGCTTCACTGTTAAAGAACAAGTTACAATTTTGACAACAAAGAACAAGCTCAATTATTTTAGTAGGAGATAGTTGTAAGCTTTCGGTAGCGGTGCGGTACATTATGTATAAACTTCCTAAGTTTTTTTATTACATTTTTATAAGATTAAAATAAGACTGGAACAGGTTTATAGAGTTTGGAAATCTGATTATTTTTTTATATTTATTATATTTCTTTAATATTATAATATAATCAACAAATATAACACGTATTATATATAAAAATATAAGTTGAAATCTAGTTAGTCTAGTCCCTAAGTCTAGTTGTCTTAAGATTTTTTATACCGCAAAGGAGAGAAAATAACTCGAATGTAAATAATAAGTAAGCTTTAAACAAAATAGTATGCTAAGGTACAAAGTGTAAATTTAGTTAAAGTAGAGCACTGTATGTACAAAATTAAATAAAAAAAAGAAATATCGTTGAGGAGTGATTTTCTTTACAAGCATTCTTGTTTTATTTTCAACCGTCTCTCGGTTAGCCATTTCTTCTATGTACTTATAATACTTCATCGGGTTTAGTATTTTTTAACGGTGCCTTGTTACAGTACAACCTCTTCTACAGGTATACTTCTTTCTATGGTTTAAAAAACGAATAGATGAGAGTTCCACGGCATAATGAGTAAAATATCATCTCTGAGAGGGCGCTTAGGAGATAGAAATAATAGTAAAATAAACCAGTGTCTTGCAGATTATTGTAAAAATAAAGAATTGAAGCAATGTACGTAGAATGAAACCTCTTGCTATTTAAAAATATTTACTCTTCACATCTAAAGTTTTTAATAATGTTCTCGGAGTGTGTAATTATAATTATAGTATATTATATATAAATATAACAGAGAAATGTGGATATTCACATAATATTATTAAATTAGTTTACGATAGTAATTAATTGGTAAAGTATAACCATCTATTATCGAATATTAGTGATAATAGATTGGACCAACGCCAGTTTAACATGCACTCCCTAACCTCATAATGTTCTACTTCAAATACAACTTTAGTCAACAGAGATTGTTATAAAATTATACTACAATTATGCCCCAACATAAATAAAATGTATTTCTATGTGAGACAGAAGATATAAAAAAGTAAGTATATTAAATGAAGTTCACGACTTTATCATAGAGTATAAATTATTGCATAAAAAGAATGTAAAAAATAATTCTCTTTTTCGAACAAATGGACAGACGGGTACTACGATAGTTTTTTATTTTTTTTTTAATTTTACATTTAACAATGTAGTACACTCCGGATTTGTTAAACATCGATAAAACTTGTTTGTTACTTTAATACTGTTTTAAATGATTGTGATACGTCAGAACTTTCAGTTGCTTTTAAAATAGATGTAAATGTTCATTTTACATTAATAGTTTATATGTACTTTTAGATTATATTATATTAATTTAAAAAAATAGACACAAACAGTTTAAGACGTTGACAAAACAGAAGTTGCTATCGCATTGTATCACAGTTTGTCAAACACTTAGGTGATAAACGGATATTGTTTCAATTGAACGTATATTATAATTATATGTGATAAATTATAATCCGTTTTTGTTTCCAATAGGTTTGAGTAAATACTGGATTTTGATGTCTTTATAAACCTGTCATGTAAAATTTGACAAATTGTTTTAAACACAGATTAAAATATTTAAATTGAGGTAAAGGTATGTATGTATAATTTCCAAATTATGTTTCTTAGTGCGGTTAAATAATTTATAAACTTATAACTCATTAAAATAAACTTAATAAAATCCTAACTTTCAAACTGTTTGCTTTCTGCGTTTTATTTTAATATTTTAAAATACCCTACTCTTATATGTAATATTTTAAAATACCCTATTTCTGGGATTCAAATATTTCAGAGAAGGAGCTGTATACAATACAATAAAGGAACATAACAAATCTTGCTCGTCACAGCTGTTGAATTCCTACTTAACTTCAGTTAAGTTCACTAATAAATTTAACTTTGCTAGGGGATAACAGTACTGACAATTTCTACTTAATAATAAAAGCATGTGCCTATTTTAATTTGGCTTCAGCAGTTCAGTAAAGTATTGCTTTCCTGCCCTGCGATTACACAATTTAATTACAACTTTGATTAATAATACTAGAAAAGTCAGAGTCAAGAGATGATTTCTAACTGTTTTGTTGTGGTTTGAAACTCGATGTAACGAAAAAATGCGTCACGATAAAGAAAAAATATATAAATTTATAGGACATGAGATAGAAAAAAATATTACACACTGCTGTTATGGTGCGATTTATAACATATATATATATATATATATATATTTATATATATAATAATTATTTTCCTTATACGAGTAAGGGAATTAAATAAAATATAAGTTAAAATTAGTATTAGAAGTTAATTATATTAACTGCTATGTTTAATATAAACAAATTTCATTAACTGCTCTCACATGTTATTGGATCATGGTTTAGTGTATGTACACTGATTTTACCGAATTTACATTTTTTCAAGATATGGCTAAATATAATATTAATATATTCATTTATCTAATTAGAAAATTACATAATATAGTCGTAGTAGTCTTGATACCAATGTATATGTTGACAAATATTTAAATTCACTTCTTCTTATTAGTGATATCCGGAGACACGACAGATTCGTATATATAAAAAAACAAGATAATGATAAACTTTCTAATTTTAATAAATATTCCAGTTGTGAATTAAGATTTAATTATCTCCTTTACTCCTTTATTCAATTTCGCTAAATCCTGATAAAGCATTCTTAGTTTCCAATATTCGTGAAGTCATGTAGTCACTTAATTTAAATTAAATTCAGTCTCTCAGGAATCTTATTACATGCAAGTGCTAATATTCATCTCCTTCACTTGTTCGCTGATGGCTGTAGAGAACTGAAACAGACAATAACGTCACATCACATTCTCTTTATGTTCATGATATTGATTTAGTTAGAATAAGTTGTTCAAAATATAACATGAAATTATTTATAGAACCTTATTAATTAACTATTTCAGTTATGAAATTCTCAAGGATTACACTAGTATGAATTATCGATGTGAATCCGATCGTAGACTTAGCAAAGGAAGTTTAGAGCATTCAACTTAAATATCGCAGTCCTTTGTCTATTGAGTTTCTTAAGGCAACCGGCCATGAGATTTTATTTAATTGCTGGAAAAAAGTTCGTTTCGACTAAAGCAGGTCGCGAATCATACCTTAGGCGCCGATTATTTTATAGCTCATATAAATTTTATTATCCCTTTAAATTTTCCCTCGTCCATTTTTTCATTGTAAATAGACAGGACTCATTGAATTATATCTTTAATTTACTATAAGTATTTTCTTTTTCCTTTCGATATGTCGTCAGATTGTTAATGATTTTTATTCTACTTGACTGTTATTTATTACATCTAAGACAAAATTTACTTTCTTACTTTATTTTATAGTTCACAAAATAAATAGTAAAAATATTGATATCTTTTTGTTTTACCTTTGTTAGTAACAAAAGTATCCGGATAAACGATGGCTTTGCGTTTAAGAGACATATGTCAAGTACATAGATATAATCTTATTTCATTTCACAGTTATAAAATGATATGAGTTCCTTCTTAACACTCTCCTTCATTACGTATTGACACGTGCCTTATAATAAAATAAGTTCAATTTGAAAAAAATAAGTCCTATTATATTATTCATTTACTATGTATATGTCGGCGATAGGTCAGAGATTCCGTGTTCGTTGTCCATTATAATGAAAATTCACTTAGAATTGGTATAGTTTATTTTCACACAACTGCTAGTAACAAGAATGACGCAATTGAATAATAGCAGCCATATTTATACTTATTTCTAGGCGTGGTCATAATCAAAACTTATTTTAAAGCAAGAGTTGAAATTACTGTATATAAAATCTTAAAATATAGTTCAATATTCACAATTAATATTATAATGAATTTTATATAACACTAAGTGTTTTATTTAATTCAAATTACATTTATATTAAATAACAATCAAAATTTGTTTAAAGCAAATATTAAAATTACTGTATATAAAATTTTCAAATATAGTTAAATCTTTACAATTGATATTATAATTAATTTTATCTAACTCTAAATGATTTATTTTATACAAATTACATTTATTTTAAGATTATAAACTCCATTTCTTACAAGTTTACATGAATCTTCTACAGATGTCGCACCACGTAGGATGCAAATTGAATAAAGTTTGGTTTATTTAATAACATAATGAATGTTGGAGTTATAATAAATCTAATTTAGTTTTACTTTAAATGTTTAACATGAAAAGGTGCAACAATATGAATTATTAAATAATAAATTTCACATCCAATGTGAATCTCACTGATTGGATGTGAAATTTACCAATCACCAACCAATCAGTCAATACAATGTCTGTAAGAGATTGAAATTAGAGAAATAACAGTTTTGTGATTACGAATGATTATTTAAAAACTAATTATAAATAATTACGGAATTTTTAAAACAATATAATCATTACATAATGATTTGCGCCCATACGGCCATACTGACTCCAGCGCGTCTCTTGCGCTGTTTTACATTACAAATCAAGACATCACTTATTCAGAGTTTCAGACAACATACAAGGCATCCTCCATTCTGAGATCTAGCCACCATACAGGCCATCACCCGCCCTGGGATCTAGCCACCATACAAGGCATCACCCTTCCTGGGATCTAGCCACCACACAAGGCATCACCCTTCCTGGGATCTAGCCACCACACAAGGCATCACCCTTCCTGGGATCTAGCCACCACACAAGACCAGGATCAGGATATTGGATAGAATAAATAAATTTAATAAAAATATACACCAACACACAAAATAATCATGGAATCAGTTACACTAACACAATTCCTTTACATAGTTTCAACATTAGCAGAGGAGGTAGAAGCACCCCCATGTATATCGATCTCGCATGATTCCTCTGCCCATACGGTTGATTCGTCCGAGTTGTCAAAGTCAAAAGGGTTTAATTGTGCTGTAGGAGCGGGACGTAACGTATCGTGACTTGCAATTTTTTCTGAAGACCCACGGAGGTTAACATGCTTAAGCCGATATCGATCATTTGGTAATACTTCTAAAATTTCTATTGGGCCTTCAAATTTAGAACCTAACTTAGTAGTATGGCGTTCATGGCGTCGCATTAACACAAAATCACCGACCATAAAGGAATGGACTGTGGCTTTACCTTTGTCGAAACGCGCTTTGTCATTAAAGGACCGCTCGTCCATCCGTTGTTTAGCAAGTAATCTAACTTCGTCTATGTTATCTGTGAGTTCGTCATCATCAATATGTAATATTTTAATGGCAGGTGGAGAACATCTCTTTCCTAATAGTAGCTCCAAGGGACTTTTACCTGTACTTTTTGAAACTGTGCAGTTTATAGCTAATTGTAATTCTTGTAAAGCTGTGTGCCAAGGTTTATTAAGTTCTATAACAGACATGTTATCTTTTATTACTTTCATTAACCATTCAACCTGTCCGTTGGCCCTACTAGGTCCTTTTGCTACAACATGGTGTTGAATCCCATATTGTTCACAAAAATTTTTTAATTCTGTAGAAGTCATATTTCTATCTTGATCAGTAATTAATCGCGTTGGGGAGCCGAATATTGCAATTAGATTTTGAAAACATAAAAATAGCAGTCTCACTTGTTTGATCATTAGTGTAAATCATATGGACATATTTAGTGAAGCCATCGATAAATACAAAAGCATATTCAGATTCGTTACGTTTTCTGTTCATTCTCCCTGTTATATCTGCATGAACAGTATGGAAAGGTATAGCTATTTTATCAATAGGGTATAAGGTAACCTGTCTAGCACCCGATACACCTTTTCTTATTCTGCACATAACGCAGTTTTCAACAAATTTTCTAACCAACCTGGTCATGTTAGGGAACCAATACTGCTCTCGCATTTTATCTAGGACTTTTTCCCACCCAAAATGTTGAAGGTTATCGTGGTAATGTGATATAAGATTCCATCTATAATTACGTGGGACTATTATTAGTTTACGCGTCTTGTTATTTATTTGTACTTTACGATGCAATAATTTATCCTGAAGTATAACGTAAGTATCTGCAATAGTTTTGGGAATCGAATCACCATTCAACTGTTCAACAATACCGGCTAGAGTTGAATAGCGCTTTTGTTCGATGAGGAGCCAGTTATCATCAAAAGTAGCAGCATTAACGGACCATACTAAAGAGTTAGATTTATTAATTTCTGAACACTGGTGTACATGACGTCCATTAGATTCTTTTATTGGGTTGCGACTGAAAAAGTCGGCATGAGCAATTTTATAGCCTTTGCGATATTCGATTTCAAATTGGAAATTTTGCAAGAAGGCCCACCATCTGTGTATTCTTGGGGTTAAATCTTGCTTATGTCTCGAGGCTTTTAAAGAGTTACAATCTGTGACAACTTTAAATGATCGGCCATGGAGGAAATGCCGAAAATGTTTTATGGCCTTGACCACAGCAAGGGTTTCGAGTTCATGTGAATGATATTTACTCTCTGTATCTCAAGTTCGCATACTGAAATAAGCTATTACTAAAGGATTTCTATCTTGTCTCTGAATCACTACAGCACCATAGACAACATCACGTGGTGTTCCCAGGCGATCACACATCCAAGTACTGACCCCGTCCGACGATGCTTAACTTTGGTGATCGGACGAGAACCGGTGTATTCAACGTGGTATGGACGTTGGCGGGCAAAGTTATGTTCTTCAGTCCAATTGAAATTAATATTGGTTCTTGTTAAATTGTAAAGAGGGGCCATGAAATCCAGATGCCATATCTAAACAACTAAAATTTTTGAACAATTTGTCAATTTGGTCCGCTATTAAAGGGGTAAAGGTAAGGGGTAGTTATCTCTAACCGTATTTGAATTTAACTCGCGGAAATCAACACAAAGTCGGTCCGTACCTTTCATTTTCTTAATCAATAATATTGGACTGCTGAATGGGGAACAGCTATCTCTTATGATACCATTTTCTTTTAAATCTTTAATAATTTCCCTAACTTTTACGCGAGGAGGACAGGAGACAGGCGATAAGGTCGACGCTGCACAATTTTATCAGGATTTTTTAACTTAATTTTTAACTCACCGGTTGTCACCCGTGTGACGTGATTTCCAGACGTAAAATTATCCTTAAAATCATTGATTATATTATAGATTTCTCTAGTTTCCGTCGGTTCAGTAAGGTCAGTATATAATTGAATAGAGGGTATCAAATTTGTACATTCGTTAATAATAAAATCACTATTAATAGATATCTTGTCTTCACTAAGAGTAACACTAAGACCGGGTATTTTTAAAAGGTTAAACCCTATCAAGATATCAAATTGAGTTTCATTGTTAGTAACTACATAAAAATCGAGCTC
The DNA here is from genome assembly GCA_918358865.1 of Melinaea marsaeus rileyi. NCBI lineage: Eukaryota > Metazoa > Arthropoda > Insecta > Lepidoptera > Nymphalidae > Melinaea > Melinaea marsaeus. The sequence goes on from OU911085.1 coordinate 21,431,984, forward strand.
TAAGCTAACTATCAATTTCAACAATAGCCGAGATGCTTTGTTTTGAGATAACCTTTTGACCCCCAACGCCCGTAAATTGGACCTCAATTTGTTTACGTTTACCGGGAATGGAACCTGCTATTTTCTCTCGAAATAATGAACATTCGGCACCAGTATCAAAAAGACAGTCGTACTGTTTTTTTCCAATAATTACTTTCATAGTACTGCGTTTAACTGATGAACAAAAGTTTATAATTGTATTTGGGGAGTTTTGTTTGTTATTTTGACGACGGTAACAATTTTTCTCTAAATGACCCTTACGATGACAGTAATTACATTCAATAATTTTAGCATTATTAAAAGTGCCACGAGAGCCAGAATTGTTATTAGACGACGAGAAAACGTTAGGCTTAGAGGGTTTTTTTTTCTTGCATTCTCGTGACAAATGACCCGGCTTATTGCAATTAAAACACGTGATTTGATCCTTTGAAAGTACCATAACGCGAGGTTTTTTATTGTCACTATATTTACTTTCTTTATTTTCAATTTTACGTTTCCGGAATGTTTTAAGAACAGATACTAATTTAGGGAGCGAGTCGGGGGTGTTTCTTAATAACTCAGATCGAATAAACTCAGGGTAAAGTACCTGTGATCAGTGCCTCTACCACCTCGTAGTCAGCAGCTTCCGGTCGAACTCTCTTGAAAAGCGTCCATGCTGTTGTAGCGTATTCGGCGTAGCTGCTCGCTTGATCCGAAGTATAACTGCGCCATTTCTGCACGTCATCCGCGTACCGGAACTGCAAGGCAAACGCATGGATTAGCTCTTCCTTTACTTGCTCCCACATTGTTGAATGCAGTGACCACGTATCAGCCCATGTCTTGGCTCGCCCTCGTAACTGTAGAATAGCCTTCATGCGAGCTTCATGTGGAGGAACATAGTTTCATCCACATTAGCGCACCAGTCCCTGATATCGTGTGATCTCTCATCAGGGTTGAACGGCGGTATGTAGAAGTTATGGTGCCGCTATCTGAAGATCCGGAGGTCTTTTCAGGCTGCTATCCCACCGCTGCTGTCGGCGATAGTTCAGAGATTCCGTGTTCGTTGTCCATTATAATGAAAATTCACTTAGAATTGGTATAGTTTATTTTCGCACAACTGCTAGTAACAAGAATGACGCAATTGAATAATAGCAGCCATATTTATACTTATTTCTAGGCGTGGTCACAATCAAAACTTATTTTAAAGCAAGAGTTGAAATTACTGTATATAAAATCTTAAAATATAGTTCAATATACACAATTAATATTATAATGAATTTTATATAACTCTAAGTGTTTTATTTAATTCAAATTACATTTATATTAAATAACAATCAAAATTTGTTTAAAGCAAATATTAAAATTACTGTATATAAAATCTTCAAATATAGTTAAAACTTTACATTGATAGATTTGATATTATAATTGATTTTATCTAACTCTAAATGATTTATTTTATACATGATTTATTTTATACAAATTACATTTATTTTAAGATTATAAACTCCATTTCTTACAAGTTTACATGAATCTTCTACAGATGTCGCACCACGTAGGATGCAAATTGAATAAAGTTTGGTTTATTTAATAACATAATGAATGTTGAAGTTATAATAAATCTAATTTAGTTTTACTTTAAATGTTTAACATGAAAAGGTGCAACAATATGAATTATTAAATAATAAATTTCACATCCAATGTGAATCTCACTGATTGGATGTGAAATTTACCAATCACCAACCAATCAGTCAATACAATGTCTTTAAGAGATTGAAATTAGAGAAATAACAGTTTTGTGATTACGAATGATTATTTAAAAACTAATTATAAATAATTTTTAAAACAATATAATCATTACATAATGATTTGCGCCAATATATACTAAGTAAGTCTTCCCATATTAACTATATTACTTAAACCTAAACTGAATATTACTTCATATATTTAAAGTAAACACACATTCCTTGTAGAGACGATAAAATAAATAAGAATTGATCCCCGACTGAGTTGATGTTATTTTTTGTTGATATTTTTATCCAACGATTTCCAGGATATGAGAAGTTTAAATAAATTTAAGGAAAGCGTTAGATATGGGAATGGGTTTTTATATCTCTTCGGGACGCCGTCAAACAACCAAAGTTGTTGTTGTTTGTTGTATTGATTATATGGAGTGTTTTTATATAGTTTTAACTTTATATACTTTGGAAAAACAAAATATCCACATTTAACTAATCATGAAGATTTACAAATCTATGAGGTAGAAATACGTTTTAGGATTTCTTATAGGAAAGATCGTTTGTATGGCAATTTCTCCATTTTCGCTATTTAAGATGTAATTTAAACTTGAAAATCTAAGCGTGGGTAGAATTTAAATCAATCAGTTTTAGGGATATTAATAAAAATATGGGGCTGGGCGACGCTACGCTACAGTTTTTTTTCTTCGTTTTTTATATAATCTTTAAACTGTATTTTTTATATTTAACCGCCCACGTTCGCTAAGCGACTGATGTAAGAAGCTTAGCACCATTTTCGTGAGGCTCATTTTGGAGACTACTCTCGCCCGGTTTCACAAATTTATTTTCATTAACTTCTTTCTTACTTATCAAAGATCAGCAAAAGAATAATTATCGTGATTTAATTCCTTAATATAAAATCAATATCAGTATTTTGTACGAAAATAATTTTATTTCAAAAGCACGCTGTTTATATTTAACACTTATATTACATGTTATTGTAATATATTATATTCAAAATTAAAGTGGACTAATATCCTTGCTTTATGCGACAATAATTAGCATATATACAATCCTGGCATTTCGTTTATATATTTACTAAAGAAGTATGTTGTCACTTCAACGATGATGAACTCATATATTTTGGGGTTGAAAATAATGACTGCGTCATGGAAAAGCGGCTTTTATTATTTTCAATGACATATCATATACTTATTTCGTAATACCAGGAGAAATATGTAATGAGTTATCAATTTCGTTATTATGGAAAATGACAATAATAACTTATTTCTTATATTTACAAATTAATGCTTACGAAAATAGCACTTTTACTAAGACTGAGTAGCAATTGCTATTTGAAATTTCAAATACTATATTTCTATTCTATCTACATAAAATATATTAGATCAGTTTGCCGTCAAACGTTTAAATATCAGTTTAGGACTTATGAGTTTTTATAAACGGCTATACGATTGACTATTCTGTTACTTTAATTTTAATAACTATTAGTGTAGTTTTCTTTAACGTTCATCGAATATAGAACTGGTGGAGTTAAACGCAGTTAATAAAAGTATATCAAGCTTCCAGTTCAATTTGTTGGGTTAAATGATACGTTATACGTACGTCTTAACAAATTACGGCCATGTTATTGTGTATAATGTTAACGTGTTATGTGATTCACTGCATACAACATATTAAACACAAACACATGACAAATACACATTTAAATTAATATAAAAATTGATATAACTATTATCTTTATTATTATACTTTCCCTTAATTTGCTTTCTGACGAGATTTTAAAACAACAATAAACAAAGAAATTTTAATATTTTATTTGTTATACCAATGTATGAATCTCGAAACATAAAATATAAGAGAGACTTTCAAAAGTATTATTAAGATAAATGATTCGCAACGATAAATGACAACTGAAGACTGTAATAACTTAGTTTAGTCTTACAGAAACTTGATTTGACTGTTCTGACTGTAACTTGAGTATCTTACCAGGGGAGGATTCTTTAACTGATAATATTATCTAACAGTGTACTGCTGCAATATTTTGACCTACTTAATATACCTCCGAGGGATAAGTCGGCTGAGGTAATTTTGATTAATTGCTACAGAAATAAGGGGTTGTCTTACTTTGTTCAATGACCTACAATTAGTTAACAATTTTTATTGTAATATGTAACATATGTTATCTATTAATTTGTAAATGTTAATAAGCAAATAACATTTCTATCTTATATATTTATATTTATATATATGAATATTCAACAAACAACATTCAAATCGCTACAGAGGAACCCTAAAAATGTTTAAACATATTAAACATACTCACTTATTAACTTATCAACTTGAAAAGTTTATTATATTTTTCTAATTCCTAAGTATTAACAACATGTAAGTCATAATGCATGTGGGATATAAATGTTATTGCGCAAGCTTGAACTAATTTGAATGAATTTAGCAAACACCGTACCTTAGACTATCCAGATTTTGCTTTATTTTCACTCGGATGATGTATAAGTTATCTTTTCATTACCTCATTTTGTTAGCTCCATTTCATTGCTCGGAAACCTCCATGATCTACAACGCATCTTGATTGTACTATAAAGTGTGATTTAATTAATGAATATGATTATTATAATTATTATGGGATTTTCGTTATTATCTGCGCTCCCTTTAACTAATATATATAAAATTAATCTTTTTCATTGTTATAATATTAAAATATAACGTTATTTCTAATCTAATAGTGTAATATATAATGGTTTGTTTTATGAAACACTCAGGTGATATTGTTTCAATGGAACGATTCATTACGATCCTATATTTATATTGAGTGAAAGCTTGCTAACCAGACTTTTCACTAAACCTATTTACTGTAAATAACTATCTCAAACTGACACAGGATATTAGTATAAGTTCCTTTCACGTGAACTGTAAACACGTCGCTGCACTCCGGCACGGTGATGAGCCTATTGTGTGTTTCAATGTTACTAATACACATATTTGCATTTAAAGTTCCTATCAGCAGTAAACGTAAACGGTCTGTTTGTTTTGCTGGTGATAGTTTGATTCAGTTAATTCGCAATTATTTGCAGCATAACTTTAACATAATTGAAAATTGTTTACCGAGGAAACAAATTTATATATGCTATTAAATATAAAACTTACAAAAAAGCCATATATAATATTTACCCGTATCAGTATCCCGATTTTTCGTACCTACATTTGAAATATATATAATAATAAAAAAAAACAAATTCAAGACGTGTCATATACTGCCGCGGCTCCGGCCATAGACTGTTTATCTTATGTCTACGGGGAAGGCCAAAATATTTACGTACATTGCATATCGCAGTTCTCAGGGTAAATGATATTTTAAATTCTTGACTGCTAATTTCATTCCAACATTTACTTTTGTAAGAGTTATATAAGAATATATGTGGTATATATTAAAACGAAGCGGCTACAAATATTTCATAAAAATATATTTCCTAATTTTTAACAAACTTGTCAACAAGAGATGGGCATAGAAAAAAAAACTGTTCCAAGGTCTCGCTCATCTAATTGTTGTTATTGGGAAGACAGTTTTTTGTTAAAATTTTTCTAGTCCTTTTGTAAAAGTACATAGGTCTCATTAAGGATGCTCTATTCTGATCTGCTTATATTATTATTATTTTTTTATATTTTATTACGTTATATGTTATTAATTTATAAGATTAGCATTTGTTTCTCCTTAAAATTCTTTCAGTATACAATTGACATTAAAGATCAGTCTATTATTTAATTGTACAGAAACTTTCACTTAGAGAAATCAAGTATAACTTTTTAATATATTATTGATGACTCACTAAATCTGTATTATGATAGCTGAAATTGTGGCTATCGTAAATCTATTCTTGTGGTGAAGCAAGTGCATTGTAGAGTGTCTACATACATTTAGTCACATGCTTATCACAATTGAATGCAACCGAAAATGAAGTTTATTTAGACAGACTTAGGATTCAAATTCTTATGGTTGGTTTAAAATTAGACAATATTAGTGAGCTGGTTTTAGTTATCGTTGAACACAGAATGTTGTAAAGTTATTGAATTGTCTAATGTTTATGACAAATTTCAATATATTCATTGAATGGAATGAAGTTTCAATAAGGCAAATTAAATTTATTTTTGTTATTTATGTTTATTGTGTCACCTATATTAATTAAATTTATCAAAATTATTTCTAGCCTAAGTAGGACAACTTGCTGGATTAAAAGTATTCAATTTAAATATTCCATACCTTTACCATTAAGTTTTCCTAGGCTATAAAAATCGCTAAGAATCCCTTATTACCAAAAACAACTTTATTGTTAAAGTATTACTAAAGGCAACAACAATCAAACGCTACTGCACGTGGTAATGAACATAGTTGAAAATATTGCCTTATTTAATGCCTAATATCACCTTTTATAGTAACTAGAACTTCAATTTGTGTTAAGTTTTATAATTTTGTTTTAAAACCCTTAAGATTGTTTTTCAATTTCTAACTCAAAATTTAACTATTTCATTACACGAAATCTATTTTGGTACTATCAACGTTCAGTCTCAAAATGCAAAATGGAATATCATAGGTTGAAGTAAAATTGGCGTGAAGTTTATACGTTTTAGCCTATTTCAATGTCTAGATCGGTCAGGGCAGTCGTCACGGTTTGATCCTGCCACATTGACTGCAACGTACTGGCTCGCATTGATACCGGAAATTAATATATATATCTATCGTATCCACTCGAAGCAGACCGCTGCATCCGAACAATACATGTCATGACAAGACAGCCTCATACATCTTAAACAAGTTTAGTTTAATAATGTTCGTTTGCATTTTACTTTTATAACTCCATCATTTATTTTGAACTCGTATGTAACGTATATATTATTTAAAAAATATAACAAGCAAAAGAGTCTTTCATAGTCTTTTAGAAATTCTTCTTGGTAATTAAATAATTAAAAAAATAACTATTTTCAGATAAATACTTAATTATTTGTTATTTGCGATTAGTGACTAACATACTCGTAAAGTAATTTTTTAAATTTCTATTTTCGGTGACAATTAAATACTTTTTTCTGTCACTAATTTATATTTAAGGATAGTTTGTTTTAACAAAATTATCGCTAAGTTTCTATGGTATTAATAGAATTGGCTATTGTTAATTCGTACCAGTGGTGCAAGTGCAGGTGCATATTAGAGTGACTACATTTAGTCAGTTGCCAATTGCATTCTAATTTATGCCTAAAACTACTTTGTTTAGTGAAATAAAGGATTGAAATCACTATTTGAACTTGGAAATTGGAACATATTCGTAGGTTTGGTAAACAAAGACTATAAATGTATATTTTAATTATGAATGGTACTGGAAGGTTCGCTGTACTAATTCGTCTGGTTAGTTTGACTCTAGTTTATTGCAAACTCCACTGGTTGGCACATGATGACAGAAACTGATGTAGGATAATCATTATAGTTTAATTATGAACATAGTCAACGCTGTGATAGTTGAATTTCGAATGACGTAATTAATAACCTTAATCAAATTGATAAATTAATAAATTTGGATGGAATTTATTATTTGATTAAACTAACTCAAGCAGGCGACCGTGTTTACTCTGCCCATGGCCCGACACCAGTGCATTCACGGGGGAAGGTTCATAAACTACTGATATTTGATTAGATTTTGGGCAGTGTATTTTATGATGTTTGACATAATTATTATATATTAGTTATATAACTTAGGGATTATTTATTTCAATAAAGCCATTATAAATATTGTTTCAAGCTCCTTCTTACTTCTTTGTTCTTAAAATTAATTTGTTCTGTCATTTTAACAATCTATTATTACCTATCTTCTAGATTATTGCAAAATAATGTAATATGTATGGTGAATAATACACCATTATAAAATCATCTGTATATGTAACACATAATTGTGGTAGAAAACACAGAATACCAAGATCCGTTTCTACACAACACCAGGAGAAAAGTTGTTCATCGAACACTTGTTCCCATTATTCAGATTTGCAGCATGGTATTCGTATTAGAGGCGTTAAAGTAATAGATAACATAATGTAAAGCATTTTAAATGTAACATTTCATATTAAATGAGGCAATCAAAGCATTACTTGTATACTTACACTTAACAGATTCTGGCAAATGTTATATTAGCTGTGACTTACACCAGTTGAAATAAGACAGGGCACACTAATCAGTCACCTCTGACAAACTATTTAACATTTTTAAACTTTCCGCAAACAGTTTATTCTGTTTACTGCATTTGTGTCATATTTTATCTGATAAATGTAAATTGTAATGTTAAATTTGGAGAAAAAAATACTTTTGAGATTGTTGTAGTATTACATCCAAGTTTCAACTTGTATGTAAATATACATGTTGTGTTAAATTATTATTCATCTATCAGCATACAAGATACAAGAGCTAGAAAGCATTATTATGTTACATGATTGAGAAGATTATTAGAATATGATATTTTATTATAACTAATAGGAACAAGGCTATATAATATCTAAGTGTATCTTAAGCAATTCATCAAAAATATTTGCTATATTTATCCCCCGATGGGTAACTAATTAGGTCAAATTATCGCATCTTCATCGTCTTCAACCACTACATTATGTCACCTGGTAATTAATCTTAAGAGTAAATTGCGTTTCTTAAGTCCGCACCTCATCATCATCTATAAAAAGTAATATGCATATGTCGTAAATTGGTTTTTGTTAATGTGTGTCAGCTGAGTGTAGTGTGTGATAAACACAGAGTGACGAATTACAACACCAGTCCTTCCTGTACCAGTCAAGGTTGACCCCTCGGTCACCTCCTCGTATGCCTTACAAATGCGACGCTTCAGGAACGGAAGCGCAACTGGTTTTATTCATTTGGTCACTCTAGCTGTATATTTTACTGTAATATATATATTTTTGTATAAACATGACATGTTATTCGACAAAACTGAAAATCAATATTATTGTTTTAAGAAACTTAACGTATTTCACTTATCAATTAATAATTTATAACTGAATATATATAAGCCTGTTATAAATATTTGCAAGTAAAAAGCTTCACATGGAATTAAAATTATTTTTTACAACAGTTAGAAATTTTAAGCATCATAAATGAGAAATATATTAGTTTTACATACTTATTCGATATGAATTTAAAATTAAAAAGTCAACATTTGAGTATACAGAGGCCATAAAATATTTGACGAGTTCCGGATTCGCAACACGAACGTTTTGTGACTGATGTTGAATAATTGAACACATAGGTGATTTTTGTAGTCCAATAGAGCACATTGATATAAATGAAAGTGTGTTCTTTTGTATTATATAAAGTACCCCATACTATACATATAAGATACCCGTGAGAAATGCACTCAACAATTTCTAACCAGAAGATGCGAGGACGCTGTCACGATAACTTTAGTAAATATACTATAAAAATGAGTGTAAGATAAATTATAGTTTAGCAAAGAGATGATTAATATTGAATCACCTTGAATGTATGTGATGGTGTGTTGTAACCATGGGATAAACATTTGGTCTAAATCTTACATGATGGTATTTGATTTATCACAAAAAATCAGCGTTCAGATGCAGAGTAAGAGATAATAATTAATTAATTTTATAACATATGTTATTAATTATATAATGTATAATTAATAACATATGTTTCATTTGTTATAATCAACATGAAAAATATACAAGTGTGAAATTCTAATTGAAATCTTATAAAAATAATATAATAATTGCCATAGGTTCTATTGAAATACGAGATTTTTATATAATATATATATATATATATATATATATATATATATATATTTTTTTTTTTTGAATGTCATTATCAAGTCGTAAATGAAAAAAAAAATTGATAGAAAAAATGCGTTTAACTAAATAAGCTGTCATGGTATCGGTGAGAAAAAGAGACCAGTCACTTTATATAAAAGAGACCCCTATTTAACCCAAACTCTCACTACTTACTATTTATTGAACCTAAAGTTTCATTTTTATATTTATATTAATTAATACATTCAAAATCATATCAAAGCGGGCGTTAGCTAGCTCAGAGTGACGAAAGCACCCATAGTGCTGAAAGTCTAACTCTGTATATATACGCGCAATATCGATTTTTTTATACAGGAGACCTTCTGGTATGAGTGTGGTATTTTTAGAAAGCCCTTGGCCCATAGACCCAGAAAATGCATTTACACTTAGCAATATACCTACCGCCTCACCTCTACGGCCGTTTGAAAAATGAGACTAAAATTTAGTTTTTGGCTCCGCACCAGTATAAAATCACTTATTTTCACCTTGAAAAAGATTTTCCTAAAGGTCCTCGTCGAGACCTTTTCAACAAGCCCAAAAACGCCAAAATCTGACCACCGGTTGATGAAATATGACATTTTGAAAATTTTGACTGGCGCCTCCATCGATGATTACTTTGTCTGTGTGTGGGTATATTCGTAGTTTCAACTGATTTTGTTCAAACTTTCAGGGATTGAAGTACATCAAAAACTAAGACTTTTTTGTTCTACGACATTTCGATTTGGCCGCCATGTTGGCCGTGGCCAGCCCTCAAATGGCCAAAAATGGCCATTTTTCGTACAGGGACTGTAGCCAAACCAGTTGACGTACATTGACAAATTGGGCATCATTGGAAAGGTCTCAAGCTCGGCTTTTGAATAATATCCCTTTTGATGGAAAAAACATTTTTTGGCGTGACATTTTTGGTCAAAAACCAAAAAATGGCCGACTGCCCAATAGCCCCAAATTAGAGCTAAAATTTGGTATATAGCACATATCTGGGAAAACTCGTAATTTTGAGATATGGCCCTGAGAAGTTCAAAAAATCATGAAAAATGACCAAAAATGGCCAAAAAATGACTTTTAAAGCCAGAATCGTACTCACAACACGGTTAAAATTCAATGCTAGTTGCACAGTAATAAACACATGATAACAACAATAAACAATGAATAAACTCACTAACGCCTTGCCGTCTGTAACAATAAAACAAAATTTACAGAAAAAAATCCGAATACTGAAGAAATTCTGTTTTGAAGCAATGAATTAAAAAAATAAATGGAAACTGAAAAAATCAAATGAAAAAAAAATCGGGCACCTGTGGGAATCGAACTCGAGGTCTCGTCTTTGTCATTACAACGCTCATCCTCTGAGCCAAAATACTCTCATTTTGTCAGAGGCAACTATTCCAAATAATAATAATAATAATAATAATAAATCTATTTATTTCAGATAATTCATCCATAAGTGTTAGTAACATTTTAACTTAAGTAACTAATGTTATAATAGTACTCGTAGTTAGTATTCAACATAACAATCTCAAATTATACAGAAAAATAAAATTAATAAAATGCACAAAATTCATAAAATTATTAAAATTAAATATAAATTCAATTCAAATAAATATAAATTAAATTCAAATCAAATGTAATTAAAATCATAAAATACTATTAAAGAAATTAAATAAAATAAAATTCATGGAAATCATCGTTCTAATTATTTATTTATTTTTTTAATTCTACAAATAACAACGCTATACTCCTACGGTCAGTATACGCTACGCTTCGATGCTACGTGTACACTATCCCAGGACCTCCAGAGGGGAGCGTCTAGCTTTAACGCCAATATGCTGAGAAGACTGTTGGAGCTGTTCAGTAATCCTGTCATTGCGGACGCGGTCCGCTTTCGTATTATCGCATAGAAGTCGTCTACACGAGCCTCCGCAAACATTGCCGATGCACTGCAGTATCGAGGCTTCCTCAACAAAGCCCTAAGCACATTGTTGTACTGAACACGCAGTGCGCTATATGTCCGCCGCGTATAGTTCTCCCATAGGCTGTACGTGTAAAAGGACTGGCAATAGGCTTTAAATAATATTAATTTTACCTGTGTCGAACACCGTGCAAACCTACGGGCCAACATATTGCCTCTAACCGACAGAGCCCTGCGCTCCCGCTCGATATCACTATCATCACCCAGGCGTTCATTCACAATATGACCAAGGTATTTAAATTCAGATACTAGTTTCAGAGAAGTTCCACACAAATGTATTTTAGGAATGAAATTTAACTGTTTGTTTATTCCTCGAAAAATTAAAATTTCGCTCTTTTTAGCGTTATACCTCAGTCCATTCTCCTTTGCATATTCCTCACAGATTTTTATCAGTCTTCGAAGACCACTGACCGACGGGCTCAACAGAACCATATCGTCTGCGTAACTAAAATTGTTCATCATTACGCCATCTATCGAACAAACGACGCCTGCCCCGCTAAGCCTCTCTATGAGCCCGTTTATGTAAGAAGATTGAACAATATGGGTGACGTCAGGCCCCCCTGTCTTACTCCACACCCTAATTTATATGGTTCACTAAGTGCATCACCCCATCTTACCACATTACTTTGGGCACCATACCAGTACTTTAATAGTGATATCAACTCCGGTCTTAAACTGCTATCCTTTTCAAGCTTCTGCCATAAAATTTTATAGGATACGAGGTCAAATGCCTTCGACAGATCCAAAAAACACGCAAACACTTGGGTCTTTCTATCCGTGTAGTACCTTACAGCTTGCTTGAGACACAATACTGCGCTCTCAGTTAACAGCTCTGATCTAAAACCGAACTGCGCATCGTGTATGTTAATTGTTCTGCTAAGTTGAGTATCAAGCAAGCCGTCAAGCACTTTGGCTATGATGGTAGCAAGAGATATCGGTCTGTAGTTGGTTCTGTCCGCCGCATCCCCCGCCCTATTCTTGATTATAGGCACGACTATTGTCCTTGTCATCGAGTCCGGCAGAAAGCCGTGGTTTATACAAATATTGTACAACAAAACTAGGACTCTAGGAAGGTGCACACCAGCGTGTTGCAGATGCTTAACACTCAGGCCATCATGTCCAGGCGACTTTCCACGCTTCATACCCATTATTGTATCTACTACTTCGCTAGACGTGAAACGTACAAAGCTTTCCCCATTATTTATGATATCCCCCCTGCCAGCCTCGGCGAAATTGATCTCACAGGGATCCACTGTAAATTGTGTTTTAAACATATTTGTTATGTTACGGCAACCGCTCACTCCCCCTACTTCAGCCGGAATATTCGATCTTGTATTCAGTTTGTCTGTTTGTTGCCAGAATTTTCCAAAATGTTTGTTTCTATATGACGTAGCCAGTATGTTCATTTTAATCTGTTCTGAATTGTCTTGGCACCATTTAAGTTTGTTTTTAAAGGCCCTACGAGAGTCCCTCATGTCATTATAGACAGTTCCATGTGTTGGTCAAATAAATGAGTATATATTTGCATGAAAAATAATCGCACAGCATTTTGTTTCCAATCCTTTTACAAAACTATTGATATCAAAACAAAAACTTCTCAACGAAGTAAATACCGAGTGACGAAAGCGAATCCACTGACAAAACTCCTGATATGAATTTTGCGACGAAAAAAACCATGAACATTTTTATTCACAAACGTAAACAAACACAAAAAATGTGAATGTGTTCGGAACGTTGCCAAACAAACAAACAAACAAAAAAAAATACAAACAAAAAATGTGAATGTGTTCGGAACGTTACCAAATTGCCTTGATCAATCTAATAAAATAAAAACAAAAATGCAATTTGTGCAACGTTTTGAGCACATTCACATTTTTTGTGTTTGTTTACGTTTGTGAATAAAAATGTTCATGGTTTTTTTCGTCGCAAAATTCATATCAGGAGTTTTGTCAGTGGATTCGCTTTCGTCACTCGGTATTTACTTCGTTGAGAAGTTTTTGTTTTGTTAATTAATACATTCAAAATCTATAATTTAAAAAATTGTTACAAAATTTTGCATTCTTGTACATGTTTCTGTATGTTACATTGAGTCTTTGCATTATAAAAGAATTCTAAAGATTCAATGTAATAATTTAAGTTCATTAGATTTCGGAATGGACTTTCCGTTACATACAAAACAAATTAACAAGTTTATATACATTTAACGAATGAGAATTATTATTATCAAAGCATTCTCACTATTTTAATGTCAGTTTATTAATAGCTCAATTTGGTGATGGGAATGCACAGCAATGAATATTTATAGGATATTTACAGGCAGCTCATTTAAAAGTTAATATAATCTTTAAAACGTAAAAAAATTCAAAACTTTTATTATTATTAGAAGTGACCAGTTATGTAATATATACAGAAGAAATTTCCTGTCGTGACTAAAAAATAAGATATCCTTAGGATAAAAAAAATATATACTTCGATAACAGTTACTTTCAATAAGATTCTAATTGTTAAGTTAATTATAAACATTTTGGTCATCAAATTTCAACGAGGAAACTTCAGTTCAATGAAATTTTGCTCACAAGAAAAATAAAAAAAAATCTTGTGAGCAAAATGTGTAGTATGAGAAATGCAGAAGTTCCTAAGTTACTGAAAATTGCAGAAATTTATTTGAAATTCCAAGTTATTAGAAAACGACATAATACTATTAAAGGTATCATTCCACTTACACACACAATGGTATGATTTAAGACAGAAAACGTCGATATAAAAAAAATGCATATTTATTTAATCTTTGTATATATTTATATATAAAATCAGGGTGCTTTAAAGAGTTTCCAAACTGTGCAAGAAGAAAATAATAACATTTTATATCCGTGAATTAAGATAATTTAAGATAAACGTAGCTCGTGTTAAAGGATAGGAGGATAAATTTTATCATATATATCTTACCTTAAAATGAGTTAGCAAGGACTCATGCTTGTTTTAAGCACCTTAACATCCTTAAATCCCAGAATGTAGTATAAATAATACCTAAAGTTTTGTCCTGAGATTGCAGGTTTGGAACCTGCTCGCTAATATATTTTTGATACATTTTCCTTTATTTTAGGTTGCATTGTTATTATTAAACAAGAATTTTTTTACATAAAACGAAGAAAGCAAACAGTTCAAAAGTTAAGATTTTATTAAGTTTTTTAATGACAGTTTATAAATAGTTTATCCGTAACTAGAAACATAAGTTAAAATAAACTATTCATATATCCTTTTACTTCAATTTAGATATTTTAATCTGTATTTAAAACAGAAACATCGAGATAGCAGATGTTTACTTGTGACACAATTTGTCAAACGCCCATGATAGCCATTAAACCACAAAATCCGGTATTTACTCAAATTGAACATGAAACACGATTAAAATGAATCGTTCAATTGAAATAATATCCGTTTATCACCTAAGTGTTTGACAAACTGATACAACGCGTTAGGAATTTCTGTTTTGTCAATGTGTTAAACGATTTTGTTTCTATATATTTCATGAATATAATAAAATATAGAAATAAAACGTTAATTTAAAATGAACATTTACATTTATTTTAAAAATAACTAATAATAATCTTACTTACGTAACACAACCGTGTAAAAAAGTAGTAAAGTAATAAAGAAGTTTTCTCGATGTCGAAGTTTGTGTCGCACCTTTATCCCCACGTTTATAACGACAAAGATATTCTAAGCTCCGGGATTTATCTAAGCTTAATAAATTAAAAAAAGGAAAAAAGACACAAAACAAGGAAAAAAAGGTAATTCAAAAACTAAAAGCAAAGTGTAAAATAACAAAGAGATCTTAATGTGGTGACCTATATGTGATATAATAACGAACATTTTATATAATAATATGTTCTATAATTTTAGTTATTATTATTAATATATATATATATATATTGGTAATAGTTTCAATTTAAATCTTATATGTCTATTACAATTGTTTTCAATTGAAAGATTAATTTAATAATTTATTTTGTATAATAGTTATAATGAGATGTAGTTTAATAATGTGTGTAAGTATTTGTAATAATTGTAGAATAATAATGAGGTGTAAATAAGTTTCAAATTTAATATTTGTATATGTATGTTTTACAATAATTTGTTGTTTATTTTTTTGGTTTGAATCAGTTTAATGTTGAAAGCGCAAACTAAATATATTGAAGATAATAATTTCTATATAATATTATCGAGTTAATTATTAGCATATTTTTTGCCTTTTGTTTTAAAGGTTGTATGCATTCATTGTGGTGAAGTACAATAGTTGTTAATATTATTATTATTTTTTTTAATTTTATAATAATTTGTATGTTCGTTATTTTGAATTTAAATTTATATTGCAATGTATATTATATTAAGTATTTCACCAATAATTGTTTGCTAGTTGTCGATGCCAGAGGAGTTTATATAGTTTTTTGTATTTAAAATTTGTATTTATTATTGTATGGTGAAGTACAATAGTTGTTAATTTTTAATTTTATATTAATTTTTATATTCGTTTTTTTGAACTTAAATTTATATTGCAATTTATATTGTATTAAGTATTTCACCAATAATTGTTTGCTAATTTTCGGTGCCAGATGAGTTTATATAGTTTTTGTATTTAAAATTTGTATTTATTATTGTATGTTTTAATAAAAATGTATGTATGTAATATTTAATATGAACAAATACGGCGTTGGGGACCGCCAACCAGACGCCATGTTCCGAACGGCGGAAGGTGGAGGACGGAGCTACAAATAGCTACGTGGAATGTAAGAGGAGTAATGGAACAAAAGATGAATGAATTATTAGATGTGGTGGATGACAAAGATCTGGATGTTATTTGTGTGTCTGAGACCACACGAAAAGGCAATGATACCACCGATTTGCCTGGCAACCGGGTCGCTTTCTGGGCTGGGGTTCCAGAGGGTGAGCGAGGTTGCCAAGATATAGGCGTGTTGTTGTCCTCTCGAATGGTTAATGCAATGGTAGAATACAAGGCTATCAACCCGAGGCTTCTTTGGGTTCGCTTCAAGCTGGGGATAACAAGGGTATTCTTGTTGGCCATTTATACGCCAGTATCCTCAGCTCCAGTGAGCGAGCTCGAGGAGTTTTGGGAGAGTGTCAGGGATGTTCTAAGTAGTGTCAGAGATAATGAAAAGTTGATAGTATGTGGAGATATGAATGGATGGGTTGGAACCACGCGATGTGGTTACGAAAGCGTGCTAGGCAAGTACGGTGATAAGAGAAAGTGAGAGTAATTGAGGCTGGAAAGCTTATTTTGGAATTTTGTAAGAAGAGAAATTTGTTTGTGGCAAACACGATGTTTGATCTTAAACAAATTCACATGTACACATGGGAGCGAGCGGAAGAAAGAAGTATAATTGATTTATTCCTAGTGGATCAGCGTATTCGAAGCCAAGTTATGGACACAAGACACAAGAGTATTTAGGGGTGCTGATCTGGGAACGGACCATTATCTAGTCGTTGCTAGAATAAGAGGTCTGTTTGCAGGTTGGCGCAGCCGCACGACGTGCCCTAGCTTGGAGTCGAATTATCGCATAAGAAGCTGGAAGCTTCAAGATCCACCGAGCAGAGAGGAATATCAAGAAAGGGTTTCCAAGAAGCTTGAAAGCTGTGACTCTGGAAATGAAAGTGCTGAAGTATGCTGGCAGAACCTTAGGAATGGTATGGTGAAAGTAGCGACAGAGGTATGTGGTAAAAGGAAAAGAGGTTTTAGTAAGAAGTTCGATGAATGGTGGGATGAAGAAGTGAAAGACGCTGTAGAGTTAAAGAAGAAAGCATGGCTGGATTATAAAGCCTCGGGTAAGGAAAAAAGTATGAGAGAGATAAGAAAAAGAGAGTACAAGCTGCAAAAACACAAAACGAAAGCACTTTTAAAGATGAAGCGTCAAAATTCTGAGAGAAAAAGGGATGAAATGTTTACAAACAACTTCCGGGAAAACACGAAGCTTTTTTGGCGAGAAGTTAGTGTTTCCCGGGGTTGTCCGGTAACCTGTAGAATGAAAGGGGTGCTTTCGAAGAACGGTGAAATTTTAACAGAGCAAGCACACGTTTTGCAGCGGTGGGCGGAATTCTACAAGGAGACGTATGAATGTGAGGACGCCTCGGCCTCGAGTATCAGCGAAATGCTGAGTCCCGATGTAGCCGATGGTGAAATCAGTTTGGAAGAAGTGGAGAGCGCGATTCGAAGTCTGAAATGTGGTAAGGCTGCGGGAGCAGATGAAGTTACTGCCAAGATGATCAAATATGGTGGGCCACGCGTCCTGGACTTGTTCTGACTTTTGTGCAATTTATGCTGGAAATCAGGAGAGGTCCCATACGATTAGCGAGGTGCAGTCATCGTACCTTTGTATAAAGGCAAAGGTTCACAGATAGACCGTGCAAGCTATAGGGCTATCAGTTTGATTAGCTTGGGCGGTAAAGTTTATGCTAAAATATATGCGAGAAGAATGCAAGAGAGATCTGAAAGACTGTTGTGGCAGGACCAAGGAGGTTTTAGACCTGGATGAGTGTGTATGGATCAGATCTTTTCCCTCCGCATGATCACGAAAAAGTTTTTGGCCCTAAACCAAAAGGTTTTCTGTGCTTTTGTGGATTTGGAAAAGGCGTTTGACAGTGTTGTGAGAAAGAAGTTATGGGAGATACTGCCCCGATACAATGTGAACGGACCCTTGCTACAGGCTGTAAAGTCTCTTTACAGAGATCACTCAGCCTGTGTGCGAGTAGGAGCTGACATGTCGCCTTGGTTTGACATCCAATCGGGTGTTAAGCAAGGTTGCGCTATGTCAGCTTGGTTGTTCAACTTGTATTTGGATAGTTGTCTCCAAGGCGTGAAAGACAGTGACATAGGAGTGAAAGTGGGTGACCTTAAAGTCAATTGCTTGCTATACGCAGATGATGCAGTGCTCATTGCATCATCAGAATGCGATCTGCAGGCATTGGTCACCACTCTGAAAGATGGGTGTGAAAATAATGGTCTAAACCTGAATGCAGATAAGACGAAGGTTCTGATATTTGAAAGAAATTAACAAGTGAATGAAGTGGTATATTTGGGAAGTATGTTTAGCAGAGACGAAAGATACGAAATGGATGTGGAAAGACGTATTGCTGCCGGTAACAGAGTTAAAGGTGCTTTAGCTGCGTTGTTGATAAGGCGAAACGTCAGCATTGCTGCACGCTTGGCTGTACATAATGCAGTTTTGCTACCAACGATGTTATACGGCAGCCAAACGTGGGTAACGCAGAAGAAGACTGTAAGAAAGATGAATGCTGTTCAGATGCGACCTCTTCGCAGAATATATGGCCTCAGTCTAGCTGTTCGAATCCGCAATGAAGAGATCCACAGAATGGCAGGTACTAGCGAAGATGTCGCAGTGAGAATGAAGAAGAACGTGCTCAGGTGGTTTGGGCACGTCGAACGAATGAGTGATGAAAGAATGGTAAAAAAGATTTATAAAGGAAAAGTGAGCGGTAAGAGACACAGGGGGAGGCCTCGAATGATCTTCGAAAACACAGAAGTTACTATACTGGAGGAAGGTCACGTAAAAAGCATGAGGAACCCCCGGAGGGCATGTATGAAAAGGTTAATGTCTGTGGTAATTTTCAACATTTCACCAAAGATGACATCTTAATTTTCACAAATTTGAATTAAATACTCAAAGTATAGTTATAGATTACATTTCAATTATTAACTATTTCTACGAAAGTCTCAAATTTCTAAGTTTTAATCTTTCATCCCACGAAATAAAGTTTATTTTCGAACGTATTGAAATGCGATTAGCATGTGATTAAATGTTTGTAATTGTGTCACTATAACTAAATATTTGATAACAACTGCATTTCATTTTACTGAATTAAATGGTAGTTACAAATTAAATGTTCACCCTGTTATTTTTTCTGTACATAATCTTGAAGACAATCCTCTGTGCATTTGATTTCTTTGAAATTCGTTGTTACACAAAATTCTAATAAAGTTTTCAAAACTAACTTGAATAAGTGTAATAATAACAAAATGGTCTTATCATAATATATTATTCGAGTACAGCGGTGTTTCGAGTTCATACGGTAAGAATTTATATTAATTTTCTGTATAAATAAGTGCATTAGCAGATAAAAGTTAAATTTATGCTTAAACCGTATATTA
The DNA here is from genome assembly GCA_918358865.1 of Melinaea marsaeus rileyi. NCBI lineage: Eukaryota > Metazoa > Arthropoda > Insecta > Lepidoptera > Nymphalidae > Melinaea > Melinaea marsaeus. The sequence continues at coordinate 21,451,770 of OU911085.1, forward strand.
TATAATTCTCATTCAATTTATCAGAGCACAGTGATCGAATTTCTGCTTATTTTTGTAATTAAATTATCCATATAACAGATTTTCAATGGACAATTCAGTTTCTTTCCCACACAGATTTGTTTGTAACGCTAAGGTCATAAAGGAAAATGGAATTAATAATGTATCTCGAAAACTGAAGAATTCTTTTTATCCTTTCCTTTATAATTATCAAAAACTTAATTATTGTAAAAAATGTTAAAACGGAGTTGTATATTATATAGAAAATGTGCTGGTTAGTAACTGTTATTGGCTTCTTCGTCCGCATAGACTATAGGAGAGCATTAAGTGTACGAAGTATTTAGCATGGAACTTTTTTCAATAATTATCGATGATGAGGCTCATTAATTCAATATTTTGCATTGTGCTCGCTAAAATTTTTATAAAATTTAACCTAAATTTGTTAGCTCAATTCATACAAACAATAAAAAAATATTCTTAAGCTTTATATATATAGATATAGATAAAGCTTAAGAATATTTTTTTAAATATATAGATATAGATAAATAAATAAATATATAGATATAGTAACTTCTGTGTTTTCGAAGATCATTCGAGGCCTCCCCCTGTGTCTCTTACCGCTCACTTTTCCTTTATAAATCTTTTTTACCATTCTTTCATCACTCATTTGTTCGACGTGCCCAAACCACCTGAGCACGTTCTTCTTCATTCTCACTGCGACATCTTCGCTAGTACCTGCCATTCTGTGGATCTCTTCATTGCGGATTCGAACAGCTAGACTGACGCCATATATTCTGCGAAGAGGTCGCATCTGAACAGCATTCATCTTTCTTACAGTCTTCTTCTGCGTTACCCACGTTTGGCTGCCGTATAACAGCGTTGGTAGAAAAACTGCATTATGTACAGCCAAACGTGCAGCAATGCTGACGTTTCGCCTTATCAACAACGCAGCTAAAACACCATTAACTCTGTTACCGGCAGCAATACGTCTTTCCACATCCATTTCGTATCTTTCGTCTCTGCTAAACATACTTCCCAAATATACCACTTCATTCACTTGTTAATTTCTTTCAAATATCAGAACCTTCGTCTTATCTGCATTCAGGTTTAGACCATTATTTTCACACCCATCTTTCAGAGTGGTGACCAATGCCTGCAGATCGCATTCTGATGATGCAATGAGCACTGCATCATCTGCGTATAGCAAGCAATTGACTTTAAGGTCACCCACTTTCACTCCTATGTCACTGTCTTTCACGCCTTGGAGACAACTATCCAAATACAAGTTGAACAACCAAGCTGACATAGCGCAACCTTGCTTAACACCCGATTGGATGTCAAACCAAGGCGACATGTCAGCTCCTACTCGCACACAGGCTGAGTGATCTCTGTAAAGAGACTTTACAGCCTGTAGCAAGGGTCCGTTCACATTGTATCGGGGCAGTATCTCCCATAACTTCTTTCTCACAACACTGTCAAACGCCTTTTCCAAAACCACAAAAGCACAGAAAACCTTTTGGTTTAGGGCCAAAAACTTTTTCGTGATCATGCGGAGGGAAAAGATCTGATCCATACACACTCATCCAGGTCTAAAACCTCCTTGGTCCTGCCACAACAGTCTTTCAGATCTCTCTTGCATTCTTCTCGCATATATTTTAGCATAAACTTTACCGCCCAAGCTAATCAAACTGATAGCCCTATAGCTTGCACGGTCTATCTGTGAACCTTTGCCTTTATACAAAGGTACGATGACTGCACCTCGCTAATCGTATGGGACCTCTCCTGATTTCCAGCATAAATTGCACAAAAGTCAGAACAAGTCCAGGACGCGTGGCCCACCATATTTGATCATCTCGGCAGTAACTTCATCTGCTCCCGCAGCCTTACCACATTTCAGACTTCGAATCGCGCTCTCCACTTCTTCCAAACTGATTTCACCATCGGCTACATCGGGACTCAGCATTTCGCTGATACTCGAGGCCGAGGCGTCCTCACATTCATACGTCTCCTTGTAGAATTCCGCCCACCGCTGCAAAACGTGTGCTTGCTCTGTTAAAATTTCACCGTTCTTCGAAAGCACCCCTTTCATTCTACAGGTTACCGGACAACCCCGGGAAACACTAACTTCTCGCCAAAAAAGCTTCGTGTTTTCCCGGAAGTTGTTTGTAAACATTTCATCCCTTTTTCTCTCAGAATTTTGACGCTTCATCTTTAAAAGTGCTTTCGTTTTGTGTTTTTGCAGCTTGTACTCTCTTTTTCTTATCTCTCTCATACTTTTTTCCTTACCCGAGGCTTTATAATCCAGCCATGCTTTCTTCTTTAACTCTACAGCGTCTTTCACTTCTTCATCCCACCATTCATCGAACTTCTTACTAAAACCTCTTTTCCTTTTACCACATACCTCTGTCGCTACTTTCACCATACCATTCCTAAGGTTCTGCCAGCATACTTCAGCACTTTCATTTCCAGAGTCACAGCTTTCAAGCTTCTTGGAAACCCTTTCTTGATATTCCTCTCTGCTCGGTGGATCTTGAAGCTTCCAGCTTCTTATGCGATAATTCGACTCCAAGCTAGGGCACGTCGTGCGGCTGCGCCAACCTGCAAACAGACCTCTTATTCTAGCAACGACTAGATAATGGTCCGTTCCCAGATCAGCACCCCTAAATACTCTTGTGTCTTGTGTCCATAACTTGGCTTCGAATACGCTGATCCACTAGGAATAAATCAATTATACTTCTTTCTTCCGCTCGCTCCCATGTGTACATGTGAATTTGTTTAAGATCAAACATCGTGTTTGCCACAAACAAATTTCTCTTCTTACAAAATTCCAAAATAAGCTTTCCAGCCTCAATTACTCTCACTTTCTCTTATCACCGTACTTGCCTAGCACGCTTTCGTAACCACATCGCGTGGTTCCAACCCATCCATTCATATCTCCACATACTATCAACTTTTCATTATCTCTGACACTACTTAGAACATCCCTGACACTCTCCCAAAACTCCTCGAGCTCGCTCACTGGAGCTGAGGATACTGGCGTATAAATGGCCAACAAGAATACCCTTGTTATCCCCAGCTTGAAGCGAACCCAAAGAAGCCTCGGGTTGATAGCCTTGTATTCTACCATTGCATTAACCATTCGAGAGGACAACAACACGCCTATATCTTGGCAACCTCGCTCACCCTCTGGAACCCCAGCCCAGAAAGCGACCCGGTTGCCAGGCAAATCGGTGGTATCATTGCCTTTTCGTGTGGTCTCAGACACACAAATAACATCCAGATCTTTGTCATCCACCACATCTAATAATTCATTCATCTTCTGTTCCATTACTCCTCTTACATTCCACGTAGCTATTTGTAGCTCCGTCCTCCACCTTCCGCCGTTCGGAACATGGCGTCTGGTTGGCGGTCCCCAACGCCGTATTTGTTCATATTAAATATTACATACATACATTTTTATTAAAACATACAATAATAAATACAAATTTTAAATACAAAAACTATATAAACTCATCTGGCACCGAAAATTAGCAAACAATTATTGGTGAAATACTTAATACAATATAAATTGCAATATAAATTTAAGTTCAAAAAAACGAATATAAAAATTAATATAAAATTAAAAATTAACAACTATTGTACTTCACCATACAATAATAAATACAAATTTTAAATACAAAAAACTATATAAACTCCTCTGGCATCGACAACTAGCAAACAATTATTGGTGAAATACTTAATATAATATACATTGCAATATAAATTTAAATTCAAAATAACGAACATACAAATTATTATAAAATTAAAAAAAATAATAATAATATTAACAACTATTGTACTTCACCACAATGAATGCATACAACCTTTAAAACAAAAGGCAAAAAATATGCTAATAATTAACTCGATAATATTATATAGAAATTATTATCTTCAATATATTTAGTTTGCGCTTTCAACATTAAACTGATTCAAACCAAAAAAATAAACAACAAATTATTGTAAAACATACATATACAAATATTAAATTTGAAACTTATTTACACCTCATTATTATTCTACAATTATTACAAATACTTACACACATTATTAAACTACATCTCATTATAACTATTATACAAAATAAATTATTAAATTAATCTTTCAATTGAAAACAATTGTAATAGACATATAAGATTTAAATTGAAACTATTACCAATATATATATATTAATAATAATAACTAAAACTATAGAACATATTATTATATAAAATGTTCGTTATTATATCACATATAGGTCACCACATTAAGATCTCTTTGTTATTTTACACTTTGCTTTTAGTTTTTGAATTACCTTTTTTTCCTTGTTTTGTGCAGACACACTTGTTTTTTTTTATTTCCATTTGAGGTGGAATTGATTTTTGAGTGGAGCTGGCGGCCATTGGAATTATTTTTTTTTCTTGTTCTTTCTTCTTCTGTTTCCCATGCAGTATATTCTTCTGTATTTCATATGTTTTACAAGACTGGAGAGATAGTTAAATCTCTGTGGACTTTTGCACAGACTTGCATCATATCTGGGCAATCAGACTGTATTTGATTTGACCTTTTTATTTAGCACCGGCATTTGACTCTTCAATAACATGGTCAGTTCAGGAGAATTCACGGGAGCACAAACACAAACTTATACCACATTACACATATACAATATTATCATATTAATTGTTACACAAAAGATTGATTTAACCAACTTTTATAATAAATTATTGTTAGAAAAATATAAAGCGGGTAGATTTAAAATTTAAGTTAAGAGCACGTCCGCTTGTCGCCGGTGCTCGTCATACTTTGAGCTATAATTTTGATCATAATTATTGCATGTTATGCGCAGAAAATAAAAAGACTAAAGTAAAATGTAAATATTACTATAATTATAACACTCCGTTCAAAAGACAGACTGAAATGGGTGTTACATGATAAATGAGGTGATAACCGAAGCATCAACTGAATAACAAAAGGAATAAAATAGTATTCTAATAAGTATGCGTCACGACTGCATTGAGGTTCAAATGCAAGAGAAACATATCAAAGAGAAACTGATATGATTAGATTTATTATTATTATTAGAGATGTTGAACAAATTCATGAAATCGTTTTGGATGCAAAATAAAAGTAAAATAAACAGTTCCAAGTTCCGAAATAAACTTACTCAATCCTTTATATTTTAAAATGTTTCTTATAGTTTTTCTACTACTCTGTATAAGAAGTGCTGTCATATGTGAATGCCAAAAATACATCAGGTTTTATATATTTTTTTATATTTTAACGCTTCTACCGAGAAGCGACGAACGGTAAAATCCCTTATCAATGTCGGCGAGGCTCCCAGCCGCGTCGCTCTAAGGTTTGGTTGAAGGCGCATCCCTAAGCTACATATAGATTTTCTTTAAATTCCTTTTAAATATTTTTCAGCTTTACATTCTCACCACTTAGTATGTACGACAAAATACGAAAAAATATGTAAATATCATATTAGGAATTGTCTATAAAAATGATTATTAAAACGATATCTTTCCTGAAAGTAATTTACAATAAATTATTATTGATTATGATCTCGCACTTACTGACGCAAGATTAAAATCAGATGAATCAATACATGGAAGTTAGTTTTTGAAATCATTATGTTGTGTAAACGCTATGTACTTTGTTGTAATGTCTTTGCTATTAGACTAGAGTGAATTGATGTTCTAAATAATTACCTTTAAATTCAGGTTCCCTGGAGTCGTTATACTTAATTAAAGATTAGTGTTATTGTGAAGAAATAAAGAGCAGACCAGCACAGCAATTTTGTTTTATATGTTTGGAATACTTACAATGTTAAATAATCTTAAAGAAATTCTTTTACGAAGAGTTGTAAAAACTGGGACCAAAAAAATGGCGCGTGCGATCTCTTGGGAGTCCTTTTCTGACCCTCGGACGCTACTTACATAAAATGTGCGCTATATAAGGAAATCATCAGATCAGCCTGAAGATTTGTTTTAAAAAATCCTATTTAATAAAAGACTGTGTTTAAAGACATCGTAAGTAGCTATTTTGTATTGTAAACCATGTTGTAATATAACATTGTAAATATCTGTTCAAAGATTAAATCAATTCATTTAAAGCAATAATGTTCTTAATTAGTCACTTAATTTGTAATTGATGTTACGTATAATACATATAATAAGGATTAACCGCTTAAGTAAATCTTAAAGTATTACAAAATATTATTTCTGAATATTAGTAATAATAGATTTGACATACGCTAGTTTAATATGCTTTCCGTAATACCCTAATGTTCTATTTCAATACAACTTTGGTGAACAAAGGTTAGAATAATAAATACAATTAACCTGCACCTGTGTAAAACAAGTTTTGTATATGTGACTGAAGGCACAGAATTTTTAAAATTTTTAATTGGTTTTTCATATTTAGTTCCTCTTAATCGGCCTTTTTACGAATGTGACAATGAGAAACTTCTTTTTGTTTACACTTGGTTTAAATTATTTTATGAACATCGTTTGAAAAAAATGTTTACATTGTATGTTTATGTTGTAAATAAAATGTATAAAACTCATCCTCAATTAAAGCACATTAGTTAAAAATATTAAGAAGCATATTATATTGAGCATAGCATATTGAGTGCTTATGAAGTACTCATAAAAATCATTTTAAGATATGCTTTAGTAAATCACTATGTGGAAATGTTATTTACCAACACAATAACAATAAAAATATAATGCCTTCACGAGTTCATAAATTCAACTAATATAAACTAAGTTAAAATATATATTTAGCCAAATATTTCAAAAAATAAAACTATAAATTCTGCATTAAAATTATTATTTTATAAGGTTCTCTCTTTACCGGTAGAAGTCAAGTAATTTACTACGTATGAAAACAAGATCATCAGTAGGAAGAGGTTAAAATGTAAAAAATAAGTTATGTTAAAATAAGACGATAGATTTTGTTTATTAAGATAAGATAACATTGTTCGGAACATCTATTATGATATTTTTGCTGTAGCGATTACAAACTGTCAGGAATTCAACGTACCTTTATCTTACAGGGTAAATGCTTTTTATTTTTTTTCTATTAAAACGAAGGTAGTTTCTACGCAGTATCGGTCGTAATAGTTTTCGGTGATTCCATTGCTCTTAAGGATTTTGCAGAGTATTTATCGATGTCAGTCATTTTTAAATATTAAATTTCGTGGATGATGTTGAGTATCATGATTGTTGGCTCCAGGAAGAACCGGTGACCAGTGATTGCCTTTCATGAAAGTGTTCGGTAAACCAGAGGTCTCGCGAATACTTGAGTATCAAACCCTTTTTCCCTTTGTTATATCCCTTTGTTATACCAAAACACTAAATCCCTAGAGTGACTAAGTGACGATCATTATATTTTCAACAGAAGCTAGTTGTTACCTATGTAGTTGTTGTGTACATACTACATGGCAACTGATGACGGTGCCTGCTTTATTGTTGTTTCTTGGTACACCGATCCTCTTTGTATACACTCGCGTTATAATTTTTCGAAGTTCCCTTAACATTGCTTCTTACTTAAGTTGTTGTTACTAACCATTTATTTAGTATATTTATATTATTTTATTAATTTTATATTATTCGATTCGATTGCATTAATTCGATGTATTAATTCGATTGCAGATGCAATCGAATTAATTTAAGCACAGTGATGGATTGCGTACGTCTATTACATGTCATTATTAATCATTATAAAAGCTCGTCGCGTTCAGAAGCGTTGCTAAGGAGGCCCTCGGTCTGAAAACAACGCTAGAGCTATAGAACAGACTCGGACATGCGTCACATAAACCAGATACATTTGTAAGTATCTTGATAGTTTGAACCTATTTACTGATTTCAGCATGTACAGCACGGGAGTTGTGCTCTTCGTAATACAATATACTAGGGTTTAAGAATTTGTAATTCCAAAAATTATTTCTTCCAGTTTTATTTGATTTTAATGTAGAATGATAACATAGTATTAGGCAAATTCAACAACTCCTAGTTTACTAAATAATAAAAAAACTGTACATTTTGTCCATTAGATTGCACCCTAGGAATTCAATACAAATGCGAACTGGCTTCGAAATAATAGCGTATCGAGTTAAAGGATAGGTCGATATAATCGGTGTAGTTACCAAGCAGCTTTAGTCTGCACTGATGAACCCACAATAGATTTGATTCCGATGTATTGGGCTCTTGTCAGTCGTCGTCCATCCAAATCACTTGTACGTGATTTTCCTTAATGTGAGCATCATTAAATATGGTCTGGTTACTAAATGAAATAATATTATGTTTGAAAATTATGCTAGTGTTAAGTACCAAACACCGTGTGGATATTCGGTACTGTATTTTGGTCTTATTGTGTATACTGGTAGGGTTGGGAACAGAAATGAAACCATAAATGTATACTGATCTGAAGCTATCTAAGTATAGTACAAGGCTAAGACTGAGAAGCTCTCCACAAGACGATCTTTTATTTGAACTGGAAGAAGGGTCTTCCAGTTCAAATAAAACTATCATTGGTTAGGGAAGCAAAATGATTTTTGTAAATTGTTAGCGTGACCTATCGTATTACTAACAACATCTAGTAGGACAAAAATATATATTTTGTCGTCACACATAACTTTTGACCTGAATGGTTTACATCGTTAACACTTAAAAATACTATATGTGAAGCGGAAGTTTTGGCGTGAATGTTATTTAAAATATTTTGTAACATAATTTTATAAAAATATACATTTCAATTTGATTAATTATAATTATAAAACGAAAAAAATGTAAAATACATTTTAGCAATAAATATACGAGTACATACAGTACAACTATATACAATCAAAAACACTTAGCGAACAATTCGGTAATCTCAAAAAAGTCAAAAGCAGTCTCAGATTTCGTATAGACGATTTAGTCTTGGAAGTTAATTAATTACGCTTAGCAGTGTTTTGCAGCGACCAGAAAGAAAATAATCAAGATTTATTATTTGTTCCACGTTAATAAGCCAATGGACAAAAATTACTAATCCTAAAACTTTAACTCCGGTCCCGTTTATCCTTCTAACGATTAGAGCATATAAGCGAATTTAAGACTTCAGAATATTACTTTTGCGTTTAGCTAATAAGTGATACAAGAGACATATTTTATTTTATTTTCTATATTTTAAGTATTTTTCTAAGTATTCTAAGTATTTAATTTTGCGACAAAATTAAGAAATACTTAGAATATATTTATTGAGCCAATTTTAATAAAAAAAAACATTAAATGCCAACCATTTGCGGTTTCCATAGTAATATACTCATTTAGCGACACTTTCAGGTATTAATAATACATTTGTAATAAATTTGAGCCCTTATTTATTTTGTTTTACATTCCTAAATTGAATAAACATATTGTGATTAAAATAAATAATTGACATTTACAGTTAGTTTTAAAAATGAATTAAGTTACTTTGAAATATTTGTAGAGGAAAACTAAACATTATAGTTGCTGAGTAAATAGGTAAAGCGTAGTTATGAAAGAAAATATTCACAAACGGCATTCTCAACTTAGCTCAGCATTTGAAGAAGTAAGATTGCACTACCATTTTAATGATTCTTGGCAAGTTGTACGAGATCAAAGAACTTCACAATTGATGAAGATGAAAGAATTTCACATAATTTTAGTCCATAATTATTTAAAGTTTACAAAATCATTTACACATAAGTATAACATATGAGACTTTTTTTTCTGTTCCTCTACAATAGCAGGACTAATAACATACACCTAATCCTGTTCCCGGAGGAAGAATCATTAACAGGTTTTACGTTACATGCTTGATAACGGCGCTGGTGCGGGGTTTTGATCTAATTAATATAACACTGAGAGATAAGTCAGACGAGCTAATTCTGATAAATTGGTGGAAACTCAGCTTTATTGAATGACCTTGTTTACAATTGAAATTATTTTAGTAAATAATTTAATTAGAATACATAAAGGGTTTGTATTATTTGTGTTGTGATTGTAGGCAAATAACATTTGTTTAAACAGTGTATATTTACTTATACACATTTGAAGTACAATAAAATTGTCATAATGTAATGTTTTATTGTTTCATTCCAACAAGTTATTTTATGTAAATCCAGATCAGGTAATGATTTACGGATTAAACAAGTCTTACTTTATATATAATGTAAGTGTATAAGTAATCCTCTGAATACCTCAGTTCAGATTCACCGTTTCGTTGCTCATAAAGATCGATGGCGCTACACCGGACTATTTATTGCTATAAGGAGGACTTATGGTTACCGTTGAATTTACTTTAATGTTTTTGTGACAGTAATTTGTTTAATTTACTATACTATGAGTAAATTATATTATATTATATAATTTACTCATAGTATTTACTATACTGTGAGTAAATTATATTATATTGGAATGTATTTAATTATCAACACGCTCTTTATATTATTAGTGAAAACAAAAGATTATTGAAACAAAGCAAGTAAACAAAAGCTTCTGATGCTGTAGTTACATCTAACTCCTTTGTTTATTATAGCGTTAGGAATACTTTCTTTTAAATAAAACCTAGACAAAATATTGGTGAAGAGTTATGTAAATTAGCTAAATGTTGGTGTAAAAATAATAAAATACGTCTTTAAGATAAAACATTATAATATCGAATGTAAAATAAATATTTATTAAAATATAAAATAAATTATTTTGTAAAATGTTGAGATTAACATTTTAAATTCAAATTGAAAATATCCTTATTCAAGTAGGCATTATTCATTTACACGCACTTTTGAATTGTCAATTAATGTACAATAAAAAGATCAGTGTAGTCAGTCCTTGAGTAAGCTACGAGTACCACCGGCTCGGAATACTTCTCGGCTGAGATAGGCCGGTCAGAAACTCAGCGGTGGCTCCATTTAAATAAATTTTAACAATGTTGGATGTATACATTATAATATAACCCCTTAAAGTGAGTTCCCAACTTAAGTTCCCGCACTTCGATGAACTAAAAACTCTTTAATCTTATAATAAGATTAATCTAAACACTTTCTATTTTAGATTTTAAACTAAGAAAAAGGAAAGTTTAAGATATCTTGAGGAACATCTTATTATATTGAATGTACGCAACTTAAGCCCATAAGGATTTGTTAACATTTTGGAGATGAAATTTAGGCGTTACGAGTTTATTTTTATTTTATGTGTTTATCTTGTTTCTCCCACTGTTTTTATATGAAAGTAAAACTTTGACGTATAAATAATATTAATTATGTTGTGAGAAGTGACCGTAAGAATAGCAATTTCTTTAATAATACTCCTTAGGGATTCTCTAACTTTCACGTTATGAATAACGCGCACAGTTATTTTTTTGTCAAATAAATATAGAATGAATTTGGGCAGCACTGCCCCATAATACAGGTAAAATACCGTAAGGCAAAATACTATGAAGATAACTAAAATAAACACAAGACATATTAACTTTTTTTAATACAAAGATGGCCGAGAAGAGTTTGCTTGCCAGTGCTGAGAGATGTTAGTTCCACTGGAGCTTTTTATTTAAAGTTATACCTAAGAAATTTGTGGAGTCAGGCAGTTCTAACACTTCACTGTTAAAGAACAAGTTACAATTTTGACAACAAAGAACAAGCTCAATTGTTTTAGAAGGAGATAGTTGTAAGCTTTCGGTAGCGGTGCGGTACATTATGTATAATCTTTATAAAGTTTTTTTATTAGATTTTTATAAGATTAAAATAAGACTGGAACAGGTTTATAGAGTTTGGAAATCTGATTATTTTTTTATATTTATTATATTTCTTTAATATTATAATATTATCAACAAATAAAACACGTATTATATATAAAAATATAAGTTGAAGTCCAGTTAGTCTAGTTCCTAAGTCTAGTTGTCTTAAGATTTTTTATACCACAAAGGAGAGAAAATAACCCGAATGTAAATAATAAGTAAGCTTTATACAAAATAGTATGCTAAGGTACAAAGTGCAAATTTAGTTAAAGTAGAGCACTGTATATACAACATTAAATAAAAAAAGAAATATTGTTGAGGAGTGATTTTCTTTACAAGCATTCTTGTTTTATTGTCTCTCGGTTAGCCATTTCTTCCATGTACTTATAATTCTTCATCGCGTTTAGGATGTTTTAACGGTGCCTTGTTACAGTACAACCTCTTCTACAGGGATACTTCGTTCTGTGGTTTAAAAAATGAAAAGATGAGAGTTCCACGGCATAATGAGTAAAATATCATCTCTGAGAGGGCGCTTAGGAGATAGAAATAATAGTAAAATAAACCAGTGTCTTGCACATTATTGTAAAAATAAAGAATTGAAGCAATGTACGTAGAATGAAACCTCTTGATATTTAAAAATATTTACTCTTCACATCTAAAGTTTTTAATAATGTTCTCGGGGTGTGTTATTATAATTATAGTATATTATATATAAATATAACAGAGAAATGTGGATATTCACATTATATTATTAAATTAGTTTACGATAGTAATTAATTGGTAAAGTATAACCATCTATTATCGAATATTAGTGGTAATAGATTGGACCAACGCCAGTTTAACATGCTCTCCCTAACCTCATAATGTTCTACTTCAATACAATTTTAGTCAACAGAGATTGTTATAAAATTATACTACAATTATGCTCCAACATAAATAAAATGTATTTCTATATGAGACAGAAGATATAAAAAAAGTAAGTATATTAAATGAATATATAGTATAAATTATTGCATAAAAAGCATGTAAAAAAATAATTCTCTTTTTTGAAACAAATGGACAGACAGGTACTACGATAATTTTTTATTTTTTAAAAAAATTTACATTTTATAAAGTAGTACACTCCGGATTTGTTAAACATCGATAAAACTTGTTTGTTACTTTAATACTGTTTTAAATGATTGTGATACGTCAGAACTTTCAGTTGCTATTAAAATTGATGTAAATGTTCATTTTACAATTATAGTTTATATGTACTTTTAGATTATATTATATTAATTTAAAAAAATAGACACAAACAGTTTAAGACATTGACAAAACAGAAGTTGCTATCGCATTGTATCACAGTTTGTCAAACACTTAGGTGATAAACGGATATTGTTTCAATTGAACGTATATTATAATTACATGTGATAAATTATAATCCGTTTTTATTTTCAATAGGTTTGAGTAAATACTGGATTTTGATGTCTTTATAAAACTGTCATGTAAAATTTGACAAATTGTTTTAAACACAGAAAAAATATTTAAATTGAGGTGAAGGTATGTATGTATAATTTCCAAATTATGTTTCTTAGTGCGATTAAATAATGTATAAACTTATAACTCATTAAAATAAACTTAATAAAATCCTAATTTTTGAACTGTTTGCTGTCTGACTTTTATTTTAATATTTTAAAATACCCTACTTCTGGGATTCAAATATTTCAGAGAAGAAGCTGTAGAAAATACAATAAAGGAACATAACAAATCTTGCTCGTCACTGTCGCTGTTGAATTCCTACTTAACTTCAATTAAGTTCACTAATAAATTTAACTTTGCTACGAGATAATAGTACTGACAATTTCCACTTTTATCGGTGACAATCGAAGTAACATACCGAAATCTTTAATAATTAAAGCGTCTGCCTATTTTAATTTTGCTTCAGCAGTTCAGTAAAGTAGTGCTTTCGTGCCCTGCGATTACACATTTTAATTACAACTTTGATTAATAATACTAGAAAAGTCAGAGTCAAGAGATGATTTCTAACTGTTTTGTTGTGGTTTGAAACTCTATGTAACGAAAAAATGCGTCACGATAAAGAAAAAAATATATAAATTTATAGGACATGAGATAGAAAAAAATATTACACACTGCTGTCATGGTGCGATTTATAACATATATATATATATATATGTATATATATTTATATATATAATAATTATTTTCCTTATACGAGTAAGGGAATTAAATAAAATATAAGTTAAAATTAGTATTAGAAATTAATTATATTAACTGCTAAGTTTAATATAAACAAATTTAATTAACTGCTCTCACATGTTATTTGACCATGGTTTAGTGTATGTACACTGATTTACCGAATTTAAATTTTTACAAGATGTGGCTAAATATAATAATAATATATTCATTTATCTAATTAGATAATTTTGGTGAACAATATAATATATTCGTAGTCGTCTTGATACCTATTTATACGTGGACAAACATTTAAATTCACTTCTTTAATTGTTCTTTCACGATACCAAAGAAACCTTTATTTAGTAATATCCGAAGACACGACAGATTTGTATATGAATAAAAACTAGATAATGATAATCTTTAAAATTTTAATAAACATGCCAGTTATGAATTAAGAGTTAATTATCTTCTTTACTCCTTAATTCAATGTCGTTAAATCCTTATAAAGCATTCTTAGTTTCCAATATTCGTGAAGTGATGTAGTCACTTAGTTTAAATTAAATTCAGTCTCTCAGGAATCCTATTACATGCAAGTGCTAATATTCATCTCCTTCACTTGTTCGCTGATGGCTGTAGAGAACTGAAACAGATAATAACATACTTAATAATAACGATACATCATCTTCTCTTTGTGTTTATGATATCGATTTAATTGAAGTAAGTGGTTCAAATATAACATGAAATCATTTATAGAACCATATTAATTAACTATTTCAGTTTTAGTTAGTAAGATTAAGAAACAAAACTTACTTTCATATTTTATTTTATAGTTCACAAAATAAATAGTAAAAATATTGATATCTTCTTGTATTACCTTTGTTATTAACAAAAGTAACCAATTGCTATGCGTTTATGAGACATATGTCAAGTACATACATATAATCTTATTTGATTTCACTGTTTTAAAATGATATGAGCTCCTTCTTACCACTCTCCTTCATTACGTGTTGACACGTGCCTTATACTAAAATAAGTTTAATTTGAAACAAGAAGTCATATTATATTATTCATTTACTATGTATACTAAATAAGTCTTCCCATATTAACTATATTACTTAACTTAAACTTAAACTGAATATTACTTCATATATTTAAAGTAAACACACATTCCCTATACAGACGACAAAATAAATAAGAATTGATCCCCGACTGAGTTGATGTTATTTTTTGTTGATATTCTTATCCAACGATTTCCAGGATATGAGGACGTGGAAGTTTAAATAAATTTAAGGAAAGCTTTAGATATGAGAATGGGTTTTTAAATCTCTTCGGGACACCGTCTCACAACCAAACTGTGCCATACATCTGTCGTAAACATAATGTAATGACAAAGTTTGTTCTGTTGTTTGTATGGAGTGTTTTTATATAGTTTTAACTTTATATACTTTATAAAAACAAAATATACACATATAACTAATCATGAAGATTTACAAATCTTTGAGGTAGAAATACGTTTTGGGAGTTCTTATAGGAAAGATCGTTTGTATGGCAATTTCTCCATTTTCGCTATTTAAGATGTAATTTAAATTTGAATACCTAAGCGTGTGTTAATTTAAATCAATCAGTTTTAGGGATATTAATAAAAATATGAGGCTGGGCGACGCTACGCTAAAGTTTTTTTCTTCGTTTTTTATATAATCTTTTTAAACTGTATTTTTTATATTTAACCGCCAGCGTTCGCTATGCGACTGATGTAAGAAGCTTAGCATCATTTAAGTGAGGCTCATTTTGGAGACTACATTCGCCCGGTTTCACAAATTTATTTCCATTAATTTCTTTTACTTATCAAAGATCAGCAAAAGCAATTATCGTGATTTAATTCCTTAATATAAAATCAATATTAGTATTTTGTATGAAAATACTTTTATTTCTAAAGCACGCTGTTTATATTTAACATTTATATTACATGTTATTGTAAGATATTCAGAATTAAAGTGGACTAATATCCTTGTTTTGTGCGACAATAATTAGCATATATACATGCCTGGCATTTCGTTTATATAGTTACTAAAGAAGTATGTTACCACTTCAACGATGAGCAACTCAGATATTTTGGGGTTGAAAATAATGATTGCGTCATGGAAAAGCGGCTTTTATTATTTTCAGTGACATATCATGCTCGTATATTATTTATTATTATTTCGTAATACCAGGAGAAATATGTAATGAGTTATCAATTTCGTTATTATGGAAAATGACAATAATAACTTATTTCTTATATTTACAAATTAATGCTTACGAAAATAGCACTTTTATTAAGACTGAGTAGCAATTTCAAATATTATATTTCTATTCTATCTACTTAAAATATATTAGATCAGTTTGCCGTCAAACGTTTAAATATCAGTTTAGGACTTATGAGTGTTTATAAACGGCTATACGATTGACTATTCTATGTTACTTTAACTTTAGTAACTATTAGTGTAGTTTTCATTAACGTTCATCGAATATAGAACTGGTGGAGTTAAACGCAGTTAATAAAAGTATATCAAGCTTGAACCTTCCAGTTCAATGTGTTGGGTTAAATGAAACGTTATACGTACGTCTTAACAAATTACGGTCAATGCTTTTATTTTCCTAAACGGGGCCCAGAACAAAAACAGAACAGCGTTAAAAGAGATTGAACGTTATATATATTATTAGTTTTATTTGTAGGTGGATTTTATGTATGTAATTTGATATGCTTTACTTGTTTTGTAATCATTTTCTAATTAAAAGATATAAAGCTTAGATGGTTCGTTAATATAAAAATTGATACAAATTTACATTAATATAAAAATTGATATAACTATTATCTTTTTTATTATACTTTCCCTTAATTTGCTTTCTGACGAGATTTTAAAACTACAATAAACAAAGAAATTAAAATATTTTAGTTGTTATACCAATGTATGCATCTCTAAACATAAAATATAAGAGAGACTTTCAAAAGTATTATTAAGATAAATGATTCGCAACGATAAACGACAACTGAAGACTGTAATAACATAGTTTAGTCTTACAGAAACTTGATTTGACTGTTCTGACTGTAACTTGAGTATCTTACCGGGGGAGGATTCATTAACTGGTAATATTACCTAACAGTGTGCTGCTGCAATATTTTGACCTACTTTATATATCTCCGAGGGACAAGTCGGCTGAGGTAATTTTGATTAATTGTTACAGAATTAAGGAGTTGTCTTACTTTGCTCAATGTCCGCCAATTAGTTAACAATTTTCATTATAATATGTAATATATGTTATTTATTAATTTGTAAATATTAATAAGCAAATAACATTTCTATCTTATATATTTATATTTATATATATGAATATTCAACAAACAACATTCAAATGGCTACAGAGGAACCCTAAAAATGTTTAAATAAAAAAAATAAAATATTAAACATATTCACTTATTAACTTATCAACTTGAAAAGTTTATTATATTTTTCTAATTCCTAAGTATTAACAACATGTAAGTCATAATGCATGTGGGATATAAATGTTATTGCGCAAGCTTGAACTAATTTGAATAAATTTAGCAAACACGTACCTTAGACTATCCAGATTTTGCTTTATTTTCACTCGGGTGATGTATAAGTTATCTTTTCTTTATCTCATTTTGTTGGCTCCATTTAATTGCTCGGAAACCTCTACGATCTACAACGCACCTTGATTGTACTATAAAGTGTGATTTAATGAATGAATGTGATTAATTAATATAATTATTATGGGATTTTCGTTATTATCTGTGCTCCCTTCAACTAATATATATAAAATTAAACTTTTTCATTGTTATAATATTAAAATATAACGTTATTTCTAATCTAATAGTGTAATATATAATGGTTTGTTTTATGAAACACTCAGGTGATATTGTTCCAATTCATTACGATCCTATATTTATATTGAGTTAAAGCTTGCTAACCAGACTTCTCACTAAACCTATTTACTGTAACTAACTATCTCAAACTGGCACAAGATATTAATATAAGTTCCTTTCACGTGAACTCTAAACACATCGCTGCACTCCGGCACGTTGATGAGCCTATTGTGTGTTTCAATGTTACTAATATACATTACTTATATTTGCATTTAAAGTTCCCATCAGGAGTAAACGTAAGCAGTCTGTTTGTTTTGTTGGTGATAGTTTGATTCATTTAATTCGGAATTATTTGTAGTTTAACTTTAACATAGTTGAAAATTGTTTACCGAGGAAACAATGATACACACGTCTATATGCTATTAAATATAAAACTTACAAAAAAGCCATATATAATATTTACCCGTATTAGTATCCCGATTTTTCGTACCTATATTTGAAATATATATAATAATAAAAAAAAACAAATTCAAGACGTGTATATACTGCCGCGGCTCCGGCCATATACTGTTTATCTTATGTTTAAGGGGAAGGTCAAAATATTTACGTACATTGCATGTCGCAGTTCTCAGGCTAAATGATATTTTAAATTCTTGAATGCAAATTTCATTCAAAAATTTACTTTTGTAAGAGTTATATAACAATATATATGGTATATATTAAAACGAAACGGGTACAAATATTGCATAAAAATATATTTCTTAATTTTTAACAAACTGTCAACAAGAGATGGGCGATGCATGACGACGATGATTAAAAAAAAACTGTTCCAAGGTCTCGCTCATCTAATTGTTGATATTGGAAAGACAGTTTTTTGTTAAAATTTTTCTAGTCCTTTTGTAAAAGTACATAGTTCTCATTAAGGATGCTCTATTCTGATCTGCTTATATTATTATTTTTTATTATATTTTATTACGTTATATGTTATCAAAACAAAAACTTCTCAACGAAGTAAATACCGAGTGACGAAAGCGAATCCACTGACAAAACTCCTGATATGAATTTTGCGACGAAAAAAACCACGAACATTTTTATTCACAAACGTAAACAAACACAAAAAATGTGAATGTGTTCGGAACGTTGCCAACTTGCCTTGATCAATCTAATAAAATAAAATCAAAAATGCAATTTGTGCAACGTTTCGAGCACATTCACATTTTTTGTTTGTATTTTTTTTTGTTTGTTTTTTTGTTTGTTTGGCAACGTTCCGAACACATTTGTTACGCAAGCATAGCCAAGGGCAATTGTTATAGTAAGAACCAACTTGGTTTCACACGGTTAAATGCTGACACCACGCTTCGAGTATCCTGAAGACGACACCATACGGCTTGCGTTCTCACCATCGCACAGTGTTTCGTGTAGAACATGCTAGGTGGACAAAATTATTTTATGTTATATAACAAGGCTTTTACTATTTTACATATAGGTAGTCATGTTTTTGTAATAAAAAACGAAAAATTTGTATAAAAACAGAAAATATATTCAAAAATATTATACAAACAACAAAAATAAAATTAAAAATACTAAATTAACCTAATAATCATCATCAGAGTCTTCTGATGAATCTTTTATAGTGTAATCTTCATCATTTTGTGGCATTGTGCGACAATATGATGACGATTCCGGCCTTGATTCTACTATGCTAGGGCTTACAATTAACTTTAAAACTTCTGTACATATTTTTTCCGGTTTTTTTCGGGGAATCTCTCGAAGGCTATTGATCAAAGGATCAGATGTTATAACTAACATAGACAGTAAGTCTCTATTCGTGGCAACACGCGAGCACTTGCGGGTGTTGTACTCCCTAAATCTGCGGCAATCTTTGTTACGTGCTTCCTGAGCCTCTTCGGAAAGCTGCCCAATCGGAAGCAATGCTGCTTTGATGACCTCTGTACTGTGAATTAATATTTTATGTACAGTAGCAGGCATACAGTACCACGAATAGAGAGAGATAATGTCTTCTGGTTTCGAGACACAATTTATTGAATTCCGCTAAGTTTATTTCGAATCCAGAAGACAATGTCCTCAAAATAACATCAAATTGTTTGAAAATTGTAACATCTAACCCTGTGATGTGAGCACTCATCTCAGCATTCTTAAAAAAGCGACGGGCTGTGTTTCTATCATTTGGAGAACCAAATCCTGGCTTTGGTTTATCAACAATAAGCCCCATCTCGTTCTTAAATTTCAACTTGATTTCTTCGGAACGAACTTTGATATCTTTGCTTTGTCTTCGTCGCTTCTAGCCTGCCATTTCTTTATATTCAACTTGTAGCTGATATGTAAAAGGCATTCAAAGCAACGAATCCAAGCATGAAGTGTAGATAAACCAAAGCCAAAATGTTCTTGATTGCTGTTGAACTTCGCGGGATCATCGTTCATTGTTTTGAGGGTGGCGCCACAGATGAAACACTTTTGAGATGAACGAGTTTCTGTTAATGCGTTGCAAACTTTTCCGTCTGTCATTGTCAGTAAAAGTTCGTGTTTCACCAAGATTTGAGAATCATCAAATTTGATAAGTGTTGGAAGAAGATCGTTAACTTCTTCCAACAATCTGTTTGTCTCCGCTAACGTGAAGTCGTTCGTTTCTTTAGCAAATATAAATGTTTTCAAAATATGTTTTCAAATCTCTGTTTGTATGTGCTGTGCCCAGAACTTCCATCACATCCCCATTTACTAACAAGTGTAAACGATGAACTTGTTGGGAGGACACTGCTGATAACTTCATTCTGTGCTAATATTAGACGTTCCACTGTTTTATTTAATAAGGCTTGCAAATTTATTTCAGCACGAGTTTCTGTTATAGCAATGTGCTCCTCTGCAGGGTGACAGGCCTGTTTGGACTTTCTTAAACTAAAATATGACGGAAATACATTATGTCCTGCCTTCATGGACCACTTTCTTGTTTGTTTGTATGCATGCGTTGTTGATTTAGAATCTATATAGTAAGCTAAGGCTTCGTCACTACTTAACTGCCTAGGAATAACAGAACTGGTATTTTTAGACTTCTTAATATTATCTGGGTTCTCACTAATATCTCTAATCACGTTGGCAATTTTTCTTTGGCCTGTTGAACGCACAGCAATTTCGGCAGCAGTCACTAATTCACTGACACTTCGCGATTCTACGAGATCCACAACGCGACGTTTCTTCGTCTTAAACGATGATTCTTCGAAATCTTTGCGAGGTCTTCCTGCAGGAGTCACAGCCCCACTCGATGTCGAAGGTTGTGACGCAGAAGAACTCGCGGTGAACTGTATGTCTGCTTCATCCAGCCACGTCTTGTTTTTAATTAAAAAACGCTCCTTCGACTTTCCTGAAGCCAACCATTTGGAACCAATCTTATTTGAAAAGTTGGATATTTTCAAATTTATTTCTTTTCGGCTACTTTCAGTAATGTCACCAAAGTGTAATTTTGAAGAAAGGTAGACATATACACGCGAATTTTTTTCATTCTTCGTGTGTTTCAACCATTCTTCGAAAAAGTCTATCCTTGAAATGGAGTAAACGTGTTCTGAAAAAAAAAGAAAAAAACATGTTGTACTCAAGTGTGCTAAATAATATGTGTATTTTTATATAGAATAAAGTTATTCCTATGATATATCTAAGAATTAGCCCGGATAGAGGTGAATGTCTGTAAATTTAGCTCTGTCAAAGTTTTTTTTTTGAAAAAATATACGCTAAAATATGTAATGTATGTTAAAATTACACTAAAAATACATTTCAATAGATTTTGTTTTAAATAAATACTTATTAAAAAATAGGACTTACCCTCAGTATTAATATCCATCACAAACACTCACAATATTACTATAATCCACTATGAGACGTGCACGAAAGTGTCGCTAAATTGCAACTGATTGATTGGAAAGGTTGCATTAAACTCATTACCTGCCTTCTGACCCCTATGACTCATCAGTTAAACATGTGACAAACAACAGATTCTCGGATTTGGAGTTTAGGGATGTTGTTTACGTTTTGTAATTAAGATTACCTGGAAATGATAACATGAATATTGTCCACCTAGCATGTTCTAGGCGAAATACTGTGCATCGATGGGAATCGAGGATAAAATATATTCATTCTTGGGTCAATCGCTGACCTGGAATCACCTTTTTTTAGTATTAATTAATTATAAGTTTTAATTGTAACTCTTTAATATAATTTTATAAAATAATTGTTTTTCTTTGCATCCTTCGCTGCCACCAAACTTAATTGGCGCAGTCGGTAGGATATTCGAGATATATTCGGTACGCGTCGCGTCAAGATTTCCCCTAATATCGGTGCGAGATTTCGCGTGACTAACCGATTTCGAGTATCCGAATCTACATACATCGTGGAGGCCAGCGGAGGTGAATCCGAAAATCGATTCGGCAAGAAAATCATGTTCATGACTCTCCTATTACTCCAACTGCTCCTGCATCCGGTTCTAATGCAGGAAATAAAACTTGAAAATCTAGATGATGATCCCGGCATTTTACCTTTTAAACTAGGTCCTTGTCACATAGTGTCTCATTATCACTCATTCTTGAAGTATATCGATATCCACGAATTGCAAGACAAAGTAAATACAGTTCATATCCAATTAAGCAATATAATCTCTAATCTTAATAATAAAACTTTTTCTTTGTTTGAGCCCCATACTAACTATTTGAAAGAAAAGCTTCAAGTCGTTATAGAACAATTGCAGTCATTTGAAATTAGCCGCTCTAAAAGAGGTCTCGTTGATGGTCTCGGGTCCGTAATAAAAAGTATTACCGGTAATCTTGATTATACAGATGCGTTACAGTTTAATAACGCAATAAGATCACTACAAGAAAACGATAATAAATTAGTTACGGAATTTAACAGTCATGTAAGCCTGACCAAAAATTGGATAACTCAGCACTCTAAAATAATAGATAAAATAGTAGATAATCAGAACAAATTAGCGGAACTAGTAAAAAACATTAGTCTAAGTTTGGAAAAAGGTATCTATGAATACAATCAATATGCTCATTTAGGACAAACTATTCTCATAGTCGATGATAATGTTGACAAGTTGTCACAAGAGATAACTAAGTTACAGAATGTGCTAGCATTTACAAGGACATCCACGGCTCATCATGATTTCATTAGTTTAAGTTCTATTAGAAATATAATTAGAAAGCTACGTAGTATGTATGGTAGTAATAAAGTACTAGATATAGAGGCCCGAGAGTATTATGACGTAATACAATTAGGTTCTTATTATGTAGGAAATGAAATAGTTATAGTATATAAATTCCCAATTATAAAATCCCAAATATATAATTTATATAAGATATCCATAATCCCTAACAAAAATCATGAAATTCTTGTTCCCCAACACCAATTCCTTGCAATCCATTTGAAAGATTTCAAGTACATAGAGGCTGAATGCCCGAAGTTCACTAAAGGGTATCTATGTGAAGAGATACACAACATACACAGTCGTACATCGCCGGATTGTGTAACAGCCCTCGTTACTACGCAGCAAAAACTCCCCGAATGTAAACCAGTCACCGTATCCCTACTTACGTCAGCCTACGAGAAACTCGACGATCGCCACTACACCATTAGCTTTCCAACTCTTACTAAAGTACGCTTGTCCTGCGATCAAGATATCTACAAGATGTTGCAAGGAAGTTATCTCGCTATAATTCCATATGATTGTTTCATTCAAACAACAGAATTCATCATCTCGAACCTCAACGATCGACTAAAAGGTCAAGCCTTGAAGATAATAGATGTCCCTAATGAAAATACACTCAGTTCAGCAGCACAACTGATATTCAAATTAAACTCCATTAATTTGACTAACCTTCACGCTACCAATAGAGAGGTTATTCTACAGTCACCAGTAAACTTAAGCAAGACCAACGATATAAGCGTCTACCATACAACAATACCTTTATATACGTTACTATTCGGTGCATGTGTACTAATTAGCGGCCTTGCATACCGGAAATACCGATTTAAACATACGAAACACACCATCCAAAAAACTCAAAGGGATGAATCAGAACTTCCAGCGCAATTTACAACGAAGGTCTTCAATAGTCGCTGTTCTACGGGGGGAGGTGTTACGCAAGCATAGCCAAGGGCAATTGTTATAGTAAGAACCAACTTGGTTTCACACGGATAAATGCTGACACCACGCTTCGAGTATCCTGAAGACGACACCATACGGCTTGCGTTCTCACCATCGATGGGAATCGAGGATAAAATATATTCATTCTTGGGTCAATCGCTGACCTGGAATCACCTTTTTTTAGTATTATTTAATTATAAGTTTTAATTGTAACTCGTTAATATAATTTTATAAAATAATTGTTTTTCTTTGCATCCTTCGCTGCCACCAAACTTAATTCATTCACATTTTTTGTGTTTGTTTACGTTTGTGAATAAAAATGTTCGTGGTTTTTTTCGTCGCAAAATTCATATCTGGAGTTTTGTCAGTGGATTCGCTTTCGTCACTCGGTATTTACTTCGTTGAGAAGTTTTTGTTTTGATATCAATAGTTTTGTAAAAGGATTGGAAACAAAATGCTGTGCGATTATTTTTCATGCAAATATATACTCATTTATTTGGAATAGTTGCCTCTGACAAAATGAGAGTGTTTTGGCTCAGAGGATGAGCGTTGTAATGACAAAGACGAGACCTCGAGTTCGATTCCCACAGGTGCCCGATTTTTATTTCATTTGATTTTTTCAGTTTCCATTTATTTTTTTAATTCATTGCTTCAAAACAGAATTTCTTCAGTACCTATTCGGATTTTTTTCTGTAAATTTTGTTTTATTGTTACAGACGGCAATGCGTTAGTGATTTTATTCACTGTGCAACAGCATTGAATTTTAACCGTGTTGTGAGTACGATTCTGGCTTTAAAAGTCATTTTTTGGCCATTTTTGGTAATTTTTCATGATTTTTTGAACTTCTCACGGCCATATCTCGAAATAACGAGTTTTTACAGATATATGCTATATACCAAATTTTAGCTCTAATTTGGGGCTACGAATGAGGAAATTTTCGAAAAAATCGTTGGCGCCGTTTTCGAGAAAATGGCCGATCTGTCCCCGGCCAGTTGGCCATTTTTTGCCTTTTGACCAAAAATGTCACGCTAACAAATGTTTTTGCCATTAAAATGGACATTATTCAAAAGATGAGCTTGAGACCTTTCCAATGATGCCTAATTTGTCAATGTACGTCAACTGGTTTGGCCACAGTCCCTGTACGAAAAATGGCCATTTTTGGCCTTTCGAGGGCTGGCCACGGCCAACATGGCGCCCAAATCGAAATGTCGTAGAACAAAAAAGTCTTAGTTTTTGATGTACTTCAATCCCTAAAAGTTTGAACAAAATCAGTTGAAACCACGAATATACCCATAAACAGACAAAGTAATCATCGATGGAGGAACCAGTCAAAATTTTCAAAATGTCATATCTCATCAACCGGTGGTCGGATTTTGGCGTTTTTGGGCTTGTTGAAAAGGTCTCGACGAGGATCTTTAGGAAAATCTTTTTCAAGGTGGAAATAAGTGATTTTATACTGGTGCGGAGCCAAAAACTAAATTTTAGTCTCATTTTTCAAACGGCCGCAGAGGTGAGGCGGTAGGTATATTGCTAAGTGTAAATGCATTTTCTGGGTCTATGGGCCAAGGGCTTTCTAAAAATACCACACTCATAACAGAAGGTCTCCTGTATAAAAAAATCGATATTGCGCGTATATATACAGAGTTAGACTTTCAGCACTATGGATGCTTTCGTCACTCTGAGCTAGCTAACGCTCGCTTTGATTAATTTATAAGATTAGCATTTGTTTCTCCTTAAAATTCTTTCAGTATACAATTGACATTAAAGATCAGTCTATTATTTAATTGTACAAAAACTTTCACTTCAGAGAAATCAAGTATAACTTTTTAATATATTATTGATGACTCACTAAAACTGTATTATGATAGCTGAAATTGTGGCTATCGTAAATCTATTCTTGTGGTGAAGCAAGTGCATTGTAGAGTGTCTACATACAATTTAGTCACATGCTAATCACAATTGAATGCATCCGAAAGTGAACTTTATTTAGACAGACTTAGGATTCAAATTATTATGGTTGGCTTAAAATTAGACAATGTTAGTGAGCTGGTTTTAGTTATCGTTGAACACAGAATGTTGTAAAGTTATTGAATTGTTTAATGTTTATGACAAATTTCAATACATTCATTGAATGGAATGAAGTTTCAATAAGGAAAATTAAATTTATTTTTGTTATTTGTGTTTATTGTGTCTCCTATATTAAATTTATCAAAATTATTTCTAGCCTAAGTAGGACAATTTGCTGGATTAAAAGTATTCAATTTAAATATTCCAGACCTTTACCATTAAGTTTTCCTAGGCTATAAAAATCCCTAAGAATCCTTTATTACCAAAAACAACTTTATTGTTAAAGTACTACTAAAGGCAACAACAATCAAACGCTGCTCCAGGTGTAATGAACATATTGAAAATATTGCCTTATTTAATGCCTAATGTCATCTTTTATAGTAACTAGAACTTCAATTTGTGTTAAGTTTTATAATTTTGTTTTAAAACCCTTAGGATTGTTTTTCAATTTCTCACTATTGACTCAAATTTTAATTATTTGATTACACGAAATCTATTTTGGTACTATCAACGTTCAGTCTCAAAATGCAAAATGGAATATCATAGGTTGAAGTAAAATTGGCGTGAAGTTTATACGTGTTGGCCTATTTCAATGTCTAGATCGGTCAGGGCAGTAGTCATAGTTTGATCCTGCCACATTGACTGCAACCTACTGGCTCGGATTGATACAGGAAATTAATATATATATCTATCGTATCCACTCGAAGCAGACCGCTGCATCCGAACAATACATGTCATGACAAGACAGCCTCATACATCTTAAACTGGTTTAGTTTAATAATGTTTGTTTGCATTTTAGTTTTATAACTCCATCATTTATTTTGAACTCGTATGTAACGTATATATTATTTAAAAAATATAACAAGCAAAAGAGTCTTTCATAGTCTTTTAGAAATTCTTCTTGGTAATTAAATAATAATAAAAACTATTTTCAGATAAATACTTACTTATTGTTATTAGTTATTTGCGATTAGTGACTAACATAAATAGTAAATTAATTTTTTTTATTGTTGTTTTCGGTGAAAATTAAATACTTTTTCCTATCACTAATTTATATTTAAGGATAGTTCGTTTTAACAAAACTATCGCTAAGTTACTATGGTATTAATAAAATTGGCTAATGTTAATTTGTACCAGTGGTGCAAGTGCAGGTGCATATTAGAGTGACTACATTTAGTCAGTTGCCAATTGCATTCTAATTTATGCCTAAAACTACTTTGTTTAGTGAAATAAAGGATTGAAATCACTATTTGAACTTGGAAATTAGAACATATTCGTAGGTTTGGTAAACAGAGATTATAAATGTATATTTTAATTATGAATGATACTGGAAGGTTCGCTGTACTAATTCGTCTGGTTAGTTTGACTCTAGTTTATTGCAAACTCTACTGGTTGGCACATGATGACAGAAACTGATGTAGGATATTCATTATAGTTTAATTATGAACATAGTCAACGCTGTGATAGTTGAATTGTGAATGACATAATTAATAACCTTTATGAAATTGATAAATTAATAAATTTGGATGGAATTTGTTATTTCATTGAACTAACTCAAGCAAGCGACCGTGTTTACTCTACTCATGGCCCGACACCAGTGCATTCCCGGGGGAAGGTTCATAAATTACTGATATTTGATTAGATTTTGGGCAGTGTATTTTATGATGTTTGACATAAATATTATATATTAGTTATATAACTTGGGGATTATTTATTTCAATTAAAGCCATTATAAATATTCTTTCAAGCTCCTTCTTACTTCTTTGTTCTTAAAATTAATTTGTTCTGTCATTTTAACAATCCATTATTACCTATCTTCTAGATTATTGCAAAATAATGTAATATGTATAGCGAATAATACACCATTATAAGATCATCTGTATATGTAACACATAATTGTGGTAGAAAACACAGAATACCAAGATCCGTTTCTACACAACACCAGGAGAAAAGTTGTTCATTGAACACTTGTTCCCATTATTCAGATTAGCAGCATGGTATAAGTATTAGAGGCGTTAAAGTAATAGATAACATAATGTAAAGCATTTTAAATGTAACATTTCATATTAAATGAGGCAATCAGAGCATGACTTGTATACTTACACTTAACAGATTCTGGCAAATGTTATATTAGCTGTGACATACACCAGCTGAAATAAGACAGGACACACTAATCAGTCACCTCTGACAAACTATTTAACATTTTTAAACTTTCCGCAAACAGTTTATTCTGTATACTGTATTTGTGTCATATTTTATTTGATAAATGTAAATTGTAATGTTAAATTTGGAGAAAAAATTACTTTTGAGATTGTTGTATTTTAACTTGTATATAAATATACGTGTTGTGTTAAATTATTATTCATTTATCAGCATACAAGATACAAGAGCTGAAAAGCATTATTATGTTACATGATTGAGATGATATTAGAACATGATATTTCATAGTAAGTAATAGGCACAAGACAATATAATATCTAAGTGTATCTCTAGCAAATTATCAAAACTAGATGCTACATTTATCCCTGGATGGTTAACTAATGAGGTCAAAATATCGCAACTTCATCGTCTTCAACCAATACATTATATCACCAGGTAATTAATCATAAGAGTAAATTGCATTTCTTAAAACCGCATCTATCATCATCATCTATCTTCTCGTATTGTCCAATCCTAAAGAACTATATGTATATGTAAATCAGTTTCTGTTAACGTGTGTCAGCTGAGTGTAGTGTGTGATAAACACAGTGTAAAACAGACGCTGTCACGACAACTCTAGTAAATATACTATACATATTTTGAGTATAAGATAAATTGTAGTTTAACAAAGAGATGTATATATTGAATCGCCTTGACGGTATGTGATAGTGTGTTGTAACCATGGATAACCAGTTGATATATATCTTACATGGTGATGGCATCGACGAGAAGAAGAGATCAGTAAACTTTAAATAAAAGAGTCCCCTATTTAATAAAACCATGTATTGAACCTAACGTTTTATATTAATATTAATTAATGCATTAAAAATATATATATATTTTATGAAATAGTGATAAAATTCAGGTGTTAAATAAAGTATTGGACCTTCCAACCCCAGAACCCGATGATGTTATGGGATTAAAACACTTGTTCTTACATTGTACTGTTAGTTCTGATGATAAGCTTATATTATGTTTTTATATTCATATATATGTAATATTATGGTAATTACACTTTGGTCTGGACCACTTTTCTGCATAAAATCTACATATTCCAAAATCTTCATTTAAGAACCTTTGCATCGTTAATTTCTAAATAACATAAATTTGTATTTTATTTTGCTTTTCCTATATAATATTTTTTTAGGTATATATCACTTCACGTATCACAACTTTGTCAAATTATATAACAATCTCTTTTTAATGAAAACTTGTTTTTATTTTTGTTTTGTGGTTTTGATCCAGAAGAAAAAGTAGCTAAAAAAAGTTTAAATTTATGATTACTTATGGGTATCATTAGCTTTAAAATTTTCAACTAAGACTAATTATAATCTTACATGTCCATGAATTTATTGTAATCGCTACATTTTTGAGAGCATTTCAGATGTTGCTAATACAATTAGTTGAGTTTTTTTTCTTAAGATATTCTGTGAATCTAACGTGTTATGTTATTTTAGATGCTATAACCTAAAGCATTCTTATACATATCCCTGTGATATAAGGACTGTGAGAGCTGAACAATTTTTAGCTGTTTGTTAACAACAACCTAATTGGAGGCAACAAAATTTGAGCGTCAATATGTTCAAGCGTGTTGTTTGCACGTTCAATTATAAATGTATAGTTTTCACAGTTATCAGTTTTATTAATTGTGCTTTAAAACTTTTTGAAGTATCCGATTCCGTGTCGCTTGGAATGTATTCTAATGTAAACGAGCATTTAGTTTACATTTCTCAAGTGACGAAAATTTCAACTTTTTATAGAGCTTAGTATTTGTATATATTTATATATATAGCTTAGGTATTCAGGTTTTGACTGTATTTTCTGTCTACTTTATTTAAAAGTCTTAGTCTTACTCCTCTAAAAAAGAATAAATTTAATTTTAAATATTATAATCTACGTTGTATTGTATATTTATCTAGGCTAATCTATCAAATAGTATATATAGTATAGTATACGTTTGTTATATTGAACAAAAACGAACACAATAGGTTCGTCACTGTCCGGGTGCGGCGCTGTTCAGAGTTCATGTGATAGGAATTTGTATTAATTTCCTGTTTCAGTCCGAGCCAGTTATAGCCGATCTGGTTAGTACAAATTGTGCTATGCTATTTCTGACTGTTCTAAATACTGAAATACTTCATCAACGCATATAATATTCTAAGAATTATATAAGAAAGTGTAGTGGCCATTTACCATACTTTACCATTGATAGTTGAACTCTGTTGATTCGTGTTTAATATTCAACTTATTTTGGACACACATCGTGTGATAAATCAGTAGGTAAATAAAATGTTGGATTATTCGCCAACTGGTAAGTGTAAACTAAATAGGAAGTTGATGCTCGTTTACATAAGCAGTGATGTATAAGATACCCTATACAAAGTATCTGAAATACAAGATGCAAGATACTTAAAATAAATCATTTCAGATACCAGATACAAATAGTTTTCTAAAAAGGTATCTGAAATACTAGATACAAAATACCTATCTTTCAAATACTTTCTAAAGATAAAATACTTTTGTAGGAAAACAACATTTAATTAAACTGCCAAGTTTATTTATTCAAAAAAACAATTTTCTATAATACCGGAGGTTTTAATCTTTATATTTTACTTGAGATTTTAGTATTAGTAATTCCTTATACATATTGTCGCTCATTTTCCTTCTATGAGGCCTCATGATCATGCCCCCAAAGGAAAAGAGTCGCTCCACAGGGGCAGAGCTGGGCAAACAGGTGTTATATTTTAAGAATATTTTTTTTATTGAAGAATAAGCATTTAAGCTTTTAAAATTTGCATCTTTATTGTTCAGGTATTGGAGTGTCTCTAAATCACTGGTGCTACTTGTGTTTTCACCACTAGCAATAGAAGAATCAGAGTCCTCTAGAAACATATAATAAGATTCATCTTTTGGTTTATTTTTTATATCACCTTCAATGTTGTTCAAAGTCTCTGATTTTTGTTTTTCAGATCAATTAATCTTTCTAGTTTCAGACAGGACAAGTTCTTTTACATAATCCTTTCGCGCTTTTGGTACCCATTTCAGTTTAAACATTGGATGGTACACTGATGCTAATATAGCATCGTTTGCTGCTGATTTAACTTTAACATTTTCATAGCTTCACTAAGATGGTTCTACACGGCTAAAAGATCTTGTATTGAATTATAGTAGGAGTTCAATCGAGTTGCACATGGAGAAGTTGATGACTTCCCTGTTATTTGTAAATATGTCTCGCATGCCTTTGGAGATCTAGCACACAAGTTCCACAGTGCTTGGCACTTTGATATTGCTGAGTCATGTAGTTTTTTATAAAGTGTATTTTTGATTCTTGCTTGTTTGAAATCAGTACTAGTAATCAGGTGTAGAGTGTGTGTAGCACATCTTTCATGTCCAAGCAGAATCCAATCACCTTCTAATTCTGATGAAGCATCCGAAAAAGCTTGTAGTACTAAAAGTGAATCATCATCTTCACTACCTTCATCAAGTGATGTTTTTTCAAGATCTTCTAATGTTTGTGAAACATGTTCATTTTCAACTACCTAGACAAAATGTTTAAACGACGCGCTGCGTTTAGTTGCTTTCGGAAAGAAAAACTGAAATTTATTTTAGTAAAAGTATCTTGGGGAACAAAGTATCTTCAAAATACTAAGATACCAGAAACATGTATCTAAATGTAAGATACAAAATAAAAAATATAAAAAGTATTTCAAATACAAGATGTAAATACGTATTTTGTATCTTGTATCTGTATTTCAGATACTTTTATCTAAGATAAGTCACATCTCTGTACATAAGGATACATGTAAAGTAACTTGCGAATATATTGTACCATAGAATAAAAAAAAGGTTTTAAACCTGATTTAAGAGGTAATTACTCTGAAGCATACATTGACTGTCGTAAGAATTAAAGAGAAGTATGGATAAAAGAAAAACGTATAAAGCCTGTGAAGTTAGAATAACATTTATTTAAAAACATTAATATAACAAATAAAATAAGTGACTCACTAAAAGCAAAACTCACAATGTCTCTTAATATGTACATGTATTCCGTTGTGAAATCGTCACCGTGAATTTTGCACGTGTTCGAATTCAGGAAGTGAGAAGCGGGATCTGTCTACTGGCAGGTAATTCTATACAAAGGAACGAAATTGCTTTTATCTTTAAAATGAAACAGGATTGGCGATTTTGTTGTTTTTTTTTAAATAATTCCTTCAATGGTACATGCTTGTGTGTTACATTATACTTACTACATTAAAAATTTTCTTTTAAAAATTGTATAAATAGAGATAGACGTGGTAAGAATAGGCAATTAAAAAATTGGTAAAGTACACTGTTAACTTTTAAAATTATTCACAGTTTTACAGCTATTTATTTTGTCATGATCATCAAGTAAAGTTAAGCATAAAGATCAACCACAAATATAAATTTTTATATTATTCCTTGTCAAACATCAATAAAATTAAAGTTAAAATAAAACGAATCTAGAAAAAGTGCATTAATTTAAATTGCCTCGTTTAACCTTTAACAAGCACGATATATGGCAGCTATTATTCTCTGTGAAATGGTAAAATATTTGATATTATTCTTTATGACTTTATATATTTGTGTTCAAAATGCATTAGGCGTTATTTAGTTAAAAGTTTTAACTTTTATTTATTAAAACTGCTGTAAACTAACTCTGTAACTATATTCCCGTAAGCATGTAATATTGAATCGGGACTTAAAAATGGGAAAATTACATATACATTCTCTTATATATTTTAAAAGTCGTCAATATGACACCACCTAAAATATTAATCTCATTATTATAAATTAGTGGCAGCGGAGGTTGCAATGGAAATAAATAATTTTATAAAATTCTATTAATGAATTACGATTTAAATT
The DNA here is from genome assembly GCA_918358865.1 of Melinaea marsaeus rileyi. NCBI lineage: Eukaryota > Metazoa > Arthropoda > Insecta > Lepidoptera > Nymphalidae > Melinaea > Melinaea marsaeus. The sequence continues at coordinate 21,484,871 of OU911085.1, forward strand.
TGCAATTAATTAACACCAATGATAAGTATATTTGTTTTTTTAAGGGAACACATAAAACGGAAATACATCAGACAAACGGCTGGTTGGGTTAAAATAATCAGGAATAAATGTTTAGAGCCTATCCTCCTCTCTCCTACAGGTCGGATTATCTCAAACATTACTCGTCATGGTAAAATTGCGGTCTTTGTTATATTTTATGCTGTTTAAAATCGTGTTCAAAACAGAAACAGGTAAACATTTAAATAAGCTATCATATATTTTATTAAATACTTAGAATTAGCTTCTCTAAACGCAGGCGGTAAAGGACTATACTGTGTTATTTTTTTTGTATTTAAGGAAAGACGTACGAGACCTTTGTCATGCAATTTATTATGTTGGCGGGTGCGTTTGCCAAGTCACTGTATACACCAAGATGTAAAATATGTTAATATTGATATAGTTACCATAAAATATTATCAGTAAAGTAACAGTAGGTACCAATGATACACATATTATATTAACACATATAGCTAATATAATATATTATATTGATATTAACACATAATAGCTGCTCCCATAGATATATATACTGAATTAAACTACTTGGTTTAAATTGTATTTCAAAAATTCTTACGGCGTTGCGACTTCAGCATTGTTTTACATGTTTCTAATGAGATATAACATAATTTTAAATATTCGGAAAATGGCCTTTTTATAGAAAAAATGTCGGTCAATTATGACATACTCGTATGTATGTATTATTTACACGTAATTGAAAGTCATGAACTTGATTTAAGATACTGCTTTTTTATAGCTTCTATCATAAAGAAACACACATTTTATTTATGTTCAGCATAATTTTAGTATAATTTCATAATAATCTTGAATGAAGTTGTATTTGAAGTAGAACATTATGAGGTTAGGGAGAGCATATTAAACTGGCGTTGGTCCAATCTATTACCACTAATATTCGATAATAGATGGTTATACTTTACCAATTAATTACTATCATAAAGTAATTTAATAATATAATGTGAAAATCTATATTTCTCCGTTATATTTTTATAATATATTATAATTATAATCATACACCCCGAGAACATTTTTAAAAACTTTAGATGTGAATAGCAAATGTTTTTAAATAGCGATAGATTTCATTCCTACTCAGATTTCTTCAATCCTTTATTTTTACAATAAGCTGGAAAACACGACAATTAGATTTTGTGTATTAATAATAAAAAAAGAAAGAGTTCAAAATAAAAAAAACCCTAAAACTAACTTAAAAGGACTTTACAGTATGAATTATAAAAATTAACATAAGTTAATATTCAATGTAAACACAAAGGTAAAATACCTTATATTTTTCATATTTTAAAGCACTTTTTTACAGATCCATTTTGAGAATACTAAGTCTAATAATACTTAGGCTGTAGTCAAACTGATTTATGACATTGCCGATCAAAGTCTTTGATTTTTTTTCGTAATATATATAATGTTTTGAATGCATAACATTCTGTGTAGGCATCAGTGAAATACGACGCCTTGCAAATGTTTTAATCAATCACTGTGACATGGTACCAGAATATTTGTTTCTATATTCTATTCAATAGATTACAATATACAGAGTAAATAAGTAACCCGAATTACGACACAAAATAGGACAGATGGATACCTGAATTATTAAATATTACGTAGAAATTGTGAAATGAAGTGAAACCTCTCTGAATGAGCAATAAATTGTTTATTAGAACGATATCGAGGGAGCAAATAAGAAAACATTTGTGTGAATTAATATCTTGATATATTGATATTTTATAAAAGTATAAAAATGGTCAATAATAAGGTAACATATAAGCACAAAATATTTGTTGTCCGATAATATAAATATGTTATGTTGTATTCTATATGGAACATCTGTTTATATAGAATAACATAATATAACATGTAAACGGAAATTATTAAAAATAAAGTAAACGACTGAAAATGACGTGATACCAGGTGTATGCAGGTATTTTGCAGGTATAAGACAAAACAGTAATTACTTGACATCATGTCATTCAGTGAATCAGGATATGTGCAGAAAAGCTGCCATTATATAAACTTGAATTAAGGTAGAATTAAAATTGTTAAATTATTATGTGTTACAGCCATTTAGTGAATTACTATTGTTTATTTATTTTCTACAAGTGTTCTTCTTGTATCTTGTAGATAAATTTCGTGCTAATCCTAAAACCATTAATTCCAGATACAATAGTAATCTCGGTCCGACAAACATAACAGAATTCAGCCATTGGTTATAGCCAGTAAACTATCTGTTGTAGAATCCTACAACATCCTACTACATTGGCTTTGATAAAAGATGCATTACATAATCACGCAATCTATCATTATTGCTTAAACACTAGTGAACACAAAAATTAAAAATTGTCAATCAGATCACTTAGTCTCATACATTAGATAAGAAATAAAAATTATCGTCACATTTGTGAATTACATTTAATAATGATAATAATAATTTTAATGTCACATTTGTATCCTAATTTAAAAACATTTAAAAAAAAATTACATCTACTTAATGAGAAATATAATTAAAGTATTATTATTTGAGTGTACTCGTCTATTTTGCTATCTATTCTGTCTATCTAGATATTTTTTATATATAACACGTGTTATATTTGTTGATTGTATTATTATATTAGAGACAAAGAATAAAAAACAGATTTCTATTTCTATAAACCTGTTCCAATCTTATTTTATTCTTATAATGTAATAAAAAACTTAGGAAGTTTATACATTATTTACCGCACCGCTACCGAAAGTTTACTATCTATCTTCTTCTAAAATAATTGAGCAATTTCTTCCACGTTATTATGAGAAAACAAATTGTTTGTTGAGTTTGAATAAAATTTCCTTATAGGCAGTATTAAATTTTCAAACAAATTATGTCTTCAACGATCTCGAGTACGCATTAATATTAACTTAATAGAATATAATAACACCTTAAGGCCTTCTTTAATAAAACATTACGAATTTAAATCACAGCAACTTATTCCTGAGTTTTATTACTATTTTTATAAATAACTTTATTCAAATTATTTAAATTAGATTACAAATCCAAACCCAATTCAACTCTTTGCTTTCCTAAACTACGTTTTGGTATATTTGTTGTAACGTGTAACTTTAAAGTTTAATAATAAAACCATATTAATCTTTAAAAAAAAACGCAACATTTTTTTAATAATCATACAATAAAAAGAAACTCTAATTCTGACAGTGGGTGATGTTAAAGTTCCTGAAGTGGTAATCATCCCTTAGACCGTGACTGAAAATAAAACAAAGAAAAACATCAAGATATTCAAACAAACTTGTGATTAAGAAAAGTTGTCAAAGTCGTTTTTGCAAAAGCAGAACAGCCCACTTCTTGAAGTTGGAACTAATCTACCTTACCTTACGGACTTACGAGACGAGTTTGATATGAACGAACGTAAACACATTTTCGAAGATCTTAACTAAAAGTAATCTTGCTTAAGTCAAAATCGAACTAAGATGTCATGTCTCGGTATTAGTTTTATGTAATTTTTTTTATTAAATCATTTGGACTTACAATAATAAATATAGGCCTTGCCTTAACTAATTGCTAAGACAACTCTGCCGGCTATATACTCGGTGCATAAACAAACTAAGCGTTTGGTCTTCATAATGAAAAATACACACCTTGAAGACGGAACCTCAATTCCCAGAATAAGTTAAGCGAACGATGTGGTCAGAGACCCAACGCTATAATCCGTCGAATATTATTTATTCGTAAAATATTCCTTTCTTTATTCTAAATTATCGCTTCATCAATTCTTCTGATTCTATTATTATGGCCAAATTGTCAGTCGAACATTCGAAAAACATATCGATGCATAACGATTACTGCTTTTACAAATAATACAGATTCTCAATGAATATATATTTTATATTGTAAAAAAGTTATAAAAAATGTATAATTTATCGGAATTTATATTAACATTTATTTAGTAGTAGCGCTCCTAAATTTCCTTTTTTTTTAACGAGCGTGCGAGTCACCGTTTTTAAGTGATCACCACCGCCTACGAACTCTTGTAACATGCGGGGAATTGCTAGAGCGTTGACGGCCATTGAGGTGGAAGTATTCACCTTTTTTGAATGTACCTATGTCATATTGATACAGAAACACCAGCTTATTAATTTAATATTGTCTTATTATTGTGTGAATACATATATATATATTTATGGTGTATTTGTTGGCAGATATGCAATTATAGTTTTTATAATCAATTTCCTCATAGCTTTAAGGTCTCACAGGCCCCTTAATATTATAACTATATATTGTACTGTATCGTGTACTTATCCTTTTTCGTAAAAGATATATGATTTTGTAGTTTTGGCTGATGATACTTCACTTATTCTAAAGTCAGGCGTGAAAAGACTAAAAATGACAAAGTAAACAGTACTCTATCACATGTGCTTTATTGGTTCAAAATAATAATTTAATCTTAAATGCTAAGAAAACTAAATGCATGTAGTTTACACTTCCTAATGTAAAATATAAAAATTTTAGCTTACTGCTTGATAATTAAATGTTAGAACTAACTTACTTGACAAATTTCTTAGGTAACTTTAGATGAAAAGTTCCAGTGGAACTCCCATCTCTCAGCACACGCAAGAAAACTTTGCTCGGTCGTCTTTGCAATTTGAAAAGTTCGACAATTAAGAGACGTTAATACGGCTCGACTTGTTTATAATCAAGATTTTATTAATCAGTTTTTTTCTGTGGAAGCCCGTCAACAAAAGCTACAATAATGCCAATTGTGATGAAGATCGACTGAGTAGTTTTTATGTGATGTGGCGACATAAAATTGATTCCCAAACGGTTAAGAGCTTCGCTTACGCTCAGCTCAATAATAACATTTTATACACTTTAATATAATAAGTATAATAAATCAAACAAATTACTACCACAAAAACATTAAAGTAAATGCAACGGTAATTATTATAATCCCCATTAGTCCTCCTCGTAGCAATAAATGGTCCGGTGTAGCGCCATCGAGCTTTATGAACAATGAAAACCGTGAATCTGAACTGAGGTATTCAGAGGATTACTTATACACTTATAAATTATAGATAAAGTAAGACTTGTTTAGTTAGAGGACTCTGACCTCCCGGCATCAGCCAGTCCGAGTTACAGGTACGCGACCCTGACTTGCTCGAGCTATTTGCTTACAATCCCTTGTCTATCCGTGTAAGCAATATCCCCCTTTCCTTTCTTTTCCCTTGAATATACCTACCCCCATCCCATTCACCTCCAACCGACCGATGGCGGTATATCCATCACAATCAGTGCAGCTCGAAGTAATATAGACTGGTGTCGGGCAGCAGCGCCACCGGTGTGAGGAGCTGCGCACTGCGCTCGCCAACCCGTCTGCCAAGCGTGGCGAGTATGGCAAATTCTCCCCTTTAAATATGACAGACGCAAACAGGACCAGGCCCCCAGTACCCGGCAGTCCCACTGTTCCCGGCTTCGGTAGCGGCCGTGGTTATGGTGGGGCAGGGGGTGCTAAGAATCTCCGGATGGGATCGAGCTACCACCCCAAACGACACCTGGCCCTGGTAACACACAATGTCCGCACTTTGCGGACTGACGACAGGATTGCTGAGCTAGAAGAAGAGATGAGTAGGTTACGCTGGGATATATTAGGGTTATCTGAAGTCCGTAGAGAGGGGGAGAACACGATAACCCTCAAATCCGGAAACCTGCTATACTACCGGGAGGGCGACCAACAGTCCCAAGGAGGTGTCGGGTTTATGGTCCACAAGTCCCTCATAAACAACATTGCGGTCATTGAAAGTGTGTCGAGTAGGGTCGCGTACCTTATACTCAGAGTTTCTAAAAAATACTCGTTGAAGGTCATACAGGTCTACGCACCGACCTCCGCACACCCAGATGATGAAGTAGAGGCTATGTATGAGGATATCAGTCGGGCCATACATACTACAAAAACTCACTTTAATGTTGTTATGGGGGACTTCAACGCAAAGCTGGGCAAGAGAAGCGACGACGAGTTGAGAGTAGGGCAATTTGGATATGGGCAGCGGAACCCTAGGGGACAGAGGCTGGCCGATTTTCTGGAGAAAGAGGGACTCTTTATGATGAATTCCTTCTTCCAGAAGCCGCCTCAAAGGAAGTGGACCTGGTTAAGTCCCGATGGTTCCACTAGAAATGAGATTGACTTCATCTTGACCACTACACGCCAGATATTCAACGATGTCTCTGTGATCAACAACGTAAAAACAGGGAGCGATCACCGAATAGTAAGAGGCACGCTGAATCTCAATATCAGGCTGGAACGATCTCGGTTGGTGAAGTCTACGCTCCGTCCATCTAAAGCTCATATTCAAGATCTCGAAAGCTTTCAACTCGAATTATCGAACCGCTTCGCTTGCCTAGATGATTGCGCATCCATCGACCAAATTAACAACAGGTTGGTAAAAACTGTCCATACGGTCGGAGGAAAATTCTGTAGACCCGGCCGTAAGAATAGACCCCAAAAACTAGCCAACGAAACTCTCAAACTTATGGCGGAACGACGCGCGTTGGCACTTCAGTCCCTCAATGATACCGAGACTTATAGGCAGCTCAACAGACGCATACGGAAATATCTGCGACACGACATCCGTATTTTCAATACTAACCGTATTAAAGATACTATAGAGCGGAACCAAGGCTCCAAAGTGTTTGCGCGAGATTCGTCAATTGGGCAAAGCCGGTTATCGAAGTTGAAATTGGGGGATGGAAGCACAGTGTCGTGTAGGGCTGACATTTTGAGGGAGGTCGAGAGGTTCTATGGACACTTATATACCTCGGTCGCTAAACCTGTTGATAGCTTAGCAGAAGACCCAAGAGCGGAGCTTACCCGACACTATTCCGATGAAATCCCGGACATCAGCTTGCACGAGATCAGTGTGGCCCTAAAACAGCTTAAAAACAACAAGGCACCAGGTGAAGACGGTATCACATCAGAGCTTCTGAAAGCGGGCGGATTGCCAGTACTTAGGGTCCTTCAGAAGCTCTTTAATGCCGTTCTGCTTGAGGGTGTAACGCCGAAAGCATGGAACAGAAGTGTGGTGGCCCTATTCTTCAAAAAAGGCGATACTACTTTGCTGAAGAATTACAGGCCCATCTCGCTTCTGAGCCATGTTTATAAGCTGTTTTCGAAGGTTATCACGACTCGTCTCACGAGCAAGTTTGATGACTTCCAGCCTCCCGAACAAGCCGGTTTCCGAAAAGGTTTTAGTACCATAGACCACATTCATACGCTGCGGCAGATTATACAGAAAACCGAGGAGTATAATCGGCCATTATGCTTAGCGTTTGTGGATTATGAGAAAGCCTTTGATTCGATCGAAACGTGGGCGGTACTGTCGTCTCTTCAGAGGTGCCATATTGACTATCGGTACATCGAAGTGTTGAAGTATTTGTACACAAACGCCACCATGTCGGTTCGAGTCCAGGAGCATTGCACAAACGCTATTCCTTTACAGCGAGGCGTGAGACAGGGAGACGTTATTTCTCCGAGACTATTTACCACTGCATTGGAAGACGCTTTCAAGCTCCTGGAATGGCATGGACTCGGCATCAATATAAACGGCGAGCACCTAACTCACCTTCGATTTGCCGACGATATAGTAGTAATGGCAGAATCCCTGGAAGACCTCAGCATTATGCTCGGCGATCTTAATGGAGTCTCTCAACAGGTGGGCCTTAAAATGAATATGGACAAGACGAAAATTATGTCGAATGTCCATGTCGCGCCTATCCCGGTATCCGTTGGGAGCTCCATTCTCGAAGTTGTCGACGAATATGTCTACCTGGGACAAAAAGTCCGATTGGGCAGGTCCAACTTCGAGGGAGAGGTCAATCGACGAATCCAACTAGGATGGGCTGCGTTCGGGAACTTAAGGAGCGTATTTTCGTCCGGAATACCGCAGTGCCTTAAGTCGAAAGTCTTCGACCAGTGTGTGTTACCAGCGATGACCTATGGAACCGAGATGTGGCCTCTAACAAAGGGACTCTTAGAGAGGCTTAAAGTCACTCAGCGTGCGATGGAGAGGGCTATGCTGGGAATTTCGCTGCGAGATAGAGTCAGAAACGAAGAGATTCGCAGACGAACAAAAGTAAGCGACATAGCCCAACGGATTTGTAAGCTGAAGTGGCAATGGGCTGGGCATATAGCCCGCTCAAGTGACGGCCGATGGGGAAAAAGGGTCCTTGAGTGGAGGCCACTTACTGGCAAGCGAAGTAGAGGACGACCGCCAACTAGGTGGACAGACGACATAAAAAGAGCAGCTGGAAACCAATGGATGCGGGCCGCTTTGGACCGATCGCGGTGGAAGTCAATGGGGAAGGCTTACGTCCAGCAGTGGACGCATGACAGCTGATAATGATGATGATGAAGACTTGTTTTATCTGTAACTAATTACCTGAGCTGTATTAACATGAAATAACTTGTTGAAATGAAACAATAAAACTTATATCATATTATGACAATTTTAATGTACTTCAAATGTGTATAAATATACACTATTTAAACAAATGTTATTTGGCTGTATTTTAATGAAATTGTTAGGTCATTGAATAAAGCTGTATCTCCACTATTTATCAGCGCGTTTGACTCATCTCTCAGTGTAATATTAATTAGATCAAAACATCGCAATAACATCGTCATCAAGCATGAAACGTAATATCACCTGTTAATGATTCTTCCTCCGGGAGCAAGATGAGATTTCTGTATGTTATTTATTTTACTATTGTAGAGGATGAAAAAAAATCTAATTCTCATATGTTGTATAATTTGCAGTTGAATGTTATGAAGTACAATATATATTAGTCGAATATCAAGAGAGACTTCAAAATAACGCTTCACATAACATATATAGTATTACTGGCATAAGTTTTAAAAATAATAGTCTAGTAATTGATATTATGATATAATAATTGAAGCTGAGGACAACTGACAAAAGCCCAATATATCAGAATCAAATCTATTGTGGGTCCAACAGTTCAGGCTGCAGCTGGTTGCCAACTGGTGAAGATTATACCGACCTATCTTTTAATACGATACGATATTATTTCAAAGCCGGCACGCATTTGTATTGAAGTCCTACAGTGGAATCTAATAGATACAATGAAAACTATTTTCTACGTTTTTTAGGATGTTGGTTGGTAGGTTGGTAAGGGTTGGTGAGGGGTGTTAATGGGTGATAGAGGTCTTAAATTTATTTTTAGTAATCATTTTCGGTTCCAGCATCCTAAAAAACGTAGAAATACACATCTATCTTGATTTTATAGAAAAATCTAAATTTTCACCCCCTGTAAGAGGTGGTAAGGGGGTGATAGTGGTCATGAATTTATTTTTAGTTATCATTTTCGGTTTCAGCATCCCTAAAAACGTAGAAATACACATCTATCTTGATTTTATAGAAAAAATGAAATTTTCACCCCCTGTAAGGGGTGGTAGGGGGTGATAGTGGTCATGAATTTATTTTTAGGTTATCATTTTTGGTTTCAGCATCCCAAAAAATGTAGAAATACACATCTTTCTTGATTTTATACAAAAATTTAAATTTTCACCCCTTAAGAGGTAGTAAGGGGGTGCTAGCGGGAAAACGGGCACTTAAAATTAGTTTTTATTGTCATATTCGGTTTCAGCGATCCCAAGAACCTAAGAATAATGGGGTCTCCCCTCTGGTTCATGATGTTTTTTTTTTTATGTGTGCCTGTGTTATTAATGATCTGTAATAGACGTACGCAATCCATCACTGTGCTTAAATTAATTCGAAGTGCATTTTGATTCATTAAATAAAACCTTTATATTACATTGTAATTACAGAGTTAATAGTTTTTTATTGACAGTGAATATAACAAAAAATAACGGCTTAAAAATTATATCATATTATATTCGAGTTATTTGAATTTGTACAAAACCAATTGCAACAACGACTGACGACGACTGCAGCGGTCCTCTGACTTCAACATTACGATTATTTGTCATTATGTCCTCCTTTCACCCAGCTGCTGCACTCAGTTTAGTTGCAGTTCAGCTATACCCCGAGCTGAAGAATAACATGAGTACGGATAAATAAATATATTGAATAACAAAAAAGTCTTTAAAAACTATTTTAATAGAAGAAAAGCCTTATGAAATTATTATAATAAATTTATGTTAAATATCTTTGTAAAACACACAGAATATATATTTTTTTCATAACTTTTAATTAATTCTCTTCATACAAAGTGAAGGCAATAGAATAGAAATGAGAATTTCAAATATACGCTAATTAAAATATTTACTTATAGAATAAATGTATTTATTTATGCTATAGGTCAATATTTTATTTACTTCTTAAATAAATAACTACCGCAGAATCCACAAACAAATATTATGTAACAATTCGATCACAGTAAATCTATTTCCATTCAACTCGATTAAAGAGAGAAATGACATCGTCACATAAATGGATTTACATTTTTAAAGGGAATACTGATGCTGGAAATGATACGGAATACGGGTGACAAAAACATCCCAGGAATTGGATGTTTTTCAAAAACTTTTTTCAATATAAAAGTCTTTATCCTATGTAATTTACATTAAAACCTTTTGCTTTCATGATTTTTTAATTTTTATTTTACTAAATATATTAAATATAATAATAATTGCTATCGAAGAGACTTATCAATATTTAATAAAATTCTAACATTCTTAAAACGACTTGGCAATTTTATTTATTTATCTTTTTGTAATTTTTAAATAGAATAGTATTAGATATAAAATTTTATTGAAATATATACTAAATCAAATTCATAAGGTTTCACATTTCATAAGAAGGCACTATTCTTAATCATCTTTGTATCATTTTATAAAGTCAAGAAAATAAAATACCTTAGCAAGGTTACAGTGGGTCTATGCACCGTTGAGGGGCCATGCTGGAAACCTCCTCGTGTGCCCGTCCGCTACTAATGTTGTCCGGATTCGTCCGGCGGGACAGAAAGCGGTACGGGCCGGTGCTCCCTGAGGGACGGTTAATGCGGTCTTTCGGGATTGCGTTAGCCGTCTGCTAATGTCCAGCGCGGGGTTGTCAGCCATGAGGTGCCCGAGTCTGGCTCATGGTTGACAAGGGGGGTTCACGCGGCGGTCTGCCCTCAGGGGTGGCCCGTCTGCGGCGGCGGGCTCGGGTCTCTTTCCTTCGGCTTCAGCCGTTGGAAAGTGGGCCTGGGCAATTCGGTGGGAGGGCACAGGCCCTCTTTTCCGGGGGACAGCCGCGTGGTCATTCCGGGTACTTCTCTGATTGCTGAGTTGACCTTGGGGTGGCCTCGTGGTTGCGGGGTTTTAGGGGCGATTAGGGTTTGGGGTTCTTCCTGTCGAGTCGGTCTATAAGGAGCGGTTCGGAAGGTCGTTTCTCCAAACAACAAACGGTGCCCGGATTAACCATCGTGGAGCGTGACACCACGGTCTTGCTCGGCGATCGTTAGTCCCGGCTTGGTGGGTTCCCGACTTATGCCTCTTTCTTGCTGGACTCGGTTGACCACCGTGGTCGGCGGTAGAGGCCTGTCGGGTTCGAGGTCGGGCTCCCTTTTTGAGTGGTGGTCTTGCGCGGCGGCGGTGCGTTTGTAGTCCTCCCTGCCAGCCAGCCGGGTCGTGCTTGGCTGTCCGCTCATGTGGGGTCCGAACGGTGGTCTTCCTTCGGCAAGATCACCGCTGAGGGCGCTGGGCCTGGACGAGGTCCTCAGGCGTTTTGGGGTTGAGCATAGACTTCCCCGGGCGTTTGGGTTCCGGACCGGGCCTGGCTAGAAGAGGGCTTCGGCCTTCTTCTTAAGGTGGGCTTGGGTGGGGGGGAGGAGACCCCCCGTGATTTATCAAGCCTGCCGACTATGGAAGGGGCCTCTCGTTGCAGGGTGCCCTCTACGTGGTGTCCGTCGGGGTGCCGCGGTTGTATGCGCAAGCGTTCCCGCGGTGTCCCATCATGACGGCGACGGCAACCGTCTGGTTTAGTGAGTAGGAGTCTCACATACCCATTGCCTTCCTCCCCTGGAATGCGGTGGCACCCATGATGGGTTCCAGACGTTAAAAAAAAAAGAAAAAAAAAGTGCCTATGCACCGGAGCGGAAAGATATTTTCCAGGAATTTATTATGTTATTGTTATGTTACAGAAATGAAATAATAACACGGGTTAATAGTTTTCTTACTCTTCAGTGAAATTATTGTTATTATTCATTTTATTCTGAGCTTCTACAACGGTTCTCAATATAATATGAATATTTTGTCTCAACGAATGTTAAAATATGCCGGTAGTTGATTGAAAATTTACGGGAACCTAAGGTGTTTGTAATAGTCGTATCTTGTAACAAAAGACAGAAATCGAGGAGATAGGAGAGAAACATATAGATGAAATATAATGTCAATAATTTTAATAATTATCTTTATTACTTTGTTGTTTCATTTAAATTATGATCTTAAAAATAAATACATGTTCATTGTTCACGTTGATTTATCAACCGTTTGACCAAATCTCTGGAAATAAAACACTAGAATAGTCAATAATTCCCAGCAAGTTGAATCAGATGATTATTATCATTGAAGCGACACAACTGAGCTGGAATAACGTTTGTGTGTTATAAATGTGACAGTTATTCTCTCTTTAAATACCGCAGCTAAGACTTAACTTCAAATCACCGTCATGCCATGTTAGGTCTTTGTAACAGCGCACATACGAGTACTAAGATAACAAATCAGTAAATTTGGAAATGTTTTAAACAGCAGGATTAGAAGTATTTATTTTTTGTTTTATATGAATTCTGAGCAAAGCTAAGTGTAAATAATTATCAAGTTTCAAAATATTATAATAAATATTTTTTTAGCCTCAGCTTAAGTATATATTGGCTAAGTTAATTAATAAACATAAACGGTTCCAGTAATGGGGAATGAATAGATGTGTATAAAATTGACAAATAAAGAGGTTCCTTTGGAAAGACAGCGCTCTCACCAACAGTATTCAGATGCGCCGCCATTACAGATTTAGTTGTACTTTTTTAAGCTTTTCTCAGCAAAATATTCACGTTACAGGTATTAAATAATTAGAATCTTTTTATTTTGTGTTATAAAACTTAAAGGTAATCTTAATAAAAGCTATTTAAGTAATATATAATTTCACAAAGAGATTATTAATGTTAATTCGCTTTGAAAATATCTTTCAGATTTTCCGATAAGAGGATAATAGAGAGAGTTATTAGTATTAATGAATAATTTTCTAAACCATTTTAAGCATTGAGACGAGAGAATATAAGAAGTAGTTAATTTTATGTTTTACAGCATGTGTGTGTTTAAAATTAGATCATAACTAATAAAATTACAATTAGTCCAAAACTGTTAATTAAATCTTTATATATAAAAAATCTGTTGGTTTGGTATGCCATAAAACTCTAAAAAGTATCTCAAATTATGACCCATTTCAGAGAGGGTTGTTGTTATTTTATTTTATTAGATAGATATCTATCTTATTTTATTTTACATTTTTTTTTATAATTTTAATCTATTTAATGCAAATTTCCCTTTTACACATTCATTCATTTCGAGGCATTCAGATAAATTCAGTCGAATTAAAAAATTAAAGGTATCTGCAATGCGGACCAAAACCAAATTTTTTAAACATTTTTGTTTCGGTTTTGTTGTATCGATTTTATTTTGTTTTGTTTGAAAAACATTCCGCATATCCGTCTGTTCTAATACATCTGACCCATGCAACCAGAACGTGCCACAGGCCACTGCGAAGCGTGGCAGGGTTCAGCTAGTTTTAAAATAAAATTCGATTGCTATGTAGAATGTTCTACAGATCTGTGGATAATATTTATGTTCAGAATTTGAAACGTTTGTCTATTTGATACCGCGTCACACAAAAACTACTGACAGATTTGACGACATTTTGTGTGGTGAATATTACATAGTAATCTTTATTCACTTCTTTTAAAGATATACATTTTATACATAGATAATATCAATATTATTAGAAAAATATGATAGGGCTATATAACATGTGATAAGTTTCTTACAATGTTTATTTTACAGATCCTGGCTTGTTCTATTGTACTCGTATATATATACAAATTGCAATAACTCTTTATTGCTGCTTTTATTATTGACCTGTACTATTAGTGATTGAAATATAAAATTATTATTTTTACGTAAAACCCTACAGTTCTTTAAGAATAACAACGATACCCAGATACAGATGCTTGTAATAAAATAAAATAATCCAAAACAAGTTTTATGCTTCCATTATTTATCAAACCAACTCGTACTTTGTAACATCGCAGTCCTTTTGAAGACAACTAATGATAATATTTACACAATGCCATAACAATTTATTTCACTAAATATAATTTAATATCCATCAATTCCTTTTTGCAGTATAAGATATTATATTACTCGCTTTTATGAAGTTTGAACCAATCTATAATGATAATAGAAACACATTTTATTATTTCAGATTGTTTTATTAACACATATTATTATTATGTGATTCGTCTATATATACACAAATTACAACACATTGAAATAAATGGTTTCACTGATAATACACACCGGACCATAAATATGTAATCTTATCACCTTCCACTCAGTTGATGATGATGATGAAATACATTTCAGTTAAACTTGGTTATTCCAATAATAAATACACATATAATTAATTAGTCTTTAGATTGAAATGTGCAATACTACTATTACTAGTAGTCCAAAATATATATAGGTAAATAATCAAACCTTCACTTATAAATAGTTTTTATACATTACTTTTAAGAGAGAGTGACTATTCCATATGAAGGGATTATTATGTATTTTGCATAGTGATAAGTGTGTCACTTAATAATGAGGATACAATATATTGCAATAAATAAAAGGATATAGGTATATCCTTTTCTGCAGATGCAGATAAAACAGATTCTGTACTTAAAGGTTAAAACTATAAATATTCGTTTTCTTTTAGTCCAAATTTTTCAACCTACTCACTTATTATATTTTAATAAGCAAACATTTAAATGTTTTATTGAAGGTGGGCGTGCATATTAATTAATGACAGCTGAATATTAATATAAAATAATAAATTAAATCTTCTGTATGCAAACAACAACACAACTGTAAGAGATATTTAGTTGCTGATACTCAATTAATAACAACTTACTTCTATTTGCAGGAGCCTGCCCAAGTTGGTCTGTTAGCTTTTGTACTCACTTTACTGCTTTATTACAGTACATTTTGTCAAATAACATTTATATACAACAATACAAAACGTTCTTATTACAATTTAGATTAATATTATTTCAAATAGGGGGAGAAAAACATTCTCCCAATTGAATTAGATCGTATAAACATCAGCAACACTAGTTCAATATAAATAGATTAATTAGAAATTGAACTAACATATTTACAGATCTACAACAATACGAAGGACATGAAGTGCATTGACAACTAATTACACTTTATTATCCCAAATTATTTATAACACTCACTTATTAAATACCATATAAGAAGCAAATTACAACTGAAGAAACAATAAAAGTAAATCCAACGATACTATGGTAATCCCTATTACTCGATTCCATAGTACAATAAATGGTCCGGTTTAGCGACACGAGCTTTATGAACCATGAGAACCGTTCTTCTGAACTGACCTATTCATAGCTAGATTAAAGCCAGAGTTGAATAGAGTGAAACACCGTTTACTACTCGTTAATATTTTTTTTCTAGTTAATGATGATGAAATAAACATAGCTTTGTGTACTTTTACATAACACATAATTAATTAAAAATATTCAATATATATGCGAATCAGCTTGACTTAATCATTTTAGCAATTTCACAATGAAACACATATAAATTTGTCATATATTTTCTTGCACCCTCCTGTCACAAACTCGCCTGTCACCGTGTTATAAATGATAACAGGGAACGTGTAGCGTGATGACGCTTCACGTATTGGGCATAACATCATCCATACTCCTTAATCCTCTCTCGACGATACAATATTTATTAAAATAACTGTTTTAAAATTATCATAACTTATATATTATGACATTTGAAGGTATCTATTTAATATATATTATATACTAAAACACTAACTATACGTTAACATGTTATAATGATATTGATAACTAAAATATAATTTCAATGGAAACATGGTAAGGCATCCCAATAACACTCTATATGCTGTAATTTAACATAATCAGCAAGTCTGAGTTATTTATTTATTTACCCTTTATTGTAAACTAGCTTTTGCCCGCGACTTCGTCCGCGTTTCCGTCGTTTTTCGAAAAAAAATTAGCAGATGTCCTCCCTCATAGTTTTGACGTAACAGGCAGATTCACTTTCGTATTTTAGAAGGGCAATAGTAATATAATATGCCAATCCACAAAACTGTTGAAAAATATAAGTAACCGCAGAATATTATAATATACCCACGCTATACCCACGACTCGGTCAGCGTGTAACTCCTTGTTTTTTATTAAGATAATATATTGCTAATATTTTTAGATCAAATTAAAATGTTTCAGCGCAAAGCTTCTGGGTAGACTATGTTAAGAGTCGACCCGTCCGGCACGTGAACGTAAAGATTCCTAGAATTGCTAACCCGGGAAAGAGCGACGTATAATTGACCATGCGAGAAACAGCTAACACCGAGATCTACTCCAGCAACACGAAAAGTCTGCCCTTGAGCTTTATTGATAGTCATGGCATAGCACACCGATACTGGGAATTGCGTTCTTTTAAATTGGAATGGAAAATTATTTGGTATTATGGGAATTCTGGGAATAAAGACAGTTTCTCCTGCACCGCAACCTGTTAAAATTTGAGCCTCGATTACATTTTGTTGCAACTGGGTTACTTTTAGCCGAGTTCCATTGCAAAGTTGAGGTGGTCTTAAATTTCGGAGCAGAATTATCGGTATGCCAATTTTTAAACAAATTATATGAGAAGGTAGTCCAGGCATACTTAAAGAATTTAAAAATTCTATCGGGTAATTAGTGGCTTCTTGTTCATCAACCATTCTATTTATTGAACTATAAACTTTGCTTTCTCCCTGTATATTAGACAGTATTTTATTATTAATTTCAGATGCCTGGTCATTGCGAGGAGTCAAAATGGACCTTTCGCAAAGCCAAGAATTGTCCCTATTTAATATAATTGTTATGTCACCGTAAACCGAAGATATAAGATGTTGTTGGGATTGCACTATACAACATAACTCAGGTGTCAGAATAAGTTTTCCTTGGTGTAGTTGTGGATAGGTACCTTCACTAATCTTCAATAATGTATCAGAAAATTCACGATTATCTGCGTTGTCTCCAGTTCTCACTCGCATATTTATAGTCAAATGCACCGATTGTATATCACGCCACAAATAAGAGCTTTTCAGGCAAGCCCTAATCTCATCAGCTCGGGTTCCCCGTGGTATTACCGGTAAGGTTTGTCGGAAATCACCACAAAATAAAACCGTAATACCGCCCATTGGTCGATCATTTTGTCTTATGTCCCTTAGAGTTCTGTCTACTGCTTCTACTCCTTTTCGATGGGCCATCGTCCATTCATCCCATACGATTAAATTACACTCACGCAATACCTTAGCTTTGTCGCTATTTCTTGAAATACTACAGGTTGGACTTTCCGTGCGATCTAAATTAATTGGTATTTTAAACATAGTGTGACCAGTCTTACCTCCTGGTAGCAATGTTGCAGCTATACCTGATGAAGCCACGGCAAGAGCGATTTTACGCTGATTTCGAACATAAGCTAATATTAATTTAGTCAAAAAAGTTTTCCCAGTTCCTCCAGGTGCATCTAAAAACCATATTGTTCCTAAATTATTCTGCACACTCTCGCACACGCGATCATAGACTAAGCGTTGTTCTGCAGTCATCATTGGGACACCGTTTTCTAATGTTACCAGCAGTTCCATTGGGTTGTAACCAATCTCTGCGGAATATTCCCTATTGGTAACCTCTCCGACTGAGGTTGGCGTTGGCAAACCATATTCACAAAGTGATTTACCGCCTACTGCTGTTAAGTCTTCCTGAAGAGCTAATAAGCACTGATTTATAGCCAGATCTCGAAAATTATCATTAGTTGCGCCTTCATTATTGTGAGATAAATTCCGAAGAAAGTCTTCTGCAAATTTTTCTTTATATTTTTCCCATAATTGGACAGGATCAGATAAATTACAAAATGTGAGTAATGTTACAAATAAATGGCGTAACCGTCGTGGATTATCACTAACACAGGATTCTGCTAAAGCGTCATCCCAATGTTGATCATTTTCAAGCAAATGACGCGCTTGGCAAGCTGCATGATAAGTTGGATAAACAACATCGTCTACTTTTCTCAAATCTATAAATGATGTTGGTCCTCGCACTGTATGTAATAATAATCTCAAATAAAAACACTCTGCGTTGTTAGGATGAACAGTATACACTCTACCAAGAACATGTTCTTTGAAAATACCTGTCTCGCCATCTACAGGCCTGCCTCGGCGTCTACGGTTAAAGACACCTCGTTGTTTATCGTAGGTATAATACGATGGAACTTCTTCATACAAAAGAGACTTTGCGAAATTATCAGTTTGGCAAAGTCGAAAGAATGCCAATAAAGTTGTTTGTCTAGGGTTCTCTAATCGTTCTGTAACATTTTCGGCGTTAAAATATATACGTTGACCGCCTTCCAGATGAACATCCAGATGGGTCACAGGTGGATATCTTTCGTGAATATTAAAACTTAAGATCCGCCACACAGCTTCTGAAGAGCTGATATATCTGCCTGACTGAAATCTAGTAACTTCATCATGTTCATTTCTTAACGCAAACGTAGCTTGGTCACTGCCCTTGTTAATGTACTTACAAATATATTTAATTGACTCTACACTATTACACATTTCTACATTTATGTGAGCTTGAAATGCTCTGGACAATACAGGCGAATACGGAACGACCTACCTATTATCTAAAGTAACCTGTTGTCCAGACATTCGCTTTTCAACAGTAAAACCACCATTGTCTCTTGAACGGCGACGATATAATGGGTATCCATCATGTCCTGTTACAGTTTCATCCACTAATGCTTTTGGATACCTTTTAGTGCAACGACCGTCTTGCATGCAAGGAGCATTTGCGTTAAATGCACCACATGGACCATGTATCATATGAGTTTTAACAATGTCGTATA
Organism: Melinaea marsaeus rileyi; assembly: GCA_918358865.1. Taxonomy (NCBI): domain Eukaryota; kingdom Metazoa; phylum Arthropoda; class Insecta; order Lepidoptera; family Nymphalidae; genus Melinaea; species Melinaea marsaeus. Next base: position 21,504,139 of record OU911085.1, read on the forward strand.
ACAGGGGATCTGCAGTCGGATCTGGAATTTCAGCACTGATTAATCTGTCTACATCATTAGGTCGAACCTTATCTTTTAACCAAAGCAAGATATGTGCGTGAGGTAAGCCGCGTTTTTGCCACTCAACACTATACATATAACACAATACTTCTCCAAAAATGTTATCTTTGGTAAGAAGATCTATCATTGATTTTAATTTTAAATGAAACACTCTTGCAATAATATCATGGCGGTCATGCGGTGCCTGACCCTCAAGAAGCTCCCGAGTGATTTCATCCCACTTGGGATTGGTAGTTACAGTAACAAATAAGTCGGGACGTCCATATTTTCTTACGTAACAAAAAGCGTCTTGAGTACGTTTATGCATGTAGCGTGGACCACCAGTAAAAGAAGAGGGTAAAATAACTAAACGACCCATATTCACAGTATCGTTATCTTGCTGCATGGCATCGCGAAGGTGCACGTATTCTTCAGCGCGCAGCTGCCTTTGATTAGATCGTATATAAACTAATCTTTCGGTTTCAATTTTTGCGTACATGTCAACAATAAACTGATTAAATAAGCCACGAAAACGTTGAAAGTATACCAATCTATTCCGTCTCACTTGCAGGTGGTAACAATAAAATTGAAGGCATGACACCTTTTTATTATAATTAGGTGCGCCTGTGCGCGGATCGGTTTGGTATACAGCGAAATTATAACCATCTTCCCCTCGACAGTATATCATAGGATATTGCAAACTGTCGTAAGCCTTGTGGGTTTCGAAAATACGTTGCAAACGATTGTCTCTGGAACGTATAACGATATCACGCCTATCACATTCCTGGTCGACCAGTACTACAGCAACTTCATTCGTGGATGGAACGTTATGACGCCCAGGGTGTTCCTGAGTTGGACGCTTATCGGCATTTATAACAATTTTATAATTGTTATTACCATCTTGAGAAAGGGCTTCTAATGCCGATTTAAAACTGCATACGTACGAATTAACCTGATGTAACATGTTCTGAAGTTGTGAAATGAGTTCAGTATTTAAATTCGGAAAATATTGATTTCTTATATTCGACTGTTCGTTGTAATCGGATACAAAATATATTTGAAGAAATTTAGGTTGTTCTTCAGGCAAAAGGGACCCTATCAAATGGTAAACCTGACCTTGTACCTTAAAAGTAGGCATGAAAGGGCCTTCTGAGATTTGTTTAGCACCAAAGGATGTCATTTGGAATGCACTATTATAAGTGCGAATATTATCTAAAAACTGTTTGGATTGCAAATGTTCCCCTAAAAGTAGTGATTTTAAAGGTTCCGGTGGGTCTTCGAACGAAGGCAAATTTATTTTACCTCCAGAACAACAGAAACCAGCAGACTCCTTCCTCCACTTCGAAGCATTACAAAAGAAACATACTACGTTCATATCGCCTATTTCAGAAGATGATCTGTAATCAATTGTGAGGTTATAAGCAAACCCACTTTTATATTTATCGGACCACGCCACCGAATTTGTAGATTGATCTACCACGTGTATATCTAAGTCATTAAGACCATGTCGAAATCTATCTGCAGTAAGACGGGCCTCTCGCTGTTCTTCTGTTTCAAGCGACCGAATATTTTCAATTCTTAATCTTTCATTAGATAAAGTAATCAATTGTTCTTGTCTCAAAGAATTGTAATAATCGCGTCCCGACTCTAGTCGTTGTTCATGCTCATGTTCATCTTCAAGAGATCGAATCATGTTATGGTGCGCCCTATCATTTGTCAAACGGTCTTGATATTGAGTAAAAGTTTCAGATTCTCGAGACAAAATATGACGTTCGCGATCAGCTGTAAGCCGTAATTCCCTCTCAGTGAAGGTTTCGGACTCGCGAGATAAAATATGACGTTCGCGGTCAGCTGTAAGCCGTAATTCCCTCTCAGTGAAGGTTTCAGACTCGCGAGATAATGTATGCCGTTCGCGGTCAGCTGTGAGTCGCAATTCTCGTTGTAAAGCAGTTTCAGCTTCTCGGGATAACGCATGTTGTTCCCGGTCAATGGAACGCCTTAGCTCTCGTTGAGAAGAGCTTTGAGAAGCCCGTGTTGTAGCTCGTCTCGCTCTTTCAGCTGCTAATCGCATCTCTCTTTCTGGAGAGCTTTCATTAGCTCGAGATGTTGAGGCACTAACTCTCATAGAGTTTAACCGATGTGCTCTTTCCTCTTCCGATTCTTGAGAACGCGTCATTCTCATTCTCCTAGCTTGACTCGAAGTTCGAGATAAAGATGGTCGTTTTTTAGGTGGCATCGTTTATTTTATTTTTAATCGACGGTAACTTAAATTCTATTTAGTTACCCAACAAAAAACTTACGTCAGAGGTCCTAACTATAGCTAAGTATATAATAAATAGAATATAAATCTAAGTGCCTATTAAAACTAAAATAATATTCTAATCGAATTATAAATATGTACGTAGGTACCTACAAATTACAAAAGAATAAAAAATGAAAATAAAGCTATACTTAATGCGTGTGCAATACCATCTACACTTACCTACTTCACTTAAAAATGAATAATAAGAAATACCTACAACTACTGTAATTAATCAAAGTACCTATGCTAATACAAAAAAAACCTTAGATGTTCTAAGTACAGCTGCTATATAATAAAAAAATATAAATCTAAGTGCCTATTTAAACTTAAATACCTAATATTCTAATAGAATTAAACTAAGAAATATGTACCTACCTACCTACAACTTAGGTACAAAAAAAAAAGAAATGAAAATAAAGCTAAAACACGTGTGCAGTATAGGTAGATAGTAGGCAATATCTACCTATACCTACTTCACTTAAAAATAAATAAAAAATACCTATGAATACTATAATTAATAAAAGTACCTACCTACGCTTTTATCTACTCAATACAAAAAAAACTAAACATAAAATGCCCAAAACTAACCTATCAGTAACTAAAAATCTAACAATAATCTAATCTATCTATCTATTATCTAATCTAAAAATCGAATCTAAATCTACTTAAAAAGAAATAAAATAGGAACTATTAATAGTTAAGAATTTAAACAAAACTAAAACTAATTTAGAAAATAACAACAAAAGAAATTAAAATAAACTATTTAAAGACAAAAAGTCGCGCTGATAAGCACGGTTTATAAAATAACAATTATTGTCTGTCAATAAAGTTCAACACTCTGAACGCATCAACAGCCAAATATTGAATGACGCTTGTAGTAGTAGTCCTACTTCCCGCTTGTTGAGCGGGGTGCTGTTTCCGGGGTTTGGCCCCCATAACAGGGTTTCACTCGCGGGTGGCAACACTGTCCACCCGGTCCCTGGTCTTGTTCCACTTCTTGTCTTCCGGCGTATAAAATATATTTACAATATTTACACTACAACTATTTACAATAAAACATTAAAATTAACTACGTATACAATAAAAGAAGAATAACAATAAATACAATAAATTTTAACAACGATACATATTTTAAAAGGACTATTTACAGTAAACTTAATTGAACTTAATATTATTTATAATCTAAATTAGCAATATACGGGACGTTATACAAAACAATACAATATACAATACATACTATAATATAATTATTAATTTAATACATATTTTCCACCGCTCCACAATATGTAATTAATTTATTAACTAAAAACGCTTGTCGGAGCCTTCGGTGTACTTGCAATCATGATACATTAATACATAATACTAAATACAACTACTTACACTAAATAATTATCTAAATACTATACAATACAGGGACTTAAATACTATACAATAAGCTTACATACTATACATAATAAACAATACAATACAATAATAACAATAAAACTCAATAATACAATAAAAACAATAGACTACTATATATTAACTTAAATAACTATATAAATATTTGTTTTTGTATTTTCTGTGATTTATTTTATATTGTTTTTGTGTTTTTCTGGATTCTTTTTTTTTTTTTTTTTTTTTTTTTTTTTTTTCCTTACAAACTACTTACAACTACTTATAAACTACTTACAAACTAAATACTATAAATATATATAATACACCTAAAAACTAAAATGGAACTAAAAGTAATCTAATGGTAAAAAGGGAAATATCTACAATGGAAAAACAGAAAATACAATTATTGGGAGAAAGGACGAAGAAATGGGGCGTGAGCTTTCGGCTGCCTGGGCGGTCTGTCCAGCCGGGTGAGACCCGTGTGGGAGGCCCGGCTTAGACGACCAGCGACCGAGGCAGCAGCTCAGGACTCGGGAGGGATGAGGAGGTCGCGGGGAAACCGCCGAGCGTCCGGGGGACGGGCGTGCCACGGCGCAATGCCGCGCAGGTGGTGCAGGCTCGAGGCGTCAGTGCGACTGAAGAGGTTGGTCGACAGCCGCACGACGTGATCTACCAGGCTCTCCATACGGAGGTCTTTATGCAAGGTCGCATTCCTCACGTAGTAGGGAGCCTGGGTGACACGCCTGAGAGCAATGTTCTGCACCACCTGTAACACATTGCGTTGGCACGCCGATAAAAGTTGGACCCACGCCGGGGAGGCGTAGGTCAGATGTGGGCGTACGAAGGTCTTGTAAAGCGAGACCTTCGTACGCAATGGAAGTCGGGATCGGAAAAGGGGTTGGAGGAGGTGAAGGGCTATACGCGCAGCCCGACACGCCTTACGCACCTGTTGGGTACCAACGAGCTTTCTGTCCAGAACTACGCCAAGATACGTAGCCTGGTTGGTCCACTTAACCTCCTGGCCGAATAGGACAAGCGGAGGAGGCTGCTTGTTGCGGGGTCCGAAGACCACCGCCTGGGTCTTCCCCACGTTCAAGGACAGCCTCCACTCCGCCAGCCAACTCGGCAGCAGGTCGAGGGATCCCTGAAGCTTCTTGGCCGCCAAGAGGGGCGACCTGGATGAAACCAATAAGGCGACATCGTCCGCGTATAGCGCCAACATCGTACCCGGGGGTGACGGGATGTCATTGGTGTAAATGGAATAGAGGATCGGGGAGAGGATGCTGCCCTGTGGGACACCTGCCAAACTGGGGAAGGCGCTCGAGATAGCGCCTCCCACCCTCACCCGAAAGGTTCTTCCGTGAAGGAAGGAAGAAAGGATCTGGACTACGTGGTGTGGAACACCAAGGGATTGGATTTTGTGCAGTAGTCCTGGATGCCATACCCGGTCAAAGGCATTGGCGACATCCAGGAATACTGCGGCTGTCTGGAGCTTTTTATTAAAGGATGCGGTGGCAAAGTGGACCACCCTAGCCACCTGAAGGGTGGTAGAGTGTTGATTTCGAAATCCAAACTGTTCGGGTCTCGGGCAAAAATGCGCCTGGACTAAAGGCAAAAGCAGCCTCTCGAACAGTTTGGATATCGAACTCAGGAGGGAAATGGGACGGTAACCTTCCGGGCGGCTATGATCCTTGAAAGGTTTGGGGATGACAGCGACCAGACTCTCCTTCCACGCCTGGGGGAAGTACCCCAGACGCAGAATGGCATTGAAGAGTCTGGTCAAGCTGGCTATAAAAGTGTTTGGCAGGTGTCGAAGGGCCCCATTAGTGATGCCATCACTTCCGGGGGCCTTCTTGGGCTTCAGCCTGGCGATGGCCTTTTTGACCGCACCAGGCGAGAAGAACGGAGGCGGCGGTAACGGTTGGGTCGGGAAGGTGAGGCGATTTGTCACGGCTTCCCGGAGACGATCGTGTGCGTCGGGTGTCGCACTGGGATTGGGGGTAAATTGAGAAGCCAAGTGACTTGCCAATATATCGGCTTTACCCTGGCTATCATATCTCAGGTGTCCATCGGCGCTGTAAAGGGGCGCCGATGGGGGAGGTTTGCGGGTGAGTTGACGGGCCAGCCTGTTGAGAGACGGAATGTCCTCACTGGCTTCCCCGATCCGCTCATCCCAAGAGTCGGCTGCGATGTCCACCAAGGCGGACCGGAGGTTCTCGACGGCCGCTTTGTAGAGCACCTTCAGCCGAGGATCTCTGGTAGACTGCCAGCGCCTACGGGCATCCCTTTTCTTGTGGAGAAGGTTGAGGATTCTTCGGGGTAGGGGAGGATATCGGAAGGAGCGAGAAGGAGCCGAGGACACCTCTATCGCACCTTGAATTTTGATGGTGAGGTCGGACACCAAATGGTCCAACCCCCCAGGATCCGAAATGGGTTCAGCAACGGGCGGCGACTGCCTGAGGCTTCTCTCGAAGACCTGCCACGAGACGCGTCTCCTCGGCTGAGGAGCAGTGGCCAGAGTCAGTCTGCCTGACACGGATGCCAAGACAGGCTGATGATCTGAGCCAAACGCGTCGGGCAGCGTTTCGAGGTCCAAGGCCTGGACACCGTTATGCACCACCAGATCGATGGTGCTCGGTGCCTGACCTTCAACGTGCGAGTAATGGGTTGGGAGATCAGGTCCCACAACCTCAAACCCGCAACGCTGGGATACCCCAAGCAGTCGTCGTCCGTTGGCACAGTGGTAGAGGCATCCCCAAGAAGGATGCTTGGCATTCCAGTCCCCTGCCGCCAGCGAGGTGGTGGTGCTATCGAGCATCCGACGCACCTCGCTGACATCAAAGGCTGAATTGCAGGGACGGTAAATGGCGTATAGGCAAAGTGGATGATCCCCGTGCTGGATTTCGACGCCCAAGGACTGGAATGACCTGGTGTCGAGATCCGGCATGGGGCGGAATACCAGGCGACGACGCACTGCGACTAGAAGCCCCCTCCACGGGTGGGACGGGTCTGCGTCCAGTCGCAGTACGTGGTAGCCCGGAATAGAGGCAGGATGGTTGGGAGTCAGATGGGTTTCGTTGATGAGGGCAACGTCTATGCGCTGCTCCCTCATCAACAATTTCAGAAAAGGGAGCCTCCTCCTGAGACCAGCAGCGTTCCAGTAAAGGATACGCAGAGCGCTACTGGGCATCCTGGAGAAGGCTCATCATGCCCGACAGGACAGCCTGAGCAGGGTCTCGACCTTCCCTCAAGGCGGTTAATACCTCCTTGAGGGTGTCTATCACCCTGTCCAGACTGACCTGTCCGGGAGCTGGCCTCTCGGCTAAAGGTTTCGCCGCGGCAGTAAAGAACTCCCGGTCCGTTGGGGCCTGTGCAGCCTCCTCCGGCGGGATGTGGACCGGAGCAGTGGAGACTTCCGTCTCCCTTGCGTCTTGCGTCTCCGTGAGCGTTTACCGCCTCTCTTCTTCCTCCGCCGGCCCGTCCCAGTGTTGGGCAGGTTGGCGGGGGCCATAAGAGAGGCGGCTTGGGCCTCAGAGTGGACCGTGTTGGTCGCCACTCTGGGCTGGCCCGTCCTCTGGGCCGCAGTGAGGGCGGTTGTGCCCGCCCTCCTGTTCCGCAGTTCCCTCCGAAACTGCGGACAGTTTACATTATTGGCCGGATGGGGGCCACCGCAATTTGCGCAGGTGGCCGGTTCGTCGAGCGACCTCGGGCAATCCCTGGCGTAGTGCCCCTCTCCGCATCGGACACATGCCAGGCGACGGTGGCACCCGTGACTCGAGTGCCTGAATGCCTGGCATCTATGACACTGAGCTGGGCCGCGCTTGCTGCGCCAGGGCTCAACTATAACACCCGGCATATACAGGAGCTCGTTGACCTCGTAAATGCCGGGTAAAAGATTCGGGGTGTTTGTCAAGATACAAAAGAACAAACACCCAGGGCGGCCCTGGCGGGCGCGGATGGGGCGGACGTATTCCGCTTGGTAGCCCAGCTCTAGCAGCGCTTGGGTAATGTCTTCAGGGGGCGTCGTCACTGGGAGCCCCCTGATGGCCACTTTCTTACTTATCTCCGAAGGGAGGTTGTAAGAGTACCACGACAGGGTTGCCTCTTTTTTCTCGAGCTCGGAGAGGTACCGCTGCACAGTGCGGTACTCTGTCTCCGAGCTCGGTGTAAATCTTACGCCCCTGCCGAAGGGGCGTGCATTTGGGACCCTACCCAGCTTCTCGCGCAAGGCGCGGAAGTGGTGGGTCCAGTTAGGGAACACCTCCACAACGAGTGGAGGGAATCTAGGTCTCGGCGTAATTGCCGGTGTCGTCTCAGTGTTTGGAGGTGCCCGCGACACCTCCATAGGTACGGGGGCCCTGCTGGGCCCGGGGGTTTGAAGGACCCTCGCGTACGAGGGTCCCGCGGTGGACGTGCGCGGGGCCGGTTCCGGCGCGGAGGCCGGTACGGGCGCTGGCGCGGGCGCGGGCGCGGGAGGGGCGGCGACTTGCGCCGCCGCAGCTGCCTCGCGCTTACGCAGGCGCGGGTCCCGCTGCGGGAGTGGGGCCCCTTGTATGGGGGCCGCGCAAGGACGCTTTGGCGTCTCGACAATATTGTCGAACGCCTCGTCGGGTGACCTGGGCCGGCGGCTCGCGGTCACCCGAGGCGAAGGGGTCAGCTCCATTCGCCGGTCTGGGGCCGATCCGACCTCCGCTCGGTCGAGCTCCTCGCAGCGATCGTTCAAGAACATACTAATATGTTCAAGAAGCGATCGCGAGAGGGCCCCCCGTTGCTGCAGCTCCGCCACGACAAATATGTCGGAGTGGAGCTGCGAGCGCGGAGTCAAATCGGCCTCCATCCGGGATGGAGCCGACGGGGACCTCTTGGGTCGCGGTGTCTCCGCCGTGGCGGGCCGCGAGGGCCGCAGGTACGGAGGCACGGGCGAGGGGGATGCAACAACGGGCGATCCAACAGCCGCGGGCGAACGGGCGAGAGACTCGTGCGGTGCCCGGGCGCCGGCCGTGCCCGCGGCGCCACCTACCGGTGAAACCGGAAAGGGGGCCTGAGTAGGAGGCCTTGGCCCAAAGTGGGCCACATGACCCGAGGGGGCCTGGGGGGCCCCCCGACCCAGAGGGGGCCTGGGGGGCCTGAGGCGGCCCCGGCAAAAAGGGGGCCTGGGGGCCCCGAGGTCCTGAAGGGGCCTGGGAGCCCGTGGGGGCCTCGGGACCTGAAGGGGCCCGAGCGCCCGCGGGAATCTGAGGGCCAGAAGGGCCCTGGGAGGGGACGGGGGCTGGGCCAGGGGACCTAGCGTGCGTGCGCCTTGGGCGCGCGTCGCCGGCTCACTGGCCTTGCCCGGGGGCCTGCCCGTCACCTGTACAGGGGGGGGGCACCGCGCGAGCCGAGGCACCGGGAGAGCGCGCGAGCGAGTCGCGTGTCTCCGGCGCCCTGGCCGCAGCGGCGCGCCCTCCGCCTGCCTGGGCGGGAGCGGGGGCGGGGGCCTTAACCACCGCCGGTACAGGGGGGGGCACCGGGAGAGCGCGCGAGCAAGTCGCGTGCCTCCGGCGCCCTAGCCGCACCGGCGCGCCCTCCACCTGCCTGGGCGGGGGCGGGGGCCGGGGCCACCACCGCCGGTACAGGGGCTGGCGCCGGGCGGGCAGAGGCACCAGGAGAGCGCGCGAGCAAGTCGCGCGCCTCCGGCGCCCTAGCCCTACCGACGCGTCCACCACCTGCCTGGGCGGCAGCGGGGGCGGGGGCGGGCGGCGGGGGCGGGCGGCGGGGGCGGGCGGCGGGGGCGGGCGGCGGCCGCGTGGGCGGACCAGCGGAGCCGGACGGACGAGTGACAGCACTCGCCGCCGGCACCTTGGCCGCATCCGCAGCCAGCCTTCCCTCCCCGCGGGGGGACGGGGCTGGGGCGGGAGCCGCGGCCGGGCCCGCAGCGCCGGCGAGACGTGCGAATGAGTCGCACGCCGCCGGCGTACTGGCCTCGGCCGGGCTCGCGCCGCCTTTTATAGCCCGACCGTGCGTCGGGCCGCCATGGCGGAGTCGTGAGCGGGAACGATCCCGCCCCGCGTCTCCCCCAGGCTTGTCGCACATCTGGGCGTGGCTTCAATCGGGTTGCCAACCACCGGCAGTCATACGGCCACAGGGCCGTAGACGCAAATGGGGGCTGCGCCCTGAAAAGGGCGCCCCAGCGTCTGCTCACGCCTAAATGGCGCGGCGGAAGTTGAGATTATTTATAGAAAATTATCCCAACAACCTTAACTATAATAAATACTCAAAGAATACTTACTATAGCTGATGATGATTGCTGGCTCGTACCGGGAAGTCTTCTCTGTAGGCTGGCTGTAGCTGTCCTGAATGACGCTTGCGCTCGCCTCCCGCCCCTTTTATACTCTGCCGCCACGAGCCCCGTCGAGCGCGGCAACCGTTACGCAAAAATAATCCTTATAGCTTGATTCACTATTCACGCGCGATGTCTTGTTGGCGTATTTCATGTAAGTAAGTATAAGTTTGGTGTTTCTATACCGATTTCAATGATTCTTTTTTTATTGAATTGGTGCTAATGTTTATTTTTTTTTTAATTAGGAATGATGGTGAGCATTATTGGTTTTATAAACGTAAAAGTAAACAAATATAATAAGAAATCTCCGAACTGCTAAGCTATCGAGAGTTATGCGTGTTATTGTGAGTTAACTATAAAAGGTAGATATATGCTGTCTTGGAATATTTTTCGGGTATTTTTATGTAGAATATTTCCGTTATACATAGTTTCTATGTAGCTCTAACCATTAAGGCTGCACACGCGACGGAAGCTTAAAAAATCAAGCAACTTCTCCCATTTTCTCAACATTTCCTTTCACTGCTCTGCTCCTATTCATTGTAGTGTGATGAAAAGTATACTATTACCTGCCCAGGAGTATAAAGAATAATTGTACTAAGTTTCGTTAAAATCCGTCGAGTAGTTTTTTTTCTATAAATAACATACAAACAGACAGACAGACAGACAGACAGACAAAAATTTTTTTAACTGCATTTTTGGCATCAGTATCGAACACTAATCACCCCCTGCTACTTATTTTGTAAATATATTTCATGTACAGAATTGACCTCTCTACAGATTTATTATAAGTATAGATTACAAAAGGCGAACTTAATGCCTGTTGGCATTCTCTACCAGCTAACCTTTGTGGATGGTGAGAAATTGCGGTAGGCGTAACAAAAACAAAAATAAAAAAACTTGTACTGAGTGAAATTAAATATATATATTTATATATATATATATATATATATATATATATATATACTAGCAGACCCGGTCACGCGTTGCTGTGACTATTGTTTTTGATATATTACATTGTAGTAAACTATTTAAGGGGTAACGTTCAGAGTACTTCTGTCATGAAAATCATGTTTTCTTACAGTCGATATTAAGCAAAAATAGAAACAAAATTATTTTTTAAATTTAATCCAAATTTATAACACTATTTGTAAATTACAAAGTTTTTAGTAAATAACTTGGAACACTAAACTTACGAATGAGGTAGGTAGGGTAGATACCTCATTCGTAATTATTCAATCCAGTCAACAGATACCGCCTCTTATCTTTTAGAATTGTTAGGAGCTAACTGCAAAATAATAAACAAATAAAATAATATTGCGACTATGAATTGAGTTGAAAATTATTATATATCTTTTAAGTTAGGTCAAACTGTACGTGGTGTGTAAATTTATTCAAATCGGTTAAGTAGTTTAGGAGTCCATCGCGGACAAACAACGTGACACGTGATTTATACATATTAAGATTTCTGGTGGATCTTTTTTATCATTTAATATTTTAAATAATATGATAGATAAATCGTAAAATTATCCTTTTTTAATATGTTACTTTATCATTTTAATAAGATAAAATAAAGAATAATGAAATAAAACGTATATAAGTATTTTCAGTAATCGTATTAATAACAAAAATCTGTTTTATTTTTATTGTAGTGCTTTATGATACACAATGTTTTTTGTTTGATTACCTGGTGAATACAAACAAATCTGATGGTTTTCCAACATGGGAACAGGCAACATACAATTGACCAATGGGACTTATTTATGGTCATAACAAAAGCAAGCCGCACTGGAAACTCTCAGTCGGAATCATTGCGATGCGTGGTATCAACACGTCTTCTCCTTTATACTTTCCTTTCAGTATAGTTTCTTCTATCACGTTGTTCAATAATTTTTTTATCGCTAACCGTGTGCCGTTGCAAAGACGTGATTGGTTGATATTTCTCAACATTATAACTAACGATAATTAAAGGTTTAATTGAAGATTGTGAGGTGGCAATCGTGGTAAATCCAGCGAATTTAAAAATTCAGGCGGATAGTTGACGACATCATCTTGGTTAGTAGCCGAATCAACTGATATATCCTCAAGTCGCCTGTAATTTGTTCTTGAATTTTGAAATTTAATTCATTTACATCTATGTTTTTTGCAGCCAATATAGCCCTTTCGCTCAACCAATCATGGTTTCTATAATTTTGAGCAACATCTGGAAACACCTTTTGAATAAGTTCATCTTTTGATCTACTTAACTGACAAAAACTTTGAGGAAAATTAATGCAACCAGTCAAGGTGTCTATAGGAAATTTGCCATTAACAATGTCAATGAGTTGTTTAGAGAATATGTCTCCAGATTGGTCATTTTGCAACTTGACACGCATATTCTTGCTTAAATGTAATACCTTCACATGCTTCCACAATTTGGAGGACTTTAAATATGCATTAAGTTCAACAGCTGGCGTTGATCGTAGAATCACTGGCAATATTTGACGAAAATCTCCTGCTAATAAAATCATTGCACCACCAAATGGGTTGTGATTGCTCCGTAGATCTTGTAAGGTTCTATCTAAAGCCTCAAAAGATTTTTTATGTGCCATCGTGCATTCATCCCAAACAATCAATTCACATTGCTGCAAAACCTTTGCCATTGCAGAGTTCTTCGAAATGTTGCAGGTTGTGGTTTCGTTGCTTTGCATGTGTAATGGCAATTTTAGTGCTGAATGAGCTGTTCTACCACTTTCAAGCAAAGTTGATGCGATTCCCCTCAAAGCGAGTGCAAGTGCAATTTTATTTTGTGAGCGAATTGTTGCTAATATCAATGAAATCAAAAAAAAAATTCCTGTACCACCAGGTGCATCTAAGAAGTAAATCCCTCCTCTTTTATCATTTATTACTTTCATAAGTGTATCAAATACATACTTCTGTTGTTCATTCAATAGTGGAAGATTTGTTTGAATTAATTCTTTCAAAGTATTGAGATCATACAGTTTTTCTCGGTGCAACTCTTGGTTAAAAGCATCATGCATTAGACGATTGGGCGCGGCCAGGCCTAATTGAAATAATAGTTTGTTTGACATCATCAAGCACATGTCCTCAATTGAAATCAATACTTCATTGTAAAGGATGATGGGCAAAAATGTATGGGATATGTATCCACGACCAATAACGACCAGACGTATGTCGTTAGAAAGCTCTTTTCATGACTATCATTTGTTATTATGGGGGCTAGTCTCAATTCGTTGTGGGAAAAATGTTATAGTTACTTAAATGATATCTATTAAAATAAAAGTAGTTAGTTCCAGATATTTTATCTTTGTTATTATGGGGGCTAGTCTCATATCGTTGTGAGGTCTTCCAGATATTAAAAAAAATGTGGTTAAAGTTAAAAATCCCTACGTAAACCCTTAATGCAAGTGTAATTTCCGAAATGCTCATTGCGTACGCGTCACCCGCCCGCCGGCCGCCCGTCGCGCCTCCGATCGCCGCCTTTATTTGTACGGAACGGCGTATTTAGTAACGTATTTTTTATTTTTTGTCTTCAATTATATTGTATATTGGTTACTCAAGGCATGTGGTATTCAATCCTCCAGCAGCATTTTTAAATGATGTAATTGTAGACAACATAGATGACTAGTTTTTAAATAATAAGAATTCTGTTTGTAAATCAGTAATAAACGATTTTTTTTTAATTTTAGGTTTCTTTTTCACAATTTGACTGTCCTAATATTTAACTCATGTTAAGTTAACGCTGAAAGTACATGGAGTCTACACAAAAACTCTTTTTTTATATATCTAGAACTAACAACTTTTATTTTAATAGATATCATGTAAGTAACTATAACATTTTGCCCACAACGAATTGAGACTAGCCCCCATAATAACAAATGATAGTCATGAAAAGAGCTATCTAACGACATACGTCTGGTCGTTATTGGTCGGTGGGTACATTTTGCCCGTTGTCCTTTCTTCGCTTATTTGTATATTTGGATTTCCCCTTCTAATCCGTATTTGATACAAAATATCATCACACATATTATCTTTGTACTTGATCCACAAATCCTTTGGGTTTGATGGGAAGCATATAGATATGATTATAGAAAACAATGTTCGTATTTGATGAGCTTGTGATGATATTATAGCATCATTGAGAGTTTGATCCCAATGAGCATTTTTCTAGCAATCGCAAACGTTGGCAAGCTTTTTTGTATGATCTACACAAATCACCAACAGTTCGTACATGTTGGAATGATGTTGGGCCACGTACATTGTCTAATAGCAGTCGTGAATAAAAACTTTCATCATTGCTTTGATGTACTGAATAAATTCGACCAATCGCATCGGTAGAATATACATCTGGGTATTCTGAAACTGGTTTTCCTTGATTACGTGGTATAAATCTCCTTAAGGATTGATTCCAAGTATAATATTTTGACATTTCAGAATATAACAATGTTTGAGCAAAAGCATCGTTTTGGCATGTCAAAAAAAACTGGTTAATGTAATAGATGGTGGCTGTACAGCTCTTTGTACTGCGTTCTGTGCTGTAAAATATAGTCTTTGTCCATTTTCTAAATGCACAGCTAAATGAACAACAGTAGGGTGTCTCTCATGAATAGAAAAAGAAAATATTCGCCAAACTGCTTCATTACTACTAACATAGCGACCCATTTGGTATTGGGTAATTTCATCATTGGAATTCTCTGCATTAATACCAATCACAGCCATATCACTCCCTTTGGTTACATATTTGCAATGTATTTAATAGATTTTACTGAATGGCAAGATTCAACGTTGATGTGCGCTTTGAAGGTCTTTGATAAAATGGATGAATATGGAACAATCCAGCGATTATCTATTTCAATATCTTGTTGATTTAATTTGACAATTGTTGATCTTCCATTTTCTGCTGTCGATCGGCGACGATACAAAGGATAACCGTCAATACCAGTGATTGTTTCAGATATTAATGTCCGTGGATATCGTTTTGAACATTTACCATCCACCATACATGGTAAATTTTGATTAAGAGTTCCACAGGGACCATGTACTATGTTCTTGATAACTACCTCATGCAATCCAGGATCTACTTCTACATTAGGGATTTCAGCTGATATTACTGCATCAACTTCATTTGACTTTATCTTGTCAACTAACCAAATCAAAATATGTGCATGTGGCAATCCCCGTTTCTGCCACTTCACAGAATGCATCCAGCGGCGTGTCCCTCCAAATACATAATGTTTCACAATGAAATCCATTAAAGATTTCAACTTTTGTATAAAGACTCTGGCTGTGTCTATTTCTATCCAGTGTGGATTGCATGTAAATGTGATGAACAAATCTGCTGTACCATAATGACAAACATATGACATGGCATTTTGAGCATATTCATGCATATGTCGAGGGCTTACGATGTATGTTGCTGGAAGAATAGTTATTCGATTAATATTCTGTGCATTACCATCAGTATTAATCGCATCTCGAAGGTGAATATACTCTTCAGATCTGAGTTTTGTCTGATTCAACCTGATGAATGTTAATCTCTCCGTTTCAATTTTAACATACATGTCTACAACATACTTGTGATATAATCGCCGACGTTTGAGTATGTGATTGTCATCATTAGGCGGTAGGAATAATAGTTCATTGAACTGACTTTTTTGTTGGTTTTAGAACCTGAAAATAGATTTTTGTTTTCATAACATTGAAAATAATAAAAAAATAATATAGTGACTGATAATATATCTCCTTGCTAAACTAATATTTTTTATTACCTGTAATGGGATTTATCATCTTGTTTGAGAAATCATAGCCATCTTCACCTTGCCAAAATATAATGGGATATTGCAATGCGTCATATGAGCGGTGTGTTTCCTTTATTCGTTGTAATTGATCATTCCGACGATGTAAAACAATATCAAGGGATTCCAAGTTTTCTCCAACTACAACGATGGCAACTTCATCAATAGTTAGTGCATTAAAACGTCTTGCATGTTGGCCAACAGGTGTTTTATCAGCTCTGATTACAATTTTGTGATTATCAGATGGCACCAGATCCAGTGCAGTTTTAAACAACATAATCAATTGATTGTACTCATGAAATAAAGTTTGTAATTGTTCTACAATAGACCTCTTTACTGAATTGTTATTTGAACAACGCATATCAATTTCTTGTTCTGAATTGCCAATGAAATAAATTTGCAGGAATTTGTAATTGCTATCTACACTGGTAACAGTGAACCTGCGCTATGATATAGTTGGCCTTGTATTTGTAAATGAAAAAAAATGATTTTTGTCAAATATAAATAATATTTGTTCGTAAAAAGTATATCTGTCTCCTAATTTTAATCCCCAATTTATAATTGATATGCTTAGGTATGTCAATATGTAATAATTAGTTGTAACTAATATCCATCTTCGAATAATTATATTGTGTTTCAAATAATAAAAGTATTGCTAATACTGAATCACCAAATAATATTATGACTAAGTAATATATTTCTTGGGGATTAAGGAACTGAAGGTTAATGACACACCTTTACTTAATTAACAGGAAATTTTATTCACTAAAATAATAATGATTAACTGCTATAATACCTACCTTAAAATTTGGCATGAAATTTTCCCGAACTACGTTTGTTGCCCCAAATGACGTCATTTGAAAGCAATTGTTATATTGGTGGATATTTAACAAAAAGTGTATGGAATCTGATTCTATTCCTGAAACCAATGAGTACAATGGCTCTGGTGGTAGATCCAATGGTATCAATTTCACTTTCCCATTTGCGCAACACAATCCATTGGCTTCATTTGCCTTACAATGAGAGCAAACCAAGTTCATTCAAAAAGAATTGTTAAGATTGGTCCATGCGTTGTTGAGTTGTGCGCTTACCAACACATTTTGCGATTCATTTTTATATAATGTATATATATATATACATTATATAAAAATGCAAACGTCGAAGAGTCAATTCGCACTTTATTGTCTCTGCACAAAGTTCAAATTCAATCAAATATATGTGTGTGCAGGTTCATGCAAAAGTGATAATATCATGAACCCGACCAAATTGAAAAGTCAAAAAATTTAAGAGCTATAGATTTGATTGGCCTAGGAATATTCTTTCTTTTGTTTTAGTTTTGGAATGCGACATTAATTGTCATCAGTTTTCACGTCATTGCATCTGTCAAACAAACCGCGTTAAAAAGCGTTTATAATATTTAATAATTAATTTTGATTGTTTTATATCGTGTTTTGTGCAAAGTGTTTTAATACCTGTGATTAATAATTATTGCGTGTGACATAATTTAGGTGAGTAAATTCGATATGCCTCCTATAAGACGAAGTAATTTAGGTAGAAGAACCCGAAATGCTACAAACCAAACTTATTACCGATCTTATCATACTGCACAAGAACGTAACGACCGAAAAGAACGTGAAAGAATTCGTATATCACGAACGCGGAAAGCGAGAGCGAGAGATTCAACCAATAATCCCGAAAGTTTGAATCG
This sequence comes from Melinaea marsaeus rileyi, assembly GCA_918358865.1. Classification (NCBI taxonomy): domain Eukaryota; kingdom Metazoa; phylum Arthropoda; class Insecta; order Lepidoptera; family Nymphalidae; genus Melinaea; species Melinaea marsaeus. Next base: position 21,521,676 of record OU911085.1, read on the forward strand.
AGCTGCTTTCAATTATGATTTGTCAATTGACTACAGTAACTACCAATGTGTTACTATTGGATCTATGAACTTGGTTTGCTCTCATTGTAAGGCAAATGAAGCCAATGGATTGTGTTGCGCAAATGGGAAAGTGAAATTGATACCATTGGATCTACCACCAGAGCCATTGTACTCATTGGTTTCAGGAATAGAATCAGATTCCATACACTTTTTGTTAAATATCCACCAATATAACAATTGCTTTCAAATGACGTCATTTGGGGCAACAAACGTAGTTCGGGAAAATTTCATGCCAAATTTTAAGGTAGGTATTATAGCAGTTAATCATTATTATTTTAGTGAATAAAATTTCCTGTTAATTAAGTAAAGGTGTGTCATTAACCTTCAGTTCCTTAATCCCCAAGAAATATATTACTTAGTCATAATATTATTTGGTGATTCAGTATTAGCAATACTTTTATTATTTGAAACACAATATAATTATTTGAAGATGGATATTAGTTACAACTAATTATTACATATTGACATACCTAAGCATATCAATTATAAATTGGGGATTAAAATTAGGAGACAGATATACTTTTTACGAACAAATATTATTTATATTTGACAAAAATCATTTTTTTTCATTTACAAATACAAGGCCAACTATATCATAGCGCAGGTTCACTGTTACCAGTGTAGATAGCAATTACAAATTCCTGCAAATTTATTTCATTGGCAATTCAGAACAAGAAATTGATATGCGTTGTTCAAATAACAATTCAGTAAAGAGGTCTATTGTAGAACAATTACAAACTTTATTTCATGAGTACAATCAATTGATTATGTTGTTTAAAACTGCACTGGATCTGGTGCCATCTGATAATCACAAAATTGTAATCAGAGCTGATAAAACACCTGTTGGCCAACATGCAAGACGTTTTAATGCACTAACTATTGATGAAGTTGCCATCGTTGTAGTTGGAGAAAACTTGGAATCCCTTGATATTGTTTTACATCGTCGGAATGATCAATTACAACGAATAAAGGAAACACACCGCTCATATGACGCATTGCAATATCCCATTATATTTTGGCAAGGTGAAGATGGCTATGATTTCTCAAACAAGATGATAAATCCCATTACAGGTAATAAAAAATATTAGTTTAGCAAGGAGATATATTATCAGTCACTATATTATTTTTTTATTATTTTCAATGTTATGAAAACAAAAATCTATTTTCAGGTTCTAAAACCAACAAAAAAGTCAGTTCAATGAACTATTATTCCTACCGCCTAATGATGACAATCACATACTCAAACGTCGGCGATTATATCACAAGTATGTTGTAGACATGTATGTTAAAATTGAAACGGAGAGATTAACATTCATCAGGTTGAATCAGACAAAACTCAGATCTGAAGAGTATATTCACCTTCGAGATGCGATTAATACTGATGGTAATGCACAGAATATTAATCGAATAACTATTCTTCCAGCAACATACATCGTAAGCCCTCGACATATGCATGAATATGCTCAAAATGCCATGTCATATGTTTGTCATTATGGTACAGCAGATTTGTTCATCACATTTACATGCAATCCACACTGGATAGAAATAGACACAGCCAGAGTCTTTATACAAAAGTTGAAATCTTTAATGGATTTCATTGTGAAACATTATGTATTTGGAGGGACACGCCGCTGGATGCATTCTGTGAAGTGGCAGAAACGGGGATTGCCACATGCACATATTTTGATTTGGTTAGTTGACAAGATAAAGTCAAATGAAGTTGATGCAGTAATATCAGCTGAAATCCCTAATGTAGAAGTAGATCCTGGATTGCATGAGGTAGTTATCAAGAACATAGTACATGGTCCCTGTGGAACTCTTAATCAAAATTTACCATGTATGGTGGATGGTAAATGTTCAAAACGATATCCACGGACATTAATATCTGAAACAATCACTGGTATTGACGGTTATCCTTTGTATCGTCGCCGATCGACAGCAGAAAATGGAAGATCAACAATTGTCAAATTAAATCAACAAGATATTGAAATAGATAATCGCTGGATTGTTCCATATTCATCCATTTTATCAAAGACCTTCAAAGCGCACATCAACGTTGAATCTTGCCATTCAGTAAAATCTATTAAATACATTGCAAATATGTAACCAAAGGGAGTGATATGGCTGTGATTGGTATTAATGCAGAGAATTCCAATGATGAAATTACCCAATACCAAATGGGTCGCTATGTTAGTAGTAATGAAGCAGTTTGGCGAATATTTTCTTTTTCTATTCATGAGAGACACCCTACTGTTGTTCATTTAGCTGTGCATTTAGAAAATGGACAAAGACTATATTTTACAGCACAGAACGCAGTACAAAGAGCTGTACAGCCACCATCTATTACATTAACCAGTTTTTTTTGACATGCCAAAACGATGCTTTTGCTCAAACATTGTTATATTCTGAAATGTCATAATATTATATATATATATATATATATATATATATAAATCCCTTATCCCTCAGTATTATATTAATTATATCAAAACATCTCAACAGCGTCTTCTTCACGAATATACAGTAACATTACCTGTAAATGATACTGCTCCCTGGAACATCAAACTCATTTAAACAAAATATTTATAAAAACAAATGAATTATCTAAAAATAATTACATTCTTAATTTTTTTTTGGACCCAACATATTGATTGATTCTAAAATTAAAAAAAAAAGTCTACTCTGGATTCTTCTACGAACTAAGCTGATGAACTAACAATATATTGTTTGTATACTGAAGATATTGCATTGCCTTCGAAATTTGTAATATAGTTGGTTTTTCAGGGACGCTGTTGAAACGAGCTCCTATAATAATTATTAACGTACGAAATTTATCATTATTTAAAACTCATTATTTAAAATCTTTTGATTCATATAATGCGAAAAGTATTCGAATATTTTTTGCATTTGCTTTCACTTCAGATTGCTTCTAATTCTAATTCTAAAAATATTAATATTCTATTATTTCAAAATATTATTTTAAATTTGAATTAAATTATTTAAATTAGAAGGAATAAGACATTGAGAATTATTAATTATATAAATAATAAATATCTTTAAAAGATAAAAGACTTAAAAGGCTCAATGTTCAAAACATCAAATTATCAATTATTTTACAAACAAAGTATATGCACTCTTCTTACTTAATAAAACTCATTGAAATCTGATGTGTCAGGAGCAGTTTTAATAAAAGCACTTGGGATTAAAACAAATGTCAAATGTCAACTAAACTTAGCGAATTTATAAAACCATTTTGAAAAATTGAAAATTACTTTATTTTTTAAACATTTACCAGTTAATAAAACCACTTTAGAAATATATTTCACCAATATCAATATTAATAAGCAAGAAATACCGTTTGGAGTTTCAGTAAGTTACTTGACTAACAACGCAGCTTCTAGCGGGATGATTATATACAGAGAACGCGGTAAGCGAGATTAAATTTATTTTTAAGTTTATCGTGGCTTTAATAGTGCTCGCTCCGACTTTGACTTGACGCTTCATATGAGCTTTACATCCTTAAGTTGCAATACTACATTATGGTGATAACAAGTATTAAGTTGTTAACTTGTTTATATAATATTGTCTTCTATAAGTATAATCATATTTTTTTTATTTAACGTATTAAGGTTAGATAAATCCCGGAGCTTAGAGTATCGTTATAAGCCCCCCACGTTTATATATAGGTGCGACACAAACGTCGGCATCAATAACAAAATTTATTTAATTGTCTATTTTCAATTAACCATTTACGTGTACGTGTATTTTACATTATTAATAAAAATATATAGAAACAAAACAGTTTATTACGTTGACAAAACAGATGCATTGTATCACAGTTTGTCCAACACTTAGGTGATAAACGGATATTGTTTCAATTGAACGATTCATTTCAATCCGGTTTAATTTTCAACTAGTTTGAGTAAAGACCGGATTTTGTGGTCTAATGTATATCATAGCAATTTGACCCCAATTGTGTCACAAGTAAACATCTGTTATCTCGACGTTTCCGTTTGTTTTAAACACAGATTAAAATATCTAAATTGAGGTAAAAGTATATATGTATAGTTTATTCCAACTTATGTTTCTAGTTTCGAAATCAACCATTTATAAACAGACATTAAAAAATACTTAGAAAAATGAATATATATCAAAAATATATTAGCGAGCAGGTTTCAAACCTGCAATCTCAGGACGTTTAGATTATAAATATATTACTTCTAGGACTTAAGAATGTTAAGCTTAAAAGAAGCATGAGTCCTTGCTAACTCATTGTAAGGTAAGAAATGCATGATAAAGTTTATCCTCCTATCCTTTAACGCTGGCTACGTTTATCTCGAATTATCTTAATTCGCGGATACAAAACGTTACTCTTTTGTTGTTGCACAGTTTGGAAACTCTTTAAAGCACCCTGATTTATTATACTTTACAAAATATTTATAAAGATTACAAATAATATCACAAATATATGAATTTTTTAATATCTACCTTTTTTATCTTAAATCATACCTTTGTGTATTAGTGAAATGTAACCTTTAAAAGTATTACTTTCAAAGTATTATTATGCCGTTTACTAATAACTTGGAATTAAAAATACTCTTCTGCATTTTTAAAAAAAAATTGAATATATGTTTTGCTTGTTTTGCAATTACATTATGATTCAGGTGCAACAAGTTAATTGTTGTATACAACAAATGAATTTCATCGTTGAACTGTTCAGCAGTTTGACCACCACAATGTTCTATAATTAAGTCAACAATTGGATTCTTACTAAAAGTAACAATTATCGAAGTATATATACTATTTATCCTTAGGGCTTCTTATTTTGTTAGTCACGACAGAAAAGTTCTTTCGTATAATAATAATTTCATAGCTGTAAACTTCTGACAATTATAAAAGTTAGGATTTTTTTTGTGCGCAAAATTTTCATTCCCATCATTGAGCTGAGTTATTAGTGAACTGACATTAGATAGTGAGAATGCTTTGATAATTACAATTCTCATTTATTAAATGTATATAAATTATGGTTTAAAAAATGTAATTGATTTCCTTTGTATATAACGGAAAAACCATTAGTAAAAATCTGATGAACTTAAATTATTATATTGAATCTTTAATTAATAGATCTAATAAAATATAAATATATTTTTACCTTTCATTGTGGAGAGAATATTAGAAAAAAATTAAGAAAGACTCCTTTATTTTTAATTTAGATTTTGTCTTTGTAGCAACCCTCAGTGACCTTTTTTTATAGAATTTTATTTTGCTTTGAAATGTCCACTGAAATTCGGTTTGGAAATGGTAAAAGAAAAATTCTTTGGGATTAAAACATTAAAATCAAATGTTAAAATTATTGGTATTTTTTTTACTTTGTAATCTCAGTTGCTTTTATATAACTTTTCATGTATATATATTGTGGAGTTTTATGCATTTTATACTTGAACTTAAATAAAAATACGATATTTTTTTTAAATAAGATATATTTATAAATGTCAATCCATTATTAATTGATTGTCACATCTGTATTGAAAGATTGTTCTTGGCTTTTCATGGCTTTTAGTTTCAATATTATCCTATAGTCATTGAAGCCTTGAACAATAGGACAATGATTAATTCGATATAAAATAAATAATAAGATATGGAACACAAAACCCGTATAAACTGAAATAAAGCAACATAAGACCAAATGATTCCAGCTCATAATTCTAAAACTAAACAGTTCATTCAATAGGAGAATGAGAGATTTACAAAATTTACTTGAATATATGACTAAATAATATAACTAAGACAATACAAATAATAAAAAAGTTCAATTACATTAAGTTTTACAATTTCATCAAACTATTTATACTTTAAACAAACGATGAACGCCTTTAAATGGAAGAAAAACGCCTTTTTATATAATTCAATATTCTTTTTACACTAATAAGATATATAAAACACAATTTTACAAATTAGGTAATAAAATTAGCAAGTTAATTCGTCTGAGCTTAATGATACATATTAGGCGTCTGTTTCAAATTATTAACAAACATTATGGAAGCTCGCGTTGAGTGAATCGCTGTTGAGCTCAACAGACTGAAAACAATGATAGAGAGAACAGTGGACAGTCGGACATTGCTCAGATAAATTAGACGCGTTTGTACGCGCGTCGACAGCTTTCACCAGTTCACTGTGTCCATCGAGTCCTCGTGAATTAAATAAACATATGTTTAATAATATATTCCATTGAAGTTGTGATATAATATATTATACAAACAATTGTCTTTTGATATGTTATTTAGATAAAGTATTTTTTATTTATTTAAAGTTAATAAATACAAAAAAAATAGAACTCGTTTTATTATTATATAGAATTACTTTTTAAAATTACAAAAATAAATATTTTATTAAAAAATATGGGGAAGATGTTGATAATAATAAAAATAGTTTTACATATTTTATAGAGCGACTGAAATGTTTTAATATAATATTAATGGGATAATTTTTGTTTGTTCTCAGTCACAAGTCTTAATTAAAATAAATATTCCGATTGACCAACAATAAGATATGTTAATAGTATCCATTTATTTAAAAATAATCTTTTTTTAATTATATTAATATTTTATATTCTTAAAATTTTCAATACCTAGTATATATTTTATTTATACTCACAGAAAACTCTCTTACAAGAGATATAAATATGTAACATTCATGAAGTTATGATCTTATTAAAAATTAACAAACCTTTTTAATTTAAAAAGGTTTGTTAATTTTAATTTTAAAAAGCAGTAAGGATGAATAAAAATAAATGTTAACGTTAAAAAGTAAAGGAATCACAAAATATTTACTGAATAAAATTTCGCATTTATTGGTTCAAAACGAATTTAAAGAATTTTTAATTTTTAAAATAATTTATGAAATGTTCTAAATGTTATAAAATTCATTAATCTTTTCTTAATATCGTATTAATACCGCAAATCTATTTTAATATTTTAGTAAACGGATAAACAAAGAAACTAATTTTATAATTAATATTTAAAATTACTGAATGTATTCATAGGTTAAATTTGTTATTAAATATATGTGCCTTAACTCATTACGTATTGTGTATGATGAGTCTATTGAGTTCTGTGATTAGATAAACGGAAAACAGGGGGCCATAAATGTGGACGCGAGAACATTATCATTTCCAACTGGATCGTCGCGGACACAAACTCCAACTGAAGCTTAACATATGCCTCTACTTCATAAGTGTAATGTTATTTATTGTTTGTAGATATGAAGTAATAATTGTTGTTAAAGTATTTAAAGTAAAAAACTAATAAAAATAATATTTTAAAACACCTTACCTCTCGGTTGGAAATATTTTATAGAAGAAGCTATATGAAATACAATAAAGTACCATAGCAAAGCCAAATCTTGCTTGTTACAGCTGTTAATCAATGCCTACAAAAAGTGCAGTATATAATTTAAACAATTACTAAGCGAGGATGTTCCAAATTTCCCTCCTTACACTTTTAGTATTGATAATTCAACTAACCTCTTGCTGTCTTTTCTATTTTTCCAAGGTGTCAACGTATAATTAATATTTGCATATTCTCGGGTGAAAGAAGTATTTGTATTCAGATCAACCAATTGTTCATTTTCCACCAAACAACATAAAAATCGAAAAGAACGTTGTATCGGATTTCGCTGTTTTCCTCTATTTAATGGTATCCGAAAACAGGAATAATTTATATTGGAATAAAGAACTAAATCAGTTATGAATTAAGAATTAATAATCTTCTTTACTCCATTGAAATATGTTGCTCATCGTGATAAAGCATTCTTGATATACAGCATTGGTGAACAGCCATGTCACTTAGCTTAGATTAAATCCAGTATCTCAGATCTAACTTGAGGAATCTTATTACATGCAAGTGCTAATAATGTTCTCCTTCACTTGATGGCTGTAGAGATTTGAAACTGACAATAAAGTCACATCATATCCTCTTTGTACTCATGATATTGCTTTTATTAAAATAAGCGGTTCAAAATAGAACATGAAATTATTTATATTATTAATTAACCAAATCTATTGAAAAATTCTTAAGGATCAGACTTCTATAAATTATCGATATGAATCCAATCGTAGACTTAGCAAAGGAAGTTAAAAGCATTCAATTTAAATATACCCGACCTTTCTTTGTCCATTGAATTCCTTAAGGCAACCGGCCATGAAATGTCATTTAATCACTAGAAAGAAGTGCGTCTCGACTAATGCCGATTGCGAAGCTTACCTTAGGGGCCGCTCAATTTATAGCTAAACCAAATTTAATTATCTCTTTAAATGTTCCCACGTCCATTTTTTCATTTTAAATGGACTGGTCTCATTGAATTATAATTTGCAATCAATATTTCATTGCCGCTTCGATTTGCCGTCAGATCGTTATTAAATTTATTAATGCACTTGATTTGTATTTGTTACATGTATGTGTCATATTAAGCAACAAAATTTAATGTGAGTATGGACTCACAACAAACAGCAACAAAAATTAAATTCATAACTCACAAAATTATTAATAAAATATTGATATCTTCTTCTTTTATCTTTGTTTTTAAAAAGTATCTGGATAACCAAGTGATATTTTAGAGATATATGTTAAGTAACATATATTCTTAATGAATAGATTTCACAGTCACAAAAAGATGTGAGTTCCTTCCTACTACTCTGCTTCATTACGAGTTGACATGTAGTAAGTACCATACAATGCAATAAGCTCAATTTTAATAAAATAAATCCTATTACTTTCTTCATTTATTAAGTATACTAAATTCTTCATATATTGGTTATATTAAGTACTGTAACGTAAATTCAACCGTAGTTCTTATATTTTAAGAAAACACACTTTCCCTGTCGAAGCGATAAAATAAATACGAATTGATCCCCGACTGAATGGGTGCTATTTCTTGTTGACATCTTTTTCCAACGATTACTAGGATATGAGGGCGTGGAATGTTAAATAAATTTAAGGAGAACATTAAATAGGGGAATGAGTTTCGTAATGTCTTTGGGACACCGTTAAAGTAACCAATGAGTACCATACATCTGTCGAAAACATAATGTAATGTAAAAGTTTGTTATGATTGTTGTTATGAGAGTTTTTTATATATTTTTAACTTTATATCTAAAAGAAATGCAAAATATCCACATTCAACTACTCATGAAGAAATACAAGCCCTTTTTCTTGGCTTTGTACCTTTTAGGATTTCGTATGGGAATGATCATTTGTATGGTAATTTATTCAATTTTGCTGCAAAGACAGGTTTAATATTTTTGAACTTAATTGCGTTGAATAGAATTTAAATCAATGAGCTTCTAAGATTATAATAAAATATTTGAGAGTGGGCGAAGCAGCCACGCTATAGTTCTCATTTTCTTAGTTTTTAAATATCATTGTTAAATTGCCGACTTTTTTTCTGTATGTTACCGCCCACGCACAGTGTTTCGTGTTTCATGCTAGGTGGACAAAATTATTTTATGTTATATAACAAGGCTTTTACTATTTTACATATAGGTAGTCATGTTTTTGTAATAAAAAACGAAAAATTGGTAAAAAAACAGAAAATATATTCAAAAATATTATACAAACAACAAAAATAAAATTAAAAATACTAAATTAACCTAATAATCATCATCAGAGTCTTCTGATGAATCTTTTATAGTGTAATCTTTATCATTTTGTGGCATTGTGCGACAATATGATGACGATTCCGGCCTTGATTCTACTATGCTAGGGCTTACAATTAACTTTAAAACTTCTGTACATATTTTTTCCGTTTTTTTTCGGGGAATCTCTCGAAGGGTATTGATCAAAGGATCAGATGTTATAACTAACATAGACAGTAAGTCTCTATTCGTGGCAACACGCGAGCACTTGCGGGTGTTGTACTCCCTAAATCTGCGGCAATCTTTGTTACGTGCTTCCTGAGCCTCTTCGGAAAGCTGCCCAATCGGAAGCAATGCTGCTTTGATGACCTCTGTACTGTGAATTAATATTTTATGTACAGTAGCAGGCATACAGTACCACGAATAGAGACTAAGATAATGTCTTCTGGTTTCGAGACAAAATTTATTGAATTCCGCTAAGTTTATTTCGAATCCAGAAGACAATGTCCTCAAAATAACATCAAATTGTTTGATAATTGTAACCTGTGATGTGAGCACACATCTCAGCATTCTTAAAAAAGCGACGGGCTGTGTTTCCATCATTTGAAGAACCAAATCCTGGCTTTGGTTTATCAACAATAAGCCCCATCTCGTTCTTAAATTTCAACTTGATTTCTTCGGAACGAACTTTGATATCTGCTTTGTCTTCGTCGCTTCTAGCCTGCCATTTCTTTATATTCAACTTGTAGCTGATATGTAAAAGGCATTCAAAGCAACGAATCCAAGCATGAAGTGTAGATAAACCAAAGCCAAAATGTTCTTGATTGCTGTTGAACTTCGCGGGATCATCGTTCATTGTTTTGGGGGTGGCGCCACAGATGAAACACTTTTGAGATGAACGAGTTTCTGTTAATGCGTTGCATACTTTTCCGTCTGTCATTGTCAGTAAAAGTTCGTGTTTCACAGAGATTTGAGAATCATCAAATTTGATAAGTGTTGGAAGAAGATCGTTAACTTCTTCCAACAATCTGTTTGTCTCCGCTAACGTGAAGTCGTTCGTTTCTTTAGCAAATATAAATTTGATTGGGCGACAATACATTGTTGATGAAGGCCGAGGATTTTGCCAAATAATTTTGGACCCATCATATAACTTAAGGGGAACCAAAGAAAATACAAAAAGAAACTCGTCCGTATCTTCAGTGTTTTCAAATCTCTGTTTGTATGTGCTGTGCCCAGAACTTCCATCACATCCCCATTTACTAACAAGTGTAAACGATGAACTTGTTGGAAGGGCACTGCTGATAACTTCATTCTGTGCTAATATCAGACGTTCCACTGTTTTATTTAATAAGGCTTGCAAATTTATTTCAGCACGAGTTTCTGTTATAGCAATGTGCTCCTCTGCAGGGTGACAGGCCTGTTTGGACTTTCTTAAACTAAAATATGACGGAAATACATTATGTCCTGCCTTCATGGACCACTTTCTTGTTTGTTTGTATGCATGCGTTGTTGATTTAGAATCTATATAGTAAGCTAAGGCTTCGTCACTACTTAACTGCCTAGGAATAACAGAACTGGTATTTTTAGACTTCTTAATATTATCTGGGTTCTCACTAATGTCTCTAATCACGTTGGCAATTTTTCTTTGGCCTGTTGAACGCACAGCAATTTCGGCAGCAGTCACTAATTCACTGACACTTCGCGATTCTACGAGATCCACAACGCGACGTTTCTTCGTCTTAAACGATGATTCTTCGAAATCTTTGCGAGGTCTTCCTGCAGGAGTCACAGCCCCACTCGATGTCGAAGGTTGTGACGCAGAAGAACTCGCGGTGAACTGTATGTCTGCTTCATCCAGCCACGTCTTGTTTTTAATTAAAAAACGCTCCTTCGACTTTCCTGAAGCCAACCATTTGGTACCAATCTTATTTGAAAAGTTGGATATTTTCAAATTTATTTCTTTTCAGCTACTTTCAGTAATGTCACCAAAGTGAAATTTTGAAGAAAGGTAGACATATACACGCGAATTTTTTTCATTCTTCGTGTGTTTCAAACATTCTTCGAAAAAGTCTATCCTTGAAATGGAGTAAACGTGTTCTGAAAAAAAAAGAAAAAAACATGTTGTACTCAAGTGTGCTAAATAATATGTGTATTTTTATATAGAATAAAGTTATTCCTATGATATATCTAAGAATTAGCCCAGATAGAGGTGAATGTCTGTAAATTTAGCTCTGTCAAAGTTTTTTTTTTGAAAAAATATATGCTAAAATATGTAATGTATGTTAAAATTACACTAAAAATACATTTCAATAGATTTTGTTTTAAATAAATACTTATTAAAAAATAGGACTTACCCTCAGTATTAATATCCATGACAAACACTCACAATATTACTATAATCCACTATGAGACGTGCACGAAAGTGTCGCTAAATTGCAACTGATTGATTGGAAAGGTTGCATTAAACTCATTACCTGCCTTTTGACCCCTATGACTCATCAGTTCAACATGTGACAAACAACAGAATCTCGGAATTGGAGTTTAGGGATGTTGTTTACGTTTTGTAATTAAGATTACCTGGAAATGATAACATGAATATTGTCCACCTAGCATGTTCTAGGCGAAATACTGTGCCACGGTTCCTGAATGTCTGATGCAAGAAACTTAACATCATATTATATGACTACTCTCGCTCGGTTCTTAATTCTTAACTTCTTTTTAACTAGTCAATATCGTACAGTCCAATGATCAGCACGAAATAATTACCGTCATTTTATTGACCAATATGACATTCCGACCATTTTAGTTCATTAATTATATTTAGTTACTTCGTTTCCAGTTCATTGATCATCAACTCATTCATATTTATTTAGCTTTACGCCATATCCCTTGCGGGGTAGCCAGAGACGACGGAGCGCCAAACGCTACGCCTGCATACCTTTTTCGCCTCGGCCACAGACATCAACCTCTTCATATATGCCCTCCGAGGGGTCCTCATGCTTTTTACGTGACCTTCCTCCAGTATCATAGATACTGTGTTTTTTCAACTCATTCATGTTAGTTGTTATTGAAAGTAATTATAGCGACATATGCTTATTTCGTAATATAAGATATTATTGGAAATAACAATACCTTACTATTTTATTAATGTGCTTTTACTACGACCGAGTAGCAATTTCAAATACTGTATTTCTATTATATCTAGACAAAAGGTAACAAGTTATCAAGGAAGTATTATTATTTTAAGCTTTAAATTTTGTGGATAAGACAAAGTTTTTTTTAGCTATAGATTATACTTGATATACGAGTATTTTAATACCGTAAGAATACCGTATATCATATACGAAAATCTTTTGCTCTAATGTTAAAAAGAAAACTTTTTAAATAATTGCTTTATTTTTTTTTATTTTTTTTTACATACTTTTGAAAGACGGCTGAAACAGTTTAAAACATACACATAAGCATAAAATATTTGTTAATAAACCAGAAATACTTCATTAAAAATACAATTGTCTTTATAAATTTCTCAAGATCTGTGATGTGTTCAAACTATGAGCTCTTCGATCGCTTCGGTTACAGATATAGTAGACAGTTAAGCATCTTCTCAACCCTTGATACTGTTGGCGCTATATAGATGACGTTTTGGTAAAGCTATATTCAAACCATAACTTGAATATTAAATTAACGATGCATATAAGAGATGAAGATGAAGCTAAAGGAATATGATTACGATTTTGTTATAATATTAAGACTTACGTATGAAGAAGAGAAGAAGAAGATTCTAACATAACCTACAACAGGTTATAATAGAATCTTCTTCTTCTTCTTGCCTATAGACGCCCACTGAGAGGCAAAGGCCTCCAACAAAGATCGATCCTTGAGGTGATATGCCATTATCTCCACACGGGTTGACGATCGCAGTGTGGTGCTATGATACGCAGAGGACGCTGCTGCCTATCCTCAGCTAAACCAATTAAGTTAACCGGTTAAATTCATATAATAACGATATGTACAGTGACACTCAAAATGTATGAATATTATAAAATAATAAATTGATATAACATTAAAATTTTTCACTAGACAACTTTGACAATGTTACAATCTACTATAAATAAAATCACGCTAGTTGTCCCGGTGGTATAAATATACCATTGTGTGTGAACAATTCGAATAACGTGAGCGAGGCGTGCAAAAGCTAGCTTAAAATGAACACTTATTGAATATTCAAACCGTATCCATAAATTGTAGATTACTTGAAGGTTCCATTTCACCTCAATGTCAGATAAACACGATTGCTAGTCGAATGTGGAGCTTTGCTCTATTTAGAAATACGAGTATGAGGAGAATTGTTAATAACACACTATGTTCAGTAACAGTCGGTTTTCACTACAATATCTGTATCGGGAAATATATTAAACAGACGTTCCTTCGTTTATTAAAATTATTTATACAAAAAAATATTTAGACACTGGGATATCTTATTACAAATAGATTCGCTCAATATCCTATTAATGACAAGTGTCTTCACTCTCGCTCTCTACCAAATTAGTATGATCTTAGTAAAGATATATTAAATTTATTGATTGCTTTCAAAAGAAATTCCTTATGTTATACTTTCTGTGTTATTTATTTTATTTTTTTTGAACAAAAGTAGACAATTTTTATATATTATTGTTTAACCTCTTTTTCAACGGCCATGCGTTAATTTGTAAAACTCGTTATTTGTGACATACCTTATAGGATTATAAATGAATATTGTCATGTATTAAGTGAAACTTTTACTTTACTTATTTTTATGTGTCTTTGTTTTTACGTATTTATTCAATAAACAGGTATAAATAGATATAAATTGCTGTAAATTTAACAGGTAAAGTGGACACTTTAATGTATAAATGAGATCTGTGGTCATCAAATACGCTTATAGTCTCGAAATATCAAATTAGTATTAAGTTGGCATATAAAAAGGAATGGCTGAGGGTTCAAGCTTTAATGTAAGGTAATGTAATCTACAGTAAAAACCATCAGGAATATAAATGTTTCGAACCCATCTTTTTTTTTTACATATCTGATTATATCAAACATTATATGTCATGGCAAAACTTACTTCAAAATGTGAACACCTGCTTACTTCAGAATGCGAACACCTGTAAAAGTTCAAGGAGACAATTACACAATGAAGAGAGAGTAAGAGGCATTGTTAAAATGTAGTTTGTTACCAGTTTTAAGATTTGAAAAAATAAATGCCTCTTCTCATGTCACCTCATATCATCTCCTCATTTGTTTCTTTTCTTTCTGGATTATCTTTCTTAAGTCGTAAATTTCGTTGTAATTTAAAGTCGTAAAGTCATAAGTTTCATGATTTCTCTTGACGTGTAGCTCTATACAAAGAAACAAAAGCACTTATTAGTGAAATTATTATTAATTCATTTACTAATGGTGACTTGAAAAAACTAGATAAGTGCGAGTCGGATTCGTGCACCAGCGGCATGCTTTTTCTGACTCTTCCATATACTGAAGTCGGCGGTGCAATATAAACCTACGCTCTTATATTATTATTACTTCTAAATTTCTATTCGCAAAATTTTTAAACAGTATAGACTTACACTAGTCAGTTAAGTTTTGATATGAAAATTACTTTGAAATTTAGTAAAATTTGAAATCTGTAATAAAACAACATCAAAATCTATTTACTATAGCTTTACATAAGTTGAAAGTGTTTCCACACAACAATCTGTCCACGTTTAATAGCGAGATTTTACTAAGAATTACAAGACACAGTATTTATTGTAGTCACAACAATATTATGTTTCTATAAATATCTAACAGTTTAAAGTTGAAGAGTGTCGGATTTGAAAAGAGGACATAACAAAAATAATCACATTTATGACACATTGAACGTGACGGTTATGGGACGAGAGAGTAGTATCTTCTCTGTAGTCCACATGGACTGATTTGGAGGACCAGGTTAAGCTATAATAAATTTTATCAGGCAGTTATATAAAATAATGAATGCTTTTGTTTTAAATTTTTGCAAATATTATATACTGACTGGCGATCTGTGTAAATTCACTATAATAAATTAAATTGCATTAATTTATTAAAGTGAATATGAATTATTTTTAACTGGAAGTATAATTTAAAAAAAACGAATAAAATTTATTAATTAAATTTTATTGCACAATCATAAATACCGTGCGTAGTAGTATATATTATATATAAATTCTTCTGCTAATCTGTTCAAATATATTCTATAGGATTCAAGAAATTGTTACTATAAGGAAATCAATAATGTTAGTAATTAATAGTTAAACAAGTATCAACCTGGATTTATGAGCTCATAATAACCCGTTGATCATTAACTTATTAATATGTAATACCGCATTCAATGGTGGAAAAGTTTGATATTAATTTTAAAAAACATTGTACAGATATGTGATATTACAATATATATTTTATTACTATACATGTAACAAAAGAAAAATATTCACATCAATGATTGAAATCTAAGTGAAAAAGACGGTAAAGCATTCAATCTCTAGAAAAAAAATATTCTTAGTGACTTACGTTGAATCATAAAATATAATATAATATATCTCTTTATTCATATTTACATTGCATAAACTTAGAATAACCTAGAATTTCTTGCCTTTTTATTCTTTGCAAATCTGTTTACCAGTCGGCAAAAGGTCTCCTCCAACCTTTTCCATTCTTTCCTTTTTTCAGCCACTTTGTTCGAGCCTAAGGCTTTAGTAACATATGTCTTCATCGCACCGTGCCTGCGGTCTGCCTCCTTTTTCTTTTATCTTCTCTGGGGTGCCATATGGCCACTATATTGCTCCCCTTTGGCCTCTAATCATATGCTCTGCTAAATTTCATACTTCTAATTTTTTATGTGATATTTTTTGGTTAGTTTTGCCTTTGATGACATTGTGTTGATAATGTTTTTACTTTTATTGATCCTTGTTTTCATTTCTTTCCGCATAGGTTCTTGTTTGGTTATGAGCTGTCAAATAGATATAATCCTCATTGTAGTCATTATTTATTTTTTCTAGTTGAACTCCATTTGTCATCAGTCTCGTCACTTTCAGTATCTAACTCTTTTATGACTCCGATGTTTTGGCGAACAAACCAATGTCATTGATGAATCTGAGATGTGTCAACGCTACGCTACATCTACTTAGATTACGAGATGGTTCCATACAACTGTACTTGTACACAACGACACAGTTGGATACATGATAAAACTTGTGTGTCCATATTTATGGTCTAGTGTGTGTTGCTGGTGCGACGGCTTATAACATTAACGATTATGACTGTATGGTATTCTAATAAGTTTCTTAATATTTAATTATAAACATGGATTTGTACTTTTCAATCGTAAACAGGATTAAAAGACTTTACGTTTGTATCTTACAAAGACACCGAATATATCAACCGAAATATATGTAGAATTTCCGTCTCTGTTCTGGTGGCTTTTTTTGTACCACTAATTATACTAGTTTAAAACTTCGAAAAAGGATAATAACGGATTTTTTTAAAATAAAGTCTAGTTCAGACAATTTTGTCAACCTTGTTTAGTCTGCATTTTTGTTGTATTAAGGAAATGTTTATTTTATTATTGTATTATATATATTAGGTGACTTTTTTACCAGATTCAAATAAAAAAAAAACTTGTTTTTTAAATTTTTATATAAATTCTTAAGGGGTATTCTGGTCTAGAAATAAAAAAATATCGATTTTTTTTTCTTCCATATTTTCGAAGTTTAACTATTTAAGAATATGTCTACGAGAGGATTTTTCAAAATTCAAATAATTTTCGGAGATATAGGTATTTTGCTGAGTTGGCATACTGACCAGTTGGGCTGCAACTCATCGAACAAAGGACATAATGGATTCTCCGTCTACCTGAATCCATATTTCTCAGTAAAGCCTTTTGTGCCGTTATATATATTTATAAATATATATAACCCGAGGTGACCTGTGTCTTTTATATTTAGTATTCGCTTACATCCAGCTGCTAACAGTTGAATTCTAACTTCTAAACCACGTGGACGTATGTGCTGTGAGTGAGTGAGAGTTCTACGTATGAAGACCCACAACATATGTATTGCCCACCTGGTTCGGAGAGTTGGTGTAAGTGGCAAAAAGCTGCATCTGAAGGAACATGACAGGAGTTTGACCACGAAAATCCTCTGAGTGATAAAGTTTTGCAAATTATAAAGCCAATTTACGAGAGCTTATCATCAGAAGAGTTATTGACTCGATGTTTAGGTTCAGAAACTCAAAATAATAATGAGTCTCTAAACTCGTTGTCGTCGTATCTGGACTTTCGCTCCGAAACGTATCCATTCCGGGCCTGAGATCATTGAGATTGCCACATTTATTGCTGTGTGTATATTTAATGAAGGCTTCATTCCGATTTTGAAAATGATGACGATTATGGGTGTGAAAATTGGTCCAGAAGATCATGCATTTGCCGTCAAACGAGACAACGCCCGGATTGACCGCTCCAAGATACGAACATCCATCGCATCAAAGGAGGGCAGAACTGCTCGATTGGAAGAGAGAAATGCCGAAAATAGTTTTTTCGAAGTCGAGGAAGGTCCAATATACGCAGCAGGAATGGCAAATTAAATAAATGTAAGTTTAAAATATAATTGCATGACTTAGACTGCAAAAATTTTACTTGAAACTTTAAACGCGTTTTTCTCAGAACTGTCTTTTTTAGTACGATACCCATGATTTCTCAGGTTATACTGAACCGATTTACTTGAAATTTTAAGAGAGTCTTCTTCAGAAACTTGTCTATGTCCGGAACTACGCCTATCCCCAAATTTTTATTTTTACTATTTTAAAAAAATTGAAGAAAGTTAAAAAAAGTGGTATAAAAAAATTTTTTTAGGTAGTCGCCATTTTGTAAAAATAATTTTTACCTGTGGCCGAGGCGAAAGAGGTATGCAGAGACCGTAGCGTTTGGCGCTCCGTCGTCTCTGGCTACCCCGCAAGGGATATGGCGTGAAGGTAAATAAATAAATAAATAAATAAATTTTTACCATTTTTTCCTTAGTTCCAGACATTGCGACATTATTATAGATTAAGAATCTTATTTTTTTTTTGGTTTCAGATTCCTAGGAGGGTCAAAATCGTGGGTATGGTCACGCACCAAATTTTTGAGACACCACTTCATCAGCTGATAACGAGATTTTGGATTTTTATGACTTTTTTTTTTTTTTTTGTATTCTTCTGATGTTAATAAATAATGTATAAAAAAATGGATGGTAAAAATGTTGATTGCTGTTTTTTTAACAGCACTCCAAAAATGACCTAAAATTTATGTCTCTAGACCAGAATACCCCCTTAAAGAAATAACTTTTTCTATTAAAATCCGTATCCATTTAATAACTATATAACGTTAAATTGATATTTTGTCCAGTAGTAAGCATGACTTAATTGTGGTGTATTTCTTATGATATGCACTATACTTAAAAGTTAGATGGTTCACAGAACATTATGAGGCTATAGTCTCAGAGAGCGTGTTAATTGGCATTGGTCCTAAATATAGTCATTAATAATTGAAGATAGATCTTAATATTTAACAAGGTAATCTTTGTAATATTTTTAGCGGTGATATACAGGACGCTGTCGATATTTCTATATAATTATAGTTACATATAATATAGAAATCTTACTACGTTGTAATAAAGCTTTTAAAAGTTCAGCTGCGTTGTTGTCTTTTATAGAAAATTATAACGACTTGAGCTTCTTAGTCAAAGAATGTTGGGCGTAATCTGAACTTTTCTGATAATTTTCTTGAATGGGCTAACATTGGATATAAGTACCGTCTCAAGGCTATGGACGACTGCCAGAAGAACGCCCCGGCCTTTGTAATCGTGTTTCTGCAAAGATCATTTTTTAAAAGGTCTTTAACAATTCAAACCAAACTTACCAATTAGTCACATGACAGAAGTCTGTTCTTAATTACTTCCAACAAAAAAACGAATCTTAAATTACGTAATAGAAAAATATCTGTTTCGTAATTAGGTCCCGATTATTAGTGTGTAACTTATAGGTCTAAATGTCGATTAGTTTATAAGTAGTGATCGCAATGACTCAATGATTTATTAACATTATGTTAATGTATGTCGCTATCAAATCTCGTTTTGCTATTAGTATATACTCGTATCGTGAAACCTACACAAGGTTTAATGTATTTTTTTTATAAATTAGTATAAATAAGTAATAATTGTGTATTAAACATACGAGTAGTTAGCATTTATTTTACTTTAATAATGCATATTTATAATAAGAACTAAATTAATCTATTATTAAACTAAATTAAATTATTTAAAGACGGCGATGTTTCGACCTTACTATTATAAGACTGAGAGATGAATCTGTCTCTCCAATTTGGATGAACTGCTCGAGATACGCTTAAATATTATATTGTCTTGTGACAGTTACATTAAGATACCACTTTGTAATAATCATCTTAATATATTACTTACATGAATTTTATTAGTATATACATGTTAAAACTAAAATGTAACACATTAACACCCTTAAGAATTAAATATATAAAATAAAAACAATATAAGTTCAAATTAAAGAAAAACTTCAGAAAAAATTAAACAACGCAATCTGAAACTAATTTGTTTGAGTTGAGTTATTAGTGGGTCTTAATCTGCTCAGTTTATAAAATATTTCACTGTATCGTAAGGTATAGTGTATAAGTAATTACCTTTTTACCTCCGTCAAATACCCCGTTTTCTTTGCTCGTAAACCTTTATGGCGTTACACCGGACAACTGATTGTGCTCTAAACTGTTGGTAATAGCGATTTACTTTATTGTTATTTAGACACTGATATATTTTTTATTTTACTTAGTAATTAATTATGGATCCAAGTGCGTTTAGTATCTGTTTTATTGAAAATATGACACATTTACAAAACATAATAATTAAATACAGCATGAGAAGAAAATACCTTTAAGGTATTAAAACCATTAAACAATTTATTACATTTCATCATATTCACTAAATACCCGCTCTGACAATTTGATTACAGATTTAAATTTGCTAATTTCTTTTTGTATTAAAATTAAACCTAGTAGTTTAAATCTTGAAGTTTATTCAAAATCCTGTTGAAATTCACTGCGAATTGCAATTGAATGTGAAAGTAAAATAAGAGTGCAAGTTTATATTTCACCGACGGCGTCAGTATCGGGAATGGTCAGGAAAAGCCTGCTACAGTTAGCGCTAGTCGCATTGGGTGCAACCCACGGGTTCGAACTGAAACAGGAAATTAATATAAACTCTTGTAAATGACTGTAGACACAACACTAAACTCGAACAGTTATGAGCCCTTTGTGTTTTTTAATGTCAAATATCTGTATATATTTTATTTTGTTTGTACTTGAAATTAGCATCACCAGGTCAGTCTATTTCTTTAACATTGATAGTAGAGCTCTGTTGATCCGTGTTTAATATTCTACTTATTTTGAACATGCACCATAGGATAAATCAGTAACTAAATAAAATGCTGAATTACTCGCCACCTCGGAAGTGTAAACTAAAGGTAGTTGATGCTCGTACACATAAGGATACGTGTCAAGTGACTTGCGAATATGCTACAAATATTTTACCACAGAATAAAAAAAAAAGTTTTCAATCACATTTAAGAGGTAATATTTCTTAAGTGTGTTTATGAGGAGCACACACCGCATTTGATTAAAAATTAAAGAAAAGTATTGTTAGAAGAAAAATTTATGAAGCCTGTGAAATTAGAATAACATTTATTTGAAATCCTTAATATAACAACTAAAAGCAAAAGTCACAATGTCTCTTAATATGTACATGTATTCCGTCATGAAACCGTCACCGTGAATTTTGCACGTGTTCGCATTCAGGAAGTGAGAAGCGGAATCTGTCTACTGACAGGTAATTCTATACAAAAGAACGAAACTGCTTTTATCTTTAAAATGAAACAGTAGGATTGTCGATTTTGTTGGCTTTTGAAATAATTCATTGATATGTTTGCGTATTACACAAAACTTACTACGTTAGGTATGTTTTAAAATTTGTATAAATGGAATTAGACATAGTAAGAAGGGACGATTAGAAGATCGTTAAAGTTAACTAATATTTTTTGAAATTATTCATAGTTTTACAGGTATTTACTTTGTTATAATTATCAACAGAAGTCAAACATAAACAAATCAACCACTGGTATAAGTTTTTGTATAATTTTTAATTGAACATTAATAAAATTAAAATTGAAATAATAAAAATCTAGATAAAGTGGATAAATTTAAGTTGCCTCGCTTAAGTTTCACAAGTAAAGCGTTAAAATATTTGATATTATTCTTTATGCCTATTTATATACATCATTAACTAATCATATGGTTTATAACTATTTATATTATTTACTAATCATTAGGCCAGGTTATCAAATGCATTGCTATTGTTCTAGTTGTTCGTACATTGCTCACTAAATATATTGACGTTTGTGATCACAATAAAAATCAAAACCCGGCTGAGTTTGTTGTGTGGTTCTTCTTAGACCAGGGCGCTCTTATGAAGAGTAAATGTTTTTAAATAGCAAAAGGTTTCATACCTACTTACATTACTTTAATCCTTTGTTTTTACAATAAGCGACACGACGAATAATGTAATACGACAAATAATATAATACGACAATTAATGTAATTATGTGAAATGTATTAATGAGAAAAGAAAGAGTTAAAAATAAAAACTCTAAAACTAACTTAAAAGGACTTTACAATATGGATTATAAAAATTAACATAAGTTAATATTCAATGTAAACACAAAGGTAAAATGCCTTTGCGTTTAGAAAACTAGAAATATATATTTATTATATTTTAAAGCATTTTTTTACAGTTTCATTTTGAGAATACTAAGAATGCTAAGGCTGTAGTCACACTGAGTTATAACATTGTTGTTCAAATTCTATCTAGTCTAATTATGTTCGTAACATATATAATGTACTCGTATTGAATGCATAACATTCTGTATAAGCATCAATGAAACAGTACATAAGACATTGTAAATGTTTTGATCAATCACTGTGACACGGCACAAGAATATTTGTAACTATAATCTGTTCAAAAAAATTAAATTATATATATGTAATTAAGCTTCCTTAAAGAGATGGGTGTCACATTTGTTTCAAGCCACCTGAATTATTAACTTTTACGTAGAAATACTGAAATAAAATAAAACTTCTCTGGATATGTTGTACTGTAACAAAGCATACATGTACATAAAGGAAATCGCTAACCGAGAGACGGCTGTAAAGAAACCAAGAATGGTTGTAAAGAAAATCACTCCTCAAAGATTTCTTTTTTTATATATAATGCTATACATGCTTTGCTCTGTTGAAAACTTGAAAAAAAATTTACACTAGTACATTAGCACACTAATTTATTTAAAACGTTTTTACTATTTATATTCGGGTTGCTTAGGTACAACATTTTTTATACACAATTTTTAGGCATTTACGCACCGCTATCGAGAGCTTAGATCTATCCTCTTCCGCACTGATCGGGCAATTTCTCTCCTCTTATTAAGAGAAAATGGGATTGTTCGCCGGCCGTTGAGTTTGAATACAAGTTCCTTATAAGCAGTATTGAATTATTAAACAAATTATTTCTTTTATGAACTCGAGCACACATTTATATAATATAAAATATAATTCTTTAATTTAACATAGTTAATTCTATTCAACTTATTTAGATTTTAATTACCACTTTTATTCATTACTTTCACCGATTCCTTTCTATCGAATTATTTAAATTAGATTAGTTTAGATTTCAAATCCAAATCCAATTCAGTCTATTGCTTTCCCAGACTACGTATTGCTATTTTGTCTTGGCTCGGAAGTTTAAACCTATGTTTAAAATAGATTTTTTTATATATAATTATACAATAGATGATAGCTTCTGATTCTGACAGTGGGTAATGTTAAAGTTCCTGAAGTGGTAATCATCTATTAGACCGTAACTGAAAATAAAACAAAGAGGCTGGAGATAAAGAATATCTCTAGAGTGACAACACCGGAGTTGCAAATGGTTAATGTGATATTTCTATATCATAATAAAAATACGTATTTAACTTCTGATTAAGAACAATTGTCAAAGTCGTTTTTGCAAAAGCAGAGTAGCCAACTACTTGAAGTTGGACCAACTAATCCAAGTTCTCTTACGACCTAACGAGACTTGTTCGATAAGAACGGACGTAAACACATTTTCGCAGATTTAACTAAATGTAATCTTGCTCAAGTCTAAATATAACTAAGATGTCCATAGTCTCAGTTATAGTTTTAAGTATTTTTTTATTTACATCTGTTATAAATGATGATAAGTGACGTTAAGTGATCACAACCACCCAGGAACTCTTGTAACATGAGGAGAATTGCAAGAGCGGCCTTTAAGGTGGCCTTTCACGCCTTTTTTGAAAGTAGCTATGTTCTATCGATCAAGAAACACCACCTAAAGGAGTTAATATTGTTTTGTTATTGTGTTTATAATATACGAGTAATTAACACCGTTTTATAGTCAACGTTATCAATAATATAGTTCTATAAATCTATACATTATTTAGTCTGACGTTATTTTGGTATATTCGCTTAAATGTGAATTATTCTGAGCAATGTGTTTGTTTTTTACGTTGTAACATCATCCTTGTAACATAAATTGTCCTTAATGTAGTCACGTAAACATTGATGACAATTTTTCTTATCCAAATTTAAATGAGAAGAATGTGATTTCGCTAAATATAATTATATATGCATTATACTGCTTCCACTCTAATAAGATATTAACTTACACATTTTTGATGATAAACAAAACGATCTCAAATAATTTAGATATTATAAACATATTGTGTGATACGTCCCCACATTCACACCTTAAATCAATACAAACTATAGCGCCACTGCACTGCACTGACTTCAGTGGTTTCACGAATAACGCGTATCGGACCATATATATGGACTGGAATTTAGTCAACTCAACTAGGATATTAAACACAAACTGGTATAATAAAAATAAATGTATAAAAGTATATTATGACTAACATTACATGATTATGTTATTATTACTTCATAATCTTAACAAAGTCTTAGTACCATCGTGTTATGTTAGTATAATAACTTGGACATAAGCCAGCTTAATGTGTTTCCTGTATAACCGAACAATATTCTGTTAAGAAACTTATCATAAAGTATATGGTACAATTACATTAACTAATTGCTGAAAAAAGCCCTGAACTAAGTATATGGATAATGTTTTAAAAGTTATATTTCGATGATAGCTCATAATTTATTTAAATTGGCATTTGTTTTAAATATATTTTTAATAACGTTATAAATTATGTTAATTATCTGTAAATTTGATAATTCAAACTATTCGGTATTGATAAATATACTATGTTATTGTGTAGTGCAATATTAAAAACATAGTAATCTAACAACAAATCTTTAAATATTTTATTATGAACAATTTGCTGTAATGTTATATTACGTCCTTATCTATATTACAGATTGAAAATCATATAACAAACCTCAGACATCTTTTATAAATCAATTTATGAAGATAAAGATAAAATATTTTTGTTTACAAATGTAGTTAGAGTACTAAGGCAACAATGGTTAGTATTTTTAAATAAAAAAATTCTAGTCAAAGGAGTTTTCTTCAGTGTGATTTTGAAACACAGTGTTTTTTCTGAAAATGTAAAAGACACAAAGGACTATATTCCCTGATCACAAATGCAGTATCAAAATCTTTTAGGTTACTGAAAACAATGGAGTACTTTATAAAACACTCTCATGCTTACTGTCTATTATCTAATTTCAATTATAGATAATATACTGTCATTAATATTGAGATAATAATTATGTTTTGAACCTAAACCATCACGGTTTTAATTTGCTAAACTTTACATTATATAAAATAAACTAATCTGATGAAAACTTAAAACTAGAAATAAACTCACTTTTATATAAATATTTTTAACAGTGTACGAGTCTCACTTAAGAGACTGAGTGGGAAAAATAAATCAATTTGCCATGCTTCGAGCTCAATTGAGGAACTGAGGACTAGTCGAGCAAATTCCTATAAAATTGACGTGAGTACAGTCGCTTAAACATTTGCTACAATAATTATGGATCACGAAAGTTTTAATACACATGTGAGCTATGTATCGAGTAGATAGTATCCATTGATATTTAAAAAAATACCTCGTTCGACAGGGTCGATCGTGTTAGGTAGATTCCCGTCGGTCGGATCGACAAAGAAAAACTAGCCAGCAGTATTCTACTGGTCATTACGAGTGTTATGACGGGTCACTCGGCATATATTGGGTGAGCGGGGAACCACACCCCACCCCTATTTCCTAAACGGGGGGTCGCATCAAAAAACTTTTCGGACAAAAAAGTTTTTTAATTTGTTAATTTTCTAAGATTTTTCCGACAGCAAAATTTTACCTTCTTCTGTGACTTTTTTCGGTTTTTAACTTTCAACCCCCGCAGCCCTCCAACCCCCCCGACCGATTTCCCCCGTTCAAGAACTTAACCTTCATTTTGTCCTTAAGAATGTGTATACTAAGTTTGAAAATCCTCCGTCAATATTTGCGACCGGTAGCGTGTCCCAAAGGTTTGCACTTTCACGCCTCCTCCCAGCCCCCCCTTTCACTTTTTCCAAAAGAACGAGATGCTACGTTTGTCCTACTAATTTATCCTATCGACCTGTGAAGTCAGATTTTGCCTACGATGAATTTGGACTGATGGATCATATATACATATATATATAGAGGGATATATAATTTTTTTTTTTTCGACGGTTTCTCAATCTCCAGTTCATAAACGGCGTAGCGCCCCTACTCTGGGGTCTGGGTCCCGTCATCGCATCGATTGCAATAGGTAGATTCATCTATGGAATCTACCTAAAAAAAACATTTAAAAGAAAGTCTTTTGTTATAAGCTTTCTTTCAATAATATTTTATTTTCAGTAATAATATAATTAGCGTCTTTGTAATTAAATATTACATTACATTACATTATCCCATAATTTTCACACACTTTCATATAGCAAATACAAAAAATTTACAAATAACTAACAAAAAGACCACTAAAGTAAATCCAACAGTAAGTATTGTAATCCCCATTAGCCTAGTCTTTATACTACAATGAGTGGTCTGGTGTATCGCCATCGAGCTTTATGACCAATGAGAATGGTGAATCTGAATTGAGGTAATCAAGTCATTAAATACGTATCTCTTTGTTTCGTCACAAACGATGTACCTATAGTTAAAATGTTATCCGTCAATTCGTCAACTATATAGTATGTTTGAAATACTTGTTTTGTTTTTATTGATGATCCTTAAAATAGTAGTGATGTACTTATTACGTGTGTGTTATTATACATGTGCTTGTTATACGTGTTGAATTATTATTAACCATATCCGATTGACTATCATATGTTTTATTTCTGTACAGTATTTTTACAGTTTTTTCTTTTTTATTGTTTTCTAGTCGATTCGATGTATAGAATTCAATATTAATATATAAAGAAAGAGTAAGAAATACATGATTCAAATACCAAATATTCAACCAAATTTTTTGGTGCTTTGTCTCATTATTATGAAAATTATATAATCCTCTTTATCAAGACACAAACAACACCTATAAGGATTCTTTCTGAGCCAGTATTTCTAACTTGACAATATAAAATAACACTAACAAGAAACAACCGAAATTAATTCTTATATATACAATATACTTTATAAATACCGGCAAGATTCGAACCTGCGACATTTGGGAAACTTTCCCATTGAGCTACTGAGCTACCTATGAAGCCACCGTATCTACTAACCTCGTTAATTTAGCATTCTGTATATACTCCCTTTATCGAGGTGGACTTGGCATTTATTAGGCTTCCTGCGAAGATCTGCAACAGTTCATATAGAAAAACATTTAAGAGATGCCCAAACCGAAGTTAATATTTTAAAATGTCTGCAATGTGTTGTAAAGTTTATTTAAAATGTTAACTAAATATTACCAAATTAGTATTTTCAAATGAGTTACATCTCTCCATGAAACAGCTTCATAGACTTTATTTTATAAGAAAGTATATCTTCCTTTATAAGTAGTTTTGTTAGTTATATAGATTTAAAAAGTATAGTTGCCGGTTGATAATAGCTTCGCCAGTCTTTAGATATACTTAAGCCATTACCTTATCTAAAGTCCTTCCTGGATTTATTTAGTTTTCTCTAGCTACAGTTTATCGAAAGCTTCTCGATAATGTTGTCAACAGGGTCAGATATGGATCTAAAGCCAATTTGAGAAACCAAGGTACAAAGAGTTAATTGTTTATTGATCTTTTAACTTTTAACTTGTATTGGAATTAAGAATATTTTTTACTAACCTAATTTGATTTGGACAGGATATTTGCAGAACGAGATAAAGTTATAGTGTTATGTATAAAACATCAATTTAATTAAAAAAACGCGTACGATGCCTCTTAACAATTTATTGTTAGTAAACAACATTTCTACACAATGGTATTTTTTACTCACACAATAAAATGAACCAAATTTCTAGTAATTTTAAAAAATATTAAATTAAATCATTTTTAACATATGTTAAAAACCCAAACAATATATTCTTGGGTTTCTTTAAGTTTCTTTATCCGTTCGACCGAAACTCTGCGAATAAAGGATGGATAAAATCCGATAAATCCAAACAACCCGAGGCAGATAAAGAATGTCCCGATACAACAACAACCGGATTTGTAAAACGTTAATGTGACACTCAGATCTTCAAACTCTTGAGAGTAGACAGTGTGTATTTGTAATACTTACTTTAAATTGTTGTTAATTATCTAAAAGTTGAATATTATTTGTAAACATAAATTGAGGAATCTCTATTCCTTTATAAAAATATAAATTTAACTTTTTATGTGAAGATTCAGAAACATCATAGTCAAGTTTTTAAGGAGAATAGTTTTTTAGTAAACTTTTATTAAAAGTAATCTTGCTTAACCAAAAGTATAACTATAATGTCAATAGTGTCGATATTTAATATAGTTCTGACGCTTAACTATAGGAAATATATAATACTTTTATTTAATTTGATATGGATCATACTTTTTGCCATTTTAATACTACAAGTTATATTGCAATGCAATATTGTCAAAACTCCTCCCATTATATATAGATATAATATATATAGATAATTAATTAAATACCTATGTTATGTAACGCTTGCCTCCAGGGATTTATATATATTAGGCACAGCAAATAGGATTTAAATTTGAATTATCGTTATAACATATTATTATCGCTAGGAATCTAGCTCATATTCAACATGGCAACGCTTACGGCGCTTCTTATACAGACAATACGAATAAAAACGTTAATAATAAAAAATCTATAATATTTTTTGTTGTAACGATAATATATATATCGTTATTCGGAATCTCACTTCTGCCACATCCCTCGTGTGAATAGGTATCACTATAGAATAATTATGAGAAAATCAAATTTATGCGCTAAGTATGTATTTGTAAAAATAAGAATCTAAAAAAGAATTAAAAATATTTGATTTTTAAACTTTACCTATGATTATTATTCATTCCTTTTGTGAAAAAAACTAATCTCTTAGCAATAGCACTTAAACCAATCTTAAGTTAATGAACAAAAAAGCAATTCACTTTTTGTCCCTCGAATCTTTCAAATTGGCTTCAGATCCATTCCCATTAACTTTATGGAACGGTTTCTAAAACGTGAAAATAAATAAATCCGATAAGATGGATAAGGTAAGGCTTTAGTAATGTTTAATGAATAGTGTTGCCATAATAGCGTCGAATACTAAGCGAACACTATAAATTGCTAAAAGGTATTCAATCACAGGCTTTTCAAAACCTCTAACAACTGAATTGGTTTTCCAATAATAACACAAAAGTTTATTTGAAACCCGAACTTGGTAAGAAAGTTTAATCTTCACTCTGCTAAGTATAATTTTTATACATTTAGAAGGTTATTTTTTTATAAATGAAAGAAGGTTATTATTTTACCTTCTTTCATTTATAAAAAAATAATTATTAAAGCAATGTTAATGATTTAAAAATGATATTTTG
Source organism: Melinaea marsaeus rileyi (assembly GCA_918358865.1). NCBI lineage: Eukaryota > Metazoa > Arthropoda > Insecta > Lepidoptera > Nymphalidae > Melinaea > Melinaea marsaeus. The sequence goes on from OU911085.1 coordinate 21,551,520, forward strand.
TGAAATACTGTATATTTTACACAAAGGCGATAATTGTGTACCTTTGGAGTATAACATTTGGATCGATGCTTCTCAGAGGGCTGAAGTAATACAAACTTCCCGGGAAGAGTGATGAAACATGTATTTTAGTTTATCGTGACTTTAATATTGTTCAGAGTGACTTCGCTCTTTCTAGGATTTATTTCTTATTTATTAAATAAATGCGGCACCAGAATACTTTACACTTATATTTACGTTTTTTATTTCCTCTAAAAATACAACAAGCCCTTGCTTATTAATTCAATACACATCGATTCGATTCGATTCGATTCAATTTAATGGAAGACAAAATAAATAAAAAGAAACATTATTTTAATTAATAAATAATAGCTAAGAGAAGATTGGAAATATTGTTTTAAAATATATATAAGGATAACACTAATGTATACTACATTAAAATAAAATGTCAATGTTACTATAGGTATTACTCAGTTGTAATAAATAAAGAGCGAAATGGGTGTTGCGTGATGTATAAGGTGATTAACGAAGCACAAACTATCTAACACAAGGAATAAAACAGTACTCTAATGTTCTTGCATTGCAGTTACACTGCATTTCAAATACAAGAGGAACATATCAAAGAGAAACCTTGTATGTTCCAAAATGGAAATAAACAGTTCCAAGATCTCGAAATAAAATTGTTTAATCATTTGTATCTTAAACTATTTATATATGTTTTTACACTATTTTTGTGAAAGTAAAACCATCAATCAATCAATGCAAAAATTTAACATATGAATTAATTTATTAAAATTTACTGAAAACTGATGTTACAGTTAGTTGTAAAAAGTGTGATACTAGGATCCGCCGACCGTGCGCTGTTGGTGTTGAGCTCAGCCGCTCTCCTTTCTTCTTTTCTTGATAACTTTTAAATGGCTAAACATTTTTTCAATCTGTTTTCGCTATAACATCCGCATTCGGTTCAAACATACATGAGAAAATTTTTACCTAATTATCTCATCGCATTCTGGAGACAACTAAGCACAAAAAAAGGTCTCCCAAACGGTTGAGAGCTTCGCTTACGCTCAGCTCAATAATTTAAATAATTATTTTATAATTCATATTATAATTCATAATTTAATATTAATATTTCATGTTAATTACTTTTTGATAGTATTTATCTTCCATATGCCCAACTCAGCTACACATGACTATAAGATAACTATTTTATTCCCTTTGTTAATCGGTTGGAGTTTCATTATCCGTATTTGTCATTTCGCAACTTTTTACTTTATTTGATTTAAATAAAACATAATCTGCTATTAATTAATCATATTATTTAAGTTCATATTTCTGTTTACTATATTATATATCATACTATATGATATATTATCATTTATACTCTGTCAAATCAGGTATGAAAATGTACATACATTATTAAAAATTTAAATCTAGTTATTTATTTAGTTGTTTCCTCCTTATACAAGTATGTTTCTTACCTAAAAATATTAATAACTAGACCATGAAACACACTAACATACTCGCAACGGCACCGTCTTCAAACACGTATCGTAAAATCACTTCTAATGAAACTTCCGGCAATGTTATGTTGGATCAAACTTCTGTAACAATATAAATGAATAATAATTCATTGTTGGAAATAAAAAAAGGAAATAATCAATAACATAAATTTAATTACATCCTGAAGGGTTTTTCTTTCCTTACACAGTATCCCAAAATAAATAAAATTACAATACAATTTGTATTCTTCGAATGCTGAGATTTATTTTGGAATGCTTTTTTGTCGTCTTTTCTTTAAAAAATATTTCTCATCTTAGTAAGATACTAAAATTTAAATTTGCTTTACAAGTCTTTAGTAATTAATGTTTTTTAATTGATTAAAACGTATAGTAGATAACATTTGTTGCAATCAAACTAAACACCTACATATATATATATATATATATATATATATAGTTATTAATATTTTTAGGTAAGAAACATACTTGTATAAGGAGGAAACAACTAAATAAATAACTAGATTTAAATTTTTAATAATGTATGTACATTTTCATACCTGATTTGACAGAGTATAAATGATAATATATCATATAGTATCATATATAATATAGTAAACAGAAATATGAACTTAAATAATATGATTAATTAATAGCAGATTATGTTTTATTTAAATCAAATAAAGTAAAAAGTTGCGAAATGACAAATACGGATAATGAAACTCCAACCGATTAACAAAGGGAATAAAATAGTTATCTTTTAGTCATGTGTAGCTGAGTTGGGCATATGGAAGATAAATACTATCAAAAAGTAATTAACATGAAATATTAATATTAAATTATGAATTATAATATGAATTATAAAATAATTATTTAAATTATTGAGCTGAGCGTAAGCGAAGCTCTCAACCGTTTGGGAGACCTTTTTTTGTGCTTAGTTGTCTCCAGAATGCGATGAGATAATTAGGTAAAAATTTTCTCATGTATGTTTGAACCGAATGCGGATGTTATAGCGAAAACAGATTGAAAAAATGTTTAGCCATTTAAAAGTTATCAAGAAAAGAAGAAAGGAGAGCGGCTGAGCTCAACACCAACAGCGCACGGTCGGCGGATCCTAGTATCACACTTTTTACAACTAACTGTAACATCAGTTTTCAGTAAATTTTAGTAAATTATTTCATATGTTAAATTTTTGCATTGATTGATTGATGGTTTTACTTTCACAAAAATAGTGTAAAAACATATATAAATAGTTTAAGATACAAATGATTAAACAATTTTATTTCGAGATCTTGGAACTGTTTATTTCCATTTTGGAACATACAAGGTTTCTCTTTGATATGTTCCTCTTGTATTTGAAATGCAGTGTAACTGCAATGCAAGAACATTAGAGTACTGTTTTATTCCTTGTGTTAGATAGTTTGTGCTTCGTTAATCACCTTATACATCACGCAACACCCATTTCGCTCTTTATTTATTACAACTGAGTAATACCTATAGTAACATTGACATTTTATTTTAATGTAGTATACATTAGTGTTATCCTTATATATATTTTAAAACAATATTTCCAATCTTCTCTTAGCTATTATTTATTAATTAAAATAATGTTTCTTTTTATTTATTTTGTCTTCCATTAAATTGAATCGAATCGAATCGAATCGATGTGTATTGAATTAATAAGCAAGGGCTTGTTGTATTTTTAGAGGAAATAAAAAACGTAAATATAAGTGTAAAGTATTCTGGTGCCGCATTTATTTAATAAATAAGAAATAAATCCTAGAAAGAGCGAAGTCACTCTGAACAATATTAAAGTCACGATAAACTAAAATACATGTTTCATCACTCTTCCCGGGAAGTTTGTATTACTTCAGCCCTCTGAGAAGCATCGATCCAAATGTTATACTCCAAAGGTACACAATTATCGCCTTTGTGTAAAATATACAGTATTTCACAAAATATCATTTTTAAATCATTAACATTGCTTTAATAATTATTTTTTTATAAATGAAAGAAGGTAAAATAATAACCTTCTTTCATTTATAAAAAAATAACCTTCTAAATGTATAAAAATTATACTTAGCAGAGTGAAGATTAAACTTTCTTACCAAGTTCGGGTTTCAAATAAACTTTTGTGTTATTATTGGAAAACCAATTCAGTTGTTAGAGGTTTTGAAAAGCCTGTGATTGAATACCTTTTAGCAATTTATAGTGTTCGCTTAGTATTCGACGCTATTATGGCAACACTATTCATTAAACATTACTAAAGCCTTACCTTATCCATCTTATCGGATTTATTTATTTTCACGTTTTAGAAACCGTTCCATAAAGTTAATGGGAATGGATCTGAAGCCAATTTGAAAGATTCGAGGGACAAAAAGTGAATTGCTTTTTTGTTCATTAACTTAAGATTGGTTTAAGTGCTATTGCTAAGAGATTAGTTTTTTTCACAAAAGGAATGAATAATAATCATAGGTAAAGTTTAAAAATCAAATATTTTTAATTCTTTTTTAGATTCTTATTTTTACAAATACATACTTAGCGCATAAATTTGATTTTCTCATAATTATTCTATAGTGATACCTATTCACACGAGGGATGTGGCAGAAGTGAGATTCCGAATAACGATATATATATTATCGTTACAACAAAAAATATTATAGATTTTTTATTATTAACGTTTTTATTCGTATTGTCTGTATAATAAGCGCCGTAAGCGTTGCCATGTTGAATATGAGCTAGATTCCTAGCGATAATAATATGTTATAACGATAATTTAAATTTAAATCCTATTTGCTGTGCCTAATATATATAAATCCCTGGAGGCAAGCGTTACATAACATAGGTATTTAATTAATTATCTATATATATTATATCTATATATAATGGGAGGAGTTTTGACAATATTGCATTGCAATATAACTTGTAGTATTAAAATGGCAAAAAGTATGATCCATATCAAATTAAATAAAAGTATTATATATTTCCTATAGTTAAGCGTCAGAACTATATTAAATATCGACACTATTGACATTATAGTTATACTTTTGGTTAAGCAAGATTACTTTTAATAAAAGTTTACTAAAAAACTATTCTCCTTAAAAACTTGACTATGATGTTTCTGAATCTTCACATAATAAGTTAAATTTAATTTAACAATATAAATGAATAATAATTCATTGTTGGAAATAAAAAAAGGAAATAATCAATAACATAAATTTAATTACATCCTGAAGGGTTTTTCTTTCCTTACACAGTATCCCAAAATAAATAAAATTACAATACAATTTGTATTCTTCGAATGCTGAGATTTATTTTGGAATGCTTTTTTGTCGTCTTTTCTTTTAAAAATATTTCTCATCTTAGTAAGATACTAAAATTTAAATTTGCTTTACAAGTCTTTAGTAATTAATGTTTTTTAATTGATTAAAACGTATAGTAGATAACATTTGTTGCAATCAAACTAAACACCTACATATATATATATATATATATATATATATATATATATATATATATATATATATATATATATATTACGAGGGAACTTCCCGGCCCGAAGGGCCGAAAAGGGTCATATGTCACGTATAAGGTTGGCACCCACCATATTTCGTAGCCTGATTCAATAGCTTTTTTTTGATGTATTACACATAATTGTGTGTTTTGTGGGTGATAAGTGATGCGCGTGCATACAGAGTCAATTAGGTTATTATTATATAGTAAGGATATTTTAAAATTATATTTATAACTTTATATTCAACACAGACTGTTAAAAATCAATAGCTTCCAAATTCAATGCACTTCAATCAACTTCAATCAAATTTTGTTATTGACATTTGAATATATGTTAATAGTGTTCAATTAACACTCTGCTAAAATTATATATTCACAAACTGACAAGATTTATAATATTTATTAATAGTATCTTTAGTATGGTGATTAGTATATCAGAAGCATATGATGATTTTAAAACAGAAGCCCGGGCAATTTTAAAAACAAATCGCTTTACATAGCACACTTAATGTTACTGGCTAAAATTACAAACACAATGTTTCATTCAATAACTACGATATACTTAAACAAAGCCTTGACGTAGACGAACATTGCCTGTAAATAATGAAGGGACTAACGACTGACCGAAGCGCTATACGTCATGATCAAATCTATTGTCAGTTCATTAATTCTAGCTGCAGCTGCATGTTGACTGTATCGATCATATCTGACTGTCCCTTGACTCGATGCACTATAATTTTAAAGCATTCATAGCAAAGTTTGATATTCCACACTTATTAAAAAAATAACATAAATATTTGCAATTATTGTAAGAATAATTAGTAAGAGTAAATAAGGCGTTTTTTTTTTAAACTGATGGGCTCATTAGCACATTTAAAACGAGATTATTCCATAACAATAATTACGAAGAGGCTTGGAATACAGTGCACTTCTTCTGCAAGGATGTGATGTCGCAGAAAAAAGTGGCGGAGCGATTCAGGGAGGAGAATTGAGCCGCTATTCCGGTGCGCCGAAAAAGGGTAAGGTGTAGACATGTGGCTGTCGAGCGCCGCCTGCCGCCATAGCACAGAGGTCCGGGTGGTGGATTGCGAAGCCCGCCACTGTCCACAGTCCCCTTTCAAGGCCTGGGCTAAAGAGGCGATGAACCGGCTCGGGACTCCTTGACTCTGAGTGCGACTTGTTGTCGGCTCGGTGAAGAAGGTTGTCCGGATCTGATCTGGCTCGGTAATTTTGGTCGGGGGACAGGGAAGCTCCCCGCAGTAAAACAATCTGACCACCGGAGTGGGGCGCATTCCTGTCAACAGTTTGCGCCGCTCCATTGAGGGGATGGTGGCCGCTCACGTGATAGGCCTTCCGTGGGAGCAACGCGGACGTATGCGCAAGCGTTCCCGTGGCGCTATACGGCGATGTATTGACAGTCTGGTTTAATGGGTGGAAGTTTCACATAATTCTCGCCTTCCTCTCCCCTGAATGCGGTGTACTCATAAAGTGTTAGATGAGAAAAAAAACTATTAGTCGGATAAAAAAATCGTTTTCCACTTGATATCCCCGCAATGTGTGTCAGAAGTAAGGTTATCTTTGTTGGTTTTTATTAATTTCATTAATAGTATCCCGAAAACAAAAGTCGTCCACTTATGTAATGTTTTTCTTAAAATGTTCATCCTATCTCGTCCTCATACCTGAGATATATTGAATTCTTAAGTCTTGTTTTACTTGCACAAAAGTTGTGTAAGGATATTAAGTAGGCCATGCTCTGCTAACACTGTATATCATGATATACTAACTGAACTTTCCTACCACGTTAGTTTAGCGTTTCTAATGAAAGAGAAGAGAAATTCATGTTTGTTAGTTTCAATAGGCAATATTTTCTTTCTCAGATATTTTTGAATTAAGTACAGTTTTTTGTTAAAAACAAATACTTATTATATAAGACAAAATTATGTATATATAATTATTATGTATTATAGTGAATATCTTTCGAAATTTACCTAAATATGTAATTTAATGTAGTTTGAAAATTGAACTAAACTTAGCCCAGCAGTGGGTTATTCCACAAAAACAGAGCTTTGCAGTAAATTAATAATGACTTGAAACTATAAACAAGTTTAACTACACGTTACGTTAAGTTACGGTTTATCGTAATTAATTTGTTCTTATATTTTCTGGCAACACCTCTTTCGGTTCTATTTATTTATTTATTTATTTATTTATGCACCATAGAAAAAAAATACAAGAAAAAAGACAATTATAAAAGACATACACATAGGATTAACTTATCTCTACAAAGAGATCTCTTCCAGCTACCCTTAGAGTGTTGGACAGAAGGTTTAAGAGGGCAGAGGATGGTACATAGGTATGTTATAATAATATACATAATAATAATACTATATAAAATATGATACATATATATACATTTATGCCTACATAAATTAAAAAGAACATACATATAATAATACTATATAAAATTAGATACATACATATACATTTATACCTACATAAATTAAGAAGTACATACATATAATAATAACGTATAGAAATACATATATCTATTGCACATTATAATTTAATCGTGTGAGAGATAGTATTGCTTTAATTTACGTTTAAATGCCAAGACAGAACGACTGGATGTTATACTGGTTGGTAAGGAATTCCATAACCGCGCTGCTTGTATAGTAAAAGATTTGGAATAAAAGTGCGATTTATAAGAGGGAATATCAAAGGTTTTTACTATAACACAGGAGCGTTTAGGACGACTACTAGGAATTGCAAGATGGAACCGTTGATGAAGATAGGAGGGCGCTGAGTTGGAGAAGAGATTATACAGCGCGGTTAGGACGTGCATATTCCGGCGAAGGCGGATTGGGAGCCACTTAAGCTGATGTCGGAAGACTGAAACATGGTCAAACTTGCGTAATCCAAAAATAAAGCGGATACACAAGTTTTGAAGGCGATCTAATTTGTTAAGCAGCTCCTCAGATACATCCAGATAGCAAACGTCAGCATAGTCGAGAAGGGGTAATTAAAGAGATTGCGCTAGGAGGATTTTAGTACGCATTGGTAGGAAATTCTGTAAACGTTTAAGAGAGAGAATAGACATGTAAATGCGCTTGCTGATATCATTAACTTGCGCCGTCCACGATAAAAATTTGTCAAAAGTCAATCCTAAATTCTTAACTTCATCAGAAAAAGGTATAATTGATTCATCGTATAAAATATTAGTGAGGTTATTAATAATAATCTTATTTCTAAAATGTCTACTACCTATAATAATGGCTTGCGATTTCTTGGGATTCACAAGAAGCCCAAAAGACGCAGTCCATTCCTTTATTAAATTTAAGTTATAATTAATCTGATTAATATTTATATTTAAATCTTCAAATGATGAATGTCTATAAAGTTGCAAATCGTCAGCATATAGATGGTAGGAACATGAAAGAATTTTTGTGATTTCATTAATAAAAATGGAGAAAAGTAGAGGAGATAAAACGCCGCCCTGAGGAACGCCAGCAGAGAGTTCAGCCCATTCAGAAGATGAATCATCAGAACAGGTAATCTGTCGACGTCCATACAGGTAAGTACGAAACCATTCAATTACGGGTGGAGATATGTTAAGACTGCGCATGATCCCTAGCAATATATCAAAATCCACAGTGTTGAAAGCATTACTAAAATCTAATAGAACAAGGATAGTAAGGTTTTGGTTGTCCATAGCGTATCTGATATCCTCAGTAACCTTAAGCAAGGCGGAGGATGTGCTGTGTGCAGTACGAAAACCGGATTGGAAAGGACTAAGGAGCTTGTTAATGTTTAAAAAAGATGTTAGTTGTTTGGATATAACGCTTTCTAGGACTTTGGATAAGAAAGGAAGTATAGATATCGGACGAAAGTGGGAGGGAGAACTTGGATTATTGTTTTAGGTAGAGGAAGTATATGTGCTAATTTCCAAGGAGAAGGAAAGGAATTGGTTGTTAACGAAAAGTTTAAAATGTGTGTTATAACAGCCAATATAATGTCAAGAAGCGGAATTAACATGTCTCGACTAATGTTGTCCTCACCCACTCCTCGGGAACTGATACTAACTATAGCTGTCTTAACATCACACTCCGTAACTTCAGCGAAGGTAAAACTGTCACAGATAGGTGGAGTGATATTATTTAATTTAGTAAGAACTGAGGTTTTTTTTACATTATCTATAATAAGTGGCGGTGTCGAAAAATAATTATTAAGAAAATTTAAATTAATACAAGTATTTGAAGAAGGCCGAGATTTACCCACACCTAGTGACTGAAAAAATCTCCACAATTGTGGAGGAGTACACTTATTAGCACAAGAGAAAATATAACGGCGTTTGGCGTCTCTACACAATCTATTGCAACAATTGCGCAACTTTTTATAAGTAGCAAAGTTATCATTATTTGGGAACTTCTTGTAACGTGACTTGGCTTTATTGCGTTTGTTCATCGCGCTCTTTATATCGGCGGTTAGCCACGGTACAGGATAGTGCTTAACTTTGATCTTTTTGATGGGGGCATGGGAATCATATAAGAACGTGATAAAAGAGTTAAATAATTCTACTTTTATGTCTATTGTAGGAGCGTTAAATACACTGGACCAATCAATGTTTCTAGCGTCAGAAAGTAAATTGGCCCAATTTATCGATTTGAAATTACGCCTCAGAATAACCTTACCTTTACATTTGGGAGTAGAAAGATTATAGCGGAGAAATAAAAGATCATGATATGAGAAAGGAGCATTTAGTTGCCCGTGAGATAGCACGTTGTTGGATGTAAAGACCATAATTAAGTCGAGAAGAGATGGTTCAGAGTGCGGTGAAAAATGTGTTTCAGAAAGAGGAAGAATAGAAATATTGAAGGAGTCAAGTAAAGATTTGAGTTTATTAGATGTATAGTTATTTTTAACAAGACATGTATTTAGGTCACCCATGATAACAGCATGCTCATAAGAAGGTAAGAAATTATGCAATAGTAATTCAAGGTCATTGAAGTAGTCAATAGTGGAGGAGGGGCTGTACATAACGCCAAGAAGTAATCTTGAGTGATGAAGTACTACTTCAATGAGAAGGTATTCTAATTGTGTGGAATCTGAGGTAGGTGATGAGCTAATGATTTTAAAGGAAATGTGATTTTTCAAGTATATGCACACGCCACCACCACGCTTTTCTAGGCGATCACTGCGTACCAATGTGAAATTAGGTAAACTGTAAAGAGTGGAAGAAAGAGAAGGTTTTAGCCATGATTCGGAAACAAGAATACAATCGACTTGGACGTTACTAAATGTTGCAAGTAAATTAGAGTAATGAGCCGGTATGCTTTGAGCATTAATATGAACAATATTAAAGCTAGTTCCGTCAGAGAAGATAGACTGAAGTCTGGCATCTAATGGAATGAATTCATCGTCAGATGAAGGGTTACTTGAAGCACTGTAAAATTCATCAGAGGAAGATGAAGGCAAACAAATATTATTAAAATTAAAAATCGCATCTGTCATAGTAGAATATATACAATAAAAAAAAAAAAAAATAACAATAACAAAAAATTATATATATATTTATATATATATGCAAATAATATAATTAATAGATTCAATTTATTAATATAATATAATTATATAAAATATAAAAAGACTAACTATTAAAATCCCACACTCACTGGCATAGTAATAAAATATTTTTACAAAAAGTAATCAAAATTATAAACAAAAAAAAACATAAATATAATAATAATAAATGGTAACACTGAACCGGTTTTTAAACGAGTGACAGATCTCGTATAACATAACTGTCAAGTCTAAATGTAGTATTGTCAAGTTGACATTAAAGTATATTTACAAATATTAACTAAAAGTTTCAAGTACAATTAATAAAAGAATACCCAACTTAAAATTAAAAAGTGAACTTGAAGATTGAAAATTGATATTAGATAAAATAAAAGGAAAATAAATTAACTGCATACCGGCCAACACCATGAAATATTTAAAATCATTAAGAAAAGTAATGAAAATGTATACAAACCTATGTAAAAAAAAAATTTAAACAATAAAACTACTTAACTACTTTTTGGGCACACGTCGGGGTCTCGTCTTATGTTCCTGCGCGGTATCAAGTGAAGAAGAAGTAGCCATTAGAGTTTGCAGCTCCTTCATATTTTGGATTCTCTTGCGGCTCTTGTCTGGCAAGGAAACAATAATGATACCGTCAGCAGTCCAACAGCTTCTGATACCGAAGTGCCGTCTTGCTTCCGCAAAGACCTCCTGTCTGGGTTTTGTTAAAAACTCAGAAATTGTAACTCCGGAACCTTTTAGAGAAGTTTTTGAATTCCAGACTTCAGATCTCTGCTTTAAGGTAGTGAACCGTACAAGAATTGGCCTGGATTTTTCTTTCTTCACACCCAAACGATGACAAATATCAATGTGGGAGATTTTAAAGCAACTCCAAGTTCTCCGATATATGTATAAATTAATGACTGAAAATAAATAGAAGCCGCTCTAATTCGATAATTCTCGAAACCCTACATTATAAATCAATATTTAAAAATCATAAAACCATTTTCTTATAATAGTGCTAAAAAATAAAATACGAAAACTAATAAAGTTACTTAGTAATAACTAATATTGTTTTATTCTATCATTAAGTAATATCTTAATAGCTCATGGAAATAAACAACTTAAATATTATTAAGAACATTTAAATAATCAATATGGAAGTGCGACAAAGAGTAATACAATCTTAGTACGAAACAAATAATACACACATTTAAAAAATATCAAATCATGATTCAGCTGCAAACTAATCGGTCCCTGAATTATAATATTTAAGGTCTGGGATATTTAAATTAAATGCTTCATATTCCATATTACCCTTTCTCTAGTACTGCCTATATCAAGTCAATATTGCATACACAAACATTTAAATTACGTAAGAGTTTGAATGAAGAAAAAATTTATAGAATTTGTTAACTAATAAGTTTTCTTATTAATCTAATGAATAGAGGAGATTATATATAGTAGCAGTTAATCAATTATAACGTGTCAGTGCTAGCGCTTTTTATTTGGATCAGAACACAACAGAACAGAAAAGGGAGATGTTCCGGTTGTATAGCTCTTACGTGTATTAACTCTAGAATCTATAAATTTCTTTTCTTTTGAGCAGAGTTAACTGTAAATGATAATGTTTAAACATATGTACTGTGTTTTTAGGCTTAGGTAAGATTATGGTTTTAAACTTCAAACACCCTTTCCTAAACCAAAATAAGGAGGCTCTTCCTCAATTAATTGACATTATAGTTCTTGTAGCTTCATTACTCGGAGCGTCGACAAACAAAGCGTTTGGCCTTCCTAATGGAACACACACACCCTGAGGTTGGAAATCAAATTGACAGAAGAGGTTAACCTAAGGATGTGGTCAGAGTCGAGACTAGAGTACGTCGTATATTAATTTACGATAAAAGCGCTCTTATTTGTGAATCTCTACCGCTTTAGCAGCTTAAGACCAATAGATCAAGCTGACACCGCGAGTAGTCTGACAATAAATAGAAACAGTTCTTCTAATAGACACCTTATGATTAAGTACATTAATATAATAAATTAAAAACGAAAACATAATAGATATGTATATATCATTTAATCATTCAAATCGGAATTTAGTTAAATAGAAGTAAGTTCTTCCGCTGGTATTTTCAGTATATCTTATGCTTATCGATTAATTATATTTTGTTGTGAAAACTTTTTGCAGTATGGAATCAGCTATAACAAAAAAAAATGATGTCCATTATAATCATTAGTTTCATTATCATAAATATCAAATATATAATATTTAAATAATTAATCAAATGCTTTAATTATAAATATATTATATTAATGACTTTAAAATACCTATTATGTTATATTTAATTTTGGTGTTAAGCTAAAAATATGATGACAACTATTAAAATATTTGGGGGCAATAAATCAGAACTACGCCTATTCATGATATTGTTTGACTGTCTTGTTCATTCTTTAATCAGGAGATTAATCAGGATATTGAAGATATTATTTACAGTCCAAGCGCATTTGCTTTCATATATTACTGGCAGAATATATGAATATCCTATAAAGTGTAATGCAACACAGGTATTCACTGTAAATAAAAAATAACTTAAAAGAAATGATATTTCTTGTGATTAGTAGCTGCCACTTATACTATAGTTGCACAATAGATTTAAATAATGCTAATCAAATAAATTAAAATTAAATTGTAACCCAAGTTTTATCTTTAATAGTTTAATGAACCATCACTAATGCATCCAACGTTTCTGAATACTACTGTACCATCGTCGTGAGCAAGCGTTCGCCAAACGTCTCTAAATGTTTTAGTAAGTCGTAGCACAGCACAGCATAGTATAGTAGTAAAAATATGTGAAACGTAAATTTGATTTAAATAATAGCCATTTTTTTGTATATTTAACAAAAAGTAATTAATATTTCATAATGACTTTATATAATATAATGTATATTATATAAAGTCATTATGAACTGAACACAATTTCACAGTTAATAATTTACTATAATAACATAGAGTAATAAAAAGTTTTCCTACTCGAATAGAGATACAACATAATAAGTGTAACAGTATTTTATGAGTAATTATTTTTATTATTTGTAGAATGCAAATGTAACTTCTATAGCTGATAAAAAGTTACAAATGACATAAAATGACGCTTTATCACATAATATACAATTATAAAATAAATACAGTATCATATTAATTTAATACTAAAAGAAAAAAGTAAATCTCAATTTAATTATAATAATTCTTTATAGTACAATGAAAGTCCTGTGTAGCCCCATCGAGCTTAACAAGCAATGAGAACGGTGAATATGAACTGAGGTATTCAGAGAATTACATATACACTGATACATTACAGATAATTGAAATATTACTTATTACTAAATTAGAAAAACTGAATTAGGGTTATACTCTTGAGAATTCAGATTAGTTTCAGATTGTGTTAAGTTAGTGTTTATATTATATACTGTTTGTTTTAAAAATTAATATTAATGTTGCACTTTAAGAATTACCTAATTTTATAAAATTTTATGAGTATATAAAAATACACAACGTGTACAAAATAATTAAAAATATATAATGAAATGAAATATAAATATATGCAGTTGTCTCTTTCAATCACACATTGTTAATAATTAATTAAAATATTGTAATTGATATAGAACAATTGATAAAAAAATAAAAATCTTTTTTCATTATTTATTGAGTAATACAAAATATTTAATCATTAATTTTTTTATGTTATTTAGTATTTTCTATTTTTGTAGCTTAAATAAAAAAAAAACAATTTTAAGAATTGTTTGACTAGTAACTCACAAGTTTATTACTTTACTTTGATAAAACTTGGTAGTTTGAAGTCTGTCTTTGTCAAGACAAGGTCCTTAAATTGCAGATTACGTGGGTTGTAGCATTCACTCCAAATACCAATACGTTTGATAGTATTCGAATGTGAAGCTTAACATTGTCTTTGAAACGCGAAGAGCTGTTAAGAGCGTTCTGTGTTCTGTCCCAAATGATCACTTGTGCGATTTATGTATCGGGTAGAAGTCATTTTGAATTGTAATTATGCCTTTACACGTATTTTTATAGATAAGGATATTGTTTCTTTCGTTTTCTTAGAATAATTTTTCATAATTTATTTTGAATTTCAACAATATATTTTTAAGATTAATTTTAAACAACTTGTATTTTATCTTGTAGTATAGTCCTTATATACAATATTTGAATTTTTATTCACGTACAAATGGATTCCATCAGAATGTTGTGAATTGGAAGTATTAAAAAACTATAAAAATTATGACCTTAGCGAACACGGAGGTCTTAAAATAAATATTTTTCGATGAACTTTTCTTTTTGTTTATTTTGTAATATATTCTAACTTTTCGAAATGACTACAGTTAGGCTCAACCTGCTGAGTTGTTATTATGGGTTATTCACGTGGTCTTAAAATTTATTAATTAATATTACGTAGCTTTTTTAAGCAATAACATCAATATCTATTGTTAGAAATATAAGAAATATTAATATTGACAATTCTTCTCTTCTCTATTCTTTTTGTCTTGGAAATACCGTTCGGGCTTTTATTCTTTTCTTTTTCAATAGGGCGCCTGCCCTCTCTAGGGGATACGGACCTGCCCTAGTCAACATCGACTCTGTGTTTAATATGATATAAAAATAGATTACAAGAAAAAAGTAAACAAACTTGTGAAATTAGATAAAAATATATAATGATGATAATATGAAAGCCTAGTGAATTACAAAAAAAAACATAATTAACTTTACTAACTAACAACATAACGGCTACTAAGTAATATGTCAATTGAAGAAATCAAATTAAAAAGACCAAATTTTTTAACTCCAATGAAAATAACAATTAATAATTTGCACCGTGAAGTGCACTAAAAGTGTGATGGATTGAACAGTTATTATAACACAAAATAAAACATAATTAATTTAAAGTGAGTAGAAATCAAAACGTGACTCATTTAGTTCAATCCGAAGATTAATTAACGCCATCTATTTAAAGCTTTGAAAACTTCGCACATATCGTTCTCGATTGATTAGTTAAGCAAGTCTAACGATCTTGAAATATTTTCCACCATTCCGCTAACAGAGGACTTTTTTAGGTGTAATAAAAAGTAAAATACATAATAATAAGGATATTACATAATAATAACAAGGAATCCATACATAATATGAGTAAAATAAAATAATTAAATATTTAATTATTTTTTATGTGTCAATAAATGAAATCGTGTTTCTCCAATTATTTTGTTATTTTGCTAGATGTAATGCTCTACGTCTTGGATGTGGTTTGGAAATTCTTTAATATTCTAACATGTGGCGCGACCATTTTTGGCGACCGCTTTCAAGGCTTCATCAGACATAACTAAGGTGTGAAGAATTTATTTCCTTGAATTACCTCGGCAATGGTGTTATTCAGTGTGGTGGTCAAATAGCAACTCAAATTTTTTTTACCAACCAACCAACACTGGACCGTATCACAGTTTATGCTTCGGGTTTCATTTTAGTAGTATTTATATACTATAAGATTATTCTTAGAGCTCAATTTACTATTATAAGCATTCTAAAGTGGTTAAGAGGTCCAGGTTCAATATTATTTAAACCGAAAGAAATACCGGTGTATTTCTGTGCTGTATCGTAAATATATTTTTGTGCGGTACTCAATTAATTTCAAGAGTTGGCATTGTTTCATATTAATTAATAATTTTAAGTAATTTATAAATCGACTTAAAAATTTATGTTTATAATGTATAGAAAAAAAATAGTTTATATTATTTGAAAGAACTTTAGAAATTACACCTGCATTTTAAATGTTCAGTATTCTATGGTAACTAAATACTACAATATAAATACGATACTGATCTAGTGCGACGTTATTATTTTTTTGGTATCCATCTGTTCGTCGAATCCAATCCAATGCCATTTTAAACAACAGACCTCAACTGTGTCAAAAGTTACATGACCAGGGTTTTAAAATAAATGTTGTAAATGCCTGGAAAATATGAAAAAAAATACTTTTGTTTACTTTCTATTAAACAAATATATTTATATGACAATTTATATTATAAATATATTTGAAAATAAATAAAAATTAATGTCCATCCTAAACCTACTTCAGACAAGTACTAGAAACGAATCCAAGTTTTGTTTTGAGCTAATAAGTTTGATTACAATTAGTCGAACAAACTGAAAGGCGAATAATTAATTATTTCAAGTAGCTTTGAATAGAAGTGAAAAATAATAATCATAACATTTAAGATTTAAAATGATGATATATAGTAATTCATTTTAAGAAATTAGATTTATATAATATATGCTCAGTCTATAAAATAATACTGTCGGAGGTTAACCTCAGGTTTAATATTCTCGTAATACTCGTAGACTTAGTACCATTATATATTCCTATAAAGCTTGCCAGGTGCGGTTTTTCTACGTTAATACTGAAGCTTAAAATTAATATTGATTTATTGTCGTGCTATAATAATTATATCTTGACAGTTGTTACATAGCAATTTCATGTCTGTAGTAATTTAAATACTTAGTCACACATTAAAATTTTTATGATGTTTGCGAATCGCCTTGTCTGAATTGATTGATTAATTATCTGTTGAAAGGAAAGTTTTCGTAAACATTTCGTATTATTTTAGAAATTGGAGATGGCCAGCTTGGTGATATTTTAGTTCCTCGAAATCTTAAAGAAAATATATACAACTTAATTATTTAGATTCAGTGTTTTTCTTAAGTCATTAATTATGTAAATAATACACTGCCGAATATTATTTTAAAGAAAGCTCACGTTCGTTTTAGATGTTTAGATGCCGCCAGAGTAGCCAATATATTTAATATTGTATTAAACTGTTATCAATTAATAATGCTTTGTTTTTAAAAGGACATTCAGTTCTTTAGAGTAATATTACTAAATTATCAATTATTTTTTTTATAGTTTAAGTTTAGAAATAATTAATTTGACGCTCTGAGTGTGTGTGCAACACTCTTCGCTTGTTTGAATATTTAGAATTTTTAATTCGATGTCTTCCTAGATTAACTTTTTATTTAGCTTTCGGCGAGTTGTGTTATAATTAGTACCCTTAATAATGCTTATAAGGCGTCGGTCGTTTTAATCATTCGTGTGTTTCATTGCAGGGTTGATTAAATGTTATGGAATAAACATAATCTGTATTATTGTAAGTATTGCATAATTACTGTAACTGTCCGGTTTCGACAGTTAGAGTCGACATAGGGTATTGTATTGCTTGTCAAGCCTTTTTTCTCCATAAGGTATAATAATTTGATATTATTTGGATAGATTACGAATATTTAGTGCTATTTTGTAGATTATCCTATATATGATCCATTACAAGAGGTTTTGTGTTATTAGGGGGATATATTTTTACCCCTATATATTTTAATTAAAACACTCAAATACTTAATTCTATTGCGTTGATGTAGTTAAGTTTTTTTTTAAATTAATTGATTACTGGTGAATATAAGTATATTACCCATATGTAAGTACATATGGGTATAATTTTATTCTGTGCATAGGATAAAAAAGCCAATATAAGTTATTTAAGTATGTATGTATGTTATTAAGTATGTATGTATATATTTAAGTTAGTTATTTAAGTATGTATGTATGTATACATTATAGTATAGTCATCTGAATTATTTATACTTGAATCACATATTACGTAATGTGTAAGTTTATATTTTTTTTATTACACTCTGAAGCTCAACTTACATTATTATGAGAAATATATAACGCAGAATCTTTTAAGGTTTATATATTTAATATTCATTTTAATATTTTAGCAAATTTTAATTTATAAGCATATTATATGTCAGTAAATAATTCAAGTCTTATTTAATTGTACGTAAGCGAAGCTCTTAACCGTTCATTTTGCTGTTTTACGACATCGGTTAATTTTAAAACCTATAGATGTATTTTTTTAGAATTTGGCACATGGCTAGATCTTTTACTAAAGATGATTCTGCAAAAAATGGAACAAAAAGATTCAGTCTAAAAAAAAAGTTCAGTTCAGTGAGAGTGCTAAATAGACTGCGACAACTACAACAAATTTCGCATATTGCTAGAACTTTTACTAAACATAGTTCTGCAAAAAAAAAAATTTGCTCCCCATTCACTGACATTTCCGTGTAAAACAAATGATTAGTTTTAGAGGTAACCGATTACGAACAATGATATCACTGTCCATATCATTTAATATTTTCTCTCATGCAGTGCGCGCGCTTTAAGGTTTGTTAATGTTGAGATTCATTTAAAAGACAGATAGATATATGGCTATAATTTTATTAATGATGAACTGATTTTCTTTTAAATTGAGATTCTAAACCGATAGTTGCTGAGCATGTTTTATAGCAATTATTATATGCTAAGTTTGTTAGCATTAAAGATAGGGAGGGCGCTTCGCTCAACTCCCGCAGCGCACGACGGCGGATCCTATTTATTTTAAAGTTTTGTGTAAGAATAAACTTTAATAATTATTAGCTAACTAATTACTTCTTGTTTTTATGAAATTAGTAAGTTATCTATCTTGCAATTGCAGATAGATAACTTATTGATTAAAAACAACAAGCCCCATACGTTATATTTAGGTTTGTATTGTATTTGTAGTTGTATGTGACTTTGTAAAATAGGTTGTGCAAGTAAGCAATATTAAATGTATATAAGTGGGGTGCGATGAACGCACCACACTGACACACTGACACACGGAGACCCACTCAGACACTCAGTCACGGAGTCAGTCGCGCAATGTTGTTAGGTGTGAATAAAGGTATGTCAAGCAACGTCGATGTTTCACAAAATTACGATCACGTAATCATAACCGACAAATTCCTAAAAGATAATGAGATAATAAACCAAGATTATTTGTAAATATAAAATAAATAAAAACAAATGAGTTATCTGAAGCTGAATAAATTTTGAAAGAATTTTCGTTCATCTTGGACACATAATTTATAGAAGAGCATAAATCTCTAATATGTACATGCTGAATTTACTGAATTGAGTTAGATTGTCAACGCATGTACAAATGTATCTGATATATGTTACACATGTTAGACACTTCTTTAAATATAGATGTTTTCAGGCCGCTGGACTCATTAGCGATACTCTTGAAACAAGCTCCTATAATTATTATTAATGACCTGCGACAGAGGTACGCAATCTATCATTGTGATGAAATGACTTCAGCTATATATGAATGCGCTTCATTACAACTCATTAATTACAAGCTTTATAAAATATCAATTATATTATTTGAAATTTATATCATTATTATATTCAGTCGCAGTTTTGCTGCGCTCTAAAGTTCTATAATGAGGGCTCCGAATGGATCTGAAACTGATCTAGCAAATTTCATTATAATTTGTATGAGTACAGCCGAGTTAATACATATATTAAATATTTAAAGAAAAACGTTAAATACAAACTTAAAAGAAGAATTTATTAAGAATCCATAAGCATTTAAAATAATTTTATTTAATTAAATGTGATATATCTATGTAAAACCGCGGAAATATAATTTTATCTTTAATTTTAATTAACTTAATTATGAACGGCATAGAAGGCGATGGTAATTATCTAAAAATGATTCACATATTAATTACTAATAAACATTTTTTCATTCAAATGTTTAAGTATTTACTTCTGAAATAAATAATTACCACAGAATCTTCAAACCCATATTATGTTACAATTCGATGAGAGTAAATTTATTTCCATTCAACTCTATTAAAGAGAAAAATGCCACCGTCGCATTGATGGATTTGCATTTTAAAGGGAATATGGATGCTTTCAAAAACATACAATTACTAGTAGTTTTTTTTTGTAATCTATTATTGTATATGCTCTGCTTTGTAAATTCTGTCTACCTTTATTTAATAAAAGTCCAACATTATTTGTATTAAGTATAAATCTTTATTTCGTTGTCTATAAAATATAATTAACTTAATCATTTCTATTTACATTTTAAGAGTACAGATTACGACTATTAAAGTACTGTGGAACAAACGATATTTCCCTTGGGCGACGTTGATGTTCTGATGGTGGGGATCATTCGTTTGTCTAAGCCTCTGGAAATAAAACTGTAAAAAAGTTAATAATTCCCAAAAAGATGGGCTACTCGTAGATAATTAATCTCTCTGGAGCGACAACAGAGATGTAAGACCACAGATATTCTTTTGTGTTAATGTGACATTAAGACTTTCAAACTTCTCAAGGATGAAAACGGTGATTAGCCGCTATACTTTTTATATTTTTAATAAAACAAAAGTAATCGCTACGTAACAAGAATGAATAAATGACAATTATTAACCCAGAAGGTTAACATTCGTAATTATTTTAATTAACTAATAACTACTAATAATTAATAATTACGTATTTGGTTTAGTAAATATATATATTTTAATATACAAAATTTTACAGTGTTGGATAGATGCAGCAGATTGCAAATCGATTTATGGATGAAAGTTCGACAATTAATTGAATTGAATTCTTTTTTTTCGATTTGTATTTGCTAAAGGTATATATTATTTTGTATTACCAGTTTTTAACACATTCTCCAATATGTCTTTAAAATTAAATTTCATAATTAGATATATTGTAAGCTTGACCTATAAGCTAAGAATTACATTCAAATCCTTGTCATACCATGTTACGAGTATCTCTAGATCGTAGGTCTCATACAAAGTTAACAATTTGGAAAAGCTTACTTACATAGTCATTACAATTATTATAAGTAGAGTATTTTTAGACAATGTGTATTATTCTCGACGCAAGAACAAACAAAGGATTTGGTTTATATAATGAACATTACACTTCCTGGGGCGATGATAGCGTAATTTTATTTCATTACTCTCAATTTTAAATTTTAATTTCGGGTTCTTGTCAGCATCACTGGTATCTCGTTCCGGAATTCACCTTAACTTCTTAATAATGTGTTTTTTATTTTACGCCACGAATCTAAGTTTTCGTCATAGGCAATCGCTTCCGTAATTGCGCCACTTAATTTACTTTTAATAGCACTTAATAATGTTGGGTGTCTTCTACCTGGTCCTCCTAATTGGCTAAGGACAATTAGGAGGACAATTTTAAGGACAATTTTAACCTTTCAAATGTAAAATTCTGTATTTTATTATTGCTGTCATGTTGCAGAATCAAATCTATGACTAGTTTAAAATCTACTACTGACAAATAATTTATATAAATAAAAATTTAAAATAAAATTAAGATGCAATATTGTGTTGCAGTTATACCACCTTCCACTGATAATATGTAATTATCAAAGGAACAATGAATGAAATTCTAAATCTAAAGAATACCCGTTCAATTTTAATCCAAGTTCGACATTATTAACTTAACCAGGTGTATCGCGGTTTTATCTTTAAACCCTTTATATCACCAAAACATACGGTATATTAAACTAAAGAATTCCCGTTCTATAATCTAAGAGATATCGTAGTCCTTCCTTTTCTTAGTTTTAAATCTAAAGTAAAAAGAGTATTATTAAATAAACCCTATCATAACATCCAATAAGTTGTTGATTCATTTGCAGGGTTGATAGTATAATACAATGTATATATCTAACATTGTAAAATTTCTTTCAAAAAAAGCACCTTTTAAGTTTCTGCTCAGCAGAGCAATATTCCATGCCGGACTGACTACACTGGCCTTTTTTATTGTATTAATTGACGATTCTGAAGTGCGTGTAAATTCGTGCTGAATTTTAGTCAGAATAAGAATTATTATTGAATATTTATTTTATTTAACACAAAATTAAGAAAGATAAATATAAAAATTAAATTGTTTTTTTTCTTTGTTTGTCTTTCTATTATTAAATTATTACTTTATGGATAGCATGCACTATGTACAAACTTAACTTGGGCGATGGTCCAACTCTGAGCATCTGCAGTACTAAACTTTGCATGAAATAAATTGTAGTTGTTGTGCTTATGAGATAATAATGTTTTTAATTATATAAGTTTTTGATTTAGATTCTTGTTATTTTAAAATATATTTTAGTTTGTTTTTAAATTATATGTACTTACCCCACTGTACTCACGTAATCTTTTTTCGGAATGTACCATTCGGGATCTTTAATCATGTGGTGTGTGGTGGAGGGGAGGTGTACTCTTCGGAAACCTCGTGCCGGGCTTTGTCATTCGTCATTGTAATCTATTGTGTACACTCTACAGTAACAGATTGTTTTTCTCTTCATAGTATCAATTACCTGTTTTCAGGCTATGTACTAATTACAATTTGACAGACGGTTTATTTCATTAACTTCACGTTCTTTACGTGGCACTAAAAAAATATTAAAATGGACGAGTTGTTATAACGTGCGTAGTGCCGTTCCCGAGTTGAAGACCCATTGCTTTCAGATTTTTAACACGTAAATTTACGTTGTAGTTTTTCTGTTATTATAATCTCAGTGCGTTTTATACTTTTAATGCTATAATAACAATTGGTTGAGTATGTACTTACCTACTACTTATATGATTAAGATAAAATACATGGATACTTATTACTAATTGATACTAATTATGAGTATTTTTTTTAATAATAAGTATCCAATATTATTTAGTAGGTAAAAAAGTTAACGATCTGATTGTTGGATTTAAGATGTTTAATTTTTAACCTATGCTTTGACGCTATTTGTGTCTTTTGCTTTCTTATTATACCTTTCTAATGAGATAGTCACGTACTTTTTTGGAGACTTTCTACCGGTCCTTATATATCAGAGCATAGTAAACTAAAAACGTCTCACTTTATTCTATATATTGAAGATACTCTTTAGAAACAAATGTGAAAACGTTATCTTATAAAATATGAAGGTTTTCTGAAACAACTTCAATCAACCAACCAACCAATCACCAAGATATGTTACATATAAGTATTTTTGTTATAAGTAATTGCCATGAGTTATTAAGACTAGAATAATAACTTTTAAAAAAAAACATATAATACTAATTCTCTTACTATTGCACGTTTATGTTCACATGAAACAATGACAGATGGCTACCAATTTATGGTATACAATGCAATATAAATTATAGAATAATGCCACTTGAATAGGAAGGTAAATTTGCCCTGTAAACCTAATGACTACATAACAATTCAGTTCTTTGTGCAAAAACCCATGCAAACAATCTTTTTTTTCTGCTTTTTAATAAATTGTGATTTTGCTATCTTTAGCACGAAACAACTCAAAACCATTTCATAATAAGATTCATATTGTTACGGTAATATTATTTCAAGTATGGCGAGAAATACCTTCTTTTGAATGAGGACCATCTTCACAAGCTTGTACAAGATCGTTTAAAAATATTTAATATTTGAAGAACAATATTTTTTTTTATTATACAACTTCAATTTAAAAACATCGTAAATAGTTTAATTCCCTTAACATAAAATTATTTTTAGGTACTGTAATTACCAGTTATTTACTCGTACGTTAAAGGCAAGACAAGCGTCTTTATACGATCACTTCATTGTTTTCTGTTCAGCAAAACTGTTTTCTCAGGAACCAGTGGAGGTATCAAGTAGAAATTAAAATGTATCTAGGAATACAATTCCTTGCACTTGTAAAAGTTGTAATTTCACAAACTTCATTTGCAGTTCATTAATTTTCATTTAGTCGCGGTATAGGTTTGACACACATTATTTGCATAATTGCTTTGAATAAACTTTGAGTAACTTATGCTAAATGTGTATTTTTATATTTATTTAGCATATATATACAGCTAAAGTAACATTAAAGAGTTTTTATATAATATTAAAGATTTGTTACTGTAAAATATTATATATAAGTATTTTATAAATACGAAACCAGAACTTCATGGCGAGTGAAAATAACATTTGTGGAATCTAACTAAGACGACATGAGCAACCGGTGGGTTTTAGTATCCCCATAGACATATCTGCCCTCCTGAGGGTCACGGAGGCGTCGTCAATCAGAAAAAAAAGCTTAGGCATATTATGACATTATTTCGCATAACCCTAATAATACATATTATTACTTAAATTAAAAATATATTATATTATAAATTACAATAAATTATTCTTCTATACTTACATAACAACAACTTAATAAAAGCAACAGAGATTTTTTTAAGTTTTGGTTTTTGAAATATTTGTTTTTATTTTCCAATTATTTTTCCTCTGTGCCATTTATAAACAAAGTATTTTTAGTAAACATTAAATAATATACAAAATAAAAATATTTATATTTGTTTCCTTAGTGCCAACAAACACAATATCAAGTAGCTTACTCTTACTGCAAACATATCTGTCAAAGACTGAAAGCAAAGCATGGAAAAATCCTGAATTACTGAATATTACAAGCTATTCAGTTTAAGCGAGCGATTCAGTGTCTCAAATTGGCTCCCGATCCATTACCGTTGACAATTTTATGGAGTGTTTTCCGATAAAGTGCGGCGAGAGGTACCTAAATAAATCTAAGAACTTCAGATAAAGTAATGGCTTCGGTAATGTCTAGCGACTTGCATCACACATAATGCAATCAGAAACCAAGTGAACCGTGCTCTACACAGTGCTAAAACGTATTGAACAGCTTCGAGTTTTTCAAACCTTATATCGAAACAAAATGTTCTCTTTCTATTAATATTTTCTGACAAAATCTAAAAGTTAGTTAAAATATTACAATTAGATAAAAAAGTTACCTCTTTTCTTTTTATTATAATTTGCTTATTCTTTTACGAGAAGAAATACTCGTATATTCAAATTTCATCCAGGAGAGTATGTCATATACTTCATGTCATACATAGTATGTCACTTTACTTTTATTACAAATATATTAATATAGTGAAGACGATCGGCATTTAGAATATATTATACCAATCTATACAAAATGTTAAATAATATATTTCTCCCGTTTTTTCAGAGGCTGGTCAAGATACTCGTATATATTTGATTCTTAATACTTTTACAATATATAGATATTTTTTTTAGGATGATATTGAAATCAAACACTATTGAAATTTTTAATATTAAACCCTGAATTACATGATTTACAAATATAATGCAACCACAAATAATAATTGAAAATATGTACCGCACATAAATTAATCAGGACAAAACCCGACCGATATACAATTTTAAGTTTGATTGATCCAATTTTATTACCTAAAATGGTAATCCATTTTTGGGAATGTTAACGATTAGCACATAAATATAGCACAAAAAATATATTGAATAATAAACAGCAAAATATATAATTTATATCCACTGGATATAGTTACGGTTTCAGTTTTAGTTTAAGAAATAACGAATATTTATTTTCCATACTTTATTATAACCTTATTATAACTAACAGAGCAGTAACAGTATCTTTGAGGAAACTTTTTAATCATAAATTTGAAATTGTCATTTTTAATATTTTATTAATAGATTTTAAATAAACAAATAGAAACAGACTCAAAAGTGAAGTTATATCGAATATTATTGTTACCTGTTGAAAGCGTCAGTCTTTAATTATTTTAAGAGCACTATGAAAATTCTTTCAACTGATATTTATTACTGACACAATTGAAATATGATATTCATTATAAATATAATATAGAACTACTTCATTTTCTATAAGTATATACTTATTGTTATTGTCATATGACAATAACCATCCTTGCGCCTTACTTTTATTTTATAAGGGACAATTATTCATCCGTCTTAGCTGTTTTAGAACAGTATATCTACAACTGTGAAAGTTTTCTTTTGTTTTTGTTTCTCTTTTTGTTTTTTAAATGTGGTTCGACTCGTGACATATGAATATCATTCATATTAAGCACTATTTCATTCATTTAGGAAGTAATTTGGCACTTCGTAATATTGTATATTTGTCAACTAGCAAACATTCGTAGTAAATTTATTAAATACTAAATATTTTTTAATGAATCAAAATTCAAAACAATGAATTTGTGACGTAAGTCATCAATACGTTTATAAACAAAAATATATATATTTTTTTTGCAATTCGCAGGCACGCTCCTAGTTGTTTCTCCTCATATAAAAGTTATTACCTTTTGACTGTAGATTTGTCTTATAGTTAGTGTTAATTTTTTGACAAAACGTTTGAGTTAAAAATGTTGTTTTTTTATTAATTAATATACTAATACGACGATAAAATACCTCAGCAGCGATATTTCTTTAGAGATTATATAAAAATCGTCACATTACGAATTTAAAACTTTTTAAATTTCTAATGTAATTAATAATATTTTAAAATGGTACAGAACCTTAAACAAATTGAATGTTGGAGTCATACTTACATAGTACGGGAAGGTTCAACGTCGTCATTTGTCACAGCCGTCTGGGTATCTTATCGAATAGTCCCAGCCCAGTGTGAACTATTGACACATGTTACAAAACTGATTTACGACATACTATTTACATTATTGTTGATTTACAAACAAGTGCATCAGTAATAGTTTAACTTACCATAACATTATTCTTTTTGTTATAATATTATTTGTATGAAATCATCACTCAAGTTGGATAACATATATTGCGACTCCACGGCATATAAGTATGAAAAAGAATTACGGAGTCGGAGAACTTACTTTTATGTTTAGGCAATATATACTAATGGAAAACTACTGTATCTGTTAGAGGTTTTGAAAACCTTTTGAGTGGTTCAATACGTTTCAGTTGTGTATAGTGCACGGTTGGTTTGGTTCCTGATTGCATTATGACGACGCAAGTCGCCAGAGATTACGAAAACCATTACCTTATCTAAAGTTCTTTTCAGATTTATTTAGTTTTCACGCCACAGCTTATCGGAAAACGTTTGATAAAGTTTTCAACAGAAATGGATCTAAAACCAATTGACAAAAAGCGAAGGACAAATATGAATTGCTTTTAGTACATCAACTTTCGATTGTTTTAATAGCTTTGAAAACTTAGCCGAATTGGGATTATTCTTATTAGATTTTTTTAAGGAATAAATAATAATCTCGAGTTAAGTATACAAATTCGGATAAAAAACACTTAACTGAATATTACATTATTATACTATGAGAAATTAAATGGTAATTTCATAGAAATGCTTTTGTATATATAATACCTACCTAAAATAACTGGAGCTTTTGACTAATCAATAATATAACCAAAATAATATAATAAAATATAGTGAAAAATTTAATGTAAGTTGTTTATAGCTAATTAACCTCATTTTAATAAAAATAAATATCTTGTAGTTTTTTTTTTTGTAATAATTTAATAAATCTATACAGAAAGTTAAGGAAAACGAAAATTTTAAAACAGTGTCTATTCTAATACGCAAGTTGAAACTACTGTATATTATTTTAATTTGAGTATTAAAATTTTTATATTAAGTAACAAGAAATTATAAAAAAAACATGTTCCAAAAAGCATACAATCAATTAAAGTGATTTTGATGTCGTGTTTGATAATTTGATATTTGAGTTCACTGGAAGTAGTGTATCTGAAAATAGTGAAAAAAATCCTTTGGAATATGGAGAAAAACATATTGTCAAGTTATTACTATTTTTATAAAGAAACTAATATTTAGTATTTATTACGTTATTGTATTGTAATATAATGTATTAAACGTTATTGTTTTGCCTTTATGTATTTCTAAAGTAGCATTATGAGACTGTTCAGAAATGTGACATTAAAGTTATTGTCACGTATTGTATGAATATCTAAATTATAACAATACAACATAATATAACTTTATGTTATTATAGGAATATATATTATAGGAATTTCACATTTTGCAATATTTTCAAATAAAAGCATTTTACTTATAAGAAGAGTCGCAAATCCTTGCAACACGTTGTTCTTTTGACTTAGACCATATTTGTTTTAAGTATTGTCTGAACATTAAAAATAACTAAGGTTTTGTGAAGTCGTTAAAAATACATAACATTGAAATTCATAACAAATCATACAATTACTCTATTAAAAGACGTCTGTTTTAAATACCTTTGCGTCGTCAAAAGCAATGATCGTATCGTTAAATGCGTGAAAGAAACGTGTGACTTTAGAAAACAACGCCAGGATGGTTTGAAAGTTTGAAGGAAATTTTCTTATTTTAATTACGTATTTGCAAGAAAGAAAATTTTTGGAAAACGCACAAAAAGATACAATATTTATATGGTATTTTGCTAAGAAAATCAGTTAAGATTGACAGTTAAAAATTTTTCAATAAATTGATTATGTTTTAAATACAACCAGAATTAAGTTGAGTGCTTTTTGTTTACAAGCTATTGAAAATGTCATCTTCACTTATTGAAGACATGAATTGGTAACACAATAGAGAAATATCAAATAAAGACGTATTTACCCATGGATGGACATTAATAGACCACGGTCCGAGCTGTCTGACCATATCGTTTTCTTAACCTCCACATTCAGTTTGAGTTTCGACCTCAGGGTGTGTAATTTCCATTACGAAGGCCAAACTCTTTCTTTGTTGATGCGCCAATAATAAAGCTTATAGATTTATTTTGTCAATTAGTTAAGAAGCGGCCCTTTATTTTGTAAGTAAAATCGGAAAAGGGTTTACGGCGTAGTTTATACTTTGATTTTAATGAGATTGCTTTATTAGTAATGTATTTTAATTTGTGGAAACTAAGAAATTTCTTCATATTATTTTTAATAATTTTTTATTGGACCATAAATATTGCATACCAGCCAATGCTGTCAACTTCGTATTTCCGGGCCCAAATAATAAACCTGGCTAGTGCACATAGCAATGTGTGACATAGACCAGAAAGGGCGTCGGTGAGGTCGTGAAGGTGTGTGCAAGTGTTCCAGTAATCGTTTGGTTTAGTTATATTTTAAAGCTCATATTACTAAAGTCAGGTATAGAAAAGAGGGAGAACCATCGCTGGAAACCTCCTCGTGTGCCCGTCCGCTACCAATGTTGCTCGGATTCGTCCCGCGGGATTGGAAGCGGTACGGGCCGGTGTTCCCGGGGGGATGGTTAATCTGGTCTTTCGGGGTCGGGTTAGCCATCTGCTAATGCCCAACGCGGTGGGGTTCGGCTATGGGGTTTGTGCCCGGTACATAGCCGACAGTTGGGGGGGTTTTTGTTTCTTTCTTTTTGTTTCGTTTTGTTTTTATTTCTTCGTTTTCTCCTTTTTTGGTTTTGTTTAGTTCTTTGTTTGTGTTCGGTCTGTTTCTTTTCCTGTTCTTCTGTTTATTTCCTTTTCTTTTTTGTCAACCCTGAGGTCCGGCGCCTGCCGAGGGATTGTGTAATGGCGAGGGTGCCCCTTGGGACCTTACCCCTTTAAGAAAACACAATGAAAAAGGCGAATCTTAAAAATAAGCTACACAGACCGGGAATCCCTCACGGAAGTCTCGGTTTCCGTCTTCCCCTCGTATTCCGGGGGGGGGGGGGGAGACTGCTTTATTCCTACGACGACTCAGGCTTCTATAGACATTGAATTTGGATTACACACATGGACTGGATAACGATTTGGCTGCGGAAGAGACCGCCCCGTTGGTCGCCTCTCCCGCAAATGACCCTGGCGCGTTTAAGGCTATCGAACATGAAAAGGCACCGCCCTCTAAGGGTACAAAAGCATCTACTCGTCAGGCAAATGCAATGCCCGACGACGTAACAAGTGTTGGGAGGAAGCGGCCATCGGAGTCCGCTATTTTGTTAACACTTTCGCTGCCACCAGATTTTCAGAAATTGAGCCCTGTGTGCTGTTTCAATTTTTCATATAAACGTTTGCATAAAGGCATTTAAATAAACGGAAAAATAGTAAAAAATATGTTGAGCCAATTAAATACTATAAAAAATTGGCTTTTAATTGCTCCGTACATGCTACGGCCCTGGGGTGAAACACGGGGTGAAACTTGCGTCTCCGTACACGCTACGGAGCTGGCAGTGAAAGTGTTAAGTGATGCGTCTGATTACGACTCGGAGCGAGGTGTTGCAGTTTCTAAGTGCAACACTGCTAGTCGCGTATTACCAACAGTATCCGCGGTGGTGGGCTCGCACGAACAAAAGCTGATTTGCGGGCCTAATCTTTGAAGCCGAGGAGGCCGCCTTCGAGGAGAAGTTGAGGGCGCGGGCCTTTCGATCGGCAGCACCGTCCCCAGGTGGTCACGTCTCTTGCTCGGGAGATGAGATCCCGCAGGAGGGGAGTGGCAGACCCGATCCAGAGATCTTGGGGGCAGAGCGTTGGCTGGGAAGTCAGGGGCCTCAATTATTGAAGTAACTCCGGGCTGAGCTCAAAGCTCACAGGCGTGAATTTGCCGATATGCGATCTGCAGCGAAATCTGCTCCTCCCGCTGTTGTGCCCTCCACAAAGGAGGACTATTTGGAAGAATTGAGGCGCTCGATTATTTCCTCAGTGGGCGTTATGATTAACGCCCGCTTCGAAGGTATTGAAGAGCGCCTCACCCTGAGAGGATCCTTCGCCAACCTCTCGCTGCGGACAAGAGAAGGGAAGCAGCAGCGTCCGCCGTCGCTAAAAGAGACGCACCTTACTCAGCTCTGGCGAGCCCGTCCGGTCCACCGTCAAGGCCTGCTCGGCAGGAACCTTCCCAAACCGCTCCAGGCCGAGCGTTACCGACTCTTCCGCCGCCTCTCAACAGAAGGAGGGGAGGAAAAACAGAGCGGAAATACAAAACAAGGCGAAACCCAAGCTGCCGCCTAAAAGATCGCTGCAGTTATTATAAAACTGCAGGAGGAGGCGGCAGCTAAAGGAGTGACATACGCCTCCGTCCTCGAGCGCGCCGCCGAGAAAGTGGATCTCGGCGAGATAAGTCTAGAGGGCGGCCTTAGGATCCGTCGGTCAGTCACGTCTTCTGGAGCTACCTCAGGCGGCTCCAGAAAAGGCGGATAAACTAGGCGCCGAATTGCGTACGGCACTAGACGGGGTGGCAGAAGTCATCCGGCCCATCAAATGGGTCACAAAGAAAATCAAAGGGCTGGATGACTCTGCTATAAGAGAGAAGATCAGAAACGCCATTTGCCGCGTCAGCCAATGCCCTAGCGAATCTATCCTTGTTGGTGAAATTCGCCGGGGCTACGGGGGCATGGGGGTGGCATTTGTCCACTGCCCCGCTGACACGACAAAGGCCCTTATGGATAAGGCCAGATCTCGGCCTCCAAGCGGGGCACGAACTGGGGAGCCGATCCTGTAAGGCTCCTCGTAGGATGGGTAAGGCAGCTGGTCACCCCCCAGCTGCCCCAAGCGGAGGGCGCCTGCAGGCGCCATTTGAAGCCATGTCGTCATGAATAGACGGCGACATTGCTTACTGCAGGCGAACCTGAACCACTCCGCCAGGGCCCAGGAGGAGCCCTACTATGTCCTCCCTAATTCCAATTGGGCGGGGGACACTAGCGGTTTTGTGGCTGTAGTTGCGGGTTTTGGTCCCGGTCCCCCTTTCTCCACCCTGGAGACTGGCCCGGGTTTGGTCGTGGCGAGGTGGGGCGAATACTGTTTACACACTTATATCATTTATACCTTATAATTATGTACTTTCGTTTATATACTTATTGAATATATACAACCAATTATACCCTATCCCTTAAATACTGTTAAATATTTGTTGTTATATACTTTAACTCTTAAATTATTTCGCTTATACACTTTTCGCTTTTACTATATTCATCTAATATATATAACACAGTTTAATATTTCAAAAATCACCAATATCTTAAAATTACATTAAAATATTTAATAAATATCTAGTTATTTGAATGAGGAATACCTATGAAAATGTATCTTCCTTTAAGTTCGCACGCACTTAAAATTTCTTCAAAAGTACTGATGATCGGGGAGAAGCAACAAGAGGAGAATGTATTACAGTTTTAGCTTTGGATGCTGATACAGTAACAAAGCGATATGAGATTATTTTTATAACAATTATATTTTGTTTTGTCGAGAATAAAGCAATCATGAATTTCCCTTTACGGATTAATCTTAATTTATGATGATATACTATAATAATATAAATCCTACATCAGAATAGCAAATAACTGACTACAATGTAGGCATAAATATTAACTTTTAAAATATTTTTCAATCAGTTTGTTACCAAACAATAACTTAAAAAATACGTTTTTTATAAATCTTCCATCGTAAGTCATTATGTTTGTAAAAGATAAGTATTACTTTACAAACAATTTTATTTTGTTTTCAGAGTAATTTACAAGCAAATGTATTTATAAACTAATAACAGAACTCTCGACTAGTAACAACAATGCAACCGGAATCGCAAGGTAAGTGCGCGCTGTTCATAAACTCGCTGACGCCCAATTGAGAACAACAGAGTTCGGTATGAATAAAACTATCCTAGTTTAACTTGTTTAATCTTTGTGCTGAGTGTACACAATGCTTTTAAAATTAAATGTACTGTACTGTATATATGTTTAGTGGAAACAATTTTATGAAACATCTCTGTAAATATTTTTACTAGTTCTCAATTGCCTCAATTATACATTTTATTTATAACTTACAAAATATTTTTATGTGTAACATCTTTTCCTTTCCTTTTTTGAGTTACTGTAATCAGTAAATAATAATTAAACATGTGCAATATCTTTCAATCTTATCGATTTGATTACTATTGATATAGGTAACAAGAATTTATCGTAGTATTCGTTACTTAAAATTATTCAAAATAATACATCAATAATTTTATTCAGGATATGTTATACACCACATGCGATGAGTGTGAGCTAAAGTAGTTTTTACTTTTGGAAAATAGTTATTAGAATTACTATATTAACAAGAGTCAAAACAATAATAAAGTAAACTTTAAATTCTTATCTCTGATCTTAATTTGTAAAGGAAATAATATCAACTGTCTGCTAAATAAAATCAAAATTGTAATTTATATCATCCTAATTCCATTCAATGAATTTATTCATCAAAATTTGTCACATACATTAGACAAGACAAGTCAATAACTTTAACACTTTTAGTGAGTGTTCCACGTTAACCAAAACCGGCTAACTAATATTGCCCAATTTCAAACCAACCATAATATTTTGAATTTTAAAACCGAAAAAATAAAGTTCATTTTCGGATGCACCTATTCATGATTAGCATGTGGTTAAATGTATGTAGGCACAACTACAATGAACTTGCTTCACCACATAGATTTACGATAGCCACAATTTCACCTATCGTACAACAATTTCACGTATCGTATACAGATTTAGTGAGAAATCAATCATGATAAAAGTTAGCCATTTCAGTTCATTAGCTTGATTTTATATTATCCAAAGTTAAATTTGGTCTCTTGTTGACTCTGTTGACTTAATTAAATTAAGTACTAGACTGACATGTTTTATTCAACAAATCCAACTGTTATAATTTTTTTAAGGATACAATCATAATATTGTGTAATAATAAAGTAAAAAGACAGGAATTAATTAATTAATAAACCTATTTTTATTTAAAAGAAATAAAACGACAGGATAATATTTCATCTACAGACAGGATACTGAATAATATCTTATCTATATAATATTGGGCGTAATTTACTATAATGTCTAATGTTTTATATAGTGTAACACGTATAATAAGGCTAGTGTTTGTCTGATGCACTTATATTTCTAGGATCGGTTATTAAAACAAAATTGCTTATTTCCTTCAAAACAAATGACTCAGGTTATAACTGCTTATAATTTTAAACAGACCATTGAAATACCTGCTCTTAGTTTTGTTGAATGTAAAAGACAGTAGCGCCTGCCACTAGTTCCCTTCAATCAGGGAAGGATTGTACTTCTTAAATTTTTTTTTAAATATTAAATTATACATATTTCTAGGGGTGCCAACAGACCCTCAATTTCGGCTCGCTGGGCTCTCGTAATCTCGGGTGCCGCTTGCATATTGAGCGAAACGAGCCCAGTGTAATGACTTATCGTTTCCCATGGACTTCAATGGGATATCAGTTTTTTGACGATTACTCCTCAACGACATGACATTCCTTTTTGTAAAACCATCACCTAATGTGTGTTTTATTGATTGCAAAATTTCATAATTTTCCGTCCAGTAGTTTTCGAGCCAAAGACAAAGCCTAGTGACAAAGAATGTGAAAAAGTCTCCATTAGAACGCTCCGCTCGCTTTGCTCAATTATTGATAACGTATCTTTCAGTATTTGTAATATAGTTTCTAAAACGCGGCATTTAAGCATTTTAGATTTATATACTTTTATTACTCAAATATATATTTAACAGCAGGTTTTATTTTTAATATACTTATTCAATAATAAGCGTGAGATTAGACCTCATAAATAAACATTACAGCAAATTTCGTTTAGTAATTTTCTTAAAGAATTTAATATTTTAGGGGACAATAAAAAGTGAAAAACATTTAAAGACCAAATAAAAATAATAATCCAGCAGCAATATAATATTATAAATTTTATAGGGATATAAATTATAGGCCTCACATATCAGGCCATCGCAAAACTTAAACGATACAAATTTAGTTTATCCAATTTAGTTTTCTATATTGTATTATGAAGAATCCAACTTTTCTCAATAGTCAGTGGAAAATTCTTAGGTCTTTTAACCTGGTGTTGTTATTGAGTATTATAATTTAATAAAACTTGCTGTAAATTTCAAATTGCAAATTTGTGTGGATTACAGTGTAATTAAAAGACTGGTCTTTTTTGTTATTTGTAACACCTTTACAATCTTTAAACCTTCTCTTTTATTTTGATGGAAGGAATTTTGTTATCTGTGGGTATCCAGGTTCCGCTATCACTTCCTGAATTAAAACACACTGATATTTACTTTTACCAACAAATTTTGTTAGTCACAAAATTTGTGATTTGGAAAATAAATATTATGTTTTTAGATGTCAACTTATATCAACTTACATATTATATAACTCGTATCTCTTTAATTTTAATATATCTCTATAATTCTATTTAGTGAGAGTGGTTTTAAAGCATACCTTCAAACAAATACATTATGTTTTCAGATTTAATGCCTATGATAATAATAAGTGATTTTATTTGTACTCGTTTCAATATTCTATTAAAAATTACGTTACGCTTCTACCATCTATCATTTTGAGATTAAAAAATGTTTTTTTCTTATAGCTTCTATATTCAATAGTTTGGTTATGTAACGTTGTCTTATAGGTAAACAATTTTTAATTATGCTTAAATTAAGTTGCCTGTAAATCACGTAATAACTGAATCAAACTATCACCAACAAAACAAATAGATCATTTACTGCTGATAGTAACTTTGAATGAAAATATGTATATTTGTAACATTGAAACACAATGGTCTCATCACCGTGCCGGAGTGCAGCGACGTGTTTCGAGTTCATGTAATAGAAATTCATATTAATATCCCGTGTCAGCTCGAGATAGTTAGTTGCAGTACTACGTATATTCCAAACGGTGGTTAGCAGAATTTCCTCACTAATACGAACAATGAAATCGAAGAGCACGTTTAAACTTGCATTCTTATTATACTTTCACCTCTGAATTTCTATTCGCCGTGGATTATGACAGATTAGAAATATGCTTCGACATGATAATTACCCAATTAAGTTTTGATATAACGAGAGAGCTACATTTGATCTCCGTAATAAAATTATATAATATCATATTATATTCAATCAAATCAAACAAATTGCAAATTGAAAAGATGGTAAATATAAAGGATCTAAGAAATCGTTCCATTAAAATAATATCACCAGGATTTCATAAACAAAACTTAATATTATTTTATAAAATTGTATTACATTTAGAGTAAAAAATTATCAGTTGTAGCACCACTAAGACCCGTTGAATTAAATGGTGTTTCCAATGTGAGATAAACAAAGGATTACTTACGTATTATATATATATTTATATGGAATATAAATTAAAGTGGTGCTTACTCCGTGGAATAGTACCCGAGCGAAAATAAAGCAAGATCTTAATAGTCCAAAGTACTATTTACTTAATTCATACAAATTAGTTTAAAGTTGCCCAAATAACATTTCTCAAATTATATTTATAATTTTTTTTTAATTAAAACAATTTTTATGGGTTCGTAGGTTGTTGAATAATTATATCTAAGATATAAATGTTATTTGCCTATTAACATTTACAAATTACATAAGTTATATATTATTATAAAATTGCTCATGGTAGGATATAAAACAAGGTACGTTAACCCGTTCGCGTCTCTAGCAATTAATCAAAATTACGTGGGCCGACTTATCCCTCGGAGATATATTAATTAGGTCAAAACATCGCAGCAGCACATTGTAAAGTAATATCACCAGTTAATGAAACCTCCCCCGGGTAGATACTGATGCCTTCAAGCTACGGTCAGAACAGTCAAAAAAGTTTCTATAAGTCTGTACTAAGTTATTACAGTCGCTTGTTAAGCGAGTCATTTTCTAAAATTAATAATATCAATAAAATGTCAACACAAACAGGATTCCAGACTGCTGAGATTAAGAATTTCAGCAGGATTTTCTTTGATACGCTTATCATGTTTCTCAAGTAACTAAAGGCTTTTGTTTAACTTTTCAATTTCCTTAGTAATACAAGCTTATTATTCTTGATATTGATTAAAACGGCACAGAATAATAGCAATTCTAAAGAAAATAAATTACCACCATTCTTTATCAGTATTATATAGTTTTATTAACTCTTGATTCACATTTTTAATTCCACTCCTACAAATAATATAAGAAATTAAGTATATAAAATATTGTTCTCTCGCCAGTAAACTAAAACTATCCCTTAGGGTTTATATATGTCAAAACGGGTGAAGTTTGGGTCATTGAAAGAAAGAATCAATAACCCGCATCCTCCCTCATCATTTTTAACACGACCTCTAGCTAATCTGCAAAAGAATAAGAAGAAATGTATACCATGAGACTTAATCAAACATCACCTATGCCAGTTAACAGAATGACATTAGATCCTTCCATAGATGCCGACATCAAGATATATGGAAGAATTTAAGAACTTGAAACCCTTTTGTTTCGTGACCAATTTGTTGACCCTTTGTTTCGCACCAGTTTTAGCAACAATTTTTAAACTCGAAAATGTAGATTTTATCTATTGATATATAAAACTATAAAAACATATGAAAAGAATGTAATTTAACAGAATGTAACACAATTTTCCGTAACAGCTTTACTCTTATATAGCCAAAGTAACCCGGTATTTACTCAAACAGATTGAAAATGAAAACGGATTGGAATGAATCATTCAATTGAAACTATGTCCGTTTATCACCTTAGTGTTTGGGAAACTGCGATACAGCCGTTAGGAACTTTTGTTTCGTCAATGTTGACAACTTTTAGTTTCTATATTTTTTTTAATTAATTTTATTTAACCTGCACGTACACGTACTCGTAAAACATTCATGTAAAATAATAACATTAACACATAAACAAATCCTGAGTATACTACTTTGTAAAATGTTTATTAAAAACAATCGTGGTGCCTGTCTCTCCATCTGTCCGAAAAAGAGAATTATCTTAAAAATACTTGTTATGCAATGCTTTAAAAACAGTTTTATGTGCTATGATTCAAATAATAGAATGAATCTCTGTCATATGTGCTGATATTATATTATACAATAACAAGTTTGAAACAAACATTTCATGACATAAATATGTGAGTTAGTTTATTATAAAATCAAGTGGCAACTTTATGCTATAAAACACTTGTATTATTAGCAAATATAACAATTGAATCCTTTATTAGAAAATAAATAAAATAAACGGTGGTAATATCTGTTATGGATACCCACCCGCCGGCCACAAAGATGATGACCGGAGGGTTATGTGGGACTACCCGGAAGCATAGAGGACGCTGCTATTTTCAAGGCTACTAAAAAACCAACGGTTACCTTCAACGCCATAATGGGACACTACAGGATTGCCTGTGCACTTACCGTGAGGTATCCCCCCATGTGAGAGTGGTCCGCGCACCCGCACATGGTCAATTAAAACATCCTCAAACACAAGTGATGTTTTCCTATTTGTAAATACATGTCTTCCATTAATATTTATACAGATTTCTTAAGTCAATTTGTTAATTACAATATTATTACATATAAGGAATGTTAGACTATTTATTATTATCTACTATCCTATTTATAGGAATTTAATAAATAAATTGTCTGTATTAGTCGGAAATAGTCAATGTGGCTAACACAAACTGTGGTTAGCCGGCTGTCCTGACTGACCCAACCACTGAAATAGACAAGCATACTTGTATATATAAATTTGTACGCAAATTGTACCTCAATCTCGAAATTTATGTTCGCGTTTTAATGTGGATAAACATTGTTGAGAACAAAAAGGTAAATTCAAGATATAAATTCAAATCCATTTCGGAAATTATCCATCATTTACATAAACAAATTTAAAACGTAGTGACTATAGAGGATATTAATTAAATTCTATTCTGTTGAAACAATGTCCTTTAATCACTTGACTGTTCTCCAAACGTTGATACAATGTATTTCTATTAGCATTGTTAAGGAATTCTTTTTGGTTTAGTATTTAAAACATTTTTATTTAATCCGCCTTTTTCTATCTATAAATTCTGTAAAGTTCGTAATCGGTTTTACAATTTTGACCTTTAACATTCCGTTTTTAATAGAACACAGAACAGCCCCTTAATAGCATTCTTATAAGTGCATTGGTTTTTACCACATCTCATCAAAGACAGTTAAAACTACAAGTCTTGTTATAAAGATGTGTAAAACGTTAAATATTTTTTACTAAATAAAAAGATTATTTTTCCAAATTCCAGCCTAATTAAAATAAAAAAGTAATAATTAAAGAATTAAAACAGCTAATGAATGTTATTTTTTATACTATTTTATTGCAACCATACAAAACATATCACATTATTCAATAAATATTGCAGTGATTGTTGTGTCACCATTAATTATGTTATGTTATGTTAATGTTATTTATTATTCGCGGTATTAATAATCTGTAATAGGACTCCCCTCACAATATAATGCCTTTGTATAAGGAGACTTGTATTCCAGCTGTGTAGCAAAATACAGTACATCGAAATTATAATGATAATTTAAGTTTTAATAACTGAGCATAAAAACTGCTCCAGAGAAGCTACCCGTTATTCCTCATGTCTAATTTAATATAATTATACTGAATCTTAGTAAATAACGAACGAAGTGTTAACGAAAGGGTCATTTTCCAATTGATGTTTGGATTTTGTGTCATGCATATATTTATTTATTTATTTCCGTTAGATAAGATATAAAATAGTGATACATAAAAAAGTGTTCACACATGTATTATTACACTACACTGCAAACATCCTGTTGTGTGTTTAAACATTTAAATATTTTTTTTACAAAATTGTGATATGGATGAATGAACTCGTGAGTATAGATTAAATTGCTATTTCAAAAAGAGTTTCTGTCTATTGACTAGACGCTCATATCTCTTCTTTCTTTTAACGAGATTACTGCAAATATTGGCAGAAACAAAAGATTCCTCTTATACACAATCTGTTAAAGGCAACGGATTAATTTTCTTAGTTTTTGTAATTTTAACGGATTCTATATGAATGGTATGAATTATTTATTAATAAAACTGAGTCTGAATAGAAGAGGATGTATTTTTTTGTGTATAACGGTGTATTGAAAACTTGTGTGGAGAAAACAACGGCCTATGAACTTTCCCATTTTATCTATAAACCGTTTTAGGTTCTATATTTATTTGAATCAATTATTAGATTTTATAATATTTAATGAAATATAATTATATTTTATTATTTATTTTCAGTGAATTTGTAATATGTATTAGTATTATTGTATTGTTATTGCGTATATTGACTGTTAGAAATACTATTTTATCAGTGTATTCATTGTCAGTTATTTCAACATATTATTTATCACTATCTAATTTTACATGCAAATATTACGACTAATATGGTACCTATTTAGTAATAGTAGTAGTGGCCCTTATTTAGTTGGTAATGTAAATTATTCAAAAGATTAACTACTCCGACTTTGATCACTACTTATTGATCAAAGCAAGAATATTGTAATCAATTTTCTGGTGTTTTCCAACATTTTCCCGAAAAAGTATTCGTTAAATCAAATTAGTTTTGCCGTCATCAATATAATTATACAATGTTCTTATTGTTTCAAATTTCCATTAAATATCAGATAAATAAAACTTAAAAAAAACAATTATCTTGAAAATTTAAATTATAAGATACAACTAAGATGTTTGTTTTCTAGTAAATCCGTTATAAATGTGACAAATTACAATATGATTTAATTAGTATTGAAACTGGATAACCATTATTGGTGACGTGAACATTCACCTAATATACATATATTAGATCCACAGTTTGAAAGCTTTCATGTTATTATACATGGTAGACACTAAAGTGTTATAGATTTTTATATATCATATGAGATTTACTTCAAAAGTCTTATTGATTTTTTATGACTGTCATCCTTATTTTTTAAAGTATTGCGACCTGAGGGTACAAATACAAATATTTTTTATATTTTATTTTTATTACTAAACACTTCTGAAAAGTTATAGTTATATTTTATATTATTATTACTATTTACGGTACACAAATAAATAAATAAATATATACTTACCTTATTTACACATTTTACTTATCTTATTTATAAAGGCATGTATATCGAAAGTAAAAAAATATATGGCTATTAAGGGATTGCTTTATTAAACATGAAAATCTGAATTTCAATTTGTCTCTTTATTTTATAGTTTTAAATTAAAATATTAAACTACGTTATTATTAAACGGAAAAACGTTAAAATGACTTTAACTTTTTATACACAGTAAATACCTGCAATAAAATCTCTATTGTAAGATAAAGATATTTTTACTAAGTATGATTTTGATTTCTATATAAAACTATTTAATAACAAAGCGAAATACTTTACGACGGTTAAAGTAAGCTAATTCGATAGCAACGCAGAATTTTCGAGGGATGAAGGTATAAAGAAAGTGGAGCAAGTCGGATTAAACTTGCTTTTAAGTTTCTCGTGATTTTAATATTATTCTTAAGGACTCAACGCTCCGTGTAAACTGAAATCCCTCAAGAAAGTTGTTTATATAAGAATATCAATTCTTTACTTTGAATTAATGGGTCTTGTTAAATCCCTTTTCATGATAAAATATTTATATGATTGTATGTGATGGAAAACTCGTGACTAAACCTACATGATATATATGTAAGATATATAATCCGCCTACTAGTAGTGCTAGTCTGATCTATAATATATAAGAATTATCGTCATGTTAATATCCTCTGTTCTGTTTTCTTGTCATGTCATCTTAGTGGAAAGTTGCCATATCATTACATACACACACGACATTATATTTATGTTGTATTTTCTTATATTTTATTATTAAGAACGCTTTGTTACTCTCATAGTTACTTAATACGTTACATTTAATGTTACAGTTTTGATTAGTAGAATAATTTTATCTATTCTAGTTGGAAACATTGTTAATACAATGAGCTAAATACAAATAAAAGCGCATTTGCACAATGGATTATATTTGAAGGACTCTCGACTCTCTGACAATATAATTTGCTTAGTCTCTTATGCAAACTTTTCCAGCTCAGTGTGCGTAATATCCATTATAACGACCAATTGCACCAAAGAGTAAACCACTTGCAGATCTATTTTATCATTATGAAAAATTACCTATGAAAATAATTGCCCTTTTTTGGTAAAATTGTATGTTTATTGTGTTACCTTCCCATTGTGTTTGAGTAACGTTATGTAGTAAACGTTTCTTCGGCAAACAAACTTTTGGAATCTTTTGATTATTTATGACATAGTCGATTTGAAGTCAAAATACGATTGGAAATTGGTCGGAGAAGATTAATTAAAATTATTTAATTTACATTTAATTCAATTGAGTGCTTTCTGAATGAGAAAAGGATTTATAGATAAAGTACGTGATGTATTTTTATTGCACTCATTTTTTACAAATATTAAACGTATTTGAAAATTCTTTCATTGAAACTATAAGGATCCTAATAGTTAATGATTTCTTTAGTATTTCTATTGCATTAAACGGAGTCCGTTCGATAAATTAATATCAAACGAGTGAGAGTAATAAAGGCATCGTATTTAATTGTACTATATTTATTAATTCGTCTGCAAGATATTCCAATTAATTTATGCAGAAGAAACATTATCTGCGTTGAAGAATTCATAAGTTTCAGAAATGATAGAAGATGAGTCATTTGGAAATATTAAAGCTAAAATTTTGCTTCCAATTTTAGTTTATTAGGACTGTTACAAACTATTGTGTCACTTTATTATGAGAAGTAGTTACTAATAATGATAAAATAAAGATCCTATTTTTTAAAAGTTAGTTTTTGTCTTTGGCGAATAACTGTGTGTACTACACTTTATAGAATATTTGTATGTTTTGCCAGTAATATTTAAGAGCAAAGGTGGTAGAACCGTAAACAATAACTTTAAAGAGAATATAAAATAGGACATTAAAAGAAAGAACAAGGCCGTCAAATATTATTATGATAAGTTGTACTT
This sequence comes from Melinaea marsaeus rileyi, assembly GCA_918358865.1. Classification (NCBI taxonomy): domain Eukaryota; kingdom Metazoa; phylum Arthropoda; class Insecta; order Lepidoptera; family Nymphalidae; genus Melinaea; species Melinaea marsaeus. The sequence goes on from OU911085.1 coordinate 21,594,656, forward strand.
TTAAGTTTTCTTCTTTAAAATGTTTTTTTCATATTTAACTGCATTTAAATAATTGTAATATGATTATGAAACTAGTATTCTTTAGCTATAAAGGATATGGAAACTTTTATTGTTGAGCTGATTCCATAATGCAAAAACTTTTTACAAGAAAATACAATTAATCGATCTTGTGCTGAAGATACCAGCAAAACAACTTGCTTATAATTATTATTTTTTTTTTTTTCATTTTTATGATTTCATGATATACATATCTATTATATAGATCTCTAAAAGGATTTTATTAAGGTTTATAATTTAACATTACACTTGAGATGTCTATTAGAGGAACCACTTCTATTAATTGTCAAATATTCACGGTGTTAGCTTGATCTATTGGTCTTTTGAACTACTAAAGCGGTTAGGGAAATCAAATAAAAACGGTTTTGCCGACAATTAATATTCGACCCACTACAGTCTCGACTCTGACCACATCGTTAGCTTAACCTCTTCTGTCGATTTGATTTCCGACCTCAGGGTATGTAATTTCCATTAGGAAGGTCAAACGCTTTGTTGGTTGACACCCCAAGTAATAAAGCTTGTAGAACTATTGTTCCAGTTGTTTTAGCATACCACGAGAGGAGTGAACTGCATACAATATGGTGTTAACAATTGATTATTTATTATTTTTTTACGTATATATATTATATTTTTAATAAGCTGCTGCGGCGTATAAAATAGAGAAAACAGTCTTGAGACTTCATTTGTTTATTATCATGTTAAGAGTATTTAGCAAAAAGGAAATAATTGAAGCTCCTCTTTCGTTTGAAGATTTAAATCAGAGTCGTCTCATTAGCCTGTACGGAAAAACTCGGATTAGTTGTGGAACTTTTATTAGTGAACTGGTCTGCCTTTGCGAAATGACTTCATAACTTTTCTTCTTTATAACTTAATTATTGTTACTTAATTTTGAAAAATGTAGGCATACAAGTGAAATATGTATTTTAGAATACATTTTGTTTTTATAATTCTATTAGTAAGAAAATATACAATAGAGTAAATTGAAATAGTAATGGGAGTAAATAAAGTGAAAAAATGGTGTTACTTAGATGAATAAATAATAATCATTTATTAATTGTATCTTGTGTCTGTAAAATTTAGACTCAAATAACCTTCATATTCACATCTAAAGTTGTGGAAGGCCATAACAACGCAAGCAATTCCAGTGATTTACTTGGATATTACTCCAGCTTTTTTGGTTTATTAACTTTTTTCCGGTTTTTTTTCTAAACATTTCGTCAAATAGAAGATGGCGATCATGACACCATTAACGTCGCTCAAAGGAAATATTTTTTTGTTTTTCCTAATATTATATTTCCTAATTGGTACTATTAAAATTAAAAACTTGTTTGATTAAAATTATTTTTTAAAGTAATACGTGGACCATTCAGACCTCGTCTTATTATGACTAGTATTACAAAATCACCCGGGAATCACAATAACGTTGCTGGCCGTGAAGGCGGGAGTGCACGCCTTTCTTGAAGGTACCCATGTCGTATCGATTCGGAAATACCGCTGAATGTAGTTTGTTCCATATCTTAGCGGTATGTGGAAGAAAAGTCCTTAAAAACCGCATAGTAGACGAGCGCTACGCTTTGAGATGGTATTTTGGACGATGACGTGCGGAGCGGTGATGAAATTGGGCGGCAAGTATTAGATTGAATAGCACTTCGAAACACTCCCCGTAGTAAATGCGATAAGAGACGCACAAAGGGGCCACGACTCTACGCAATGCCAGAGAGTCCAACATTCACAGAGTACCGGATCCCCAACAATACGAATGACTCTACTTTGTATATACACAACGTTTGTGCTACTAAACACAGCTTAAGTACGTTCGATATATTTAAGGTATACGGATGTTGTAGGATAAACATTTTTCATGGAAAATATTAAATACGTGAACAGCTTTTACCATTCGGGATACTATTTATGAAATTAATAACAGTCAACTAAGATAACTATACATCTGACATACATTGCAGGGATATCAAATGTAAAAAGATATTTTTTTCTGACTAATAGTTACTTCATCTGGAGGTCAGTAGAGGTTACTATCCTCGTTCGATTCTAAAATGGATTTACCTTGTTGTGATCAGATGATTCTTGTTCCGTGTCTATTCTTACATTTTGTGTTCGGTCTTTTATCCTGCTCGACGTCTTACAGCAAAACACAAATCTGTTGTATGTTCCCAATTTTAATAAAACATATTTTCTGAATGAAACTGAAAATTAAATAATATATATTTTATTAAGTTGAGAGCATCTCTTTTAGGCTATTAAATAATATTATGAAGTATCGTTTCAAATGCGGCGCTGATGATATCATCTTTGAAAAAAAAATCTTTTTTTATTTATGTAAATTGCTCTTATAGAAATTATAAACATTTATGACTATTTTTTTATTTAGGTAGTTGCCTTAAAAAACATGGAGTATCGAGCCAAGAGATAGTCAAATGTGGTCGATACAGTCAACAAGCAGCTGCAGCTTGAATTAATGAACCGACAATAGATTTGTTTATGACGTATTGCGCTCCAGTCAACCGATAGTCCCTTCCATTGTTTATATGCAATATTCGTCTACATATAGGCTTTATTCAAGTATGTCGAGATTATTGAATGAAACAATATTGTATTTGAAACCTAAGCCAGTAATATTGGGTATGCTATATGAGTCGATTCGTTGTTATAAAAGTTTTAGCTCAACGATACTCTTTCAAAACTATCCTGTTTATGATATTATAATCAAAATACTAAAGAAATTGAACTATAAATATATGTATATTATAAATATATATATTATAAATGTTATCAGTTTGTATACATATAACTTTACAAAGTAGTTAATTGAACACTGTTAACATACATTCAAATGTCAGTAACAAAATTTGATTGAAGGTGATTGAAGTGCATTGAATTTGGAAGCTATTGATTTTAAAAAAAATCTGTTTTGAATATAAATTTCTGAATATATTTTGAAAATATTAAATACCAGTATTAAGTTTTATTAGATCGAATGTTATCTGCTATCCTTTTTAAATTACATTAAAAAAAACATTCGTTACTTCAGAATCGCAAAAGAAAATTACAGATTTATAGTTGATTTTATTGATTTTGAGATAATGTATAGGATGAAAGGTAAACCCTTCAGGATGTAATTAATTCAATTTTATTTATTTCTTCTTATTCACTTTTTTTAATTACAAAAATGAATTATTTTTCATTCCTATTGTTATAGAAGTTTGATCTAATACAATGTTCCCGGAGAATGTGACATAAGCAGGTGATATTACGTATTTGACACGGTGACGTTGCGAGTATTTTCAAAGGTTTTCCTGGGGTCTAATTATTAATATTTTTAGATAAAACAGGCATTAAAAGCCCATTAATTTTATAAGGAAGAAGAAAGACCTTCTGTTCGCAATCTGAAGTAAATATCTAGACTACATTTTTTAATAATGTACTTTTATACGTTTTTATAACAAATTTTACGCAGTATCTATTATAAATAATTTGATAAATTGTATCTAGTATTATATATATAATATAGATAGATAATATTATTTTGTAACATTAACTAGAATAAATCTTGAATAATTTAATTAGTTAATCGCAAACTAGTATTTAAATCTAATTAAGTAATAAGTAAATGTTTAAAAATGATAAATACGGATAACGAAACTGCACCGACTAACAAAATCAATAAAATAGTGGTCTCATATTCATGTGTCGTTCTGAGTTGGACATATAGAAGATAAATATTATAAAAAAGTGATTTTCAAAGTGAAATTCACAGTTCATAAGATATTTTTACTACTGAATTATAATGATTTATAAAACAGATATACTTATTTATATTCTTGTTATGGATTGAATATTAATATTATTTTATTGTTAAAATATGTATCGTTGATTAATATTTTCTTACAAATAGCGTCGGGCTCAGAGATCAAAAACACTATTTTGAATTGATGTGACTTGGAATCTTAATTCATAGTAGAGAGCAAAACATTTATATAATGAATTCCTATATTATAGGTGTGGTTGAATAAAAACTTTGTTAATGTTGATAAAGTCTATATTAAGTAAAAGACTCAAGTTTTCAAAAGATAATTTTAAATGATATGAATTACTTTAATATTTAATACATCTAAGCTTTGAGATTATTTTAAATGATTGCAGTCTTATTTTAAGATCGTTACCATTAAATTTATTCAAAGCACTTAATTTAATTATAACAAAGTTTGTCTGTATAACAAATAAATATTTGTTGTTATAGTGTCAGTTGCAAAGTTATTTCAAACATAATGAAAAAGAAAGTTACAGAATTTATAAACATTTTTATAAATTTCAATATTGTTATTCGAAATTATAAGCATATTAGTCATGTTATTTATATTATTAATTTATAATGAAAGATGAATCAACAGGGATAGAACTGAAAATTATAATTATTATTATTGGGGCTATAGATAGATCTGTATCCCAAAGCTCGGAGTTTCAATATTGAGTTAAACTAAATTCAAAGAAGAATGTATAATCTGCAGTTTTAAGATATATATAAATATTTTTAGTAATTAAGAGTGTTATAAATAATTTAGGATAATAAAGTGTAATCAATCAGGTATCAATACGCATTAGGCCCTTCCTCTTATTATTGAAATATAAAAATATAGAAACAAAAACCATGGTAATTTATTTATTTAATACCTTATTGCAAACAAAAATGATCAACAGGCGGACTTTATGCTCAAAAGGCATTCTCTACCAGCCAAAGTTAGGATGTACTAGGGTTTTACATACATACGAACGTGAATACTGTATAATATATTTTACTATAACGTAAAAGAATATTTAAAGAATGTATAAAAGTTAAAACAACTTGTTGAAATGTTAACTAGACTATATTTGTATCGGACTAATACTTCTGATCTATTCAACTGAGCCAATTTAAAATAATATTAATCTAAGTTCATTGAGAATGTTTTGTATTATCCTATGTAAAACTTATTTTACAAAATGTATTACAATAATAAAACCAAAACAAAAACTTAAAAAACCAATTTGCCCAGTCTTCTGTAAATAGAACTGTGTAGTTACGAGTATTAATTGAGCGTCAATAACTGTATAAGCAACGCGCATTTACCTTGATTTTCCAGTTGTGTTGATGTACTAACATGTATACTATATACATGTATACTATACAGAATATTTAATTCATCTTATATTTATATCCTGCATTTAAAAAATATAATACGTGGGTAGGTAGGATAAAAATTTTGAACTGAAAAAGGAATATTTATAGTTTTAACTTTTAAATTATATTTCACTAAATATATGTTAGTATTACATAATGCCAAAACGTTATTTCAGTGAAATCAAATAAGTAATCATTAGTAGTCTTTAAAAGGACTATGATATTACAAGAGACTAACTAGTTGATTTGAAAAATAAATGAAAACAAAACTTTTTATAAATAGTTGTATTATTTGTTACAGCAGTCAGACTATATTCGGATATCATTGAATTTTTCACTCATTTTTCAACTTACATCAAGTATATATTTCTGATAATAACAAATATTTAAAATTTAAACTACATTTCAGTAAAAGAAACTAAAAAACATAATAATCACGAGTTATTATAATATTTAGATAAATACATTACAATAGAATAGTAACAATCCAGAAATTTGTTATGAATATCAATATCTTTTTTGACTAGTAAAACTTTCTGATCGTTTTTATTAAAAACAATTCCCAATTTCTTCGACTTTGACGTTTGGCAATGATAGTTACAAATTTGTACATATATACTCGTATATATACTAGCTGATTCCCGCCTGTTTCGCTGCGCACACTATTAATTTGGATATGAACTTAGACTTTTTGTATTGACAAAATGTTTAATTTCTATTTTATAATTTAATAATAATAATATAATAATAAATCAATTTATTTCAGATAATTTATTATCATTTAGTGTAATTTTTAAAATTTTAATTAGATAAATATAATGCCAGTCAGTGAATACACTGATTTCCATATTACCTATGAGGTACTGTGTATTGGGATGCGTTCCCGTTATTTATTTTATTCTTTATTGCAAAATATAAAATAGTGTACAAAAGACGGGCTTAATGCTAATAGGTATTCTCTACCAGCCAATCTCAGGATGTGAAAGAGAAGACGTTCGTAGGCGTGCCAAAGAAACAAGAATAAAATACAAATACAAAGTGTTGATAATATATATCGAAAATATAATGTAATACATGATGTAAGTTATATATTTATGTATATTTTTAAAAGATTGAATGTGTTATTCTTTGGCTAAATAAAAATCTTTCACCTGACGTTTGAAGGTCTTCCGAGAACGGCCTTTTTTAAGAGACTCAGGTATTTCATTCCAGAGTCGAACTGCAGTAACAGCAAACGACTTGGACTCAAAACCAGACCGATGAAGAGGAGTACGTTATGTTATGTGGCGGGATCCCAAGTAGGCCTACACCATAAAAAATTGCTAGCAAATAATTAAGGACAAATTTTGAAAAAAACTATTTTTGCAACATAACTTTTTTATTTTTTACATATTTTAAATTCAATTTCGTAATCAATTATATTTTTACGTCCTTAATGTTTTAATTATGACGATTTTTAATTTTCAATTTTTAATTTATGCACCCTCCTCAACCTCATCTTAACTCTAGTTGCCATGGTAACCGTTGTCATAGTATCCGTTGTCATGGTAACCGTTGCTATGGTAATCGTTACTATAATTACTCTTACTTCCATCTATGTACACACTCATCATGAAATCTCTATAACCTCTATAGCTATAAGGCCGATTGACTTGAAATTTGGTAGGAATATTCCTTTCACAGTGTAGAAGTCAGCAAAGAACAGATTTTATAATAACTGGATTCATTAAACAATGGCGCAGAAACTCTATCAAAGGCAAGTGCTAAATAATATGAACATTGAAATCAAATCTATTATATAGATAGCGATTATATATTTATAATCTCTTTGTGAAAATCTATTTTTGTCTCATTCGCATTAAAGGTTACACATACACAGCATTTATTGAGGGCATATTAAAATTTTACACATAAGTTATAAAGATTGAAATTATAAAATACATCTGAAATTTAGTTTTTGGTAGCAATAAAGTTATGATTTTACCAGCTTTAGATCACGTACAAGGGCGATAGTGAACAAAGGAATATTTAAGAAAACTATAATAAAATTTGTAGGGGCAGAGACCTAGAAGCCTATTGATGAATATAATATGACTATTAATGGGTACGCGTCCTTCTCATGGTAACCTTATATTTGGGAGTTTTATAGATATCCAGTCCTTTTTGTGTTATTGACGAATAAATATATACTGTTTCATATCTTAATAGATATGATATGATAATAGATATGATAGTAATCTATCAGACGTTGATGTAGCTAAGGTTATTTAAATAAATTATTTAAGTTGTTCTCCATTTCAGTCCTTATGGATGCAGAAAAATCTTACCTTCATCCACTACTCCTCACGGTTAAAATGTATCACACTTGTAATTTTTTGAATACCTCATCCTTTCAGATCCAGTCCAAATAAATTAAAATCCAATCTGGATTAGATCATAAAATTTAAATGAAAGCAAAGGCTTTCGTTTAAATTTTAATGAGTCTCTCGTTTCTAGAGAGTTACTTTTTTTAAATGTATTATTCATAACTGATGTCTAAGTTGTCAATTCAAAATGGAAACTTTTATTCCTTATTGATTCTTTTGTTGCTATTATAGAGTATTAAAATTGAAATAATGGAAATACCTTATCTCATTTTCAGACTTTAACAATTTCATCTACTCTTGGTTTCGTATAATTGATTATATGTAAACGATCACATATAAGTTACTGTAAATTATACAACTAAAGTAACCAGATGAATGTGATCGGCTGTCGCCAGTTGCACTTCCATTAAACCATAAATTAGAATGGAAAGTAGCTATGCGGTATTCCGCACTCCTGAGTGATTGAGATTGATTCGGGATAGATTCAGTGTACTAATTCATCTCATCAGTGAGGATGCAGCTTATCACACACTCCTCAGCGGGATGTCAAATTTGACAGAAATTGTTATAGTTTTTTTTCTAACAGAGCTCGTATAATCGTTTGGTTTTATGTGACACTAGGGTAATGCTTTATTCTTCTGAATTTCTCATATTAATGCACAAGTACAATGAATTAATGTATGAAACAAACGAGTGAGATAAACAAACAAAATATATGTCATGACGTTTTAATTACTATTCATATAAAAAAAATGTATTTTACTCAAAATAGGAATATAACGGTAGTTGCACAGGAAACTTATAAATGAAAAAACTTATATATTATACATATTAATTATGCTTCTAAAATTGAAAGCGGAGAATGTCTGAATATTAAAAAAAAACAATTTAATCCGTTATATACTTGCTATTTTTCTTCTTATATAGAGAAATAAACCCATATAGGTACAGGGTAAATACATTTGTAAGTATAATTAAATATTACTTTTTTTTGAACTGGACGATAGTAGTAATTATTATCTTTAGAACTAAAAACAATGTACTTCTTTAATATAACACTGTGATACAAATCAGGAAAAATTTAATTTGCCTGTTCCGAGCTCTTTCAAGCTGTTCGTAACTCTGATGTAGCAGCATGTACCTGAACCGAGATTCATTAACGGGTGATATTACGTTACAATATACTTGAAGTTCGTGATGTTGCTTTAACTTGGCCTAATTAGTGTACTATCAAGCGATAAATCTGCCAAACTAATCATGATAATTTGTAAGACTTACTTACTTACATAGATATTATATTACCCTGTTTCAATTACCTACTTAACTTAACTTAGCTTCAAGCCATATCCCTTGCGGGGTAGCCAGAGACGACGGAGCGCCAAACGCTATGGTCCCTGCATATCTCTTTCGCCTCGACCACAGACCTAAAATGATATATTACGTTATAATAATGATCTCTTTTCATCTCCAATTTTTATAGTCAGATAGGTAAGTTATAATATAATTTATGTCTATTATAAATTATATATTTTGATATATATTTATGTGTTAAAATTTAAATATAACATTTTAGGAAAACCTTATAAGATTATTCTTGAAGAGCAATATTTATGAATGCGAATGTGTATGTGTGAGGTGACAAGAAAGGATAGAATAAGGAATGAGTATATTCTTGGAAGCTTGGGAGTAACGCCAGGTACAGAAAAAATTTGAGGTAGCCGTCTGTCATGGTATGGGCATGTTATGATGAGGGATGAAAGGTATGTAATCAAAAGAGCGCTGGTAGTGGTGGGATGGACGGGTAGAGGACCTTTGTGATTTCATTAATTAACAATTGTCATGCTAAAATTTAACTATTGGATTATACATGCATATACATACAAAACACAATGGTTTTAAAACATGGCATATTAATTTCACGAATGTTTATATTATATGTATCAACATTTTAAATAGATTATCGTATATTATAAACAAAGTAATTTCTAAACTCATTTTAATATGGCAATCACATAACTTAAAGCAAACTATTTCCTCATGAATTCATCAGTTAATTGTTAGTAGTAACTGGGTAAATACCAAAGTATTTATCAGCCGAGAATTGTAAATAAAGTAGGAATTGTATGCAGTGAGGTTTTGACAATATAATGTTTTGTAAATCAATGGAATGTAATATAAATTATAATAAAATAATTAAAACTAGTGTGGTAACTGAATTTATATATTGAAAATATTAAAATACATGTATATATATATATATATATATATATATATATATATATATATATATATATATATATATATATATGGTTATATACGTGTATATTTTATTTCAACATGCCCAAACCACCTGAGCACGGTTTTCTTCATTCTCAACGTGGCATCTTCGCTAGTACCTGCCATTCTGTGGATCTCTTCATTGCGGATTCGGTCAGCTACACTGACTCCGCATATTCTGCGAAGAGATCGCATCTCCACAGCATTCATCTTTCTTACATTCTTCTTCTGTGTTACCCACGTTTGGCTGTCTTATAACAGCGTCGGTATCCAACCCGCATTGTGTACAGCCAAACGGGCAGCTATGCTGACATTTTGCCTTCTCAACAATGCAGCCAGAGCACCGTTTGCTCTACTACCGGCAGCAATACACATCCATTTCGTATCTTCCATCTCTGCAAAATATACTTCCTAAATATACCACTTCATTCACTTGTTCTATTATCTTACCATTCACGTTGATCTTACATTCTGTTCTTTCTTCATTTCTTTCAAATATCAGAACCTACGTCTTGTCTGCATTCAGGTTTAGACCATTATTTTCACACCCATCTTCCAGATTGGTGACCAATGCCTGCAAATCTCATTCTGATGATGTAATGAGCACTGTATCATCTGCATATAGGAAGCAATTGACCTTAAGGTTACCTACTTTCACTCCCATGTCACTGTCTTTCACGCCTTGAGGACAACTATCCAAATACAAATTGTAATGGAGAGCATCATCAATAAACAGCTCCTAATCTACCTCGAAGATCACCGGTATGGTATGGTAATAAATTTAATATTATAAAAGAGAGATATGTGAAGTATTGCGTAGCAATAATCATTAATTTAACAACCATTGATTTTGCCACCATTGTATCTTTAATAACAGCTCAACTGGATATCTGAAAAGCTATTTTTTTTTCTCATATTTTAATTATATTATAATATTGTGTGTATTTAAATCTATTGTGCAATTAGTAATTGAGTAAAGAATTGTGAACTTTTATATTATTTTATTATGAGTATATTCTATACTTATTTAAAATGTTATTTGATATTTATTTCTTTTCTTTTAACTAGGTTTTGTATTATATGCTTATGTATATTTTCCATTTATTATATATAACTTGATGAATATCACATGCATATATCAAGTCAGTATGGAAGGCTTTATTTGAAATTTTTTTTGTAACAATTTAGATGACAATCAAATGCACACCGGATTGTTGAGTGAAAAATTTTATTTGTAACAAATATTTCATTTTGTATAATTGAAATGCATTTGTTATAAAATATAAAAAAATACATAATCATTTTAAATTAATATTAAAGGTTATGTTTCCTAATCTATTAAAAATAACAAATTGATGGCTATCGTAAAACTAAGTCATAGGTAAAACAGATATATGACATAGTGACTACTTACATTTAATCACAAGCTAATTGCTCTTGAATGCATTCTAAAATAAGCTTTATTATGCGTTATGAATACAGTGAAGCGACTTCTTAACATAGTGACAGTTGTATAGTCAATACAATAACTTGAAATGGAAACTATAACTATAGTTAGTAATTAATTACCTTATATGCATATATTATCTATGATGAAGTGACAGTTCATACACTAACTATTACATAATTTTAGATCAGATATTTTTCCATTTTTTATATAACTTACTTCTGTAAAATTTCTCACGATATGCATTATTGATGAAAGTTGTATAAGTAACAGAACATTATGAGGCTGCACTGTGTACAGAAAGCGCGTTATTCTGGCGATGTTCCAAGATGTAAAGATGTTGTGATGATAACAAGTTAATATTTTAATAATTATATTATTTCTTACTCACATATTATATAGGAATTTGTGTACGTTGTTATAAAGCTTCTAAAATTCGGACTTAATTTTGTAGATATAGTGAAATTAGATTTTGAACAAAATAACATTTATTTTATTGTTATTATTACTCTGTCAACAATTATCTTTAATGTTTTTTAATAAGGTACCTAGTTGACCTTACTTTTACAACAGAAGAATATATAATCTTATAAAAAAATTAGGTTATTTAACAGTTTATTTTAATTTTGAGTAAAAATCTGCACTGTATTTTATAATTTTTCTCGAATGACGAACATTTTATATAATTATGGTTCCAGAGCTATGAACGACTCCCAAAGGACCACCGCGAATATTTGTCTTTGTATTTGTACCAATTCATAAAACGTTTTCGAAAATGGATGTCGATAAAAAGATCTTTAATATTGTACGCATTCAAATCAAATAAAACAATTTAAGCCTCATGACTAATGTCTGTTCCAAAGGAACCACATTGAAAAAGAAACGATTCAATCTTTAATTACATAAATGAGTTGGACATACTCGTACTTTTGTTTTGAACTCTTTAAATTAGTCACATGTTTGTTGTCTCCAATATTCATTAAAACAATGATATTGATCGCGTCTATTTCAGACCATTAATTAATAATAAATATAATAAGTTAGCTAGATTTGAAAGCCGAAGGGAAAAGCTATCCATAAAACATCTGATCCCAGTATACCGAAAGTTGTCAAGACATTAAGAAGCGCTCTTCGAAAACATTTAAAACTTTAAAGAAAATCCCTTATTAAGTCGTAACTGTAATTCACATTTAACACAAAGAGTTCAGTTATTTGGAGACTTATTTTGGGTTTAGAACAATGTGTTAAAATTATTACGAACACAGAAAAGTTGCATTTATTATTTCATGCTATTTAAATAGTGTAATTAAAAAGATTAATGCTTTAAATTTATTTTGTCCATATTAATATCCAGTCCGGTTGCGGCTGCCGTGGCGCTGCAGTGCCTCGCTGATGTTCGCGGAAAGACGCATTAATGACTTCAAAGCTATTATGCGTAAGAGAAGGGCATCGTTACTAAAGCGTTTCCGCGGCACCCGTAATAGTATTTTAAAAATATTTGTTGATAGAAGGGAGAGTCTAATGCTGCAACATTGGATTAAACTACATGTGTAAATTGCTGGCTTATTTAGAAATTGTTGTTTTAATTTTTGAATTTTTGATTTATAATACTAACACTAGTCTTTAAGAATAATTGTTACTAACAAAATATGGGCTTGTCCCGAAATAAACGTTTATTATAAATAATATGCGTAAATAGAGTTTGTTAAAGTTATCTGTGATAATATTATACAACAAGCTATAGTTATGATCATAATTATTGCACATTATGGGCAAAACATATTAAAAGACTAAAGTAAAATGCAAACATTTCTATAAAAAAAAGTTAAATGTATGTTGCAAAATGAATAAGATGATTACCGACGCCCCAACTACCTTACGAAAGGAATAAAATGAACTATAATGTTTATGCGTCACTGCTGCAATGCGCTTCAAATGCAAATGAAATGTATCAAAGAGAAACTTTGTGTTTTCATGAGGTGTGACATTTACGGTTGTCAACCAAATAATTTTGGTGTGAAAAAAAAAAGAGTAGCGTGGCATCGAGTCTAGTCGAATCGAATCGAATTGAAATAATAAGCAATGGCCTATTGTATTTTTTAATTCCATGACGAAATAAAATAAGGTAAATATGAGTGTAATGTATTCTGGTTTCACAATCATTTTATAATTTGAGAAAATAAATCATAATGATCATAAATGACGCTGTTATACGGCAGCCAAACGTGGGTAACACAGAAGAAGAATGTAAGAAAGATGAATGAAAAATATTTAAGTAACCTAACGAAAGCAAAGCAAGCTATTAAATTAACAAGAGTCATATCTGTGTCATTCCCGTGGACACAGCACAACAACGACTCACGTATATGCAGTCCAGACGTACAGCAATCATTTCCAGGATGCCGTTGGTACTGCCACTCAGTCTGCGTACAAGAGACCCGCACCTTTTATGCATTATGGCTTAGAAACAGTCCATTTTAGCTGTTGCACACATTCCTGATGCACTACAGAAACGGGGCAGCCCCAACAATACTCTGAAAGAATTATTATACTGCACGCGTAGGGCATTATACGATTTCCGCGAATACTTAGCCCACAAGCTGCACGTGTAGAAATTTGTACAATAAGCTTTGAATAATGTGATTAGTACTTCATCAGTTCAACGTGCAAATCTTCGAGCCAACATGTTCACCCTAACTGACAAGACTCTCCTTTCTCTTATTGTCCTCTCCTGTATTGTCTTTGAGGTCAGGAGTCATCATGGTCAATATAAAAACAAAAATATTTACTAATCGTAGTAAATAATAATGGAAAACTACTATAGTTGTTACAGGTTTTAAAAAATTATGAATGGTTCATTACGTTTTAGTAGTGTGTAGTGCAAGGTTTTCTTGGTTTCCGCTGATATTATGGCGACGCAAGTCACTAGACATTGACCTTATCCATCCTCTCGGATTTATTTAGTTTTCTCGCTTTGGAAACCGTTCTATAAAGTTAATAGGAATGTATCTGAAGGCAATTGAAAGAAGAACGGACAAAAAGTGAATTGTTTTTTTTCATTAACTTAAGATTGATTTAAGTGTAATTGCTAAGAAATTAGTTTTTTAATAAAAGACATGATAATAGTCTTAGGGAAAGTAAAAAAATCAGAATTCTTATCAGATTCTTACCCGTACTAATGCATAGCGCATAAAGTTGATTTTACTATAAATATTCTATAGTGATTTAACACCAACCAATCATCAGGGTCTACCTTATCACACGAGAGGCAAGGCAGAAGCGCAATTCGGAGTAAATAAAAATATATAGTATCAAAAAAAAATACTATGAATATGTATAAGAAAAAATCGTATTATGTATTATGTACTTTTATATCCAGAATATCAATTAGGCCAGAATATCAATTAAATGAAATGTTCCCTATTTAAGGAAATTATTAGGTTACATGGAAGATTTTTCTTTAAAAAATCCTGTTAAATAAAAGGGTGTTGGAAGAAAGGTAAGTTTCTATTTTTGTAATATAAACCATTCCAAATCAATCTATTTATTATAGGATTTTTTTAATATAATAATTTTTTGTTCAAAGATGAAGTCAAAACATTTAAATTTATTCAGTAGAAAAAATAAGAAAACAGAAGGAATTGATTTATTTGCAGACATATATTTTTTCATGCTTTAGTTTTTAATAGCGTTCTCGATTAGCAACTGAATTTGTAAATGTTTCATATATAATAAGACAGTAATATGGAATATATTGACTAATGTTTATAAAGATTTTCAGATATTGTTTATAAAGATTTTCAGAAATAAAGCTGTAAATTCGGCAATGAAAGTCATTTTTTAAAAGAAAGTAATCTCTATTCGTAGAGGTCAAGCAATTTACTACGTACAAAAACTTTATTGTGCCATTAGAAACTGTCAGGCGCTCAACTTATCTTTAACTTACGGGGTAAAAGCATATTTTTTATTATACTGAAAAAGAAGACCTTTCCTACGCAGTAGAGTGTAACGAATGTAAGCGTATCCGTCGAAATAGTTTTCAAAGATTCCATTATTCCTAACGATTTTTTGTACTATTCGCTGTTTTCATTCATTCGATTCACTTTCACTCATTCAAAATATTAATTTTTGTGAATGGTGTTTATTGTTGCGATTGTTAGCTGCAGCGACGGAACGGAGGCTTCGTCGCTGACGCCGAGGATTACGCGACGGAACAGTTTAATATCAAATCTCTTTTTTCTTAATTATATATCATGCTTTATAAAATAAAATTTATTCCACACACTGGGGAAATGCCCATACCCTAAATCCCTAGACTGATTAAGTGACTTCCTTCATTGTGTCACACCGGGAGCAGGCAGGTAAGACACTAGCCATTAAATATATAATAGTTGTATTCATAGCAACCGATGACATTACTGGTTTAGATGTTGTGTCGTGTATACCGATCCCCTTTGTATAATTTACTTGTCTTACCGTTTTTCGAGGATCCTGAAAATTTTCTGCTTCGGAAGTTCTTATTAACTTATTATTTTTAGTATATCCATGACTATGTTCAATACTTTTTTGATAATCATTGCTTCGTATTGGGGGTTAATAAATTTCTTCTTATTTAGGTACTTATTTTTTCTTAAGATCTATTTATAAGATTTTATATAAATATTGAAGAAATTATTAAAAATGCATATCTCATCCAAAATCCCAGAAAATGTAATAAACATACATCAAGGATATAAAAGAATTAAGTAAACTGTGTTAATAAACTCAAACAACTCCTTCAGATAAAACGGTAGTTATAATGGTATTATTATATATCGGAATGGGAAACGTTAATAAACTTACTACTACTAATATTAAGACAATTAGTTCTAACTAGTTCTAACTCTAGTTAAAAAGTAGTTAGAGTTATGAAATATTAGTTTTGCTAGTCTTTAGTTTTCTTATAATTAAATTCACATAGCTTTAATTATATATTACTTGTAATTTCATAAAAATGCTGTACTACTCTAAAGAGTTTTTTTTCTTTTTTTTATGCGTAGGTAAGGTAGGTAGTAATGTCAAAATATAAAGTAAATGCTGCTACGAATCTAACCTGTACCGACTATAAACATTTTTGATTATATGCGTATAAAAGTATTATATGCTTTATTCAGAGGATTTATACTCATAATACGAATTAAAAGGATGTTTTATACATATAAAATATATCTCTTTCTGCATATATCAAATTCAATTAAAATTTGTAGAGAAATATTTTCAATTCCAATACAAGTTAAAAGTTCAAAGATCAATAAACAATTGACTGTATGAACTATTAGTGAATTGCTTATGGATTATTCATCGTTACCTCATTATTTCAAATTAGCTGTAGACCCATTCCTGTTCAATGGCTCTCAATAAAGTGGGGCTAGAGGTAACTAAATAAATTCGAGAAGGACTTTAAATAATGTCTTCAATAATATTTAATGACTGACGACATTATTAGTTAAATAAGCACTAGTAAAAGTTTTTTACATCTATAGATTTTTTGTTTATCAATATATAAATTAAGATAAAATTTCTTATATAAAAGGTTACTGAACTTGTTAGTGACAAGTTCAACTTTTTCGGAAATACTTAAATAAATAAATAAACTGTCATAATAATCACAAATATATTTATCTAAATGTTATAATTAAAATAATAATATTTAGATAAAAGATAATAATAATGACTAATAATTGGCAAAAAATTTCTTATAACCTCTGTCACTCAACCATTACATCAATTTTTTTAAAAATCAGCCAATGATATACTTTAATAACTTAATATACGTTGAAAAATGTATCCATACGGGCAGCATTCAAATGCATTTAGCGTTCCATATATACTCATTTTTATTGATAAATTTTTCAATCTATATTTAGTTAAGATCTAGCTTTGCCCACGACTTTAATATGTTATTTTTTATTACAGTATCCTCAGTTATTCCATATAACATCAGCTATCCGTCAGTAAAAGTCTTGTTAAAGTTGGTCCAAATAGTAACGTAACAGACAAATAGAGAAAAATATAAGAAAATCTTTTTTATATAAGTAACGTACATAGTTTTACGAGTATATACATTTTAGTAAAATGCTGTTAATTTGGAATTACAAACAGACACTTCAATTTTATTTATATGTAAAGATGCATAAATATAAATGAGATTAATATGTTTTAACATATTACAGATTTTGTTTATTTCTATTTTCAAATACTAACTTCGGTTGTTTCACCTTTTAAATTTTCTTCTATACTAACAAGATAGAAACAGTAATTAGGATTTTCAAAAGAAGCCAAACGATGTTGCTTGTATCCTGATAAGATTATATAATTTGAATTTGATTAACGGATAACATTTTAACTATAAGTACATTGTGTGTGATGAAACAGAATTATACATATGGACGTAGTGGTTTCCATCAAATTTCAAATATTGTATTTTTAATGTGATTGTGGGTACCGTTTATTTTAATACAGCTTATAACAGTTTTAAGATAAAAATAAAAACATTAACTACTTGTATTTCTTCAATTTGAATAGATATAATTAACATTGTCATTGTTAGAGAGTCTAAATAGTATAACCCATTTAAAGAACAAATATAAATAGTATAAAGAGCAATTTTATATTTTTTAACAATAATAGGTCCCACATTATATTTATATATTTTATATAAGCAATATAAATTATTCCAGTTTAACTAATTTTGTATTTATTTTTCTCACTATGATGAAAAAAAACAACAACAACAAGCCTTACAGTTTTGGTATGGTTAACTATTATTTTAATAATGAACAGAATATCGTGACAAAATATAAAAAGATGTCTAGTTATTACTTATTAGTGTATAGTCTTCTATTTATATCTCTTATAATATATACGTCTTTAGTGCCTAAAGTATTATATTGTTACAACCAAAAACAAAAAAATCAACGAAATCAATAATCTCACTTTTTTATTTTGACAGTGAAAGAGGTAGGAGGTAATTCTACGGAAAGGAACGAAATCCTTTCCGTAGAATTACCCCTGAGTTGGCGAATTCTGTTTTTTACTTCCTGAATGCCAACACATGCAAAATTCATAGAGACAATTTCACGACAAAACACATGTACTAGGGTGATTCAAAAAATCCTAGTTTAAAATTTTTATAGTGTCACCGTCTTATATGGATCCAATATGAAAAAAAATATATACCCATATTTTTTTTTAAATTTAAGTCAACTTTAGGGGTCGCTACCATCCATTAAAGTTTTTGAAAAATGCGTTACATACGGTAATGGGGTTGCACCCCTTGGGAACCAAAATGGCAGTGCCTTTGTGTATTTTTGTACCTGAGTGTAAACAAGGTAAATTAGGTACCTGGTACATATCCTCTATCCACGTTTTTTTAACCTCTTCAGTCTTCAGGTTATTAAGCTAAAGAAAGGGTTTAAAGATTAAAGTTGTAATTTCGCAATAGAGTGTGAGCTAGTTTTTAAGTAAGTAGTAATATAGCCAACCTTTTTTAATGTCGTCGTCTTCAACCTCTTTAGACAGTCGGCCGGCTACTCTATTGTCAGGACCATCTACCTCGAAGCCACAGCGAAAACAAGGGAGGAAAGAATTAATCGATGACCGTTTGGCTGTAAGTCTTGATGTTGCTAAGTTAAGCGATCGAAAAGCTGCTGTGGTATTAACATCGACTCTCAAGAGCGCTGGCTGTGATGCTGAGAAGTATAACGTTAGCTTTTCTTATATTCGGCGTCAGCGAATCCAGTGACGAAAAAAAATCTCAGAATCTCTAAAAAGCGAGTTTAAGCCAGAGGTTCCGCTTACCGTTCATTGGGATGGTAAAATACTCGTGGACATAACGGGATATGAGGTTGTGGTTCACTTGCCTGTTATAGTATCAGGACAGGGAGTGGAACAGCTTTTGGGTGTTCCAAAACTTCCGAGTGGAAGAGGGCAGATGATGGCCTCAGCTGTTTATGAAATATTATTGTCTTGGATAAAAAAGTTAAAATCGATGTGTTTCACACACCACAGCATCAAACACACGTCGATTCAATGGAGCTAGTACCTTACTAGAGCAAAAGCTGGAGAAAAATTATTATGGCTTCCATGCCGGCATCACATTTTGGAGATTGTGTTTGAAGCCATCGTAGTTTCAGCAACTAATGCTTCTAGTGGGCCAGATATACAAATCTTCAAAAGACTGCAAAAACGTTGGCCTAAAATACTAAAAGAGGACTTTAGGGCAGCTACTGCGGACCCTGAAACTCTAAAACAAATAGCAGATGTTACCGAAAAGATGACATTATTTGCTGAAAGCTAGTTTAACGAGTTTCAACCACGAGACGATTATAAGGAACTACTTAACTTGATAATCATATTTTTGGTAGGAACACCTGAGAAAGGTGTATCTTTTCGAGCAACCTGCTGGTCTCCACCGGGCAAGGTGAATGGCAAAGGCCATCTATTCTTTTAAAATATAACTTTTTCGGGAACAACTAAAACTGACGAAGAGGGAAATTAAAGGAATCAAAGAAATTTGCATTTTTACTGTACGAATTTACGCCAAATACTGGGATCAAGCTCCTTGCGCATGATCTGAGCCAAGGAATGACTTACAACTTTTGGAGGATTTATTAGCCTACAATAAAATGAATGAATCACTTTCAAAAGTTGCTTTGAAACAAGCGTTGGGGCACCTTTGGTACCTATCGGAAAAACTTGTAGCTTTGGCCTTTTCTGACGACCAAGTTTCTTTGGAAACTAAGCGAAAGATAGTTGCTGCTCTTCAAATAGAAGGGTCAGAAGATTCTCCAAAGCGAGCCATCCTGGATCAAAACCTTATTACAACAAACAACTGGAGGACTTCGTATCTTCTCACACATTAACGTTTTTTAAAAGTATCTCCATCTCCTGCGATTTTTTAAAAAAGGACGTGCAGACCTGGAAGGACGATTGTGAGTTTAAAAAATGTGTGACTGTTGTAAAGGGTCTAAAAGTTATCAATGATACACCTGAAAGGGGAGTATCGTTGATTGAAGAGTACAATCGCCTTCATACGACAGATGAAGACCAGAAACAGTACTTATTGTTGGCGGTCAAAGACAAAGGCGAAAATTCCCCGATTGTAACAAATCTACATTAACATCTTAAGTTACTAGGCTTAGTTATAATAGTAGTTATCCTTAAATTTTTATTGTAGTTATGTAATAAAATAGTTTATTACTTATTTTTTACCCGTTCATAAAACCCAACACTTTTCATCCCTGGTAGCGACCCCTAAAACCTGTTTTAAAAATCTAAAAAAAATTTGGTGGAAGTTTTTTAACCAATAGAACAAAATGAGAGGGTGCCCCCTTAAAAAAATAAATAAAAAAAAATCACATGCATTTTTGAATCACCCTAACTACATGTTATGTTTATTTTTTATGTCATTAATTTAGATACGAGATTTAAGATTTGAAAAAATAAATTATCTTATTTCATAGAGATTTTTTCCACTATCACTTACTCATTCACTTATGGTAACTAAAAACTTTTTTTTTATTTATTTATATTATGCCAAAACTGTTTCTTCACGTCTCGTTTAGAAAATTTTATAAGTACGAGTATGAACTTATTTTGTCTAACTCCCAAATGACGAATATTCTTATGTAACTTCTGATATATATCAAAGTTTATAATTATGTATATATTTAAGTTTACTTTCCAATCTTTATTTTATTTTACTTTTTTTACATTTATTAAAAAACTTATAAAGTACCTCTAAAAAAGACATAATTTTATATTTAGAAGTAAGTATATTCGTCGTATTGTAAATAAAAAATAATTTAATTATGTTTAAAAAAAAATATTAATCGCAAATCAACTGTTTTGAAACACCTGTATCTGGTGAAAGTAACTTCAAATACAAACATTTTACATTTCTTCTATTTTTTGTTATATTGAAGAAAAACGAACACAACAGCTTCATTACTGTCCGAGTGCAATTTGCGCTCTTATTATCATTACTTCCAAATTTCTATACACAATAACTTTAAATAGAAAATAAATAAACTTCAAGATATAAACTACTCAGTGAAGTTTTCATACAAAAATTAATTTAAAATAAAGTGTTTTTTGAAATCTGAAATATAATGAAACAACGTAAAAATCTGTTATTTTACTACAGATTTACTGATTATGTACTGAATATGAAGCATTATAAAGAATGGAATTACCATTGAAATAATAGCCCTTAATTCAAGTGATGAAAGGAAATCCCATACCCTGTTTACTTTTATATATTCTTATTATAAAATTATATATTAGTATAAACTAAGAATTAAAAAGCATAGTCTATAATATAATCTTAATAAGCCGTAAAAATGACTCAAAAAAAAATTCCTGTACAATATTTATTTATCAGGCTGTACTCAATTTTTTCTTTCGCTTCAGTGATATTAATAGTGATAACATTTGCATATAGTGGTTTAAGAAATCTTTATATTTTACTAGAGGTACTCTCAGGCGACAGTAGTGGCGTTATGCAGATGAAATGCAGATTCCCCCAAAAGTAACGCAATTTAAAGTCTACACCTATCATTACATACTTGAACAGTCGCATTTCAAATTAAAAACTGATTGTAATTCCTTTAAAGCATTGAAACATAAATAAGATGTTCCTTTTCCCATTTACCGTTTGTGGACGTTTCTTCAACATTTTGAGTTTGAAGTTGAATACAAAAAAGTTGAAAGTTACATCATGCAGAATTTTTAGTTGAAATCCCGTTTCTATTAAGGCTAATATCAATGTAATGACGAGAGATTAGGAGTGGTTAAAAATGGAACAAAGGTATTCTACTATGAAACCCATTATTGATCAACTTAATGAAGGAAAATCCATTCTTGATTTCTTCATAGATAAAAAAATATTTCAAGACCTTTATCGTAGATCTCAAGAATTTTACAGTTGTACCTACTGCATTTTAGTATAGTCTCATAAATGCTTATCATAATTCTCTTAATTTAAAACATATGGAGTGGGAGAAAACTTTACACAAAATTAGAGAATCGTATAGGTTCCATAAAATAGATAGCGTCATTCGAACATTTATTGGCAATTGTATTATTTGCAAGACAACGAAGAGTTGGTCAAATTCAAATTCAAAATATCTTTATTTATGTCTATTATATTTACACAAATTTTTGAATCGTCAATTGTAATAACAATAAAAAGGTCAATGTAGTCAGTCCGTAAGTAAGCTACCACCAACTCAGAATGCTGCTCTGCTGAGAAGAGCCGGCCAGAAAACCCACAGTTTCTCTTCTTAAAAAGAAATTTAACAACTTATGTGATGTACATTATAATATTAACCCTGCAAATAAGTTAACAACTTAAGTTCCACACATTTCGATCCTCTAAAAACTTTTGAAAGTAATGTAATAAGATTTATTTAACAATACACTTTTGATTTTAAGTTTTAAACCAAGAAAATGAGAAGCTAGGATATCTTGTTTCACTTTACTATATATGCGTATACTTAAGTCCATGAAAGATTTACTAACGTTTTGAAGACGAAAGTTTGATTAAACAATTTATTTTTATTTCTTCTATTTATCGTGTATGTGTCACTGTATTTCATATAAGAATTTAGTTTTTGCCGTATTAACATTTATAATAAAATGCTGTAAGACAAAATACTATGATTATAACTAAAATAAACAAGTTGAGACGTATTAACGTCCGTTAATTTTCTAACTTTTCTAATTACAAAGAAGACGAGTTCGAGAGATGGGGGTCGCAGATGAGCTTCTTATTTAAAATTATATTTAAGAAACTAGTTGGGTTAGTTAGTTCTAACACTTCATTGTTAAGGAACAAGCTACAATTTTGACTCTTTACTAATGTAACTTCCTAATGGAAGTGTAAACTTCATGCATTATTTTTCTTAATATTAAATTTTAATTTTGAACCAATAAAGAAAACATATCAGAGTACTGTTTACTTAGTCATTCTTCTTCTTCTTCTTCTTTCACGCTCAAGTTTAAAAATAAGCGAAGTGTAATCAGCAAAAGTATAATGTCACATAGATCTTTTACGAAAAAGGGCATGTCATTAATATAAAGCAATAATTAGAAGGGGCCAAGAATAGATTCTTATGGAACATCCGTATTTAGGTGAAAACCGACGATTTAAAATTATTTACGCAAACCATTTGGACTCTTTGATTTAGATAAGAGGTAATATGATAGAAGTAACACACATCCGCATCAGTTGTTGATTTACCTTTGGGTAAACTATATTGTTCACTATGCATGATTGTATTGCTATACACTAGCTCTGTCATTTGGTTTGGAATATTTTATCGATATTCCTACTTTGGCCTAAATTTTCCGGGTTCAAGTCTGTTGCCACTTTTAAACAAAGCACCAACTTTTTTTCATTACATTTGGGAATATATCGGTTTCAATACATTTTTTGAAAATTAAGCATAATTGTGGGGCAATATCATTTATAATAGTGCTATGTAATTTAACTGACATACCCCAAAGTTCACCGTTTTTTTTTCAGATTTAAGGTTTATTTAATGTTTTAACAAATTTTATCTTATGAAACAGGTTTAAAAACAAAACATTTATTACTGACTCTAAAGTTTTTATTCAATCCGACGATTGCATCAAATGATGCAGAATTTAAGCTACGCGTCTGTATGCATCGACTGTCTAATTATGTAATAGTTTTAGCAATCAGGAGCGAGTTATATTTTAAAATATAACCACAAATCACAAAAATTACATGTATTACTTATTTTATAAGAATTCAAAAAATTTCAAGGAATTTATCTAAACCAATTAGGCAAGCAATTTAAGCACCAATTCATAATGAATTTAAAACGTCAAAGAGTTACACAATGCTTCTTAGTACGTTATGACACTATGCCGTAGACAACTTTTAGCTAAACGACCGACGCGTGTCAGAGCAAGGAGCGCTCTGCCCCGCCACCAAACCACTCGATGCTTTTATAGGCTACGGTGTTCGTCATTTTAAAGTAACAGTGTTCGTTATTTGAATGAATTTGAATTTTTGCTCATACGGCCTTTCCTGACGGTGCTTCGTCCTCGGGCACCTCTGCAACACTTCGCACCACGCTTCGATTTTGCACAGTATACGATGTTCCAGCCATGGTATTATCATTATCTCTATCGTGAGCATCTGTCGTAAAAATTAACAACAACAAATAAAGTAAACAAAAACTATTATAGTGTTATTCGTTCATCATCTTTCGAGGACCCTCTTTCATTTGTTACTTTCACATGTCATATCTTACAAGAAATAGAACAAAAAAAATTAGAGGTAGCAGTATGGTATATGGTATGGTATCTGTCCTGGTATGGGCATGTTATGAGGAGAGATGTAAAGTACTCGTATGTGATCAAAAGAGTGCTAGGTATGATAGTGGAGGAATGGACAGGTTAAGGATGGCCGAAGAAAAGATTAATAGTTTGCGTTAAAGATGATGTGGAGAACGGCAGAAAGATCATGATGATCATTTAAGTTTTCTGGGCAGAGGCAGTATTACGCGATACCCATAGTATGATAAACGGACAGAGGCAGTATTACGCGATGTCCTTCGGGCAGGGGCAGTATTACGCAATACCCAATGTACAATAGCCAGATAGCGGCAGTATTACGCTTGTCTCAAGTAACAAAACAGCAACGGTGTCATGTCGTACTGGCATCATGCTGGCATCATCATAATTGCACCATGCTATACTGCTACTCGGAGTCACCACGATCGCGCGCGATGCGTGACCATACGTGAACATATCTCACGGATCACACGACTCTGCATGTACGAACATTTCTGTAACATAGGTCAATTAATTTAACTTACTCACCCTCGAAAATCGCTGCACAGCTGTCGGGGCACCATTCTCCCAGTTTCGTGGCTTGTAGATATGGTTCACGTGCATGGCCGGTGGATTTCTGCTCAAATAGTTGGTGTGCGTCATCATCATGCCTTTTCGGAATCAATTATAAAATTTAAGTCCTGCAAATAAATCCACCAGCGCGCTACGCCTGAGAGCAAGTCTTTCTTGCGCTCAGTTGCCTTCAGAGCATTGCTGTCAGTCACTATCTTGAAATTGATTCCCACTAAGTAAGATAAAAAAAGCCGCAACGTCCTGACAAAAGAAAGAGTCTCTAATTCATACGAGTGATACTTACTTTCAGAACCAACAGTCACCTTGCTGAAGCAGGCTACAGCCTTTTTAATGCCATTGCTACAGACTTGCATGAGGACTGCTCCGTCCGTTTGGTTGCTGAGGTGGAAATCTCTTCCTTGGCATAGGTGAGGTTAGCGGTGAAGTCCTCGACTGCTTTGTCTATACTCTCCTTATTGGGGAGAGACATGGCCAGGGGTTTCTCCTTGAACGTCATTTCTGCGATGGCTGCGTAGCGGGGCTAGTCTGTACGACTGGTCGGTACCCCGCCACTAAAACACTCGATGCTTTCATAGGCCACGGTGTATTTGAAAGTAACAGTGTTTGTTATTTGTTAAAATTTGAATTTTTGCTCATAATATTATATAAATAAAGATTATTTGGATTACAATTATTGCTATTTCTTTACTATCGATTAATATCTATTGATAAACATTATTTAAAATATTTGAAGAGGAAAACGAAATGTTATAGTTGCTGAGTAAATAGATGAAGCGTATTTCAAAGAAAATAATGTAAAAATGGCATTCTCAACTTAGCTCAGCATTCTACGAATTAAGATTGCACTGACATTTTATTGATTCTTGGGAATGTGTCCAAGATCCTTTCGGAAAATAATTGCTTTTGGGTCATTTATGTGTTTTTCTTAATAATTATTTTTTAATCACATAATTTTAATTCATCTTAAAATTCATCTTAATATTTACAGTATTTGAAAATCCATTCCGCATACCTAAATATAACATATGACACTAGGTTTTTTTTTTCTTGGAAATATCAAGATAAATAACATACATACAGGTAAGTTTGTTTCCGGCGGAAGAATCAATAACAGATTATATTCATGTTTTTATCTAATTAATATTACACCGAGGGATAAGTCAAATGTGCTAGTTCTAATAAATTGTTAAAGATACTGCTTTATTGGATTACCTTATATTGTTTAAACTGAAATTGTATTTTAGTTAACAATTTCATTAAAATACAAAACAGGTTTCAGCATTTGTATTATTTATGTTATGTTTGTAGACAAATAACATGTTTTAAACAGTGCATATTCATACACACTTGATGTACATTCAATTGTCATTGTCATAATATAATACAAGCTGTATTGTTTAATTTCAACAAGTTATTTTGTGTTAATCCAGCTTAGGTAATTACTTACGGATTAAACAAGTTTTACTTTATCTTTATACGTAATATACGTAACGTACGTAACTTTAAGTGTATACGTAATCCTCTGAATACCTTAGTTCAGATTCACCGGCTCCATTGCACGTGAAGCTCAATGGCGCTATACCGGACCATTCATTGCTATAAAGAGAACTAAAAGGATTACAATAATAACGGTTGGATATCCTTTAAAGTTTTACGTCGTAGTAATTTCTTTAAATAATTAAACTCATTATATTAAAGTATATTCAATTATTAATTATGGGATAATGCAGTGTTTTTAATTCAATTCAATATCAACATGGTCTTTATATTATTAGTGAGAATAAAGTAAATTGAAACAAAGCAAGTAAACAAAAGCCTCTGATACCATTGTTACATCTAACTTCTTTTGTTAATTATAGCCTTAGGTATACATAATTTTAATTAAAACCACAAGAAAATATTGGTGCAAAGAAAGTGAAAATTTATAAAATACGCCTTCAATATGTAACATAATCATAATATCGAAGGTAATATAGAAAAAAAAGTTAAAATGTTAGTTAAAAAATCCGTGCCCGCAGGGGGACACGCGTGGGTAGACCTCGTGTGTAACTCGTTTAAAATATAGCTCACTACCTAAGGATAACACATGATGCCGTTGTTTACATCAAAAATTTTCAAGCTAAAAATGGTTTTTATTTTTTTTCTCGGAAACGGTACGTTTTACAGAAAAACTTTTGGTACTTAAATTTAGAGTAAAAAATAACCTTTCTACTAAAAATACTTGTGATGTAAGAATGTTTACCAGAAAAAAGTTATGAATTTTTTTCCAAAAATTTTCGTTTTTTTTACCCCCACCCCTAAGTTATTGAAGTTAGGTTTTCGGTTTATCTACATTAGTTATAGGTATTCATCAAGGACATCATATAATATGAACGCGATTCATCTACTTTGTATAGGGAAACAGTTATGGTCAAAAAACTGAAATCGGAAAAAATGAGGCCCTAGCGCCCCCTGTGGCCGGATTTCTCTGGTTAACAAACTTGACCTTCATTTTGGGATAGTTGATTTTTGTGCAAAGTTTGAAAGTGATCCTAGTGAAACTGCGGCTGCTGCTGCTCGTGCTGACAAAATCGTGCTGACAAAAGTCGAATCTGGACGCACGCACGCATATATATATATATATATATATATAAACATTTTGACCAATGGTCATTTCGGACTCAGGGGGTCATAAGAAGACCTCCTGTGAAGAAATTTTTCCAAAATTCGAAAGTCGGGTACAAATGAATTGGCAGACCGAATTCTTCGAGGTCTACCCAATAGATCAGAAATTTCAATATTAAAATTCAAATGATAATAGTTTATAATTGTAATTCTTTTTAATTGATTTTTTTAAAAGTAGTTTTGTTTTTTTTTCAACTCTCCGTCTTTAGCTAACGTAATTCTTGTATTTATGTTTACTTACTACATTCCAATTACTTTTAACAATTAAATAAAATAGTTAAAATGTGAAATTGGTTACAAAAAAATATAAGAATGAAATGATGGTACAAGAAGGTTATCTAAATGATCTTACATTAAATTTTATATCGTAGTTATGTTTTGTAAATTAAGAGTAAGTACAATCAATTATATTATTTCATATAAATCATAAACATATATACTTTTTGTTTTGGACGAAGAACAATTTGTAAAACATATATTCTTACATTCTTAAGTATAAATAAATGTTTATTTTTTCTTAGATTAATTACTCTCAAAACTGAAGACGATTTATAAGAATGGGTACTATAGCGTAAGCTCACAGAAAAGAAAATTTTAATGGTATGACATTAGCTTTTATAGACATCTTCCTGAATTAGAAATCGAGATTCAGCTATTGTAATCCACAGTTTATATAACATTCAGCTCTATCTTTGAGGGATGGTGTATAAGTAATCCTGTGATAATCTCGATAGAGCTCTTCAATAGCTCATAAATGTAGATGGCGTTATACTGAACAATTCACTTTACTATAAACATGTTGCCATATATGTTGGTTACAGAGAGTTCTTTATTGTTATTCAGACAGTTAAATATATTTCTTTTTACTTATTAATAAATTATGCACCCAATGGCGTTAAGTATTTTTTATTATCGGTGTGAAACGTTATTTATAATGCATAACAATTAATACACAAACAAGTAAATATTTATGTTTACAGTGTACTATTTATTTAATGTATTATTAAGCAACATAAAATGATTAATCATGTTTTACTTTTATTACGTATTAAAAGTTTTTATCAAAACTTATTTGAGTAGTTTCTATCTCGAAGCTTATTTTTGTTTTGTCGAAGTTGCCTGCAAATTAAAAGTGAAGGTGCTAGTAAAATAATGGTGCAATTTTACTAAGGATTACAGTACTTGGAATGGTCAAAAAAAACGTCTGAGCTGCTCGCATTGAAACCAATTACATTTAATATTGATACAGGAAATAAATATGAATTCCTATTATATAATCTCGAAACATGGCGCAGCACAGTTATGATTGTCATCGGGTCATCATGTCAGGTCATTGTGTGTTTCAATATTACAAACATATACAATTTATATTTGTTTGTACTTTAAATAGTTATCAGCAGTTATTGGTCTGTTGCTTTACCATTGATAATTTAACTCTGTTGATCCGTATTTAATTTTTGAACAGCTTATTGGGACCAAAAATGCCGAAACAGCTCACTTGACTTCTTCACTGTCGGAAAAATTACGTCCCCGTAGGTATTTCTTCGAAAGTCGTAACAGAAAAAAGTCGCTTGGGGCCACTTATGGACTATAAGGTGGATGGTTTAATTTTTAGAACCCCAACTTACTGACAGCAGCTGATGCAATGGCACACTTGTACACAGGAGCGTTGTCATGCAAGAGCTGCACCCCGAGATTGAACTTCAAGCTTTTAAAACCTAAGTGTGATAAATACTTCCCTGTGATTGCCTCCTTGTAGGGAAGATAATAGCCTTCCATATCCCAGAAAATTGTTGCAATCTTCCCGGCGGACGGTTGAGGGCTAAATTTCTTCGGCGACGGGGAACCCTGTATTTTCATTGCATGGATTCTTGTTTTGTCATCGGGTCCCAATGGTGAATCCACGTCTTATCACCCGTTACTATGTTAGACAGAAAAGCTTCACTCCATTCCTCAAATAGGCAGAAATTTTATTTTAAAATCAGAACACGGTTTTCCTTTTAGAAAGGCTTCAGCGTCCTGGGGACCCATCTTGCACTGACCCTATTCATGAACAAACGTTCGTGTAGAATTCTCAAAACCGATGATTCTGAAACACCGCATTCAGTAGCTAATTGAGAAACTTTTAAATGACATTTCTGAAGCACAAGCTTTTCCACCTTGGCGATGATTTCAGGTATGGTTGAATCCACAGGCCTTCCATTACACGGGTCATCTTCAACGGACTCATGTCCCTACTTGAACTGATAAACCCAATGTTTTATTATGAAAAAGGAAGTTATAAATAGCGAACATATGCTAATTGATGGCTTTTGATTTTCATATTTTCCACGGTTTTCATATTTCTGCAACTAGTTACAATAAACGACCTCTCACTAGGATAGCTGATGCGCTACTCAACTAACACTAAACTTCCGGACATGAAAGGACATGTCAGTGCTTGCACCAACACGTTCCACCCCGCACTACACGTCTATCACATCTAGGTATATATTTTTGTTTATCCCCTCGTTTTACACACATAAAATTATAACATCATTCGAATCGGTCGAATATTAGCGAATCAGATTTAAACACCTTTATAAGCTTCTTCTCTGCCTTGACAATTCAAATCAGTCATCGAGCGTTGGTTGCCACATAATTCAATTCTATTTCAATAAGATGAATTCGACAAAGGGGCGTAAATACAATAAGTATTATATTCAATACAGATTTTTTGCCTTTGCGCAATAGTCATTTATTTTTAACTGATCACAAGCATTTAAAAGACAAACGACAGAGTTTTTTGGGACAAAACTGGGAAATTTAAACGCATGAATTTGTATAGTACTAGCTCTTTTATCGAGTCAAACTAAAATGTACTCGAAGCTTCGTATCGTATTGTAAAAAAAAACACGTTATTGTAAACTCAATCGTGAAATATAAACATTATATTCTGAATTCAGCTGATATCGTTCTTAGACCAGAAAATAAGGAAAAATTGCAACACATTTCACTTTGTCACAACACTAAAACGACTCATTGACAATATGGCTGAAGATATTAAGTATCTAGTAGTAAGCGGCCTGAAATCACTTTCAATCACCATACATATTCAATAAATTTAGATGAGAGCACCGATTTTGTATAATGTTAACATTTGGTAGTTTTCGTACGATATATTAATAATGAAATAATTCAATACGAAATGTTGTTTTCTACTGAGTTAACTACAACAACAAAGTCTGTTAATTGTGATAACTATAGTCTCTAAATTCTTAGACAAACTTTGAGCTCTTGAAGGTAAAGTTAATAGGTACAGATGGCGCTCCACTATGCTTGGATTTCGTTCAGGATTTATACACCTAGTTAAGAAAAAAAAACAATAACAGCGGTACACTGAGTTCCAGTTAAATCTGATGAAAATGTTAGGATAACAATGAATGATATTTGGCGATTTACATTCAGATACATAGTAAGAGCTATTAATTAATCAATTTTATAACATCAAAATTTTATTTCATTGAAATATTATGTTACAATTAACGTGACTATTATAAAAATGTTTAATTGAAATTAAATTATTTTAAAAATAACTAATTTCTGTTAAGATTTTCATAGGTTGTTTTTAAATAATACATTTGTGTCATAATATATCTTAAAAATTATTAATTATAATTAAGAATTATAATTAAGAACGTGAAACTGTTCTAAAAATATTATTTTAATTCCAAATTAGGCCTCTCACTTGTGAATACTTATATCGAACTTATAATTTACAAGTCACATACTTTGCTTAAGTTTTATAAATCAATAATATTTATTTTTTGTCATATAACGATTCATGCTCATTCTACAAAATATTAATTACAGTAAAATATACAGCTAGAGTGACCAAATGAATGAAACCAGTTGTGTTCCTGAATCGTCGTATTAGTTAATCGTACACTACAGCTTAGCAGACACATGTTAACAGTGACTTATTGACGATATGGTAATAATTTATTTATGAAATATTGAGTTATAGTTAAATTATAATTTTTTAGGAATTTTGATATATTATAATAATAAATTTCTGAATATAGCGATAATGAAAGATGAGTATTCTTTTTATGTTTAGAATATTTTTATGTTATGGCATTTCTATTATTAAAATTAAAAATAAAGTTGTAAAGTATTCAAGATACTTTTATTTTTTGAGACAAAAAAACGACGTGTACATTGGTATTAAAATATATATCTTTTTTAGATCGAAAAAGCAGGAATATAGATGATGTTATTATCATTACGCATAATTGCATCTATATGTCGCCTTAGGAATCGTAATTTGTTCTTAAATATCTGTTTGTTCCTAAGGAAACATTCATTAACAGGTGATACAATGTAGTGATTGAAGTGACGTAATGGTGACGTTGAGAAGTTTTTACCTAATTAGGTAACCATCGAAGGATAAATGTAGCAAAATATTTTTCATGAATTGCTAGAGAAACACTTAAATATTATATTACTCGTACCTTGTTCCAATTACAATGAAATGTTGTTGCATGTTGTTATGATTATCTCAATTATGTAACATAATAACATCTTTCAGCTCTTGTATTTTGTATGCTGATACGTGGTACATAACATACAAATTAAATTTAAAATGTTATACTACTAAAAGCATCAAAAGTAAATAGTTCTCCAGATTTAACATTATAATTTACATTTACCGAATAAAAATCGACATAAACATTGTATAAAGAATAAACTGTTTACGGAATGTTTAAAAACGTAATGTGAAACTAATTTGTCAGGTGAACGATTAGTGTGTCCTACCTTAGTTCACAGCTAGTGTAAGTCAGGTAATAGAACATTTTCCAGAATCTGTTACGTGTAAGTATATAAGTAATGCTCTGATTGCCTCAGTTCAGAGAATGCTTTTTCATTCCTCTTAAAACATGTTAGCGTAATATCCATTTTACTATATACTGTCGATAATAGGAGTTATTACATGTGATCTATTACTACTCAGACGATCATAAAAGATCACAGCTAACTTAATATATAATTCCGCTGCTTGTTGCCTTTACAAAATATCTGTTTTTATTGTAAGTGTGACACTTTTATTTCAAAGCTTAACAATTATTACTAAGAACTGTGTGATTACAATTAACAGTTAACTAACAGTAACCTATTTATTTAAAGCTTCAATAATCAACATGAAATGCTTAATCAGGTTGTCATGTCCAAAGATTTATTATTAATCTATTTTTATTATAGATCTATATTTTGTAAGTTTTAGTAAAATATTATTAACATATAAAAGTAAAGTTATGATTTTTAACGTTTTTTTTAAGTAATATACACAATGTACCAATATTTCATTATAACAGATATATTATCATTATCGTTGTAATTTTTCTATAAAATACCTAATTTCATTTAAGAAAAGTATATTATTTTAGGTTTTGTTTTTGAAAGACTCGGCTGGTTGAACGTTATTGTTTGAATAAAATGTTTCATTTAATATCCGTTACATTAAATTTTTTACTATTTTGTTGTAAAATGATAGATTTTTTTGCTGTTTATCAAGGATTACCAAAGATTGCAAAATCGTAAAATCGTAAAATTCGAAATTTGTAAAAAATTTTGAATCCAAACACAATTAAAAGTTTTATTTAATGAATATTTCCAAGTTTATTTTTTTCTGCGAAATCCACTACTGATTAAAATATTTTTTTAGGTGATTAAAAAAATACGATATTGAGTAAAATTCTGACCAGTTTTTCATAATTCCCTTAATGATGAACATTTGACTTAAGTACTGTCCCAGAGCTATGAACGACTCTCAAGGGACCGTACTAACTATTTTAACCTATTATTCATCCAGATTTTACAACTTTTCTGAAAAGAATTCCCGATGAAAAAGATTTTATCATAATATGCATTCAAACCAAATCAAACAGTCATACGCTCAATTACTTCACAATAAAAAAAAATATACTTCTAAATATCCATTCGCTCTTAGTGATACATAAAAATTTTATGACACAGTTGTAGTCGATAGGAACTACGATTTATTTGGCGTATTTATATAATTTCAGAATGTAATTGTGGACTGCAACTCACGCCATGTAGGAGATGTTCTATTGTTCTATTGTTAATATTATTCTGACGAATTACTATTTTATAAGACAATCGGACATATATTATTACGATTTAAAACATAATATAGCAGAATCATAAATAATTGCAAAATAATGTATCATGTCTATAGGGTAGGGGTGACATTTTATCGATGGCGTATAATACATATGGGCAGCGATCTATTTATTTTTAACAAAATAAGGTTGATTTTATTCTGAGAGATGTTAAATTAAACATATAAATAAATTGAGTATGTGTTGAATAGATTATTTAATATTAAAATAATTATGGAATGTGATAGGAATAAAGTAAAAATGGAATTGTTTATCACTTAGTATTTAATTCTACGCATCATCGAAGAGTATGATTTGCAATGAACTTTCCTCTGAATTGTTACTCTTAAATTTGATTATTACGTTTAAATAGTTATAATATATGAATTATTGAACATGGAACAAAATCAGTGGATAGTGGATTATCGCCGACATACACGATTGATTGCAGAGTATGAGATTTATCTAAGATATAATTTTTTGTTAACAACACTCAGTTGGGTCACACAACAATACTATTCCGATACTTGACAAGGAATTACGAAGCGCTTGATAAACCTTATAAACTTTGAGGGAAATCACTTATTATGTCCTAACTATAATACTAATTCAACACAAAAAGTGTAATTGTTCGGGAATTTATTGTATTTCAAATGAAGTTTTACAATTAACATAAAGATAAATAAATAATATAAATTATTGTATGGAAAAATTATAATTAAAATGGTTAATATTTCTAAAACCATCTCTCCAAATTGCATTGCAAATCCAATTCATACCCGTCTTAGCGTGGAGACTTCATCTGTCATGTACGCGTTAGTGCAACGAGAATTTGTCTACTCGTATGATACATATTATATAATTAATATACCGTGATCATTGATTACAGTTATTACATATAATTTATTAGAATATATCAGAATTACATTCAAATGTAAATACTACTAATATCTCATCCCAAGAAACAAAGAACGAAATTATTTTTGTATGATTAATAAGGTAAGTAATCTTACTGAAGCACCAACTATCTAACAAAAGGAATTATAGTGCTCGTATTCTATTCTATTCTAATTATAGTTTAGATGAAATGTGAAGATAAAGACTTAAGTTCAAAAAAATATTTTATTTAAAAAAATATATGAAAATTTGGTCCCTTAAAAAAGTATGATTTATATAATTATTTTTTTAATACTCTATTTGTGTATGAAAAATTTGGACAGATATTAAAATTATAAAAAAAAAACTGAATTATTACAATTCTTAGATTTATTGGAATTTCGTGCATAACTGAGTTCATGCTAAATGTAATGTTACAATAACACTGTTTTAGATAAAAGGCTGGTGTAAGAAAAATTTCATGTAATTTATTTCTTGAAAACTACTAAAATATTTTTGGACGGTATTTATATAAAATTTAAAAGATAAGTTGAGAAAATAAATCTCAGAAGGAACGAAGTCACCCTAAACAATATTAAAGCGATGATAAACTTAGAAACAAGTTTTATCTGACTTCGCGAACTCTGTATACCTTCATCCCACTAAGAAGCTGCGTTACTTTCGAAATATAATCCATAGTATCTTACAATGTTACGTTTTAAACTTAACAAAAGTAATCCTGCATAATTGCATTAATTTTATTTATTTTTTTATCGATTTAAAATTTATCACTTAAGTGTTTTAGTCCATAAATTATGAACAGTATTATAATAATATAAATAAGTAAAATAATATAAATAATAATTATATTATAATAATATAAATAATAAAATAAGCAAGTTAAAATATCTAGTTCTGATTTCCAATAAACTTTTGTAAACAATCCCGTATTTTAAAATTTTGAAAAATACGACAAGATAGAAGCCAGCTAGCCTTATCTATTTTCCAGTATTTATTCAATTGTTGGAAACCGTTCCATAAAGTTAACAGGAATGGACTTGAAGCCAAGTTGAAAGACCGATGGACAAAAAGTAGTGCTTTTTTTCTTTAACTTAAAAATGATTAAATATTTTTCTAATAGTGCAACAGTAGTTTTAATAAAACACATAAATAATAATCATGAATTAGGTTAAAAATGCAAATTTGAAAAATTCATCGGATCAGTTAAATTTCTTAATCTTGGAGAACAAGTGGAGAGATGCCAGATTTTCGAATAAAGTAGTAGTTCTTAAAAATACTTTTATATTTCTGATACCCAGTCCTCAGTAGAAGTAGCTTCCTTTATTTATAACCCCCAATTAATATATTGAAATTGTTTTTCATAAAGAATTGAAAAAAATAAGAAATATATGTTTTAAATTATCTTACAAATACAGTACGTAATATTAAGTTAATTTTAAGAATTGGG
This sequence comes from Melinaea marsaeus rileyi, assembly GCA_918358865.1. Classification (NCBI taxonomy): domain Eukaryota; kingdom Metazoa; phylum Arthropoda; class Insecta; order Lepidoptera; family Nymphalidae; genus Melinaea; species Melinaea marsaeus. The sequence goes on from OU911085.1 coordinate 21,631,089, forward strand.
GTTTGAAATTAGGGAAGGTATCGTCAACATTATCGCACATGAATACCTACAAATACCGATATTTGCAGGTGCAGTTTTTGAGCTTAAAGCACTAAAGTCCCTTCCATTAAACGTTTTAAAAACATATTCATTTTCTTAATTCCCGCTCAGACGTGCTTAGAAATTTCTAATAAAATAAAAAACAAATTGTAATAAAAATACTTTAATATATAGTTTTAATAAAGAAACGCGGATTTTTTAAAAGGACTAGATATTAATTAATATAAAAATAGATCTGAAAATTTCAATGATCAATGTTCAAAAGATAATACTATTTTGAAATAAGGGACAGTAATTTTATTAATATTGGTAACTGATGGCATTTCGACTGACATCATCCTCGTAAGAACAAAGACCCCTCTCGTTTCCTTTGTTAAATATAAAGCTATGAAATAAATGTATCCCCAAAGTTTTCTTATCTAGAAATAATAGTTTTGGTTGAGTTAATTAGAAAAATTCGTATTATAAATATATTAGAACTCATGTCACACTTTTTCATAAATCTTTTTTGACACTTATTATCCGATTAGAACATACGAATATAGAAGTAAACGAATATAAAAATGTTCTTTTTAATATAAATGTGATGGTAAGTTTGAAAAACATATATTTGAATTAAAGAAGATTTATTAAAATAATTTTCGTAACCCCAATTATTTTATTATTTTTAGATTGAAAAAGATTTAGATGGCGTATTTGTTAGGAGTTTCTTTGACATCTATTTTAAGTAATTTTGGCTTGCTTCGAAACTAATGTTCAAAAAGGGTAAGGGGCGAAGGAATTTCTATACTTAATTTTTTTCGAAATGAAGAATTGGAATAAGTACTTTTTAGTTTACTATTTTTGTATTCGACTTGTATTCCCTTTTATGAACCTGACACAAACTTTACTGATATTGTGTAAATAATAAGATAAAACAAATACCCTGCTTTTCAATAACCGATGAAAATATTGCCTGGTGATGTTGTATCGTAAAAAAAAGCTTTTATATATAAATATATAATGTACTATAAGATTGTGTGTATTAAGATAAAGTTAAATATTAGAGAAATAAATTATTTGTAATATTTAACTAAATAAAATCATTTTCTTCAAAAGACAAATCTTAGAAACGTAAGATTTTGGGTAAGATTAACTCTATTAAAGGTCTCTCTACAATGTAGAAAAAATCAAACAGTTACTCACGGAACTAATGTCTGTTTTGAATATTTTAGTTACAGAGAATAATTTATTGGTATTAATATTATTATTTACCTTCACGCCATATCCCTTGCGGGGTAGCCAAAAATGACGGCGCCGAACGCTACGGTCCCTGCATACCTCTCTTGCGTCGACCACAGACATTAACCTCTTCATACATGCCCTCCGGGGGGTCCTCATGCTTTTTACGTGACCTTCCTCCAGTATCATAAGCACTGTGTTTTCGAAAGTCACTCGAGGCCTCCCACTGTCTCTCTTACCGCTCACTTTTCCTGTATAAATGTTTTAAAAAAGAATGGTAATCTTTCATCATTTATTCATTCGACATGAATAAGCCACCTGAGCACGTTTTTCTTCATTCACCGTGACATCTTCGCTAGTACCTGCCATTCTGTGGATCTCTTAATTGCGGATTCGGTCACCTAGACTGACTCCGCATATTCTGCGAAGAGATCGCATCTCCACAGCATTCATCTTTCTTACATTCTTCTTCTGTGTTATTATAATTTATAGCTAATTTTATCAATCTTTTAAATATTAATCAATGGTTTCATCTCCGCACTAGATTAGAACTATTACTACTACTAAGTATTATTGTAATAGTGTAAGATAATCTGATGTTGAAATGTCAACAATGAAATAATGTTGTCAAATTAACAATCAGACATTCATGAAAACATATATACATATATTATTTTTATTACTTTCCCGCTCCTTTTTATTTTAGAATGTGTTTTTGAGTGATAAATCTAGAGATATTAAGATATTATACTTAATCATCATATATTTGTGATATAGCTTTTGCTTCTTATAAAATATATTTTCTGTGTTAGTAATTAAAAAAGTTATTAAGTAAAATAGCAAGGTGTTACGATGAAGTAATTCGCGTATACTCACCACAAAGGCTAAAACCGTTTAACATAGTCAGATTGTTGCTTTAAGAAATCAGTTATTTATTAAAGGGACAGAAAGTTTATGAGTAGTGCTGGTTCTATTGTTGATACTTTGCGGTAGAATCCAATATAATTTGTAGTATAATATAATACTTACTTTTCATTTAATATTTGTTATATAAAAAAAAATAAAAATAAAAAAATAAAAAAAATTAAAAAATGTTTTTTTTCTTTAACTTAGATTGATCGATTACAGTGAATCTTACATATGGACCTCCTTTTAAGTAAACATATACCTGTGCTAGGAGGCCCAGCTCTTCACAACTATGACAAATTTGTAAAAGGTGTATTTATTTATTTATTTATTTACCTTCACGCCATATCCCTTGCGGGGTAGCCAGAGACGACGGAGCGCCAAACGCTACGGTCTCTGCATACCTCTTTCGCCTCGGCCACAGACATCAACCTCTTCATACATGCCCTCCGGGGGGTCCTCATGCTTTTTACGTGACCTTCCTCCAGTATCGTAGCTACTGTGTTTTCGAAGGTCACTCGAGGCCTCCCCCTGTCTCTCTTACCGCTCACTTTTCCCATATAAATCTTTTTTACCATTCTTTCATCACTCATTCGTTCAACGTGCCCAAACCACCTGAGCACGTTCTTCTTCATTCTCACCGTGACATCTTCGCTAGTACCTGCCATTCTGTGGATCTCTTCATTGCGGATTCGATCAGCTAGACTGACTCCGCATATTCTGCGAAGAGATCGCATCTCCACAGCATTCATCTTTCTTACATTCTTCTTCTGTGTTACCCACGTTTGGCTGCCGTATAACAGCGTCGGTAGCAAAACTGCATTGTGTACAGCCAAACGTGCAGCTATACTGACATTTTGCCGTCTCAAGAATGCAGTCAAAGCACCATTGACTCTGTTACCGACAGCAATACGTCTTTCCACATCCATTTCGTATCTTCCGTCTCTGCTAAACATACTTCCCAAATATACCACTTCATTCACTTGTTCTATTATCTTATCATTCACGTTGATCTTACATTCTGTTCTTTCTTCATTTCTTTCAAATATCAGAACCTTCGTCTTATCTACATTCAGGTTAAGACCATTAATTTCACACCCATCTTTCAAAGTGGTGACCAATGCCTGCAAATTGCATTCTGATGATGCAATGAGCACCGCATCATCTGCATATAGCAAGCAATTGACCTTAAGGCCACCTACTTTCACTCCCATGTCACTATCTTTCACTCCTTGGAGACAACTATCCAAATACAAATTGAACAACCAAGCTGACATAGCGCAACCTTGCTTAACACCCGATTGGATGTCAAACCAGGACGACATGCCAGCTCCTACTCGCACACAGGCTGAGTGATCTCGGTAAAGAGACCTTACAGCCTGTAGCAAGGGTCCGTTCACATTGTATCGGGGCAGTATCTCCGATAACTTCTTTCTCACAACCCTGTCAAACGCCTTTTCCAAATCCACAAAAGCACAGAAAACCTTTTGGTTTAGGGCCAAAAACTTTTCCGTGATCATGCGGAGGGAAAAGATCTGATCTATACACCCTCTTCCAGGTCTAAAACCTCCTTGGGCCTCCCACAACAGCCTTTCAGATCTCTTTTGCATTCTTCTCGCTAAAATTTTAGCATAAACTTTACCGCCCAAGCTAATCAAACTGATGGCCCTATAGCTTGCACAGTCTATCTGTGAGCCTTTGCCTTTATACAAAGGTACGATGACTGCACTTCGCCAATCGTCTGGGACCTCCCCGGATTTCCAGCATAAATTGCACAAAAACCAGAAAAGGTCCCAGACGCGTGGCCCACCATATTTGATCATCTCGGCAGTAACTTCATCTGCTCCCGCAGCCTTACCACATTTCAGACTTCGAATCACGCTCTCTACTTCTTCCAAACTGATTTCACCATCGGCTACGTCTTGACTCAGCATTACGCTGGTAGTCAAGACCGAGGCGTCCTCACGTTCATACATCTCCTTATAGAATTCCGCCCACCGCTGCAAAACGTGTGTTTGTTCAGTTAAAATTTCACCGTTCTTTGAAAGCACCCCTTTCATTCTACAGGTTAACGAACAACCCCGGGAACCACTAACTTCTCGCCAGAAAAGCTTCGTGTTTTCCCGGAAGTTGTTCGTCAACCTTTCATCCCTTTCTCTCTCAGAATTTTCACGCTTCATCTTTATAAGTGCTTTCGTTTTGTGCTTTTGCAGCTTGTACTCTCTTTTTCTTATCTCTCTCATACTTTTATCATTACCCGAGGCTTTATAATCCAGCCATGCTTTCTTCTTTAACTCCACAGCGTCTTTCACTTCATCATCCCACCATTCATCGCGCTTTTTACTAAAACCTCTTTTCCTTTTACCACATACCTCTGTCGCTACTTTCACCATACCATTCCTAAGGTTCTGCCAGCATACTTCAACACTTTCATTTCCAGAATCACAGCTTTCAAGCTTCTTGGAAACCCTTTCTTGATATTCCTCTCTGATCAGTGGATCTTGAAGCTTCCAGCTTCTTATGCGATAATTCGACGCCAAGCTTGGACACGCCGTGCGGCTGCGCCAACCTGTGAACAGACCTCTTATTCTAGCAACGACTATATAGTGGTCCGTTCCCACATCAGCACCTCTGAACACTCGCGTGTCCATAACTTGACTTCGAATACGCTGGTCCACTAGGAATAAATCAATCATACTTCTTTCTTCCGCTCGCTCCCATGTGTACATGTGAATTTGTTTGTGATCAAACATCGTGTTTGCCACAAACAAATTTTTCTCCTTACAAAATTCCAAAATAAGCTTTCCAGCCTCATTTACCCTCCTATCACCGTATTTGCCTAGCACGCTTTCGTAACCGCTTCGCGCGGTTCCAACCCATCCATTCATATCTCCACATACTATCAACTTTTCATTATCTCTGACACTACTTAGAACATCCCTGACATTCTCCCAAAACTCCTCGAGCTCGCTCATTTGAGCTGAGGATACTGGCGCATACATGGCTAACAAGAATACTCTTGTTATCCCCAGCTTAAAGCGAACCCAAAGAAGCCTCGGGTTGATCGCCTTGTATTCTACCATTGCATTAACCATTCGAGAGGACAATAATACGCCTACACCTTGGCAACCTCGCTCACTCTCTGGAACCCCAGCCCAGAAAGCGACCCGGTTGCCAGGCAAATCGGTCGTATCATTGCCTTTTCGCTTGGTCTCAGACACACAAATAACATCCAGATCTTTGTCATCCATCACATCTAATAATTCATTCATCTTCTGTTCCATTCGTCCTCTTACATTCCACGTAGCTATTTGTAGCTCCGTCCTCCACCTTCCGCCGTTCGGAACATGGCGTGTTTGTTAGGTGTATTCTAATGAATAAAAAAATAAATAAATGAAATTTACAAAGACTTATTGAATACAAATGAAATAACAAAACAAAAATAACTAAAACAATAGGTAATTATTGATAAGTGGACGTGTGTGTTTGAATATCTATGTGTCTATATGTTGTGTGTGTGGGTGTGTGAGTTATGAGTGCCTATATGTTGTGTGTGTGGGTGTGTGAGTTATGAGTGCCTATATGTAGTGTGTGTGGGTGTGTGAGTTATGAGTGTCTATATGTTGTGTCTGTGGGTGTGTGAGTTATGAGTGCCTATATGTAGTGTGTGTGGGTGTGTGAGTTATGAGTGCCTATATGTTGTGTGTGTGGGTGTGTGAGTTATGAGTGTCTATATGTTGTGTGTGTGGGTGTGTGAGTTATGTGTGCCTATATGTTGTGTGTGTGTGTATATATCTCTGTGTTTGTTAGCATTTAGTTTTTTTGTAATAATGACTCTATTTCATCATAACCTTGATCTAATAGCCAGGATGTTAAACAGTTCTTGCATTTGGTACTGGTTAATGGAAATATGTTTAAATATTTATTTATTTTATTGTACAATGTAGCTGATTGTCTACTATATTGTCTTCCGGCGTACGCTGATTTTACAGACACCATAGGTGCCACAAATTGTTGCCTTCTTTTAGAGGAGAGTTTCGGGTTGTACGGCAGTGCCCTATGTAATCTTAAGACAGGTCGATCATGATTCCTAAGTAACGAATACTAGAAACCTTCTGTATTACATTACATGAACAATTATTGGTAATGGGATATTGATAGCTGTGAATTTTAAGATTATTACGAGTCCCAGGTTGAGTGTTGTTATACTTTGTGTGCGCCATGTATTTTGTTTTGGAGGTATTAAGCGTTAATAAATTGGCGTTTAACCAATCAGCAACTTTGATAAGACCCCCCTCAGCCGATCTATATACAGAATCCCACGTATCTCCAACAAAGGTAATGGCGGTGTCATCGGCATAGGAGTAGACTTGCCCATTTTCCAGTGGCATATTACATAGGGGATTTATATACACTAAAATAAGGGTAGGGCCCAAGACGCTGCCCTGCGGAACACCGAAAGTCATATTTTCTTCTTCGCTAACAAATTTGTCTATTCTCACACGTTGCTTTCGACCTTGTAGATAATCTACAAGTAATGCTAAAGAAGTTCTTCTAATGCCTATATGCTCTAGCCTACGCACAAGGATGCTGAAAGAGACGGTATCAAAAGCTTTTTTTAAGTCTAGATAAACCGTTAGGCACTTTTTCCCGGAATCCACTGAACTTGTAATATGTGAGGTTAAAGTTAAAACTGCATCTTCTGTCGATAGTCCTTGTCGAAAACCGTATTGAGAGTTTGATATTATATTAAATTTGTTAAAGTAATTTATTAATCTACAGTTAATTAGTTTTTCTATGATTTTTGAGACTGCGGGTAGAAAATGTTGGAAAAAGTTGGAAGAAAAACTTCTAAACCTGAGAGTTTATGGGGATACGAATTAATTTTGAGGTTCCAGGTATTATATCCTCGTAAAAATTTAGATTACAAGAATTATACATCCTAATAGGATTTGAGCCTGTACGAGTAATTAGATTTCTGTCCTTTAAGTTAATTTTTGCTTCCCATTTCGTTAATAAATCTAGTCCTATTAGTCCGTCAAAATAGTCATGAAATTTATAGATAAACAGTTTAATATTTTCTGGGTCTGTAAATTCTTTAAAACAAGGTAATATTATAGAATATTCGTTTCTACTTGTGGTATGTACATTTGTAACTTCGAAAGGGTCGTAATTTAATGGAAAATTAGAGAAATATTTTTCAACAGCATTGGGACTAATGAATGATTGGTTTGCACCAGTGTCTATTAAAAGTTTAAGTGGGGGATTTTTTATTTGAATATATGGAAGTTGACTTTGTGTCTGTAAGTTTAATTCTATGTTGGTTTTGGTGATTTTAGGTCTAAACGAAAATCCTAATTTGTACAACTAGGATCTGATAGGGGTTCACTTTCTTTAACTATTTCGTCGTTATTCATTTTATAAGTATTATTAATATAAGGGTCTGAATTATAATAACTGTCATAGTATTCTTGTTCAGTATAATTATTATAGTCTGGTTTGTAATAATAGTCAGGATAATTGTATTCCAAATTATCATAAGACAAACATTCATTCATGTTCATCTCACGAGCTTTTAAGTAATTTGTCGGCGGCGGATTACCAGATTTACGCCAGTCATGTCCAGTCATCAAGGTATGAGGTAAGGGCTTGGGAATAAAACTTTGAACACCACTCATAGGCTTGGGCATGGGATTTTGATTAAAATTATTCCTAGGTGGTAAGCGGAAAACATTACTGTGTGGGTTATAATTAGGTGGGGGTGCGTTGAACATTTGTTGAGTTCTAGAACGCATGGGCATACTATACTGGGGTTGATTTCGATTGAAGTTAAATTTAAAAGGTTGTGGTTGTTGTATGGGTCGATGTGACATAGGGGCTGGCCAGTTAGGGGTTGAGGGATGATAACCTTGAGATTGAGGAGGTGTAAAAACTCTGTCATGTCTTGTGTTTTTATTAGTGGATGTTTGCTGTTTCAGTCCATCTGTACGTTGCTGTAAGTAGATAACATTTAATTCCTCTTGAACGCATTCTAGAGCTTTTTCAATAGTATCCGGGCGCATGCACCGAATTCGCGACCCTAAGGGCTCTTTTAAGCCAAGTGCAAATGCCTGCTTAGTCACTTTTTTATATAAGTCGCGTTTAGCCTCAATTGTTGTTAATAAAGTTTCATGTAATGTAACATAAGTAATTATCGTACTGTATAGCGTTTGACAATGGCTATAAAATTCCTGAGGTGTCTTATTTCCTTGTACGGCTAATGAGAGGTCGTTGTATAAGGCCGTTTCGTCCCGTTGATCAGAAAAGTTATTTATTAAAGATGTTCTAATTCCTAGCCAACTATCGGGAATACCATTAAAATTGATAGTAGCAGCGGCAGTGCCGGTTATTTTATTAAGAATACCGTTTAATAAGCACAAATTAGATAATTCACTACCGGGCGAATTATTTCAGTCTTGAGTTACAATTTGGTCACAAATATTAATAAATCTAGTTAAGACATTAGGGTTCCCGTCAAATTCAGATCGACGATCAGACGATCCTAAGGATTTTATAAATGTTATCCGGATCTTGAGCCATATTTAAAATACAGTTATTATCTAAATCTCTATTAATATCTAAACTACGCTTACTGGCCCGCTGCGATGCAGATTCCCGTTGATTATAAACTCTAGGATAATAAATTTTGGAAAGGAATTATTACTAGGAAAGAGCAACACGAGAATGGTTCAAATGTACTCACATAGATTTCATTTCTGGTTTCTTCTCGTCAATCGAAGTTTGGATTCGCCTCCCGTTGCTGCAGCTGGTCCGTAGATTCAGGATACTAGCGATGACCTAACAGTCCCTATTCTAGTATCCTACCGACTGCGCCAATTACGTTAGCTACAGACGTAGAGTCGAAAAAAAACCAAAACTGATTTAAAACTAATTTTAATTAAAATAAAGAACTTATTAACTAATACAAAGTATGACCTACTCGATGTAAGTACAAAAATAATGAATTAATTATTACATTAATTAAACTTATATTCTAATTTAATAAGAGCCGAATTGTGATAAAGATGAAATGAAATAAATGCTTTAGGAGGCGTCGTATTCGACAGATTTTAATATATATAAATGAATATCAGATAATTGCCTTTAAATTTCAAATTTACGAATTCAGTTGTGGATACACCATTTGCATTTCTGGATAAAGAAACATAATTTAAAACTTTTAACTAAATAAATACGAGTATTAAAAGAGGGAAATATAAAAAGCACAAAGAGCAATATTTTACCGGTGTACAGAAAGTACTAGGGGCGCCAATAAACCCTCAATTTCGACTCGCTGTGCTCGCGAAATCTCGGGTGCCGTTTGCATATTGAGCGAGGCGAGCCCAGTGTATTAACCCATCGTTTCCCATTGACTTCAGCGGGATATCAGTTTTTTTAAATGATATTAAAAACAAATTGAGGACATTTTTCAAAATTTTTTTTTTTAAATCATCACCTAATGTGTGTCTTTTTGATTGCAAAGTTTCATAATTTTCCGTCAAGTAATTTTCGAGCCAATTCGTGACAAAGAATGTAAAAAGTCTCCAGTAAAACGCTCCGCGCACTTCGTTCGCTTCGCTCAATAATAGGTTCCACTTGTGAAAATAAACAAAACAACTTAAACTTATCATATTTATCTAGATTTAAAACTTTTAACTAAACTATAATGATTAATGAATAATGAATAATAAATAATATTTAATAAGAAATAATATAAAAATTTACATCTGTGGTCTTACTTATATTTAACTTTAACTGTTGATAAAATAAATAGTTATAAAATTATGAATGATTTAGATATTTTATGTGTGAAATACGTTTTAATAACAAAAACATTTTTTTAGACATTGCATAGCTAAGCATGCATTGCATAGCATAACATAGCTGGCTCTTCTTATAAGATCTACATCCAATATTCAAGTGCCAGATACCTAACGTACTAATGAATGTGTCATTTCAAAAAGCCAAAAACATCGATAAGCATACTGTTTCATTTTGAAGATAAAAGCAATTTCGTTCCTTTGTGTAGAATTGCCTGTGAGTAGGCAGATCCCGCTTCTCACTTCCTGAATGCGAACAAACGCAAAATTCACGGTGACAATTTCACGACGGAATACATGTACATATTAAGAGTTATTGTGATTTTTGTTTTTAGTATGTAAGTTATTTTAGTAGTCACATTAATGATTTCGAAAAATAAATACTCTTTATATCATCTCATCTCACAGATCTCATATGTCCCTCTTTTATCAATACTGTTATTTAATTGTTAACGAAAGTCAGTCTTTGCTCTTGGGTACTTAAAAATAGTATTCCCCTTAAATGAAACAGATACACTTTTTTTTACTCTATTGTATATTTTTTTTAGTATATTCGTAAATTACTTGACACGTATCCTTACGTGAACGAGTATCAAGTTCCTATTTTTACATTCTATTGAGTCACTGACATACTCGTATATCATCACGGTATCATGGTTCACGATCAAAATAAGTTTAATGTTAAGCACGCATCAACAGTATCAGACTATAGATAGTAAAGCAACAGGTCGTGTAATGCTAATGACAATTTCAAGTACAAAGAAACAAAATATATAAATATGTTTTTGATATTGAAAAACATAACGAGCTCATTAACGTCTAAGTTAAATTTTTTATTTAGAGTTCATGTAATAAGAACTTCTATTAATTTCCGGTATCAGTCCAAACCAGGTTCCACACAGTGCAGGACAGTTGGTTGCAGTGCAAACTGTGCAAACTGTGGGCAGCTTTTCCTGACCATTCAAGATACTGAGACCGTCGCTGAAATATAGACTTTCATTCTTATTTTACATTCACCTCCAATATCCATTTGCAGTGAATGTCAACAAAATTTTGAATAAACTTCGAGACATATTCTCCTCGGTTTAATACAAAAATAAATTTGCATCCGAAATAAAATTATATAAAGTAGGTATTTAGTGAATATAAATGAGTAATAATTTATTCAAATGTTTAAATACCTGAAAGGTCTTATAAGGCTGTATATTATTTCATTTATATGAAGTTACAAAACAAAGTCTTAATATGAAGCCAGAACAATGATACATAAAAATAAAACGCGATTAAGTATTTTATCTCGTTTAATAATACTTTAAATAAATAATACACTGTAAACATAACTATTAATTATAATAATACAGGTGGTGGTATTTAATTGTTATTCTTTATAAATAAGATGTCACACTGATAAAAATATACTTATCGCAATTTAATGCGTGATTAATTAATAAGTAAAATGAAATATTTGTAACTTTCTGAATAAAAATAACGTAAATCTCTATTACCAACACTTTATAGTACAATGATTTTGAAAATGTAAGGCTATCAACCTTTAGGGGCTATGAAAACGGGGCGGTGAATTAAGGTTATCAGAGGATTATTTATACACTATCCCTCGCAGATAGAGCTAAATGTTATATTAACTGTGGATTACAAGAACGGAATTACATCAGGATCGATTAATCATTCTACTCAGACAAATTAGTTTTGAACTGAGTTTTATTTTTCAGAAATTTAGAATAGTTTTAGAATTAAATTTATAAGTATTTTTTTATTTTGTATTTATATTCCTTTTTATTAAGTAAACGTAAATAAATCTTGATAAGAATTGTATTGCTGTATTATATTTAAATTTTAATATGTCTATATGTATTAATTTGTTATTAATGTTATAATATTTATATACGTAATATATTGAGATGATTATTACAGTCTAGTATCTCAATGTAATCAGTACAAGGCAATATAATTTTGAAGAGTATCTCGAGTAATTCATCAAAATTAGTTCAGTAGATTTATCTCCCAGTCTTATAACAGTCAGGTTAAAATATGGCCACATCACCGTCTTTAAATACGTTGTAACGTTATATCATATTTCAATGAATTTAAAAAATAAATAATTTCAGTTTTATGTTATTTATATAAAATATTATAAAAAAGGGAAGCGCAATCACTCACCGCCCATCTCATTCATCTGGTCACTCTAGATTTATAATTAACCGTAATATATTCATCTTAGTAGGTTCATGAAACATTATACGACATAAAAATTTAAATGTATAATGTTGCTTTCTGGAACTAAATCTGAACAAATTTTTATATATTTAAAGTCATCATCAGTATTTGTAGTAAGGTTCAATAAGATTTTAAAATATACTGAATAATTGGACAGAAAGATGGTATTTTTGTAGTCCTGTAGTACAGATTAAGATAAATAAAAGTAGGTAAATTACAAAGTATATCAACTACTGCTATACTCTTTGCTCACGTGGTGGGAGGAAATGTTAGTATTATATAGAGAGTAGAAGACTACTTAAAAAATTTTAGCTAAAGTTGTAGCGACAGCATTCAGTATTCTCTGCTAGACAAATGATGGGTATGCAAATTTTTCACGGGATTTATCCAGAATAAAAAAAAACTTTCGTCATTTTGAAGTGTCGAAGTAACATGGCATACCCCAAAGCGACTGAGGGGCTAAACATGAATAGTACTTGAAGGTTCGACGTTGTATCAACAGGCTTGGTCTAGTTTAGTCCACACTCCATACTCTGCTGACAGATGTTAACAAAAACTGATTTACGACATTACTTAGAGTTTATTTACTATCACACACCAAGAAATTGTTTAATTTAGGATATCATAAGAAAATTATTGTTTGAAAAATGTTCGTTGCGTACTTAATATATAAATTTCTGAACATATTGATAACGAAATAGTCTACTTATTATGTTTAGAATAAATGTTATGTTATAGATTGTCAATTTAGTGTGTTTTAAGCATACTTGTAAAGTACTAATTTTACGCTAATAAAACCAACGAAAGATTATCTTACAAACCTGAGACAAATTTGATAGTATGGATGTGGTTAGCAAATAAAGAGCAAGGAATAAAATCACATGAATCATATACATTTAAACTAATATTTTGAACAAAACGATTGGGATAAACGTATGTTTATCCCCATCGTATGTACATCGTATGTACTCGTATGAGTACATGTATCTAAAATACATGTTAAGAATAAATAAAAGTCACTTCTTTCTTGAATAAGACAGTAGAATGTTTAAAGATCCATGAGTCTCGAAACTAAACATAGTATATAAATATCGTAGTACGGTCTGAGAAAACGTAATTTGATTGTTTAGATCGTAGCTTGTTTGTTGTTTCAGGTTTACCTGCGAATAAGGACGTATTTCGCAAAGAAGACGCAAGACAGTTTTATTAACAGATGATATAACGTTGACAGGTAGTTGAAAATCGTGATGTTGCGATATTTAGATCTAATAAATATATTACCGAGAGATAAATCTGCGAAATTATTTTGACGTATTGCTCGAGATACAAATAGATATTATATTGCCTTACTGTAAGATATCTATCTATAAGGTATCACTTAGACGTTTTAGCTGTTATTTTTTGTTTTGATATTTTATTTGGATTTATTATCTAATTAGAATTATTAACGATGTCGTTCTAAATTTAACTATCACATGATGTGTGTTCGTAATTATCAATTCTTGCCAACATGGGCCCTTGTGAAGTTTGCGATACACTAGTAAAAAATTGACGATATGAATTTATTTGTTTCGTTCAAGCCTGATCTGTCAGCCACTTCTTCTCACAGTACCAATTTTAAAAGGATCAATTTAATATTATTACGCTAATACTGCAAAGTGTTTATATAATACAAATATAAGAATTAATTAAGTAGAGTAAACTAGCGTTACAAATTCTGGTGACATTATTATATTATTAAATTGGAATTATTTAATGAATTCATTTAATATAAATTGCAATTATTTAGAAATGAGATTTTCAAAATATTTATTATTTAAAATAATAATTACCGTAGAATCCACAAACAATTATTATGCATCAATCCTATTACAATTTATCTATCTCTATTTAATTACATTAAAGGGAGAAATGACATAATCACAGTGATGAATTTACATTTTTAAGGGGAATACGGATGCTTTCAAAAACAACCAATTCCTGGTAGATTTTTTTTCAAATCTAAAATTCTGTAAGCTGTGTTTCTTTCTCTCTTCCTCTTTCACTTTTTGTAATTTATAGTGAATGCATTAGCAAAATGAAGATAAGAATATTTTTTTCAGATTGAACTTCTTAGTAAGATTTTATAATATTTTCACGTAGGCTTTTGAAATTATCTGATATTGTTCTTATATATCTTGGTATCATTTGATAAATTAAAGAAAATAAGATATTCGAATAAGTTATAATATAAATATCGTACTTACACAAAACAGCGGAAAAATATCTTCAGCACTATTCCAAGAATTTCTCATTTCATTAAAAGGAAATAAAAAAGTTCTCAGGTCGTTGCTTTCGAACCACGAATTGATACTATGGAAATATAATAATAGCACGTTTTATTTTTTTAACTCTGAAATAATTTCAAATGATTACTTATTTAGACTCTGGTAAGGATAAAAGTATGAGAGAGATAAGAAAAAGAGCGTACAAGCTGCAAAAGCACAAAACGAAAGCACTTATAAAGATGAAGCGTGAAAATTCTGAGAGAGAAAGGGATGAAAGGTTGACGAACAACTTCCGGGAAAACACGAAGCTTTTCTGGCGAGAAGTTAGTGGTTCCCGGGGTTGTTCGGTAACCTGTAGAATGAAAGGGGTGCTTTCGAAAAGCGGTGAAATTTTAACTGAGCAAGCACACGTTTTGCAGCGGTGGGCGGAATTCTATAAGGAGATGTATGAACGTGAGGACGCCTCGGTCTTGACTACCAGCGTAATGCTGAGTCAAGATGTAGCCGATGGTGAAATCAGTTTAGAAGAAGTAGAGAACGTGATTCGAAGTCTGAAATGTGGTAAGGCTGCGGGAGCAGATGAAGTTACTGCCGAGATGATCAAATATGGTGGGACACGCGTCTGGGACTTTTTCTGGTTTTTATGCAATTTATGCTGGAAATCTGGGGAGGTCCCAGACGATTGGCGAAGTGCAGTCATCGTACCTTTGTATAAAGGCAAAGGTTCACAGATAGACTGTGCAAGCTATAGGGCCATCAGTTTGATTAGCTTGGGCGGTAAAGTTTATGTTAAAATTTTAGCGAGAAGAATGCAAGAGAGATCTGAAAGGCTGTTGTGGGAGGCACAAGGAGGTTTTAGACCTGGAAGAGGGTGTATAGATCAGATCTTTTCCCTCCGCATGATCACGGAAAAGTTTTTGGCCCTAAACCAAAAGGTTTTCTGTGCTTTTGTGGATTTGGAAAAGGCGTTTGACAGGGTTGTGAGAAAGAAGTTATCGGAGATACTGCCCCGATACAATGTGAACGGACCCTTGCTACAGGCTGTAAGGTCTCTTTACCGAGATCACTCAGCCTGTGTGCGAGTAGGAGCTGGCATGTCGTCCTGGTTTGACATCCAATCGGGTGTTAAGCAAGGTTGCGCTATGTCAGCTTGGTTGTTCAATTTGTATTTGGATAGTTGTCTCCAAGGAGTGAAAGATAGTGACATGGGAGTGAAAGTAGGTGACCTTAAGGTCAATTGCTTACTATATGCAGATGATGCAGTGCTCATTGCATCATCAGAATGCAATTTGCAGGCATTGGTCACCACTCTGAAAGATGGGTGTGAAATTAATGGTCTTAACCTGAATGTAGATAAGACGAAGGTTCTGATATTTGAAAGAAATGAAGAAAGAACAGAATGTAAGATCAACGTGAATGATAAGATAATAGAACAAGTGAATGAAGTGGTATATTTGGGAAGTATGTTTAGCAGAGACGGAAGATACGAAATGGATGTGGAAAGGCGTATTGCTGCTGGTAACAGAGTCAATGGTGCTTTAACTGCATTGTTGAGACGGCAAAACGTCAGTATAGCTGCACGTTTGGCTGTACACAATGCAGTTTTGCTACCGACACTGTTATACGGCAGCCAAACGTGGGTAACACAGAAGAAGAATGTAAGAAAGATGAATGCTGTGGAGATGCGATCTCTTCGCAGAATATGCGGAGTCAGTCTAGCTGATCGAATCCGCAATGAAGAGATCCACAGAATGGCAGGTACTAGCGAAGTTGTCACGGTGAGAATGAAGAAGAACGTGCTCAGGTGGTTTGGTCACGTTGAACGAATGAGTGATGAAAGAATGGTAAAAAAGATTTATATGGGAAAAGTGAGCGGTAAGAGAGACAGGGGGAGGCCTCGAGTGACCTTCGAAAACACAGTAGCTACGATACTGGAGGAAGGTCACGTAAAAAGCATGAGGACCCCCCGGAGGGCCTGTGTGAAGAAGTTGATGTCTGTGGCCGAGGCGAAAGAGGTATGCAGAGACCGTAGCGTTTGGCGCTCCGTCGTCTCTGGCTACCCCGCAAGGGATATGGCGTGAAAGTGCACTTATTTAGACATTCTCTATAAAATAGAGTTAAACTTATTCATTTCTATTAATATTTTAATCGTAAAAATTACCAAATGAAGTATATGGAACACAGACAGTACTATTTCCCTTGGACAAAATTGACCTTTATATGGTGGCGACTGTTTCCCTAGACTTCAGGAAATAAAGAAGTTAAAAAAGCAATATTCTTTGGGCTAGATAGTTAAACTCTCTGGAGCGACACAATCGAGTTATAAGATCACAGTTGCTCGTTTGTGTTAATATATAATAGAACACTAAGACCTTCAAACTTTTTAAAGCTGAAAACGATGTGTAGCCTGTATACTTATTATTTTCATAATAGTAGGTAAGTAACCATTTGAAAATAAGAATGAAATGAATATACAAAAATTATTTATTGGACAGATTAAAATTATTAATTTATATTTTATTAAATCTAGTTAGTAATTGGCTTAATTTAAAGAAAATATCTTAATAAATATTTAACATTTTAGACCAAATTTTACAATATTAAATGGATGCGGAACTCTGCTCACTGTCAATACATCGACAACTTATCCAAGATATTCCCTATAAGAAGAGTTTGATTTTAATTCTTCAAATGTAGCTCAACATTTATATTTTCTGGTAATAAGTCTTGATAAATAATTTCTCAAGAATAAAGTCCTAAACTTAATGCAACTTTTGTATTTATTGTATTTGTTTTTTTAAAGACATATTGTAATATATCATACAATATATTAGATGACCAATATTCAACATAATACTGTCTCCAGTTGTATCCATTAAATAAAATGATATAGTTAGATATCAAAAGCTAAATTTATAAGCAAGTAATACTTGTATTCACATTCTCGTCCTGCCCTGTTATTTATAGATCGTTTATTAATTTCGTTTCGTTTCGGTCGTTTACTAATATAACAAATGATAGAAAAGCTCGTTTATATCGATTCGGAGTATAGTAATCTGTAAATAATTATTAACATTAAAGACATTTTATATTACAATTCAAATAAGTAGCGTATTTTTAAGCAATCAGCATTACAACATTAATTCTCGATGCGTGAACAAACAAAGCATTTGGTTCTAGTAATAGATATAAAACAACCTGAGCTCAGAAATCAAATTGACAGAATATGTTAAGCAAACGATGTGGTTGAACGAGAGCTGAGAACGTGATGGTACGAATATTAATCAGTCCGTAAATACACTTTTATTTGTTTACCTAATAGCTATAGAAGTTCATCTGATCAACAGACCAAGCTGATACTGTGAGTATATTAGTAATAAATGTAGTTATAAGTCCTGGAGTCTACCTATAGTAATTCGATTACAACTCATATCATATGGGCTTACTTCGAAACCAAAACCGAAAGTACAAACACACATTTTGCTCTTCCTTTTTCTGTCTCCAATTCTAAGGATAATACTCGTCAAAAAATATATGAAAATGCATAGAATTTCAGACAAAACAATCACATGATATCAAGTGCAGTAATGATTTGCCATTCTGTAACATAAAAAAAATTACATCTTTCAAATCTATTTAAATGTCAATTAATATATTTTTTGCCATGCCTCATGAAAATAACATAAGATTTTCATTAAATGAATTGTTATACACATTGACACATGATAATTATATTAGTAATCATATTTCCATGAAAACTCATGTAATTGATATTAATTGTATAACAAAAAATCGATACAATAACTTTTGTATTATGACATCTGATAGGTTCCACTTATCATATTATAATTTTAAACTGGTAGCAAATGCGCTATCTTATTATTTACATTTTAATTCAGCCAAATATTTGGCTAATAAGACTACTGCTTTTATTGAGCAGAATAATAATAATTACATATTTACATTAAATAATTTGACATCTAATAATTTGACATTCAATGTCAGAATCCAGAAATCGTCAATCATCCATCATTGTATGATGAAATAGTAATTGTTAAATTCAGTATTCTGAATTACAAAATAAATAATCGTAAATTAATTCTATTGTATTTATTAAACTTTATCTATAATTTATCTTTTTTTCAGAGTCAGACAACGGTGACTAGAGAAAGCTTTTTTTATTAAAATTGTTACATTCATTTCACTGGTGATATAAGTACATACTGTTATTTGTTTATGTGGTCTACAATCTTTTTCAATAATTAACTATTGAATTTATTTCAAACCTGACTTTTAATTTCAAACATCAAACTAACATTAAATTTCTGCCACATGGTAAGAGGTAAGCCTATTAATAAACTGAACATTCTCACACTTTTTCATTTTGTATTTTTTTACTTACACATAGTGATTTAGCAACTTAATATTCTATTCAAATAGATTTTTAAAATAATTTTACGACATTTTTAAACTCTTCACTAGTATTTTATTGCCTTTACGCATATAGTTGATTTTTTCTATTTTGATGTAACTCTGCTGATGCCCATTCGCTAAATAATAATGCATCAGTAACAAAGACAAATTTTGCGGTAAATACTGATTAAAATTTTTTAATAAAATATTAATAGCCGAAATACAAATTAACTTTTACGAGAAACGTAAATTGATTATGTAATTTTATATTTGTAAATTGATTTTGTAATTTTATTTTTGTAAATTGATTTTGTAATTTTATATTTGTAAACTGATCATGTAATTTTATATTTGTAAATTGATTTTGTAATTTTATATTTGTAAATTGATAATGTAATTTTATATTTGTAAATTGATTTTGTAATTTTATATTTGTAAATTGATTATGTAATTTTTTAGGCATGAAATAGTTAACAAAAATTAAATATGTCCAATATAATTCAGGAAAATACGTAATACCTTAACAAATAATAGTGACGATTGCAATTACTTTTAGAGTGATTTCAAGAGAAAGAACATTGAAATATTATGGGATTATAAAATGTTCATGATATATTTGTTATATATTAAATATTATTATATTGAATTGCCGATAAATTACCTTAAAACAAATCCGTTCATATTTTTTATAAGAAATGCCTGAATGTGACGTCACAAACTTTATTTTTCGTTATGGCGTCTCTAGTATGTGCTAGATGTATCATCTTAAATGAATTTTCGTTCTATTAAATTATATATTTCAATAACGTAATGGGAACATGTATTATCTATGACTTAAAGGCATTGAAATATTATATTTTTAAATTTACTTATTTTTGTGGCACTTAATGTCAGGCATCTTAACTTCATCCTTGTATGAACATAACGTACATAATAATCTGACAAAAAAATCTTTTATAATTAACTAGCTTTGTGATATTCTACCGCGTTTAGCACGGAGAGCGTTTCGCACAGCGCGTCATGGCCGCCAATACCATCTGTACCACCTGGATGGCTGATGATCTTCCACTGTGCGGTTCTCAAGAATCTTTCTTCTACAAACCACTCGAATGTTGAACCAACTCCCTTCGGCGGTTTTTTCAAATCGGTACGACATGGGTACCTTCAAAGCCTCTTATGAATACCTCTTGTGAAACCTCGGTTGTTGCAAGAGTTCATGGGCGGTGGTGATCATGTATCATCTGTGACCCGCAAGCTTATTAGCCCTCGTGTTACATAAAAAAGATATATCAAAAATAGGCATACAAATAGACGAACAGATGTAGTAATTATAAAGGTCACAATAGTAGAACCGACTACAGACTTTATAAATATTATATACAGAATCCCTTGACAAAAGAAATACTTTGTATCAAAATTTGGGAAACATTCAAGTGATTAACCGACTTGGTTTTATTAGAATAGAATTTAATTAAAATATTTTTTAATCATGTTTTCAATTTGTTTGTGTAAATGATAGATAATTTCCGTAATGGACCTGAATTTATATTTTGATCTTTTGATCTCAACAATGTAAGATTAAACATTAAAGCGTGAACTGAGCGTCATTTTCGAAATTGTGGTTAAATTTGAGTATAAGTTTATATATACAAGTATGTTCGTCTATTTCAGTCGGGTCGGCTGGGTCAGTCAGGTTAACCAGCTAAACATATACACTGTTTCAGGCTAATCCACATAATTTATTTATTAAATGGCTATGATATTAAATTATAAGCAGGGTGTCAGATTAATTATAAATAATCTAACATTCTTAATGTGTACGATATTGTAATTAACAAACTGACTTAATAAATCTGTAAAAATAGAAATTAAAAATGTGTGTAGACAAATTGAAAACCATAAAATCAAGATTTTATTCAATTTATTTATACTCTAAAGCAGAGGTCGGACCTCACACGGAAATCTTTTCAGATCTCTTGTCCGAATCATCCCGTTATTAATTTTTACCGCGTACAGCAATGAATTCGGATTCGAATACTATTAGGATAGTATATAGGGTACCCCTTTCTCTGCCATTCTCTGTGAGAGGCTAGAAATTTTCGCGTTGTGTAACAGCGTCGTGTATTTATTTCTTCTTCGGATTTATTAGGTCAACTTCTTGCAGCCGACCTCCATTACCGCTCAGTACACCACTGGCTTACCGTACCAACCACCACGGCGTTCCACCTTATGCGTGGCGTACATCAACAGTGCGGTTTTCAAAGAAACTTTCTACTACGTTCTAAGATGTGAAACGGATTTCTTAGATTATTCTAGATTTCCAGATCGATGCACCATTGCCGATGGCCGGCAACGCTCTTGTGTCTCCTCAAATATTGCAGAACACTGTGGGCGGAAGAGCTCATCTTCCATCAGGTGATCCCAAAATTTATAATAAAAAAAAATACTTATGTTTTAATTTAAAGTTATTAATATATTAACAAAATACTAAACATAGATACAAACGACACTGCTCTAGTGCGACGTTCATTGGTATTCTTCCATTTATCAAATCTCTAAAAAATTAAAATCGTATCTGATCATCATCATTATCCCATAAAACTATTTGTAAAGCATTGTATAAAAAGCGTGCAAAAAGATAATTCTCGTCTCGGACAAATGGGTAGATAGGTACTACGATTGTTTTTAATAAACATTTTATAAAGTATTATACTCAGGACTTGTTTGTTTATTGTATTAAAAATAACCTTTTTATAGAATATTTGTCCAGATGAACAAGCAAGTAATTTACAACTTTCAACTAACTAATTTTAAAAAAGTTTGGAAAGTTTTTGTCCTAAAAAAGTTCTTTTTAAGAGTAAGAGTAACATTAATAATTACAATGTAACACACCTGTGATACGTCAGAAACGTTACTTTCCATTGCTTTTAAGATTGATGTAAATGTTATCACTTTATTTGAATATTTTAAATGTATGTGTAGATTATATTATAACAATAAAAAATATAGAAACAAAAAGCTGACATTGACATTGATGAAACAGAAGTTCCTTATCCTCTGTATCACAGTTTGCCAAACAATGTGATAGAAGGACGTAGTTTCAATTGAACGAGTTATTTCAATTCGTTTTTATTTTCATTTGTTTTTTTGTTAAGCAGTATTAATGCAAAGTAAAAAAAATCTCCACGAGCAGGTTTTTAACCTGTGATGTCATTTCTAATCGTTAGATATTCCAGAATAGGTACTTAAGGGACTTAAGAATAGGGACTTAAGGAAGTGAAGCTTAAAAGGAGCATAATCAATCAATCAATATAAGATAACATGAAATGTAGAAGAAATGTTATTCTAAATTCGTTGTGGGAAGTTGCTATATTGTTCTCGAATTAGCTTTTTTACGAACATAACATATAATTCTCTTTTGGCTGTACAGTCTGAAAATAATTAAAATATCCTTGTTTATTAATTATATTTTACAAAACACATAGTCCTTATAAAAATCTCTCTCTCTTCCTGGCTATGTGTCCCATATGGTGATGGGGTCTGCCTTCCTAGTTTTTCTCCTCCATTTCGCTCTGTCTTTGACGTCGTCATCGGAGATCTTGCACTCTGCCATATCCTTGAACACTACATCTCTCCATCTTGTTTTGGGTCTGCCTCTGGATCTTTGACCAGGGATGGATAGTTGTAGTGCCTGGTTTCCCACGTAGTCTGATGGTCTCCTCTTGACGTGGCCACACCATCTCCTGCAGCTTATCGGCGATGTCGCGGACGCCCAGACTGCCTCGCACGTACTCGTTGCGGATTTTGTCGAGCCTTGTGACGCCGCACATCCATCTCAGCTTCTTCATCTCGGCGACTTGGATGGTATGAACGTTCTTCCTAGTGATCGCCCACGTCTCACTGCCATACGTCAATACTGGTCTGATAATGCTCTTATAAATGAGACCTTTTAATTTAATAGTCCTTATAAAAATGTAACCAGTAAATATGCAACTTTTTAAATGTTTGTGTTTTTCTAGTGCAATCATACGAAATTATATGATACCTTCAAAAATATTATCATATCTCTTCCTTATAACTAGGTGTTTGAAATAATCTTTTGTAGTTTTCATTAAAATTAGGAATAAAATTTAGGTTTACAATGACAATATGGCTAACATGCTAGAAGTTATTTATTTTATACAATCATCAATGAGTTTCGTTGCGTAACTGTTAAGTGCCATAACCAAAATATTACTTCTAATAATTATAAAATGTTGGAACTTTCTAGTGTTGAAAACAAATATTTTCTTTTGGCTGATTTTGAATATCCTTTAAAAAGAACATTTCTGTACATTCCCATCACCGAGTAAACCTATCTATGAACTGACATTAAAATAATGAGAATGCTAGGAAAATGATATTTATTCATTTAATGTACTCGTATGTAAACTGTGGTAAAAAGTATTTTAATATGTAAAGAACGTAAAACATTACTTACATTGAATCTTTAATCATAATTTTTATGTTATGCATAAAATTTTAATATTTTATACATAAAATAAAAATATATACAGGGTGGGCCAAAAATTTTTGCAAAGAGCAACACTTGATTTCTCCAAAACCGTGAGAGCAAGGGGCGCGCGGGTGGCGGGGAATTGTGTTTCGTTTAATGCAATTTTAGTCACGATGGAGCGCTTCACGGGACAACAGCGAGCTTTTTGCGTAAAGCAATTTTACAAAAACAACGATTCCTACGTTACTGTACGACGTCTCTTTAGAGTTGAATACGGATTACAACGTGTAAGTGAGTGTCCAAGTGTTAATTTAGTTAAAGCTTGGGTTAAAAAGTTTGAGCAAACGGGATCGACAACGAATATTAAACAAACTGGGCGACCACGTTCAAGAAGAAGCGAAGAGAACATTCGGGAGGTTGAAATTTCTGTATGGAACGATCCAGAATCATCTACGCGTAAGCGGTCGGCGGCTCTTGCTATACCAAGAACTAGTCTGCGGCGAATCTTGCATTTGGACAATTTGAAGCTTATATGGGTGCAGTTTACTGCACCCATGTAAGCTTCAAATTGTACAGGAGATGAAACCAAACGATTACATTCAACGCAAGTTATTTGCTGACACTATACTGGAGCGATTCTCTAGCCTTGAGAATGTATTGTTTACGGACGAGGCCCATTATCACATTAATGGTCACGTAAATAAACATAATTGTCGATATTGGAGCACGGAAAACCCTCACTATAAACACCAAAAGCCTCTTCATTCACCAAAAACGACAGTGTGGGCTGCTATATCCGCAAAGGGCATAATCGGTCCATACTTCTTTGAAAATAATCAAGGAAATAACGTAACTGTGAACTCAGTGGAATAGGTGAAAATGTTGCGAGAGTTTTTGACAACACAGTTGCATGAATTTGAAGGATACAATAGTCGGACTTGGATGCAACAAGATGGAGCAACATGCCAAACATCAAACGTGACTTTACCGGTGGTCAAAGAAATGTTTCCTAACAAATTGATTTCTCGCAGAGGTGATATCCCATGGCCTCCCAGAAGCCCGGACCTTACACCTTGCGATTTTTCTTGTGGGGATATCTGAAGAGTCGAGTATACCTTAATAAACCAACGACCATATACCAATTAAAAGAAAACATCCACGAGGAGATAGCCGCGATTCCTCGCAGCATGTGTCAACGAGTTTTCCAAAGTTTACGCAGTCGATTGCAGGACTGCCAACGACGAGATGGAGCACATCTCGACGATGTCATTTTTAAAAAATAAATTTTAATAAATGATAATTACGTTAAATAAATCATAAACAAAATAAAATTTGTACTGTTATTTCTAGACATGTTTCAAAAGTGCAAAAATTTTTAGCCCACCCTGTATGTTTATCTTTTAAAGTTATGAAGAATGTTAGTTAACATTTCACAAACACTCCTTTGTTTTTAATTTTGATTTTGCCTTTCGTACAATTTAATTTTGCTTTGGGATGTCCACTGAAAGTCTGTTTGGCAATGTCAAAAGAAAAATTCTTTAGGATTAAAACATATTAAAACCAAACGTTAAAAATATTCATGTTTTATTCTTTATTTTGTTATCTCGGTTGCTTTTATAAATCAATGTGCTATACAGTAAATAAAAATGCTTAACTTTTCAAATATTCTGTGCTTTATGCATTTTATATTTGAACATGAATAAAAAACATTTTCTTATAAAGATGAAATATGTTGATAAATGCAAATATATTATTAATGGATATCCTATCATATCATATCGGTATTGATCGATTGTTCTTAGCTTTACATACATATTGCAAGTAGGTGTTCTTAATATAAATAATAATAGGACAATGATTAATTCGATACAAAAGAAATAATAACATTACACAAAACCTGTATAAAAGTTACTAAACTAAAACAAAAAAATAGAAGCCAAAAAGAATCGTCTGTACTCTGAAAGTACGACATAAAAACATTCACGTTTAGGATGCCAACTTACTCGTATAAAAGACGAAGAAGAAATATAAATATGAGCAGATTTAAAGTTTCAATAGTTAGTTGTTGTTAATTATAATATGAATAAACAATTTTAATACAAGTTACGTTAAGTTAAGATAATTTCTATTTCACGAAGATGTTTGATTACAAACAGGTACATTTGAAGTAGTACAGTATTAAGACTTCCGTGATGATCGTTTCTTTTTAAACTGTTTACTCACAATTTCAATTACTGCAGTCCGATCTAGATTAGTTACTGTTTTTTCTTTCGATGTATTGTTCCTTGATTATTGAATTATATAAATCATACAAAATAGAGAGAAGGAAGTTTAAAGCGTGTGCATAATAGCGTTTAACTAAAAAACAAATTATAGTGAAGATCCCCTTTTACACTGTCTGAATCAAATTCCAGGGCTTTATGACAAAACTAAATAATTAAAATATGACAATAGGAAATGTATATTTACGTGAATATATGGCTGTGTAACATAACTAAGGCAAAAGGAAAAAATAAATAGCTTAAAATAAAAGAAGTGTCACAATATTAGGAATCACTTTACATATTAAATAAAAAGAAAGGCCTTGATTGAAAGAAAAACGTATTTTTTTTTTTAGTTTATTCTCATTTATAAATAATTCTTAATTAAAATTAATGTTCTTAACTAAAACAATATATCTTAAAAATATCGATTGCTTTTAAAAAAAATTTTATTAATATTATTTTATACTTATAGAAAAATCTCTTACAAGAAATTTTATTAAGTAACATTCATGAAGTTATGATTTTATAAAATAGTTTGTTTTTTAGATACACCGAATGTCGTTAAAATCCGTTTAGTGCCTTTGTTGTTATATATAATATAATTAATTAAAATTAACATTCCCTCAAATCTATTTTAAGATTGTCTCATGAACATCTGTAAATAAACCGACAAATAATAAACTTACTTTATAATTAATATTTAAAATTACTGTATATGTCTATAGAGAAATAATTATATATATATATGAAGGAGCGTTGATTGAAGTTTATTTTAAATTATAAGTTACGCAATTATATTATTTGATTCTGTAATGGATTGTTATAAAAAATATTAAAATATGAGCGGATAATTCCGAATAGGGTAGTAGGTGTCGTTACTGGTAATGGCGGTTGTCATGGAGTTGACAGCTGTTGCAAGAAGTGCACATTTGCTAACCTATTGGCTCTAAATCCAGTTTAATCTTATTGATTGTGTGTAATATTTTGTTAAACAGTTTAAAAAAATTTAATAATAACGTTTTGGACAATACGAGTGTACTTCTATTTTTTAATTAGTATCGTTACAACGCCCATTATGAACAATAACAGCTGGTGGCGCCAAAACACAATTCTAGTAACCTTCGACACGCTCACCGGGGAGCAGTAAATTGTAGAAATGTGTGACTCGCAAGGGTAATAGGAGTAAATAGGAACCATGCGTGCACCACCCTCAGAATCCAGGGCAGCTCCAGCCAGATAATCCAGGAAGGTCGACGGTGCGTGACGGTTAAAGTTCAAACACGCAGGCTAGTTCTATAGACGTCATTAACACTCGCGGTCACGATTTGGCACTACCACTTAATAGCGGGAGACTATAACAATGTCTCTTCACGACCCTGAAGTGCAATACTTAAAGATCGGGCGGTAAGCTGGAGTTGAAGACGGAGTTGTAGGGCTTCATTCTCTGCCGATGCGATTAGTGCTGTATCCAATGCTTGAATGACCGGGCGCCGCAGTTGGCGCTGGTGTGCATGGTTTAAGGAAGAGTGAAGGAAATGGATTGCGATGTCACATATAATTGACTCATTCACTATTATGAATTTAAAGCCACAAGGTGGCGTTACCATTTCCGCCCGCCCTTAAAGGGTCACCTTTAAAAGACTACCATTAAGCCTAATAGCCTAATTGCTTTTAATTGAGAAATTTAAATAACATTTAACTAAAATAAGTTAAGCGGAATAGTAAAATACATTGAACTATATTAAATCGAGACTGGGTTTCTTTATATAACAAAAAATACTAAATTACGGTTTAAATCTTAACCTAACCTATATCAAAATATTACTTAACTATTGGCACGGTAAAGGACATAAGCGGACGACAGGACGAAGGTAAATTCCTTTAGCGGTTTTGACAGTGCAGACGCGCACAATACCGTCCTTAGAGGGATGAACTTTGTCTACGATCGCTAAAGGCCATGAGAGTGGCGGAGAATTATTATTCATTATTATTACGACCGTTCCTGGTGTAATAGGCGTGGAAGGAACGCTCCACTTATGTCTAGTCTGTAGTCCGTGAAGATATTCAATCCTCCACCGACGCCAAAAAGATTGGACTAACTTATCCAACAGCGAATGCCTATGGAGCAAACTATTTATACTGCAATTAACTTCTGGTACGGGTAACGAGCACAGAGGTGTAGTGTGTAAAAAATGGCTTGGTGTAAGAGCTGATGGCTCTGCGGGATCTGAGCTTAAAACTGTTAAAGGTCGCGAATTACGCAAACACTCAATTTGAGATAGAACTGTAATGAGTTCTTCGTAAGAAAGAAGCTGTTGTCCAATAACGCGAAATAAATGTGTTTTTACAACTTTTCCCAGGCACCACCCTTATGAGGCAAGTTAGGACATATGAAAGACCAACGAATACGATTTTCAGCGAGCTCTTGTTCCAATTTCGGGACTAGTTCTTTATTTAAAATGTGTATAGTTCACGTAAGTACGCAGCAACCCCTTTGAAATTGGTCCCATTATCGGAATGCATAACCTGAACAGGGCCGCGGCGAGCCAGGAAACGTTTCAGAGCAGCGAGAAAACTGGGAGTGCTGAGATCAGTAGCGACTTCTATATGCACTGCTCTAGTCGCTAAACACGTAAACAGGCATAGGTACGCCTTTCTACTATGTACGCCGCGTTGACGTATAGGTGTATAGTCTATCGGACCTACGTAATCGCAGCCAGTCTGTGTAAAAGCTTTAACTACGTGGTATGTGCGACTCGCAGGCAAGTCCGACATTAGAGGATACGTTGGACGCGGTTTGAGTCTAAAACATTTATTACACAAGTGAAAGCGCTGTCTCACGATTCGACGCGCTGAAAGTATCCAAAATTTTTGTCGTAAAAGTGACATAAGTAATTCAGGGCCGGCGTGTAAATGTTTTATGTGATAATAATCTATCAAAAGATTTACGATATGATCCTTGCGAGGTAAAATAACCGGATGCATAGTATTATACTGAAGTCCAGAATTGCTGAGACGGCCGCCTACGTGGATGAGGCCGTCTTTATCTATAAAAGGACTTAATTTATTAAAAGGTGGAGAAATCAATTTTTTATTGCAAATATTTTGAAATTCCTTTGCAAAATATCTCTTTTGTAGGGCTAATATTAATTTGTTTTCAACAAACTGAAGTTCGTTAGCAGTCACTGCTAGTGAACTGCGGCGATTTAATAACCTAGCAAATTTAAAAACGTAAATAAGAATGCCAAGAATCTTGTTCCAAGACGATATGCGTAATGCGAGTTCATATATAATAGATTCCTTTGCGATTGTACAAACCGAATGCGATAGAATTTTTTGTTCCGGTATTACTTCTAACGACTGTCCGTCTAAGCTACGAAGAGGCCACTGAGTCGGATCAAGTATAGCCCAGGGAGGTCCTTGCATCCACAAAGGATGAGAGATTAATTTTTTCGGTGTTACACCTCGTGATAGACAGTCAGCTGGATTCTCAGTCCCTGCGACATGATAGAAATGATCGGCCGGAATATTTTCTGTCACCTGAACCACACGGTTTGCAACAAAGGTTGGCATCTGTGAGGAGAACCTTTTATCCAATATAAAGCGACCTTAGAATCAAGAAACGCGTAAGTTTTTATTGGAAAGAAATTAACAAAATTATTATAAATCATGCGTAGCAGTTTAGATAGTAAAACTGCTCCACATAACTCCAGTCGTGCAATAGAGAGCGGTTTTGTTGGTGCGACCCTTGATTTCGCGCAGACCAACTTTATAGTGTTCTACCCCACCATAAGCGTATTCGCTTGCGTCCGAAAATCCCACGAGAGTTACAACACAGTTTTTAATAACGCCCAGATGACGCGGAATGTGTAGCGTATTCAGAACTGGTAGCTCGTTACAAAACTGTCTCCATGTATTAACGATATGGGTCGGCGGTGTATCATCCCAATCTAGTTTAAGCTGCCAAAGACTTTTAATAAGCAACTTATATATTACCACTGGAGCAACAAAACCCATAATATCCCACAGGCGAGCTATATAAGATAAGATGGATCGCTTAGTACACTTCCAATCAGTGTAAGGTGTAATCTATACTTATAATAAATCTGTAGAGAGGTCAATTCTGTACATGAAATATATTTACAAAATAAGTAGCAGGGGGTGATTAGCGTTCGATACTGATGCCAAAAATGCAGTTAAAAAAATTTTTGTCTGTCTGTCTGTCTGTCTGTCTGTTTGTATGTTATTTATAGAAAAAAAAACTACTCGACGGATTTTAACGAAACTTAGTACAATTATTCTTTATACTCCTGGGCAGGTAATAGTATACTTTTCATCACACTACAATGAATAGGAGCAGAGCAGTGAAAGGAAATGTTGAGAAAATGGGAGAAGTTGCTTGATTTTTTAAGCTTCCGTCGCGTGTGCAGCCTTAATGGTTAGAGCTACATAGAAACTATGTATAACGGAAATATTCTACATAAAAATACACGAAAAATATTCCAAGACAGCATATATCTACCTTTTATAGTTAACTCACAATAACACGCATAACTCTCGATAGCTTAGCAGTTCGGAGATTTCTTATTATATTTGTTTACTTTTACGTTTATAAAACCAATAATGCTCACCATCATTCCTAATTTAAAAAAAAATAAACATTAGCACCAATTCAATAAAAAAGAATCATTGAAATCGGTATAGAAACACCAAACTTATACTTACTTACATGAAATACGCCAACAAGACATCGCGCGTGAATAGTGAATCAAGCTATAAGGATTATTTTTGCGTAACGGTTGCCGCGCTCGACGGGGCTCGCGGCGGCAGAGTATAAAAGGGGCGGGAGGCGAGCGCAAGCGTCATTCAATATTTGGCTGTTGATGCGTTCAGAGTGTTGAACTTTATTGACAGACAATAATTGTTATTTTATAAACCGTGCTTATCAGCGCGACTTTTTGTCTTTAAATAGTTTATTTTAATTTCTTTTGTTGTTATTTTCTAAATTAGTTTTAGTTTTGTTTAAATTCTTAACTATTAATAGTTCCTATTTTATTTCTTTTTAAGTAGATTTAGATTCGATTTTTAGATTAGATAATAGATAGATAGATTAGATTATTGTTGGATTTTTAGTTACTGATAGGTTAGTTTTGGGCATTTTATGTTTAGTTTTTTTTGTATTGAGTAGATAAAAGCGTAGGTAGGTACTTTTATTAATTATAGTATTCATAGGTATTTTTTATTTATTTTTAAGTGAAGTAGGTATAGGTAGATATTGCCTACTATCTACCTATACTGCACACGTGTTTTAGCTTTATTTTCATTTCTTTTTTTTTTGTACCTAAGTTGTAGGTAGGTAGATACATATTTCTTAGTTTAATTCTATTAGAATATTAGGTATTTAAGTTTAAATAGGCACTTAGATTTATATTTTTTTATTATATAGCAGCTGTACTTAGAACATCTAAGGTTTTTTTTGTATTAGCATAGGTACTTTGATTAATTATAGTAGTTGTAGGTATTTCTTATTATTCATTTTTAAGTGAAGTAGGTAAGTGTAGATAGTATTGCACACGCATTAAGTATAGCTTTATTTTCATTTTTTATTCTTTTGTAATTTGTAGGTACCTACGTACATATTTATAATTCGATTAGAATATTATTTTAGTTTTAATAGGCACTTAGATTTATATTCTATTTATTATATACTTAGCTATAGTTAGGACCTCTGACGTAAGTTTTTTGTTGGGTAACTAAATAGAATTTAAGTTACCGTCGATTAAAAATAAAATAAACGATGCCACCTAAAAAACGACCATCTTTATCTCGAACTTCGAGTCAAGCTAGGAGAATGAGAATGACGCGTTCTCAAGAATCGGAAGAGGAAAGAGCACATCGGTTAAACTCTATGAGAGTTAGTGCCTTAACATCTCGAGCTAATGAAAGCTCTCCAGAAAGAGAGATGCGATTAGCAGCTGAAAGAGCGAGACGAGCTACAACACGGGCTTCTCAAAGCTCTTCTCAACGAGAGCTAAGGCGTTCCATTGACCGGGAACAACATGCGTTATCCCGAGAAGCTGAAACTGCTTTACAACGAGAATTGCGACTCACAGCTGACCGCGAACGGCATACATTATCTCGCGAGTCTGAAACCTTCACTGAGAGGGAATTACGGCTTACAGCTGACCGCGAACGTCATATTTTATCTCGCGAGTCCGAAACCTTCACTGAGAGGGAATTACGGCTTACAGCTGACCACGAACGTCATATTTTATCTCGCGAGTCCGAAACCTTCACTGAGAGGGAATTACGGCTTACAGCTGATCGCGAACGTCATATTTTGTCTCGAGAATCTGAAACTTTTACTCAATATCAAGACCGTTTGACAAATGATAGGGCGCACCATAACATGATTCGATCTCTTGAAGATGAACATGAGCATGAACAACGACTAGAGTCGGGACGCGATTATTACAATTCTTTGAGACAAGAACAATTGATTACTTTATCTAATGAAAGATTAAGAATTGAAAATATTCGATCGCTTGAAACAGAAGAACAGCGAGAGGCCCGTCTTACTGCAGATAGATTTCGACATGGTCTTAATGACTTAGATATACACGTGGTAGATCAATCTACAAATTCGGTGGCGTGGTCCGATAAATATAAAAGTGGGTTTGCTTATAACCTCACAATTGATTACAGATCATCTTCTGAAATAGGCGATATGAACGTAGTATGTTCCTTTTGTAATGCTTCGAAGTGGAGGAAGGAGTCTGCTGGTTTCTGTTGTTCTGGAGGTAAAATAAATTTGCCTTCGTTCGAAGACCCACCGGAACCTTTAAAATCACTACTTTTAGGGGAACATTTGCAATCCAAACAGTTTTTAGATAATATTCGCACTTATAATAGTGCATTCCAAATGACATCCTTTGGTGCTAAACAAATCTCAGAAGGCCCTTTCATGCCTACTTTTAAGGTACAAGGTCAGGTTTACCATTTGATTTGCCTGAAGAACAACCTAAATTTCTTCAAATATATTTTGTATCCGATTACAACGAACAGTCGAATATAAGAAATCAATATTTTCCGAATTTAAATACTGAACTCATTTCACAACTTCAGAACATGTTACATCAGGTTAATTCGTACGTATGCAGTTTTAAATCGGCATTAGAAGCCCTTTCTCAAGATGGTAATAACAATTATAAAATTGTTATAAATGCCGATAAGCGTCCAACTCAGGAACACCCTGGGCGTCATAACGTTCCATCCACGAATGAAGTTGCTGTAGTACTGGTCGACCAGGAATGTGATAGGCGTGATATCGTTATACGTTCCAGAGACAATCGTTTGCAACGTATTTTCGAAACCCAGAGGGCTTACGACAGTTTGCAATATCCTATGATATACTGTCGAGGGGAAGATGGTTATAATTTCGCTGTATACCAAACCGATCCGCGCACAGGCGCACCTAATTATAATAAAAAGGTGTCATGCCTTCAATTTTATTGTTACCACCTGCAAGTGAGACGGAATAGATTGGTATACTTTCAACGTTTTCGTGGCTTATTTAATCAGTTTATTGTTGACATGTACGCAAAAATTGAAACCGAAAGATTAGTTTATATACGATCTAATCAAAGGCAGCTGCGCGCTGAAGAATACGTGCACCTTCGCGATGCCATGCAGCAAGATAACGATACTGTGAATATGGGTCGTTTAGTTATTTTACCCTCTTCTTTTACTGGTGGTCCACGCTACATGCATGAACGTACTCAAGACGCTTTTTGTTACGTAAGAAAATATGGACGTCCCGACTTATTTGTTACTGTAACTACCAATCCCAAGTGGGATGAAATCACTCGGGAGCTTCTTGAGGGTCAGGCACCGCATGACCGCCATGATATTATTGCAAGAGTGTTTCATTTAAAATTAAAATCAATGATAGATCTTCTTACCAAAGATAACATTTTTGGAGAAGTATTGTGTTATATGTATAGTGTTGAGTGGCAAAAACGCGGCTTACCTCACGCACATATCTTGCTTTGGTTAAAAGATAAGGTTCGACCTAATGATGTAGACAGATTAATCAGTGCTGAAATTCCAGATCCGACTGCAGATCCCCTGTTATACGACATTGTTAAAACTCATATGATACATGGTCCATGTGGTGCATTTAACGCAAATGCTCCTTGCATGCAAGACGGTCGTTGCACTAAAAGGTATCCAAAAGCATTAGTGGATGAAACTGTAACAGGACATGATGGATACCCATTATATCGTCGCCGTTCAAGAGACAATGGTGGTTTTACTGTTGAAAAGCGAATGTCTGGACAACAGGTTACTTTAGATAATAGGTGGGTCGTTCCGTATTCGCCTGTATTGTCCAGAGCATTTCAAGCTCACATAAATGTAGAAATGTGTAATAGTGTAGAGTCAATTAAATATATTTGTAAGTACATTAACAAGGGCAGTGACCAAGCTACGTTTGCGTTAAGAAATGAACATGATGAAGTTACTAGATTTCAGTCAGGCAGATATATCAGCTCTTCAGAAGCTGTGTGGCGGATCTTAAGTTTTAATATTCACGAAAGATATCCACCTGTGACCCATCTGGATGTTCATCTGGAAGGCGGTCAACGTATATATTTTAACGCCGAAAATGTTACAGAACGATTAGAGAACCCTAGACAAACAACTTTATTGGCATTCTTTCGACTTTGCCAAACTGATAATTTCGCAAAGTCTCTTTTGTATGAAGAAGTTCCATCGTATTATACCTACGATAAACAACGAGGTGTCTTTAACCGTAGACGCCGAGGCAGGCCTGTAGATGGCGAGACAGGTATTTTCAAAGAACATGTTCTTGGTAGAGTGTATACTGTTCATCCTAACAACGCAGAGTGTTTTTATTTGAGATTATTATTACATACAGTGCGAGGACCAACATCATTTATAGATTTGAGA
This sequence comes from Melinaea marsaeus rileyi, assembly GCA_918358865.1. NCBI lineage: Eukaryota > Metazoa > Arthropoda > Insecta > Lepidoptera > Nymphalidae > Melinaea > Melinaea marsaeus. The sequence continues at coordinate 21,665,758 of OU911085.1, forward strand.
AAAGTAGACGATGTTGTTTATCCAACTTATCATGCAGCTTGCCAAGCGCGTCATTTGCTTGAAAATGATCAACATTGGGATGACGCTTTAGCAGAATCCTGTGTTAGTGATAATCCACGACGGTTACGCCATTTATTTGTAACATTACTCACATTTTGTAATTTATCTGATCCTGTCCAATTATGGGAAAAATATAAAGAAAAATTTGCAGAAGACTTTCTTCGGAATTTATCTCACAATAATGAAGGCGCAACTAATGATAATTTTCGAGATCTGGCTATAAATCAGTGCTTATTAGCTCTTCAGGAAGACTTAACAGCAGTAGGCGGTAAATCACTTTGTGAATATGGTATGTTGTGCGAATAATTTGCTTTACTATGAAATCTCCTTGATTACCGACATTGTCCACAACGATGAAACATTACACTGGACTCGCTTCGCTCAATATACAAACGGCACCCGAAATTTCAAGAGCGCAGCGAGTCGAAATTGAGGGTCTGTTGGCTCCCCTAGTTATTTATAAAGTTAAAGTTATTAATTTAAAATATATAAATTATATTATATTTCTAATTACACGTAAAATTAAAATGTCCATGAGAAGTGAAAACACATTAATTTCAAAAACTGCAAAAATATTTCTGATGTAAATACGACTATCTAGAGGTAGTAATTTAATACAAGAATAAAGTAACAAACAAGTTTTAACGATACCGAAGTTTGTGCCTCACCTCTATCTTTATTACAATCACCTAATAAGGTCTGTAGTACAATTACAGAAGTGTAATACATACTAAGGTCCAAGGTATAAAACTGAAAAAAAAAACCGGAATTTTCTGTGACTTAAAATAACTATGCAATAGATAAAAAGGTTTTAAGGCAGTATAATTTGTTCACAATATTCACTTTAAAAATTTTTTATCGTCGAGAAGGAACTTGTTTTCAAAACACAAAAACTGCGAACATTCCCATTTTCTCTTATCTCTTTCTATAATAGTGCGTAAAATTGGAATAATCTTCAGGTATTACCGTTTTTACAAGGTTAAGAACTACTACTACTACTAAGAACAGTTTTAATGTTTGAAAAAAAAACCGACAACATTAAACTTAACTATAGTTAAGCTTAGTGTTGTCAAATTTATTTATATTGCTTAATCTATACTTATAATAAATCTGTAGAGAGGTCAATTCTGTACATGAAATATATTTACAAAATAAGTAGCAGGGGGTGATTAGTGTTCGATACTGATGCCAAAAATGCAGTTAAAAAAATTTTTGTCTGTCTGTCTGTCTGTCTGTCTGTTTGTATGTTATTTATAGAAAAAAAAACTACTCGACGGATTTTAACGAAACTTAGTACAATTATTCTTTATACTCCTGGGCAGGTAATAGTATACTTTTCATCACACTACAATGAATAGGAGCAGAGCAGTGAAAGGAAATGTTGAGAAAATGGGAGAAGTTGCTTGATTTTTTAAGCTTCCGTCGCGTGTGCAGCCTTAATGGTTAGAGCTACATAGAAACTATGTATAACGGAAATATTCTACATAAAAATACACGAAAAATATTCCAAGACAGCATATATCTACCTTTTATAGTTAACTCACAATAACACGCATAACTCTCGATAGCTTAGCAGTTCGGAGATTTCTTATTATATTTGTTTACTTTTACGTTTATAAAACCAATAATGCTCACCATCATTCCTAATTAAAAAAAAAATAAACATTAGCACCAATTCAATAAAAAATAATCATTGAAATCGGTATAGAAACACCAAACTTATACTTACTTACATGAAATACGCCAACAAGACATCGCGCGTGAATAGTGAATCAAGCTATAAGGATTATTTTTGCGTAACGGTTGCCGCGCTCGACGGGGCTCGCGGCGGCAGAGTATAAAAGGGGCGGGAGGCGAGCGCAAGCGTCATTCAATATTTGGCTGTTGATGCGTTCAGAGTGTTGAACTTTATTGACAGACAATAATTGTTATTTTATAAACCGTGCTTATCAGCGCGACTTTTTGTCTTTAAATAGTTTATTTTAATTTCTTTTGTTGTTATTTTCTAAATTAGTTTTAGTTTTGTTTAAATTCTTAACTATTAATAGTTCCTATTTTATTTCTTTTTAAGTAGATTTAGATTCGATTTTTAGATTAGATAATAGATAGATAGATTAGATTATTGTTAGATTTTTAGTTACTGATAGGTTAGTTTTGGGCATTTTATGTTTAGTTTTTTTTGTATTGAGTAGATAAAAGCGTAGGTAGGTACTTTTATTAATTATAGTATTCATAGGTATTTTTTATTTATTTTTAAGTGAAGTAGGTATAGGTAGATTTTGCCTACTATCTACCTATACTGCACACGTGTTTTAGCTTTATTTTCATTTCTTTTTTTTTTGTACCTAAGTTGTAGGTAGGTAGGTACATATTTCTTAGTTTAATTCTATTAGAATATTAGGTATTTAAGTTTAAATAGGCACTTAGATTTATATTTTTTTATTATATAGCAGCTGTACTTAGAACATCTAAGGTTTTTTTTGTATTAGCATAGGTACTTTGATTAATTACAGTAGTTGTAGGTATTTCTTATTATTCATTTTTAAGTGAAGTAGGTAAGTGTAGATAGTATTGCACACGCATTAAGTATAGCTTTATTTTCATTTTTTATTCTTTTGTAATTTGTAGGTACCTACGTACATATTTATAATTCGATTAGAATATTATTTTAGTTTTAATAGGCACTTAGATTTATATTCTATTTATTATATACTTAGCTATAGTTAGGACCTCTGACGTAAGTTTTTTGTTGGGTAACTAAATAGAATTTAAGTTACCGTCGATTAAAAATAAAATAAACGATGCCACCTAAAAAACGACCATCTTTATCTCGAACTTCGAGTCAAGCTAGGAGAATGAGAATGACGCGTTCTCAAGAATCGGAAGAGGAAAGAGCACATCGGTTAAACTCTATGAGAGTTAGTGCCTCAATATCTCGAGCTAATGAAAGCTCTCCAGAAAGAGAGATGCGATTAGCAGCTGAAAGAGCGAGACGAGCTACAACACGGGCTTCTCAAAGCTCTTCTCAACGAGAGCTAAGGCGTTCCATTGACCGGGAACAACATGCGTTATCCCGAGAAGCTGAAACTGCTTTACAACGAGAATTGCGACTCACAGCTGACCGCGAACGGCATACATTATCTCGCGAGTCTGAAACCTTCACTGAGAGGGAATTACGGCTTACAGCTGACCGCGAACGTCATATTTTATCTCGCGAATCCGAAACCTTCACTGAGAGGGAATTACGGCTTACAGCTGACCACGAACGTCATATTTTATCTCGCGAGTCCGAAACCTTCACTGAGAGGGAATTACGGCTTACAGCTGATCGCGAACGTCATATTTTGTCTCGAGAATCTGAAACTTTTACTCAATATCAAGACCGTTTGACAAATGATAGGGCGCACCATAACATGATTCGATCTCTTGAAGATGAACATGAGCATGAACAACGACTAGAGTCGGGACGCGATTATTACAATTCTTTGAGACAAGAACAATTGATTACTTTATCTAATGAAAGATTAAGAATTGAAAATATTCGGTCGCTTGAAACAGAAGAACAGCGAGAGGCCCGTCTTACTGCAGATAGATTTCGACATGGTCTTAATGACTTAGATATACACGTGGTAGATCAATCTACAAATTCGGTGGCGTGGTCCGATAAATATAAAAGTGGGTTTGCTTATAACCTCACAATTGATTACAGATCATCTTCTGAAATAGGCGATATGAACGTAGTATGTTCCTTTTGTAATGCTTCGAAGTGGAGGAAGGAGTCTGCTGGTTTCTGTTGTTCTGGAGGTAAAATAAATTTGCCTTCGTTCGAAGACCCACCGGAACCTTTAAAATCACTACTTTTAGGGGAACATTTGCAATCCAAACAGTTTTTAGATAATAATCGCACTTATAATAGTGCATTCCAAATGACATCCTTTGGTGCTAAACAAATCTCAGAAGGCCCTTTCATGCCTACTTTTAAGGTACAAGGTCAGGTTTACCATTTGATAGGGTCCCTTTTGCCTGAAGAACAACCTAAATTTCTTCAAATATATTTTGTATCCGATTACAACGAACAGTCGAATATAAGAAATCAATATTTTCCGAATTTAAATACTGAACTCATTTCACAACTTCAGAACATGTTACATCAGGTTAATTCGTACGTATGCAGTTTTAAATCGGCATTAGAAGCCCTTTCTCAAGATGGTAATAACAATTATAAAATTGTTATAAATGCCGATAAGCGTCCAACTCAGGAACACCCTGGGCGTCATAACGTTCCATCCACGAATGAAGTTGCTGTAGTACTGGTCGACCAGGAATGTGATAGGCGTGATATCGTTATACGTTCCAGAGACAATCGTTTGCAACGTATTTTCGAAACCCACAGGGCTTACGACAGTTTGCAATATCCTATGATATACTGTCGAGGGTAAGATGGTTATAATTTCGCTGTATACCAAACCGATCCGCGCACAGGCGCACCTAATTATAATAAAAAGGTGTCATGCCTTCAATTTTATTGTTACCACCTGCAAGTGAGACGGAATAGATTGGTATACTTTCAACGTTTTCGTGGCTTATTTAATCAGTTTATTGTTGACATGTACGCAAAAATTGAAACCGAAAGATTAGTTTATATACGATCTAATCAAAGGCAGCTGCGCGCTGAAGAATACGTGCACCTTCGCGATGCCATGCAGCAAGATAACGATACTGTGAATATGGGTCGTTTAGTTATTTTACCCTCTTCTTTTACTGGTGGTCCACGCTACATGCATGAACGTACTCAAGACGCTTTTTGTTACGTAAGAAAATATGGACGTCCCGACTTATTTGTTACTGTAACTACCAATCCCAAGTGGGATGAAATCACTCGGGAGCTTCTTGAGGGTCAGGCACCGCATGACCGCCATGATATTATTGCAAGAGTGTTTCATTTAAAATTAAAATCAATGATAGATCTTCTTACCAAAGATAACATTTTTGGAGAAGTATTGTGTTATATGTATAGTGTTGAGTGGCAAAAACGCGGCTTACCTCACGCACATATCTTGCTTTGGTTAAAAGATAAGGTTCGACCTAATGATGTAGACAGATTAATCAGTGCTGAAATTCCAGATCCGACTGCAGATCCCCTGTTATACGACATTGTTAAAACTCATATGATACATGGTCCATGTGGTGCATTTAACGCAAATGCTCCTTGCATGCAAGACGGTCGTTGCACTAAAAGGTATCCAAAAGCATTAGTGGATGAAACTGTAACAGGACATGATGGATACCCATTATATCGTCGCCGTTCAAGAGACAATGGTGGTTTTACTGTTGAAAAGCGAATGTCTGGACAACAGGTTACTTTAGATAATAGGTGGGTCGTTCCGTATTCGCCTGTATTGTCCAGAGCATTTCAAGCTCACATAAATGTAGAAATGTGTAATAGTGTAGAGTCAATTAAATATATTTGTAAGTACATTAACAAGGGCAGTGACCAAGCTACGTTTGCGTTAAGAAATGAACATGATGAAGTTACTAGATTTCAGTCAGGCAGATATATCAGCTCTTCAGAAGCTGTGTGGCGGATCTTAAGTTTTAATATTCACGAAAGATATCCACCTGTGACCCATCTGGATGTTCATCTGGAAGGCGGTCAACGTATATATTTTAACGCCGAAAATGTTACAGAACGATTAGAGAACCCTAGACAAACAACTTTATTGGCATTCTTTCGACTTTGCCAAACTGATAATTTCGCAAAGTCTCTTTTGTATGAAGAAGTTCCATCGTATTATACCTACGATAAACAACGAGGTGTCTTTAACCGTAGACGCCGAGGCAGGCCTGTAGATGGCGAGACAGGTATTTTCAAAGAACATGTTCTTGGTAGAGTGTATACTGTTCATCCTAACAACGCAGAGTGTTTTTATTTGAGATTATTATTACATACAGTGCGAGGACCAACATCATTTATAGATTTGAGAAAAGTAGACGATGTTGTTTATCCAACTTATCATGCAGCTTGCCAAGCGCGTCATTTGCTTGAAAATGATCAACATTGGGATGACGCTTTAGCAGAATCCTGTGTTAGTGATAATCCACGACGGTTACGCCATTTATTTGTAACATTACTCACACTTTGTAATTTATCTGATCCTGTCCAATTATGGGAAAAATATAAAGAAAAATTTGCAGAAGACTTTCTTCGGAATTTATCTCACAATAATGAAGGCGCAACTAATGATAATTTTCGAGATCTGGCTATAAATCAGTGCTTATTAGCTCTTCAGGAAGACTTAACAGCAGTAGGCGGTAAATCACTTTGTGAATATGGTTTGCCAACGCCAACCTCAGTCGGAGAGGTTACCAATAGGGAATATTCCGCAGAGATTGGTTACAACCCAATGGAACTGCTGGTAACATTAGAAAACGGTGTTCCAATGATGACTGCAGAACAACGCTTAGTCTATGATCGCGTGTGCGAGAGTGTGCAGAATAATTTAGGAACAATATGGTTTTTAGATGCACCTGGAGGAACTGGGAAAACTTTTTTGACTAAATTAATATTAGCTTATGTTCGAAATCAGCGTAAAATCGTTCTTGCCGTGGCTTCATCAGGTATAGATGCAACATTGCTACCAGGAGGTAAGACTGCTCACACTATGTTTAAAATACCAATTAATTTAGATCGCACGGAAAGTCCAACCTGTAGTATTTCAAGAAATAGCGACAAAGCTAAGGTATTGCGTGAGTGTAATTTAATCGTATGGGATGAATGTACGATGGCCCATCGAAAAGGAGTAGAAGCAGTAGACAGAACTCTAAGGGACATAAGACAAAATGATCGACCAATGGGCGGTATTACGGTTTTATTTTGTGGTGATTTCCGACAAACCTTACCGGTAATACCACGGGGAACCCGAGCTGATGAGATTAGGGCTTGCCTGAAAAGCTCTTATTTGTGGCGTGATATACAATCGGTGCATTTGACTATAAATATGCGAGTGAGAACTGGAGACAACGCAGATAATCGTGAATTTTCTGATACATTATTGAAGATTGGTGAAGGTACCTATCCACAACTACACCAAGGAAAACTTATTCTGACACCTGAGTTATGTTGTATAGTGCAATCCCAACAACGTCTTATATCTTCGGTTTACGGTGACATAACAATTATATTAAATAGGGACAATTCTTGGCTTTGCGAAAGGTCCATTTTGACTCCTCGCAATGACCAGGCATCTGAAATTAATAATAAAATACTGTCTAATATACAGGGAGAAAGCAAAGTTTATAGTTCAATAAATAGAATGGTTGATGAACAAGAAGCCACTAATTACCCGATAGAATTTTTAAATTCTTTAAGTATGCCTGGACTACCTTCTCATATAATTTGTTTAAAAATTGGCATACCGATAATTCTGCTCCGAAATTTAAGACCACCTCAACTTTGCAATGGAACTCGGCTAAAAGTAACCCAGTTGCAACAAAATGTAATCGAGGCTCAAATTTTAACAGGTTGCGGTGCAGGAGAAACTGTCTTTATTCCCAGAATTCCCATAATACCAAATAATTTTCCATTCCAATTTAAAAGAACGCAATTCCCAGTATCGGTGTGCTATGCCATGACTATCAATAAAGCTCAAGGGCAGACTTTTCGTGTTGCTGGAGTAGATCTCGGTGTTAGCTGTTTCTCGCATGGTCAATTATACGTCGCTCTTTCCCGGGTTAGCAATTCTAGGAATCTTTACGTTCACGTGCCGGACGGGTCGACTCTTAACATAGTCTACCCAGAAGCTTTGCGCTGAAACATTTTAATTTGATCTAAAAATATTAGCAATATATTATCTTAATAAAAAACAAGGAGTTACACGCTGACCGAGTCGTGGGTATAGCGTGGGTATATTATAATATTCTGCGGTTACTTATATTTTTCAACAGTTTTGTGGATTGGCATATTATATTACTATTGCCCTTCTAAAATACGAAAGTGAATCTGCCTGTTACGTCAAAACTATGAGGGAGGACATCTGCTAATTTTTTTTCGAAAAACGACGGAAACGCGGACGAAGTCGCGGGCAAAAGCTAGTTTTAAAATAAAAACTATCAGTATCTGTGGACCAATGCAAGCCTAATATTTTATGCTTTATGGATTTGTCGAATTCAACTTCGGAAGGAACTTTGTGAGACGGAGGTATATCCTTTAAAACGGAGACGAAATTACTTTTCCATTTAAATAAAGCCCATTGAGCTCCTGCAAATAATTGGATCAGCTGATTGGATGCAGTAGCCCCTTCTTTCTCGGTCATAACAGAGTAAACTATATCATCCATGTATAAAGAGCTGTTGTGCTCTTGACAATAGCCTCAAAATTATTCGAAAAATCTATGTGTAACAGATTGTACTCATTTTTAGAAAAATTTCAATTATTAAATAAAAACCAAATGGCTTATCAAAAAAATAAATCCACGACCCTAGCAGTTTTTGAATACACCAATAAAATATTACAACATCTAAATGAGAAACACTATGCCGTCGGCATATTGCTTGATATGACAAAAGCGTATGACCGGGTATGTCATAAAACATTACTGGTGAAAATTTGGAACATTGGCATTCGGGGATTAGCCTACGTTTGGCTAAAGTCATATTTAACGAACAGAAAGCAATTCGTCTGTATAGATTTCAAAAATAAAAGTAACAATACCGTAGAACAAGTGAAATCGAGAGAAGCAACACTTACTCAATCTATTCCACAAGGTAGTGTACTAGGAAGTGTGTTATTTTTAATTTATTTAAATGATTTTCCTACATTATTTAATGCACATACAATTTTATTCGCCGATGACATTTCAATTATTTTTAAGACAAAATATAGTTTAAACTTGACGACTCAATTTTACTCAATTTTTGAAATTATTACAAATTGGTTATCCACCCACAATCTGATTATAAATTTTACAAAAACTAAATTAATACAATTTTATCCAAATCAAAAACCAGCAATGAATTTTACGTTTAATTTTAATAATAATGACATTTCACTTGTTGACAATTTTAATTTGTTAGGTATAGGTTTAGATAGTAATATGACATGGAATTCACACATTGACATAATTAAAAATAAATTAAATAAATTCATTTACGGTTTAAGAGAAGTAAAAAAGGGGACGAATATAAATGTTGCTCTTTCGGCGTATTGCGCGTAGCGCCTGGATTAAATACGGTATTGTTTTATGGGGAAATGCTACAAATGCACATGAAATATTTATATGTCAAAAAAAATGTATACGCGCAATAGCAGGGATAAAAATTACAGATAGCTGCCGGCCTTGGTTTGAAAAATTTAAAATACTAACAATGCCTTCTATTTATATCTTAGAAATGTTAATGTTTACAAGAAAACAACGCCACTTGTTTCACTTAAATGAAACTACATATAACAGTCGTAGAAAACAACATTTAGATTACCCTCGGGACAAAATGATGGCTTTAGTAAAAAAAGGTACTTATTGTATGGCTATAAAGACGTACAATAAGTTACCAAATCAAATTAAACAAATTAAAAAGGACACTATTTTTTATAATAAAATTAAACAACTGTTGACATCAAAGATTTATTATAATTATGACGAATATTTAAAGGATAATTTGAATAACATTGACATACAAATAATCTGATGACACACGTATTTTTAATTTATTATTATGATTGTATTTTACTTTTTTTAAAATATTTTTTTGACATTTTGGACATTTTAGTTTAATTATAATGATATGAATATTTTAATTGCTATTGTTATTAACGTGTTATCAGAGAATGTTAATTAATATAGTATTGTATAAATAATATTTTTGACGACTAATTTGGGACGCCCTAACCGGCAAATTTATATTTTTGGAAATAGTTTTAAGGAATTTGTAAACCAAAAATATTACCAAATAAAAATGAATATGAATATGAATATCTTAGACCACACATATTGACCAAGAGAGAGCAAAGTGTCTCAGTTTCAACTAAAGTAAAAATGCAAATGTATCTCTATGCGTTTGGCTGTTCCTGTCTATACTCCGCATTGCTCAGCTTCCCTTAAAATTTTGTGAGCTGGATCGATAATTACTTGGAGTTTCTTGACTATGGATTTTTCTTAATTTGCTGATATACGAAGGTTTAAGATATAAAAAAATATAATTGTAAAGCCATTACGAAATATATATAATTATGGTTTGGTTAAAAATATATTTCGAGTCTACTTCTGTTTATTGATAATTATATTATGCTTCTCGATGATGAACTATTCTGTCATGGACAAGTCCAAACAGCGATAGTATCATAAAACATAAACCTAAAGCAGTGTCGGACATGTCATATCCAGATACATCAAATGTATTTCAGCGCACGTAAACATTCCTTAATATTTTATGTTTTAATGGTAAACATGCTCATAAATTATGCTCGTAATTAACTGCAATTAATACTCTGGTATTCTCGTATAGTAACACTCAAGATAAATCGTTTTTTTATGTGTTTTTGGAATAAGGTGAAGCCAGCAAAAGTTTTTTTAGAGTAAAGATAGATATATATATTTAGAATTATTGTTAATAACTTATTAGGTAATATTGAAAGAAATATTTAAGTTTCAATTATGGTTACTATTCTGCTTTAAAATAAATAAAAAGCATTCTCTATCCGCTTGTCAATCTAATCAATATTAAGCCAAGAGATATCCGATACAATCAATATTATTAACAAACAACTAATCTGAACTAATGATCTAACAATAGATTGGCTATTGACGTAATGCACCGCTCGTCAGTCGTTAGTTCAATCCATTGTTTATGAGACAATCTTCGTCAACATCAAAGCTTTGTTTAAATTGGTCGATGTAATATAATTGTACAATATTGTATTCGACACTAGTAATGTAAGAAAAATATGAATGATCCGTTATAAGATTTAAAACACACAGGAAAATGGTATTTATTATAATTTATTGTTAATATTTTTAATCACTCTATATCACATATTATACTAGCCACTAGGTAATTGATATTGTTAATATAAATGAAATGTTAATATAACAAAGCACATACAACATATTGAAACACGTTATATGTTACAAAGAAATGCTATAAATAAGACAAAATATAACGATAAATTTAAGTATTTTCCTAACACATTGGTGATAGCTATAAGATCTTCGATCGCTGAAGATGCAATAATATCAAAAAAATTTGTCATCCTCTCAAACTCTTATATCGGTAGCGCAATCTTAACAAAATTTTAGTAATTCTTAATTGAGATTTTAGCGTACCTGCAAATTAAAGCTTTAACTCAACGATGTATATAAAATGTCGATGTTCGAAAAAATTTAAAAAAGAATATGACCGATAAAATAGGATATTTATTACGACGTTATAATAACATTAAGACTATACTCCATGCTTGCTGCAGATTACACCTATATTACTATATTACTGTCACCTATAGACCAAATTAACCTGGTGGTAGTGGTGGTAAGATATTATAAAAAAAAATCCCCATGTGTGCTTCACTAAAATAACGTGAGTGAAACAGGTAAAAGCTAGGCTTAAATAATATTTATTGAATATTCAAAACGAAAAAACATGCAATACGTATTTGTTAATTTTTACGTCTTTATTTAAATGATAATTTAAATAAATTTATATTTTATTACTTACAGCGAGATATTAATTGTTACAAATATGAAACTAATCTCTGAATTTTTGAATTTCATAAAATGGTTTTGTAGTAATGGAAATAAATAATTAAGACAGACAAGTGGTCATCTTTAAGCTGTAGATTACGCAAAGCTTCCAATTCTCCTCAATTTCCGACTAACACGATTGCTCGTCGAATGTGAAGCTTTGCTCTATTTGGAAATACAAGGATCTTCCTCGTATAAATGTTGTAAAGGATTCCTATCGTTAACATTCAATGTTCAGTCACAGTCGGTTATCACTACAATATTGGTATCGGGTATATATATTAAATTGAGGTTGGCATTTCACGAAATAATTAATTTGTTAAAGTTATTTAAGAACTCGGAAATATTTGAAATAGATTTTCGAAGTGTTTTATTTATGAAAAGATATTTAACTTTTGCTCTCTAGCAAATTTACTAAGTATCTTAGTAGAGATATATTTAATTAATTATTTTTTTTGTACTTTCTATAAGTATTTGATTTTATTTTTTATAAACTGTAAATATTTATTTATTTTTGACATATGACTATTAATTTGTAAATCTGGTTATTTGCGAAATAGTTTATAGACGTATTTTAAGTATCCTAGTTGACTTCATATTGATTACTTAAATTGCATTTTAAAACATTTTATCCATGTATAAATTCAGTAGCTTAACAAATTTTTATATATCAATAATGAGTATTTAGAAAACGATACAAATTACTGTAAAATATATAGATATAACGAAATCTGTGGTCGTTAAATATGCTTCCAATGTCGAAATACCACATTATTATTAGGGGTAGGATATAAAATGGAATGGCTGAGGGCTCACATTTGAATGGCAAGATAATGTACGGTAAATCAAATCATCACAAAAGTCTGGTCCCAGCTTGTCGCACACTCCACAATTGGCTGGCAGATGTTAGTCGAAAATCATTTACGACATTGGTGACAGATTACTTAGGAAAAGATACAGTGGCAGTTATTAACTTTCAACGATACGCCAACGGAGCTCACGATAGATATGATACGATCTTATAATTTACGAGATGAAATATTATAAAACATAATAGTATAAAATGCATATCAAACACCAATACACACAACACGAAGTAATAAAAACATGTTACAAAACTAAAACAATCACCAACATGTGAATGTTGTATCATGATTTGCGAAACACTCGTGATTAATGGACCCTGTTTAGATTGAACATTATAGTATGCCTTTTAGTATTTACTTTTGTTTAATTGTGTTAATGATAGATTATTTATATAAATATATTGCGAGATTTTATAATTTCCATTGTTGTATATTTAATTTTTTATTGATGAGGTAAAATTAGTGTGTAGGTCTATACGCGTTAGTCTATTACAAGGTCTAAAATGGTCCGGACAAGCGTCTAACACAGTTAACCTTAGAAAAATTGGATGCAACTAAGTATTTCGGACGGATACAAGAAATCGATATAAGATATCCTATCAAATGAACTCCAAATAGTAGGACTCTTATATGATTCAATTCACATTTAGTTTATTCATATTTGCATTTAAAGGCGCCGTCAAATATGGAGTAGTATTATTATAAACTGGTTTTGTTTCCAACTCATTGGCAAATTTTATTCAATATATATTTTTAACCATATCTTCTTTCTACATGCTAAATGCGTTTATATATAGGTATAAACATTTATAACTCTATAAAGAGTATATACATATATACATGCATTTATGTATATATGTATGTATGTTATATTTTCTTTTATATTTTATCTATTTTCTGTACTACGTGTAGAAGAAAGAATATTAAAAAGTAGTAAATGAATTAAGTATACAGATCATTATTCCTTATTTCTAGTTTATTTATTTGCTTTGTTTATTTGTATGTTTGTTCATTGACGATGAAGACAAGGTGAAACTTTAAAGATAAAATGTAAAGAAATTGCAAATCCTATTGGAATACCAAACTTCAAAGCGTTTTCTTAAAGACACAAAATAAATTTAAAACTCATACCTTATATTATTTTGGTCTACTGTTGACTGAAACAGAGAACTACTTTTTTAATCATAATTTTGTTAAATGTTATCGAAATCGCTTTTGATCCTGTTTTATAATAATCGAATAAAATCCAACGGTATTAACAGGTCGTGTGGTTGTCCTCAGATTAAATAAAACTACAATTATATGTTATGAATGTTATTTTACGGAGATTAAATATAAAATTTAAATATAAAGCTGTTTAACATTTAAAAGCATAATAATATGGGATTCCACTAACACCATTTTTGTTATGACCTCAGTTATAAATTAATCGGTAAGGTAATAAAATTCAAACAATAATCACTGTCGTTAAATTCATAACTTTATGCATATTATCGAGCATTCTGTGCTTTAATATTAAAAGATTAACATATTTTATTTAAACAATATGTATAGTTAAATTAAGCGTTATTTTTTATAATATACATAATATACATTTTTTATAATACACAACAGTATATATACATATTTATCTATTTTTAAAAATTAATCTAATGGTAGATCATTCCAGAGCAATACAGATTTAATAGTGAAAGAATTACTGCACAAACGAGTATTGAAATTAGAAAGTTTTAATTTGTGTCCGTCATTCGCGCTGTCTTATAGGTAACCCAACTAGCTGTGCACGGTATTGCGACACATGATCAAATTTACGAAGCCTAAACATAAAACTGATGCACATATTTTGCAAACGTTCTAATTTATTCAGCAATTCCCCAGAAATATTTAGGTAACAAGTGCTTGCATAGTCCAAGATAAGTAAAACAAAAGTGTGAGCTATTGCTTTGATTGGTAATAAATGTTTCCTTCGTTTGAGACAACTTAGCGTGGCATATATTTTGCAGCTAATATATTCAACTAACTAACTAACTTTTTCATTTCATAACTATCAATGAAAACGAAAGCCAAGGTTTTTTATTGTAGAAAAAAAAAGAAGATTGATCTTAGCAATTTGATTTTGATGACTTACAACAGCAACCTTGGACTTGATGCAATCTACAGCCAGGCCAAAATCTTCACTCCATTCTAGAATTTTACTATGCTCTTCGTTTAACTCAATAAAAACATGCTAGCTATGGAACCTGTAACTTTAACTTGTAAGTCATCTGCAAAAAGATGGTAAGAGGAGAACCGACAGTTAGTCGTATTGTTATTAAAAATATTAAAAATTGGGAAAAGAAGGCGAGTAAAGCCCACCGTCCTGAGGGATGCCGGCAGTTAGTGGGGTAAAATTGAGATACTTTGTTGTTTACTTTTGAGTATTGTTGACGATTTTATTGTATAACAGTGTTTTTACATAGATATTTATGAACTCGAACTGCATTCATTTCATTACGTACTCTTATGTACTACGACTTATTTGACGGTTTGATTGTTTTGTCAATATTTTAAAGCTTTAAAGATTCAAAGCTTGATTAATTATTTAAGTTTTTTTATTACTTAAAGAATTATATCTTGTTTTGTATTCTTTTTTGAACTTAAAGAAGCAGAACGTTAAATCTTTCCGATAAATTTTAAAACAGTTTTAATCTCACTTGCAGTTTACTTTGTATACCTTCATCGAGCTATAAAGTTGTGTTGCTAAATATTAGCCTAACTTTTAGTGTAATATTGATACGTTAACTTTAAAAAAATGTTCGTGTTGCTTAAAAATACTTATATACACAAATTTAAATACATATTAAATGACAAATTTTATTTAATTTTAAAACGGACAGAACTTTAATTTGATACTTCTGGAATATCGTCCCCGTGTAAGTAATAAAAAAAAATCATTTCAATTAGTCTGTTTTAAAAACTGTTGAGCCACAGTCATCAATATGTGCGAACAAAGTAGGATTCAAGTAAATCATAATACTAAAAGACGAAATAGCTAATCACGCCACTATAATTATACCGATATTCTAATAACTAACTGCTTAACAAAGGTAATAAAACTTGTTTGCATAATTTTTCAATACATATTTTACCATACTTTACTAATCAGCAATTTCAGCAGTTGCAAACGCAGCTTTTTTTGTATAATATGCTATGCTTACGTTCCTCTTATAATAAAGTAGCAAAAAATATTATAAGTATAATTTGTCACTCATTTAATTGTCTTCACGAAAGTGAATGTTATTGTAAATGTAATAATCTATTTGAAATTTTATAAAATACCTAGGCCTTAAATAGATAACAATTTTTCATGGAAAACTTATAAACAAAATATTTGCAATAAATAAAGACTAGTAGTACTAGTACTTGTAAAATTTTATCAACTAAGTAAAATATGAAGTCGAAACACCCTTTGTCGCATCTACTACGCATTAGCAGATGCGCCTAACAACAGGACACAGATTTGTCCTTAAAATTGTGTTGCAGTTTGTGAGGTGTATTTATAATAGTTTATTTATAAATCTTTTTCCATTTCCATTGAAACAATATTATTATATTATAAAAAGTAGTAATAAAAATATGTAACACTTATAACTAATTTTATTCCTAGTTATTTCTGTTTTATTTAGAACAAATAAACAAGTGAACAAGAGATAAGAACTGTTTCTATCAAATATATATTGAATATTTGTTCAAAATAGCCATGTATAGAGTAAAGAACAGAGCGTGCTAAGCACTGAGGTTTAACCAGCTAACTTGCTAAGTTTTGTGCTTACAAAACTCGATTGTTATCAAACCAGTGTTGGCAAGTTTATGAGCAGCTCTCACACTTAACTTGCGATTCCAGCTCCATTGTTGCTTATATGCGAAAATTCTAAACTGACATTGTATTCGTGCCCAATTGTCTTTCCTTATTGTTAATAACTTTGAAAATACAATAGTAAATAAGCTATGCACTACTAGTTATAGTTGATTCGATAAAGAATTATTACAATTTACGAGTCTTCGAATACGGTCTTTTAAGTTTCTGTTTTGTTATAGTAATACTTCCTTCTTACTTTGTCATGTTAATCCCGAAACTTATATTAATACATGTTATTTTTATATCCAATAGACTAGACTAAGGTATACTTAGCGACTGTAGAATATAACGGAATGTAATAGGTGAGTGTAGGAATGTAGATAAGTAGTCCGTGTTAACAAAGAAATCTTTTACAAAAAAAGGTTAAATCTATTCCAGAAAATAAGATTCTTAAAATCACTTACAGGCGATATCGTAATTACTGTAATAACCTAAACAGAAATAAACACGAGTACTAAAAGCAACAATTATAAAACGCCGGTAAAAATTGTAAATAGTTTTGGAATAATATCAATAATGTAACAAACTATAAAACAACTAAAACTAACAATCTTGAACTATCAAAACATCTACACCAAGTGACTCAGTTAATTTAATAAATAATTACTTTACCAACGTTGGAATATCTTTAGCAGAAGAAATCATTGTACAATATTCATCACCTCATCAGGATCTGTACACACATGACCAGACACTTCTTTCGTCGTTTGAGATCCTTGAAACTGACCCTATAGATGTTCAGTTACTACTAATAATCTTGAAAATAGACAATGCTCCAAGTATAGATAATATTCCGAAAATAATCCTAAAAATGGCTAGTACATTAGTAGTGCATATTATCAAGCATTTAGCCAACTTTTGCTTTAATCAAGGTGTGTTTCCTAAGAAACTTGAAAATGTTATTATCACGCCGATACATAAGTGTGGGAGCAGAGTTGGCATTAGTAATTATTTCGGTATAACGTGTTATTTCCAAAATACATGAAAAGTGATCAATACAAGTTACAGACCACTGATCAGTATTGATCAGAACTCATTTGATTTACTCTCTAACTCTCAATTCAGGTTCAGATCAGGATTTTTAACAGAAGATGCTGTGACTGCTTTGACTATTTTAGTAATCAAACAAGTAGATAAAGGAAGTAAATGCCTAGCGATAGTGCTGGTGGTACTAGGTACTACCTAAAGAAAGCTTTTGACAACGTTTCTGTTTCCATATTTTTGTAAAAGTTTGTAAACACAGGCATACGATCATTTTTAACTCCACCGACTGACTCCTTAGATCTTTTTAAAGGCTATCTGAGTAAAAGCAAACAGCGGTTTAGAGTAAGTCATAGCCTCAGCGAAGAGACTAGCATAAGGTTTGGCGTCCCACAAGGAAGTGTTCTAGGCTTAACGTTATTTCTCATATACATAAACCAACTTTGCGAAATGAATTTCAAAGACAGGTACATTTTTACAATATCAGTGATACTGTATTCGTTTTTAAAGGAGATACTTGGGAAAATATGCGGAAAAGGGTCTTACTAAGATATCGAATTGACTTAACTCTAACTTGCTTAATAAAGATATGCACCTACAATAAAAACTACTCTACGGAATATAAATGGTTTATTATTTAAAAAGGTGGAAAACAAAAAATATTTAGGATTCATACTAGATGAGAGATTATCATGGCATTTATACATGGAGATATTGATGGCACGAATAAGGAGACTAATAGGGGTATTTAAGACCCTGAGGTAGCTACAAAAATACTTCTAACACAATTCTATTTTATTGGCTCAATCGGTTTTAAATTATTGTATTCCATTCTGGGGAGGTGCAACTAAAATAAAATACTTAGGACTAGAAAGGGCACAGAATCTTGCTTAAAGAAATCCATTTTAAATCTTACCATTTTCCTACAAATGAGTTGTATTGTTTGAGTGATGTTTTAACAGTAAGGTAGCTGCATGTACAGTCACGTGCAATGAAAAGTATACACGGGCAGAATTTAACTACGTTTAACATGTAAATAGAAATTAATAAAGAAACATTTAATATTTAAAAATTATCAAGACGTATTATTATTATATTTCTATAACATACATATCCATATGGATTACATTTTTAAAACGCAACGACCTGAGAACATCGTCATTTTAATTTAGAAATTCCTGGAATAGTGCTGAAGATCTATCCGCTGTGGTGCGTAAGTCCGATATAATCTTGTTCAAATATATAATTTTCTTTACTTTATAAAATAATACTAAGATCATCAGAATAGTGTTAGCTATTTCTTAGAGAACGTGCAAAACTTTTTACTTTGATTAAGATTTAAGTATATATTTGTGCATAATAATTAACAAAATGTAATAAAAACTGAAATATTCATAAATATAATATAACAAATACAATAACTAACTATAAAATCTCCATAATAATATAAGAATTTCATAAAATTCTACTACATAAGTAGCAATCCAATCTAAAAAAATATATTTAAGAATAAAATCTTCAGGTATACAAAGTGCATAGATTACAAAAAAATCTACCAGGAATGGGTTGTTTTTAAAAGCATCCACATTCACTTTAAAAAATGTAAATTCTTGAATACGACGATTCCATTTCTCTCTTTAATGTGATTGAATGTAAATATAAGATCGAATTTGTACACGATATTTGTTTGTAGATTCTGCGGTAATAATTTATTTGAGAAGTACATAATTATGTATTTGTTTATGCCATATGTAAATATTTTAATTTGTGTAAATTTAAAATTCTTTATTCTATATATTTGGCATGATAATGATCATACTATATTTACTCTGGGTTTTATGTAGAGATATTACATTTTAATTTATATAATAATTTTATCAGGTTTAGGAATGCGGTTTCTTTTTCAATTAAATGTTGTATTAAAAATGTTTTTAACTTTTTTGTCATTAAATATATTTGTACTCAGGTTGATTGTAATGAAATTTTGTTGGACTAATTTGGAACCCATTCGAAGTTCTTATTTTTGAGCTCGTAGAATTTCTAGATGGCAGGGAGGACATACTCGTAATGATGTATTCAGAAGACTGCTGTCGTGGTCGTCAGTTGTTATTGCGATTGGTTTTGTACAAACTCCATAAATTATTTCGTTTATTACTCACATGAATTGCATCGAAGTAAACTTTTAATCGCCTCGTTTATTCGCTTTATTACAATTAATAAAGAAGATATTAATTCCGTTATTATCATACTTTAATGTGAATCAGCTTTAATTTATGAACCCCAATGAAGTACATCCTTCTGCAGTCATTTAATCATAGTTATAGATTGCGTGCGTCCGTTTTAAGTCTTTAATAATCATTATAGAAGGTATTTTCAGGAGCGTCGCTGATAATTCCATCCGTCTGAAATCAGCGATTGATCTATAAACCAATGTCGGATATGCTTGACATACATCAGATATATTTGTATATGTGTTGACAATCTGAAGCAATTGATTTCAGATATTAGTGAATGAATGAATTATGTTTTTCGTAATGGATTAATTGTTTATTATTAAAAGAACTCTTATTTCTATCCCTAAATTTTATACAAAGGATAAGGATAACACAACTTTTAAATATTAACTTAAGAATACATAAATTGGTTCTAGCATTAAAATTATAATTTTATATTCTTACATATTATTATACAGCAATATTATAATATAAAAAATTTCGAATTCAATATAGATTCAGTCAATCTATTGCTAGTACATCAGTTCAGTTTGTAATTGCCTCGTATTTATATAAAATAGTCTCAATTTACATTAAATATAATAGGTAAAATTTATATTGTATTCAATTGAATTTAAAGTTATATTGACTATAAATTTGTACATACTCGTATAATATTAAAACATTATAGCTTATTTGGATTACAATTAATGTTATTTCTTTCTTTTTAATTAATATCTATAAATAAACTTTGTCATTTTAGATATTTATAGAGGATAACAAACAACAAACAAAAGATATAACAGTTGTATAGCAAACAAGTGCAATCGATCAATTAAGATTGCACTGACATTTTTCTGGTTCTTGGGATACTGTATCTAAGATAAGAGATTTTTTTTTCTGGATGTAATCAGTTTTCGACAATTTAATTATTTAAATATATACTTTATTTTCCAATCACGACAATGAGTATTGCGTATAACATAATTTTACTTTTTTATCTTACTTCATTAAAGCTTTCAAAATTACCTAATAATACCTAGCTATAACATATGAAATTTGTTTTTTTTAATTCCTCTGCAATAGGAACTTATAAAAATCTAATCATATTCCAGGGAGAAGGATAATAATAGCAGGTAATATTATGTTACATGCTTCAAGAGGGTACTGTTGCGTATATAAGTTTGATCTAATTAATATACGTCAGCCAAGTAAATTTTGATAAATTGCTGGAGATACAGATTTATTAGGTTACCTTACCTTGTTTAAAATGAAACTATATTTTAGTTATTAATTTCATTATAACATGTAACAGGTTTTACCTCTTACGGCATTATTGTTATGATTACAGATTAAACCTTAAGATTAAATTTTACTTTACCTATAATGTATATGTAAGTGTATACGTAATCCTCTGAATACTTTAGTTCAGTTTCACCGTTTTCATTGCTTATAAAGTTCGATTAAGATGTTACTTAGATCATCAGAAAGCGGTGCGCGGAACATTGAACACCGGCTTGAGAGCATTGGCAGAGAGATGGGATTCCCAATTGATTTATCGCTGTGTACAATTCCATACTCCTGCTGCTAGCCTTCATCTTCAGTAAAGAAGTCTCACCGGAAGCGACAATTTTTTAATTTTTTATTTGATCTCAAATTATTTAAATGGTACTAACCCTACAAGCTTCACATTCAGTTACGACTACAAATAAGGAAACTGGACATCCAGGTCGACGAATATATATCCCTCTCTACAAAAAATACCTCGTTCGACAGGGTCGATCGTGTTAGGTAGATTACCGTCACGCGATTCTCGTAATGCAATATGCGAAGGTAACAATGAAACCGAGAATGCGATAAACCTGTATTGATTGAATGATTTATTTTAGTTGTGGGGGGGGGGGGAGGGGTCGGATCGACAAAGAAAAACTAGCCAGCAGTATTCTACTGGTCATTATGAGTCTTATGACGGGTCACTCTGCACATATTGGGTGAGAAGGGAACACCCCTACCCCTATCTCATAAACGGGGAGTAGAATCAAAAAACTTTTCGAACAAAAAAGTTTCCTCTTTCAATTTGTTAATTTTCTAAGATTTTTTCGACATTAAAATTTTGCCTCCTTCTGTGACTTTTTTCGGTTTTTAACTTTCAACCCCCCCCCCCCCAGCCCCCAACCCCCCGACCATTTACCCCCGTTCAAGAACTTAACCTTCATTTTGTCCTTAAGAATGTGTATACCGAGTTTGATAAACCGCCGTCAATATTTGAGACCTATAGCGTGTCCCAAATGTTTGCACTTTCACCCCCCCTCCCAGCCCCCCCTTTCATTTTTTCCAAAAAAACGAGATGCTACGTTTGTCCTACTAATTTATCCTATCGATCTGTGAAATCAGATTTCGCCTACAATGAATTTGGACTGATGGATCATATATACACATATATATATATATATATCGGGATATATAAATATTTTTTTTTCGACGGATTCTCAATCTTCAGTTCATAAACGGCGTATCGCCCCTACTCTGGGGTCTCGGTCCCGTCATCGCATCGATTTTCTCTATAATAATGTTTAATATTGACATATATAATTGATATTTAAGTGAAAATAATGATTGAAATTAAATGTTAAACATATGTGATAATTTTGTAATTAAATTTGTAATTATAAATTGTAATTGTACTAACACTATTTTTTAAGAAATATATTGTTTCTAACACTATATGGGCTGGTCCTGAAATAAATGATGATTATTATTATTATACTTATTATAATGCTCAAATTTGTGAGTCTGTTTCAGATCATTAGTAAATCATACATACAGTCGCTGGATTTGAGTAAATTGGCTTGAAAATAATGATGTAGCTTTAAACATGTCCGGTTCACATGCATCAAATAGATCAAATACTTACGTACGTACGTACGTACTTAGTACTTACTCTATTAATTAAATCACTGCTTTGTGTCCTTTTTAATATTTATTTTAGTTATTTCAATATTATAATTACATTCAGTTGTTCCAATGTATACATTACATTATATTACACATTAAATGTATTTAAAGACTTATAACAACCACATATTTATAAGATATAAAATAGATTTACCAGCGTGGAGGAATGAAAATTACAGCGTATAGAATCAGGAGAAAATTAAAATAAACAAAAATACGATTTTTGTTGTTTGCTCCGTTATTTAATAGATTAATTCAATATCAATGATTTATTAAAGTAATTTTACACAAAGGAAAGAAATTACAAGTTTTGATATTTTTCGCTGTCAATTCGGCTCTTATTAGATTAAATAAATCTTATCGTATGTGAGAGACGGTCCAAGTATTAAAATATGTTTGCAGACGCACAATCTAGTTGCATGAGAGAAAAAGTCATCGTTAGGTAGTATTGCGTCTGTTTATAATTTGACATACCGTCATAGCGACGCTTTTCTTTATTTTGACATAAATAAATTTATTTATAATAGTTTTAGAATGACAAAAGGTACAATGTATCTGCCTCAGTATTATAAAAAACAAATTGCTACTTTAGTAGCATTTAATATAAAAAACTTCGTTATAAGGGATATAACGAAAAATGACATTAATCACAATAATATAACTGTGATAGAAAATAATCGTTCCACTTTAAACTGAATAATACGACAAAGCCTAAGCTATTTAATATTATCCACCAAAATTTACAAGGCTTAGGTGGCAAGGAGTCGGAAGTGGAACTTTTTGTTAAAAAATTCAATATTAGTTTATTGTGCATTACAGAGCACTGGTTGTCAAAGAGCAACAATATTATAAATATCGAAAATTATAAATTGTCAAGTTCGTTCTGTAGAGAGAAAGCTATTCGCGGTGGCTCACTTATCTTAGCTCGTAGTGATGTAGTTTTTAAGTCTCGTTCAGACATAGTGGCGCTCTCTGTCGAGCGAATTATTGAGCTATCCTGCATTGAGCTCAATGAATATATTATCTTATGCGTGTACCGACCCCCCTCTGGAGACTTTGATGAATTTGAAAATAAAATGGAGGATATTTTAACAACACTTTGTAATAAAAACAAATCGGTGATAGTGTGCGGCGACTTCAATGTAGATATATTACAAGTAACTTCGTGTAGTGTTCGTTTATTAAATTTGTTTAAATCCTATAACCTGTTAAACGTCTTTTCGGAACCTACTCGAATAACTAGTGTTTCCGCGACTTGTATAGATAATGTGTTCTGTCACTGTAACGTATATGAAGAGAGGATAATATCGAATTTAAGTTCAGACCACTGTGGTCAACAATTTTCTCTCTTAATTAATCATGAAATTGCAAGACCCCAAAAATTTACTTGTAGACCAATAACGAAAAATAGAATGCTCACTTTTAAAAAAAATGTTGCAAAAATAGTGGTTAAAGAAAATGTAACCAATGATAATCCGAACAATTTATATAATAAAGTTTTCGATTTATTGTTAAATGAATTTAATAATATTTTTAAGCCAAAAACGTTTACGAAATTCTTTAAAATTAAATTTAGTGATTGGGCTACCGTAGGAATATATAGAAGCAGAGAAAGATTATATGATTTATATGGTGAGAGGCAATGGAATCATGATCCGGTGTTCTTAAATAGAGTCAGAAATTTCTCTAAAATATTTAAGAACGTTTGCGTACAAGCCAAGTCCATTTATATAAAAAATAAAATTTTAAATTCAGAAGATAAAATAAAGGCAACTTGGGATGTTTTATCTAGTTTTACTGGAAAATCTAGGGCTCCCAATGGACCTATAAAGTTAAAAATTGATAATATTGAAATAAATAAAGAATCAAAGGTGGCGGCTGTTTTTGAGACCGTTTTTACTGAAATCCCAATAACAGTTACACGTAATTTAAATTCCTCATCATCTGTTGCAATCGCGGAATTAAACAAAAATGTTAAAGTCAATAATAAATATTTTGCTTTTAAACCTGTTTCATCAGATGAAATAGTTAACACATTTAGAACCTTAAATTCGAAGAAAACCGGTGATCTCTGGGGTATGTCAGTTAAATTGCTTAGCACTATTATAAATGATATTGCCCCTCAATTATCCCTTATTTTTAACAAATGTATCGAAACCGGTATATTTCCAGATTTGATGAAAAACAGTAAAATAGTTCCTTTGTTTAAAAGTGGCGATAGATTGGATCCCGAAAATTATAGGCCTATCTCGGTTTTACCGACCTTGAGTAAGGTCTTCGAGAAAATAATTTTAAATCAGATTTCAGAGTTTATGTATAGCAGTGGGATCATGCATAGTGAACAATATGGTTTCACCAAAGGCAAATCAACGACTGATGCGGGTGCTGCGCTTCTTAAGCACATTTACGACGCGTGGGAGAAGTCGCAGAATGCAATTGGGGTGTTTTGCGATTTGTCCAAAGCCTTTGATTGTGTGGACCATCGAACGTTACTATGCAAACTAAACCACTACGGTGTACGTAGCGCTGCGCTTGATCTTATTGCCTCTTACCTGAATCAAAGAATCCAGACAGTTTACGTAAATAATTCTAAATCGTCTGGTTCTCACCTAAAGATGGGTGTTCCACAAGGATCTATTCTGGGCCCCTTTTTGTTTTTACTTTATATTAATGACTTGCCCTTTTTTGTTAAGGGTCTGTGTGACATTGTACTCTTTGCTGATGACACCTCGCTTATTTTTAAAGTTGAGCGTGATAGGATTAATTATGACGAAGTAAACAGTACTTTGTCACGAGTCCTGCATTGGTTCGAAATTAATAATTTAGTGTTAAATGCTAAGAAAACTAAATGCGTAGAGTTTACACTTCCTAATGTAAAAAGTAAAAATTGTAACTTGCTCCTTAACAATGAAGTGTTAGAATTAATTGACTCAACAAAATTCTTAGGTTTAACATTAGATAGAAAGCTCCAGTGGAACCCCCATCTCTCAACACTCGCAGCCAAACTCAGCTCCGCCGTCTTTGCAATTAGAAAAGTTAGACAATTAACGGACATAAATACGGCTCGACTTGTTTATTTTAGTTACTTTCACAGTATTTTATCTTACGGTATTTTATTATGGGGCAGTGCTGTCGAAATTAATTCTATATTTATTTTACAAAAAAGAGCTGTGCGGGCTATTTATAACTTAAAAGCTAGAGATTCTCTGAGAGATGTTTTTAAAGAAATAGGTATTCTTACAGTCGCTTCCCAATACATATTTAATAACATTTTATATATACGGCAAAATTTAAATAGTTATATAAAAAACAGTGACAGACACGCGATAAATACGAGAAATAAAAACAAACTCGTAACGCCAAAGTTTCGGCTTCAAAAAGTTAATAAATCCTTCATGGGTCTGAGTATACGCATATATAATAAAGTTCCACAAGATATCTTAGACCTTCCATTTCTTAGTTTTAAATCTAAAATCAAAAGTTTATTGTTAAATAAAGCTTATTACAACGTTCAAGAGTTTTTAGTGGATCGAAATATGTGGAACTTAAGTTGTTGAATCATTTGCAGGATTTATATTATATTATAATTAATATACATCACCTATTGTTATATTTCTTTTGAAAAGAGCAACTGTTGAGTTTCTGGCCGGCTCTTCTCAACAGAGCAGCATTCCGAGCCGGTGGTAGCTTGCTTACGGACGGACTACACTGACCTTTTTTTGTATTGTAATAATTGACGATTCAAAAGTGCGTGTAAATGCCTACTTGAATAAAGATATTTTGAATTTGAATTTGAATTTAAAAACACTAAAACAAAATCAGTTACAGTGTTTAAAACGTAAGAATTTCTAAATTGTTGTCACGCATTACAAGTACGTTTCATTGTTAAACTCTTTCTCTGAACACTTTGTGAAAGAGTGAAATGTGCTTTGAACTGATTAAAATTATAAAAAATATAAATAGATAAGATAAAACAAGATACGATTGATAGATGACTGAAACGGGTTTATATATCGTATCAAAATTTGAACTCAGTTAGTGCAGTAATTTTTAAGTTTATGATTTGTACACTAACTAAAGTAACATTATATCAAATTTATATATATATAGAGATTTTAATATATTCAAAGAGATTTAATAAGATTATTTTATAGATTATAAATTTTTGGATAAATTTATTTGATATACACCATACCAATGAAGATAGATTTAACAATAACTACGCATTGTTATGAATATTAATTCGCTGTCATATTCAATCATAGAACTTAATAAGAATATATCTTCTTTAGTAAAATTATCTATAAAGTTGTACAAAAAAGGTTTAACCACTGAATCCTTTAATGACCCTTCAGTTCTAACTTTTAACTTAAATGGGCTATAACTGAATTGAAATTATCTTTTACAAATTTATATATATTTTTGCAGATTATTTATGGAACGAGATATATTTAATGTTTTATAGATAAAACACTTTTTTGATTCGTTTCGTCTACGAGAAACCGGTAGTTATCTATACTAATAATATATTAAAACATACATATTTATTAATAGCTACAGCTATAATTATAGCTACAGAATACGTTCCTAGATTATTTTACTTCTTAATATTACCCGCATAAAAATTTAAATGTTTGCTGAAATTACAATGTTAAATATAATAAAGATCATGTTATAATGATTATCCAACTAAAAACCAACAAAAGATGTATTTAAAAACTCTTGTGGAGTTGGAGAAAAACATTGTTTTGTAGTTAGGGTAGTTTGTTTATGAATGTTTCTAATTAAATTTTATCAATTTATGGTTTATGTTAAAAATTTCTTTATTCTACTTTTATTTTAACCTCTTCAATTGTACCCATAAATATATTGCTGTTTAATATTTTCGTTACAACTTATAGCAAAAAAAAACGATTTTATACCCCGTGTCAGTATAATAACGAGCAGCGGACCTTCTTCCAAGTATATGTGTCATTTATTATAAAATTTAATGAAAAATTTACAATTTTATTTGTGAAAATCTTTTGACGAAGTATTTACTTCAAGATAGTATTTATATTGTTTAGGTATTTAATTTTTGTCTTGTTTACCTTAAAAAGAAAACGATGATATCTTTTTGCGAGATCAAATGATTGAAGTATAAGGACATTAAATATTTTTTTGTTTATACCTGGACTGTTATTGTATACACCTCACGATCAATTAACAGTTTAAAGTTCTTCAACTTAACTTTATGAACACTCAGTAAAATAGATATCTGCATTATAAAATTCTATATCATTGTTATTTATTCGACTAATAAGCCTTTCATTAGCTCAACATGGCTAAACATAATTATATATTATTTTAAACCAGGTTAGTTTTTCTCGAGATGCAGACGCGATTATTTTTTTTTTAATCAAGTATTCGGAAGAAAAGATTTTGATAAATAAATCTATCACGATAGACAAATAAATGTAGGTAAGATTTAGACTAATTGTTTTTCATAAATTTAACTACACATTAGGTAAAAGGCCTTTTCACATTAAATATAAATGTATATAAACTTCATTTAATATATATATTTTTTTAATATTTATTGTTTTGTAAACAAAACTATTTTTTTCATGTTGATGCGTGATTATACTATAATATTCATAATAATCTCTGTTGACTAAAATTGTATTGAAGTTAGAAAGTATTTTAATTTGGCGTTGGTCCAAATTATTACCACTAATATTTGGTAATAGACGGTTAATACTTTGCCAATTTATTACTGTCATAAATAAATTTATAATGTTATATCTACATTTATAGATAATATAAGTAACTTCAATTATAATTACTCTCCCCTAGAAATATTCACAAGTAAAGAGTCAATGTTTTTAAATAGCAAGAGCTTTAGATTTAGGTTTATTTAGATTTGTGTTTTGTGTCATAATACAAGAAGAAATAGTTAAATAAAAAACTAAAACAGGTGATTAAAACTTCTTTAAAATATGTATTATATAAATTGACATAAACTTCAAGTTTTAAATGTAAACATTTTATCTTCGTGATTAGAAAAAGAAAGATTATGTATATTATTTATGTTAAGTTGCTATCAACAGTTAATAGTGTTATTTTATATTATTTTTGTTAAATTACTTTCAGCCGTTAATAGTGTTTCAGTTCAGTTGATTCGTGAATAACTATTATATTACTTTTTTGTTTATAATATGAATTTACGTACAGGTTTAAATTTTAAATTTACTTCTTTTTAGAGGTGCTTTAAATTTTTTTCAATAATTTAAAAACAAAATACAATAATATATACAACAATAATAAAGTAGCTAAAAAAGTATAAAATATTCGTCATCGTACTCGCTCACATAAGAATACGTGCCAAATGAGACGTGAAGACTCTATAAACAGTTTTGACATAAAATAAATAATAAACAGAAAAAGTTTTAATTTTTTTATTAACACCATATGTTAATATATAGATAAAAATATTAACAATATCTCTGTGCAATAAGATGAGGTGAGTAAAAGTACATTTATTAATAAAATAAAATAATCCTAGCGCCTCGTAGTGTGTACATGTATCCGTGCGTAAATTGTCTCCGTGAATTTTGCATCTGTTGGTATTCAGGTAGTGAGAAACGGAATCCTCTACTCAGATGTAATTCTATGCAAAAGACCGAAATTGTTTTCACCTTCAAAATAAAAAAGTGAGATTGTAGATTTTCATTAGTTTGTGGTTGGTTGTAACCATATAATGCTTTAGGCACTAAACTAGGTGAACATTATAGAAATATAAATAGAAAATTATGATAATAAACAATAACTAAATATCTAATAAAATCGCTAAAGCTGACTGAAAGGTACTTTTGGTATCAAATTTTAATTTTAAACTTTTTATATTTTGTCACGATAATTAGTTCAATATAAAAATAACAGTCAACAATACCAAAATTGCAAGACTTGTTATTTCTCAACGAATAGTGAGAAAAATTTAATACAAATTTAAATAAAGTGGAAAATTTTAATTGTTTTATGTAACTTCGACAAGCGTAATTTGTGGGACCTATTATTATTTAAAATATGTAAGACTACTCTTTATACTGCTTTTTATTGTTCTTTAAATGCGTTACACTTTTTATGACCTCCATAATAATGACAATGTATATTATATCTATTCAAATTGTAGAAATACAAATAATTAATGGTTTTATTTTTATCTTAAAATTGATTGTTAAAAGCTGTATTAAAATAAACGGTACCCACGATCGAATTAAAAAAAAACAATATTTGAAATTTAATGGCAACCACTACGTCATTAAATATGTATAAATGTGGTTCGTTAAAAACAATCTACCTATAGTTAAAATGTTATCCGTCAATCTGTCAACTATGTATGTTTGAAATACTAGTTTTTTTTTATGGATGATCCTTATAATAGAAGAGATGTACTTGAATACAAATGACTGGTCGAGTAAAACTAATTATACAAAAATATGTATCGAGCCCATCCAGCCCTGTCATATGTGTCAGATTATTATCAAACATTACACGTCACAACAAATTAGGTAATTGTTATATTAATATATTATAAGTATATCCAAGTTTGTTTCAAAGCAGAAGCAGGTAAAGTGTAAATTGTAATTCACTATCGTATATTTTAATCCTGTGCAGTATTTTTATAGTTTAGTTTAGTTTCTATTATTTAGTATGTTTCTTCATTATAACTATATAATCTTATAGTTATTATAAGGACATCCTTATACATACTTAAGCAATATCTTTGGCTTCTTTCGAAAATCCTAGCGTGTTTCTGACTTTACAATAAAATAACATTAAAATGAAGCAACCGAATTTATTTCGTAATTAAATATAGATTGAAAAATGTATCTATATAGAAAGGATTCGAAACTGCCATTCTGGAAAAACCGCGCCGTTGCTCTACCATTTAAGCTACCGGTATTATCCGGACGGAGGTTACAACAATTAACTTCTTGAGGAGATCCTAGCCACTGTTTCTAAGTTTTCAGCATTGAAGATTATAAGATGTCGCAAGCGAAACTAGTATTTTAAAATACTAAAAAAAATGTCTAAAGAATAAATAAATTTAAATGTATATATAGATGATATATACAAACAAAATTTTTGAGGATCTGTTTTTAATTCCGAATTAAAACCATTTCATTACATGTATATAAAAGTGTAAAATTGTAAGTAAAATATGACTTACAAAAAATATTATTATTATTTTTTATATTTGTCTGTCTATTATAACAGGACATTCACTGGCGGATATCTGATGTTATAAGGAGTAACTTAGGGTCGATTTAAGTCGTAGGCACTGCTGGTTTGTAACTAAATATAAATTGAAATATTAAAATATATATGGAATGATAAATGCCTTCGAATACTACCCGTATAGATATATTTTTCAATGTATATTAAGTAAAAATTTAATAGCTTATCATAAATTCTTGGCTGACTTATTAAAACCTTAACGAAACGGATGAGTAACTGAAGTCATAAGAACACATTTGCAAATTATTATTTGTATTATTTTAACAATAATATTGAAATAATATATTTGTGATTATCATTATGATTTAAAGTTAAAAGCCGACTTTTATCATTAATTATAATTACTCTCCCCTAGTAAGTATTAGTTAAATCTTAAGTATTTCTTACTTAAAGCTGACCAGGAAAAAGTTCTGTAAACTTCATTATATAAGAAAGGATGTCTTAATGTATGTTAAATCTATAAATTTTATATATATATCTTGGTTTGTAATAGCATCGCGCGTTGCTAGATATGACTGAATCTTTGCTATTATTTGATATATTTAGTTTTCTGCGCGGTTTATCGAAAGCCACTTTATAATGATGTTAACAGGAGTAAATCTAGAGTCAATTAAGAGAACGACATACTAAAAGGTCATTGCTTATTGATCTGTTAACGGTGTGTTGGAATTGAAAGTATTGTTTTACAAATTTAAATCGACTTGAATAAGCAAAATGAAGTATATTTAAAATTTTATGTGTAAAACATCTTTTAAATTGCAACTGCACAATTAGCGTAATACCTGTTCCGAACAATGTTATCTTATTTCATAGTAAAATCTATTGCTAGTAATACTTACATTCTAAGCTCTTTCAGTTCAATTTTACAAATGAAAATATTTAATATGCTCGTTAATATGCTGGTCTGGTTTTTATACGTTATGAAGTATTTGACCTTTATCACTAGTGAGATAACATTATATTAAGAAAATAAATTTCTTTTATATATGGAAACATTTAGCGAAAAACAAGCGATAAAGCGACCCCGAAGGGAAGCCCCGACCGACTATTTTCTTTTTCTTATTCTATTTTTTACAACTTTTCATAAAAGGATTTGTTTAAAAGTTTAACAATATAAACAAAACAACAAGTTTAGCATTTTAAGCGAATAAAACAAAATCACTATACTGGTGTTTTTTGAATTTCTTCATACTATCACTTTTGATGAATGAAACATTAATTTATGAATGAATCTTTAATTGCTAGTCCCATCTCTTCTATTTCCTCTTCTTGAGTACACTGACATCTGTTATTTAGATGTGATGAGCTGCTAAGCAATTTAGTCTGACTTCATAATTAGCACACTAAATTTATTGACGTTTGTGAAACAGTGATCACAATTTAAAAAAATCCCGGCTGAGTTTGTTGTGTGGTTCTTCTCAGACCAGGGCGCGTTTGGAATCCACGTAGCCTTATTTTAAGTTGGAAAGTGTCTTTACAGAAGGGCTTATTTTGATACATACGATATCAAAATAGGCCCTCCTGTCACTTCCATTTGACGTACACAAGTGATCACTGGTATGGATTCAAAGTGGAATATATATAAATAAATAAAATAGATAAATAAAATAAATATATACCCAATTATAATATTATTATAACATTATTATCTAGACTGGAATTATCTATAACAATCTTAGAGCTGAGTTGTATTGAAATAATTCATGACATTATTTTTTTTCCCTTGAAAGCTTCTACTATTTAATACAGACTTAATCAATATTAACGAAGTTTTTATTCATCCAGACTCTTACGAATACAGGAATTCATTTTATAAATGTTTCGGTTTCTACTATGGATTACGATTTCAAGTATCATCAATACAAAACAGTGTTTTTTGGTCTCCGAGCCAGACGCTAATTGTTAGAAAATATTATCAACGATAAATATTTTAACAATATAATAATATTATATTCAATCCAAAACAAAAATATATGTAAATAAGGATATTAATATTTATTTCATAAATCATATTATGATACAGTACCAAAAATATCTTATGAACTACAAAACATCCTTATCTATCCGTCCTTCATAGTTCAATATTAACATTTCATCTGAAGTTTTAAAACTACTTTTTGATAATGTTTATCTTCTATATTTCCAACTCAGCGTGTCCATGTGTCGCACATGAATATTTGACCATTACTTTATTCCTTTTGTTAATCGGTTGGAGTTACGTTATTCGCAACTTTTATTTATTACTTAATAAGGTTTAAATACAACATGCTTTGCTATTAGTTAATCAAATTATTAAAGATTTATTATTATTTATATTTCTAGATACTACATTATATATGATACTAGGTACTATAATATTATAGATAATTTGTAAAATTAGTTATAAAAATGTATATACATTAATAAAAATTAAAATCTCGATATTTACTTTAGATTATGAGGAGACTGTCGTTCTTCCTCCTTATAAAAGTTAGTTACACCTTTTACTCCTCTTTTTATCTAAAAATATTAATTTGTAGACCTCTAGGAAACACGGCAGCGGCAACCTCTTCAAAGACGTAACGTATTATCACCTGGTAATGACACTTTCTCTGAAAACATTGTGATAGATCGAACTTCTGTAACTACTAATGAATAATAATTCATTGTTTGTAATTTAAAAAATGAGAATAAGCAGAAGTTAATATAATAAATTTATTTACATCCTGAAGGGTTTTCTTTCATCTTGGAGACAATATCTCAAAGTCCATAAAATGATAGTATAATTTCTATACTGCGAATGCTGAGCGTCAATTCGAAATGCTCTTTTGTCGTTTACTTTAATACCTAGCTTCCTATTTAACTTAGCAATTATAAATCTTTAATTTTTCTTTGAAATTCTGTAGTAATTATATATAATAGATAACATTCGATCGGATATTAGACAACATTCGATCTTATCAAGCTAAACACTAGTATATTATATTTTCAAACTGTATTTGTAACTTTTATTCAACACAAAGCTTAAAAAAATCAATAACTTCCAAATTCAATGCATTTCAATCACTCGCAATAAAATTTTGTTATTGACATTTGAATGTATGTTTACAGTGTTCATTTAACTACTTTATAAACTTATATTTACACAAAATTATAAGATTTATAATGTATATATATATTTATAGTTCAATTTCTTTATTATGGTGATTAGTAGGGTGATTTTGAATGAGTATCGTAGTGCCAAAACTTTTATAATAACGAATTGATTCACATAGCATACCTCATATTACTAACTTAAGTTTCCAATACAATATTGTATTATTCAATAACCACGACATACTTGAATATAGCTGTAGACGTAGGCGAATATTGCCTATAAATAATGGAAGGGACTAACGACTCAACGGAGCGCAATGTGTCATAATCAATTCTATTGTCGGTTCATTAATTCAAGCTGCAGCGGCTCGTTGACTGTATCGACCATATCTAACTATCCCTTGGCGCGATAGGCTATAATTTTAAAGCCACTAAACATTCGTAGCAAAGAACTATGTTACCACCTACTTAATAAAACAGTCACAAATATGTGTAATTTTTATAAGAATAACTTAAATAAATATTTTTTTTTTTCAAAACCGTGATCATTAGCGTCGCAACTATACTCCGTAATAATATTTAAGTACCAGAAACAGTTGTACCCAACACACACATACACAGACGGTGACTACATCTGAAGATATATATGTTTACCCAATTAAGTATTTAATTACTTTAAGTAGTACTTTATAGAACTAACGTATATGGACCACTCAGACCTTGGTTTATCATGACAAGTATTACATAATAATATAAAAAAAAATTTAAAACTCCCTTAATTTAATAAAAATACATTTTATTCAAAATAGAAATTAATGAATTTTCAGTTTCATGGTGTTATTTATTCGCTTAGAATTATGACAGCAATCATTCATAAGAATAAAATATATATAAATACAAACAAAAATACAATGAGTTTGAGCATGTGTGTTTATGAACATGACACATGAAGGTTCTTTGTATATTTTTGGTCTCAAAACTACTTTAATATTTTTTGTTAGAAAGAGAGAGAGAACTGAAAAGTTTTATTGAAAATATTTTGTATTTAAATTGGGAACTCACAACATATTCATGTTTGCTGCAGGATAGGCTTGGAGCAGGATAAAGTATCTAACTTAATTTTTTTGAATAGACTCTGAACAATGATCAATGGTCACCAAATCACACCAAGGATAATTAAAAAGCTGGAGAGTGTCGGCCTGAAAGTGAGCAGAACAAAAACAGAGCACATGTTCTGCGATTTCGGCGGTGTCTCCGGTTTTGTTCCTATTTTGTTCGACGGAGTACCGTTACCAGTCTGCTCGGAGTTTCGCTATCTTGGTTCTCTGATTCAAAGCGATGGCAATATTGACCGGGACGTAAAGCACAGAATCAACACGGGATGGATGAAATGGCGACAAGTCACTGGGACGACATGTGATGCCCGAATTCCCCTTAAACTAAAGGGAAAAATTTATTAAAACATCATTAGACCTGTCGTTATGTATGGATCTGAGTGCTGGGCGATGAAGGTGATGGATGAAAAGCGTTTGCATGTAACGGAGATGCGAATGTTAAGATGGATGTGTGGGGTGACAAGAAGGGATAGAATAAGAAATGAGTATATTAGGGGAAGCTTAGGAGTAGCGCCAGTGACAGAAAAAATTAGAGGTAGCCGTCTGTCATGGTATGGGCATGTTATGAGGAGGGATGAAAGGCACGTGACCAAAAGAGTGCTAAGTATGGTAGTGGAGGGATATGGACAGGTAGTGGACGGCCGAAGAAAAGATGGATGGATTGCGTGAAAGACGATATGGAGAAGAAGGAAGTGAAGGAAGGAAGATGACGAGTAACAGGAGAGTATGGAAGGAAAAAACATACTGTGCCGACCCCAAAATGGGATAAGGGCGGGAAGATGACTATAATATCTGAGAACAAATAACTATATATCTAACTATTATATAATGGTGCTTATCGGTAAATTAAACACTCGTATATCCCAATATGAAGTTAACAGTATTTATTGTTATATTTATAGTTTGTTGATGAATGTGATTGCAGATGCTTTGTTTAGCCTGCTTTGATTTAATAATGTTTAATTTTCATTATTTTATATAAAGGGCAGAGAGGGTGTTGGTAATTAAATATAATAAATTCAATAAAATACTACCTCAAAAAATATTAAAGTAAATCCAATAGTATGTATTGTAATCTCCATTAGGCGAGTCTTTATAGTACAAGTAATCGTCCGGTGTAGCGACATGGAGCTTTACGACCAAAGAAAACGATGAAACTGAACTGAATTAATCAGAGGATTATTTATACACTTATACATTACGGATAAAGTTAAACTTAATCTTAAGGTTTATTCTGTAATCATAACAATAATACCTGTTGCATATTGTAATGAAATTAACAACTAATTATAGTTTCAATTTAAACAAGATAAGGTATTACAATGAAACTGTATCTCCAGCAATTAATCAAAATTAGCTCGGCTAAATTATCCCTCAATGTAACATAATCCCACCTGTTAACGATTGGGAACCGATTGTATTCGGTATTTGTATTCAATTTTGAAAAATGTAAGTAATGAGGTAAATAATAAATAAAAATTGTTATACACATTATTCTTTGTTGTGATTTGAAATTAAAATATATACTTATAAAAATAAATTAATTATTTAAAACTAAAATAGTTTCCTTTCAGCCTAGATTTACCATACAGTCTTAATAACTTTGTTTTCCACTGTAAATATTTTTAATAACTTAAGTTTATTTAAAGGCATTAATTAAAAAGAAAAAAATAACACTTGTTTTAATTCACATAACCTATAATATTCTAATATTTTATGTACAAAGTAGTCAACAAAAGTTTAAATACAATTTAAACCATCTATTATATTCTACTTATGATATTCAAAGTACAGGTTCATAAGTAAAGTATGGAGGGTGTCAAGTTAAGAATTATAACGCTGATAACAGCCTGAGACTATTTGACAGTTATATAAATACGAGTTAGTTATAAACTCAACTGATTTACTGAGAATAAATTGGCTGATCTATATTGCATTCAAATCTGTAATTTTTATACGATTGTTCATTGTTTTCTTATTTTCAAGCAAATGCGAGTATATTGTAATAAATAAATATATAATATAGCATAAAATATATATTTTGTGCTATTAAAATGGAGTCGGGTAATAAAGAAAACCGAATTGCTGTGATTGCATTACATAAAGAGGGTATGGAGCCAAATACAATTCTTAAAATTCTTCATACGCTTGGTATTATTTAAATATTTGTATATATTTGTATTGCACTATTGATAAGTATAATAAAAAAATCTCTGATTGTGACAAATAAAAATCTGGCCGTCCACGTTGTTTTCATACGAAAAAGGCGATTAAAGCAGTAATCGAAAGAAATCGATTTCCGCCTGAAAGCAAGAGATTTTATCTCGGGAGATGAAAATAGCATCTAGAACCATATCGCAAATTTTTTAAAGGTGACTTAGGACTTGCAACCTATAAATACTGATCATTTCTTAGCACATAATAAAAAAAAAATATATCAAAACAACTATTTAAATGGTATGCAAAGGCAAGTCACAAAAACAATTGTTTAAAGATGAGAAAAAATTTACAATTGAGCAATATTTTAACAGACAAATTTTAACAAAAATGCTCTTTACAGATAATACAATATTTATATTGTAAATAACACGTGTTCTCTTGAATATGTGATTTGAATTGTTAGCCTACACTTTTGTATAGGTTAACAATTCAAATCAAACCTCGTCGTTGCGCCAATAAAATAGATCTCCAAATTTATTTCTTGGTACAATGGCCTTCGTAATGAAAATTACTTACTCGAGTTGGACAACTGAGATGACGTTAGAGACAGCAAAATAATGTGGCGAGGAAGCAATCACCGTAGTCTAACCAATATATAAATCTAAAAATACTTATAGATTACAAACAGGAAAAATTGGTCTTGTAATTAAACAATCGTTAAATTTGTAGATACTTATAGCTGTTATATAGTTTTGTTTACCACTCAATTTTATAATAAAGTTCGTATGAACTGACTTACATAATTATGTCATGAAATGTTATACTATGGTATTTTAAACTGCTTATATAATACTAGGATCCGCCAACCATGCGCGGCGGGTGTTGAGCTGAGCCCCTCTCCTTTCTTCTTTTCTTGATAACATTTGAATGGCTTAACATATTTTCAATCTGTTTTCGCTATAACATCCGCCTTCGGCACAATCATACATGAGAAGTTTTAGCTAATTATCTCGTCGCATTCTGGAGACAACTAAACACAAAAAAGATCTCCCAAACGGTTAAGAGCTTCGCTTACACTCAGCTCAATAATATCGACACAGATAACAAAGAGTCAATCTGTTATTTCGATCATAAAACATAAAACTGTTTTTATAACATTGCATTAAAAAAAAACTCTTTTTCAGACAGATTAATGAGTACTGCTATTGTTTTTTTAATATATATTTAGCAAAGTAGTATTCAGGATTTGTTTGTAAATTGTATTAAAGTGCCCTTTTTTATATTTGGCCAGATAAAAGCAAGTATTTTACAAGTATAGGCTAGAACTACGAGGGGAGGTCCAAAAGTTCGTGGAATGGAGAGGATGGAGCGGGGGTAGGGGCGCTCGCTTGGTGTCATACGAATCGGAGACTCATCATTAGCATAAATACTGAGTTTCAACCCGATTGCGTCATTCGTTTACAAACAGTCGCCTGTTAAACAAGTCAATCCGGAAGGAAACTGAAACTATGGAGAAAATTTTACACCGCGCTGTGATAAAATTCCTTTCCAAGCAAGGAAAGAACGATCAAACCATTTTGAATGAAATGGGAGTCGTTTATAGGGAACAGTGCCCTAGTAAATCAATGATTTAAAATTGGCATGGTCTTTATAAACATGGTCGAGAGTCAATTGAAGACGACCCCCGCTCAAGAAGGCCAGTTGAGGCCACCACATCGGACATCGTCGAAAAAGTGGAGAAATTTGTACTAGAGGATGCCCGTTTGAAGAAAAAACAATAATCTGCATTAATTGGAGTACAAGATACCACCATTTTGCGAATCCTACATGATCACCTGGGTATGACAAAAGTCAGTGCAAGATGAGTACCGAGAATGCTCACGCCGTTTCAGAAAGAGCAGCGCGTCGATGCGTCAAAGCATTTTTTGGAGTTGTGTGGAGATAAACCTGCACAGATTTTAGACCAAATTGTTACGGGAGCTGAAACATGGGTTCATCACTTTGAGCCTGAGTCGAAACAAGAGTCCATGCAATGACATAAAAAGGGGACACAACCGATAAAGAAATTCAAGGTGACGGAGTCGGCTGGAAAGATGATGGCTACTGTTTTTTGGGATTGTGAGGGGATAATCTTGATTGATTACAAAGAAAAGGGAAGGACTACCGGAAGAACCGGAGAATACTACGCAACGATATTAGAAAAATTAAAGGATGTCATCAAGGAAAAGCGGCGAGGAAAATTAACAAAGGGTGTGTTGCTGTTGCAAGACAACGCGCCGGTTCACAAGAGCAGAATTGCAATGGCTGCTCTGCACACGCATGGAATTCGAATTCCTAGTTCACCCACCCTACAGTCCAAACCTGGCCCCGAGTGACTTTTTTTTACTCCCCAATTTAAAAAAAGACTTAAGGGAAGGAAATTTTCCGACGACAATGAGGTAAGGGAGGCAATTTCGGCTCATTTTGACGGAAAAGATAAAACATTTTTCATAGTGGTTTAGAAAAATTAATTTATAGGTCTAATAAATATATTCGGCTTAAGGGTGATTATATTGAAAAGGAAAAATAATTTTGTTGTTTTATTTTATTTAGATCCCTTTCATTCCACGAACTTTTGGACCTCCCCTCGTATATCCAATTTTATATAGATATATATTTTAAGATTAAAATAAAAGTCTGGAACATTTTTCCCTCAAAGCAGCTCTTTTTAAAAGTAGAACTCTAACAATTCATTGTAATGATTAATAACACAGGCACACAAAAAAAAACATCATGAACCAGAGGGGAGACCCCATTATCCTTAAGTTTTTGGGATCGCTGAAACCGAATATGACAATAAAAACTAATTTTAAATGCCCGTTTTCCCGCTAGCACCCCCTTACTACCTCTTAAGGGGTGAAAATTTAAATGTTTGTATAAAATCAAGATAGATGTGTATTTCTACGTTTTTTGGGATGCTGAAATCGAAAATGATAACTAAAAATAAATTCATGACCACTATCACCCCCTACCACCTCTTAAAGGGGGTGAAAATTTCAATTTTTCTATAAAATCAAGATAGAAGTGTATTTGTACGTTTTTTGGGATGCTGAAACCGAAAATGATAACTTAAAAGAAATTCATGACCACTATCACCCCCTACCACCCCTTAAAGGGGGTGAAAATTTCAATTTGTCTATAAAATCAAGATATATGTGTATTTCTACGATTTTTGGGATGCTGGAACCGAATATGACAACCAAAAGTGAATTTGATACCTCTTTTACTCAATACCATCCCCTAACCACCCCTTACGGTGGGGGGAGGGGTAGTTTCAATTTTGTATAAAATCAAGATGTATGAAGAAATTTTAACGATAAATGACATGTTTATCAAACTAGTTTGAGGTTACTCTTACCTCTTATATTAGAAATTCAAATGCTTTATCGATCAGAAGTATCTGATATTTATTCATGATTTAATTCTACTCTTAGCGTAACCCAGGAACAACGGCGTGCACGTAGTAGATTTCTGTTCCCTTTTGGGGTGCTGGATTAAAGTGAGTCCCCTTGCCTCTCACTATTCAGCGTCTACCTGTTTCTACGATAACGAACTCTCTTGTTTTCAAAATATCTTCTAAGTGCTTTCCTTTTATTGGCTCTTTTCTGTTCTGGAAAATCTCTTTTTAAATTCCCACAGTAGTCTGCTAACATATTGACATCCCATTTACCCTGATAGCGCTGTTCTATTGTCTTAAGATCCTGATAGAACCTTTCCCCTTGCTTCTCACTGTAGTCTCCAAAATTGTCAGGAAAATAGTCCCTTCTGTTTCGTAGACATAGAATTAGGTTCAGCATCTTTTAGTCTCCTAAATTGTCAGGAAAATAGTAACAATTCCATTTCAGAGGCATAGAATTA
This sequence comes from Melinaea marsaeus rileyi, assembly GCA_918358865.1. Taxonomy (NCBI): domain Eukaryota; kingdom Metazoa; phylum Arthropoda; class Insecta; order Lepidoptera; family Nymphalidae; genus Melinaea; species Melinaea marsaeus. The sequence goes on from OU911085.1 coordinate 21,706,990, forward strand.
GGTTCAGCATCTTTTAAACGTTTTACAAGACTGCCGAATGGATAACAGTATAAGTAGAATTAAATAGAAAAAAAAATAAAAAAAAATGAAGAAACTTGTTAAGAATAGGACAAAAATCATGATTCAGTCTTAGCATCATAATAACAAATATATGCATACAATGAGGTTACCATATACTTTATAATAATTTTTTGTCTCAGCATCTTGAAAAACATAAAAATTCACATCCGTCTTGATTTAAATAAGAAAATTGAAATTTTCACCCCCCCGTAAGGGTTGGTGAGGGGTGTTAATGGGTGATAGAGGTCTTAAATTTATTTTTAGTCATCATTTTCGTTTCCAGCATCCTAAAAAACTTAGAAATACACATCTATCTTGATTTAATAGAAAAATTAAAATTTTCACCCCCTCTAAGGGGTGGTGGTACTGAATATTCTGATGCAAAGGGTTGAAACAGTTTACATTATTATTCTTATTACTCACAAACTTATGGGTAATAGATGTTTACCAAACTAAAAACAGAGTTTTACAACAACAAACAACAACAAATTAATTACACCTAGCTTAGAAAAAATATGTTGTATGTCAAGTGGTTCAAGAAACTGAAAGAGATACACATTATTCGGACAATTATTATCAGAAAAGGCTAAGGCTATCGGGAAACAAGGAATACAAATCAGAAAATCTGTGTAAAATCCTAAAAACAACTATGTATTCGGCAACCACTCGTCCTCGTCCACTCGCTAGGAAAACTAGTCAGGACCTCCTGGTTACCCGTCACTCTGGAGGTGACGAGGTGGTCACAAAACTATAAATTTATTTAAAAACTTCTCTTCTTGTTTTGGATCTAGATAACCAAGTGGTATGTATTTTAGAGACTTATGTTAAGTAACATATATTTATTCATTATTTAATTTCACAGTTAAAAAATGATACGAGCAATTTCTAGAATATGAGGGCGTGGAGGGTTAAATAAATTTAAGGAGAACACGGGACATCGTTAAAGCAACCAACATGCACCATACATCTGTCAAAGTTTATTTTGTTAGTTGTTATTAGCTTTTTTATATATTTCTAAATTTATAATTATATATTATATAAAACCAAAATTAAAAAATAATAAAAAATATAATAATACAACTAGATAGAAATACATTTTAGGATTCCGAATTTCGTACAGGAAAGATCGTTTCTATGTGACATTTCTTCATATTCACCGTAAAGAATAAAATTTAAACTATAGAAGTTAATTGCGTTGAGTAGAATTTAAATCAATCGGCTTTAAGGACGTTAATAAAAAATATGAGAGTGGGCGAAGCAGCCACGCTACAGTTCTTTTTTTCTTATTTTTAAAAAGAAAAATAAATTGCCGACATGTTTTCTATATTTCACCGCCCACGGTCGCTGAATGATTGATGTAAGCTTAACATCATATTCGTAAAGCGCGATTTGGTGACGCGGTTCCAACAGTTTTTATTTTCATCAACATCTTTCTCACTTGTCAATATCGTGGACTCAAAAGATCCACAAGAAATAATTATCGTGATGTTATTCGCTAATATAAAATTAATATTAGTATTTTGTATCCAAATACTTTTATTTCTAAAGCACACTGTTTATATTTAACACTTATATTACATATTGTTGTTAGACATTCAAAATTAATTTAATCTAATATCCTTGTTTTATGCGATATTAATTTAAGCACATATATATTGTCATTGTTCATTTACATATTTACTATAGAAGTTCGTTTCCAGTTTAACTATGATGAACTTTGATCCGGGCTTGGAAATAATGATAGCTTAATAAAAAAGTGTCGGATAGATCATATATTTATCACGTAATACCAGGAGGAATATGTAAGTTAACAATTCTGTTATTATTTAAAATAACAATACTTACTATTAACTTATTATTTTATTAATGTACTTATAAACTAGTACTTTTACTGCAACTTAGTAGTAGTATCCAATTCTATATTTCTATTCCGTCTTAATAAAAGATATTACAGTTCAGTTTGCCATTAAATGATTAAATGTCGATAGTCTTATAAATGTTCATAATCAGCTGATTCATAATGTATATGATTGACTATTCTATATCACATTAAAAACTATTAGTATCGTTTTCGTTAACGTTCATCAGTTGTAGGACTGGTGGAGTCACACGCAGTTCGCAATAAAAGTATATTGAGCTTGACCCTTCCAGTCCAATATGTGGGATTAAATCAAACATAAACGCACGCCTTAACAAATTACGGTCAATGCTTATATTCTCCTAAACTGGGGTCCAGAACAGATAAAGCGTTAATTGTGATTGAACGTCAAATGTATTATTCGTTTTGTTTATGGGTGATTCTACTAACATTTATTTAAATACTGGGAACTATGTTTTAGAAGGATTTTATTAATGGCTTTTAGCTTTTCAGTAAAAAATAATAAGCTCTACGTGTTTTGTTATTATTTTCTAACTTGAAGATATAACGCTTAGACGGAGCGTTAAGTTCTTAAAATAAACTTTAAAACAAGTTTAATCTGACTTGCCATTTACTCTGTATACATCATTCATGCCACTGAGATCGTGCTCGCGTACTCAATATACAAGTATAGAGAGGGCAATATGATATTCGTCCTAGTTTTATACAACACTTTTGAAGGAGACAGCTAAAACTTTTTGAAATAGGCACAAAATATTTATTAATAAACCAGAATCACTTGATTAAAAATACAAATAATTGTAATAGAATAATAACTTAACAATTAAGTAATTATTAACAATTCAATTTTACCTTAATTGAGCGAAGCGAACGAAGTGAGCGGAGCATTTTACTGGAGACTTTTTACATTCTTTGTCACGAATTGGCTCGAAAATTACTTAACGGAAAATTATGAAACTTTGCAACCAAAAAGACACACGTTAGGTGGTGGTTCTTATTAAAAAAAAATTGAAAAATGTACTCAAAAAAAAAATTTTTTTAATATCATGTCAAAAAATAGATATCCCATTGAAGTCAAAGGGAAACGATGAGTCAATACTCTGGGCTCGCTTCGCTCAATATGCAAACGGCACCCAAGATTTCACGAGTGCAGTGAGTCGAAATTGAGGGTTTGTTGGCGCCCCTAGTAAATATTTAAAATAGTCATGAAGAATAAGAAATATAATTAAAATCATAAAATGATAATATAATCTGTCCATGATCTCTTCTGTACATCTTTAGGTGAATATAAGTAAACTGTGTGACGTCAGATGTGTAATCTTGAACGCTCGCCTGCTTAGGATCTATTGGGATGTTATTTATTTTACTTTCCATAAGTCTCAGTGAAACACATGTATGTATTGCTCAAAATCTATGTTCCGCCACATGGCAGAACATAGATTTTGAGCAATTTACATTTTTTTTTAAAAACTAAAATATAATAATAAAAGTTACAGATATAGCTTCGATAATTCACAGTATGTTAAGGATTTTTGTCTACTGGATTTAGAGATCCGGATACAAGAAAATTTGTGACAATTCTCATTATTAATATACTAGGTCATGCAAGCGGGGTCGCGAGCTGAGCTAACTTTTGCTCCGTGCACGGCAGGCTATTTACTACGATGTTCTTTAGCTTAGTCCTTACAAACGCTAGAGAGTTAAATAGAAATATAGGATATTATCAATAAATCATTTGCCAAACATGTCAAGCTTGATATTCGTTTCAGGTCTTTAAATGGAAAATTTTCTACAGAATTGCTCATAACACCCTTCTTTTCGTAATGACATCAAGCTGAAACAATCAGATCCACTGCGGATATTGAGCTCTTAGTAGCACTATCATGCATTTGATCTGTATTCAGAAAAAGAACCAAAATCTGGGATCCTGGGCGAACCGTTTGTCGGGATAATGCATCAAAAAATTAACCCATTCTTTAAATTTTACTTTTTGTGTTCATCTACTGAAGTTAAAAGTAGCCTTGCCGATCGGGAACAGGCGTGGAAAACATTTTGCAATGTAGCCTTTCTTTCTGTATTCGTTAATCGGCTGAGCAGTTGACGATGGCCACGCTAAGCGATTCGTTACTTGTTGATCAGTTGTAACATAAGGCAAATTAATAACTGCAGTTTCAACTACGTCATCATATTCGGTAACGTCGTCCATTCTGCATATGTAAGGAGGCTTGTTACATCTGTATCATCAGACGGTAGCCTGTCCAGTTTTCTCAAATCAATCGGATTGTCTTGATAGATTTCGTTATTTTGTTTCAGCCACCGGAGAGCGTCGAGCACTTTCTGACGTCTTACACGAAAGTCTTGAAAGTCTGTTGCTGCTTCGCGTCGTACAATGTTTATTTGCAGATCTGCAAATCGTCGAAGAAGTACAGTTACCATCGTTTCTTGTTCAACGTTTAAAATATGTCCTGCATAACGAAACTGTCCGGGCCCACCGCTTGTCCTAAGCCGATACACTCGCATAATTGGTTGTATGCGTGCAATGAGCATAGTTTCGATCTCTGTCAGCCCTTGTAATTGTGGTGGCACTGCCCCAGGATCCATAAAATTTTCTGCGGTGAACATTCCTGTTGTTCGAATGGAACAGCAGGCACAGCAAGTATAGGGAAGTCCTGCTTCTTTTAAATCGGTTCTTGAACATTTAGAACAGGAAACGTATGCCAATTTTTCTAATTCTTTATTGAATCGACGCTTATTTGCTGCGATATTAGGAAGCGTGATACGTGTGGCTGCACTATCTCGATACTGTTGTGAACGGACAGAAGTTGCTGTGCATCGCGATATGCCACTTGCACGCCGTCTGCCTCTTCCTCTGTCTCGTCCACGTTCCATTTTATGATAATGGGATGATATAATAAGATTGAGCAATAATTAAATGGAAGCTTGATGAAGCTCGATGAAATCTATAGCGAATGGATATAAAATATTAAATTGGGACAGCAAATTGAAAAATAAGAGTGAAAGAAAATATTCGGACGGAACCTTGCCTGTTCGAAGCCTCAAACGCAACTGAAGCGTTCGTTCAGTTATTCCTTCTATTTTGCTATTCTTTTAACTTGAGGCGCGCGCCGGTATGAGACGTTCCATATGAAGTCTATGGAAAATTTTCTGGTGAATTGAAACTTTTTTTCTGTAATTCGAAAACTTACCATTCTTTTAGTGCTTCGAGCTTAATGTGAACTACATTCTGACGAATTTATAGTCAGTTCTGCTATGTATGAGAGTAGTTACAAACTTTCTTATTTATGACGAATTCTTTTTAATGGCGAATGTTTATTTATGACGAATTTATAGTCAGTTCTGCTATGTATGAGAGTAGTTACAAACTTTTTTAGATTTCAATCCACTCGTAATTCGTGCATCGAGCAGGTGCGCGCTGGTGAGTCACTAATCGAACTAAATTAGTTCTGTTAATTGTTGAAGATCTGTCAATCAAAATTATCCGAAATTTTGCACAGTTATAAAGCAATGTAGCATCAAACACCATGCCGAGTTTCGAAACTGTGGTATGCGTAGTTTCTGCGCTAGCACGTAAATTGTCCTAAACTGAATTAGTAAATTACACTGAATTTAGAATTACGATTTTTACAAAATTAAATATATGCTTAGCGCCTTATGCTCGCAATCGTTGTGGCTAGTTTCGTTAACGTAGCTCAAATAGTTTTTAAGAACAGAGAGTTCGCATTTTTTGCGATTTGACCAGTAAAGAGCTTCGCTTCGCTCAGCTCAATAAAGAGCTTCGCTTCGCTCAGCTCAATAATTTAATTAGAAGAATTCCTTCTTTTACTAGTGGAAAAAGGTAAAGTATATTTTAAAAGGGATTAATAGAATATCTTATAAAACGCACATTCTTTATAACTGTAGATGGCAAAGTAGACTGTCAAAACTGTAAGGTATATTAAGCGCAAAGTTATGACAAACCTTATACAGTTTTGTGCAGACAGAATTCTATTATTATGAATCTGTCGTCAGTAAGCTTATAAATAGCGCCCTGTTACCTTGCAACTCCGGCTGCATTGTTGTTACCACGAAATTCCGTTATTACTTTATAGTCGTGCCCGTCTGTCTCTCTTTGTTAATTACTTTGGAAACAAAATAACATTGCAAATGTTCTATACATTACTAGTTATATTAATTTTACATGTATCTCGAAGTTTTTTTTATATACCAACATTACATATATATTATTCAAAATATTCTAAAAAGTGATACTTACGACTTTGATAACGTCTCTTGTCGAAAGCTATTTAAATTAATGTTTGTTATAAATATAATAAATAATCATTATCTAAAGCTTGATTACCTTTACCTACCACTCGAGTGCTTTACAAGATTTTACAAGATTAATAAAAGTATAGCAAAAGTGTTTTTTGCCTGAGTAGGATAACTTGACAGATTAAAATTGTTAAATTTAAATACTATAGAATTTTTTCACTATTGAATATCAGTAGGCAATCGATTATGAAATATTGTTTAATCGCTGAAAGAAGTGCGTCTCATCTAATGCTTTTTGCAAAGCTTAACTTTTAACCGGTTAAATAGCATAGTATAAAAAGAGGTATATTCTCTTAGTCGTTTTAATTTGTAGTTGTATAAAAATAAAAAATGTTTAAATAAATAACCAACATTCCTTACTATTTTATTTGTTAGCTTGCAATGTAACAGTTTTGCTAAAACAACTGTAATCTGAACTAATGATCCAACATTAGATTTGCGCGCTGCACTGCGCGTCAGTCGTCAGTTCAATCAATTGATTATTAAACTTTAAGTTTAAATTGGTCGTTGTAATTGATTTACACAATATTTCTTTCGACAATCGTGCAAGTAATATAAGGATAATATGATGCGATATATAATATAATTTAAACTATTGATTTCTTATCGATAAGAAATTTGATTTTTTTTTGCAATAAAGAAGAAGAAGTGAAAAAAAGATTTTTATTACTATTATATTATTGTATTATACGGTTAATAAATGAAATATAAAAACTTAACAACTAACATAACTTTATTTTAACAAGTCAGTCAGTCAGTCAGTTAAGAAATAACATAATATCAATGAATATTAAAGCCACTTTTAAATCAATTAGTTATATAGATTAGAGATATACACTTCACTAAAGGATAACTTTTTATTTACCTTAGGAATCTTATTAGATACAAAGTCTTTTATAAATTTCGGAGTTTTAAGGTCAAATATTTACCATGTTATGAATGATCTTAATATTTCTTGTTCCATTAAGGATTCAAATTACTTTATTCTAGTCTTGAAATTAAGAAATATGAGTCAGTCAGTTTTGGTTAACGTAAAATACTAAATGTTAAATATATATATTCTGTAAATATGTAACACTTATTACCAATTTTATTTCTAGTTATTTCTATTTTGTTTATAAAAAAGAAACAGAAATGAAAAAAAATCTATTAATTATGTTATAATAAAGCGTTATATCACATATGTATATATTGAATGTAGTTCAGAATAGTGATGTATACTAAAGTAAAGTATAATAACTATTATTTAGTATAAGTTCCGGGGTTGAAATTACTATGTATTCATTATGTATCAGACAAAATGTATTTCCAAACGAAGTAGGATGGTTTGCAGCATTAAAAGAATTGCTTTTACACTGGAAGAAGTCTGTCGGAAGTAATGCTGATTGCAAGGCTTACCTTTCCACTATTTAATTTATAAGACAATATAAAATTATGACAATTTTTTTAATAAACCGATTCTTTAGTATCGTACATTGAACATTAGGTTGGTTACTTTTATAAATATAAACGGTGAAAATATTATTAATGTTGATATAATTTTACGTAGATTTGCTTGAACTTAGTTTTAAGGGGCACATAAACATAAATTTCGGTCAATAATTGTAAATGATATAAACGAATTATTATTTTCAATTATTATTAAATGGTCTTTGTATGTTACCGATTATAACATTTTAACCAATTTTTTTTATTTCTTCCAAGACGGGTTATTATATTTTCGGAGACGGAGATGGAGAATATTTTCGTAATAAATTATTAGGTATACTTAAAATATTTTATAAAAGAAAACTCACTGAGCCAGTATTGGTTAGCGTGAAACACTAAATGTTCTTAAGTTATTGACTGTATTTGAAAATTGAAAAGGAATAAAATTAAAAAACATATATAAATATGTTGAATGGAAATGAAAAATATGTATGTATATTATAAAAAATAAATATAAATACAAATAATAATAATTCAATTTTTCTAATAAAATATGTAGATCTAGTCTGACAATACTGTTAATTAAAAAAATAAAATTACCATCCATAAATAGTAGAAATAAAAATATGTAACACTTATTATTAATTTTATTTAGTTATTTCTATTTTTTGTACTTATTTCTATTTTATATAAATGAAAGAAACTTTTTTGGAAAAGAAATAACATATTTAACAAAAAATTTCTATTATATATAATATATAATATATTGAATATTGTTTTAAAATAGCAATGCTTACTTAAGTAAAGTATAGTGTGTACTTAGCACTAATGTTTAACAAGCTAACTTGCTCAGTTTTGTGCTTACAAAACTCGTTTGTTACCAATCTAGCGTCGGCAAGTTGATGAGCAGCACACACTCACCTTGCGATTCTAGCTCTATTGTTACTTCTACCATACACTAAATTCTAAAATGACTTAATATTTGTGGTCATCTGTCTTTCTTTATTTTTAATAACTTTAGGAACATAATAGCACTGTAAATGTGCGATACTAGTTATTTAATAAGTTATTTTGATAAAAAATTATTATCTTTTAAGTTATTTTTTGTCTTAATGATACTTCCCTCTTACTATTCTTTTCTATGGCTCAGTTTGATTAGTAAAAGTACTTATGTTTTCCTGTTTTTTCATGTTTTTTTTTGTTTTTCTGGCTTTCATTTTAAGGTGCTTCAATATATTGTTCTTTAAACATTATTTTTTTATTGATTAGTAGTATTAAGATAAATGACTCGCAATTATAAATGAGGACTGAAGACTTATAACTTAGTTTAGTCTTACAGAAACCTTTTTTGACTGTTCAGACTGAAGGCATCAGTATCTACCCGGGGGAGCATTAATTAACTAGCAATATTACTTTACAGGGTATGGCTGCAATATTATAACCTAATTAATATATCTCCGAGGGATAAGTCATCTCAGGTAATTTTTATTAATTACCAGAGATAAAGACCTCTCCTCGTTTTAGATCCCACAATTAGTTAGAAATTTTACTAGATTTAGTTTAAAAGAAAACATTGAATTTTAAAACAAGAGTAATAAGGGAAGCTTATTATTTTCAGGCTGACTACATAATAAGTTTCGTTGAACATTTTCCGAATGTTTAAATAATGTTTTGAAATAAATTCTGCCTTTTCATCAAAGTAACTGGATCTTTATTTCTTTGAAACCTTCTCTTTTGAATAATTGGTTTAAATTATCTTATAATATAAGTAATTAACAAAAACAAATGTCCTTCATTTTTAAAAAGCACGATTTCGAAATGGGTTTAGCTCGTATAAAAATCGAATCCCTTTGTTATAAGCAGCGTCTACACTAACTTTCAGTCCCTGCATATTAAGGGGAAAGGGAATTACGGAATTTTACAAATTATATGTTACTGAGTACTTAAGAAGTACTTAAATTTCTCGGAATAAGAAGACTATACAACAGATTTAAATTTCGTAAAAATGTTCTTAGACATAAAACTGTGATTTAGATATTAAAAATGAGTTATTTATACAAAAGAAGTTCTACTGCTAATAATTATTTACAATTTATAATTCAAAGAAAATATATTTTAATAATATCATAACATTATTTATTTATTTTACCAAATGTTAAATATTAATTGTTATATTAAACGGGAAAACAGGAGGTTTTATATTTATTTCTTAAAATATAATCCTTGTATATATATATATAATAATAATAACTATCATAGTCTTCGAATTGTCAAAACACGTACTAGGGGTACAAAAAGTAAAGGATAGTCTCCATAATTTATTATCATGTAGTTACAAAAAATACATGTTTCCAAAATGTAATAAAATTATCAAGAAGCTTTCGCACGTGCTATGTCAAATAAAATTATTCCTTCATAACAGTTTAAATATTTCTTAATATGTCTTTTACAACATTTGTGTAGTTAAATATATTATATAAACATGGAGTGGTAAAGACCAAGCTTGGTTGACAGGGATAAGGGGATAAATACTTCAAGTTTCGGATAACAGCATAACTAGTATTTGGTCAATAAAAAAAAAGAAACCTATTCAACTGTAGACACTCATTAAGCTATCTAAATACAATTTGGAAATGTTATTTATTACTAAGAGTATTAAATTAAAGAGGTAATAAAAGTAGTCGTAAAGAGCAGTATCAAATATTTTGCCGGTTTCCGGAGAATTAAATTGGCCCCACATATTACTTTGCCGTGAAAGTTAATCGAGACAACTTAAGTTTATCCGCTTTATCCGAATTTGTATTATTTCACTTTCACTTAGTTTTTTTTTCAATTCTCGCTGAAATTTATATTAGATGGATAAATAGAAATGTTATTTATACGTTTGATTTAGTTATAACCTATCCAATCTATAGACATTTTTGTTATTCTATATTCGTTTTGTATTTTTTATTATATATTCACTACATTTTTATAAAGTGTTAGAAAATAGTCTCACAGTTAGTTCAATTAGAATAATAACCGGTTTATAAGTTTCACATATAATTTAAATAATATAAATATTGATAATAATATTTTTATATCGTGAAGTATCACGTCTAAATAACAAAAAAATACATCCACATTACTTTAGCCCATCTTAGCCCACGTCTGAATAACGCACAATTATATAAAGTAAAATATATATTTATTATCATACAATAGCGTATACCTCACTGTAAACGTAGACATCCGTAATGGCTGACACTTTATAGTACAATGAATTGTCCGGTGTAGCGTCATCGCGCTTTACGACCAATAAAAGCAGAGCCTCTGAACTGAAGTATTCAAAGGATTACTTATACATTACAGATAACGCAAAACCGCTTTACCCCGGATCATGTCTAGACTTGAATTAATGCTACTTTGTTAAATTTAGGTAGTGGGAGCTAATATTTTCTAAACTTATATAAAACAAATTAGTTTCTAAAGTCTTGGTTTCAAAATTTTTTTATTGCCTTAGAAATTTAGTTTTTAATTTTCTATGTAGATATAAAGTTATTTTCCTATTTAAACCTTTGTGTAGTTTGATTGTAGGTTTTGGAATATTTTTTTTTCTAAACCATTAAAAACTTAAATGTTAAAAAATTATTAATTTCTCATAGGTAATAAAATAAAGAAAAGTAACCAGTTAAAATTATGTCTCTATCAAATAATCAAAATTACGTGGGCCGATTTATCACTCAGAGATATATTGATTAGGTCAAAACATAGCAGCAGCACCTTGTAAGGTAATATCACCAGTTAATGAAATCGGAGCCGGATAGATATTGATGCCTTCAAGCTGCGGTCGGAACAGCCAAATACATTTTCAATAAGTCTGCACTAAGTTTTTACAGTATTTAGTTCAGCTAGTCATTTATCTTCATTAAACTTTTGAAAAAAAAAATGTAAAAATGTGAAATAAATAATAAAAATAAATAAAATAAATGAATATGAAAATAAATGTGAAATAAATAAAAAAGATTACCTACAAACTATATTTATGCTTAGGTATCGGTTTATTGTGTTTATTTTAATTTTTGATATCTAGTAGTTATTTTGAGGTTAATTAAAATACCTTAAATAGAACAAACCAATCAATAGCATCAGCATTTGATCGCTATTTGATTGAAATTTCGTAACATAATTCATTTGTTTAGAAATATATTATCAGCATAGAATAATGGAATCAAAGAGCTATATAAATATTTTTTTATTTATTTATTTATTTACCTTCACGCCATATCCCTTGCGGGGTAGCCAGAGACGACGGAGCGCCAAACGCTACGGTCTCTGCATACCTCTTTCGCCTCGGCCATAGACATCAACCTCTTCATACATGCCCTCCAGGGGGGTGCTCATGCTTTTTACGTGACCTTCCTCCGGTATCGTAGCTACTGTGTTTTCGAAGGTCACTCGAGGCCTCCCCCTGTCTCTCTTACCGCTCACTTTTCCCATATAAATCTTTTTTACCATTCTTTCATCACTCATTCGTTCAACGTGCCCGCAATTGCATTCATTCTTGCATTCTGATGATGCAATGAGCACTGCATCATCTGCATATAGTAAGCAATTGACCTTAAGGTCACCTACTTTCACACCCATGTCACTATCTTTCACTCCTTGGAGACAACTATCCAAATACAAATTGAACAACCAAGCTGACATAGCGCAACCTTGCTTAACACCCGATTGGATGTCAAACCAGGGCGACATGCAAGCTCCTACTCGCACACAGGCTGAGTGATCTCGGTAAAGAGACCTTACAGCCTGTAGCAAGGGTCCGTCCACATTGTATCGGGGCAGTATCTCCCATAACTTCTTTCTCACAACCCTGTCAAACGCCTTTTCCAAATCCACAAAAGCACAGAAAACCTTTTGGTTTAGGGCCAAAAACTTTTCCGTGATCATGCGGAGGGAAAAGATCTGATCTATACACCCTCTTCCAGCTCTAAAACCTCCTTGTGCCTCCCACAACAGCCTTTCAGATCCCTTTTCATTCACCCTTTTCATTCTACAGGTTACCGAACAACCCCGGGTACCACTAACGTCTCGCCAGAAAAGCTTCGTGTTTTCCCGGAAGTTGTTCGTCAACCTTTCATCCCTTTCTCTCTCAGAATTTTCACGCTTCATCTTTATAAGTGCTTTCGTTTTGTACTTTTGCAGCTTGTACGCTCTTTTTCTTATCTCTCTCATACTTTTATCCTTACCAGAGGGTTTATAATACAGCCATGCTTTATTCTTTAACTCTACAGCGTCTTTCACTTCATCATCCCACCATTCATCGCGCTTTTTACTAAAACCTCTTTTCCTTTTACCACATAACCCTGTCGCTACTTTCACCATACCATTCCTAAGGTTCTGCCAGCATACTTCAACACTTTCATTTCCAGAATCACAGCTTTCAAGCTTCTTGGAAACCCTCTCTTGATATTCCTCTCTGATCGGTGGATCTTGAAGCTTCCAGTTTCTTATGCGATAATTCGACGCCAAGCTTGGACACGTCGTGCGGCTGCGCCAACCTGCGAACAGACCTCTTATTCTAGCAACGACTAGATAGTGGTCCGTTCCCAGATCAGCACCTCTGAACACTCGCGTGTCCATAACTTGACTTCGAATACGCTGGTCCACTAGGAATAAATCAATCATACTTCTTTCTTCCGCTCGCTCCCATGTGTACATGTGAATTTGTTTGTGATCAAACATCGTGTTTGTCACAAACAAATTTTTCTCCTTACAAAATTCCAAAATAAGCTTTCCAGCCTCATTTACCCTCTTATCACCATATTTGCCTAGCACGCTTTCGTAACCGCTTCGCGCGGTTCCAACCCATCCATTCATATCTCCACATACTATCAACTTTTCATTATCTCTGACACTACTTAGAACATCCCTGACATTCTCCCAAAACTCCTCGAGCTCGCTCATTTGAGCTGAGGATACTGGCGCATACATGGCTAACAAGAATACTCTTGTTATCCCCAGCTTAAAGCGAACCCAAAGAAGCCTCGGGTTAATCGCCTTATATTCTACCATTGCATTAACCATTCGAGAAGACAATAATACGCCTACACCTTGGCAACCTCGCTCACCCTCTGGAACCCCAGCCCAGAAAGCGACCCGGTTGCCAGGTAAATCGGTCGTATCATTGCCTTTTCGCTTGGTCTCAGACACACAAATAACATCCAGATCTTTGTCATCCATCACATCTAATAATTCATTCATCTTCTGTTCCATTCCTCCTCTTACATTCCACGTAGCTATTTGTAGCTCCGTCCTCTACCTTCCGCCGTTCGGAACATGGCGTGTTGGTTGGCGGTTCCCAACGCCGCATTCGTTCATTCTATAATAAAATCATTAAAAATTGGTTATTACATAATTACAACATATTAAAAAAATATAATACTAAATTAAAATTAACATAAATTATAATTAAACAATAATACAAAAAAAAAATACAATAATATTATGATTAGTAAAAAAAAAAGAAGAAATTAATATATTATATATATATAATTATAATTATAATATCGAAACTAAAATTTTTCACTCTGCTGTAAGTCTTTTGGAAAGCTTCTAAATTGCATCAGGACCAGGACTTAATGATTAAGCACTTGACACAATGTTTAAGCACATACTGCGGTGACTGCACTTGCTGAGATTTATTTATAATTAATAGTAACCGATGCTGTATGAATAAGGCTGTTACAGGTCTGGAATACGGATCACTTAAGCTTTTATTTGTCACTCCACCACGGAGTCTTTGATGCTGAACTGAATTGCCTCATCAAAAGTCTTTTCGCTTTGTTAACTTTTCAAATAAGGTTTAATATATTTTTGTATTGTAAAACACAGGAACACAGGAATTTTAGATTATTATGAAATAATAAAATAATAAATTATTATAAAATTCAAAATTTTTACTTGACACTTGTCAACTTTTTTTTTTATAAAAAAATTTTAATTATATATAAAAAAAACAAATCAATCAAATTAAAAGTACAATAAAATACGTTAAAATAAATATAAATATTTTTAAAGTTGTGACCTTTTTTTAGCACAATTAATTCGTTATAAGCATTGACTTTTTTTATTTTATATTTAATTTGTTTAATTTACTTTACATATATACATTGTTAAGGATATAAAAAAAAATCTAAGAAAGTTTGTAATACCGAGACTAAAAACAGGACCCAGTTGGAGCAGTTTTATGGTATGGAGACGTTTATAAATCTGGAAAGAAAACCGAATGAAATATTTGAACTTAAGAAAATTATAACAACCCCATAACAAAGTGCTTTTGGAAATTCCTTTGCCTTAAGTTTGAAGATGTTTTTATAATAGTATCATACTTTTGTGAATTTAAGAAATTTATTGTATTCTTGTATTTTAAATGTAATTTTCATAATAGCTACAGGTTTCTAATTAATTTAATCACTTTATTCTTTCTATGAAATAGTTTCACTCCTCGAGTCGGGCTGAATTTTCCACATATGGTACAGGGGCACAGAAAAGGTAACTGATCCTAAGAAACTGTTTTCAAAAAGGTAAAAAAAACTTTTAGACGGATGTCCTACAGACCAGACCGACATGTCCGACAATATCCAATATGTCTAACAATATCCGATATGTCCGACAAGACCAGTTTTTGACTTTACAAACTAAAGCTGCAAGCAATAGTTCGATATATACAAATAGAAATAATACTTATTAAATTTAATGTTTTAAAAAACAGTCAAATAACTTATAAATAGACTTAAAATTCTCATATCAGCTCTTAATTTATTATGATTGACATACTTGCCACTGCAGATATAAATTCGAAAGAGGTTTGCAGGGACCGTAGCGTTTGGCGCTCCATCGTCTCTGGCTAGCCCGCAAAGCATATGGCGTGAAGATAAATAAATAAATAAATAATAAATAGATAGCTATGAAAAAATAATTTTTTTTAGAAAAATCACAGACATACATATAATGATAAACTTTAACTTAACATGGTTTTTGATTTATGTATACTCATATTGTTTACATAAACGGTGACTTTCGCAAAAGCTATTGTCTTATCTAATATTCTCCTTAATTTTATTTAACTTCCTACGTCTTCCGTCCTACGTCCATGTTAGAGGTCGTTTGATATAAATGTGACCAAGAAATAACAGCGATTTAGTGCGGGCTCGGTCAATATTTATACTATCGTCTGAATAAAATAGGTTTTGTTAACTGAGGAAATGAACAACTTCGTGATCATTGCTATCTGTACGTTATATAGAAAAACAATTTCTACTTTCGTCTCTTCTCTTTGATTCTTAAATAATTGGAATTACACAACTCATTTTTAACACGTTCATATCGTATCCAGACCCAGGCTATCCAGCTTGTTGTAGTTGGAGTGTCAAAGTAATTGTTACAGTTGTATCATTTATAGTTTTATAGAAAATCGTATGAGTACCTAACAAACAATGTGCCCGCGTATAATAAAAAAACAGATTTATTTTACAATCTCCCTATTTTGAATATTTTTAAAAAGTACTTACGTAGTATTTCATAAATTTATAACTAATGCCAAATATACAAACAAAGCAAAGTAATTAGTTCTGATCATTTTAGGTGCCTTACTTTTAACAATTTTTATTATTTGTAGATGCATAATTGATACTTACAAACAATCTTTCTATTGACAATAGTTATAAGTTATTGGCATCTGTTATAAGTTTATATTAATAATAAAATTAAACTTGAATTTAAAGTAACTTATGTTTGTTAATTAGACTATCATTAATATTGAAAAATTATTTTTATTTAACACAAAATTAAGAATGATCTGCGCATCTACAATCCTAAACTTTGCATGAAATAAATTGTAGTTGTTGTGTGCTTATGTGAAAATAATGTTTTAATTATATAAGTTTTTAGTTAATATCAGAGTTATTACAACATATAGTTTGATATTTTATATTATACGTACTTACTACAGTGTACTCTCCCAGTCTTTTTCGGGATTTATTTTTGGGGTTCTTGATCATGTGCATCGGAACGTGGTTTAAGCGCAAGGTCATCTGTGTGTGACCTCGGTGCGCCACGAGAGTGTGGTCTTCGGAAACCTCGTGAAGGTCTTTGTTACTCGTCGTTGTAATCTTAATAATAATTAAGTCTTACAAAATTTTATGAAAAGCGCTCCTGGAAGAAGAGAAACAAATTATATTACAAAGATAGAGGGTAACTTTTTTATTTAATATTAACTTTAAACGAACTTTTAGATTTTGGGAGAAAATACTAATAGAAAGAGAATATTTTGCTTTGCTAGAGGTTTTGAAAGAACTCGGAATGGTTCAATACGTTTTAGCACTGTGTAGAGCACAGTTCACTTGGTTACTGATTGCATTATGTGCGATGCAAGTCGCTAGACATTACCGAAGCCATTACTTTATCTGAATTTCTTAGCTTTATTTAGGTACCTCTAGCCGCACTTTATCGGAAAACACTCCATAAAATTGTCAACGGTAATGGATCGGGAGCCAAATTGAGACACTAAACCGCTCGCTTAAACTGAATAGCATGTAATACTCAAATATGCAGGCTTTTCAATATTTTGTTTTCAGCCTTTGACAGATATGTTTGTTATACTTACTATTTTTTGGATACTGGGTTTGTTAGCATTTAAAATATTGTTTATTTTGTATATTTTTTTAATGTTAACTAAAAATACTTTGTTGCTCAGGGGAAAAATAATTTGAAACCAAAACCAGTGTTACATTGCGTATATGTTCCGCAATGTAACACTATAGCGACGTCAATCGAATGTCATAATATGAAATAAATAAAGACATAATATTACTTACCGACGCTTTTTTTTTTCTTATTCGCAACACCTTTGAGACCCTCGAGAGGACGAAAATAGCTATGAGGGATTCTAAAACTCAATGGTTGCTAAGTCGTCTTAGTTGGATCCCATAAAATTTTCACTCGGATGA
Source organism: Melinaea marsaeus rileyi (assembly GCA_918358865.1). Lineage (NCBI taxonomy): Eukaryota > Metazoa > Arthropoda > Insecta > Lepidoptera > Nymphalidae > Melinaea > Melinaea marsaeus. The sequence continues at coordinate 21,724,681 of OU911085.1, forward strand.
AGGTATTATTCATCACACTGAAAACAATACTATTGTAGCAATATAAATCTCATTATGAAAAAAATTTGCCTGGGTTCGTGCAGACAAAACTGAATTGTTAGATAGCCATTAAATTTATAATCAGCGCACCCTTACCTTGCTATTCCAGTCGCATTACTTAATAATATATATTCCATAATATATATTCGTAGCCGCTTATAATCGTTTTATGTGCACATGGACGTCCGGAAGTAAAGGAATTAATTAGCATTACATGTTTTAAAAAAATGTTTTTTAATTTAATTTGATATTAATTTAAAATTTTCTGCAGTAGGAAGTTAATTGTTGATTCAGAGATGCGCTATCAAACTGTTTAGGGCTCAATATCGTCTACATAACTTATAGCAATTACTTTTAATAAAAATACTAATATATATAACTACCCGGCTAATCTCTAGTAATCGTTTTTATCTAAAGACCACCTTTACAATAGAGAATATACATTAGGCCGTCAACCTATTTACCTCCCCAATAGTAATAGGGTTACTAATAATATAATTACTCTTTAGTATAAATTATAACTAAGTATCCTACATTATCCTATCGTAATTAGCTACCTACCTACTCTAATTATTGTAATTATAACATTAAGAGTAAATTCACTGTAACAATAACGGCACGGATACGTATTAAAAAACTGAATAGCAATGGATCTACGGATAAGACGCACACGTTTTGAACTCGAGTACAGCACTAGGCACATTATAACAAAGCCCATATTACATCCATTTTTAATGCGGCATACTGAACGTAAAGCTAATGAAATAAGCCGTCTGTCGAATTGCAATAGGAACATTATTATACAACAATATTGCGTGGTGCCGATGGTCTGAAAACTTACTTCGTATTTGATACTATAAAGATTAACAAACTAATTAAAACAAGTGTGTACACGTAAGATTACAACGACGAGTAACAAAGACCTTCACGAGGTCTCCGAAGACCACACTCTCGTGGCGCACCGAGGTCACACACAGATGACCCTGCGATTACACCACGTTCCGATGCACATGATCAAGGACCCCAAAAATAAATCCCGAAAAAGACTGGGAGAGTACACTGTGGTAAGTATAATATAAAATATCAAACTATATGTTGTAATAACTCTGATATTAACTAAAAACTTATATAATTAAAACATTATTTTCACATAAGCACACAACAACTACAATTTATTTCATGCAAAGTTTAGGATTGCAGATGCGCAGATCATTCTTAATTTTGTGTTAAATAAAAATAAATTTTCAATATTAATGATAGTCTAATTAACAAACATAAGTTACTTTAAATCCGAGTTTAATTTTATTATTAATATAAACTTATAACAGATGCCCACAAATGTATTGATTAATGATTGGAATATCTACTATTACTAACTTTTCAATCTAAAGTTGAGGTAACTACACTTATAATGTGTTTCGCCAGATGCTGATGATAAATGTTAGTGGTTGCTTTTTCTTAAGATATTCGGTGATTTCAATAAATGACATAATTTACTAATTTATTAATTAAAATTTTATGCTGTATACAATCAAATGCCTTCAATAAAACACAGCAAACGAAAATTTATATTGCTCGCAAGTAATTTTTTAGTAACCGAAATAACTGTAAAGAAAGTTTCTAAACTTTTACAACCTCAAGGTCAAAACTAACGTTTTTTTTTCTAAGTTGTTTGTATTTTATTATTGCTATTTTGAATTATCCTACTTCTACATAATGATTTAGAAATACTACACTATTTTTTAAAAGATTTGGAAAATATTTTTACATCATTTTTTATCTCTTCAGTAATATTAAATTGCCATTTCGCATAGAGTTGATAATTTTTTCCCTATTTTTAGATAACTCTACTGTTAGCCATTTACTAAATACCAATACATCAGCAACAAAGACAGATTTTGCGGTAAATACTGATTTAAATAATTTAATAAAAGTATTAAAAAAACATTATACATAATATTGGGGTTTGAATCTTTTTATAAAAGTAAATGACAAACTAAGATATTTTTAATTTTACTTATTCACTCAGCAGTTACTGGTACAAAAGTTATTTTTCAATTTAAATTTGATATTATTACTTTTAAACTTAATAAATTGACCACAGTGGTCTGAATCTAGTATATGGATTATATTTGAATTATTTTCCAAGATATTACATTGAGATCTCCACAAATAATTGGCTGTTTATTTATACTTGATATTTTAAGTAAAACCTCATTCGTAGTTTGCTCAATTTGTTCAAAGTTAGAAGACGATAGCCTATAACCGCTTAAAATGATGAATTGTTCTAATTCTATTGAAGCTGGTTCAATTATCCGTTCAACAGAGGGGCTTACTATGTCTTTACGTTCTTTGAATTTAAATTATTTATTTAATAGAATTAAAGAGCACTATGTATCGAATTAACTCTGTTGAACGAACTACCAACCTGGTGGTTATTGAAATTGAACATTAGTTATTCACTTTTAATCCAGTGTGCAGTTATACAAAAAAGATTAATATTAAAACTGTTAAACATAACTCTATTTTTAACTATTTATTTCTCATACACTGAATATTCTGATGCACCAGGTTGATACAGTTTACATTATTTTTCTTATTAGTCACATTAATAATATATTTTTTTCTAAAATAATTATTGTGATTTGAAATTTTAAATATTTGACTAGCGGATTTCTCTTCTGTTTTAAAATTTAGTTCAAACGATACTATTTATATATTGCTCAGTAGAAGCACTTTGTTTAGCCAAATTATTGGCCGTCATGACAAAAAAATATGTAATATTAATAATCCCTTTTATCGACATTTTATAATAAAATGGTTGGTTCGTTGTAGCACTATTGAACTTTACGAGAAATTAAAAAAAGCCTAGTTCAGACGATTACTTATACGTTACAGATAAAGCAAAATGTTCTTAAACTTGTGACTTACATGAGCTGATATCAGACAGAATCCTCTAAGCCATCAACTTATACAAATTAGTTTTGATTGGCGTCATGTCATTTTTAGAAAACAAGTATCCATTTTGTATTTATATCAATTTTTATTCCATAAATCTAAATAGTTGTATTGATTATTCCGAAGAATTATAATTTAATCTTAGCATACATAAGTATTAAATTGTGTTGTTTATTATAATTTAAATTTTAGATAACAAAACCGTCCGAACTTTACAAGTACATTTAGAATTTTAATAATAAAAATTAATTAACATAACATTTATTCTAAACATTATGAGTAGACCCATATTTCCTTATTAAATTCATTGTTAAATCCCAGAAACTCATACTTTAAATGCACAACAAGCATTTCTCGATCAATTTTCTTATGACACTTTAAACTAAACAAATACTTGGTGTGTAAACGTAAATCAGTTTCTGTTAACGTTTGTCGGTTGAGTGATATGAGCTGTAGTGTGCGATAAACAAGACACAGACTGACAAATGACTATAATGACACCAAACCTTCCCGTACCATTCAAGTTTGACCCCTCAGCTGCTCTCTGGTAAGTCATACTATTTCGACGCTTCAAACGACAAGGGTTTCAGCTTTTATTCTGAAAAAACATAATAATCGCCCAGTCATCATTTATCTAGCATCGGATGCTGAGAGCTGTCACTACAACTGTAGTCTTAAAGTAGCCTTCTGCTCTCTAAATAATGTTAGCATTCCTACTGAGGGACCACGTGAACATAGAGTATTATTATTATTTAATTTGAAGATAGAAATATACATTAATTTTTTATTTTCATTTACAACCTCTTGTCACCGACCTTCTCAATTAACTGTCCTATTTACCTATTATAACTAAAAAGTAGTAAATACTAATAAATTATATTTATATAGAATAGAGATAAAATACAATGTGTAAAAGACATAATTAATTATGAATGACCTTTAAAATATCCTGAAACTTTTAATGGTCAGGGATAGCTAAGGAGCATTGAAGATTATTTTGATTTAAATGAATCATTTTCAAATACTGAGATAAAATAAAGTTGTATAAAAGAAATGTAGGGGTTTAAATAGGGTTTTAAATGTTATTAAATCTTATAATAACGAAACCAAAAATGTAAATATTTTATGTTTATTTTAAATATTTCTATATATGCATAATTATAATGCTAATAATAAATTAAAATATGATAAGTATAGGTGTAGAGTTTTCGTTTGATAAATAATCACTATGTTGACTAAGTAGCTCTCGTGCAAGCTCATAACTCTTGTTTAAATTCGTCTATAAATTTGACTTCAAATTCTATGAATTGTACTTTCTACTTCCATATTTATGATTTTTTTACTTTAGAAAGCATTTTTGAGTCCTCCATCGTATTATCTAAATATAGTTATTGTAGTTCAATATATCAAGTCACTCTAGCTTTTATGTTACTTTTTAAAAAGTTACTTAGCAAAATGTCAGGCTATTATGATGAGGTATGTAGCGTAATTTCAAGACAGAGACTAAAACAGTTCAACTTACTCAAATTGTTGTTTACATAACTCGATAATTATTATTCGGGCGTCAGAAAATTTTATGTGCAAATTACGTAGGTCACAACCGGACAATCCAAAAGTATACAAATTTATTTACTTAAAATTCAATAATTACCTTTATGATTAGAAAAACTAGAAATATATATTTATATTTATACTGAAATAAAATAAAACTTCTCTGCATAACCAATATTAATAAAATGTTTATTCAAACGACGTCGAGGGAGGCAAATAAGCAAAATATTTATGAGGATTAATATCTTGATTATTGATATTTATAAGAAAAGTACAAATTCAAAAAATTGTAAATAAGGTAACACATAAGCACAAAATATTTTGTGTCTTATGTATTCTAAGCAATTATATGAAATGTTGCAGGAAATTAGAAAAAATAGAGTAAACAACTAACAATAATGTCACACCAGGTGTAATGCAAGTGTTTTACAGGTGCTACATAAAAGAGTGAACAACTAATGTCACGCCATTCCGTAAATCAGGATATGTGCAGAAAAGCCAGCTATATAAGAGAGTGATTCAAGTTTTTATTAGAATTTAAATTGTTAAATTATCATTTTTTACAGTCATTTAATCAATTGTAATTGTTTATATTATTTTATAAGATTTTTTCTTGTAGACTTTATATATTTCTTGATAATCTACAAAACAGCAAAATCATGAGACAATAGTAACCGTAATGATAGGCCGATTTCTTCATACTATAACATCTCATCCTCGGTCCGACAAACATATTAGAATGGAGCCATTGGCAATATCCAGTAAACTATCTGTTGTAGGTGTAGGCTATCCATCTTTATATAAAAAAAATAATGCACACAAATATTTTAAATTACTTATCAGATCGCATTTACTTGCTACACATCAATTCGATAAAACGGATTAAACTTTTAAAATAATGATATTAATAATGTTAATGTTCGATTTACATCTATAGATTATATTGGTATTATTAGATATCATTAGATTGGTAAAATAATTGACATATCTATGTAATTAAACATTTATTTAAAGTATTACTATTTGAGTATACCGAATATGGCAGCAATTACAGTAGAGTATCTCATTTATTTTGCTGAAATTTCTATCTCCTAAGCACCCTTTTAGAAATAATATTTTACTCATTATGCCGTGGAACTCACGTCTATTCGTGTCTTAAAGCATAGAAAGAAGCATAAAAGATGTACTGTAATAAGGCACCCTTAAGATATTATGAAAGTGTTATTAAAGGAAATCGCTAACCGAGAGACTGCTGAAAATAAAATAACTCCTCAAAGATTTCTCTTTTTTTTAATTTAATGCTGTAAATACTGAATACTTGAAACATAATGTACACTTTATAAATTAGCAGACCATCTCGTTTCAAAGTTGTTATTATTTACATTGTGGTTGTTTTATCTACTTTGGTAATAAAAAAATGTTAACATAACTATACTTAGGCACATTTTTATACATATTATATTTGTTGACTATTCGATTTTTGTAATATTATAATATTACAAAAATCGAAATTAATATTATTAATTAAAATCTGAGTAATTTTTGAAATAGGCAAGATTATTTTTTATTAATGGTACAATAAACGTTTCTGTTTCTGGTTCTGGGTGATGTTAAAGTTCCTGACGAAGCAATCGTACATCCAACTGCAACTAAATGCAATCAATTAATAAGAGCAAGCTGAGAGTATGTATAGATAAAGAATCCCTAGAGCGACCGGACCGGACCAGACCGTATTTGTAAATGTTTATTATGATATCTCTAAATCAAAATCAAAATATTATTTAATTTGTGATTAAAATGAAGGAACAATACAGGGTACCTAAGTTGTAAATTGTAAATGTTGTCAAAATCCTTTTTGCAACAAATACATAAATTGTATTTGTTGGCAAATGTGGAATTATAGGTTTGATTTGATAATGTAGCCAATTATCTTATTTTATTTTTATCTTTGTTTTAAATATTGTACATATATCAAATAAGAAACCAAAAGAAACAAAAGTAATAAATTGTATACTCGTATAATATACTAAACGTATTCTACAGCAAAGTATCAACAATGCAACCGGCATTGCTCATGAATTCGACGATTGAATAATAATAATTGAGTTCTGTAAGCAACAAGGTGACTAAGTTAGTCTGTTGCCTTTGTGCTGAGTATTCGCTAGTTACTTCATCGTAATACTTTTCCGTTTTCGCTAAATTACTTTTTAATTGCTGACACAAAAGTTATAGGAAACTTCTATATAAGTATAAGTAAATCCATATAAGTATCCACATAAGTACATTTTGAATTACAATCTATCCGGAACTGATATCAGTTAAATGAGTTGTTGTAGGATTTATTTAACAATGCGTTATAACATATCTTTTCACAGATCTTTCTATGATTTTCAGACCGATACAAAAACCAAAACTTGGTAAGAGTTGAGACTTTTCTTTTGAATATTTTTTACGTTATACATGATTTATTCCTTTAATATAGGTATCTATATAAGGTTATACATTTTTAATTATAAAGTTGAACGGGTCACAATATACAACAATAACTATGACCCGTTCAACTTTAAAATTATTCAAAGATTCATTTTATTTCTTTTATTTATTATTCATTTTTATTATATCAAAATTCGTTTTATTACAATACAATCAGGTATTTTTCATCGATTATTGAAAAAAAAGGTATTTCTTTTATCAAAATACACAAAATTAGTAAAGTGTATTTCAAGTTTATACAAGGAAATAAATACAAATTGAAGCAAAAATAATAAATTAAAGAGTATTTGTTCTAGTTTTTTTTAAGAAACCATAGGAATTTCTTCAATGAAACTGCCAACAACCCTGGAATCTAAATCTCATTAAAACAATTATATTACTATAAACTTACTATAAACTTATAAGAAAGTCTGAGCTGAGATTGAGACATCGACTATATTTTTATGATTAATTGAATAACAATATCTAACTATATTTAAAAAAAGTTAAATGTCAATGACTTCTAAATATACAAAAAATAATAATTAGACAACAAAAAGATCTAGAATTTTGATGACTTCTTACAAACAGAACCCACTAAGTGATTATGGACTAATAAGTCAGGAACGGATAAGGTCAAAACCATGAAAGACTAATAATTGCAGCCATTATATAGAGGAGCAAGTGTACAGAGGATTTTCAAAAAATATATGTTAGGATTTCGATTTAGTACATTAAATTAAAAGAGGTAGCGCAATCCTCATCTCATCCTACTTTCCTTAACTTCTACCTGTTTCACAGAGGATATTTGCAGGTGTATCTTTTGCTTACATAAGAAGTATAGTAAATATTTCAATATCGTGCGTCGCTCGGATGAAATGTAATTCATCATATACAAAATGAAAACGAAAATTGAAAATGAAAACGAAAATTGAAATTTTCAAATGATGACTAAATTTGTTTATTGTAAAAGCTATATCAATAAAGGCCCATTTACACACTGACAACACTGTCGTTACTGACATTGGCAGGGATGCGTTCGTAGAAAATATGGCGTACTATGCCGGACCGGACGTAACTGTGACTTCACTGATTCGTGTGAATCGGCCTTAATTAACTCAAATTGGCATCCGGTGTCATTTTCGCTAGAGTGATCAAAATAGCGTTTGTGACTTGTTTGTCAGCACTACTAAAATTTGACAAAATACTCGACAATGCGATTTTTGCGTTGACGTTTATGTCAAATTTCGGAAGCATAACTAGAATTGCTAATAATTTTACTCGGTTTATAAACTTTTTGTGTAACTATCGTATTTTTTTATCTTGACTACTTAACAAGTTTATTTTGATGTTGACAATAATTAAAATCGTATTACATAAACAATCCTTTATTCCAAAACTTTAAATTTTATAAGAGGGCAATAATTAACTGCAAATAAGATTTTTTTTTTGTTATTTAACCAACTCTCAATAAATGGTATAAAATTTCTAAATTGATATCTGATATCTATATCATATACATCTATATCACACACATACTTGTAAGAAATTTCAAGAAAATAAGATAAAAATACATTTTATCAAAAATATTATTAACGTTGAATTGCTTTGAAGAGATATCTTATAATATTTATTGTTCAAATGGATGGCTATTTGGAGATAAGCGGACAATAGATAAAGTTATTATAAACCATTTTCAGATATTAAGTCGCAGTATATTAAACTCAAAAAATTCTAAACTTAATATATATACATTATTAAATAAATAACACTGCTATATACATTATGTTGTAGTTATGTCAAAGAATTTGAAGTTTTTTATATTTGCATCACGCAAACACAAAACTACGGATAAATTTTGATAAAATTGTATGTAGTGGATATTATATTCCTTATTAAATACTTCTTACAAGTAGAGCTTAAATACATCACAAACGGTACCTAATTAATCATTATTAAATGTTATAAGCTGTAATGATTTATTACTGGAGATAATCTTACGGCTAGGGATATGTTGTAAGTAGATGTTGTATGTCAACATATAAAATATAAATGGTTTGCACATCTGATGCAATAATAGTAAACAAATTAGGAACATCAACATCGAATTAAATAATATTTAATCAATTTCACTTTTACATATTAATATTAGATAATTTTTGCATCCGATTAAATGTCCGAAATACTTTCCAATCAACATTGTTAAATGAAGCCAAAACTTTAGAATTTACGAGAATATTAGGTTAATCTTCGTAATATAATAAGTTTTATATATTTCACATGAAGGCGGTATATATTATATATAGCATTTATATATATATATATATATATATATATATATATATATATATATATATATATATATAAGCAATTTACCACTCACATCACGAAATATACGAAACTATTATATTTGTCCGATTAACTTAAAATTTTACATAGTTTAATTTCTTCTTTTGTGACGTAGACGTCCACTGAGACCGTTCTTAGTAGACGTCTTATTTTACGGAATTCCTATTTCAACGGATTTCAACTTTTTGCTAGTTTTAAACCTGTAGGAAATATACATTTAACGCGGGGGTAAGAGTTACTATAGTAACGATTACCGTAGCAACGGTTACGATGACAACGGATAATATGACAAAGGTAAGCTAAGCTCATATAGCAACAACCACATACAAATTAATAGTGTGTCCAGCGAACTGAGAGGGAATAAATGAGCTACTTTGTTTATATACGCAATCTTATACTTAACAATTATATTATATATTAAACTGATTGAGACTGAGATTTTTATGAGAAATTATGTAATTTAGACTTTTAAATATTATTTATTATTTTGGTCTATAGTATTTAAAACACTTAAAAGTAAATTATACTGAAAAAAGTCTTCACTTGACACTTCATTATCTAATGTAAAACTAAACCTTTTGTGTAGTCGCGAAAACGTTATCAAGAATACAGGATTGTATCGGTTTAAATAAATAAATAGTTTCTCCTCAAAGATAAAAAGGACACTAAAGAAAATACACATTACGGCCTTCAAACATTCATGTTTTATTTTTTCAATTTACTTGTTAATTCCGTAAGGTTAAATATATCCTCGTGTAGTCCTTCCTGATATGTTTTCCTTTATACAATTATGAAAACTGACTTGAGCAATCTCTATTAGCACTCGAAAAATCACATCAAATCTCAGCTTTAATGTGACTTAGAAATTCAACCGTCAAAGAATAAATATTTATTACCTAATGGCAATTATAGGTAGTATACTGTCGTTAATATTAAGATAATAATGTAATAATAATTGTAATAAATATAATAATATTTTTATTTAAAAAGTATTTTTTTACATTATTCTCATTTAGATTTATTAGAAAATACTTAATATATAAAACTAATTTTTAAAACTATTAATAGTCAATACTATACCAATTGCTTTGATATGCTAAGTAGACCAGGGCCCATGGCTTGCACCTCGCTAACGGAACCTAATTTTTATTTAACATTTAAACTTTTATTTTATGTTATATTCGTAATTATGATTATGTTAATTATTAATCATACATAATATAACTGTGCATCAGTATTGTTTCATGCTTTTTATTAAAAGAAAGTCTTTTGTTTACTTTCTTTCAATAATCTTTTATTTTCACTAATAATATAAAGAGCGTGTTAGTATTAATTAATTATTATTAATTTTCGCATAATTTCATACATTTTAATATAATAAGTATAATAACCGATACAAGTTACTGCAACTAAAACATTAAAGTAAATTCAACGTTAATTATTGTAACCCCTATTGTCCTCCTTGTAGCAATAAATGGTCCGGTGTAGCGCCATCGAGCTTTACGAGCAACGGAGCAGTAAATCTGAACTGAGATATTCAGACGATTACGTATACACTTATACACTATAGATAAAGTAAAACTTGTTTAAGTCGTACATTGTTACCTGAGCTGGATTAACATAAAATAACTTATTGGAGTGAAACAACATAACTTATATTATATTCTGACAATTTTAATGAACACGAAATGCGATTGAATAACTGTGTTTAAAAAAGTTATTTGCCTACAACTTTAAACATAGTAATCCAATAGAGCTGTATGTCCATTAATTTATCAAAATTAGCTTGTCTCTCTTATCCCTAGTGTAATATTAATTTGATCCAAACATCGCAGCAACAACATCTTCAAAAATGTAAAATAATATCACCTGTTAATAATATAATCAACATTTTAGAAACTGTAAATAATACTGATTATTATAGTCAATGTGGTTAAAAGATAAATTATTAATAGAAATAAATAAATTAGCTGAAAGTAATTACTTTCTTAAACGCTATCCTTTCTTCTCGGCCACATTCCCAATTTAAAGAAAAGAAAATAATAATTTTAATCCTAATAACATTGTATGTAGAAACTTAGAAATTTAAAGTCAACAAAATGAAATAAAACGAGTTCAAATTCAATTCAATACAATCAAAATTTGACTTATGATATTCAATGCACAGGTTCGTAAATAAAGTATAGTGGATGTAAAATTAAGAATTATAACGGTTATAACAGCTTAATACTCGAATGAAATAAACCTGTTGAAATCAGTGATTTGGTTTAGACTATTAAAGTACGTACAAGTGTATCAGATTAATGTGTCGCATGTCCGACACTGTTTTATATCTCTATCGTTGTTTTCAGGCCGCTGTATTCATCAGCGACGCTGTTGAAACGAGCTCCTATAATGATTTGTTGTTTGTTTGATGACCTGAAACAGACGTACAGAATACATCATTATGATAAAATAAATTGGCTGCAGATGGATGTATTTCATTCGTATTCATTAATTAAAATTTAAATATTATAGTATGATAATTACGGAATTAATATCTATTTTAGCTATAGTAACAGTTTATCTTAATGCAATTTATGTGACTTATACGATATATATTAAAAAAAATGTACTTAAAATTGTCAAAAGTGATATAATTAATTCAGTGTGTACAAAAACAATTGCAACGACGACTGTCCTTGACTACACCAGACTTCCGACGACAACATTATATTCTCCTCGAGAGCTGCTGTAGCAGTTTAGTCGCGGTTCCACAATGTTCAAGCTCTAAATTAAAGACCTGACTAAGGATTCCGAATGGATTTGAAATAAGTTCAGCAAACTTCGATTTAATTAATTGCAAATTAAAATAATTTATTTAATATTTTATTAACAACCTTTAAATTTAATTAAGAAATTAATTACAAATCCAATAGCACTTCAAAGCCTGATGAAATTATTAGATTAAATTAAATACGATATCTCTATGTAAAAAAACAAGAAATTTTATTTTATGATTATCTCAATATATTATAAATAGAATATACGTCGTATAAAATAAATAGAATGTAATATAAACGCTAATTATCATATTGACATATATGTAAATAACAAATTTACATATATCTAAATATGTTAACTATGTGCTATAGCATAAAGAAATATTTTATTATATACTTCTCAAATTAATAATTACTATATTATCCACAATGAACAATAACATTACACTTATGAAGTAGAGGGAGCTGGTTAAGCTGTAGTTGGAGTGTGTGTATTGGACAATCCAGTTGGAAGTGATAATACTCTCGCGTCCACATTTACAGTCCGCTGTTTTCTGTTTGTCTAATTACTAAACTCACTGAACTTAAGGGACTCCACATACATAATATATGTAATGAGTTAATATTTACAGCACATATTTTTTATAAAAATATTGCAATATCGATATATACAGGAATTTTAAATATTAATTATAAAATAAGTTTCTTTATTTATTGAAAAAAAATAAAAATAGATTTTTGATCTTATTACAATACTACAAAGGCTTTAAACCGATTTGAATTATATTTTATTTTCAATAAATTAAATGAATGTTTGAAATTTTATAAAATTATTTAATTTGTTTTAAAATTAATTAAAGTGGTTAAGAAGAAGATGAAAACAGGAGAAGTAGAAGGAGAAAGAGAAGAAGAAGAAGAAGAAGAAGAAGAAAAAGAAGAACTAGAAGAAGAAGAAGAGAGAAGAAGTCAGAAGTTGAAATCATGTGATTCCAATAAAATCAATTCATATTGTAAAGAGCTGTCACTGTAAGTCATTAAAAAGTACAGTGAATCAATATATTTTTCCCATTTAAGGAAGTAGCTTAAATATTTTTTGTTAATTCATCCTTATTCCTTTTTATTTTGAAAATTTATCTTGCAAGAGAGTTTTCTGTAAGAATAAAGAAAATGATTAGTAGGTATATAAAAATATATGAGTATATTAAATATATTAAAACATTATTTTTAAAGCAATGGATACTATTAATATATCTTATTTTCATCAATCAAAATATTGCAGTTAACAATTATGGCTGTCAATAAACAAAAATGATCTTATTAATATTATATTTAAATATTTCAGTCACTATAAAATATGTTAAATTATTTTTAATATTATCAGTTTCTTCGCCTCATTTTTATTAAAATTAATTTTTATTAATATAAAAAGTAATTCTATAAAATAATAGAAAGAGTTATAATATCTATGTCACTTATTTTTGTAGTTATATATATTAAAAATCGATATCAAAAACAATATTTTATGTAAATAAATAAAAAGAAATCTAAAAATTTTGTTTGTATATGTTACCTAACACAATTTTATTCGTAAATTTTGGGGAAACATTATCGTAATTAAGCCCACATTTCACAATGACACGATGGACACAGTGAATTGGTGAAAGCTGTCGACGCGCGTACAAACGCGTCTGATTTATCTGACGCATGTCCGACACTGTTGTTCACTCTATCATTGTTTTCAGTCTGTTGAGCTCATCAGCGATTCACTCAACGCGAGCTTCCATAACGTTTGTTAATAATTCGAAACAGACGCACGAAATGTATCATTATACTTACATTACCGCCGCAGACGAATTAACTTACTTAATTTTATTACCAAACTTATAGAATTTTGTTAACCGAAACTTTTTTTTTTCTCTCATATCTTATCAATGTACAAAGTATAATTAATTGTATAAAAAGACGTTTTTCTTCCAATCAGCATTCATTGTTAGTTTAATGTATAAATAGTTTTAAGAAATTGTAAAACTTAATTTAATTGAAGTTTTTTCAATAATTTTTTACTGTCTTCGTTATATATCTTTTTTTTTCAATCTCTTGTTTTTCTATTAAATTGTTTAGTTTTGGATACGCGCTGGAATTATCACCCACTCCACAACCCTTTAAGCTTCGTGCTCTCTATTTTGTACAACTTATACTATACAATTTCATAGTTAAGAAATTCATTGTACCTTGTTTGTAAATTCAAGTACACTTTCTAAAATTAATAACATCAATAAGACGTTAGTACAAACAGGATTCTAGAGTACTGAGATTAAGTTAAGAATTTCGGCAAGATTTTCTTTGATAAGCTTTTCGTGTTTAGTAATCAACTATAAGTCTTTTGTTTTACTTTTCAATTTCCTTAAGTACTACAAGATTATTATTATTCTTGATCTTAATTAAAACGGCACAGTATAATAGTATTTCTAAAGAAAATAAATAACAACCATCCTTTATAAGTATTATTTAGTTTTATTAACTCTTAATTCACATTTTTAATTTATGCAAACTTAACCACTATGGTATCGTACACGTACGCTACGTATAGCGCTGCGCTTGATCTTATTGCCGCTTACCTGAGTCAAAAAGTCCAGACAGTTTACGAAAATAATTATAAATTACTTGGTTCTCACCTATAGATTGGTGTTCCACAAGGATCTATTCTGGGTCCCTTTTTGTTTTTAATTTATATTAATGACTTTTCCCTTTTTTGTTGAGGGTCTGTGTGACATTGTACTTTTTTGCTGATGACAAAGTTGAGCGTGATAGGATTAACTATGACGAAGTAAACAGTACTTTGTCACGAGTCCTTCATTGGTTCGAAATTAATAATTTAGTCTTAAATGCTAAGAAAACTAAATGCTTAAAAAAACTAATAGAGTTTACACTTCCTAATGTAAAAAGTAAAAATTTCAACTTGCTCTTTAACAATGAAGTGTTAGAATTGATTAACTCAACAAAATTCTTAGGTATAACATTAGATAAAAAGCTCCAGTGGAACCCCCATCTCTCAACACTCGCAGCCAAACTCAGCTCCGCCGTCTTTGCAATTAGAAAAGTTAGACATTTAACGGACATTAATACGGCTCGACTTGTTTATTTTAGTTATTTTCACGGTATTTTATCTTACGGTATTTTATTATGGGGCAGTGCTGTCGAAATTAATTCTATATTTATTTTACAAAAAAGAGCTGCGCGGGCTATTTATAAATTAAAAGCTAGAGATTCTCTGAGAGATGTTTTTAAAGAAATAGGTATTCTTACAGTCGCTTCGCAATACATATTTAATAACATATTATATATACGCCAAAATTTAAATAGTTATATAAAAACAGTAACAGATACGCTTTAAATACGAGAAATAAAAACAAACTCGTAAGGCAAAATTTTCGTCTTCAAAAAGTTAATAAATCCTTGATGGGTTTGAGTATACGCATATATAATAAAGTTCCACAAGATATCTTAGATCTTCCTTTTATTAGTTTTAAATCTCAAATCAAAAGTTTATTATTAAATAAATCTTTTTATAGCATTCAAGAGTTTTTAGTGGATCAAAATATGTGGAACTAAGTTGTTGAATCATTTGTAGGATTTATATTATAATGTACATCATCTAAGATTGTTATATTTCTTTTGAAAAGAGCAATTGTTGAGTTTCTGGCCGGCTCTTCTCAATAGAGCAGCATTCCGAGCCGGTTGTAGCTTACTTACGAACTGACTACGCTGATATTTTTTAGTATTGTAATAATTGACGTTTCAAAAGGGCGTGTAAATGCCTACTTGAATAAAGATATTTCGAATTTGAATTCGAAACGATTCATGATTATGCTTTATAGTAACGATGATTTCTATTTCGGTAAACGCATTGATAATTTTAAATTCTATTCATTAGTTACCAATTGATCTATTTGATTTCTTGAAATTTATTTTTGAAACTAGACATTAAACTAGACATTGGATACGGATCCAATGTCTAGTTTCAAAATGCTAAATGTTACAATATAAATATAAATAAGATGAAGTAAAATTAATGTGTATGTATATACGTGTTATTCTATTTTAATGTCTGGATCGCTCAGCATCGCCGTCTACGCACAGAGTGCTCTAGCCGCATCAACTGCAACCAACTGGCTCGCACTGACTCGCACTGCCACAGGAAATTAATATAAATTCCTATCGTATGAACTCGAAACAGACCGCTGCACTCGAATAATACATGCCACGATAAGACCATTTTGTTTTAATTCGGCAAACGTATTTAGTTCACGATTTTTTTTAACTTGTTGGGATATTATAAAAACGTGTACTCAATTACGTTGTTCGCAGCCGAAGGACTCAAAAAAAACCGAATTTACTATAAAAGTGAATTTATTTTAACTCACAAAAATTGACTTATTATAATTAAACTAAATGCGACTTCATGTGTTGAAGTGGTAACACAGAGTGAATGATATATTAAGAATTATAAAATAATGTTACAACTAAACTTAAGCAATAAGGCACACAGAGTTTCTGGAAACGATGAATGGATGTGGTACGATGTTGCGCAAGGGTTGCCGGAACGGGCCGTAGTAGGTGGTCTCGGCGAACGCGGTGTCGTAATATTGTAGGGTTGTCACGTACGTAACACCTCCCCCCGTAGATCAGCGACTATTTGAAAGCGTTGAGTGCAAATGTCGCTGGCAATGCCGTCTCGTTCCTGACTCGCTCAGGCTCTTCCGCAGGGTTGTTATGGGTGCCGTCGTCGTGCTTAAACGATTCATCCCTCTTTACATGGTGCATATATCGTCGAGTGAGTAAGGCGATACTTATTGCGAGTGCACTAAATAAAAGTATATAAAATGGAATAGTTGTATGATATACACTTTCATGAAGATGATTTAGTTTCGTAGGTTGCTCATTCAGGACCCTGTCTTCAATGCTGCGTAGTCCTTGTATATCTATAGTTTTCAGTTTCAGGTGAGGGATTGTAATGTTCTCTGTTGTATAATGTTCAGGAATTTCAGTTATTTTCAGCGGCTGTCCCTTGATTTTATTTTGAATGTTGACGATGGTGAACTCGTCGGTACGTAGTGAACACGTCTGCGGAATCGTGGCTAGATAACTTCCGAATAGGGTGATGAATTCATGGCTGCTGCATTTTAATTCTACTTTCGTTGGGCGTGGGAAGATGAGTGTGTAGTACTGATCGTCTAATTGCTCCATTGTTTTCTCAACTAGCGTAACTTTAGCGGGTCGGCAGGATCTATTCATAGACTGGCTGGTAATTAGAGTCTGGATGCAATCATGCTGTTCTCGGGCCTGATGGCGGACGTTTTCCTCGCAGAGATATTGCTGATTAAACTTCGGGCATTCAGCCTCCATGTACATGAAAGCTTTACTATCGGTTGCTATGAGAGGATATGGTGGAATAAAGGTGTAATGGTCTTTATTAGGAACGATGGAAAGCCTAAATAGTTTGAATTGTCTTGGAGAAATAATCGGGAATTTAAAAATGATTACTATTCGTTTTCCTACATAATAATAACCGGGTCTGATAATACTATAATATTCTCTGAAATCTGCCTGTAATATCTCTTTGGAATTATAAATGTGTCTTAATTTATCTAACATATCTTCTAAATTACTAATACTTAACATTCTATGGTGGGTGCTCGATGCACGCACATATGCTAACATATCTTCTAATCTAATTAACTCTAACATTAGGTCTTCCGTATTCTCACTGATAATAATCAATAATTGGGCAAACTTTGCAAATTTAATCAACGTAGTATTAGCGTAGGCATCGTGTTTTAATATTAACTCTAATGTGCTATTAATCTTAACTTGGTTCTGAACTATATTCGTAAAAAGGGAATTTTGTTTTATCATCCACGCTTTATTTAGGCTAATATGGTCATTTAATTCAGATACTAACTTATCATTATTACTTTCTAGGATTTCTATTGCATTATTATACTTTTCAGCGTCTGTTTGATCCAGGTTACCAGTTATGCTTTTGATAATAGAGCCAATACTATTAATTAAGCCTCGTTTAACTCGATTGGGTTCCAAACTTTTAATTTGAGATTGTATTTTAATTAATCTGTTAGATATATAGTCAATTTGTAATTCATACAGGGTGTAAGTATCTTTATCTAGGATAGTTCTAAAATAGTTTAACTGTGAATCGATGGAGTCAAGGCGATTCTCGAAATCATTTAGTTCTACATATTGAATAAAGGAATGATAGTGAGTTATGAGTTTGGCATTTCCAAGATTAAAAGGAAGAAGTCCTGGTCCATTGTCTAGTTGTTCAAGTTTTATGTCTAGAGCCAGCGTCAGCTGAAGAGTTAGCAAGGTCAGTACCAGTCGAATCCTGAAACAATTTCTTGGTCTTAGCGACTCGTTTAAGTCTGGATTTGGCAATGGGACCTTTTTTCTTGGAAGTGTAAATATGAATAGGTAAGTCAGCAAGTACTGTGTCAGCGGTATAGCGGGATGCTAACTTTTGTCTACTAGCAGCGGGATTCCTAATGAATACTTGTTGGTCAGGTAAGTATGCAATTTCAGGTTCCCTATTTTTGTTTCTATTAGTCATTATGTTAGTTCGTTCTGTTAGAGTATGGTCGTTAATCAAGTCATAGGCAGTCTTCATTTGGTTACGATGATTAGTAATGTATTCTTGCAATAGATGTTGAGTTAGGTCTAAGTCTAAGGGGTCTCTAGGATCGAAATGTCCTCTTATAATGTCATGGGGTCTGCATTTTGTTAAACTATGAACAGAATTATTATAAGCTAATATTGCATAGGGCATTTGATTTATGACAAATTCATCTTTATTGCGTAATCTTAATATCCGTAAGTGTTCCAACAAGGTAGAATGAAAACGTTCTATGAGTCCATTGTCATTAGGGGAATTAGGTAAAGTCCTATGATGATTCACTTTATGTAGCCTGATAAATTCATTAAATAATTGGTTTGTGAACTCAGTCCCGTTGTCAGTCGTAATAGTTAGCGGGAGTCCATGATGTGTGCTATAAGTTAGGAGGGCTTGAAGGATACTAATTGCAGTACCGTCTCTCAAATGGTACGCCTGCCCATATTTAGAGAAAGAGTCTATAAAAGTTAAATATTTTTCATTATGTACAGTGAACAAGTCTAGATGTACTAATTCAAAGGGCTTAGTAGCTGGGGGTACAATATTAAATATAGGTCTAATGGGGTTTCTGTGGTACTTAGTCTGTCCACATACTATGCACTCATTTATATATTTAGAAATTTCATCTTTCATTTTAGGCCAATAGTATTTTTTAGACAAGGCTAGATAACACTCATTAATGCCTCGGTGGTTTGTCTTTCCATCGTGATAGTGTTTAATTATTTCCTGTTGTCTAAGATACTCACATACGTTTTCTAGTTCTATCTTCGTTAGGACTAGATTCATAGAAGAACTACGGAAATTATTTTGAATTATAGGTAGTATAGAGTACATGCCTAACGGAGGATTAATTTTAAGAGCTGTTTTAATTTTTGGGTTAACAAATTCTTTAATGACATTAACAATATCTTGTTCTAGATTAGATTCTGATACCTGTACGAGTGTCTTAGTATGAGTTTCAAAAGGTTTTGTCGTTGCTGGTTTACGTTTCATGTCGCCTACTATAGTTATATGTATCTGTCTATGAAATTTATTCAGTGGTTCGTCAGTGATGGGAATTTCAAGGATAGGGTTTTCAGCACTAGTGTGGGCGGTTAATGTAGTAGAACCAGAAGGAGAGGGCGGTCTTTCGGATACGTTAACTATTACTGAGTCAGTCGTTTCATTGTTAATTTCTATTCGAGATAAAGCGTCGGCGTTGGTGTTAGATTTGCCGGATTTATATATTATAGTATAGTCATATTCAGTTAGTTTCAGTCTCCATCTAGTCAGTCGGGAATTGGGTTCCTTGACATTCATTAGCCACTGTAAGGGTTTATGATCAGTTAGTATTTTAAATTTGCGTCCATACAGGTAGGGTCTAAAATATTTGGTAGCCCAAACTATAGCTAGGAGTTCTTTCTCTATGGGAGCATAGTTTATTTCGCTGTCATTGAGAGTTCGAGAGGCGTAACAAATGGGTTTGTCGGAACCTATAGGTCCTTGTGATAGTATAGCACCTATTGCTAGATTGGATGCGTCTGTTGTCAAATTAAATTCTTTGTCGAAGTCGGGGTATTGTAATATGGGGTCGTTAGTTAACAAGGTCTTACATTTTTCGAAACAGTTAACATAGTCATTGTCTAGGGTAATTTTACAGCCTTTTTTCAGACATTTAGTTATTGGTTTTGTAATTTTTGCGAAGTCCGGGATGAATTTTCTGTAATATCCTATTAGTCCAAGGAATTGTTTGATTTCTTTACTAGTCTTTGGGATGGGGTATTTTTGGATTGCACATATTTTGTCTGGATTAGGTTTTATTCCATCTCTGGTGATGATATGACCGAGATATGCGGTTTCCAGCTTCAAAAATTCAGATTTATCCATCTGGATTTTGAAATTGGATTCACGCAATCTGGAGAAGACTTTTTCTAAGTTTATCATATGCTCCTGAAGAGAGGTGCTGTATACTATTATATCGTCTAGATAGACTAGACAAATTTCGTTTTGTAGACCTCTGAGGACATTATCCATGACTCTTTGGAATGTAGAAGGAGAGTTCTTAAGTCCCATGGGCATTCGAAGAAATTCAAAATGCCCATGCTCAACGTTGAAGGCAGTCTTGGGTATGTCGTCAGGGTTCATTTCTACCTGATAGAAACCGGATGCTAGGTCTAGTGTAGAAAAGTATTGACATCTCCCTAACTTGTCTAGGACGTCAGCTATGTTGGGTATAGGATATTTGTCATCTAGGGTCTTGTCGTTCAATTTTCGAAAGTCTATGACTAATCTCCATTTTTGTCTACCAGAAGCATCTGCCTTTTTAGGTACCACCCAGATAGGAGAGCTCCAGGCAGAGTCAGATGGTCGTATTATACCTTGTTTGAGCATTTTTTCAATCTGATCCCTAACTTCTTTTCTATGAATAAAAGGGTATCTGTAACTTTTGGTATAAGTAGGAATTTCGTCAGTTGTTTTAATATTGTGTTTAATTTTATTAGTGAAAGTGAGTGTTTCACCCTCTAAGTAAAACACGTCAGCAAATTTTGAACAAAGAGTCTGTAAGTTAAGCTTTTCTTCGTTATTTAAGTGATCAGTTCTAAGTCGGTTAAGTACGTCATTAGTGCGTGTAACTGGCGGTCCCGAAAGGGTACAGTCAATATCATAACATTCTATTAGTAAGGGCTGTTCAAAAGTCAGTGTGACGTCATGGTCAGTGGGGTTCTCTATCTCTACGAAACCTGAATTATCCGTAACGGTCGTGATACACTCGTGAATAATACAGTCACATATTAATTGTTCAGATACGTAAATATCACTAGGAGGATAGATGATAGGCACGTTAACTATTCTCTGAGAATGCGCGGGAATGATTTCGTGGAAATTGACGGTGCGACATTTGTATTTTAATAATGGAATGTTCGCATAGTCTGTCATTAGGATATTATGTTTAAGATCTATTTTACAGTTTTCTAGCAAATCTAGGCCTACAAGACCGTCGAAATGGGTATGGAACTTAAAAATAAAGTATTTTACGTTCCTTTGTTCGTTAAATTCTGCAAATTGAGGAATTGTGATAGAGTGGTCATGATGAGAGGTAATACGAGAGTTTGTTACCTCAAAGGGGTCGTCGTTAAGTGGTACGTGAATAAAGTATTGTTTAATTGCGTCGGGACTTAAAAAAGATTGGTTAGCCCCGGTGTCTACTAGTAATTTAAGAGGGGGGTCCGCAATTTGTATATATCTTAATTCTTTTTTAGATTGAAGGTTCAATTCTATTTTTGTCCCGTATTGAAACGTTCCTTGTGAAAATCCTGCTCTTCTGAATATGAGGGTTGCGGCTCGGTTTTTGTTACAGGTAATTGCTTTATGTGCGATGAACTAGGTTCGTAAGTGTAGTCAGGAATATTTGTGTCATAATAATAGTAATTTTCATAGTCATTGGGTGTGTAATAATACTCATTAGGATAATAGTCGTAGTCTAAGTCAGGATTTGAGTCGTTATAGTCATATGTCTCGTTATAGTTCATTTCCCTAGACCTGAAGTAGTTAGAAGGGGGTGGATTGCCAAATTTTGACCAATCATGTCCTCTAATCGGAGGTGAAAAAGGCTTAGTTACATAATGGCTAACGCCGCTCATAGGTGTAGGTCCCAAGTTTTGTTGAGATTGGGGAGGCCTAGCTTGTATTCTAAATCCACTATTCTGCGCGTTATAATTAGGTGGTAGTGCGCGGAACATCTGTTGCGTTCGAGACTGCATATTATAAGGCGAGCGCTGTTGGGGATAGCCTGTCTGGTAAGCAGGTCGTTGAGGTACACCGTACTGGAAATTAGGTTTCCATGGTTGCGGCGGTGGTTGGAAGGGCAAAGCTTTCTGCTGGCTAGTATTTGATAAGGCTAGCATATTGGGTTTATTCATAGTAAGTGACATGGACATAGGTACTTTAGGAGAACTATTGGCATACAAATTTAAGTTTTTCCTATCACTATTACTGCTGCGACGCTGTAGGTACGTTACATTAATCTCTTCTTGCACAAACTCCAGAGCCTTTTCAATGGATTCAGGTCTCATACACCTAATGTGTGAGCCAAGAGGCTCATTCAAACCTCTAATAAAAGCTTTTAGGGTGAGTTTACGGTAAAGATCGCGTTTTGCTTCTATGGTAGTAGGTATATTTTCATGTAGTGAGATATATGTTATTATTGTACTGAAAAGTGTCTGGCATTTATCGTAAAATTCCTGAGGAGTATCGCTACCTTGAGAGAGTAACGAAAGGTCGTTATATAGGGCTGTTTCATCCCTTTGATCAGCAAAATTATTAATAAGTGCATTTCTTATTCCCGCCCAACTATCAGGGATCCCATTCGAGTTAATAGTTCTCGCAGCAGGACCAGTAATCTTATTTAAAATCCCGTTAATTAAACATAAATTACTAAACTCATAACCTGGTTCGTTTTTTAAACACTGTATCACTATTTGGTCACATATTTTAATAAACCTAGTAAGAATATTAGGGTTCCCGTCGAATTCGGGGACCGGGCGAAGGGCCTTATAAATAACATCGATATCTAGAGACATTTTAATTACTTTATTCTCTATTTCTAATTCACTATACTCTAAATTTCTTTTTAAATCTAAATTACTATTTCGCAAGGTCTGCCTATATGTGGCAGATTTTTCCACGATTTTTCTCGGGTGGAAAATTTTGGATAGGATAATAAAGAAAAGGAAGGAAGCAACACTTAAGTAAAGTTTCAAAGTACTTACATTTGGTTTTCTTTGGTACTGAATTTTGAGTACGCCCTTGGCCACAAACGCTCGTAGATTCACGATGCTCAGTAGAGGGACTGGATAGTCTCTTCGATAGCTTGCGACGCGTAGCGGTATCAATGTAAGAATACCTTTATTCGCAGAACTATGCTCTGAGCATCCTACCGACTGCGCCAATTACGTTGTTCGCAGCCGAAGGACTCAAAAAAAACCGAATTTACTATAAAAGTGAATTTATTTTAACTCACAAAAATTGACTTATTATAATTAAACTAAATGCGACTTCATGTGTTGAAGTGGTAACACAGAGTGAATGATATATTAAGAATTATAAAATAATGTTACAACTAAACTTAAGCAATAAGGCACACAGAGTTTCTGGAAACGATGAATGGATGTGGTACGATGTTGCGCAAGGGTTGCCGGAACGGGCCGTAGTAGGTGGTCTCGGCGAACGCGGTGTCGTAATATTGTAGGGTTGTCACGTACGTAACAACTCTATAAACTTTTGAAAATTGAATATATAATATAAACAATGTTATTTAGAAACTATTCTTAATATGACAATTATTAATTAAATTTAAACGTAGCGAACTATTTTCTCATGTATTTATCATCCGAATATTGTCAATAAAGTAAGAATTGTATGCGGTTTTGAGTATTTGGTGTTTTGTAAATAAACAAAATGTATAATAAATTGTTATAAATTAATTATTACTAGTGTATACAATACTATGGTTAATAAAAGAGAGATATGTGAAGTCTTTGAGATGAATTGAGATAATAATCGTTAAGTATTTTAATAAAAACATATCTCTTGAATTGTAGTTTAACAAATAATATAAGTGTGTGAAGTAGATGTTGTTATTGTGTATTTATGAAGTCTAAATTAGTTCAGCGTCGTTCGTTTTGATTTACACAGATTAAGAGCTACTTGTATATAAAAGCGAGAAAAATCAGTATCAAGCTAATCTATACTAATATATATAATGTTAAAAAGCTGAAGAATATTTTTTTATTGTTTGAATATATTGCGCTAACAAATTTCGGTTAAATTTTATAACAATTTGAGCCAGAGCATGTCGTATTGACGAGTCTCATAATCGATCATTATCGAGTAATGATCCATACCTAATATTTCTTTCATGTAATGTTCTCCTACTGTCTATCCGATAGAAAACGTCAATAACAGTTACTAACTAGTTCATAAATAATTTAATAAAGCAATCAAATCTTTTAATATACAACTCCGCTTTCACGTTTTTTACAATAATTGAGTTTTTTATAATAATAAAGGAAAGGATAAAATGGATGCTTCAGTTTTCGACATACATAACTAATTCCATTTATCTGTATGACCTCGGCGTTACAAACAAATCTGTGTGATAATAGGAACTAGAGTCATAATCGTAGATATTTAGCTGCACGAGTTACAAATTAAAATGTGAGTACTGAGTTAGTCAGCACCCTTTAAAGGTTTATTTTATTTTGACTTTGAATTGTGTTTTGAAAATCGATTATTATGACAATTTCATTACAAAAATATGCAGAAATTCGGCCTAATAAACTGAGTTATTCGGCCTAATACACTGATAAAATAATATACGGTTTAAGCATAAAATTAAAATTATATCTGTTAAATCACTTATTCAAGTTTTGAAAGCTTTGTTGAATTTTGTGTAACAACGAATTCTGAATGATGAAATTCAAATGCACAGCGGATTGTCTCAAGATTATGTAAAAAAACTATAGCAGAGTGAACATTTAATTTGTAATAAACATTTAATTTAGTAAATTAAAAATTCAATTGATATCAAATATTTAATTATAGTGACATCAAACATTTAATCACACGCTAATCGCATTTCAAAGAATTCGAAAAAAAACTTTATTTGGTGGGATGAAAGATTAAAATTACTATTTAATCTTTGAAATTTGCCCACAGAAATGGTGAAAATAAAGCACTATCGTGTATTTATATTAGCAATTTTTAAAAATCGTAACAAGTGACTATACAATAAATTGAAATATGAACTATAACTATATGTCAAGTCATTAATTAAAAATTTGTGAAAATGAATATGTTATATATTATGAAGTGATGAAAGTTTATACACTGACTATTACATAATCTTAGATCAGATGTTTGTCTAGTTTTTGTATGAATTAATTGTATTATATTTCTCCCGATAAGCATTATTCACAGAAGTTGCATGATTAACAGAACATCATGAAGTTACAATGTATACAGAAAACCAGACCAAGAGTTGTGAACAACTCCCAAAGGAACACTCCGGCTATTTCCATTAGTATTGATGCCGATTTTTTTAACGTTTTTGAAATTGAGTCTCGATAAAAAGATTGATTTAATATTGAAGATTTAATATTGTACGCATTCAAACCAAATCATGCAATTGAAGTCACATGACCGATGTCAGTTTTGAATTTGCTTTCACTAAAAAAGAAATGATTCAATCTGTAATTACGCTCATGCAAAGTACAAGTTCTGTAAATTAGTTGGACATTATTTGGTTTTGAAACTAATTAAATTGATCAAATGCCAATCATCTTCAGTATTTATTAAAGCATAATGACAGATTGTGTGCGTCTGTTTTAGACCATTAAATAATAATATAACAGCTGGATTTGAGCACACCAGCTTGAAAGCAATGAAAATAGCTTGAAACCTGCACTCTTTATTGACTACGGTACACTATAATAACAATTTTTTTTTATCATGTCCTTGTGCTTATGCTTTTACTTAAAGTTATTTTAGCATTATAATATATTTGATAACGACAATCTTTCTAACGGTAAGAAATAACATTTTCTTACCGTTAGAAAGGTTTACAAACATTTTAAATGAATATAAAGTGGAATTATTGATATAAGATTAACATAATTTTAGAAATTGTACAAAAAGGGTTTCTATCTTTTTTAATAGCAATTTTGTAATCATTTACATCAAATGTGAATAAATAAACAGACAGCAGAACATTTTCAAAATATAAAATTAGTATTTTATGTCTACGCGTGACATTTTTAATAATTACGGCGCACGGACCCAAGAGCCGACCATACATACACTGCAATATTTGGCTAGCTCACTATTTATTGTATCGAATCTTCGACAATATTCCAGTATATTGTGGTGTTTAAATTAGAAAATATTCTATTTCAAACAAGTTTTTTATTTTATTTTCAGAATGTTTATATTTAAAAAATAATACGGTGAATTTAAATTTTAAGTCCTTTTTAAAATTAGTATTATGAGAAGGAGTTGCTGAGAGGTCAAGCTTGAATGGTACCAGAAAGTTCGGTATAGCAATTCATCTCGTTAGTTAGACTGTAGTTGTCATACAGTTTTGTCAGGAGGATTATTATTATTAATATTCTTACTAAGACCAAGGACATGTTATGGTTTTTTTAAAGATTTTTTTTATTACAGGATTCTTCAACGCTCTTTTATAGTTTCAATTTTCAATGAACGTAGTAGGAGATAAACTATATCTCTGCAACATACGTTTGGAAGAAAACACACAAATATCCAGATGTCTTCTTAAATTTGAAGACTTATTTTGTTTTTAAAACATAAAGTATCACAATCAATCAAAATAATGAAATGAATTAAAGTAGTACATTTATTATTAAAATTAATTTAAATTGTTAATTGAGAAGATTACTGCGTTTAACTTTTTTTTCTACAAACAATAATTCAATTCCAATCTATTCCTAAGTGAATATTTTATCTGTCACGTATACGTGCCTACGCAGTAGTGCGAGTTTGTTAAAGTTTTCTGTGATAATATTATATAACTGAACTATAGTTTTGGCCTTAATTATTGCATGTTATGCGCATAAAATATTGCAAATGGTTGTTACATGATAAATGAAGTGATTACCAAAGCACCAACTGAATAACAATTGGAATAAAATAGTTATTGTGTAAACGTCACGACTGCAACGCGGTTCAAATGCAATGAAACATATCAAAGAGAAACTTATGTTTGGATGAAGTATGACAATAAGAGTTGATCAAGTTCATAAAATTATTTTGGATGCAAAATAAAAGTAAAATAAACAATTCCAATTTTCCGAAATAAACTTGTACCATCATTTGTATTTTAAAATATTTTTATAGTTTTTCTACTACTTTGTATTAGAAGTTCTGTCATATGTGAATTCCAAAAGTTTTACATCAGGTTTTATAATTTTTTTTCTACCGAGAAGCGACGAACAGTAAAAGCGTGTATCAATGTCGGCGAAGCTCCAAACCGCGTCGCTCTATGGTTTGGTTGAAAGCGCATCCCTAACCTATCTATACTTTAGGTTTTCTTTAAATTCCTTTTAAACATTTTTCATCTTTACATTTTCACCACTTAGTAGGTATGACAAAATACGAAAAAGTATGAAAAGATCATATTAGGAATTGTCTATAAAAATGATTATTAAAACGATATCTTTCCTGAAAGTAATTTACAATAAATTATTATTGACAATTGTCTTGCACTTACTGATGCAAGATTAAAATCAGACGAATCTATATATGGAAATTAGTTTTTGAAACCATTATGTTGTGTACACACTATGCACTTTGTTGTAATGTCTTTGCTATTAGAGTAGAGTAAATTGTTATAAATAATTACTCTTAAATTCAGGCTCTAGGAAGACGTTATACTTAATTAAAGATTAGTGTTGGTGTGAAGAAAAAAGAGCAAACCAGCACAGCAATTTTGTATTATTTATTTGAAATGCTTACAATATTAAATAATCTTAAAGAAATTCTTTTACGAAAAGTTGTAAAAACTGGGACCAAAAGATGGTGCGATCTCTTGGGAGTCCTTTTCTGACCTTCGGACTTAAATAAAATGTGCGCTATAGAAGGAAATCATCAGATCAGCCTGAAGATTTCTTTTCAAAAATCCTGTTTAAAAAAAAACTTTATTTGTAGACATCGTAAGTAGGTATTTTGTAATATAAACCATATTTTTTTTCTAATATAACTTTTTAAATTTCTGTTCAAAGATAAAGTCAACTCATTTAAAGCGTTCTCTATTAGTGACTTAATTTGTTACATATTATACATATAATAAGAAAGAAATAAAGATTAAACGCTAAAGCAAATCGTAAAGTATTAGAATATATTATTTTTTAATATTAGTAATAATAGATTTGACAGAGGCTAGTTTTGGGTAGACCTCGAAGAATTCGGTCTGCCCATTCATTTGTACCCGACTTTCGAATTTTGGAAAAACTTCTTCACAGGAGGTCTTCTTATGACCCCCTGAGTCCGAAATGACCATTGGTCAAAAAGTTTATATATATATATATATATGCGTGCGTGCGTCCAGATTCGACTTTTGTCAGCACGATAGCGGCCGCAGTTTCGCTCGGATCGCTTTCAAACTTTGCAAAAAAATCAACCATCCAAAAATGAAGGTCAAGTTCGTTAACCAGAGAAATCCGGCCACAGGGGGCGCTGGGGCCTCACTTTTTCTGATTTCAGTTTTTCGACCATAACTTTTTCCCTATACGAAGTAGATCAATCGCGTTTATATTATATGATGTCTTTGATGAATACCTATAACTAATGTAGATAAACCGAAAACCTCACTTCAATAACTTAGGGGTGGGGGTAAAAAATAAAAATTCGGAATTTTGGAATAAAATTCATAAGTTTTTTCTGGTAAACATTCTTACATCATAGGTATTTTTAATAGAAATGTTATTTTTTACTCTAAATTTAAGTACCAAAAGTTTTTCCGTAAAAGGTACCGTTTCCGAGAAAAAAAATAAAAACCACTTTTAGCTTGAAAATTTTAGGTAGGTAAAACCACGACAACTTTTTTGTGGTAAACATTCCCTCCTCGCAAATATTTTTTATAGAAAGGTTATTTTTTACTCTAAATTTAAGTTTCAAAAGTATTTCCAAAAAAGATACCTTTTCCGATAAAAAAAATAAAAACCTCTTTTTGCTTGAAAATTTTTTATGTAAGCAACGGCATCATGTGTTATTCTTAGGTAGTGAGTTATATTTTAAATGAGTTACACACGAGGTCTACCCACGCGTGTCCCCTGCGGGCACGGATTTTTTAATGCTTTTCATAATGCCCAAATCTTCTATTTCAATACAACTTTGGTGAACAGAGCTTAGAATAAAAATAATCAGCAACTGAATAAAACAAGTTTTGTATATGTGACTGAAAGTATAGAATTTTTTTATAAAAAAACATGTTTACCTCTTGTTACATTTCGATTAGTGTCATTTCATAAATTATTATTAATAAAAAAATCATCCACATTAAAAGGACTACCGAACTCGCTCTGTTAACTGAACTAACTAATGTCCATTTGATGAATTTATCTCATATTTTAAAAAATGTAAATATGAATAACATAACAATTCAAACATTAATTACGGATTGTAAATGTCTATAAAATGTTAAGCTTATTTCCATTTATAACTAAATATAGAAATACAAATTTATTTATACTGGCAGGATTCGAATGAACTTAGTATACCTTACACCGAGTATATATCATTATCGATCAATATGTTATTCTAGGTTTAGTTAACATTTTAAATAATCTTAACTTGGCTTAACATGCTGTAGACATCTTAAAATATTAATTACGGTTTTGGCTTCTTTTAAAAGTTCTTCTATAATGCATTGCTTAAGATCTTCGCAAGAAGACTCAATTCCGATTAACCCTGTATAACTAATCACTCGTCGAGGCGACGACGCGCCACTTGACGAAATTCGTAATCACCTACTTCGCTCCGTCCCCTGACCTTGAATCTTTCATTACCTTACTAATTTGAGTAAACAGTGCAGCCCGTGACGCTATTGGGTCCACGCGCATCATAGGACGTGCTCTGTGACCATTTCGTCGTCCGCTGGACGAAGATTTAGTAACAACAACAACTTTATTGTACGGTACGTACATTAATAAATTCTAATATTGATTGTTTTACATATAGTAGATCTGCTTCTTATCGATAACTATAGAATAGTATTTATTAAATTTCTGATTTAATTTATTGGATTGATTTAAATAGAAAGTTTAATGCTAAATTTAGTAGTAAGTACATTTTTGATTCGGTTTAGATACACGGTAAGTAGAGAAGTTTTCACTTTTTTATATTTATTTTAGATGGATTTGAGGAATCAAGAGGATCATATTCGTCGTTGGCTGGAGTTAGCATCGGAAAGCGAACTGGAGGAGAGATCTGTCAGCTCAACATCGGAAACGGAAGACATTTTAGAGAAATATATTAGTTTCATTTAAAGCCAAATCCAACAAAGTTTTATTTTAATTGCCAACTATTCATGATCAACCTATTATTAATAAAACGACAAAAAAAACAGAAATAATACATTTTTATAATAGCACAAAAAGTGCAGTGGACACTGTTGATCAAATGTGTGCAAATATAAGATCTAATCAGAAAACCAAGAGATGGCCGATGTGTATTTTTTATAACATTCTTAATATATATTCTTTTAATTCTTACGCTATTAATATCTGTAATAACCTGAGAAATAAGAAAAAGCTAATGAGTCCGCACGATTTTGTAATGAATTTAGGAGATCAGCTAATGGAACCCTGGCTTCGGCAACGATAACAGACCGTGAGTTTGAGGCGTAATATAAGGGTCATGATTGAGGATATTCTTGGCGAATCTCCGACAATAGAAGCTATTGTTTCTTCTACGTCAAACACGCGTAAAATTTGCTACCTGTGTCCATCAAAAGACCGGAGAATGACCAAGCACCGTTGCACCAGATGTAGAAAGGCTGTTTGTGGTCCACATAATGTTGGTATGTGTGGTCACTGTGTAAATTGATATTCTAATATTAATTATTACTTAATTTGTTCATTATAATCCTTATTTTTATGCCATGAAACAAGTTCCTATCTTAATTAAATATTTTTTATTATATTTCATTGTTTTATTCCGTAGTCCGTTGGACGAAGGTGTAGTAATAATGGAACAATGAAAATAGTTTAGTTATCTAGGGTTAAGAGAGTTGTGTGGAATATTATGTTAAATGAGTCGGTGGTGATACGGTAGCTTATAAGTAATAAATAGATCAACGGGACGGTTTTCCAGAGGACACAGGTTTGATTCCTACCCTTATTTATAAATTGTTGATTCCATATTTAATTACGAAGTAATTTCGATTGTTTCGTTTCTATGTTATTTATTGTAAAGTTAGAAACACTAGCTAGGATTTTCAAATCAAACCAAAAGATGTTGCTTCTATCTTCTAATAAAAATAAGATTATATAATATTAATGAAAAAAACACCGAACAATAGGTTGAATGTATTATGAATCATATATTTTTTACTTTGGCTTATGTATATGTCAACTTAATAAAGAATTCCACACATCAAAGCAACCAGTAATTTTAAAATAATGCACAGAAATAAAATTTACGATAGCCAATATACCCTTTAGCTGTTTCTGTTGTGAAACGAGCTTAGATATACTTATATTAATATAACAATGACCCTTATTTGTTGTGACGAATAATATGTAATAATAATCCGACACATATGACAGGGCTGGATGGGCTCGATACATATTTATTTATAATTAGTTTAACTCGGCCATTCGTTTGTATTCATGTACATCACTTCTGTTATGAGGATCATTAATAAAAACAAAACAAGTATTTCAAACATACTAGTTTTCAGATTGACGGATAATATTTTAAATATAGGTACATTGGTTTTGACGAAACACAGTTATACATAATTAGTGACGTAGTTGTTAGTATCAAATTTCAATTTTTGTTTTTTTGAATTTGATTGTGGGTACCGTTTATTTTTATTTATTAACTTAGTTGATATTTACCTAAAAAAAGTAGATTAGGCTAAAAAACTGTTTATTATAATATGTTGACACTTGATAACTATTTACACTTAGATTTGCTCAGAATTCAATTAAAAAACACAAAAATAATATTGCTGTTTAAAACGTTTCCAAATTTACAAATTTGTTGTCTTTGTATTTGCGCTGTTACAAAGAGCCAACATGGCATGACGATGATTTGAATTCAATGACTGCGGTATTTAAAGAGAATAACTGTCACATTTATAACAAACAAACGTTAGTCCGTGATTTTCCAGCTCGGTTGTGTCGCTTCAGTGACAATAATCACCTGATTGAGATTGATTATTCTAGTGTTTTATTTCCAAAGATTTGGTGAAATGGTTGATAAATCAACGTGAACAAGGAGCATACATTTAATTTATAAGCTCGTAATTAAAATGAAACAATAAATTAAGAAAGATAATTATTGAACTTATTGACATTATATTTTATTTATATGTTCCTCTCCTAGCTCTCCGGTTCCTCTCTTTTGTTAAAAGATCTAGCTAGCTAGCTAGGCTATCTAGCTAGCTAGCTACGAATACCTTAGGATCCACTATAATTTACAGCTACTGCCGTTATATTTTGACATTCATTAAGACAAAATATGATATTGAGAACCCTTGCAGAAGATCAGAATAAAATGAATAATAACAATCATTTCACTGAAGAGTAAGAAAAATGTAAATCCATCAATGTGGCGATGTCATTTCTCTCTTTAATCGAGTTGAGTGGAAATAGATTTACTATGATAGAATTGTTAGATAATATTTGTTTGTGGATTCTGCGGTAATTATAATATTTATTTGAGAAGTAAATAAGTAAATAAAATATTTACATATAGCATTAATAAATACATTTATGCTATATGTAAATATTTTAATTAGCGTACATTTGAAATTCTCATTTCTATACTATTGCCTTCGTTTCGTATGAAAAGAATTAATTAAAAGTAATGAAAGACGAACGAAGAAATGTACGAATTCTGTGTCTCCTTCACTCGATTTTGTTCAATCCTTCTACTCCTACATATTAAAAATGCAATTTCTCCTTCTTAGCAGATGTACATGACAGATTACTTCGTTCTTCTAGCAATTTACTGCTCCACACTCTTCTTCATCGGACTGGTTTCTTATCCAACTCATTTGCTCTAACTGCAGTCAGACTTTGGAACGAATTACCGGAATATACGAAATAAACATATACGAAAATAACCGTCTCGTGACTCATTCAAACGCCAAGTAAAACAACTTTATTTAAATGAATAATTTATAATGTGTATAATATGCATGTATGTATTTATAAATTATAAATATTTTATTACTATATATAATACTATACATTATGCTATATTGTAATGTATTGTATTTGTTATTATATTATATGGTTGTAGTTATATTTCTGGATTTATTTATGTTTTTAGTTTTTTTTTTGTGTTTTTTTGCACGCCTACCAATGTTCTTTCATGTACATTCTAAGGTTGGCTGGTAGAGAATGTCTTTGTGGCATTAAGCCCGCCTTTTGTGCATTATTTTGTATATTGTGCAATGAAGAATTAAATAAATAAATAAATATATTTCCTCTATGTTTTATAAAGATATTTCACACTAAATTTAATATACTAATTTCTATGATGTTTAATTTTAAATGATTCTTCTATTAAAATTGTATTTAAATACTTTTTTGTTATTCAAAATTTTCACTTATCCGTACTCATGTTATTCTTCAGGTCGGGGTATGGCTGAACTGCGACTAAACTAAGTGCTGCAGCTGGGTTAAAGGAGGAAATAATGACAAATAATCGTAATGTTGATGTCAGAGGACTGCTGCAGTCGTCGTCAGTCGTTGTTGCAATTGGTTTTGGATAAACTAACTTATATATAATATAATATCACTTTTTAGTCGTTATTTTTTGTTATATTCACTGTGAATAAAAACCGTTAATTTCGTAATTAGTGTGTAATGTAAAGATTTTAATTAATGAATCAAAATGAAGTGCATCTATCTGCAGCTGAATAAATTTAAGCACAGTGATGGATTGCCTACGTCTATTACATACAGGTCATTAATAATCATTATAAGAGCTCGTAGCGTTCAAGAGCGTCGCTGATGAGGCCCTCTGTGTGAAAACAACCCTAGATCTATAGAACAGACTCGGACATGCGTCACATAAATCAGATACATTTGTAAGTTTCTTTACAGTTTGAACTAATTTACTGATTACAGCATGTTTTTGCATTTTTTTTCCCAATGTCCATAGACGTTTATTTGTCCATGCCTTTCATTGTAATTAAAAAAAATTGTTATGATTTTAATTGCGATGTAACTTCGCAGGAAATTGTACAACTGCACAAGTTTTCGAAAGCTATTTTAGAAATTAATAGTAATAATAAATAAAGTAAATAGTAGTAATAGTAAGCTAGGTTATGTACATATTCGGGAATTGTGCTCTTTGCAATACAATGTAATAGGGTTAAAATATTTGTAATTCCAAAAAATATTATTTCAAGCTTTATTTGATTCTAAAGTAGAATGATTAATTATTATACTGATTATTTATTAAGCACATTCAACCATTTATAGTTTCTTAAATTGTAAAAAAATAGTTTTTAAAATTAATAAATATTAGTTTTCATTGTATCTATTAGATTCCACTGTAGGACTTCAATACAAATGCGTACCGGCTTTGAAATAATATCGTATCGAATTAAAAGAAAGGTCGGTATAATCTACACCAGCTTCAGCCTGAACTGTTGGACCCACAATAGATTTGATTCTGATGTATTAGGCTTTTGTAAGATTTCCTTAACTTCAATTCTTATATCATAATGTCATAAATATTATTTTTAAAACTTTTGCCAGTTACTATTTACTCGTATGCTATGCGCTGCGGTATTTTGAAGCCTCTCTTGATATTCGACTAATATATACTGTACTTCATAATATTCAACTGCAAATTATACAACATATGAGAATTAGATTTTTTTTATACTTTACTATAGCAAGATAAATAACATACTGAAATCTAATCTTGCTCCCATAGGAAGAATCATTAACAGGTGATATTATGTTTCATGCTTGATGACGATGTTATTGCGATGTTTTGATCTAATTAATATTACACTGAGAGATAAGTCAAACGCGCTGATAAATAGTGGAGATACAGCTTTATTCAATGACCTAACAGTTTTATTAAAATACAGGCAAATAACATTTGTTTTAACAGTGTATATATATCGCTCCTTAAATACAAAAATACCACAAGTCAAAATATGCAAATTATACAGGAGCGGCATTTGAAAAAATAATTTGGATTATTTTATGATTTATGTGTAAACGATGTGTATTACGTAATTTCTTTAGGTATCGAAAGATGTGTAATTAAATAAACTTTTTTTGTATAAAGTAATTTTAACCATATCTTAAATAGGCTCTCGAAAAAATGCAAAAAAGTTACTTTAGTTTATAGACTTCGAGAACATTAAAATACTAAAAATTAAACCACCATAATTAGGAAATTTTGAGTTTTATTTTCAGTAATCAACCTCACAAAACGTCAATTTATGAAAAAAAAAAATGGAACAATATTTTACTACATTAGTAAACTTGCTAAGTGAAAACAAGTATTGAAGTCTTATTATGAGATCATCAATTAAGTCTAAAATTAAAATTTCCTACTGAAGGTACGAGTAATAAATTTAGATAAAAACAAACAAACCTTTTAAGCTATCAAAATGTAGATGCATAAACTTCTTGCACATATAAAGATTGTTGAAAAAATAAATACACATTTGTTAAAAGTTAACAGCTCTCAGTTACAACAATATAGTACCTACTTATAATAATTTAATAACAACTAAAAAATAAGTATACTTTAATAATTAACATTTTAAAGCTATAATCACGATCAAATCAGACTTTTAGGAAGGATTTTACCACAAATGAAACAAAACTAGACTAATTTCTTCGTTATAGTACTTAAACATATGGTTTGTACATAAACACTGTATTAGGTTACTTACTGAAAATCTGTATTAGGTTACTTATCAGAGGTATGTAGAATGAAGATCAATAACGAAAAATACCTAATATCAATTTGTCAGTCACTTCTAAATAATTTATCAATTAAACGAAATTAGTGATCTGTAAGGAGTCGCATCCAAATAGTGTCTCTGAGTTAAATAAAACCTTTTTTCGCCACTGAGCTGCGTAAAAAACACTATTTCTTTGCTACTATTGAAATAAAATATTAAGACTTAGTTGTTCAACTTGGTACATAACATTACGTTTAAGACACAGAGATAACTTTATCTTAAAATAGCAGTTACAATCTTTATAACATAAGGCACCTAAGGTGTCAAAAACCTTCAAGATTAATTATTTAATGATCTACACTAATCACAAGCATATAAAACATATGAACCTGGTGTAAATAGTGTGGTTTCAAAATTATTTTTATAAAACGAGTACTTAAAACTATATCGAGTGTAATACTTGCAAAGGTATAAGAAAACTTAAAACTAAAACATTGAAAATCAGTTCCCACTAGAAACTTATCCACTAATTTATGATGTTTTGAAGAAAAATACACCATTGCTTACTTTATCAACCATCATAACCTTTATATCAGTCCATTTAAATTTATTGCCATCGTCATCTATACTGTAGTTTCCTATACACAGAGGTTTAAGGTAAAAAAAAAATCGTGCGTCAGTTCTTCAACAGTATAAGGCTTTCCAGTTTTCTTTGCTGTTTTAATTAAAGTGATATATTTACCTGGAACTGGAAATTGGCGATGGTTTCAATGCCCTCGTAATGTTATGTTGAATGACAGAATAGACGCAGTCTCCTTCGTTTTGCCCTTTTATTAGAAACTTATGAGTTCTCTCTTGATGTTCGGCAATTCTTTAGTTGCAACATTGCTAGCATGAATTTGTTCTTTTGTTGGCCACAGCAATTATTGCTATAAAAAGTGACGTCACAAGGTTCTGTGGCATTATAATTGCATTTTTATGTAAAATAAAATTATTTTATGTTTCGAAATATGTTACTCTAGCATAAAGAATAGGGAAATCATTCTAATTATTTTATGCCAAACTAACTTAATTTAAAATATGGTAGTATTATTGCATACAAAAATTAAAGAATATAACAGATAAATAAGAGCAAAACTAACCTATTTCGGAATATGGTACTTTAGCATAAAGGAATAAGAAAATTATTGTAACATTTTTTTTCAAAACTAACTTAATTTAAAATATAGTAGTATTGAACATAAAAATGAGAAAAAAAAATCAATTTATAAATTCAAAACTAACCTATTTTGAAATATTGTACTATTGCACATAGAAATGTTAAGATACTAAGCTGTATGTGATCTGCAAAGCAAATATATTTTTGAATATGGCACTTTTGAATAAATAACTTCATCTGTCTTTTAGCAGTTTTTTGGAATGTGGTAGTTTTTCACAAAAAAATGCGTGTGTTCGTGCTGAATGACTGTTGACAACTGACAATGTGGTACTTTTGCACGGAACTCAGTCACATAAACGGTACAAAACAAAACTAACGTGTGTGCGTTTGCGGGTGTTTTTGAACATAAAATAACGGATGTTTTAGCAAAATAAAGTTTCATCGTTTTGGAAACATTCTATGCAATAAAATGATTTTTGATATTTTTTGAAATGTGTGACTTTTGTATTTAAGGAGCGATATATTCATACACATTTGAAGTACATTAAAATTGTCATAATATAATATAAGTTTTATTGTTTCATTCCAACAAGTTATTTTATGTTAATCCAGCTCAGGCAATGATTTACGTATTAAACAAGTCTTACTTTATCTATAATGTATAAGTATATAAGTAACCCTCTGAATACCTCAGTTCAGGTTCACCGTTTTCATTGCACATAAAGCTCGATGGCGCTACACCGGACCATTTATTGCTATAAGGAGGACTAATGGGGATTATAATAATTACCGCTGAATTTTCTTTACTGTTTTTGTGGTGTAATTTGTTTTTGTTAAATTATTTTACTTATTATAATAAAATGTATAAAATTATGTGAAAATATATATTACAATTTAATGTTAAATACATTACCAAAGTGTTCTTTATATTATTAATGAAAATAAAAGATTATTGAAACAGCAAGTAAACAAAAGCTTCTGATACCACGAAAAATATTAGTTGCAAAGTTATGAAAATTAGCTAAATGTAGGTGTAAAAATTATAAAATACGTCTTTAATATATAACATTATAATATCGGAAAAGGATAAGTACGCGATACAGTACAATATATAGTTATAATAAAAAGGGGCCTGTGAGACCTTAAAGCTATGAGGAAATTGGTTATAAAAACTAATTGCATATCTGCCAACAAATACACAATACATATATATATATATATATATATTCACACAATAATAAGACAATATTAAATCAATTAGGCGGTGTTTCTGTATCAATATGACATAGGTACATTCAAAAAAGGTGAATACTCCCACCTCAAAGGCCGTCAACGCTTTAGCAATTCCCCGCATGTTACAAGAGTTCGTGGGCGGTGGTGATCACTTAAAAACGGTGACTCGTTTAAAAAAAAAAGGAAATTTAGGAGCGCTACCACTAAAAGTTAATATAAATTCCGATAAATTATACACTTTTTTATAACTTTTTTTTTACAATAAATAATATGTATAAATTGAGAATCTGTGTTATTTGTAGTAGTAATAATCGTTGTGCATCATTATGTTTTTCGAATGTTCAGACTGACAATTTGGTCATAATAATAGAATCAGAAGAATTGATGAAGCGATAATTTAGAATAAAGAAAGGAATATTTTACGAATAAATAATATTCGACGGATTATAGCGTTGGGTCTCTGACCACAACGTTTGCTTAACTTATTCTGGGAATTGAGGTTCCGTCTTCAGGGTGTGTATTTTTCATTATGAAGACCAAACGCTTCGTTTGTTTATGCGCCGAGTATATAGCTGGCAGATTTGTGTTAGCAATTAGTTAAGGCAGGCAGGCGAAATGATTTACGGAACAGACAAATAAAAAAAACACAGAACTAATATCGAGACATGACATCTTAGTTCGATTTTGACTTAAGCAAGATTACTTTTTTACGTTACGTACGTTTATTACGTTCGTTCATATCAAACTCGTCTCGTTAGCCCGCAAGGAAACGTGGATTAGTTAGTCCAACTTCAAGAAGTGGGCTGCTCTGCTTTTGTAAAAACGACTTTGACAACTTTTCTTAATCACAAGTTTGTTTGAATATCTTGATGTTTGTCTTTGTTTTATTTTCAGTTACGGTCTAATAGATGATTACCACTTCAGGAACTTTAACATCACCCACTGTCAGAATTAGAAACTATCATTTATTATTATTGTATCATTTTTTTTTAAATGTTGATTTTTTTTAAAGATTAATCTGATTATATTTATAAATTTAAAACGTTGTAGCGTATAAATGTTACACGTTACAACAATAATAGCAATACGGAGTTTGGGAAAGCAATTGATTGAATTGGATTTGGATTTGTAATCTAATTTGAGTAAAGTTATTTATAAAAATGGTAATAAAACTCAGGAAAAAATTGTTGTGTTTAAAATTGCCGACGTTATATTAAAGAAGGCCTCAAAGTGTAATTATATTCTATTAATTTAATATTAATGCGTACTCGAGATCGTTGAAAACATAATTTGTTTGAAAATTCCATACCGCCTATCAGGAAATTTTATTCAAACTCAACAAACAATTTGTTTTCTCATAATAACGTGGAAGAAATTGCTCAATTATTTTATAAGGAGATAGATGTAAGCTTTCGGTAGCGGTGCGGTAAATAATGTATAAACTTCCTAAGTTTTTTTATTAAATTTTTTATAAGAATAAAATAAGACTGGAACAGGTTTATAGAGTTTGAAAATCTGATTTTTTTTCTATAATATTATAATATAATCAACAAATATAACACGTGTTATGTATAAAAAAATATCCCTAAGTCTTATCTTAAGATTTTTTATACCCCAACGGAGAGAAAACAACCCGAATATAAATAATAAGTAAGCTTTTAACAAAATAGTATGCTAAGCTACAAAGTGTAATTTTTTTTAAAGTAGAACACTGTATGTACAACATTAAATAAAAAAAAGTTAAATCTTTGAGGAGTGGTTTTCTTTATAAGCATTCATGTTTTATTTTCAGCAGTCTGTCGGTTAGCGATTTTCTTCATGTACTTATAATACTTCACCGCGTTTAGGATGTGTTAACGGTGCCTTGTTACAGTACAACCTCTTCTATACTTCTTTCTGTGCTAAAAGATGAAAAGATGAGAGGTCCACGGCATAATGAGTAAAATATTATCTCTGAGAGGGCGCTTAGGAGATAGATTAATAGCAAAATAGACGAATTCATTCAATAGATATAATTTTTTTACCAATGTAAATAAATAAGATACAAACATGACATTAAAATTATTATTATCATTCCTACATTTTATTCACAAACGTGACGATAATTTTTATTTCTTATATAATTGATGAGACTAAGTGATCTGATTGACAATTTTTAATTTTTGTGTTTATTCGTTTCTATGCGATAGAAAGACGGATTGCGTGATTATGTAATACATCTTTTATCAAAACTAATGCAGTAGGATGTTGAAGGATTCTACAACAGATAGTTTACTGACCGAGCATTGATATGTTGTGGTAATGGAAAAGTCGGTCTGTGTGGGCGAATTCTATTGTAGCTGGAACTCACAGTTTTAGGATTAGCACGAAATATATAATATCTACAAGAAAAACATTTGGAGAATAATATAAACAATAATAATTCACTGAAGGGCTTTAACAAATAATAATTTAATCAGAATAATTTAATTCTAAAAAATAAATAAATTGTAGCTTATATATTGCCAGCTTTTCTGCACATATCCTGATTCACTGAATGGCGTGATGTCAAGTGATCACTCTTTTGTCTTATACCTGCAAAACATCCGCATAACACCGGGTATGACGTCAATTTATGTCATTTACTTCATTTTCAATCATTTCCGTCTACATGTTATATTATTGTTGTATTCTGTTATTTTATATAAACAGATGTCCCATATAGATTATAATATAACATATTTACATTATCGGACAACAAATATTTTGTGCTTATATGTTATCTTATTATTTACCACTATTGTACTTTTCTTATACAATGTCAAAATCAAGATATTAATTCACACAAATATTTTCTTATTTGCTCCCTCGATGTCGTTCGAATAAACAATGTATTAATATTGCATATGAAGAGAGGTTTAATATTATTTCAATATTTCTACTTAATACTTAGTAATTCAGATTTCCATCTGTCCTATTCTGTGTCGAAATTCGGGTTACTTGAAATAAATGTGACACCCATCTCTTTAAGAATGCTCAATAACCTCTGTATATTATAATCTATGGAATAGATTATAGTTACAAATATTCTTGTGCCGTGTCACAGTGATTGATCAAAACATTTGCAAGGCCATACATTCCGTTTTAACGATGCTTACACAGAATTTTATGCATTCAATATTATATTTAATATTATATATATTACGAACAAAATTCATAGACTTTGATCGGCAATAACTCAGTATGACTACAGCCTTAGCATTCTTAGTATTCTCAAATTGGATCTATAAAAAAGTGCTTATAAATATAGAAAAATATTTTTCTAATTTTCTAATCGCAAAGGTACTCGTATTTTACCTTTTTGTTTACAAGTATTAAGTATATTAAGTTATGTTAATTTTTATAATTCATATTGTAAAGCCCTTTTAAGTTAGTTTTAGGGTTTTTATTTTTATTTTAAACTCTTTCTTTTCTCGTTAATATTACACTAATTGTCTTATTTCATGCTTATTTATTGTAAAAATAAAGGATTGACGTAATGTAAGTAGGTATGAAACAATTGCTATTTAAAAATATTTACTCTTCATATCTTAAGTTTTTAATAATGTTCTCAGGGTGAGTAATCAATAACTGAAGTGACATTTCTTAAATATAAATATAACAGAGAAATATAGGTAATCACATTATATTAATAAACTAATTTACGAAAGTAATTAATTGCTAAAGTATAACCATCTATTATCGAATATCAGTGGTAATAGATTGGACCAACGCCAGTTTAACATGCTCTCCCTAACCTCATAATGTTTTACTTCAATACAACTTTAGTCAACAGAGATTGTTATAAAATTATAATACAATTATGCTCCAACATAAATATTTTTTTTATGATACAGAAGATATAAAAAAAGTAAGTATATTAAACGAAGTTCATGACTTTCAATTATGTGTACATAATACATATACATACACATACACATACACACACACATACATATGTACACATAATTGAACGACTTTGTCTCTCTAAAAAGGCCTTTTTCCGAATATTAAAAGTTATATTAGAAACATGTAAAAGAATGCTGAAGTCTTGCAACACAGTAAAAAGTTAGGAAATACAATTTAATCCAAGTAGTTTAATTCAGTATACATATCTATGGGAGCAGCTATTAAAAAATGTCATTGATACCTTGTTACTTTACTGACAATATTTTATTGTAACTATATCAATATTAACATATTTAACATCTTGATGTATAGAGTGATTTGGCAAACTCACCCGGCAACATAATTAATTAATTGACAAAAGTCTCTTACGTCTTTCCTTGAATACAAAATAAATAACAGTATAGTCCTTTACCACCTGCGTTTGCGAAGCTAATTCTATGTATTGAATAAAATAATTATATAATGATAGCTAATTTAAATGTTTACTTGTTTCTGTTTTGAATACGAGTTTAAACAGCATAAAATACAACAAAGGCCGCAGTTTTACCATGACGAGTAATGTTTGAGATAATATGACCTGTAGGAGAGAGGAGGATAGGTTCGAAACATATTTATTCCTGATTGTTTTAACCCAACCAGCTGTTTGTCTGATGTATTTCCGTTTTCATGTGTTCACTTATAAAAACAAATATAGGTACTTATCATTAGTGTTAATTAATTGCAAATTTAAATAGTAACTTATTAATAGAATTTTAATAAATTTTTTATTTCAATTGCAACCTCCGCTGCCACCAATTCATAATTATGAGATTAATATTTTAGGTGGTGTCATATTGACGAAATTTAATACATATAAGAGAATGTATACGTATTTTTTCTCATTTTAAAGTCCCGAATTCAATATTACATGCTTACCTGAATATATAGTTTAGAGCAGTTTTAATAAATAAAAGTTAAAAGTTTTAAATAAATAACGTCTGATGCATTTTAAACCCAAATATATAGTCATAAAGAATAATATCAAATATTTTAGCGCTTCACAGACAATAAAAGCTCCCATGTATCATGCTTGTTAAACATTAAACGAGGTAATTTAAATTTATCCACTTTT
Organism: Melinaea marsaeus rileyi; assembly: GCA_918358865.1. Classification (NCBI taxonomy): domain Eukaryota; kingdom Metazoa; phylum Arthropoda; class Insecta; order Lepidoptera; family Nymphalidae; genus Melinaea; species Melinaea marsaeus. The sequence continues at coordinate 21,768,595 of OU911085.1, forward strand.
TCTAGATTCGTATTATTTAAACTTTAATTTTATTGATGTTTGAGAAGGAATAATACAAAAACTTGTATTTGTGGTATTGTTGATCTTTATGTTTAACTTTACTTGATGATTATGACAAAGTAAATAGCTGTAAAACTATGAATAATTTTAAAAGTTATCAGTGTACTTTACCAATATTTTAATTGTCTATTTTTTACCAAGTCTATCTCCATTTATACAAATTTTAAAAGACATATTTTAACGTAGTAAATATAGTGTAACACACAAACATGTGCCATTAAAGGAATTATTTCACAAAGTCAACAAAATCGCTATTCCTGTATCGTTCTTTTGTATATAATTGCCTGTGAGTAGACAGATCCCGCTTCTCACTTCCTGATTCCTGATTCAAAATTCATGGTGACGGTTTCACGACGGAATACATGTACATATTAAGAGACACTGTGACTTTTGTTTTTAGTGAGTCACTGATTTTAGTCATTTTATTTGTTATATTAATGTTTTCAAATAATGTCTCAAATGTTATTCTAATTTTACAGGTTTTATAAGTTTTTCTTTTATTAATACTTATCTTTAATTCTTACGAAAGTCAATGTGTGCTCGCTGGTATTTCAGAATAATTACCTCTTAAATCACATTTAAAACCTTTTTCATATTTTAAGGTACAACATATGTACCATATTCGCAAGTTATTTGACACGTATCCTTATGTGAAAGAGCATCAACTTCTTATTTGGTTTACACTTACCAGTTGGGGAGTAATTCAGCATATTATTTAGCTACTGATTTATCTCATAGTGCATGTTCAAAATAAGTTGAATATTAAACACGAATCAACAGAGTTAACAGCTAGAGTAAACAGCTAGAAATAGAATAGCACAATTTGCACTAACCACATTGACTATAACCAACTAGCTCCGACTGAAACAGGAAATTAATTTAAAATCCTATCACATGAACTCCAAACAGCGCTGCACTGGGACAGTGATGAACCTATTGTATTCGTTTTTGTTCAATATAACAAACGTATACAATACTATATATACTATTCGATAGATTAGCCTAGATAAATATACAATACAACGTAGATTATAATAATAAAAAATTTAAATTTCTTATTTTTTAGAGGCGTTTCCTACTAAGACTTTTAAATAAAGTAGAAATAAAATACAATCAAGACCTGAAAACCTGAGTTGTTATATATAAATATGTACAAATACTAAGTTTTATAAAAAGGTGAATATTCGTCACTTGAGAAATGTAAACTAGATACTGGTTTACATTAGAATACGAGTACATGCCAAGAGACGCGGAATCGCGGATACCACAAGAATTTTTATAGCAAAAAAACTAATAACTGTAAAAACTATACTTGTAATTTAATGAAAAAAGTAACTATGACTAACTAACTATATTTGTAATTAAATAAAAAAAATTGTCTTCTAGGGGGTTCAAAATTAAAATAGATACTATATGAATAGTTTAAAACATTTTTTTTTATTTTATACGACGTAAAAAAAAACTATTATATTAAAAAATACATATTTTTATATTTATTACAAAATAAAGTTTAGGTTTTTACGATTAAAAATTAAAATAATACTAATATCTTTAATATTACATATGTGAGTACACTTTTATATACTAAACCATAGTTTAGTGTATGGATGATAGTTCAGTAAACTTCAACGAACGTGCAAACAACACGCTTGAACATGTTGACGCTCAGATTTTGTTGCCTCGAATAAGTTTGTTGTTAACAAACAGCTAATAATTGTTCAGCTCTCACAGTCCTTATATCACAGGGATGTATAAAATAATGCTTTAGATCATAGCATCTAAATTTACATAACTCATTGGATTCAAGGAATATCTTAAGAAATAGAAACTCAACTAACATTTTTATTAGCAACATCTGAAATGTAGCGATTACAATAAATTCATTGACATGTAAGTTTATAAATAGTCTTAGTTGAAAATTTTAATACATATACTTGTTAAGTTTAATACATATACTTAGTCGAAAATTTTAATACATATATATATACTAGTAAGTAATCATACATTTTAAGTATTTTTAGCTACTTTTTCTTCGGGATCAAAACCAATTAACGTACATATAGAGAAAGAAGTTTTCATTAAAAAGAGATTGTTATATAATTTGACAAAGTTGTGATACCTGAAGTGACATATACCGAAAAGTTTATTATAAAAGAAAAGCAGCTAAAATGTATGTTAATTATAAATTAACGATACAAAAGTTTAAAATCAAGATTTTGGAATATGCAGATTTTATGCAGAAAACTGGTCCTGACCAAAATGTAATGTTGTACGATAATATTAGATATTACGATAAAACACATAATATAAGCTCCTTATCTTCAGAACTATCAGTACAATGTAAGAACAAGTAAGGCTTTTAGCCGCAATGTTGTTTTAATCCTATAACATCATCGGGTTCTGGGGTTGGTAGGTCCAACACTTTAATTAACACTTCAATAAATTTCCATTTCAATATTCAGAAGTACCTCGATTAGTGACCTCGATACCTCGTATGAAAGTAAGGTTTTAATTGCTACACCTGAATTTTATAATTATTTCATAAATAATATATTTTTAATGTATTAAATAATATTAATATAAGACTATAGGTACAATACATAGTATAGTGAGAGTTTTTATTAAATAGGGTATCTATTATTTAAAGTTTACTGATCTCTTCTTCTCATTGATACCATCACCATGTAAGATTTAGACCAAATGGTTATCCATGGTTACAAGACCCTATCACATACCTTCAAAGCAATTTAATATTAATCATCTCTTTGTTAAACTGTATTTTTATCTTATACTCAAAATATTTATAGTATATTTACTAAAGTTGTGACAGCGTTCTCGCATCTTCTGGTTAGAAATGGAAATAGTGAAATATCTTATATGTGCAGTATAGTATACCTTGTATTATACAAACGAACGCACTTTAACATTTTTCAATCTATTGGATTATAAAAATCACCAATGTGTGCCATAATATATAAATATATAAATTACAGTAAAATATCCAGCTAGAGTGACCAAATGAGTGAAACCAGTCGCACTATCGTTCCTGAAGCATCGCATTTGTAAAGCATACGAGGAGGTGACTGAGGGGTCAACCTTGACTGGTACAGGAAAGTCAGGTGTCGTAATTCGTAACTCTGTGTTTATCACACACTACCCTAATCTGACACACGTTAACAAAAACTTATTTACGACATATACATATTACTTTTTCTGGATTGAACAATACAGGAATATAGATGATGGTAGATACGATCTTAAGAAACGCAATTTACTCTTAAGATTAATTACCTGGTGATATAATGTAGTGGTTGAGGACGGTGAAGTTGCAATATTCTGACCTAATTAATTAACGAATAAATGTAGCAAACTAGTTTTGATAAATTGCTTAAGATGCACTTAGGTATTATATTGTCTTATCTCAATTAGTTACAATGTAATACCATGTTCTAATAATCATCTCAATCATGTTTTTTTTTTTTTATGTAAGAGGAGGGCAAACGAGCTGGCGGGTCACAGATGGACGTGATCATCGCCGACCATGAACTCTTGCAACATCCGAGGATTTACAAGAGTGTTGCTGGCCTTGTAGGTAGGAGTAGACGCCTTTTTTGAAGGTACCCATGTCGTACCGATCTGGAAATACCGCCGAAGGGTGTTCGTTCCACAAGCGAGTGGAACGTGGAAAAAAGGTCCTTGAAAACCGCACAGTGGAGGATCACCACGCATCCAGGTGGTAGGGATGGTAAAGAAGTCGATGGCGCGCTGTGCAGTGATGAAATTCGGCGGCAGGCATCAGATCGAATAGTTCTTCGGAACACTCCCCGTTGTAAATGCGGTAGAAGACGCACAAAGAAGCCACACAGTCTCTACGCAATGCCAAAGAGTCCAGCCGTTCGTAGAGCTCCGGGTCCCCGACAATCCGAACGGTTCTTTTTTTTTTTTTTTTTTTTTTATGGAAGAGGAGGGCAAACGAGCTGGCGGGTCACAGATGACTTGTGATCACCGCCGCCCATGAACTCTTGCAACATCCGAGGATTTACAAGAGTGTTGCCGGCCTTGTAGGTAGAAGTAGACGCCTTTTTTGAAGGTACCCATGTCGTACCGATCTGGAAATACCGCCGAAGGGAGTTCGTTCCACAAGCGAGTGGAACGTGGAAAAAAAGTCCTTGAGAACCGCACAGTGGAAGATCGCCACGCATCCAGGTGGTAGGGATGGTAAAGAAGTCGATGGCGCGCTGTGCGGTGATGAAATTCGGCGGCAGGCATCAGATCGAATAGTTCTTCGGAACACTCCCCGTTGTAAATGCGGTAGAAGACGCACAAAGAAGCCACGTCTCTACGCAATGCCAAAGAGTCCAGCCGTTCGCAGAGCACCGGGTCCCCGACAATCCGAGCGGCTCTCCGTTGTACGCGGTCAAATGGTAGAAGCTGATATTGGGGTGATCCGGACCAGAGATGAGAACAGTACTCCATGTGTGGCCGGACCTGCGCCTTATAGAGCGCAAGTCTTTGGCCAGGTTTGAAATACTGCCTCGCTCTATTAATCACTCCCAATTTCTTCGAGGCCAACTTGGCCTTGCTCTCCAGATGACCACGAAACTGACAATCGCTCGAAATGTCGAGACCCAGTATTCTGATACTTGGCGAGGCAATGAGGGGGGTGCTCTCGAAGAGCGGTGATACGACAAATGGGGTTTTCTTAGTGGTAAACGCGCAAACTTGTGTCTTTAGGGGATTGAACTGAACGTGGTTCAGTTCACCCCACTCAGAGACCATCCCCAGGGAGGTCTCTATTGAAGACACAAGTTTCTTTCGGCACTCGTCGACGTTTTCCCGAGAGAGACCTGCACGGCCGGAATACACCGCATCCCCAGTGCTGTCATCCGCATAACAATGTATGTTGGAGATATCCAACATATCATTGATGTGCAGGAGGAACAGAGTTGGGGATAGCACGCAGCCTTGGGGTACACCAGCGTTCACGGGCTTGGGGTCCGAGCAAAAACCGTCGAGAACGACCTGTATGCTCCGCCCAGTGAGGAAGCTGGTGATCCACTTGCATAAACTCTCGGGAAGCCCATAGGAAGGTAGCTTCGAAAGAAGCCCCTTGTGCCATACACGATCGAAGGCTTTCGCCATATCCAAACTAACTGCCAGACCCTCTCCCTTGCTTTCAATAACAGCTGCCCAACGGTGTGTGAGATACAACAGAAGATCACCAGCCGATCGACCATGGCGAAAGCCATATTGCCGGTCATTGACCAACTGGTGATCCTCGAGGTAGGTTAGGAGCTGTTTATTGATAATGCTCTCCATTACTTTGGAGAGCAGAGAGGTAATGGCGATAGGTCTGTAGTTAGCTGGTTCCGAGCTATCACCTTTTTTAGGGATCGGATGGACAAGGGCACGCTTCCATGTGACCGGGACTACGCCTTTAAGGTAGGAGTACCGAAATAGACGCGTTAGCACTGGAGTCAACTCAGGGGCACACGTTCGTAGCACCAATGGAGAAATGCCATCCGGCCCACTCGACTTATGAACGTCCAAGGAAAATAGAGACTGCCTAATAGTTTTCTGCCGAAAAACTATTTCCGGCATTGAGCTCTGACACCGCGGGATGATAGGCGGTGTCTTCCCCTGGTCGTCCAAAGTCGAGTTGGAGGCGAAAAGAGTGCCCAAGAGATCGGCTTTCTCTTTTGCCGTGTGGGCCAGAGAATCATTCCCCATGTGCAACGGCGGTAGGGACGGCTGGTTAAAGTTTCCCAGAGTGGCCTTTGAAAGCGCCCAAAATTTGCGCGTGCCAGGCGGGTACTTTGCCAGCTGATCCCCAATTTTGACGACATGCTTGAACTTTGCTCTAGCGATTTGCCGTTTGAAGAATCTGGAGGCACGATTATATTTCCTCTTCAGAACTCTAGAGTTCGGATCCTTAGTGACTAACGCATCGACCCAAGCTTGATAAGCCTGCCGTTTGCCAGCTGCTGCAGCCCTGACAGACGCATCAAACCAAGGCCGCGATCTGCCACCAAGTGGTACCACAGAGCTTGGTACAAATAGTTCCATGCCCTGTAGTATCACATCAGCTACAGCCGCAGCGCAGTCACTAGGATCATCGGAAGGGAAACAAATCGGCCCCCATGGGTAGGATGCAAAAAAGGACCGCATTCCATCCCAATCCGCTGACTTGTAGTGCCAAACGCGTCGAGTCGCAGGTGTTGTGCGAGCCGACCGTTGAATGGGCACTACACTCCGTACCAGACAGTGATCAGAGGAACCTAAGGGAGCCTCGACAGTGATCTGGTACTTTTCTGGATGTGTAGTCAGCAGAAGATCCAACAAAGAGGGCGTGTGGCTGTCCACGTCCGGTAGACGAGTGTGCGTCTTTACCAGCTGGGACAGACCATTTGCCAGAGCAAAGTCAAACACAGATCTCCCCGCGTAGTCGGTGGCACGTGACCCTAGCCAATCGGCATGGTGCGCATTAAAGTCCCCTAGGACTACGACTTCGGCGGAGGGAGTCTGTGAAAGCAGATCGTCAATCTTCGCCTGAACATGGCCCAAGAGTTGATCCGTTTCTGCATTACCACTATGGGACCTGTAGAGGCACGCGTAGACTCTGACATGGTCGTCCATGTCCACGCGTAGCCAGAGTATAGACAGGTCCCGACCTTCAAAAACCTGAAGGCGACGGTAGCAGATATCCTCCCTTACGAACACAGATACCCCGGCGTGTGGTATAAAATGGTGTTCTAGTTTATACCCGGGGTATGACAGGTACGCTGTGTCGCTAGGTCGAGATATCTGCGTTTCCGTCAGAAACAACAAGGCCGGCTGCGCCGTCTCTAGATGATAATGGACGGCGTTCAAGTTGGAATGAAGTCCCCGGATGTTACAAAAGTCCACATTTAGAGTGGGTCGGGGTGCCGCTGCGTTGACTCGTCGTTTGCCCTCATAAAACACAAAAGGCGATACTTTGCCCGCCCCAGATACGACGGGCAGCCCGAGCAAAATCCGAGAATCATTTCCCCGATTTTGCTCGGGGAGGGGGTCCCCGGCTTCATCAAAGCCGGTACCCTCCTGGGGTAGTTTGCTTGTAGGCATCGCTTTCATGTTTGGCGTGGGGGGGGTGGTTGGGCTTCCGGATTCTCTCACTCACCGACGAAACATAACCAAATTAATTTGGTTACTACACGTCGGTCTTCTGTGAGAGGGTGGTCCTTCCCCGGTCGAGCCAGCCCAATACGAGCTGCAGTCAGATAACTACAGCTAGGCTCTACCACCTAAAAATCCGTTGTACGCGGTCAAATGGTAGAAGCTAATATTGGGGTGATCTGGACCAGAGATGAGAACAGTACTCCATGTGTGGCCGGACCTGCGCCTTATAGAGCGCAAGTCTTTGACCAGGTTTGAAATACTGCCTCGCTCTATTAAACACTCCCAATTTCTTCGAGGTCAACTTGGCCTTGCTCTCCAGATGAACACGAAACTGACAATCGCTCGAAATGTCGAGACCCAGTATTCTGATACTTGGCGAGGCAATGAGGGGAGTGCTTTCGAAGAGCGCTGATACGACAAATGGGGTTTTCATAGTGGTAAACGCGCAAACTTGCGTCGTCTAGGGATTGAATTGAACGTGGTTCAGTTCATCCCACTCAGAGACCTTTCCCAAGAAAGTCTCTATAAAAGACACAAGTTTCTTTCGGCACTCGTCTACGTTTTCCCGAGAGAGACCTGCACGGCTGCAATATACCGCATCCCCAGTGCTGTCATCCGCATAACAATGTATGTTGGAGATATCCAACATATCATTGATGTGCAGGAGGAACAGAGTTGGGGATAGCACGCAGCCTTGGGGTACACCAGCGTTCACGGGGCCTGGGGTCCGAGCAAAAACCGTCGAGAACGACCTGTATGCTCCGCCCAGTGAGGAAGCTGGTGATCCACTTGCGTAAACTCTCGGGAAGCCCATAGGAAAGTGGAAGGCCCCTTGTGCCATACAGGATCGAAGGCTTTCGCCATATCCAGACTAACTGCCAGACCCGCTCCCTTGCTTTCAATAACCGTTGCCCAACGGTGAGTAAGGTATAACGGAAGATCACCAGCTGATCGACCATGGCGAAAGCCATAATGCCGGTCATTGATCAACTGGTGATCCTCGAGGTACGTTAGGACCTGTCGGTTTATGATAACCTCCATTATTTTGGAGAGAAGGGAGGAAATGGCGATAGGTCTGTAGTTAGCTGGGTCCGAGCTATCACCTTTTTTATTGATCGGATGGACAAGGGCACACTTCCATGAGACCGGGACTACGCCTTTAAGGTAGGAGTGCCGAAATAGACGCGTTAGCACTGGAGTCAACTCAGGGGCACACGTTCGTAGCACCAGTAGAGAAATGTCATCCGGCCCACTCGACTTATGAACGTCCAAGGAAAATAGAGTCTGCCTGATAGTTTTTTGCCGAAAAACTATTTCCGGCATTGAGCTCTGACACCGCGGGATGATAGGCGGTGTCTTCCCCTGGTCGTCCAAAGTCGAGTTGGAGGCGAAAAGAGTGCCCAAGAGATCGGCTTTCTCTTTTGCCGTGTGGGCCAGAGAGTCATTCCCCATGTGCAACGGCGGTAGGGACGGCTGGCTAAAGTTGCCCAGAGTGGCCTTTGAAAGTGCCCAGAATTTGCGCGTGCCAGGCGAGTGTTTTGCCAACTGATCCCCAATTTTGAAGACATGCTTGAACTTTGCTCTGGCGATTTGCCGTTTAAGGAATCTGCAGGCACGATTATGTTTCCTCTTCAGAACTCTAGAGTTCGGATCCTTAGTGACTAACTCATTGGCCCAAGCTTGATAAGCCTGCCGTTTGCCAGCTGCTGCAGCCCTGACAGACGCATCAAACCTAGGCCGCGATCTGCCACCAAGTGGTACCACAGAGCTTGGTACAAATAGTTCCATGCCCTGAAGTATCACATCAGCTGCAACCGCAGCGCAGTCACTAGGATCATCGGAAGGGAAACAAATCGGCCCCCATGGGTAGGATGCAAAAAAGGACCGCATTCCATCCCAATCCGCTAACTTGTAGTGCCAAACGCGTCGAGTCGCAGGTGTGCGAGCCGAACGTTGAATGGGCACTACACTCCGTACCAGACAATGATCAGAGGACCCTAACGGAGCCTCGACAGTGACCTGGTACTTTCCGGGATGTGTAGTCAGCAGAAGATCCAACAAAGAGGGCATATGGCTGTCCACGTCCGGTAGACGAGTGTGCGTCTTGACCAGTTGGGACAGACCATTTGCCAGAGCAAAGTCAAACACAGATCTCCCCGCGTAGTCGGTGGCACGTGACCCTAACCAATCGGCATGGTGCGCATTGAAGTCCCCGAGGACTACGACTTCAGCGGAGGGAGTCTGTGAAAGCAGATCGTCAATCTTCGCTTGAACATGGTCCAAGAGTTGATCCGTTGCTGCATTACCACTATGGGACCTGTAGAGGCACGCGTAGACTCTGACATGGTCGTCCATGTCCACGCGCAGCCAGAGTACAGACAGGTCCCGACCTTCAAAAACCTGAAGGCGACGGTAGCAGATATCCTCCCTTACGAACACAGATACCCCGGCGTGTGGTATAAAATGATGTTCTAGTTTATACCCGGGGTATGACAGGTACGCTGTGTCGCTAGGTTGAGATATCTGCGTCTCCGTCAGAAACAACAAGGCCGGCTGCGCCGTCTCTAGATGATAGTGGACGGCGTTCAAGTTGGAATGAAGTCCCCGGATGTTGCAAAAGTCCACATTTAGAGTGGGTCGGGGTGCCGCTGCGGTGACTCGTCGTTTGCCCTCATAAAACACAAAAGGCGATACTTTGCCCGCCCCAGATACGACGGGCAGCCCGAGCAAAATCCGAGAATCATTTCCCCGATTTTGCTCGGGGAGGGGGTCCCCGACTTCATCAAAGCCGGTACCCTCCTGGGGTATTTTTCTTTTGACCATCGCTTTCATGTTTGGCGGGGGGGGGGGTTTGGGCTACCGGATTCTCTCACTTACCGACGGAACATAACCAAATGAATTTGGTTACTACGCGTCGGTCTTCTGTGAGAGGGTGGTCCTTCCCCGGTCGAGCCAGCCCAATACGAGCTGTAGTCGGATAACTGGATAATCGGATACAAATGAGGAAATATTGGAAAAAAATCGTTGGCGCCGTTTTCGAGAAAATGGCCGATATGTCCCCGGCCAGTCGCCTATTTTTTGGTTTTTGACCAAAAATGTCACGCCAACAAATGTTTTTGCAATCAAAATGTATATCATTCAAAAGATGAGCTTGAGACCTTTCCAATGATGCCCAATTTGTCAATGTACGTTTACTGGTTTGGCCACAGTGCCTCTACGAAAAATTACAATTTAAACATTAAATAATAAAATCTAGATAAGAAAGATTTATTTAAGTTGCTTGGTTTATCTTTTACAAGCGTGATTGAGGAACACATATGTTTTGTAACCATCCCATCCTGTTACAAGTCGGATTATATCCTACATTATAAGGTCATGGCAAAATGACAGCCATTGTTATTGTTATTATCTGTCTTAGCTCGTGGAAAAACAGAAAGAGGTAAAGGGTGAATGATAATTGTATAACATATTGTATTCATGTACAGTGTATTTACAGTATTATTGTAAGTGATGTATTATTATCATCAACTTTATTAGTTTATTTTAAGAATCTTAGACAATATTTGTAACTTTACAATATAGAATAGCATTGAAAAGAAACAATCATAATTAGTGCTGCAATTATTTTATAAACATACTAGCAATATTTATTATCTCACTTTACTTACATTATAACCGCTTCTAGTTTAATATTCCCATAACAGCTACTAGCACCGCCAGTGGTCTGCATTTTATACTATGTGAAATGCTTGACCCTGTACCAGAGAGATAACGATCAGCAAACCTTATTTTAAATAAATAACACAATATTGTAGAAGCTTCATTTTTTTCTGTCTTTAGCCAGTCTAGTCTTTATGTAGTGATATACTTCAAGGTCATCTTGTTTATGCTTATTTATGATAAGACTACTTTTTGCTAGTTGAAATAACTAAACCGTGAAGATATCGCTCCTTGAATACAAAAGAGCCGGAAATAAAAATTAACTCAAAATCATTTTATTCAAAAATTACTTCTAAGTCGATTAAATTTTTTAGTATAAAAAAACATAACATTTTCGCGTCACTTATACCAAACAGGCTGAAGGCCTTTTTTGCATTGGAGCATTCTGTTAGCTAACTTCAGTCAAGACAGCCATTTTGTCAGTTAAATAATTATTTAGTTCTATTTAATCATTTGAATTGGTCTGCTTTGAAGAAGTGTAATAATAATTATTAAAAGAGGAATGATAGAAGTTTAATATAAGAGTATTTTCTTAATTAATCTAATTTTTAAGCAAATAAAATGACGTGTAATTGTTAATTTACTTGAAATACTTATTTTTACAATAATAGTCATGTACCAATTTTTAGAACATAATTATTTTTAATATGATTTTATAAACCATTAATTTTTGTAAAATAAAGTTTTATTTTGACATAATTTTTACGATATTGATCAAAATTTTGAATACAAAAGCGACTTTTGAGCATTTTTAACCTCATGAGTAAAAGCTATTAAAAGGATCTTATTATCAATCGATAGAGCATGTAAAAACGTATCTAATTAAAATTAACATCTTACTTTAACAGATAAAAAAATTTGAAATTTAAAAAAAGAAACTTAATCCAAATTTTGTTTTTGATTTGTTACCTTTTTGTATTCAAGGAGCGATATATTATTATATTTATTGATTTACACCATTTATATACACTGATATAGTCTACCTAAAGATTCCCTTATTTTTTTCACACTTTTTTATTATTTACATAGGTAGTTTTTCGTAGTTTTTCTCAACAATATAAAGTTTTTTTTAACATTTTGTTTTAAAACAGCAGTAATAGGTATTGAATTTGTTGATTATATTCTTATATTTACAAAAAAATTAACTGAAATAAAATAATCAATGTAGTGGTTTTGGAAAAGGTTTATCCCGGATTTACGCACCGCCATCGAAAGTGTAAATCTATCCTCTTGTGCACTACTCGAGCAATTTCTTTCATGTTATTGATACAAAATGTGAATGCTCGTAGGCCGTTGAGTTTGAAAACGGGTTTCTAATAGATGGTACAGCTTTTTTAAATAAATTACTCGTTCAATAAACTCGAGCATATATATATAGATAGTAGAACAAAAAAAAATGAGAATCTTGCAAAGGCGGTCTTTCGCTGAAACGATTTCTTCCAGACAACGCTTGGTGAGAGGTAAGGGTTGGTGCAGCAAGCACTATAAAATAAACTACAAGAACTGCACTGTAATACTACAAATATAGATATATATGAAATATATATGGTAATATATATATACATATTCTTATAATGTATTATACATTTAGTTTCTACTTAGAAAACTAGGGGCGCCAACAGACCCTCAATTTCTACTACCATGCTGAAAATCGGAATAATGGAAACAAGCATTCAATGAATAACGTTTCCATTGGTGTTGTGTAGAAAAGCATCTTGGATTTCTGTAAGTTTTCTACAAAAATTATGTGTTACATAAATAGATGATCTTATACTCTGCTTTCATCGTGTATAATCCATACATATTACATTATCTCACAATAATCTACTGATAGCTATCAGATAGGTACTAGATTGTTAAAATGACAGAATGATCTAATGTTTAGAACAAAGAAATAATAAAAAGCTTGAAAGAATTTTTATTGTGGCCCTAATTGAAATAAATTATCGTAATGTAAATAATCCCTAAGTTATGTATTAATTATGTCTAACATACACTGTTCAGAATCTAATTAAATATCTGGTGTCGGGTCATGGGCAGAATAAACATGGTCGCTTGCTTGAGCTAGTTTAATCAAATGTCAAATTCTATCCAAATTTATTAATTTATCAATTTTATTAGAAATTCAACTATCACAACGTTCATAATTAAACTATAATGAATGTCGTAAATCAGTTTCTGTCATCATGTGCCAGCCTAGAGTGGAGTTTGAGGTAAAATAGAGTCAAACTAACGAGACGAATCAGTACAGTTAACCTTCCAGAACCATTGATAATTTAAATATAAGTTTGTAGTCTTTGTTTACCAAACTTTATCAGCAAACGTAGAAATTAATGACATGGCTCTTAAGGTAAAATTTCATGTATTACCCAATTTTTACTCGTCTCATGAAATTTTAGTTGGGCTTGAAATTCTGAGCCAAGGATTAGTTGTTAATATGACAAAGGAAACTTTTACTTTGCAAATGGAGTCGCAGGTCACGGGGCATGGGTGCTTCGATGAGTATCTGCACAAGATCGCACGAAGGAAGGCGACGCCATTCTGCCACTACTGTGACAAGGTCGTAGACACGGCTCGTAACACCTTGGCGGAGTGCGCTGCCTGGGACCACAGCGTGTTGAGCTGGACCTCTCGCTGCCGAGTCTTTCAGACGCAATGATCGGCAGCTAAAGGTGTTGGGTTGCAATGGCCTCCTTTTAAAGCGAGCAAGTCCGCTAGCCCACTCCGTAGGGGTAGGCTGGGAAGAAGGAGGCGGGAGTACGCCTGCCGCTTCTTTCCCCAGCTGTAGTGCCTTGATAGGAGGGGAGGGTGACCCCTCTCACCAACTATAGGCCTACGTCGTGAGGTTGTTCTAAGTAGCTCGGAGCCCCCTTACATGGGGGGTTGCCACCGGGGCGTCACGGTGAGTCCGCAAGTGATCCCGTGATGTCCCATTAAGGCGTTAAGGGCAACCTTTGGTTTTTTAGTGGGTAGCCTTAAAAATGGTAGCGTCCCCTGTGCTGCCGGTTAGTCCCATATAATAACCTTCCAGTCATCACCTTCTTGGCCAGAGGGTATCTGTAGAGTCATAGGTAGAGTCGCAGGTAGAGTCGCGCCCAGAACCTTCCGTAAATCATGTCATGTCAAGTCCATGGAGCTAGAAGGTGCAAATAAGAGCAACAATTTGTTTGGGAAAAAAGTTGCGGAAATTAGAGATTTGATGAAACCATAACGGCAGTGGAAAATATTTTTTCTATCTCATTTTCTCTTATGCATTTATTTCTTTTTTCTTCATATTGACGCAGTTTTCGTTACATCCAGTTAGAAATTTTTGCTCGAATATTACTTTTCTATTATTATTACTGAAGGCTCTAATTAAATTTGTATAATCGCTGGGTATGAAATTACTTTACTGAACTACTGAAGCAAAATTAATTAGGCATATGCTTTGATTATTAAAGACATCGGTATATTACTTCGATTATCCCCGATAAAAAATGGAAATGTCAGTACTGTTATCTAGTGGCAAAGCGAATTTAACTGAACTTTAAGAAGAAATTCAATATCTGCTGTGACGAATAAGATTTTTTTTATTTTATTATATTTTACATAGCTTCGTCCCTGAAATATTTGCATTCCAGAAGTACGGTATTTTAAATTATTACATCTAAGAGTTTTTAATTTAAAAATATATTTAAATTTTATTAATTATTATATATATGTATCACATCATAGGACAATAGAGTTAATAAAAGTAATTCATATTACTGTCTAAATAAGTATCAGGGTATTTTTTTTTATACAATTATATTATAATTGTACGAAAAGTTATTTCACATTATAAAATAGAAATACTATAAAAGTAATATGTTATATATATACGCATATATAAACAATAACATTACACTCATGAAGTAGAGGGAGCTTGTTAAGCTGTAGTTTGTGTATGCGACAATCCAGTTGGAAGTGATAATACTCTCGCGTCCACATTTACAGTCCGCTGTTTTCTATTTGTCCAATTACTGAACTCACTGAACTTAAGGGACTCCACATAATATATGTAATGAGTTAATATTTACAGCACATATTTTTTATAAAAATATTACAATATAGATATATACAGTAATTTTAAATATAAATTATAAAATAAATATATTTGTTGAGAAAATGTTAAAATAAATTTTTGATATTATTACAATACTACAACGGCTCTAAACCGATTTGAATGATATTTTATTTTCAATAAATTAAATGAATGTTCGAAATTTTATAAAATTATTTAATTTATTTTTTATTTTAAAATTGGTTGAGAGGAAGAAGAAAGAAGAAGAAGAGAGAAAAGGTCAGAAGTGAAAATCATGTGATTCCAAAAAAATTAATTCATATTGTAAAGAACTGTCACTTAAAGTCATTAAAAAGTACAGTGAATCAATATATTTTTCCCAGTCCAGAAAGTAGCTTAAATATTTTTTGTTAATATGAATTAACCTTCTTCCTTTTTATTTTGAAAATATATCTTGTAAGAGAGTTTTTTGTAAGAATAAAGAAAATGATTAATAGGTATATAAAAATTTAAGAGTATATCATTATTCAAAACATTATTTTTAAAGCAATAGATTCTATTAATATATCTTATTTTCATCAATCAAAATATTTATGTAGTTAACATTTATGGCTGTCAATAAACAAAAATAATCTTATCAACATTATATTTAAATTTTTAAGTCACTATAAAATATGTTAAATTATTTTTAATATTATCAGTTTCTTCACCACATTTTTATTAAAAGAAAATTTGTTTAATAAATAAAAATAAATATAAAAATTTTGTTTGTTTATTATTAAATAAAACATATATAAAATTACTTTTGAGGAAACATTGTCGTAATTAAACAAACATTTCACAAGGACATGATGGATACAGTGAAGTTGGTGAAAGCTGTCGACGCGCGTACAAACGCGTCTGATTTATCTGACGCATGTCCGACACTGTTGTTCTCTCTACCATTGTTTTCAGTCTGTTGAGCTCATCAGCGATTCACTCAACGCGATCTTCCATAACGTTTGTTAATAATTAAAAACAGACGCATGAAATGTATCATTATTCTCATATTACCGATTAACTTACTTAATTTTATTACCAAACTTATAAAATTGTGTTAATCCTTCCTAGCCATTCCCTATCCATTAATCGATGGATACGCATAGAATAATAACGTCGCTCTAGAGCAGTATTTTTCTTATCTTAGTTACCATAGGATAACGTATATTTAAAATGCAAGTATAAACAATTTCTCGCAAATAATGTATGGTATTTCGTTGACTCTTTTTTATTTATACTTTACATTATAAATACAAATTTCTTAGATCAGTTTGTAAATGACATTGCACCTGTGGAAAGCTAAATTATTAAACTAGCACTCTTTTTAGGATTCATATTATAGAATTGCCTGTATTACTTTCAACTAGTTGGTTGCAGTCAATGCGGTTAGAATAAAATATTGCGGTGGCATTGGATCTGAATTACAAAAATGTGAAACAATGCCAATACAAAAAAATATTTGAGTACCGAACGAAAATATCTTTACTATACAACGGCCGCTATCAGCACTCGTGTATTTTCTTTCGGTTTAAATATCATTACTTACTATAAATAAATATTAAATTGAATTTCAATGTTATATACTTATATACTAAAACGCACACCGAAAAAAAAATGTGATATTATTCACGTAATCGTATGTGATGAGAGCTTTCTGTCCAGTGTGGTTCGTAAGTCGTAGTCACACTACATTAATGAAAATCATTGACAAATTAATCCAACGAAACAAATTCTTCTATCGTCCAGAAAACATATTTATTGCTATTCTTGGAGATAAGAGGGAAATCATTCAAGATCTAAAATATCGAATTTTAAATTAGAATAGAAAATGCTCCTAAATCAAATGTTTAAATTGCGAGCGTTCAAAGTCAATGTTGTAAATAATACCGAAAAGTCTACATGGCGCGACTGAGATAACTAAGCCTCTGCCTGTCACTTTAATCTTATCGGATGAAGCCTTGAAAGCGATTATCGAAAAATGACGTCACGTCAGACTATTAAAGAATTTCCAAGTCATAAACAGGCCGTAAAGTGCTAAATTAAGTTGGTGTCAGAGGTTTCAAACAACACTATTATTACGTTAACGAATATCTACTCTTAATATAAAAGAGGTAATTAATATTTAATTACTTTATTTTATATGAAATAATAAGGACCTATATTTTCTTCTCCCAGGCAATAAGACTGTTGCGAAAGATTCGATAAGTTGAAAAACATTCGATTTTTTACATGATGTAATTCATACAAGAAAAAAATCAAATGAAAAAAAGCTTTTTTTTATTTTTAAAACCCCCTGTTTTTACTATATCAATTTTATCGTTTTCTTTTTTACCTCACATTTATGCGTAAACAACAAATGAAATATTGAATAAATATAAGGACTATATTATAAGATAAAATATAAGTTGTTTAAAATTAATCTTAAATATATTATATCTATATTATGTTGAAATTCGTGAATTATAAAAAAAATGCGTGGCATTATTGTAACATTACTATGGACCGGCATAATAATTTAAATTTAATTTATTAGCTTAAAATAAAAAATATACAATTACACTACATATTTATTCATTGTATATCCTATTTCAATTTATTTTTAATTATTGCTGTGATTGTTGTGCAATCATTTATTACTACTTAATATGTATATAAATCGAGAAATAAGTAAAGTTTTTTTAATATCCTAGTATTCATTATCAATATACTGTCTTTACTTTGTATTTCGTTTGTGATCAAAATATAGCACAGTATAACAAAAAAAAGAAATATCTTAGTATCTGAATAGAAAAAATCCGTGCCCGCAGGGGGACACGCGTGGGTAGACCTCGTGTGTAACTCATTTAAAATATAACTCACTACCTAAGAATAACACATGATGCCGTTGTTTACATCAAACATTTTCAAGCAAAAAGCGGTTTTAATTTTTTTTCTCGGAAAAGGTATCTTTTTTGAAAATACTTTTGACACTTAAATTTAGAGTAAAAAATAACCTTTCTATTAAAAATATTTGAGATGAGGGAATGTTACCAGAAAAAAGTTGACGTGGTTTTACCTACCTTAAATTTTCAAGCTAAAAGTGGTTTTTATTTTTTTTCTCGGAAACGGTACCTTTTACAGGCAAAACTTTTAATACTTAAATTTAGAGTAAAAAATAATCTTTCTATTAAAAATACTTGTGATGTAGGAATGTTTACCAGAAAAAAGTTATGAATTTTTTTCCAAAAATTTTCGGTTTTTTTACCCCCACCCCTAAGTTATTGAAGTTAGGTTTTCGGTTTATGTACATTAGTTATAGGTATTCATCAAAGACATCATATAATATGAACACGATTGATCTTCTTTATATAGGGACAAAGTTATGGTCGAAAAACTGAAATCAGAAAAAGTGAGACCCTAGTGTATTGTGTTAAAGATTGATGCTTGATTTTTGTGTTGTATAATATATCAAAACAAAAACTTCTCAACGAAGTGATCAATCTAATAAAATAAAAACAAAAATGCAATTTGTGCAACGTTCCGAACACATTCACATTTTTGTGTTTGTTTACGTTTGTGAATAAAAATGTTCGTGGTTTTTTTCGTCGCAAAATTCATATCAGGAGTTTTGTGTCAGTGGATGCGCTTTCGTCACTCGGTATTTACTTCGTTGAGAAGTTTTTGTTTTGATATCAATAGTTTTGTAAAAGGATTGGAAACAAAATGCTGTGCGATTATTTTTCATGCAAATATATACTCATTTATATGGAATAGTTGCCTCTGACAAAATGAGAGTGTTTTGGCTCAGAGGATGAGCGTTGTAATGACAAAGACGAGACCTCGGGTTCGATTCCCACAGGTGCCCGATTTTTTTTTTCATTTGATTTTTTTCAGTTTCCATTTATTTCTTTAAATCATTGCTTCAAAACAGATTTTCTTCAACATTCGCATTTTTTTCTGTAAATTTTGTTTTATTTTCACAGTCGGCAATGCGTTAGTGAGTTTATTCACTGTGTAACTAGTAAAATTATCATGAAAATTTTACCGACGTCAGAAACAAAACAAAATGTATAGAAAAAAAAAATCGAATGCTGAAAAAAAACAATTTTGAAACCAATATCCATTGAACAATTGAAAAATAAAAAAATAAAAAATTATAGAAATGAATGGTAGCTTCCATTCCAGCCGATTATGTCGAAGTCCGCGTCAATTGGAAAGGAGAATAAAATAAATATTTTAACGGGAGAAAACTAAGAAAATGCGTTTTTAATTAAATATATATCGATTTTATACTAGAAGACTAATCAAATTTTGGTGAAAATTTCAAATTTTGAATTTTCATCAAATCGCATCATTTATGGTGCTCATTAGTTGGTGTTTGTTAGAAATATACATGAATGGGAATTGGTATTTTATGGAATATATTTTTTTTCGATTTCAATTGAATTTTAACCGTGTTGTGAGTACGATTCTGGCTTTAAAAGTCATTTTTTGGCCATTTTTGGTCATTTTTCATGATTTTTTGAATTTCTTACAGCCATATCTCAAAATAACGAGTTTTCCCAGATATGTGCTATATACCAAATTTTAGCTCTAATTTGGGGCTACAAATGAGGAAATATTGGAAAAAATCGTTGGCGCCGTTTTTGAGAAAATGGCCGATATGTCCCCGGCCAGTCGCCCACATTTTGGTTTTTGACCAAAAATGTCACGCTCACAAATGTTTTTGCAATCAAAATGTATATCATTCAAAAGATGAGCTTGAGACCTTTCCAATGATGCCCAATTTGTCAATGTACGTCAACTGGTTTGGCCACAGTGCCTCTACGAAAAATGGCCATTTTTTGCCTTTTGAGGGCCGGCCACAGCCAACATGGCGACCAAATCGAAAAGTCGTAGAACAAAAAACTTTTGTGTTTGTTTACGTTTGTGAATAAAAATGTTCGTGGTTTTTTTCGTCGCAAAATTCATATCAGGAGTTTTGTGTCAGTGGATTCGCTTTCGTCACTCGGTATTTACTTCGTTGAGAAGTTTTTGTTTTGATACACAATATACAGCTATTATTAATTATATTATATGTCTAATATTACTTGATAGGTAAATATTTTTATTCCGGCCATTTTGTTTATTTTACAAAAGTAACTTATCTGAGAATGATTTAACACACATGAAAACCTAAAAATAATTTGTATGAATTAATTAAATAAATAATTCATAGATTAGTTACATAATTCACAATTAATAAATTTCGTAAATTAAATAACATTTTAGTTATGCAGTCATGTTTTGATGTATAAGTCAAAGTCTCTTGATTGCTGTAGCTTGGAGGCTCCGTTTTCACTAATAGTAAAGTTCTTTATCATTACACCGGAATATCTATTGCACCGTAAAATGTCGGATGATAATTATTTTACGTTGGGATTACTTTAATGTTTTGATAATTATAGAAAAAAATATATTTTTGTACTTACCACATAATTGAGTGGGATTAGGATTTACCCTATATTACATTAAAACAACGCTTAACAATTAATTACATACCATATATGACAGCAATAATAATGATATTGACTCAAACAGCACTTTATTTATTTAAAGAATATTAACAGTATGAGTCATATTGGAGGATTGTGACACATTTAATATTTAGAATTTATTTAATATGTAATAAAAGAATTAAATAATTTTATTTTTAATCAACATGTGCATACTACTATTTAGTCGGTGTATTCACTTAAGCCCGTAAAAGAATTATATTGATCATTAGTCTTCAACCGTTGCTTAATTTAACGTTACCTGAATATACGACCCTTTACCTATTATTATTTAGTAATTAACATAAATATATATAATAAGAGATTAGCATTCTTTTATTTAACAATCATTGTTATTTGGTACTTAATATTAAGGCAAAAAATATTCGTTAGAAGTTCTAACAATGATAAGAGTATACAATGTCTTAGCAATGTGTAGTTCATACATCGGTTGGTTTGCAATTGCATTATTCGACACAAGTCACCAGTCATTACTAAATTTATTACCTTATCTAAGTTTTTTCTTGCTGTAATTTACAGAAAACCGTTCTGTTACACAAGAGTACCGTGATAGGTTTTTAAAAAACAAACTTTATACAATGCTAAATAGATTTATATTCATATTAAAGAAAACATAAAAAAAAACTTTTGAAATAGTAAAATGAAAATAGAAAAATTAAATACATATGTCCAACTCGTACCGAGGTTTGAAACGAACTCACTAATAGAACTAGAATAATCATCCTCTTTGAATCTAAAAGTGCCGATGCAGTATTGTTGTCAGCTATATGACATACACAACATGAGCCCATTTCATAGAATGAAGAACAAAAAGTTAATATTTTTGTTGATTGTTAACTTAAAGTGCCTTGAAGAGTGTTGAAAATCGTTAACTGTTTTAAAACTTTTGGAGTTAAAAGAATAGAAATATTATGTTTTATTCATTATTATTTTATAATTTGTCTTGTAGTTTGTAAATTCGAAATAAAAAGCAATAGGATTGTATAAGAGAAGTAAGATTAGGAAATACTAGACTTATGATAAAAATGCCATTTTCACTCTAAGAATTTATAATAAATTTCATAAATTTGACGATAATTTTTATTGCATAATTATATATATTTTTTTATGACCAATTAGCATTTAGGTAGTATATTATAATACCAATTGTTATGCCTAAAGTAAGTTACTCGTATTTATATGGCAGTTTTTTTGATTTACATATAAAAAGACAAATAATCCGCTGACAACAAAACAATAATATGGAGGAAAGCTTCACAAAACTGATAACAATATTCTGACATTGATCAGTAGGTATCATGAGCGTGTTCCCGGGAGAGGATTCATTAACGAGTAATAAAGGATTACTCTCGAATGCAGTGATGTTGCAATATTGTAATATAATATGTATATGTATCCTGTTTACAAAACCGGAGACAGACAGAATATACAGAATTATAGACCTATATCTAAACTAAGCACTATTGCAAAACTATTTGAAAAGATAATTTATGATCAGTTATATCCGGTTGTAAGACCATTGATCATTGATCAGCAGCATGGATTTATCGATGGTAGATCGACTGAAACAAACCTTTGTGAACTGACTCATCAACTTACAATGACAATGGATATGGGTGGGCAGATGGATGTTGTGTACACGGACTTTTCAAAAGCCTTTGATAGGATTTCTCACGATCTGTTAGTCAGAAAACTTTGCGGTATTGGTATACACGGTGATTTGCTTCGTTGGCTTGAATCTTATTTGAGGGATCGCAGTCAAGCTGTTGCTGTTAAGGGTTTTTGTTCGTCATTTGTGCCCGTTACTTCCGGGGTACCCCAGGGCTCTCATCTAGGACCATTATTGTTTAATCTTTTTATCAATGACGTAACAGGATGCATTCATAATTCTAGTGTTTTACTTTATGCTGACGATATGAAGGTTTTTAAGGTTATCGAATCTCATCAGGACTGCGTTTTGCTTCAGAACGATCTCGAAAACTTGGAGAATTACTGTAAGTATAACCTTTTAAAATTGAACATAAAAAAGTGTAGCGCTATAACATTTACAAGAAAGAGAAAGGCTATACCATTCGACTACAAATTACAGAATACCGTTTTGTCTAGAGTCTCTGAGATTCGAGATTTGGGTATTTTCTTGGATCAAAAGTTAAGTTATGCGTATCATATAGATTATGTAACATCTAAGGCCTATCGAATGCTTGGATTTATTCTTAGATCTACAAGGGAGTTTAAAGATTGCCTCACGCATATTCTACTTTTTAACGCTTATGTAAGGTCCCTCTTGGAATATGGTTCAACGGTTTGGAGCCCATTTTATAAAAAATATATAAATAAAATTGAAAAAATTCAATCAAAATTTTTAAAACATTTGCGATTTAGAGATGCCTGTTCCGACTATTCCAACAGTAAAGTTCTTGATAATGTTACCCCATTGAGTATACGTAGAGGCTTGAGAGATCAATTATTACTTTACAAAATTGTCCATAATCTTGTTGATTCTAAAAGCCTCCTTAGTAAAATTTTATTTGAATGTCCACGTCTTAGTTCAAGAAATCGACCATTATTTTTTGTACCTCGTTGTAGAAATGATTATGCAAAAAATGTGTTCTTGTTACGTGCGTGTAATAATTATAATAAACACTGTAAAACTTTAGACATATTCAACATGAAAATTAGTAATTATAAGAAAACTTTGTGTAAATTGTCATAGGCTGTAATATTTAAACTGTTTCATAGTTTTGCTTTCTGTTTTTATTTTTTGTATTTTTTGTATTGAGTTTCAATTATTTGTTTTAACTTTCTGTGGAAACTTAATTGATTTATGTTAAACATTTTGTAATTTTTTTTTATTGTATAGGTGCTATTATAATTGTATGTTTCCCAAATAAATAAATAAATAAATAAATAAATAAATAAATAAATAAATAAATAAATAAATAAATAAATAAATAAATAAATAAATATCATCAGTATCAGTATAATTAAATATTGTTAAATATCTCTTATATAAGATATTAAAAGTTTTTAAAAATGATTATCTTAAATTATTACAATACTAGTACGATATCTTATTAAGTAAAGTTGATAAAAAGTGATAAATTATATTTAGTAATCAAACTGATAACTATTAATTTATAACACAAATTTTTGTTAGATTCACAGTTCAATCAAAATCCTCACAGTGATGGTAACCTAGTAATGAAAGCCTTGATATTATTATTTTTAAGATAATTAAACTTTTATACATTTATAATATTTATTGTATATATTTATAGTATTTTCAAAGTATGAACCGTTTAAAAAAACGCTTAAAAATGATTCAGTGATGCATAATGTTGTAGTGGTAAGCGAGGTAAAGATGTTTCAAACAAAACTAATAATAATATAAAATAATATAAAGTTACTAAATAGATTTGTTCTAGCTTGTTAGCTGTATATTGCATATTGGTAATCCTGTGACTACGTCAATTCAGAGGATTCGTTGTGATTGCTCGTAAGGCTCGATGAGGCTACATAGGACCCATGTATGATATGATATGTATTATAATGTTTCAGATAAAGGGAATCAACATCGTATGAGATTTATTTGAATGGTTTTATGCTGATTTTTATGCTTATATGAAGATATAGATGTTTTTTTTTTATATTAATACCATTACGAAAATTATGTAATGAATACTTAATAAAACTATAATAAATTTACATGAAATTTAAAATCATGTGATTTAGATGTATTGTTATCTTTTATTCTTATTGTACATTGCAAATTATCCAATTGACTCTTGCTTATGATTTTTCTTTTATTATGATGTTTAAACTTAAATATTTTAATGCCAATAATATGCTAGATACATAATTATTTTAATAACAAACATTATATTTTATTACTAATGAAAATGTTTCAAAAGTTTGTGATTACCAACACGTAAGAAATAGTAAAACAATTATTATTATTTCTCCCCAGGGTCAATAATTAGAGCAGCAAACATTATTCTAGCCTAAAGACTTAAACTTTTAACGGTACACAAGCCTACAAACCACGATCAATTATCATCATCTTCTTGCTCATATCCCAATTTTTTTTTAAACTTAATGACCATAGACATGCCTTTCATTGTAATTTTAAAACAATTTTGTTACGATTTTAATTGCGATGGTAACTTCGCAGGAAATTTTACACCTGCATTAGTTTTCGAAAGCTATTTTAAAATTAATAGTAATAATAAATAAAGTAAATACTAGTAGTAGTAAGGTAGGTTATTAAGTTCACTAGCTTTTTCATAGCCTCGGAGTCACGGTGAGAAATTGCCATCTTGAGGTTGTACTCTACAAGGTTTCTATCGGAGGTATCGCCGGCCCGCCTAATGGATCTCACAATGGCGTCTTCATCGATATCCGTGTAGTAAATAGAACTTCTTGTACGTCTAGATATAGCCACCACTGCGTGTGGGACACTTGTCAGGTACGATTTTGGTTTGGATTTGGTTTGTATGATTATTACCGACTCATATGTTAATCTCTGAGCTTCATTGATGGTGAGGATTCGCGAGTTTTCCCCTTTTCCGTACCTTAGTTTTGTAAGGTCCGCTTTTTCAGTCTATCTGTGGACCAGGTACAAGGTATTAGGGAAATCAGCTTCGATGGTAGCACCCGTAAACCTGACTGTTCTCAGAGAGCGAGTCAATCAAGTCATATCCCAATTTTGGGGTCAGCGGAGAATGTTTTTTTCGTTCCATATTCTCTAGGTTATATATGCATCTTTTCTTCGGCCGTCCTCTACATCTGTAACCTTTCCCTTCCATATCCAGCATTCTTTTGATCAATTATAAGTTAGTTTTTTGTAAATATCTTTAAATATTTTAATTATTTACCCATTTTACTTAGCTTATTAATAACGGCATAATACATTAACATAGAAATAAAAATTACATATAAGCTTAACAAGGCTACCTTCTTTCTATAAGTCCCATGTTTAATATTAGCTGTTTGATGTATGAGTCATATTTTTAAACACACGCACTGTTTACTCGACTTGATTTCAATAAGTCATAGGCTGTGTAATCCAATGAGGCTCATTAAACAGGCTAATTCAATAGCAACGCAGCATCTTATCGAGATGGATGGATTATTATACCAATAAGGAATAATTGATGTAAAACGTCAGAAAACATACATAATACGAAAGAATTAATTGTGGTATTTTCAGTTTCATATTTGTCATCCCAATTATTTTGGGTGGTGCAATATGTTGCACATTGTTTCATTATCTCAGTGGAAAGTTGCTTCTTAATCATATAATTCTTAACACACTTCTGACATAGCTTCTTCGGCACACCCTCTTCTCTTACAACCAGTATTACAGTTTCAAAGTAATTTTAAAAGCTTTAGTTTTTGATATTTAAAAAAGATTACCTCTGTAAACAACGACTATAAAAATATTCACATATCTCACTAATTGTTTAAAAAGCATACCATATACATACATTAAAGTGTACATATACATACGTTAATGTATACTGCAACACATTAACAGATATCGTTCTTATCTTTTATGATTATTGTTTTCCAAAACATAAATCCAAGTATTTTACATAAGTTTTTAACATTGACAGGACATTCCTAAATAACATACAATAAAAATATATTTTTGTTGTTGATCATACGTAAACTTAGCAACTTTGAAATTTTAGACCGTTACTATTTATTATCCAATAACTGTCTCGGGAACAAAGCACTAAACGGATAGGATATGTGTCTGCTTTCTTTCGATTTTTTCCGATGCGACGTTGACTTAAAACTGTGTGAAATTGTAAAAGAAACCGTGTTAGAATATTTATTTTAAAATAACATAAATTATAAATAATTAAACTGTTCTATAAAATATTAAAAAGTTACATTATTATTATATTTATAGTATAAGTGTAGTATAAGTGTCTTACATACACTTTTAAGGTTGTTACAAAAATATACTTTACGTTTTTACTTTAACTATACTAAGCAAATTAAAAATAAAAAAGAATTAAAATGTATCGTTATATTTAAATAATGTCTAATTATCGACAAAATGTTTATATCGCCAAATTTGTCATACAATGCACTATAAATTTATATTTTGTCAATGATGATAATTTTTTCTTTTTGTATTAAATATAATTGAGCGAAGCGAGCGGAGCGTTGTACTAGAGACTTTTTCACATTCTTTGTCATGAATAGGCTCGAAAACTACTTGACGGAAAATTATGAAATTTTGCAATCAAAAAGACACACATTAGGTGATGGTTTAAAAAAATTGAAAAATGTCATGTCGTTAAGGAATAATCGTCAAAAAACTGATATCCCATTGTAGTCAACGCAAAACGTTGAGTGATTACACTGAGCTCGCTTCGCTTAATATGCAAACGACTAACGACTATTAAGATTTCACGAGCGCAGCAAGTTGAAATTAGGGGGTCTGTCAGCGCCCCTAATATGTTTGTTATTGAGCGAAGCGAGCTGAGCGTTCTACTGGAGACTTTTTCACATTCTTTGACACAAATAGGTTCAAAAAGTACTTGACGGGAAATTATGAAATTTTGAATTCTAAAAGATACACATCAGGAGATGGTTTAAAAAAATTAAAAATGTCATGTCCTTGAGCAATAATCACCGTCAAAAAACTGATATCACATTGAAGTCAACGGGAAAAAAAAATCGTGCGAATAATTTGCTTTACTATGAAATCTCCTTGATTACCGACATTGTCCACAACTATGAAACATTACACTGGACTCGCTTCGCTCAATATACAAACGGCACCCGAAATTTCAAGAGCGCAGCGAGTCGAAATTGAGGGTCTGTTGGCTCCCCTAGTTATTTATAAAGTTAAAGTTATTAATTTAAAATATATAAATTATATTATATTTCTAATTACACGTAAAATTAAAATGTCCATGAGAAGTGAAAACACATTAATTTCAAAAACTGCAAAAATATTTCTGATGTAAATACGACTATCTAGAGGTAGTAATTTAATACAAGAATAAAGTAACAAACAAGTTTTAACGATACCGAAGTTTGTGCCTCACCTCTATCTTTATTACAATCACCTAATAAGGTCTGTAGTACAATTACAGAAGTGTAATACATACTAAGGTCCAAGGTATAAAATTGTTTTCAAAACACAAAAACTGCGAACATTCCCATTTTCTCTTATCTCTTTCTATAATAGTGCGTAAAATTGGAATAATCTTCAGGTATTACCGTTTTTACAAGGTTAAGAACTACTACTACTACTAAGAACAGTTTTAATGTTTGAAAAAAAAACCGACAACATTAAACTTAACTATAGTTAAGCTTAGTGTTGTCAAATTTATTTATATTGCTTAATCTATACTTATAATAAATCTGTAGAGAGGTCAATTCTGTACATGAAATATATTTACAAAATAAGTAGCAGGGGGTGATTAGTGTTCGATACTGATGCCAAAAATGCAGTTAAAAAAATTTTTGTCTGTCTGTCTGTCTGTCTGTCTGTTTGTATGTTATTTATAGAAAAAAAAACTACTCGACGGATTTTAACGAAACTTAGTACAATTATTCTTTATACTCCTGGGCAGGTAATAGTATACTTTTCATCACACTACAATGAATAGGAGCAGAGCAGTGAAAGGAAATGTTGAGAAAATGGGAGAAGTTGCTTGATTTTTTAAGCTTCCGTCGCGTGTGCAGCCTTAATGGTTAGAGCTACATAGAAACTATGTATAACGGAAATATTCTACATAAAAATACACGAAAAATATTCCAAGACAGCATATATCTACCTTTTATAGTTAACTCACAATAACACACATAACTCTCGATAGCTTAGCAGTTCGGAGATTTCTTATTATATTTGTTTACTTTTACGTTTATAAAACCAATAATGCTCACCATCATTCCTAATTAAAAAAAAAATAAACATTAGCACCAATTCAATAAAAAATAATCATTGAAATCGGTATAGAAACACCAAACTTATACTTACTTACATGAAATACGCCAACAAGACATCGCGCGTGAATAGTGAATCAAGCTATAAGGATTATTTTTGCGTAACGGTTGCCGCGCTCGACGGGGCTCGCGGCGGCAGAGTATAAAAGGGGCGGGAGGCGAGCGCAAGCGTCATTCAATATTTGGCTGTTGATGCGTTCAGAGTGTTGAACTTTATTGACAGACAATAATTGTTATTTTATAAACCGTGCTTATCAGCGCGACTTTTTGTCTTTAAATAGTTTATTTTAATTTCTTTTGTTGTTATTTTCTAAATTAGTTTTAGTTTTGTTTAAATTCTTAACTATTAATAGTTCCTATTTTATTTCTTTTTAAGTAGATTTAGATTCGATTTTTAGATTAGATAATAGATAGATAGATTAGATTATTGTTAGATTTTTAGTTACTGATAGGTTAGTTTTGGGCATTTTATGTTTAGTTTTTTTTGTATTGAGTAGATAAAAGCGTAGGTAGGTACTTTTATTAATTATAGTATTCATAGGTATTTTTTATTTATTTTTAAGTGAAGTAGGTATAGGTAGATTTTGCCTACTATCTACCTATACTGCACACGTGTTTTAGCTTTATTTTCATTTCTTTTTTTTTTGTACCTAAGTTGTAGGTAGGTAGGTACATATTTCTTAGTTTAATTCTATTAGAATATTAGGTATTTAAGTTTAAATAGGCACTTAGATTTATATTTTTTTATTATATAGCAGCTGTACTTAGAACATCTAAGGTTTTTTTTGTATTAGCATAGGTACTTTGATTAATTACAGTAGTTGTAGGTATTTCTTATTATTCATTTTTAAGTGAAGTAGGTAAGTGTAGATAGTATTGCACACGCATTAAGTATAGCTTTATTTTCATTTTTTATTCTTTTGTAATTTGTAGGTACCTACGTACATATTTATAATTCGATTAGAATATTATTTTAGTTTTAATAGGCACTTAGATTTATATTCTATTTATTATATACTTAGCTATAGTTAGGACCTCTGACGTAAGTTTTTTGTTGGGTAACTAAATAGAATTTAAGTTACCGTCGATTAAAAATAAAATAAACGATGCCACCTAAAAAACGACCATCTTTATCTCGAACTTCGAGTCAAGCTAGGAGAATGAGAATGACGCGTTCTCAAGAATCGGAAGAGGAAAGAGCACATCGGTTAAACTCTATGAGAGTTAGTGCCTCAATATCTCGAGCTAATGAAAGCTCTCCAGAAAGAGAGATGCGATTAGCAGCTGAAAGAGCGAGACGAGCTACAACACGGGCTTCTCAAAGCTCTTCTCAACGAGAGCTAAGGCGTTCCATTGACCGGGAACAACATGCGTTATCCCGAGAAGCTGAAACTGCTTTACAACGAGAATTGCGACTCACAGCTGACCGCGAACGGCATACATTATCTCGCGAGTCTGAAACCTTCACTGAGAGGGAATTACGGCTTACAGCTGACCGCGAACGTCATATTTTATCTCGCGAATCCGAAACCTTCACTGAGAGGGAATTACGGCTTACAGCTGACCACGAACGTCATATTTTATCTCGCGAGTCCGAAACCTTCACTGAGAGGGAATTACGGCTTACAGCTGATCGCGAACGTCATATTTTGTCTCGAGAATCTGAAACTTTTACTCAATATCAAGACCGTTTGACAAATGATAGGGCGCACCATAACATGATTCGATCTCTTGAAGATGAACATGAGCATGAACAACGACTAGAGTCGGGACGCGATTATTACAATTCTTTGAGACAAGAACAATTGATTACTTTATCTAATGAAAGATTAAGAATTGAAAATATTCGGTCGCTTGAAACAGAAGAACAGCGAGAGGCCCGTCTTACTGCAGATAGATTTCGACATGGTCTTAATGACTTAGATATACACGTGGTAGATCAATCTACAAATTCGGTGGCGTGGTCCGATAAATATAAAAGTGGGTTTGCTTATAACCTCACAATTGATTACAGATCATCTTCTGAAATAGGCGATATGAACGTAGTATGTTCCTTTTGTAATGCTTCGAAGTGGAGGAAGGAGTCTGCTGGTTTCTGTTGTTCTGGAGGTAAAATAAATTTGCCTTCGTTCGAAGACCCACCGGAACCTTTAAAATCACTACTTTTAGGGGAACATTTGCAATCCAAACAGTTTTTAGATAATAATCGCACTTATAATAGTGCATTCCAAATGACATCCTTTGGTGCTAAACAAATCTCAGAAGGCCCTTTCATGCCTACTTTTAAGGTACAAGGTCAGGTTTACCATTTGATAGGGTCCCTTTTGCCTGAAGAACAACCTAAATTTCTTCAAATATATTTTGTATCCGATTACAACGAACAGTCGAATATAAGAAATCAATATTTTCCGAATTTAAATACTGAACTCATTTCACAACTTCAGAACATGTTACATCAGGTTAATTCGTACGTATGCAGTTTTAAATCGGCATTAGAAGCCCTTTCTCAAGATGGTAATAACAATTATAAAATTGTTATAAATGCCGATAAGCGTCCAACTCAGGAACACCCTGGGCGTCATAACGTTCCATCCACGAATGAAGTTGCTGTAGTACTGGTCGACCAGGAATGTGATAGGCGTGATATCGTTATACGTTCCAGAGACAATCGTTTGCAACGTATTTTCGAAACCCACAGGGCTTACGACAGTTTGCAATATCCTATGATATACTGTCGAGGGTAAGATGGTTATAATTTCGCTGTATACCAAACCGATCCGCGCACAGGCGCACCTAATTATAATAAAAAGGTGTCATGCCTTCAATTTTATTGTTACCACCTGCAAGTGAGACGGAATAGATTGGTATACTTTCAACGTTTTCGTGGCTTATTTAATCAGTTTATTGTTGACATGTACGCAAAAATTGAAACCGAAAGATTAGTTTATATACGATCTAATCAAAGGCAGCTGCGCGCTGAAGAATACGTGCACCTTCGCGATGCCATGCAGCAAGATAACGATACTGTGAATATGGGTCGTTTAGTTATTTTACCCTCTTCTTTTACTGGTGGTCCACGCTACATGCATGAACGTACTCAAGACGCTTTTTGTTACGTAAGAAAATATGGACGTCCCGACTTATTTGTTACTGTAACTACCAATCCCAAGTGGGATGAAATCACTCGGGAGCTTCTTGAGTGTCAGGCACCGCATGACCGCCATGATATTATTGCAAGAGTGTTTCATTTAAAATTAAAATCAATGATAGATCTTCTTACCAAAGATAACATTTTTGGAGAAGTATTGTGTTATATGTATAGTGTTGAGTGGCAAAAACGCGGCTTACCTCACGCACATATCTTGCTTTGGTTAAAAGATAAGGTTCGACCTAATGATGTAGACAGATTAATCAGTACTGAAATTCCAGATCCGACTGCAGATCCCCTGTTATACGACATTGTTAAAACTCATATGATACATGGTCCATGTGGTGCATTTAACGCAAATGCTCCTTGCATGCAAGACGGTCGTTGCACTAAAAGGTATCCAAAAGCATTAGTGGATGAAACTGTAACAGGACATGATGGATACCCATTATATCGTCGCCGTTCAAGAGACAATGGTGGTTTTACTGTTGAAAAGCGAATGTCTGGACAACAGGTTACTTTAGATAATAGGTGGGTCGTTCCGTATTCGCCTGTATTGTCCAGAGCATTTCAAGCTCACATAAATGTAGAAATGTGTAATAGTGTAGAGTCAATTAAATATATTTGTAAGTACATTAACAAGGGCAGTGACCAAGCTACGTTTGCGTTAAGAAATGAACATGATGAAGTTACTAGATTTCAGTCAGGCAGATATATCAGCTCTTCAGAAGCTGTGTGGCGGATCTTAAGTTTTAATATTCACGAAAGATATCCACCTGTGACCCATCTGGATGTTCATCTGGAAGGCGGTCAACGTATATATTTTAACGCCGAAAATGTTACAGAACGATTAGAGAACCCTAGACAAACAACTTTATTGGCATTCTTTCGACTTTGCCAAACTGATAATTTCGCAAAGTCTCTTTTGTATGAAGAAGTTCCATCGTATTATACCTACGATAAACAACGAGGTGTCTTTAACCGTAGACGCCGAGGCAGGCCTGTAGATGGCGAGACAGGTATTTTCAAAGAACATGTTCTTGGTAGAGTGTATACTGTTCATCCTAACAACGCAGAGTGTTTTTATTTGAGATTATTATTACATACAGTGCGAGGACCAACATCATTTATAGATTTGAGAAAAGTAGACGATGTTGTTTATCCAACTTATCATGCAGCTTGCCAAGCGCGTCATTTGCTTGAAAATGATCAACATTGGGATGACGCTTTAGCAGAATCCTGTGTTAGTGATAATCCACGACGGTTACGCCATTTATTTGTAACATTACTCACATTTTGTAATTTATCTGATCCTGTCCAATTATGGGAAAAATATAAAGAAAAATTTGCAGAAGACTTTCTTCGGAATTTATCTCACAATAATGAAGGCGCAACTAATGATAATTTTCGAGATCTGGCTATAAATCAGTGCTTATTAGCTCTTCAGGAAGACTTAACAGCAGTAGGCGGTAAATCACTTTGTGAATATGGTATGTTGTGCAAATAATTTGCTTTACTATGAAATCTCCTTGATTACCGACATTGTCCACAACGATGAAACATTACACTGGACTCGCTTCGCTCAATATACAAACGGCACCCGAAATTTCAAGAGCGCAGCGAGTCGAAATTGAGGGTCTGTTGGCTCCCCTAGTTATTTATAAAGTTAAAGTTATTAATTTAAAATATATAAATTATATTATATTTCTAATTACACGTAAAATTAAAATGTCCATGAGAAGTGAAAACACATTAATTTCAAAAACTGCAAAAATATTTCTGATGTAAATACGACTATCTAGAGGTAGTAATTTAATACAAGAATAAAGTAACAAACAAGTTTTAACGATACCGAAGTTTGTGCCTCACCTCTATCTTTATTACAATCACCTAATAAGGTCTGTAGTACAATTACAGAAGTGTAATACATACTAAGGTCCAAGGTATAAAACTGAAAAAAAAAACCGGAATTTTCTGTGACTTAAAATAACTATGCAATAGATAAAAAGGTTTTAAGGCAGTATAATTTGTTCACAATATTCACTTTAAAAATTTTTTATCGTCGAGAAGGAACTTGTTTTCAAAACACAAAAACTGCGAACATTCCCATTTTCTCTTATCTCTTTCTATAATAGTGCGTAAAATTGGAATAATCTTCAGGTATTACCGTTTTTACAAGGTTAAGAACTACTACTACTACTAAGAACAGTTTTAATGTTTGAAAAAAAAACCGACAACATTAAACTTAACTATAGTTAAGCTTAGTGTTGTCAAATTTATTTATATTGCTTAATCTATACTTATAATAAATCTGTAGAGAGGTCAATTCTGTACATGAAATATATTTACAAAATAAGTAGCAGGGGGTGATTAGTGTTCGATACTGATGCCAAAAATGCAGTTAAAAAAATTTTTGTCTGTCTGTCTGTCTGTCTGTCTGTTTGTATGTTATTTATAGAAAAAAAAACTACTCGACGGATTTTAACGAAACTTAGTACAATTATTCTTTATACTCCTGGGCAGGTAATAGTATACTTTTCATCACACTACAATGAATAGGAGCAGAGCAGTGAAAGGAAATGTTGAGAAAATGGGAGAAGTTGCTTGATTTTTTAAGCTTCCGTCGCGTGTGCAGCCTTAATGGTTAGAGCTACATAGAAACTATGTATAACGGAAATATTCTACATAAAAATACACGAAAAATATTCCAAGACAGCATATATCTACCTTTTATAGTTAACTCACAATAACACGCATAACTCTCGATAGCTTAGCAGTTCGGAGATTTCTTATTATATTTGTTTACTTTTACGTTTATAAAACCAATAATGCTCACCATCATTCCTAATTAAAAAAAAAATAAACATTAGCACCAATTCAATAAAAAATAATCATTGAAATCGGTATAGAAACACCAAACTTATACTTACTTACATGAAATACGCCAACAAGACATCGCGCGTGAATAGTGAATCAAGCTATAAGGATTATTTTTGCGTAACGGTTGCCGCGCTCGACGGGGCTCGCGGCGGCAGAGTATAAAAGGGGCGGGAGGCGAGCGCAAGCGTCATTCAATATTTGGCTGTTGATGCGTTCAGAGTGTTGAACTTTATTGACAGACAATAATTGTTATTTTATAAACCGTGCTTATCAGCGCGACTTTTTGTCTTTAAATAGTTTATTTTAATTTCTTTTGTTGTTATTTTCTAAATTAGTTTTAGTTTTGTTTAAATTCTTAACTATTAATAGTTCCTATTTTATTTCTTTTTAAGTAGATTTAGATTCGATTTTTAGATTAGATAATAGATAGATAGATTAGATTATTGTTAGATTTTTAGTTACTGATAGGTTAGTTTTGGGCATTTTATGTTTAGTTTTTTTTGTATTGAGTAGATAAAAGCGTAGGTAGGTACTTTTATTAATTATAGTATTCATAGGTATTTTTTATTTATTTTTAAGTGAAGTAGGTATAGGTAGATTTTGCCTACTATCTACCTATACTGCACACGTGTTTTAGCTTTATTTTCATTTCTTTTTTTTTTGTACCTAAGTTGTAGGTAGGTAGGTACATATTTCTTAGTTTAATTCTATTAGAATATTAGGTATTTAAGTTTAAATAGGCACTTAGATTTATATTTTTTTATTATATAGCAGCTGTACTTAGAACATCTAAGGTTTTTTTTGTATTAGCATAGGTACTTTGATTAATTACAGTAGTTGTAGGTATTTCTTATTATTCATTTTTAAGTGAAGTAGGTAAGTGTAGATAGTATTGCACACGCATTAAGTATAGCTTTATTTTCATTTTTTATTCTTTTGTAATTTGTAGGTACCTACGTACATATTTATAATTCGATTAGAATATTATTTTAGTTTTAATAGGCACTTAGATTTATATTCTATTTATTATATACTTAGCTATAGTTAGGACCTCTGACGTAAGTTTTTTGTTGGGTAACTAAATAGAATTTAAGTTACCGTCGATTAAAAATAAAATAAACGATGCCACCTAAAAAACGACCATCTTTATCTCGAACTTCGAGTCAAGCTAGGAGAATGAGAATGACGCGTTCTCAAGAATCGGAAGAGGAAAGAGCACATCGGTTAAACTCTATGAGAGTTAGTGCCTCAATATCTCGAGCTAATGAAAGCTCTCCAGAAAGAGAGATGCGATTAGCAGCTGAAAGAGCGAGACGAGCTACAACACGGGCTTCTCAAAGCTCTTCTCAACGAGAGCTAAGGCGTTCCATTGACCGGGAACAACATGCGTTATCCCGAGAAGCTGAAACTGCTTTACAACGAGAATTGCGACTCACAGCTGACCGCGAACGGCATACATTATCTCGCGAGTCTGAAACCTTCACTGAGAGGGAATTACGGCTTACAGCTGACCGCGAACGTCATATTTTATCTCGCGAATCCGAAACCTTCACTGAGAGGGAATTACGGCTTACAGCTGACCACGAACGTCATATTTTATCTCGCGAGTCCGAAACCTTCACTGAGAGGGAATTACGGCTTACAGCTGATCGCGAACGTCATATTTTGTCTCGAGAATCTGAAACTTTTACTCAATATCAAGACCGTTTGACAAATGATAGGGCGCACCATAACATGATTCGATCTCTTGAAGATGAACATGAGCATGAACAACGACTAGAGTCGGGACGCGATTATTACAATTCTTTGAGACAAGAACAATTGATTACTTTATCTAATGAAAGATTAAGAATTGAAAATATTCGGTCGCTTGAAACAGAAGAACAGCGAGAGGCCCGTCTTACTGCAGATAGATTTCGACATGGTCTTAATGACTTAGATATACACGTGGTAGATCAATCTACAAATTCGGTGGCGTGGTCCGATAAATATAAAAGTGGGTTTGCTTATAACCTCACAATTGATTACAGATCATCTTCTGAAATAGGCGATATGAACGTAGTATGTTCCTTTTGTAATGCTTCGAAGTGGAGGAAGGAGTCTGCTGGTTTCTGTTGTTCTGGAGGTAAAATAAATTTGCCTTCGTTCGAAGACCCACCGGAACCTTTAAAATCACTACTTTTAGGGGAACATTTGCAATCCAAACAGTTTTTAGATAATAATCGCACTTATAATAGTGCATTCCAAATGACATCCTTTGGTGCTAAACAAATCTCAGAAGGCCCTTTCATGCCTACTTTTAAGGTACAAGGTCAGGTTTACCATTTGATAGGGTCCCTTTTGCCTGAAGAACAACCTAAATTTCTTCAAATATATTTTGTATCCGATTACAACGAACAGTCGAATATAAGAAATCAATATTTTCCGAATTTAAATACTGAACTCATTTCACAACTTCAGAACATGTTACATCAGGTTAATTCGTACGTATGCAGTTTTAAATCGGCATTAGAAGCCCTTTCTCAAGATGGTAATAACAATTATAAAATTGTTATAAATGCCGATAAGCGTCCAACTCAGGAACACCCTGGGCGTCATAACGTTCCATCCACGAATGAAGTTGCTGTAGTACTGGTCGACCAGGAATGTGATAGGCGTGATATCGTTATACGTTCCAGAGACAATCGTTTGCAACGTATTTTCGAAACCCACAGGGCTTACGACAGTTTGCAATATCCTATGATATACTGTCGAGGGTAAGATGGTTATAATTTCGCTGTATACCAAACCGATCCGCGCACAGGCGCACCTAATTATAATAAAAAGGTGTCATGCCTTCAATTTTATTGTTACCACCTGCAAGTGAGACGGAATAGATTGGTATACTTTCAACGTTTTCGTGGCTTATTTAATCAGTTTATTGTTGACATGTACGCAAAAATTGAAACCGAAAGATTAGTTTATATACGATCTAATCAAAGGCAGCTGCGCGCTGAAGAATACGTGCACCTTCGCGATGCCATGCAGCAAGATAACGATACTGTGAATATGGGTCGTTTAGTTATTTTACCCTCTTCTTTTACTGGTGGTCCACGCTACATGCATGAACGTACTCAAGACGCTTTTTGTTACGTAAGAAAATATGGACGTCCCGACTTATTTGTTACTGTAACTACCAATCCCAAGTGGGATGAAATCACTCGGGAGCTTCTTGAGGGTCAGGCACCGCATGACCGCCATGATATTATTGCAAGAGTGTTTCATTTAAAATTAAAATCAATGATAGATCTTCTTACCAAAGATAACATTTTTGGAGAAGTATTGTGTTATATGTATAGTGTTGAGTGGCAAAAACGCGGCTTACCTCACGCACATATCTTGCTTTGGTTAAAAGATAAGGTTCGACCTAATGATGTAGACAGATTAATCAGTGCTGAAATTCCAGATCCGACTGCAGATCCCCTGTTATACGACATTGTTAAAACTCATATGATACATGGTCCATGTGGTGCATTTAACGCAAATGCTCCTTGCATGCAAGACGGTCGTTGCACTAAAAGGTATCCAAAAGCATTAGTGGATGAAACTGTAACAGGACATGATGGATACCCATTATATCGTCGCCGTTCAAGAGACAATGGTGGTTTTACTGTTGAAAAGCGAATGTCTGGACAACAGGTTACTTTAGATAATAGGTGGGTCGTTCCGTATTCGCCTGTATTGTCCAGAGCATTTCAAGCTCACATAAATGTAGAAATGTGTAATAGTGTAGAGTCAATTAAATATATTTGTAAGTACATTAACAAGGGCAGTGACCAAGCTACGTTTGCGTTAAGAAATGAACATGATGAAGTTACTAGATTTCAGTCAGGCAGATATATCAGCTCTTCAGAAGCTGTGTGGCGGATCTTAAGTTTTAATATTCACGAAAGATATCCACCTGTGACCCATCTGGATGTTCATCTGGAAGGCGGTCAACGTATATATTTTAACGCCGAAAATGTTACAGAACGATTAGAGAACCCTAGACAAACAACTTTATTGGCATTCTTTCGACTTTGCCAAACTGATAATTTCGCAAAGTCTCTTTTGTATGAAGAAGTTCCATCGTATTATACCTACGATAAACAACGAGGTGTCTTTAACCGTAGACGCCGAGGCAGGCCTGTAGATGGCGAGACAGGTATTTTCAAAGAACATGTTCTTGGTAGAGTGTATACTGTTCATCCTAACAACGCAGAGTGTTTTTATTTGAGATTATTATTACATACAGTGCGAGGACCAACATCATTTATAGATTTGAGAAAAGTAGACGATGTTGTTTATCCAACTTATCATGCAGCTTGCCAAGCGCGTCATTTGCTTGAAAATGATCAACATTGGGATGACGCTTTAGCAGAATCCTGTGTTAGTGATAATCCACGACGGTTACGCCATTTATTTGTAACATTACTCACACTTTGTAATTTATCTGATCCTGTCCAATTATGGGAAAAATATAAAGAAAAATTTGCAGAAGACTTTCTTCGGAATTTATCTCACAATAATGAAGGCGCAACTAATGATAATTTTCGAGATCTGGCTATAAATCAGTGCTTATTAGCTCTTCAGGAAGACTTAACAGCAGTAGGCGGTAAATCACTTTGTGAATATGGTTTGCCAACGCCAACCTCAGTCGGAGAGGTTACCAATAGGGAATATTCCGCAGAGATTGGTTACAACCCAATGGAACTGCTGGTAACATTAGAAAACGGTGTTCCAATGATGACTGCAGAACAACGCTTAGTCTATGATCGCGTGTGCGAGAGTGTGCAGAATAATTTAGGAACAATATGGTTTTTAGATGCACCTGGAGGAACTGGGAAAACTTTTTTGACTAAATTAATATTAGCTTATGTTCGAAATCAGCGTAAAATCGTTCTTGCCGTGGCTTCATCAGGTATAGATGCAACATTGCTACCAGGAGGTAAGACTGCTCACACTATGTTTAAAATACCAATTAATTTAGATCGCACGGAAAGTCCAACCTGTAGTATTTCAAGAAATAGCGACAAAGCTAAGGTATTGCGTGAGTGTAATTTAATCGTATGGGATGAATGTACGATGGCCCATCGAAAAGGAGTAGAAGCAGTAGACAGAACTCTAAGGGACATAAGACAAAATGATCGACCAATGGGCGGTATTACGGTTTTATTTTGTGGTGATTTCCGACAAACCTTACCGGTAATACCACGGGGAACCCGAGCTGATGAGATTAGGGCTTGCCTGAAAAGCTCTTATTTGTGGCGTGATATACAATCGGTGCATTTGACTATAAATATGCGAGTGAGAACTGGAGACAACGCAGATAATCGTGAATTTTCTGATACATTATTGAAGATTGGTGAAGGTACCTATCCACAACTACACCAAGGAAAACTTATTCTGACACCTGAGTTATGTTGTATAGTGCAATCCCAACAACGTCTTATATCTTCGGTTTACGGTGACATAACAATTATATTAAATAGGGACAATTCTTGGCTTTGCGAAAGGTCCATTTTGACTCCTCGCAATGACCAGGCATCTGAAATTAATAATAAAATACTGTCTAATATACAGGGAGAAAGCAAAGTTTATAGTTCAATAAATAGAATGGTTGATGAACAAGAAGCCACTAATTACCCGATAGAATTTTTAAATTCTTTAAGTATGCCTGGACTACCTTCTCATATAATTTGTTTAAAAATTGGCATACCGATAATTCTGCTCCGAAATTTAAGACCACCTCAACTTTGCAATGGAACTCGGCTAAAAGTAACCCAGTTGCAACAAAATGTAATCGAGGCTCAAATTTTAACAGGTTGCGGTGCAGGAGAAACTGTCTTTATTCCCAGAATTCCCATAATACCAAATAATTTTCCATTCCAATTTAAAAGAACGCAATTCCCAGTATCGGTGTGCTATGCCATGACTATCAATAAAGCTCAAGGGCAGACTTTTCGTGTTGCTGGAGTAGATCTCGGTGTTAGCTGTTTCTCGCATGGTCAATTATACGTCGCTCTTTCCCGGGTTAGCAATTCTAGGAATCTTTACGTTCACGTGCCGGACGGGTCGACTCTTAACATAGTCTACCCAGAAGCTTTGCGCTGAAACATTTTAATTTGATCTAAAAATATTAGCAATATATTATCTTAATAAAAAACAAGGAGTTACACGCTGACCGAGTCGTGGGTATAGCGTGGGTATATTATAATATTCTGCGGTTACTTATATTTTTCAACAGTTTTGTGGATTGGCATATTATATTACTATTGCCCTTCTAAAATACGAAAGTGAATCTGCCTGTTACGTCAAAACTATGAGGGAGGACATCTGCTAATTTTTTTTCGAAAAACGACGGAAACGCGGACGAAGTCGCGGGCAAAAGCTAGTAAACAAATAAAATTCTAGAATTGCAAGATTTTAGATATTGTATACCAGAAAAATCATATTAAAAAAAAGCAATAACGTTAAATTACTATTAAGTTCGCAGCTTTCAAATAATAAAACAGAAATTCATAAAAATTAAGATAATGACTCTTATAAAGTCTTAAAAAATGTTTGTTTGTTTGTATGCTCTTTATTGTACATAAATAATACTAATAAAGTAAAAAGTACATAGTACTAAAGTACATAGCTTAATGTACAACAAGAAAAAAAAAAAAAATATGCACAAAGGCGGACTTATCCCCTGAAGGGATCTCTTCCAGTCAACCTCTGGATGAATGAACAAATAAAACATATCACATGGTAAACTAAAGTGAAAGAACACAATAAGAAAAGCAATAATATGAAAGAAAAAGAAAATAACTATAAAGAACTAAGTAACTAAAACTAATTTAATCTAAAGTAAATCATAATAATACAATATTGCCCACATGGGCTTGTTTTGTCGAAATATAACCAATACTTATATAAAAATATAACTAAAATATATACATATTTATATATATATATATATATATATTCGTAAATTTCAACAAGTATTTATTATTCGTTATTCGTTTTCGTAAAACCTGCGGACGTTTTTCTTAAAGGAGTCTAAAGAAGATGACTCACGAATGAATCTCGGAAGGCTATTCCATAATTTCACTGCTTGAGCAGTGAAAGACCTTGAGTAGCAACATGAGTTGCTAATAGGAACAGCAAGTGTTAAATTAGCGCCGGATCTCAAGCGATCTTTACTTAGGGAGAACAAATATTTAAAACGTTCTTTTAAATATATTGGTGACGCGGGGTTAAAAAGAATATTGTACAGGAGTGAGAGTATATGCGTATTTCTTTTAAATTTAATCGGTAGCCAATTAAGTTTCTTGCGAAATTACAGTTACGTGGTCAAACTTCCGCAAACCGAAAACAAATCTTATTGCTACATTTTGAAGACATTCAAGCTTTAATAACAACTCCGAAGAAGGATCCAGGAAGACTACATCACAATAATCAATGAGAGGTAATAATAACGAATTAGCCAACATAGCCTTGGTCTTTATTGGTAAAAAATGTTGTAATCTTTTAAGCGAGTGAAGAGAAAAAAATAACTTACGACTGATTTCATTAATATGCGGTGCCCAGGACAGAGTTTGATCAATTATGATACCTAGATTTTTAACTGTAGTAGTAAATGGGATAGGAATACCGTCAAAAACAATATTAGGTAACACCATTTCGCGCGACTTAGAGATATGGCTCCAACTACCCACGATAATTACTTGACTGCAAGACCAAAGTTTCCTGCCCATTTTGAAATTAAGACAAGGTTATCATTTGATTGTTTGATAGCGTCATCAATATTAGTGACCGAAGCCGCAGCGTAAATTTGCAGATCGTCTGAATAAAGGTGGTATGATCAAGTGAGAATCGAAATTATGTAATTAATAAAAAAGGAAAACAATATGGGTGAGAGTACTCCACCTTGAGGTACACCTGATGTAAGATGACACGGTTTAGAGTGACTATTATTATATTTGACTAATTGTTGACGGTCATAAAGGTAGGTCTTGAACCACGATATAGCAACTTTTGACATGTTTATTCTTTCCAGTGAGCCGACAAGTACGTCTAGATCGACAGAATTAAATGCGCTACTAAAATCTAAAAGTACCAAAATTGTCACCTTTTTCTCATGAATGTTTAAACGAATATCCTCGGTAACTTTTAACAGAGCAGAAGTAGTACTATGCCCAGATCGAAAACCAGATTGGAACGGGCTAATTAAATCAAATTTACGTAAATGGTTAGTAAAGGTACGACTAACAATATGCTCCAATATCTTAGAGAGAAAAGGAAGAATGGAAATAGGACAAAAATGAGTGAAGTCAGTGGGATGCGAACTTTTTGGAAGGGGAATAACATGAACAAGCTTCCAATTTGCAGGGAAAACGCCGAAATGAAGAGAGTAGTTAAATATATGAGCCAGAACCGGAGAAATTTGTTCATTTATTGGTAAGATCATTTCCAATCCGATGGTGTCACTTCCTATTGCTTTAGATTTTAGAGACTTAATAATTTTAGACACTTCTGAGGCTGACACTTCGTCAAACTCAAAAGGCGGCAGATGTTGTTGCTTCTTCTGCAGGCTAGCAAGAGTTAATTTTTTTTGTTCTGAAGTGAGGAAAGCTGGACATGTACTAAAATGGACATTAAGTGCGTCTATATCAAGCGCTGGTTGCCAACTGCTGCAGTCTTTTCCTACCCCTAGACACTTTAGAAAAGTCCATAATTTTTCAGGCGGAGAGTCCTCAATACTCGTATGAATATAACGTCTTTTAGCTGCACGACACATTTTGTTGCATTTAACCCTTAAGGATTTATATACTTCGTGGTTAGCATCAGTACAATCGTGACGATATTTTAAATATGCTTTATCACGAGACGCCATCAGATTCTTTAGGGTAGGAGTGAGCCAAGGGGCTGGATAATGCTTAACTCGCACAATTTTTAGTGGAGCATATTTGTCATATAATGCCAAAACGATTTCGTTTAATGCTGTAATCTTTGTTTCGACATCAGGGGCAGAGAGAACTGACCGCCAATCCGCATTACAGAAATCAACCCTAAGCTGATTATAATCAATGTTTCGGTAATTACGCATAAGAATCATTTTATGTCTACGTTTTGGTGGTTGTATTTTGTAGGAAGCAAAAATTAAATCATGTCGGGAGAACTCACACGCGCTCATCTGACCATGTGACTCACAAAATTCCGGACAAGCGACAATTATAATATCAAGGAGAGAAGGCGGGCCGTTATGTGAGAAATGTGTTGCTGAGACCGGTAAGGAAAACAGATTTAAGGAATTTACAATCGAAAGTAATTTTTGGGAGCGATGATCATCTTTAATAAGGCACGTATTGAAGTCACCCATAATTATTATATGGTTATACAACGGACGAAAATTAGACAAAATGGTTTCAAAAGTTTCAAAGTAATTAATGTTCGGATTCGGATTGTAGACTACACCAAGTAAAATTTTAGTATGATTTAAGATTATTTCAAGAAATAAGAATTCAGAGCAATTTTCTGCAGCTGTTGATTTGAGAACAATACTACAAGGCATGTTATCACGCAGGAAAATGGCCACTCCACCGCCTCCAACAGTTTTCCCTTCATTTGATCGTTGATATGTTCTATCGTTTCGTATCAGACGATGGCCAGGTAAGGAGAAAGAGACAGAAGCCAAGGAAGGCTTTAGAAAAGTTTCTGATATTAAAATTGCATGAATGTTCTTATTTTCAAAATTTACTTGCATCTCTGAAAAATGAGCTGGTAGGCTTTGAGCATTTATATGTACCACATTAAGATTACCAGGATAAGCCACGAAAGTCTCACGCAGTCTTTCAGATAGTAACGGCATAG
Source organism: Melinaea marsaeus rileyi (assembly GCA_918358865.1). Classification (NCBI taxonomy): domain Eukaryota; kingdom Metazoa; phylum Arthropoda; class Insecta; order Lepidoptera; family Nymphalidae; genus Melinaea; species Melinaea marsaeus. The sequence continues at coordinate 21,813,023 of OU911085.1, forward strand.
CAGGAGAATTGCTTTCTGCGTCTAATAGACTGTCCGAAGACGAACATATGGAGAAATATTCACTATCCGAGTTGTCACTTAAGATATCAGGCATTGTGGTGATGAATTAAACACCGAACAAATAAAGCGAATAAAACACTTAGTTATATAATTAATATATAAATTGATAATAAAAGATTATTTGTCTTATCTAAAAAAAAAATATATATTAAAATTAAATAAAATAAGAGTAAAAAAAAATAATAATAATAAAATAAAATAAAATAAAAATAAAAATGAGTAATGCATAAATAAGAACAAAGTAGTAAAAAACTAATAATATATATCAAAACTATCAAATAATTAAATAAACAAAGCCAAATAAAAAATAAAAATAAATTATAATAATAAAATAAACCAAAAATAAAATGTATATGAGTTATAGGTAATTATAGGTTAATTTTCTAAGTTTTCAATAAAATAAATTGTATTTTCTATTTTAATCCTACGTAATAAGTTATTAGTATTAAGAGAAGATAAAAAATGTTTTAAACCATCTTTTGCGGTGCAGTAGCGCTCTAGTGCACTAGCGAAGACGTATGAACGTAATGCGTTTCCATGGTTACGGATGGATGACGGATGGTTAAAGAACAATTTTAGTATGCTCTTAAGAGTGTTTTCACTACCGCACAGCTCGCCATCGCCTCCGTTATCATCCATACCACCTGGACGCGTGGCGATCTTCAACTGTGCGGTTTTCAAGGACTTTTTTCCCACGTACCACTCAAACGTGGAACGAACTTCCTTCGGCGGTATTTCCAGATCAATACGACATGGGTACCTTCAAAAAAGGCATATATTCCTTTCTCCAAGGCCGGCAACGCTCTTGTGAATCCTCGGATGTTGCAAGAGTTCATGGGCATAGTATGAAAGAACGATAGCTGCACAACGTAAACGGACTTTACTGAAAACCGACGAACAGTAAAAGCCTGTACCAATGTCCGCGTGGTATTAAGCTGTGTTGTTCTATCGTTTAGTTGCATTCACATCCCTAAGCTATATCTACGGATAGCTATTTATACGGATTTGCGGATTTATTACGAATTCTTTTAAACATTTTTCAGCTTAGTATTTTTACCACTGAGCACGAGGGGAAGTGAAAGAAATATGCAAATATTTATATTAGGAATTGTATATAAAAATGATATCTGTCCTAAAAGTTTTTTACAATAAATAATTGTAGATAACTTCCACTCTTTCGCTCAGGAACCACAATCTTGCTTCAACGAGTTATTCTTAAATGTACTGAGGCAAGATTAAAAACAGGCGAATTCTGTATTTAAGGTAGTTTATAAAATCATTGTACTGTGTGTACACTGTACTGTACTTTGTTAAATTACTTTTGCTATTAGAATCATTTACTTTTAAATTCAAAAGTAACTCAGACTGTATACCTACCTTACATTTAATCAAAACTTCATTCACGTATTCGAAGGTTTATTCATCAGAGACAATATGAAGAAATTCAGAACACACCAGTGATTTGTTTTATTTACTTGAAATTCTTACATTGTTAAGAACTTTTAAATCCTTTTATAAAAGTTGTAAAAACTGGGATAAAAAAAGGAAAATAGTCGGGGCGGTCTCTTGGGAGTCGTTTTCTGGCCCTCGGACGGTACTTAAATGAAATTTCCGCTGCTTAAGGAAATTATTAGATCAGGCTAAGGATTTGTCTTTAAAAATCCTGTTGAATAGAAAACAACTATTAAAGATATCGTAAGTAGGCAACTACAATCAATTTTTATTTTTTAATATAAATAATTTTAAAATTAATCAGTTTACTATAGAATTATTTTTTCTAATATAAAATTCTACTTTTTCCTTACAAGATTAAGTCAAGTCATTTAATTTAGCTTAGAAAAAAATACGCATTTTGAGATATGTATATACTTTATCTTAGTTTTTCATAACGTTTTCTTTTAGCGACGTAATTTGTAATTAATGTAACATATTTTATATATAACAATGGAGAAATAAGGTATTATAATAAGTATTTGCATAGTAATACTTTAAAAAATACTTTAGTTATAATATGATATTTAATATAATACAGTTAGGCAATAAATACAGTAAAATAAGTTTTGTTTATCCTACGGTAGTGACAATATGATAAACTTTCACTTGTGAGCACTTGGTTTAAGTTATCTTAAGAATATTGTAAAATTAAATAGTTATCTTGAAAAAAAGCTTTTAATTGCGGCTTACTTCGTGATAAAGTTTTACACCGAATATTACGAACAAAACTATTATCCTTATTTAAAAGCATATACTTCTGAGTGTTTATGAAGTAGTCGTAAAAAGCACTTTACGACATGCGTTAACAAATCACTGTATAAAAATGGTATTTAGTAACCATAAAAAATATAATACCATCTCACAATAAACAACAACAACAGATAAACTATTTTGAAATATAATCTTCGCTAAATATTTCCAGAAACAAAATAAAGTTATTTTTTTAAAAGAATGTTATATCTCTATTGCAAGCATTTCATAGCATATAAAAACCAGACCATTTGCGTTACGAGCATATTAAACAGTAATATTTTCATTTGATAAAATGAACTGGAAGACCTTAAAATGTAAGTAAAACAAGAAAATAACTAACAACAGATTTTATTATTAAAAAAGATAATATTGGTCGGAACAGGTATTACGGTCTTTGTGCAGTTGCGATAACTTACTGTCAGGCATTCAACACAAAGGTATATTATTTAACACACGGGGTACACGCATATTATTTTATTATAATAAAAACGAAGGTAGTTCTTATTCATTGGGGAATGACAAACATAAGCGTATCAGTCGGAATAGTTTTTGGTGATTCCATTATTTTTAACTATTTTGTCGATTATTTATTGGTATGAGTAGTTTCCAAAATATTCAAATTCGTGGATGGTGCTCATACTGAGCACATACTGAGTACATGATTGGTGGCTGCTTATCTTATGAAAGTGTGCGGTAAACCAGAGATCATGTGACGGAACACTTAAGTATAAAATCCTTTTTCCCTTAAAAAGTGCCAGTCTCTGGGGAGATCCAAATCCTCAAACCCCAGATTCTTAGAGTGATAAAGCAACATCCTTCATTATATCACATCAGAAGCAAGCAGGTGAGTCACTAGTATAAAAGAATGAAGCAAATTAAGTTAAGATTCTAAAAATAACTCCTTGGTTTCAGATAAAACGATAATGGTGTTAGTATACTACAAAATCAGAAATATTAAATAATTTACATTAAGACAATGTTTTTCTTTCAACCCCTCAATAGTCAAAAAAGGTTGGTTTTGCTGGTCTTTGGTTTGATTATAATTATATTTACATAATCTGAATTATATATTTGTTATCTCAACAAAGATATTGTCTTTAAAAACCATTTATGCAGGTTTAGGAAATAAAAAAAATAAAGTATGTTCTTCGGCTAGGAACGTGACCTGTACCTACAAAAACACTTTGAATTTTATATTTAGGAATTGAAAGTATGGTATGTTTTATGCTTTGTGCATTAAATAAAATTGTGCGTTCTGCTAAATTTTAATAAAATCTATATATTAATACGTGATGCCAAAACTTTGGACCCCTTTTTACGAAAATTGCGCGGACGCAGGAGCATAAAATTTGGCACACTTATAGTTTATATGCAGGAGAAGTGCAGAACGCTAATATTTTTCAATAATAATGCTTATAAAGTACATTAAATCAATAAATAAAACATTACCCACACTACCATGCATTTCACACATACATGTTTCTTTTGTTTTTTATTTTGTCCATAGACATAAAAATATTACACACACTACCATGCATTTCACACACACATGTTTCTTTTATATTCATTTTGTCCATAGACTTAGAGTACTGACATTGACATATCAAAAATACATATATATATTTGCCTATACATACTTTGTGGTCAAATGGTTTCGTTTATTTTTCATTTTGTGCATAGACATAGAGTACTCAAAAAAAAAGTTTAATTTGCCTCATTTAATTAAATATAAAAAAAGATTGTAATAATAATGCATAAAAAATACATTAAATCAGTTAATAAAACATTATACTAACCAGCATGCATTTGACACACGCATACATACTCTGTGGTGAAATTGTTTCGTTTGTCTATTATAGACATAGTTGAAAAGTTTGTTTCCTGTGGTTTTATTGAATGTTTAAAGTTAATTAAAGTTTTATTTGACGAATACTACGTGAAATACTGAGCGCTTATACAAATTTATGTGAGTTGTGTAGCAGTAAGATACATTTAAACGTATCGTCGTAAATTTGTAAAACAGTAACCTCCATTCCAATATAACCTTTAAAAGATCAATACGCAATAGACTTTTAGAACCTCGTTCTCTCAAACTGGCTCTAAATCTGTGGTTGTTGACAACATTATCAAGTGGCTTTCGATAAACTGCGACTAGAGAAAACTACATAAATCCGGGCAGGTCTTTAAGTTTGCTTTAGATAGACGACGCTATTAGCATCAAATAAACACAAGTAAAAAATTTTTAAATCTATAGATCTTTAGATTTAACAAAATATAAAATACTTATAAATTAAGATATAATTTCTTATGTAATAAATTTGAGGGAACTTTTTATGGACAGGTTAAACTGATTTGTTTATGATTGAACTAATAGCAAAGTAACTAGGCTGTCGACTTTAAACGTTAAATGGTCATTATAATCACAAATATATATTTATCTAAATATTATTATAAAAATAATACAATTAATAATTGGCAAATAAATTCCTTTTAACCTCAGTTTTCTAGTTTATAAAATAATAATAATAAGATTATATAATAATGAAAAAAAGCACCAAACAATACGTTTAACGTATTATGGGTGATATATTTTCTACTTTGGCTGTATATATGTCAACTTAACACAGAATTCTATACAATGAAACAATAAAAATAATGCATAGGAATAAAACATATGATAGTCGCAATTTATATACAATAGCAATTTATACTTTAGCTATGTCTATTGTTGTTAGTTATTACACGTTATTGTTATACTATCATGTCTAGGACATAACATACTAACATAACAATAACCCGAATCTGTTACGATGTTATAATCTTTAATAATAATTCCACACGTATAACAGGCACATTTATTTCTAACAATTTACTCGGCCAGCCGTTTGTATTCAAGTACATAACTTCTGTTTTAAGGGTCATTAATAAAAACAAAACAAGTATTTCAAAAATACTAGTTGACGGATTGACGGATAACATTTTAACTATAGGTACATCGTTTATGACGAAACACAGTGATACATATTTAATGACGTAGTGGTTGATATCAAATATCAAATGTTGTCTTTTTATTAGTTTTAGGACTTAGTTTATTTTAATAAAGTTTATAACAGTTTTAACATATAAAGGTAAAAAACATTATTAATTGTATTTCTACAATTTGAATAGATATCATTAACGAAAAAATCAACCAGATATTTGATGTTTTTGAAACTCTTGTGTCCATCAATGTAACGCTGACATTCCTCTTTTTAATCATATTATGTCAGTATATTCATATTCATGTTTATTTGGTAATATTTTTGGTTTACAAAGTTCTTAAAACTATTTCCAAAAATATAAATTTGCCGGTTAGGGCGTCCCAAATCAGTCGTCAAATATATTATTATTATAACATTAATTAACATTTTCTGATAACACGTTAATAACAATAGCAATTAATATATTCAAATCATTACAATTAAACTAAAATGTCCAAAATGTCAAAAAATATTTTAAAAAAGTAAAATACAATCATAATAATAAATTTAAAATACGTGTGTCATCAAATTATTTTTATGTCAATACTATTCAAATTATCCTTTAAATATTCGTCATAACTATAATAAACCTTTGATGTCAACAGTTGTTTAATCTTATTATAAAAAATAGTGTCCTTTTTAATTTCTTTAATTTCATTTGGTAATTTATTGTATGTCTTTATAGTCATACAATAAGTACCTTTTTTTACTAAAGCCATCATTTTGTCACGAGGGTAATCTAAATGTTCTTTTCTACGACTGTTATATGTAGTTTCATTTAAGTGAAACAAGTGGCGTTGTTTTCGTGTAAACATTAATATTTCTAAGATATAGATGGAAGGCATTGTTAGTATTTAAAATTTTTCAAACCAAGGCCGGCAGCTATCTGTAATTTTTATACCTGCTATTGCGCGCTTACATATTTTTTAACAGATAAATATTTCATGTGTGTTTGTAATATTTCCCCATAAAACAATACCGTATTTAATCCAGGCTTACGCATAGGCATAATACACCGAAAGATTTATATTCGTCCCCTTTCTTATTTCTCTTAAACCGTAAATGAATTTATTTAATTTATTTTTAATTATGTCAATGTGTGAATTACATGTCATATTACTATCTAAACCTATACCTAATAAATTAAAATTGTCAACAAGTGAAATGTAATTATTATTAAAATTAAACGTAAAATTCATAGCTGATTTTTGATTTGGATAAAATTGTGGTAATTTAGTTTTTGTAAAATTTATAATCAGATTGTGGTTGGATAAACAATTTGTAATAATTTCAAAAATTGATAAAAGTTGATTGTAAAATGAATATTTTATGATCCAATTGTTACACGATATTTGCTTGTGGATTATATAGTAATTATTAATTTGAGAAGTAAATAATTAAATATTTGTTTATGCTATAGCACATAGTTAACATATTTAGATATATATACATTTGTTATTTACATATATGTCAATATGGTAATTAGCGTTTATATTACATTCTATTCATTTTATACGACGTATATTCTACAAAACAAAAACTTCTCAACGAAGTAAATACCGAGTGACGAAAGCGAATCCACTGACAAAACTCCTGATATGAATTTTGCGACGAAAAAAACCACGAACATTTTTATTCACAAACGTAAACAAACACAAAAAATGTGAATGTGTTCGGAACGTTACCAACTTGCCTTGATCAATCTAATAAAATAAAATCAAAAATGCAATTTATGCAACGTTTCGAGCACATTCACATTTTTTGTTTGTATTTTTTTTTTGTTTGTTTGTTTGTTTGGCAACGTTCCGAACACATTCACATTTTTTGTGTTTGTTTACGTTTGTGAATAAAAATATTCGTGGTTTTTTTCGTCGCAAAATTCATATCAGGAGTTTTGTCAGTGGACTCGCTTTCGTCACTCGGTATTTACTTCGTTGAGAAGTTTTTGTTTTGATATCAATAGTTTTGTAAAAGGATTGGAAACAAAATGCTGTGCGATTATTTTTCATGCAAATATATACTCATTTATTTGGAATAGTTGCCTCTGACAAAATGAGAGTGTTTTGGCTCAGAGGATGAGCGTTGTAATGACAAAGACGAGACCTCGAGTTCGATTCCCACAGGTGCCCGATTTTTTTTTCATTTGATTTCTTCAGTTTCCATTTATTTTTTTAATTCATTGCTTCAAAACAGAATTTCTTCAGTATTCGGATTTTTTTCTGTAAATTTTGTTTTATTTTTACAGACGGCAATGCGTTAGTGAGTTTATTCACTGTGTAACTAGCATTGAATTTTAACCGTGTTGTGAGTACTATTCTGGCTTTAAAAGTCATTTTTTGGCCATTTTTGGTCCTTTTTCATGATTTTTTGAACTTCTCACGACCATATCTCAAAATAACGAGTTTTTCCAGATATATGCTATATACCAAATTTTAGCTCTAATTTGGGGCTACGAATGAGGAAATTTTCGAAAAAATCGTTGGCGCCGTTTTCGAGAAAATGGCCGATCTGTCCCCGGCCAGTTGGCCATTTTTTGCCTTTTGACCAAAAATGTCACGCCAACAAATGTATTTGCCATTAAAATGGACATTATTCAAAAGATGAGCTCGAGACCTTTCCAATGATGCCCAATTTGTCAATGTACGTCAACTGGTTTGGCCACAGTCCCTGTACGAAAAATGGCCATTTTTGGCCTTTCGAGGACTGGCCACGGCCAACATGGCGGCCAAATCGAAATGTCGTAGAATAAAAAAGTCTTAGTTTTTGATGTACTTCAATCCCTGAAAGATTGAACAAAATCAGTTGAAACTACGAACATACCCACAAACAGACAAAGTAATCATCGATGGAGGCGCCAGTCAAAATTTTCAAAATGTCATATCTCATCAACCGGTGGTCGGATTTTGGCGTTTTTAGGAAAATCTTTTTTAAGGTGGAAATAAGTGATTTTATACTAGTGCGGAGCCAAAAACTAAATTTTAGTCTCCTTTTTCAAACGGCCGTAGAGGTGAGGCGGTAGGTATATTGCTAAGTGTAAATGCATTTTCTGGGTCTATGGGCCAAGGGCTTTCTAAAAATACCACACTCATACCAGAAGGTCTCCTGTATAAAAAAATCGATATTGCGCGTATATATACAGAGTTAGACTTTCAGCACTATGGGTGCTTTCGTCACTCTGAGCTAGCTAACGCCCGCTTTGATTTATAATATATTGAGATAATGATAAAATAAAATTTCCTGTTTTTTTACATAGAGATATCGTATTTAATTTAATATAATAATTTCATCAGGCTTTGAAGTGCTATTGGATTTGTAATTAATTAATTAATTAAATTTAAAGGTTGTTAATAGAATATTAAATAAATTATTTTAATTTGCAATTAATTAAATCGAATTTTGCTGGACTTATTTCAAACCTATTCGTAGTCCTTATTTAAGTCTTTATTCTTGAGCTTGAAGCATTGCGGCACCGCGATTAAACTGCGTGCAGCAGCTCTCGTGGAGGATACAATGTTGTCTTCAGAGGTCCGGTGCATTCAGTCAATCAGTCATAATTGCAATAGTTTTGTACACACTGAACTAACTATATCACTTTTGAAAATTTTAAGTACTATTTTTTTTTACATATCGTATTAGTTACATAAATTGCATAATTGTACATTACTCACCTAAACATTGTTATCTATTTTATATAATAGTTTTTTAGCTTATAGTCAATAAAAAAGATATTACGTAATTATCGATAGGCTTTACGAAAGTAATTACTTTTAGGTAATTTATTTATTTATATTAATAATTTATCTTTTAATCACAATAATCAATAATACGTATTAAATAATTTTAGTTAATTATCTTATTATGTACAGTTTTCAAAATGTTTATTATATTATTAACAGATGATATTACTTTACATGTTTGAAAACGGCGTTGTTGCCATGTTTTGATCAAATTACACTGAGGGATAAGATAGATAAATTGCTGCAGATACAGCTTTATTTGAGTAACTTACTATGTTTAAAGTTGTAGGCAAAAAACTTTTTTTTAAACAGAGTTATTCATAGACATTCCATGTATATTAAAATTGTCATAATATAATATAAGTTATATTGTTTCACTCCAACAAGTTATTTTATGTTAATACAGCTCATGTTATGAGTTACGTATTAAACAAGTCTTACTTTATCTATAATGTATAAGTGTATAAGTAATCCTTTAAATACCTCAGTTCAGATCACCGTTCCCACTGGTCGTAAACCTCGATGGCGCTACATCGGACTATTTATTGCTATAAGGAGGACAATAGGGGTTACAATAACTACCGTTGGATTTACTTTAATGTTTTTGTGGTTTTATTTACACATTTATTATACTTATTATATTAAAATGTATTAAATTGTGTAAAAATTATGGGATAATTCCCTGTATTTAATTACCAACACGCTCTTTTGTATTATTAATGAAAATGAAAGATTATTGAAATAAAGTAAACAAATGCCTTTCTTTTAATTAAAAGCATGAAAAAATATTGATTCACAGTTGTATTAAGTGTGATTAATAATTAAATAATACGCCTTTAAGAACTAACATGATCATAATTACGAATATAACATAAAATAATAGTTAAAATGTTAGTTAAAAATTAAATTCCGTTAGCGAGGTGCAAGCCATAGGTCCTGGTCTACTTAGCATATCAAAGCAATTGCTATGGTATTGACTATTAGTATGAATAGTATTAAAATGAGTTTTATATCCATTAATATATTCTAACAAATCTAAATGAGAATAATGTGAAGGTAGATATTTTAAATAAAAACGATCAAAGTATCAGTTCAAAACTATTATAATTACATTATTATCTTAATATTACTGACAGTATAATTGCCATTAGGTAATAAATATTTATTCTTTGGCGGTTGAATTTCTAAGTGCCACATTAAAGCTGCGATTTGATGTGATTTTTAAGGCCGTTTGTGTTATTTCAGGCACATTGGTTATCCTTGGCGTATTATGGCTTGCATTTGGTTCATTGTCTTTTTACTGTTTCATTTCCAGAGATTCAGTCCAATGGATGAACACTACCGGAACAAACATCATTCTGGTGAAATATCATTTGTAGGTATTTGTTGGTATTTGGCTAATGTACTTTATAAAAAATTTTTGAAATAGAATTTATTACTCTTTTGATCCTATAAGAAATAATAGCCTTCATAACTATATAAAGTTGTTATAATTATATATAGGAAAACATTTAACGAAGGACTACATTTAACTTTAGGAGAGAAGATATATTTGAGCTTAGAGAAAAACAAATTGAAAAAGGGTTTTACATTAGATAGTGAGGTGTATAGTAAATAATTTTGCAGTATGATTTACTTTTAAGCGTTTTAAATACTATAGACCCATATAATAAAAATATTATTAATAATGATTATTATTAGAGAGACAGGGGGAGGCCTCGAGTGACCTTCGAAAACACGGTAGCTACGATACTGGAGGAAGGTAACGTAAAAAGCATGAGGACCCCCCGGAGGGCATGAATGAAGAGGTTAACGTCTGTGGTCGAGGCGAAAGAGGTATGCAGGGACCGTAGCGTTTGGCGCTCCGTCGTCTCTGGCTACCCCGCAAGGGATATGGCGTGAAGATAAGTTAAGTTAAGTTTTGATTATTAAAAAATAATATAAAAAATATTATTAATAATAATGATTATTATATAAAAGTCTAAATTGAATAATTTTCCATAAAAATCATTCCAAGGTAAAAAAGTTTTAAACAAATCTAGAACAACATTATATTCAGTTTAATATATAATATGACTGTTAATTATAAGATTGCGTATATAAACAAACTAGCTTATTTATTCCTCTTACTTCGCTGGACACACTACTAATTTGTATGTGAACTTAGGTTGCTATATGAACTTAGGTTGGTAACCTTTGTCATATTATCCGTTGTCATCGTAACCGTTGCTATGGTAACCGTTGCTGTAGTAACTCTTACCCCCGCGTTAGGTGTACCTATATCTCCGATAGGTTTAACACTAAACCTACCAAGAACCGGTCAAATTGACCGTTCTTAAACTTTGTGAAACTTACACCTTTTTAAACGTTATAATATCGTTATCAAACTACGTGACAATTCTTAGAATATGCATATAATATTTTCTACACTCTTTACTTTTAGTTATTTCCATTATTACCTGCGTTATATAATAAAATAACTTTTAATTACCGGTCAATTTGACGGCGTGCAGTAGGAACAGGTATACAAGAATTGTCGGTAGGTTTAGTGTTAAAACTTAGCGAAATACAAAAAGTTGAAATCCGTTAAAATAGGAATTCCGTAAAATAAGACGTTCACTAAGAACGGTCTTAGTGGACGTCTACGTCATAAAAAAGTAACACTATAATTTTAAGTTAATCGAACAAATAGTTTTGGAGATTTCGTGATGAGTCAGTGAGTGGTAAACCGCTTATTAGATATAGATATACGCTATATATAATATATATTAATTTCACGTCAAACATATAAAACTTATTATAAATACGAAGATTAACCTAATGTACTGGTAAATTCTAAACTTTTGGCTTCATTTAACAATGTTGATTGGAAAGTATTTCGGACAATTAATCGGATATAAGAATAATCTAATTAATTCGATGTTTATGTTTCTAAATTGATTACTTATATTGCATCAGATGTGCAAACCATATATGTTGACATACCTATCTACATACAACATATCCCTAGCCGCAAGATTATCTCCAGTAATAAATCATTACAGCTTATAACATTTAATAATGATTAATTAGGTACTGTTTAAGATGTATTATAATTTAAGATTTACTTGTAAGAAGTTTTTAATTAGGAATATAATATCCACTACATACAATTTTATCAAAATCTGTGAGTAGTTTTGCGTGATGCAAATAAATAAAAAACTTCAAATTCTTGGACATAACTACAACATAATGTATATAGCAGTATTATTTATTTAATAATGAATGTATATTAAGTTTAGAATTTTTTAGATTTTTTTTAGAATTTTTTAATTTAATTTTTTTAGAATTTAATTTTTTTAGAATTTTTTAATATACTGCAACTTAATGTCTGAAAATGGTTTATAATAACTTTCTCTATTATTCGCTTATTCCCAAATAGCCATCCATTTGTACAATAAATAACACAAGATATCTCTTCACAGCAATTCAACGTTAATAATGCTTTTGATAAAATGTATTTTTATCTCATTCTCTTGAAATATTACAAAAATATGTATTTGATATCTAAATTGTATACATTTATTGAGAGTTGTTTAAAAAACAAAAAAAAAGTTCTTATTTGCAGTTAATTATTGCCCTGTTATAAAGTTTAAATTTTTGAATAAAGGATTGTTTATGTAACACGATTTTAATTAATGTCAACATCAAAATAAACTTGTTAAGTAGTCAAGATAAAAAATACGATAGTTACACAAAAAGCTTATAAACCAAATAAAAATATTAGCAATTCTAGTTATGCTTCAGAAATTTGACGTAAACGTGAAGTCACAGTTTCGTCCGGTCCGGCATATTGTGCCAAATTTTCTATGAACGCACCCCTATCAGTGTCAGTAACGACAGTGTTGTCAGTGTGTAAATGAGCATTTATTGATATAGCTTTCAGAATAAACAAATTAGTCTTCATATAAAAAATTCCATTTTCATTTTCTATTTGTATATGATGAGTTACATTTCATCCGAGCGAAGCACGATATTGAAATATTTACTATACTTCTTATGTAAACAAAAGATATTCCACTTAATAACTGTGTAACATACATACACACATTCTCAAGTATACATAGATATATTTTTTCCGTAGATGGGACAAATGGGATAAGATATATTACGTTCAGAACTTAAAATAATGTAATAAAGATAATGTTGTAGCGTGGGCTTAGAGAAACGTGATTTGACTATTCCGAACTTAACTTAGCTCTTAATATCGACGTGTACGTGAAGCATATATAGATGAAGGGATATATTTTTGTAATAACTTATTGTGCTATTTTTTAATAGTTACTTTCATAATGAAATAATAAATAACGAAATAATGTGACATTCATAGTATTAATATAAAATATTATAGTTTTATACTCATTTTGTAAGATAAAAACATAAATCTCCTAAGAAGCGTAGCCATTCTGAACAATATTAAGCCTGAATAAACTTAAAAATAAGTTTTATCCAACTTCTCGCGCACTCAATATACTTTCATCCCCTGAGCAGTTGTGTTACTAGAAAAATATTTGACTTGAATGGTTATAGAATTATCACCTTGTTGTTATAATACATAGTATTTCACAGGTAAACAAAATCAATTTTACAAATTAAAGTTTTAAATATAGCAGAAGTAATCATGGACAGCTGCATTAATATAATTTTTTAGAATAACTTTAAAAAATATAAATAAATAAATTACCTGAAGTGTGTTACCTTATAAACTATTCTCATATCCTTAATAGAGGTAAATTCCTTATTTTAAAATTCATTATTTTAATATGACAAATGATCGTAACTGATAATTAGAGATGTGTATGTATTCCATAAAGATTTTAAAAAAAGCGTTAAAAAATATACGTTTTAAAATATAATATTAATTGAAATTATAATACATAATTTAAAGTTCATTACAAGCATTGGGGTTTTAAATTAGAGAGGTCATCGTCACATATAGCCATCCGTAGAGACCTGCAAATATGAATATTTGTAGGCGCATCCTCTGTGAAACAGGTAGGAGTTAATGAAAGTAGGCTGAGATGAGGATTAAGCTACCTATTTTAACTTAACGCACTAAACAGCAATCATAATATATTTTTTGCCAACCCTCTGCATACTTAAATTGCTGTAATTAATAATCATTCATGATTTTAATGTTATCCATTTCTGACTTATTAATTTATAATCGTTTAGTAGGTGTTGTTTGTAAGAAGTCATGAAAATTCTATATCTTTTTGTTATCCAATTATTATTTTTTGTATATTTAGAAGTTATTGACACTAAACATTTTTTAAAAGTTCGCTTTCGAAAACTTGTGCAGGTGTACAATTTCCTGCGAAGTTATCATAGCAATAAAAATCATGAAAAAATTGTTGTAAAATTACAATGAAAGGCATGGACAAATGTCTATGGACATTAAGCTAAAACAAAAAAAAAATAACAAAAAAAACGTTTTATATATCAAAATATAGTTAGACATTATGATTAACTTTACCATAAAATATAGTCGATGTCTTAATCTCAGCTCAGACATTCTTATAAGTTTTTAGTACAATAATTGTTCTAATAAGGTTGAGATGCCAGGTTTGTTAGCAGTTTCATCGAAGGAATTCCTATGGTTTCTAAAAAAACTATAACAAATACTCTTTCATTTATTATTTTTGCTTAAATTGTGCGAAGTGCAGTCATCGTACCTTTGTATAAAGGCAAAGGTTCACAGATAGACTGTGCAAGCTATAGGGCCATCAGTTTGATTAGCTTGGGCGGTAAAGTTTATGCTAAAATTTTAGCGAGAAGAATGCAAGAGAGATCTGAAAGGCTGTTGTGGGAGGCCCAAGGAGGTTTTAGACCTGGAAGAGGGTATATAGATCAGATCTTTTCCCTCCGCATGATCACGGAAAAGTTTTGGGCCCTAAACCAAAACGTTTTCTGTGCTTTTGTGGATTTGGAAAAGGCGTTTGACAGGGTTGTGAGAAAGAAGTTATGGGAGATACTGCCCCGATACAATGTGCACGGACCCTTGCTACAGGCTGTAAGGTCTCTTTACCGAGATCACTCAGCCTGTGTGCGAGTAGGAGCTGGCATGTCGCCCTGGTTTGACATCCAATCGGGTGTTAAGCAAGGTTGCGCTATGTCAGCTTGGTTGTTCAATTTGTATTTGGATAGTTGTCTCCAAGGAGTGAAAGATAGTGACATGGGAGTGAAAGTAGGTGACCTTAAGGTCAATTGCTTACTATATGCAGATGATGCAGTGCTCATTGCATCATCAGAATGCAATTTGCAGGCATTGGTCACCACTCTGAAAGATGGGTGTGAAATTAATGGTCTTAACCTGAATGTAGATAAGACGAAGGTTCTGATATTTGAAAGAAATGAAGAAAGAACAGAATGTAAGATCAACGTGAATGATAAGATAATAGAACAAGTGAATGAAGTGGTATATTTGGGAAGTATGTTTAGCAGAGACGGAAGATACGAAATGGATGTGGAAAGGCGTATTGCTGCCGGTAACAGAGTCAATGGTGCTTTGACTGCATTGTTGAGACGGCAAAACGTCAGTATAGCTGCACGTTTGGCTGAACACAATGCAGTTTTGCTACCGACGCTGTTATACGGCAGCCAAACGTGGGTAACACAGAAGTATGTAAGAAAGATGAATGCTGTGGAGATGCGATCTCTTCGCAGAATATGCGGAGTCAGTCTAGCTGATCGAATCCGCAATGAAGAAATCCACAGAATGGCAGGTACTAGCGAAGATGTCACGGTGAGAATGAAGAAGAATGTACTCAGGTGGTTTTGGGCACGTTAAACGAATGAGTGATGAAAGAATGGTAAAAAAGATTTACAAAGGAAAAGTGAGCGGTAAGAGAGACAGGGGGAGGCCTCGAGTGACCTTCGAAAACACAGTAGCTACGATACTGGAGGAAGGTCACGTAAAAAGCATGAGGACCCCCCGGAGGGCATGTATGAAGAGGTTGATGTCTGTGGCCGAGGCGAAAGAGGTATGCAGGGACCGTAGCGTTTGGCGCTCCGTCGTTTCGGGCTACCCCGCAAGGGATATGGCGTGAAGGTAAATAAATAAATAAACATAAATAAATATAAACTGTAATTCGTTGAATTAAGTTTGGTGGCAGCGAAGGATGCAAAGAAAAACAATTATTTTATAAAATTATATTAAAGAGTTACAATTAAAACTTATAATTAATTAATACTAAAAAAAGGTGATTCCAGGTCAGCGATTGACCCAAGAATGAATATATTTTATCCTCGATTCCCATCGATGGTGAGAACGCAAGCCGTATGGTGTCTTCAGGATACTCGAAGCGTGGTGTCAGCATTTAACCGTGTGAAACCAAGTTGGTTCTTACTATAAGAATTGCCCTTGGCTATGCTTGCGTAACACCTCCCCCCGTAGAACAGCGACTATTGAAGACCTTCGTTGTAAATTGCGCTGGAAGTTCTGATTCATCCCTTTGAGTTTTTTGGATGGTGTGTTTCGTATGTTTAAGTCGGTATTTCCGGTATGCAAGGCCGCTAATTAGTACACATGCACCGAATAGTAACGTATATAAAGGTATTGTTGTATGGTAGACGCTTATATCGTTGGTCTTGCTTAAGTTTACTGGTGACTGTAGAATAACCTCTCTATTGGTAGCGTGAAGGTGAGTCAAATTAATGGAGTTTAATTTGAATATCAGATGTGCTGCTGAACTGAATGTATTTTCATTAGGGACATCTATTATCTTCAAGGCTTGACCTTTTAGTCGATCGTTGAGGTTCGAGATGATGAATTCTGTTGTTTGAATGAAACAATCATATGGAATTATAGCGAGATAACTTCCTTGCAACATCTTGTAGATATCTCGATCGCAGGACAAGCGTACTTTAGTAAGAGTTGGAAAGCTGATGGTGTAGTGGCGATCGTCGAGTTTCTCGTAGGCTGACGTATGTAGGGATACGGTGACTGGTTTACGTTCGGGGAGTTTTTGCTGCGTAGTAACGAGGGCTGTTACACAATCCGGCGATGTACGACTATGTATGTTGTGTATCTCTTCACATAGATACCCTTTAGTGAACTTCGGGCATTCAGCCTCTATGTACTTGAAATCTTTCAAATGGATTGCAAGGAATTGGTGTTGGGGAACAAGAATTTCATGATTTTTGTTAGGGATTATGGATATCTTATATTAATTATATATTTGGGATTTTATAATTGGGAATTTATATACTATAACTATTTCATTTCCTACATAATTAGAACCTAATTGTATTACGTCATAATACTCTCGGGCCTCTATATCTAGTACTTTATTACTACCATACATACTACGTAGCTTTCTAATTATATTTCTAATAGAACTTAAACTAATGACATCATGATGAGCCGTGGATGTCCTTGTAAATGCTAGCACATTCTGTAACTTAGTTATCTCTTGTGACAACTTGTCAACATTATCATCGACTATGAGAATAGTTTGTCCTAAATGAGCATATTGATTGGATTCATAGATACCTTTTTCCAAACTTAGACTAATGTTTTTTACTAGTTCCGCTAATTTGTTCTGATTATCTACTATTTTATCTATTATTTTAGAGTGCTGAGTTATCCAATCTTTGGTCAGGCTTACATGACTGTTAAATTCCGTAACTAATTTATTATCGTTTTCTTGTAGTGATCTTATTGCGTTATTAAACTGTAACGCATCTGTATAATCAAGATTACCGGTAATACTTTTTATTACGGACCCGAGACCATCAACGAGACCTCTTTTAGAGCGGCTAATTTCAAATGACTGCAATTGTTCTATAACGACTTGAAGCTTTTCTTTCAAATAGTTAGTATGGGGCTCAAACAAAGAAAAAAATTTATTATTAAGATTAGAGATTATATTGCTTAATTGGATATGAACTGTATTTACTTTGTCTTGCAATTCGTGGATATCGATATACTTCAAGAATGAGTGATAATGAGACACTATGTGACAAGGACCTAGTTTAAAAGGTAAAATGCCGGGACCATCATCTAGATTTTCAAGTTTTATTTCCTTCATTAGAACCGGATGCACTAGCAGTTGGAGTAATAGGAGAGTCCTGCAACAATTAAACGCTTTTAAGAACTCTCTTTAATCTAGACTTAGCAATTGGCCCTCCTTTTTTGCACGTATATATATGTATCGGGATATCAGCTATAACTGTATCATGTGTGTAACGCGGCGCTATCTTTTGACGAACAGCAAAAGGGTTTCTAATAAATATTTGTTGATCGGGAGAGAATTGCTTTTCGGGCTCTCTAGACTTATTATGAGTATTTGTTAATTCATTTCTGTAACTTAAACTAGACTCATGAATTAAATTAAAAGCTTTGGTCATTTTATTTTTATGTTCTACCATATATTGTTGGAGTAAATGGGTGGTTAAGTCTATGTCTAATGGATCTCGCGGATCAAAATGTCCAATAATAATGTCAATTGGTCGGCATTTTGTAAAACTGTGTATTGTATTATATGCTAATAGGGCATAATTTATTAAATTAATAACAGATTTATTCTTAAGTTCAAGTTTTAATATGCGTAGATGTTCTAAAATTGTTGAGTGGAATCGTTCAACGATTCCATTCTCATTGGGAGTATAGGGTGCTATTCTATGGTGTTGTAATTAAGCTCGCTTGAATTTAGGGTTCTAGAAGCGTATGCAATAGGTTTGTCTGAACCAATACAACCCTGGGATAATACGGCACCTATTGCAACGTTCGATGCGTCAGTTGTCAGTAAAAACTCTTTATTAAAGTCGGGGTACTGTAAAATAGGGTCATTTGTCAATAAAGTCTTACAATGCTCGAAACAATTAATATAATTCTGAACACAAACTATCTTAGATCCTTTTTTTAAACACTGGGTTAAAGGTTTTGTTGTCCGTGCAAAATCCGGAATAAATTTTCTTTTTTAACGTTTTAGAACTTTTTCAAAATTAACCATGTGTTCCTGTAATGACGTACTAAAAATGATGACGTCATCTAGATAAACTAAACAGATATCTTGTAAATCTTTAAGAATGTTGTCCATTACCCTTTGAAATGTTGCGGGAGAGTTTTTTAAACCCATAGGCATTCTTAAAAATTCATAATGGCCGTTTTCATTTCCCTTATTTGTCGAATATGTCCGAAGTATTGGGTATTGGATACTTATCACTAATTGTCTTTTCATTTACCTTTCGGAAATCTATTACTAAACGCCATTTTACCCGAAGCATCTGCCTTTTTAGGGACCACCCAAATAGGAGAGCTCCACGCGGAATCCGAAGGTCTAATTATATTTTGTTCAAGCATTTTATTATTTGACTTCTAACCTCTTGTTTATGGACATAAGGATACCTATAGCTTTTAACATGAACTGGGATCTCATCATTTGTTTTAATTTTATGCTTAATTTTGTTCGTAAATGTTAAGGGTTCTCCGTCAAGGTAAAATACATCCGAATAAGGTTTTTAAATTAGCTATTTCCTCTGGGTTCAAATGATCTGTACGGAGATGCGATAGAACTTCTTTTGTACGATCGGATAATTGTTTTAATTGCTTAGATTCAATATTGAATACCTCAGCTGTAATAGGCCGATCCATTGAAAAGATTACATCATTCTTTGAATTATTTGAAATTTGTACTAAACCTCGACTGTTTTTCACATTTGTAAAGCAATCAGAAATTAAACAATTACTTATTATCTGATCAGGAACAAATACATCTCCGTCCTTGGAGTTTATTGGCAATTTCACTAATTTGGATGACTGAGCTGGTATTATTTCTTCATAAAGATTTGTATTTCGAGCGTCATACATAATAATAGGCAATTCGGTATTTTTAGTAATTAATTTCTTGCGTCTAAAATCAATGTTAGTGTCCCACGAATTTAACAAATCAAAACCAATAATGCCATCAAAATAATTATGAAAATTAAGAATAAAAAAGGTTACGTCATCATTTTCTTTAAATTCCGAGAAACTAGGTAAAGTAATAGAATAGTCTTGTCTATACACATTATGATTATTCGTAACTTCAAATGGAGTATAATTAAGAGGTAAATGAGAAAAGTATTTTTCAACTACTTGAGGGGATATAAACGACTGATTGCCTCCCGTGTCTATAAGAAATTTTAAAGGTGGGTTTTGAATTTGTATATATCCGAGTTGTCTTTGAATATTAAAATTTACATCTATTTTTGCTTTTCTGACTTCGTAGCTTCGAAAAAATTTTGATCTTTTATCTCATCAGTGTTTGAGTTAAGCTCCTCTACTACTGGAGATTCACATTGCTCATAATTTGGAAAGTAATCTTCATTTTCCTGGTAAGAGTCTCAGTTTTGGTAGTAATCAGTATAGTCATAGTCGTAATAGGGTTCATAGTCACATTCATAATTGTTAATTTCTCGAGTTTTAAAGAAATTATTTGGGGGCGGGTTGCCACTTCTACGCCAGTCGTGCCCAGACAATGGTAAGGGTTTAGGCACGAAGTGACTAACACCACTCATAGGACGAGGTACATTATTAGAATTATTATTCGGTTGCATGAATGGTCTATTTGGAATCCTAAAAACGTTACTGCTCGCATTATAATTTGGAGGTGGAGCACGGAATATTTGTTGAGTCCTTGTGGGACCACGAAATTGTTGCGTTGGAGGCCTATTAGATCGCCAACCGTGATTTTGTTGATGGTTAAATTGATGAGGACGCGAGGGGCCTGACATATTATATGGTTGTTTAAAAGAACTACCATTGAATGCATTACCTGTATATTGTATAAAATTATTTAAAGGCAAATTAAAATTAGATTTTAGTGACTGTTGATTATTCAAATTATCCTTTTTATTAGGTAAACCCTCAGCACGCTGCTGCATATATAATGTATTAAGCTCTTCTTGTACGAATTCTAAAGCCTTTTCTATCGTTTCGGGACGCATGCAACGTATCCTAGAGCCTAAGGGGTCCTTAAGACCACGCAAGTAGCACTGTAGAGTTAATTCTTATAAAGATTACGTTTAGCTTCAAATGTAGTAGCCACGGTTTCATGCAACGTTACGTATGTCATGATAATGCTGAATAAGTTTTGAACACGTTCGTAAAATTCCCGTGGGGTTGAAGACCTCTGGGTTTGTAATGATAAATCGTTAAATAAAAGTGGTCTCGTCTCGATGGTCAGCAAAATTATTAATAAGTGCACTACGAATACCGAACTAATTTTCAGGAATACCTTTGGAATTTATCAATCGAGCTGCAGAGCCTGTAATCTTATTTAATATACCATTACTAAGGGCCAAATTGGTTAACTCATAACCCGGTTCTGTTTTAAAATATGCAAGTACTAATTGATCACATAAATTTATAAATCTTGTTAGCACATGGGGGTTACCGTCAAAATCAGGCAAAACTCTAAGTGACTTGTATATCTCACCCATTATATCTTGAGACATTTTAATATTAGGTATAACAATTTTTTTTAATTGCCTAAATTCGTCTATAGTATCGAGCCTGCTAGATCTACCCTTACACAAACTACGGCTACTGTTTTCTCTCGGATGAAAAATTTTGAACACTAATCTAACACTCTAAAAATTATATATAATAGTATTTATATATTAAATTACTTGGACAATCTAATGGAATAATAAAATAAATTGAAAGGATAAGAATAACGTTAAAAATTAGGATAGGTAAGGACTTGAAAGATTCAGAGTACTTACATGAACATGATTTTCTTTGCCGAATCGATTTTCGGATTCACCTCCGCTGGCCTCCACGACGTATGTAGATTCGGATACTCGAAATCGGTTAGTCACGCGGGATCTCGCACCGATATTAGGGGAAATCTTGACGCGACGCGTACCGAATATATCTCGAATATCCTACCGACTGCGCCAATTAAGTTTGGTGGCAGCGAAGGATGCAAAGAAAAACAATTATTTTATAAAATTATATTAAAGAGTTACAATTAAAACTTATAATTAATTAATACTAAAAAAAGGTGATTCCAGGTCAGCGATTGACCCAAGAATGAATATATTTTATCCTCGATTCCCATCGATGGTGAGAACGCAAGCCGTATGGTGTCGTCTTCAGGATACTCGAAGCGTGGTGTCAGCATTTAACCGTGTGAAACCAAGTTGGTTCTTACTATAAGAATTGCCCTTGGCTATACTTGCGTAACAGTTGAATAAACTTGAAATACACTTTACTATTATTGTGTATTAAGATAAAACAAATACCTTTTTTTTCAATGTTTACGTGATTATGTTGTATTGTAATAAAACGTACTTTTAAAGGTCTTTAAACAGTTTTAAATTTGAACAGATCACAGTGTAATATAAATATAAATATACAATATTATATATATTAAAGGAATAAAAAATTTATAACAAAAAAGAATTCAAAAGAAAAATCTCAAATCTTAGCAACATTGGTTCTTATCTTATACTCTTTAAATATATTTTATTAGTATTTACTACTTATTACTTATAATAGATAAATAGGACAGTTAATTGGGAAGGTTTTTGATAACAGGTTGTAAATGAAAATCAAAAAGGAATATCTATTTTTGGCTTTAAATAACATGATAATAATTCTACTCTTTGCTCTCGTGGTCTCTCAACAGGAGCAATTGCTAGCATTATTTAGAGAACAGAAGACTACTTTAAGACTAAAATTGTGGAGACAGCGCTCAGCATCCGCTGCTAAATAAATGAGGATTGAGTGAATCTTATATTTTTTCAGAATAAAAAAAGAAATTGTTGTCGTTTTGAAGCCTCGAAATAGTATGGCCTACCCGAGAGCGGCTGGGGGTTAAACTTGAACGGTACTGGAACGTTTGGTGTAGTCATTTGTCAGTCTGCATCTAGTTTATCGCATACTACAGCTCCGATTACAGACTACAGCTCATATGACTCAGCTGACAGACGTTAACAGAAACTGATATACGACATTGGTTAGAGTTTATTTACGATCACACACCCAAGTATTTGTTTAGTTTAAAGTGTCATAAGAAATTTGATTAAAAAATGCTTTTTGTGCACTTAAAGTGTGAGTTTTTGAGATTTAATATTATAATGATTTTCATAAGTTAATATGGGTATACTTATAATGTTTAGAATAAATGTTATGTTATGTAATTTGTACAATTAAAATTTTAAACTAACTTGTAAAGTTCGGACGGTTTTGTGATCTAAAAGTAAAATTTTAATAAAGGACACAATTTAACATAACTATTTAGATTTGTGGAATAAAAATTAATATATATATATATATATATATATATATATATATATATATATATATATATATATATATATATATATATATATATATATATATATATATATATAAATATTTGTTAAAAAATTCAATATTAGTTTATTGTGCATTACAGAGCACTGGTTGTCAAAGAGCAACAATATTATAAATATCGAAAATTATAAATTGTCAAGTTCGTTCTGTAGAGAGAAAGCTATTCGCGGTGGCTCACTTATCTTAGCTCGTAGTGATGTAGTTTTTAAGTCTCGTTCAGACATAGTGGCGCTCTCTGTCGAGCGAATTATTGAGCTGTCCTGCATTGAGCTCAATGAATATATTATCTTATGCGTGTACCGACCCCCCTCTGGAGACTTTGATGAATTTGAAAATAAAATGGAGGATATTTTAACAACACTTTGTAATAAAAACAAATCGGTGATAGTGTGCGGCGACTTCAATGTAGATATATTACAAGTAACTTCGTGTAGTGTTCGTTTATTAAATTTGTTTAAATCCTATAACCTGTTAAACGTCTTTTCGGAACCTACTCGAATAACTAGTGTTTCCGCGACTTGTATAGATAATGTGTTATGTCACTGTAACGTATATGAAGAGAGGATAATATCGAATTTAAGTTCAGACCACTGTGGTCAACAATTTTCTCTCTTAATTAATCATGAAATTGCAAGACCCCAAAAATTCACTTGTAGACCAATAACAAAAAATAGAATGCTCACTTTTAAAAAAAATGTTGCAAAAATAGTGGTTAAAGAAAATGTAACCAATGATAATCCGAACAATTTATATAATAAAGTTTTCGATTTATTTATAAATGAATTTAATAATATTTTTAAGCCAAAAACGTTTACGAAATACTTTAAAATTAAATTTAGTGATTGGGCTACCGTAGGAATATATAGAAGCAGAGAAAGATTATATGATTTATATGGTGAGAGGCAATGGAATCATGATCCGGTGTTCTTAAATAGAGTCAGAAATTTCTCTAAAATATTTAAGAACGTTTGCGTACAAGCCAAGTCCATTTATATAAAAAATAAATTTTTTAATTCAGATGATAAAATAAAAGCAACTTGGGATGTTTTATCTAGTTTTACTAGAAAATCTAGGGCGCCCAATGGACCTATAAAGTTAAAAATTGATAATATTGAAATAAATAAAGAATCAAAGGTGGCGGCTGTTTTTGAGACCTTTTTTACTGAAATCCCAATAACAGTCACACGTAATTTAAATTCCTCATCATCTGTTGCAATCGCGGAATTGAACAAAAATGTTAAAGTCAATAATAAATATTTTGCTTTTAAACCTGTTTCATCAGATGAAATAGTTAACACATTTAGAACCTTAAATTCTAAGAAAACCGGTGATCTCTGGGGTATGTCAGTTAAATTGCTTAGCACTATTATAAATGATATTGCCCCTCAATTATCCCTTATTTTTAACAAATTTATCGAAACCGGTATATTTCCCGATTTGATGAAAAACAGTAAAATAGTTCCTTTGTTTAAAAGTGGCGATAGATTGGATCCCGAAAATTATAGGCCTATCTCGGTTTTACCGACCTTGAGTAAGGTCTTCGAGAAAATTATTTTAAATCAGATTTCAGAGTTTATGTATAGCAGTGGGATCATGCATAGTGAACAATATGGTTTCACCAAAGGCAAATCAACGACTGATGCGGGTGCTGCGCTTCTTAAGCACATTTACGACGCGTGGGAGAAGTCGCAGAATGCAATTGGGGTGTTTTGCGATTTGTCCAAAGCCTTTGATTGTGTGGACCATCGGACGTTACTTTGCAAACTAAACCACTACGGTGTACGTAGCGCTGCGGTTGATCTTATTGCCTCTTACCTAAACCAAAGAATCCAGACAGTTTACGTAAATAATTCTAAATCGTCTGGTTCTCACCTAAAGATGGGTGTTCCGCAAGGATCTATTCTGGGCCCCTTTTTGTTTTTACTTTATATTAATGACTTGCCCTTTTTTGTTAAGGGTCTGTGTGACATTGTACTCTTTGCTGATGACACCTCGCTTATTTTTAAAGTTGAGCGTGATAGGACTAATTATGACGAAGTAAACAGTACTTTGTCACGAGTCCTGCATTGGTTAGAATTTAATAATTTAGTGTTAAATGCTAAGAAAACTAAATGCGTAGAGTTTACACTTCCTAATGTAAAAAGTAAAAATTGTAACTTGCTCCTTAACAATGAAGTGTTAGAATTGATTGACTCAACAAAATTCTTAGGTTTAACATTAGATAGAAAGCTCCAGTGGAACCCCCATCTCTCAACACTCGCAGCCAAACTCAGCTCCGCCGTCTTTGCAATTAGAAAAGTTAGACAATTAACGGACATAAATACGGCTCGACTTGTTTATTTTAGTTATTTTCACAGTATTTTATCTTACGGTATTTTATTATGGGGCAGTGCTGTCGAAATTAATTCTATATTTATTTTACAAAAAAGAGCTGTGCGGGCTATTTATAACTTAAAAGCTAGAGATTCTCTGAGAGATGTTTTTAAAGAAATAGGTATTCTTACAGTCGCTTCCCAATACATATTTAATAACATTTTATATATACGTCAAAATTTAAATAGTTATATAAAAAACAGTGACAGACACGCGATAAATACGAGAAATAAAAACAAACTCGTAACGCCAAAGTTTCGGCTTCAAAAAGTTAATAAATCCTTCATGGGTTTGAGTATACGCATATATAATAAAGTTCCACAAGATATCTTAGACCTTCCATTTCTTAGTTTTAAATCTAAAATCAAAAGTTTATTGTTAAATAAAGCTTATTATAACGTTCAAGAGTTTTTAGTGGATCGAAATATGTGGAACTTAAGTTGTTGAATCATTTGCAGGATTTATATTATATTATAATATACATCACCTATTGTTATATTTCTTTTGAAAAGAGCAACTGTTGAGTTTCTGGCCGGCTCTTCTCAACAGAGCAGCATTCCGAGCCGGTGGTAGCTTGTTTACGGACGGACTACACTGACCTTTTTTTGTATTGTAATAATTGACGATTCAAAAGTGCGTGTAAATGCCTATTTGAATAAAGATATTTTGAATTTTGAATTTTTTGAATTTTTGAATAATAATAATAATATATATATATAATATAATAATAATAATGTATATATATAATAATTTGTTTATGAAAAATGATTTTAAAAACTAATTTGTATAAGATGACGGCTTAGTGGATCGTCTCTCAAGTCAGCTCACGTAAGTCACAAGTTTAAGAACATTTTACTTTATCTGTAACGTATAAGTAATCGTCTGAACTAGACTTTGTTTTCATTTCTCGTAAAGTTCAATAGTGCTACAATGAAACAACCATTTTAGTACAAAATGTTGATAAAAGGGATTATTAATATTTGATCTATTGTTTATTGGATTGGTTTGTTGTTGATTAGACAATGAAGATCAAACTCTCAAAACAAAACAAGAATTATACTTGCTTGCCGACTTCAGTATATGGATCAGTTAGAATAAGTTTGGCATAGTTTGCACAGTGACTGCAACCAACCGACTCGAACGAAACAGGAAATTAATACAAATTCCTATCACATGAACTCTAAACAACGCACTGTCATTATTTATATAAAAAGGTGAAATATTCGTTACCTAAGAACTAAATAGGAAATTGATTCTACATTACATACATTATCTTATCTAAAATCCTATCAGGATATATTTGTTTTTCTCTAGCCGCAGTTTATTGAAGGCCAGTTGATAATGTGGTCACCAGGAATGGATCTAAAGCCAATTTGAGAGAACGAGTTGCTAATAGTGAACGGCTTATTGATCTTTTAACTTCTGAACTTGTATTATAATTGGGATTTTTTTTACAAATCAAAATCGTATTTTATTGGATATTGTCAAAACAAAATATATTTAAAGTTTTATGCATAAAATAAAGCTTTTAATTCATAAAGCGGGCTTGAAGCCTATAAACAAAGCAATAACTTTTAGTACCGTTGACTTTGATATACTTCTAGCTATTCTAGGTTCTCTTAACATATCTCATGAGGTGATTGAATGGTTTCATTCATACTTGCACGGACGAAGGCAAAGAGTAAGAGTCAACGACTCATATTCTGATTGGTCTCTGACCACTACCGGAGTTCCGCAAGGTGGCGTGTTGTCTCCACTTCTTTTTTCTGTATTTATTTTTTCAATTACCACTAATATTTCTTCTCTCTACCATATGTACGCTGACGATCTTCAAATTTATTGTCACTCTCAAATCTCGACTTTACCAGAAGCGATTAACAAAATAAATATAGATTTGCAATCTATAGTTAGTTGGTGTAAATGTTTTGATCTTAAAGTTAATCCTACTAAGACCCAGTCAATTATTATTGGTAGCTCTAGACTTGTCCAAAATTGACCACTCGAAACTACTACCCATAATATTTGACGGTGTTCCAGTGCCATTTACTAACACAGTAAAAAATCTGGGCGTTCTCTTCGATCAGAACCTTTCCTGGGGACCACAAATCGCTGAGGTGAGCAGGAAAATGTTTGCCTCTGCTGCTTCCTTAAGAAGGTTACGTAATTTTCTCCCTATTTCCACTAAAATTGCCCTGTCTCAAACGCTTATCCTACCTATTCTTGACTACGCTGACACATGTTATCTCGATGTTACTGAAGAGCAGCTAAACAAACTTGAGCGCTTACAAAATTTATGTATTAGGTTTATATTTGGTTTGCGTAAATATGACCATGTTTCACATTTTCGCGAAAAACTCAAGTGACTGCCAATTCGCTCTCGCAGGAATACTCATACACTTTGTCTTCTCTACTCTATACTGTTCAACCCAGTTACTCCTTCCTACCTAAAAGAACGATTTGAGTTTTTAAAAGACTCGCATAACCGCTCACTTCGTTCCACAGACAATTTACTATTTAAAATTCCTTCTCACTCTACTACCTTCTATACAAACTCCTCCACAGTCCAAGCCTCTCGTCTCTGGAACTCTTTGCCTCTATATATTCGACGCTCTCAATCTCTGTACATTTTCAAAAATGCTGTAAAAAAATATTTCCTTTCGAAGTAATTTTCTCCTATCCTTAAATCCATTCTTTATAGTCTATTATTGTTATCTTTTAAGTAATCCGTATTGATGTGTTATATCTCAAATATATATTTAATACTTATGATATTATATTATATTGTATTGTGTATATGTTGTATTAATATTATTTTGTCAGTTGTACACCTCTCCTGTCTTTATTTGTTGCAACTCCTATGACGCTGGGGTTACCTGGAAGAGATCGCTTATTAGCGATAAGGTCGCCTATGTACATTTTTTTTTGTCTCTTTTTTTTTCTGGCTGTTACTATGTGTGTTTATTACTTTTGAGGATGTGCAATAAATAATATTATTATTATTATTATAACAATATATAATAATTGGTTATATTATCATTTTTTTCATCATTTATATGAATATATATATACATATATTCATATAAATGATATATATATATATATATACGTCCTGGCAAAATTTCGATCTTTTTTATATTATTATGTACTGTCAAAACTCGTGTTCAAAAACAGAAACGGGTAAAGGGTAAATGGTAAAATATTTTATTTATGTACAGATATATAGACTTCTACATATTATAGTTAACAGATTGCATGTATAACAGTTTATATATAATCATCTTCATTGGTTTCTTATAAGAAACTTGAATAATGTTTGTATAAGATTCACATTGTATAACTTTACATTATAGTATGTTGTTGAAAAGGAACTACAACAATGGATAATGCTTAAAATGTTTTATAAATAGATCACCAACTATATTTATTATCTCATTTTAGTTACATTTTAACCTGTATTCATTTATGTATAAATATATGTATCTATTTAATTTTCTCATAACAGCTACTACCGCCGCAAATGGTCTGTATTTTATACTTTGTGAAATGCTTGACCCCCTTCCAGAGATATAACGATCAGCAAACCTTCTTTTAAATATCAATATTCAATGCAGAAGCTTTATGTTTAAAAATCTTTAGTGAAGTATGTGCCTTAAGGTCATCTTGTTACTCGTCGTCGGATGATAAGTCTACTTTTGCTAGAGGAAATAGCTGAACTGTTAAGATATGTTTTTTATTTATTGATTTATACCAAAAAATAAATACTATTTACATACATGGTTTTTTAATTTAATTTTAAGATTTTTTTTAGCTTGGATTTCTGCCTATTAAATAGCCTGTTTTAGTAATATTAATGAAATTCTAACATTATTACGGCGATTTTTGTAGCCAATTCAAATTCATTTGTTTTATAAATATTTTTTTCATCATTTTTAATTTTATTAGCTATAAAATTTTGTTATATGAGATAAATAATACATAAAGTAAAAATAAAAAAAGCCTTTTTATTTCCTTTTCCCATATTACACAGTAAAGAAAATGATTTAAATTCATTTCAATTTTAAATTTCATTGTACACATAGTATATGTTTTAATTAGCTATAAATTTACAACATAAATAATAAATTTAGAAAATCAATATGTAATTATGCAATTAATTAATTATCCGTTAATTAAGTAGATAGTTTTATAAAAGTATATAATTTATTATTATAAAACTAGTACCTATTAATATACCTACACTCCCCGAAAACACCTGGGGCGAACCAAGCAACCAGAGCCAAGCAACAAAGCAGCGCCGCACTCCTTCAAGAGAAAATTTCCATCGAAATTCAATCCAAAAAAATAACACAGGACAAATTAAAAACTAAGAAAGGATTTAATAAGATGATTACAATGCTAAAACCGAAGCAAAAATATCATAAAAAGAACAGAACTAGAGCCGACATGGGACAAACAAGTGCACCCGATTTACCATCCGCCAGTGGTGCCAACGAACATATGCGAAACGCGTTTCTTGAGTACACAGCATCTATAAGGGAAACAATCAAAACTAACCTTGCGATCTGTGAAAAGATCAGGCGGACCTTCGAACTTGAAAACGAAGGTCTTCTTAAAGTATTACTCAAGGAAGAAAAAGCCGCCATTTTCAACAACACCACATCTGAATATGTACGGGGTAAATCACCTAAAACTCCCCACATGGCGGCTTACAGGCGTTAAAAATGGATTCCTTAAAATAATTCAAACCCCCAAAGGAGTAACTGGACCGCCCAAGTATTTAACATCCGCCGAAGACTCAATACTTGTAGTAGCCCGCTGCACGGTGGTCTCGCTGGAAGATAACATCCTCCAAATGGCTATAGCCGTAGAGGATTCAGCAAGACCCTGGGAAGAATGGGAAGCACCAATTTTCCACTGGGTCAACGGCGTTCCTGTATGTGGAAAATCGACTTAAGTAGTAAACAACTTCGTATTTGAAAGTGACTTGATAGCAACAACGACGACTGAGGCAGCATTAGAGCTCAGGAATAAACTCGCCCTCAGTTGCTCAAAGGAAGGGAAGACCAAAGTCCGAACGATCGCTTCAAGTTTAATAAATGGCGTTAAAGAAAAGCCTGAACGACTTATCTTTGACGAGGCCTTGATGAACCATTTCAGAGCGATCGTTATGGCGGCCTGACTAACAGAGGCCAAAGCAGTCACACTAATTGTCAATTAAAATATACTTATTTTAATTTTCAAAGGGTATTTAACAGTTGTTTATCAGACTGTAACTTATAAATATTACTACTGAAATTTGTGAATCAAGTAAGCAATTTAATAAATAAAAAAATGAACTGATTTTTGTAGGAAACAGGTAATGTGAATTTAGAATTTAAACATTGTTTAGAAATTTTAATTAAATAATTTTAATTAAAAAATAAATAATTTCAATTTAGTGACGTCATATGTTTGGCACAGTTTAGAATTACTAAGCGAACTTGGGAAACATTATTCGCATATTTGCTTTAAAGTAACTTTGTGTTACTTGTTCTGAAGGTGTATTTTTCTATAGATATCTGAATATCTGTCTTATTATTTTAGCTGTCTAAAGTTTCATTGAAGAGTTTTAACTGTATCAAAGTAATAGTGCGAACAATATTTTGTGGGATACAACTAAGACGACTTGAGTTACCTTTGAGTTTTAGAATCCTTCATAGCTATATCCGTCTTCCCGAGGGCTTCAAAGGTGTTGCGAATAAGAAAAAAAAGCGTCGATGAGTAAAAGCTTGTCTTTATTTATTTCATAATATGACATTGGATTGACGTCGCTGTAGTGTTACATTGCGGAACATACACGCAATGTAACACTGGTTTTGGTTTCAAATGATTTTTCCCCTGAGCCATTGCACAACAAAGTATTTGTAGTTAACATTAAGAAAATATACAAAATAATGAAAATTTTAAATGCTAATAAACAAATTATCAAAAAAAATTGCTTACTATTATAGCGAACATATCTGTCAAAGGCTGAAAACAAAATATGGAAAAGCCTGCATATCTGAGTATTACATGCTATTCAGTTTTAGCGAACGATTCAGTGTCTCAAATTGGCTCCCGATCCATTACCGTTGACCATTTTATGGAGTGTCTTCCGGTAAAGTGCGGTGTGATGTACCTAAATAAATCTAAGAACCTCAGATAAAGTAATGGCTTCGGTAATGTCTAGCAAATAATGCAATCAGAAACCAAGTGAACCATGCTCTACACAGCGTTGAAACGTATTGAACGACTCCGAGTTGTTTTCAAAACTAATGAAATACTAAATTCTTTTTTAATATTACATATATTGTTAATATTCGAAATATTGAAATTGTAAAATCAATATATTTTTTACCATCCCCAGGCACATTGTTTGTTAGGTACACACACGATTTTCTATAAAACTATACATGATACAACTGTAGCAATTACTTTGAAACTCCAACTACAACAGGCTGGATAGCCTGGATCTGGATAGCTGCAATGAACATGTTAAAAATGAGTTGTGTAATTATAATTATTTAAGCATCAAAAAGAAGAGACGAAAGTAAGAATTGTTTTTCTGTATCGACTACATATAAAACAAAAACAATATTAAGTTAAAGTTTATCATTATATGTATGTCTGTGATTTTTCTAAAGATTATTATTTTTTTATAGCTATTTATGTATTATTTATTTATTTATTTATCTTCACGCCATATCTCTTGCGGGGTAGCCAGAGACGACGAAGTGCCAAATGCTACGGTGCCTGCATACCTCTTTCGCATTTATAGCTATCTGTAGTTCCAATTATGTCAATCATAATAAATTAAGGGCAGATATGAGAATTTTAAGTCTATTTTTAAGTTATTTGACTGTTTCTTTAAATAAACTCTTGCTTGCAGCTTTGGGTTGTAAAGTCAAAAACTGGTCTTGTCGGACATATTGGTCAATTCGGATATTGTTGGACATGTTGGATATTGTCAGACATGTAGGTCTGATCTGTCGGACATCCGTCTAAAAGTTATTTTTACCATTTTGAAAACAGTTTTTAAGGATTAGATACCTATTCCCTAACCCGAGCAGTGAAACTATTTCATAGAAAGAATAAAGTGATTAAATTAATTAGAAACCTGGAGTTATTGTGAAACTTACATTTAAATTACAAGAATAAAATGAAATTCTCAAATTCACAAAATTATGATACTATTATAAAAACATCTTCAAACTTAAAGCAAAGGAATTTCCAAAAGCACATTGTTGTAGCGTTGTTATAATTTTCTTGAGTTCCAAATATTTTATTCGGGTTTCTTTCCAGACTTATAAACGTCTCCATAAAACTGCTCTGGCTGTTTTCTGTTTTTATTCCCGGTATTATAACCTTAGAAGTTTTTTTATATCCTTAACAATGTATATATGTAAAGTAAATAAAACAAATTAAATATAAAATAACGAAAGTCTTATTCTTATAAGAAATTAATTGTGCGAAAATAAATTACAGGTCACAATCTTAAAAATATTTGTATTTATTTTAAAGTATTTTATTGTACTTTTTATTTGATTGATTTGTTTTTTTATATATATTTAATATTTTTATAGCTAAATTACACTTTGGTTTCATTGTTCTATGCTGATATTATATTCCTAAACAAAAGAATTATGTTACGAAATTTCAACCAAATAAAGATCTTTTAATTCAGATGCTTTTTATTGCTTTGTTCTATTAACGTGAAAATAACTACTAGATATCAAAAATTAAAATAAATACAATAACCCAATACCTAAGCATAAATATAGTTTGTAGTTTTTTTTAATTATTTATTTCTGTTACAGTCTTTTTTCAAATTTTAATGAAGATAAACAACTAGCTCAACTGAAGACTGTAATAACTTAGTGCAGTCTTATTGAAAATGGATTTGGCTGTTCCGACCTTAGCTTGAAGGCATCAATATCTACCCGGCTCAGGTTTCTTTAACTGGTGATATTACCTTACAAATTTATTGCTGAGATGTTTTGACCAAATTAATATATCTCTGAGTGATAAATCGGCCCACGTAATTTTGATTATTTGCTAGAGACATAATTTTAACGGGTTACTTTTCTTTATTTTATTACCTATGAGAAATTAATAATTTTTTAACATTATGTTACACATTTAGGTTTTTAATGGTTTTGAAAATCAGATAAGAAAACGACAGGTCATAAAACCTAACATAATAATTCCAAAACCTACAATCAAACTACACAAAGGTTTAACTAGGAAAATAACTTTATATCTACATAGAAAGTTAAAAACTAAATTTCTAAGGCAATCAAAAAAAAATTAGAAAACAAGACCTTAGAAACTAATTTGTATTATATAAGTTTAGAAAATATTAGCTCCCACTATCTAAAATTAACAAAGTAGTATTAATTCAAGTCTAGACATGATCCGGGAGTAAAGCTGTTTTGCGTTATCTGTAATTTATAAGTAATCCTTTGAATACCTCAGTTCAGAGGCTCTGCTTTCATTGGTCGTAAAGCGCGATGGCGCTACACCGGACAGTTCATTGTTCAGCCATTACGGATTTCTACG
Organism: Melinaea marsaeus rileyi; assembly: GCA_918358865.1. Lineage (NCBI taxonomy): Eukaryota > Metazoa > Arthropoda > Insecta > Lepidoptera > Nymphalidae > Melinaea > Melinaea marsaeus. The sequence goes on from OU911085.1 coordinate 21,847,384, forward strand.
TTTACAGTGAGGTATATGCTATTGTAAGTATGATAATAAATATATATTTTACTTTTATATAATTGTGCACTATTGAGACGTGGGCTAAAGTGGCCAAATGTAATGTGGATGAATTTTTTTTGTTATTTAGACGTGAACACTTTTCAATAAAAACAGAATGTTTAGAGAGAGAAACAACAAATATGAAAACATAGGAAAATATAAGTATTTTTATTAATCAAACTGGAGAGACGCAGAAAAGAAGGAATTGTATGTGAAAAACATAGCTTATTTTGACACGCTTTGCACAGGTCAGGAAAAAAGGGATAACATTAGTATTAATTCCAGGATTATCAAGTAAAAGAGGGAAGTATTATTAAGGCAAAAAATAACTTAAAATATCCGTTCGTAAATTGTTATAATTTTTTTTATCAAAATAACTATAACTACAAGTGTATCGTACATTTACAGTGCTATTGTGTTCCCAAAGTTATTAACAATAAAGACAGATGAGCACGAATATAAAGTCATTTTGGAATTTTAGCGTAAAAGTAACAATGGAGCCGGAACCGCAAGGTGAGTGTGTGTTGCTCATGAACTTGCCGACGCTAGATTAGTAACAACCGAGTTTTGTAAGCACAAAACTGAGCACGTTAGCTTGTTAATAGTGCTAAGTACACATTATACTTTACTTAAGTATGCATTGCTATTTTAGAATCTTCAATATATATATGATAGAAACGGTTTGTTAAAACGTAATTAATGTATGTTATTTCTTTTTCAATAAAGTTTTTTTTATTGGTATAAAATATAAATAACAAATAAAATTAATAATAAGTGTTACATATTTTTATTGTCTGTTATTTATTGATGTTTTTTTTTAATTAACTGTCAGACTAGATCTACATATTTTATTAGAAAATTTAATTATTAATATATATATAGTTTAGTCATACGTATTTTTCATTTCCATTCAACATATTTAGATATTTTTTTAATTTTATTCTATTTCTATTTATCAAATACACACTACAACTGAAAAAAATAGTAGTATCAATAAATATTGAGATGTATTTTTAAATTAATTATATATGAGGAGCTATACTTCTGACTTCTTTATTTACTGCTGACTGCATTGAACTGAACTTACCATTTATTTTCGGAAATCATTCTCTTATTTATTATAAGCAATAGTTTCAGCAGTTGCACCTGCAGCTGTCTGTATATATTAAGTAAGTTGTAGAAATAATGAAATTGTTTAAACTAACATAGGAATTAGATACAACAATAACTTTTAATGTAATTAAACTAAAAATGTTAGTTTAATTGAACCCTATAATATACCTACATCGAGTTAATGTGATAGGGTTTTTATAAAAATCCAGTGTCAGTAAAAACAAGCTAGTCGAAATTAATTAGGCTAGCGCTAGGGACTGACAGTCTGGATCATTCCAGACATAGATATAGATTAATATTTATAAGCTTACATGCTCATTTTACTTAAATGTTGGAAAATCACGAATCAAAAAAAATATACAATAGAGGAAATTATAATATTTTGGAACCCATAATTGGTTTATACAAATGATCTATCATTTACACAAAAAAATTGAAAACAGCTTCCACCTTTTGGAGTAAAAGTTAGATCAGTTATTTTTATCTTTTTAGAATTGAAACAATAATAATTTAATTGTTAGCCAGTTAAGAAAATATAAACTGATTGCTAATACTGGAACGCAGCTTTGATGTTGATGAAAATTGTTTATAAATATGTGGATGGATTCGACTAACAACTAATGACTGACGCTCAGCGGTAATCGGGTAAGATTGGAAATGTTGTTAACAATACTCAGTATAATGGCTATAACATATCTTTTAACTTGAAATACTGTATTTATTATTGATAAGAAATCAATGGTTGAAATCAATGTTTATAAAACTAAAATCTCCCTTACTTTGAATTTTTATGTAATATAATAATGTGATAATTTTGCTTCAAAACATCAAATAGCTTTCACACTTAATTTGTATGATATTAAATTACTTCATAAATATTTTATATGAGGCGGCATAAAAGCCATTTTTGTTAACCTACCAATTTCAATAAAAAACATTCATAGTAAAATATAATAATATAATTTTATTGATTGTCTTAAGCCTAATTATAAATTGCATCATATTTTTCTTATAATATTTGCACGATTGTCGAAAGAAATATTGTGTAAATCAATTACAACGACTAACTTAAACAAAGATTGTCGAAAGAAATATTGTGTAAATCAATAACAACCATTAACTTAAACAAAGCGTAGATATTGACTAGGATTACTTTTAATAAACAATGAATTGAACTGACGACTGACGCGCAGTGCAGCGCGCAAATCTAATATTGGATCATTAGTTCAGATTATAGTTGTTTTAGCAAAACTGTTACATTGCAAGCTAACAAATAAAATGGTAAGGAATGTTTGTTATTTATTTTAACATTTTTTATTTTTATATGACGACGAATTAAAACAACTAAAAGTATATACCTCTTTTTATACTATGCCATTTAACCGGTTAAAAGTTAAGCTTTGCAAAAGGCATTAAATGAGACGCACTTCTTTTCAGCGATTAAATAAAATTTCATAATCGATTGCTTACTCAATAGTAAAATAATCTGCAGTATTTAAATTTAACTATTTTAATCTGTGAAGCTAGTCAGGCAAAAACACTTTTGCTATATTTTTATTAATCTTGTAAAATCATGTAAAGCACTCGACTATTTATTATATTTATAACAAAAATTAGTTTAAATAGGTTTCGACAAGAGACGTTATCAAAGTTGTAAGTATCACTTTTTAGAATTTATTTTGACTAATATATGTGTATATATATGTATAATAATATATGTAATTTATTTAAAAATAAACTTCGAGATACATTCGGGATTTGTAAAATTAATATAACTAGTTATTTATAGAACATTTGCAATGTTATTTGCAAGTAATTAACAAGAAAGAGAGACAGCCGGACACGACTATAAAGTAATAACGAAACAAAATTTCGTGGTAACAACAATGCAGCCGGAATTGCAAGGTAAGAGGGCGCTATTTATAAACTTGCTGACGGATTCATAATAATAGAATTCTGTATGCACAAAACTGTATAAGGTTTGACATTACTTTGCGCTTAATATACCGAACAGTTTTGACAGTCTACTTTCCATCTTGAGTTATAAGTATAGAAATAGTGTGCGTTTTCTAAAATATTAAATTAATAACTTTTAAAATATAGTTTCCCTTTTTCCAATAGTAGACGAAGGAATTCTTAGTTCTGCCAAGTATATTTTACTGAGATTTAAGGAAAGTTAAATAAATCATATTTCGCTAGATCTTAAGCAGGTGAGCGTTCAAGATTACACATCTGACGTCACACAGTTTACTTAGATTCATCTAATGATGTGCAGAAGAGATCATGGACAGATTACACTATCATTTTATGACTTTAATTAACTTTAACTTTAACTTTACCTTCACGCCATATCCCTTGCGGGGTAGCCAGAGACGCACTTCTTTTCAGCGATTAAATAAAATTTCATAATCGATTGCTTACTCAATAGTAAAATAATCTGCAGTATTTAAATTTAACTATTTTAATCTGTGAAGCTAGTCAGGCAAAAACACTTTTGCTATATTTTTATTAATCTTGTAAAATCATGTAAAGCACTCGACTATTTATTATATTTATAACAAAAATTATTATGATGACTTTAATTATTGTGCTTATTCTTCATGATTATTTTAAATATTCATTAAGGTAAAATTTTTTTGGTAATAATTACATACTTGTTAAGTTATTATTTTATTACAATTATTTGTATTTTTAAACAAGTAATTCTGATTTATTAATAAATATATGTGCCCATTTCAAAAAGTTTTAGCTGTCGCCGTAAAATGTGTTGTATAAAACTGGGAAGAATATCATATTGCCCCCTCTATACTTGTATATTGAGTACGCGAGCACGATCTGAGTGGGAGGAATGTATACCTACAGTGTAAATGGCAAGTCAGATTAAACTTGTTTTAAAGTTTATTGTGCCCTTAATATTGTTCGCAAGAACTTAACGCTCCGTCTAAGTTTTATATGTTTAAGTTTGAAAATAATAACAAAACACGTAAAGCTTATTATTTTTTTACTGAAAATCTAAAGGGCCATTAATAAAATCCACCTAAATCATAATTCACAGTATTTAAATAAATGTTACTAGAATCACCCATAAACAAAACGAATAATACATTTGTCGTTCAATCACAATTAACGCTTTATCTGTTCTGGACCCCAGTTTAGGAGAATATAAGCATTGACCGTAATTTGTTAAGGCGTGCGTATAATGTTTGATTTAATCCCACATATTGTACTGAAAAAGTCGAGCTCAATATACTTTTATTGCGACCTGCGTTTGACTCCACCAGTCCAACAACTGATGAACGTTAACGAAAACGATACTAATAGTTTTTAAAGTGATATAGAATAGTCAATCATATACTCGTAGCAATATGATCAGCTGATTATGAATACTTATAGGTCTTTAATAATCACTTAATGGCAAACTGAACCGTAATATCTTTTATTAAGACGGAATAGAAATGTAGAATTTGAATTGCTACTAGGTCGTACTAAAAGTACTAATTTGTAAGTACATTAATAAAACAATAAGTTAGTATTGTTATTTCCAATAATAACAGAATTGATAACTTACATATTCCTCCTGGTATTACGTGATAAATATAAGCCCGGATCCGAGTTCATCATAGTTGAACTGGAAAGGAACTTCTATAGTAAGTATGTAAATAAAATGCCAATCAACATAATAGTATATGGTATGTGCTTAATTATTATCGCATAAAACAAGGATATTATATTAATTTAATTTTAACCGTCTCACAACAATATGTAGTATAAGTGTTAAAAATAAACAGCGTGCTTTAGAAATGAAATGGATATATGTATTTGGATACAAAATACTAATATTGATTTTATATTAGCGAATAAATCACGATAATTATTTCTTGCGGATCTTTTGGGTCCACGATATTGACAAGTGAGAAAGAAGTTGACGAAAATAAAAACTGTGTGAACCGCGTCACCAAATCGCGCTTCACGAATATGATGTTAAGCTTCTTACATCAATCATTCAGCGACCGTAGGCAATGAAATGAAAGACCGTGAATTATAGAAAAAATGTCGGCAATTTAAAAAGGTCATATAAAAAATAAAGAAAAACGAACTGTATCGCGGCTGCTTCGCCCACACTCATATTTTTTATGAACGTCCATACAGCTGATTAATTTTACTCAACGCTAATTGCGTTCTGTTATAACCCTGGATTGTAACCCTTATTGCTGACCTAACTCCTGTCTCAGCTTCCCATGCATTTCTAACATTCATGCTTAATGAGCTCCTACACAATCTTCACAATCCTTCACAATTCTCTCCACAATCCTCTTTCTTACACAATCCGACCACCCTGATATACAGTTCAGTCCCAGCTGTCTTACGCTATATTACTTTTACAGAATTCTCTCACTGTGTTTAATTAAATTATTATATACCTTAATATTTCAAAAAGGACATTAAAAGTGTTTTAAATAAATCTCCCTTTTTTAAAAAAAAGCCTTTATTTCGGGGAGACTTTACAGTTCTATATTCTGAATTTTAGCTTTTAAAATCCTGAATCCTAAAATGTATTTCTCTCTACTTGTTTTAGATAAATATAGATATTTTGGTTTTATATAATATATATAATTAAAAATTTAAAAATATATAAAAAAAACTAATTAGAACAAACAAAATAAACTTTGGCATTAAAGCTGTATGACGCATATTGGTTGCTTTAACGGTGTCCCGAATACATTACAAAACCCATTCTCTTATCTAATGTTCTCCTTGAATTTATTTCACTCTCCATGCCCTCATATCTTAGCAATCGCTCGATAAAGATGTGAACAAAAATAACTCCAATTCAGTGAAGGATTAATTCGTATTTATTTTATCGTTTCAACGGGGAATATCAGTTTTCTTAACATATAAGAACTAGGTATCGTATACATTACGACATGTGACGAATTTAGCTTGATGTACTTATTAAGCAAATATATGAAGTACTTATTATACATAATATATATTGAGCGAAGTGAGCCCAGTATATTGACGCATCGTTTCCCATTAATTTCAATGGGATATCAGTTTTGGACATACTATAAAAAAAAAAAATTCTGAGGACATTTTTCAATATTTTTTTTAAAACCATCACCTAATGTCTTTTTGATTGCAAAGATTCATAATTATCCGTCAAGTACTTTTCGAGCCAATTCGTGATAAAAAATGTAAAAAGTCTCCAGTAAAACGCTCCGCTCAATGATGTCTTTAGTTAGGTAAAATTTTATACCCACAAGTTTGAGATAATAATATAAAGTGTATCGGCCTGGTGCATCAGAAAATTCAGTGTATGAGAAACAAAGAGTTAGAAATAACGTTATTTTAATTTTTTTTTATATAAGTGAACACTGGTTTAAAAGTGAAAAACTAATATTTAATTTCAATAACGACCAGGTTGGTAGTTCGTTCAACAGAGTTAATTCCAATAATGGTGGCTCCTTAATTCTTTGAAATAAACAATTAAAATTCAAAGAACGTAAAGACATAGTAAGCCTCTCTGTTGATCGGATAATTGAACCAGCCTCAATAGAATTAGAATAATTCATCATTGTAAGGGTTTGTAGATCACCGTCGTTAACGTTGAACAATATGAACAAAAAATGGATGAGGTTTTACTTAAAATATCATGTAAAATAAACAGCAAAGTATTTGTGGAGATGAAAATATTAATATCTTAGAAAATAATTCAATACTAGTGAAGTAATTAAAGATAAAAATATATTTTTATTTTATACATAAAATATTAAAATTTTATGCATAAAATATATACGTACTCGTAGGTCTTGATTAAAGTTTCAATATAATATTTTTAATGTAAGTTCATTAGATTTTTACGAGTGGAATTGTCATTATACACAAAACAAATAATTACATTTTTACCATAAGTTATACATATCTAATGAATAAAAATTATTAATTTCAAAGCATTTTTACTAGTTTATTGACATTTAATTTCGAAAACCAAGCAAAACGTGCAGTACGCAAATACAGGTTTCTAATTTACCAACTGAAAATTGCAGAAGTTTATATAAAATTGCACGTTTTTAGAAAACTAAATGGTAATATTTTTAAAGGTATAATAAGGGTCTTTCAAAGAGTTTTCAAGACTGTGCAACTAAAGAGTAACATTTTATATCTGTGAATTAAGATAATTGGAGAGAAAAGTAGCAGGCGCCTTTTATGACGAAGATATAAAGATAAACTTTTTCCTTCATTTCTTATCTTACAATAATTTTGCAAGAACTCATGCTTCTTTTAAGCTCCTTAACATCCTTACGAATTAGTATATTAATAATATCTAACGTTTAGACCTGAGATTGCAATTCTGGGGTGTTTTAAATAATCAGAAGTGTCGAAATATCAGATGTTTACTTGTCACACAATTTGTCAAATATCCATGATAGCCATTAGACCACGAAATCCGGTATTTACTCAAATTGAAAATGATACTGGATTAAAATGAATCGTTCAATTGAAACAATATTTCTTTATCACCCAAGTGTTTGACAAACTGTGATACAATGCGTTAGGAATTTCTGTTGAGTCAATAATTTAAACTTTTTTGTATCTACATTTTTTATTAATATAATGGAATCTACTCGTATACAAAAAACGTTAATTAAAAATGAACATTTACATCTATTTTAAAATAAACTAATAATAATGTTACTTACGTAACACGACCATGTAGAACAGTAATAAAGTAACAAACAAGTTTTATCGATGCCGAAGTTTGTGTCGCACCTTTATCCCCCACGTTTATAACGACAAAGATATTCTAAGCTGCAATTTATCTAACCTTAATACCTTAAAAAGAAAAAATATATATCTATAATATAAAAATGAATCGCAAAATGTGTTGGTAAGTGCATAACTCTACAACGCATGGACCAATCTTAACAATTCTTTTTTTAAAATTTTCCTTGAAGTCCAAGGATGGTTTTTACGGCGAGAAAAATTCGAATAATTTCCAGGAAAACCCTAAAAGAGCCCCTTTTTCCTATATAAATATTTTCTAACTAAATGTAGAGTCAATTTGAACTGTATTGCTATTCAATAAAGTTCATATTAAATTACAAGCACTCACTGTTGTCTAAACAATGTAGGTGTGTTGCTAACGTCGAAGAGTCAATTCGCGCTTTATTGTCGCTGCACAACGTTCAAATTTAATCAAATATATATGTTCACCCGACCAAATTGAAAAGTCAAAAAATTTAAGAGCTATAGATTTGATTGACCTTGGAATATTCTTTCTATTGTTTTAGTTTCGGAATGCGACATAAATTGTCATCAGTTTTCACGTCATTGCATCTGTCAAACAAACTGCGTTAAAAAGCGTTTATAATATTTAATAAATAATTTTGATTGTATAAATAATTATTTTTTGAGAGCGAGACATTCAACTAATAATCGCGAAAGTTTGAATCGAGCTGCTTTCAATTATGATTTGTCAATTGACTACAGTAACCACCAATGTTTTACTATTGGATCTATGAACTTGGTTTGCTCTTATTGTAAGGCATTGAAATACAAAAATGAAGTAAATGGATTCTGTTGCGCAAATGGGAAAGTGAAATTGATACCATTGGATCCATCACCAGAGCCATTGTACTCATTGGTTTCAGGAATAGAACCAGATTCCATACACTTTTTGTCAAATATTCAACAATATAACAATTGCTTGCAAATGACGTCATTTGGGGCAACAAACGTAGTTCGGGAAAATTTCATGCCAACTTTTAAGGTATGTATTATAGCATCATCATTCAATCATCATCATCAATCATTATTATTTTAATGAACTAAATTTCCTGTTAACTAAGTAAATATGTGTCATTAACCTTCAGTTCCCTAAACCCCAACACATATATTACTTAGTCATAATATTATTTGGTGATTCAGTATTAGCAACACTTTTATTATTTTGAAACACAATATAATTATTTGATGATGGATATTAGTTACAACTAATTATTACATATTGACATACCTAAGCATATCAATTATTATTTGGTGATTAAAATTAGGAGACTGATATACTTTATAGGAACAAATATTATTTCTATTTGCCAAAAATCATTTTTTTAAATTTACAGATACAAGGCCAAATATATCATAGAACAGGTTCACTGTTACCAGTGTCAGATAGCAATTACAAATTCCTGCAAATTTATTTCATGGGCAATTCACCACAAGAAATTGATATGCGTTGTTTACATAACAATTCACTAAAGAGGTCTATTGTAGAACAATTACAAACTTTATTTCATGAGCAATCAATTGATTATGTTGTTTAAAACTGCACTGGATCTAATGCCATCTGATAATCACAAAATTATAATCAGAGCTGATAAAACACCTGTTGGCCAACATGCAAGACCTTTTAATGCACCAACTATCGATGAAGTTGCCATCGTTGTAGTTGGGGAAAACTTGGAATCCCGTAATATAGTTTTACATCGTCGGAATGATCAATTACAACGTATAAATGAAACACACCGCTCATATGACGCACTGCAATATCCCATTATATTTTGGCAAGTTGAAGATGGCTATGATTTCTCAAACAAGATAATAAATCCCATTACAGGTAACTGAAACATTAGTTTAGCAATGGTGATATATTATCACATTTTAATTTGGCTTCAAGACAAAATCAAATAATTTCAGCCAAAATCAAATCAAATAATTTCAGCCAAAATTCCAGACCCATCAATTGATCAAGGATTGTTTGATATTGTTACCAAACACATGATCCACGGGCAGTGCGGTGCATTTGACATGACATCACTATGCATGGAAAATGGAAAATGTAAGAAAATTTTCCAAAATCGCATACGAATGACACTATCACGAATGTTGACGGTTATCTCATGTATCGCCGCAGAAATCCTGGAAATGGTGACCACACCTTCACAATGCGACTGCCGAATTCTACAAATCAAGTAGAATTTGATAATCAGTGGGTGGTACCATACTCACCATTACTTTTAAAAACTTATGAGGCTCATATCACTGTTGAGCTTTGCAGTTCTGTAAAATCAATTAAATACACTTGTAAATAAAGGTAGTGATTTGGCCATATTTGAACTACAAAATATCGACAAAAATTTTGAAACAATACGATAACAAATGGGTAGATACATCAGCAGCAACGAAGCTATTTGGCATATTCTTAGCTTTCCTATACACGAAAGAGATCCTTCTGTCTAGCATCTAGCAGTACATCTTAAATATGGTCAACGCGTATACTTTACTGAAGAAAATTTTCTCCAAAGAGCACTTAAGCCTCCAAAAACGACATTAACATATTTTTTTACATTGTGTCAAAAACCTGACATTTTTGGCCAGTTTGGACATTGATATATACTGATGTACCACGTTATTTCACATGGAACAAATCCGGTAAAAAATGAGATCCACGAAGACAAGGAAAGATACATCATTCCAATAGAGGCATATTCAAAGCTAAGACACTGGGTCGATTTTACGCGTTACACCCAAAGCAACGTGAGTGCTTCTTCTATTTACGTTTGTTATTAGTGAATATTCCCAGACCAACGTCTTTAAAATTTTTGCGAACAATTAATGACAGAGTCTTCACTATATACCAAGATACATGTCGTGAACTACGATTTTTAGAAGACGATAATCATTGCGGTTTAACGCTTGCTGATGCTGCGTTGACATCAACGCCCAATATCATTCGTCAGCTGTTTGCAATTATTTTGACGACCTGTTTTCCATCGCAAGCACACTCTTTGTGGGAAAAATATAGAAATTGTATGACAAAAGACATATTGCACTGATTTATACAAATAGATCAATGCCAAAATATAAATTACACGCCAGAGATGTATAACGAAGCGTTAGTGCTGATAGAAGATTTATGAGTTTTTATTTCAAATCTACCACTTCATCGTTATGGTATGCCTTCACCTAATCGCCCAGCAACCGACTTAGTCAACACCGATTTACAATGAGAAAACCAATATGACCCTGGCAATTTAGTAACAATTATTGCTAATAGTGAGCCACTACTAACAGCAGAACGAATAAAATATTTATGATCGGATTATGTTGGCTGTTGCTGCTGAACAAGGTGGTTTTTTTGGAAGCACCAGGTGGAACCGGTAAGACATTTTTTATATCGTTGGTTCTTGCCAAAAAACGGTCACAACAGAAAATTGCATTGGCAGTTGCATCGTCAGTCATTGCGGGTACTTTGCTAGATGGTGGGCGAACCACACATTCGACATTTAAGCTACCATTAGACATTCATAATAAACAAAACACTATGTGTAACATAAAAAAGAATAGTGGAATAGCTGCATTGTTACGGAAGAGTTCAATCATAATTTGGGATGAGTGCACAATGGCTCATAAACATTCACTCGAAGCATTGAATAGAACTATGCAAGATTTAAACCGCAACGATAATCTTTTCGGTGGTGCTATTTTACTTTTTTCTGGTGATTTCCGACAGACCTTACCGATCATACCTCGCTCTACTTTCGCAGATGAGATAAATGCATGTTTAAAATAATCAATCTTATGGCGAAATGTTGAAACATTTCGATTAACTACAAACAAGCACGGAAAATTGCTAAATGATCCATCAGCACAAATATTTTCCGAACAAATATCAAATATTGGAAACGGTAAAATAGAGCTGCAACCAAATAAGCAATGCATTAAACTACCAGATCATTTCTACACTATTATACACGGACAAGATGAATTAATTCAGAGAATTTTCCCAGATATAGGAAGCAATTAGTTGAACCATAAATGGTTTATCGACCAGGCTATTTTGGCAGCCAAAAATGTTGATGTTGACGTAATGAACTTTCAGATACTACTGTTACTAGGCGATCTGATGTCTTTTAAATCAATCGATACTGTTGTTGAAGAAGTTCAAAGTTTGAATGTTCCAGTTGAATTCTTAAATTCACTCTATACACCTTGAATTATTATTTTAACCACATAACCACATAATCTTCGATTAAAGATTGGTTCACATATTTGCGTAATTTGAATCCACGATTATGCAATGGTACGCGTTTAGTAATCAGAAAAATCACCGGAAATGTTCTTGAAGCAACCATTTAAACTGGAAAGTTTAAAGGAGAAGTGGTCCTGTTGACGCGTATTCCAATGTTACGGTCCGACTCTAAGATATCCTTTAAAAGGCTACAGTTTCAAATTCGTTTAACTTTCGCCATGTCTATAAATAAGTCTCAAGGCCAAACCATGTCTATTTGTGGTTTGGATTTAGGTTTTTGTCATGGACAAATATATGACGAATGTTCACATGTAGCAAAACCGACGAATCTATTTGTGTTAGCTAAGCTAATATAGGTTAATCAAAAATATTGTTCACCGATTAGTGCAAAATTAATTTATATACTTATAATATAAAATTCATAGTAATTAGTATTATTCTTAAAAATTTTGAACTATCTGCCCTATATACCTCATTTGTAAATTTATGTGTTCCATGTTAGTTACTAAAAACTTTGTATAGTTATTAATATACTTATTTGTTACAAAGTTGAATAAAAAAAATAAAAAAAAAATTAATTTTTAATTTTTTTATTTTTGCTTAATATCGGCTTTACAAAAACACGGTGGTTCTCATAAGAGATATTCTCATACCGTTACACTTAAAATAGTTTGCTACAATGTAATATAGCAAAAACTATAGTCACAGCGACGCGTGACCGGGTCTGCTAGTTTATAATATAATAAAATTATCACTTCTTTGGTACAATATAATTATTTATCATTAAAATTAACTGTTAGAGTTCTACTCTTAAAAAGAGCTGCTTTGAGGGAAAAATGTTCCAGGCTTTTATTTTAAGATATATAAAATTGGATAGTAGGTAAAACAGAAACATAGTTCGATTTTTTTAAGTCAGTTTTAGCCTATAGTTGTTGCTTGCTTATATCCGCCCAAATTTAAAAAAAAGGTATTTTAATACAATTTACAAGCAAATCTTGAGTATGCTACTTTGCTAAATATATATTAAAAAACAATCGTAGTATTTATTTATCTGTCTGAAAAAGAGAATTATTTTTTTACATACATTTATGCCATGTTATAAAAACAGTTTTATGTTATATGATCGAAATAACAGATTGACTCTTTGTTATACGTGTCGATATTATATTATAGTATATAAGAAGTTTAAAATACCGCAGTATAACAATTCATTATATAATTATGTAAGTCAGTTCATAGAAATTTATTATAAAATTAAGTGGTAGACAAAAGTCACTAATGTCATCTCAATTGTTCAAATCGGAGTAAATAATTTTCATTCTGGTTTTGACGAGGATTGATTTGAATTGTCAACCTATACAAAAGTGTAGGCTATTAATTCCAATCACATCTTATTAACCTTCAAGAGAACACGTGTTGTTTACAATATAAATATTGCATTGTCTGAAAAGAGCATCCTTTTTAAAATATTGCTCAATTGTATAATTTTTTTAATCTTTAAATAATTGTTTTTGTGACCGACCTTTGTACACAATTTAAGTAGTTGTTTTGTTATAACCACCTTATTATTACCTTAAATTATCTGCTAAGAAATTACCAGTATTTATAGGTTGCAAGTCCTAAGTCATCTTTAAAAAATACGCGATTTGGTCCTATTTCCATCTCCCGAGATAAAATCTTTTGCTTTCAGACGGAATTCTAGTTCTTTCCGTTACTGCTTTAATCGCCTTTTTTGTACGAAAACTACATGGACGGCCCGATCTTTATCTGTCACAATCAGAGATTTTTTTATTGTACCTATCAATAGTGCGGTACACAAATATTTAAAGCGTATGGAGAATTTCAAGAATTGTATCTGGCTCCACATCCTCTTTTGTAATGCAATCTACTCCATTTTAATATCACAAAATATTTTACAATATATTGGCACGAACATAAGAAAACAATGAACAATCATATAAAAATGGCAGATTTGAGTGCAATATAGATCAGTTTTGTCGACTATAAATTTATACATAAAATATTAGAATTATTTCGATTAGAATTAGTGTTATTTCTTTCTTTTTAATTATTACTTTAAAATAAATTGAAGTCATTTTAAATATTTACAGGAAACAAAGGTATTAACTATGTATGGTAAATAGGTGCAATTTAAGAATTACGATTGCACTGACATTTTATTGATTTTGTGGATACTTTATCAGGATAAAAGGCAACTCCTGTAGTTTTCAATATTTCTTTTGTTTTTATATATATTTTATTTTCAAATCACAAACACCGTTATATTACAGTCAGATATATCATTATTTGTTTGTCTTTATCATAATATTTTTAATGATCTGTAGAATACATTCTTACTGTGTAGGAATATAAAGCTTGTATTTTAGTAAATCTTTATTGTTATGTAGAAGGATAAATAAAGAACGCGATGGATAACGACGTGCTGCAAACTTAGACCCGGAACTTGTTGGATAACTCATGATTCTGTATTATATTAATATAATATAATAATAGGTAACTATTATTATTAAATTAAGTTAGAAACATATTTCATCTTGTTTTTTAATGATATATTTACTTACCTAACAATACAAATTTAAATAAACTGGATAAAACTGTATTTATTTCTTTGTCAGTTGTTAACTATATACAGTTTGCTAATGAGTCATATGAGTTAGATAAAATATGATATAACAATGAGTTGTTAACTATATCAGTTTGCTAATGAGGGTGGCATGATCGTGTCTGATCAAATCCTTCTTTTGTAAATAAAGATTTAAAAAATATATAAAAAGTGACCTTTTTTAGTTTTATGAAGATATACATTATTTGATTTGAATACATCTATTAAATCAATCTTTCTTGAATAATATTACTTTAAATAATATTTGTGCAAAGTCAGATATTAAATGTTTAAACTAACAAATTGAAAGACTATTGAAACTAACAAATATTTATTTCTCTTCTATGTCTTTAGAAAAGTTAAACCAACACGATAGCAAGATTCAGTTTGTATTCATCATACACAGTGTTAGCAAAGCATGCTCTACTTTATCGTAGCACGATGTTTCTATAAGTTATAAACCTTACATAACTTTTCCCGACTAAAACTAAAGTTTAGTACGCTTTATAGATCTCAGATATCAGGACGTGCAGGTTAAATATTTTTAAGGAAAACATTTATAATTATATATTTATAATGCTCTGGGACACTATCAATAAAATCAACAAAATTGAATTAAAATAACCACACTTCTGACACACATTGCCGTTATAAAATTTTAAAAGATATTTTATATCCGACTGTAACAGTTACAATAACTTCTGGAGGTGATTAAATTCATACTATTCTCGTTCGACTCACACATGGAATTATCCTTGGTGTGATCTTTTGATCATTGTTCTGAGTCTATTCAAAAAATTTGTGTTCGGTACTTTATCCTTCTCCAAGTCTTGGAGCAATCAAGAGTCTGTCGTAGGTTTCCAATTTAAATAAAAAATATATTTATTAAAATAAAACTTTTCAGTTCTCGCTCTCTTTCTAATAAATAATATTAGCTTTTAGACCAAAAATGTACACATGTTAAAAGAACGTTCATGTGTCATGTTCATTAATACATATGCTCAAACTCATTGTAGTTTTGTTTATATTAATATATTTTATTCACATGAATGATTGCTGTCATAGTTCTAAGCGAATAAATAACTGGCTGAAAATGAAAGTTTATTAATTTTTATTTTGAACAAAATGTTATTTATTAAGTTAAGGGAGTTTTTATTTCAACATAAAATTTTATCAACGCTTTTTCATATTTTTTTATATTATTATGTAATACTTGTCATGATAAGCCAAGATTAAATATTTAATTGGGTAAATATAGTAATTAAATATTTAATTGGGTAATTATATATTAATTAATAAATATAGTAATTAAATATTTAAGTAATTAAATATTTAATTGGGTAAATATATCTATCTTCAGATGTAGTCAGCATCTGTGTATGTGTGCGTTGGGTACATCTGTTTTAGATACTTAGATATTATTACGCAGTATAGATGCGACGCTAATGATCACGGTTTTGAAAAATAATATATATTTATAAAGTTATTCTTATAAAAATTACACATATTTGTGACTGTTACGAATTAGATGGTAACGTAGTTCTTAGCAACAAATGTTTAGTGTCTTTAAAATTATAGTGTATGTAAGAGATAGATATGATCGATACAGTCAACAAGCGGCTGCAGCTTGAATTAATGAACTGACAATAGATTTGATTATGACGTATTGCGTTTCGGTCCCTTCCATTATTTATAGATAATATTCGTCTACGTATAGGATTTATTCAAGTACGTCGTGGTTACTGAATGTAACAATATTGTGTTTGAAATCTAAGAGAATAATATTAGGCATGGTATTTGAATCGATTCATTGTTATAAAATTTTGGCTCAACAATACTTATTCAAAGTCACCCTGTTTTTGATATACTAATCACCATACCAAAGAAATTGAACTATAAATATATAAATATAAATCTTATCAGTTTGTGTAAATATAACTTTACAAAGTAATTAATTGAACATTGTCAACATACATTCAAATGTCAATAAGAAAATTTGATTGAAAGTGATTGAAGTGCATTGAATTTGGAAACTATTGATTTTTAAAAAAGTCTATGTTGAATATAAAGTTACAAATATAGTTTTAAAATATTATATACTAGCATTTTGTTTGATAAGATCGAATGTTATCTACTATCCGATCGAATGTTATCTATTGTATATAATTACTTCAGAATTTCAAAAGAAAATTTAAGATTTATAATTGCTAAGTTAAATAAGAAGCTAGTTATTAAAGTAAACAACGACGAAAGAGCATTTCGAATTGAAACTCAGCATTCGAAGAATACAAATTATACTACCATTTTATGGAGTTTGGGATATTGTCTCTAAAACGAAAGGAAAACCCTTCAGGATGTAAATAATTTTGTTATATTGACTTCTTCTTTTTCTCATTTTTTAAATTACAAACAATAGATTATTATTCATTAATATTCTTACAGAAATTTGATCTAACGCAATGTTTTCAGAGAAAGTGTCATTAATGGGTGTTCAAGTTAGATATTTGAAGACGGTGCCGCTGCCGTGTTTCCTTGATGTCTAGTTATTAATATTTTTAGGTAACAGCGGGAGTAAACGGAGCAACTATAACTTTTATAAGGAGGAAGCACGACAGTCTGCTCGCAATCTGAAGTAAATATCTAGATTTTTTTTTTAGTAATGTATGTACGTTTTTATAACTAATTTTACAGAGTATCTATGATAATATAGTATCTAGTATCATACATAATGTAGTATCTAGAAATATAAGCAGTAATAAACTTTGAATAATTTGATTAATTAATAGCAAATATGTTATATTTAAATCTAATAAAATAATAACTAAAAGTTGATAACGTAACTCCAACCGATTAACAAAGGGAATAAAGTAGTGGTTAAATATTCATATGTCGCGCTGATTTGGACCTATAGAAGATAAACATTATCAAAAATTATTTTTTTAGTTTCAGATGAAATATTAATATTAGACTATGAAGGACGGATAGGTTAGGAGGAGTTAGGACTTAGTTCAGGAGATATTTTTGCTACTGTATTATAATAAGACTTATGACATAAATATTAATGTACTTATTTATATTCTTGTTATGGAATGAATATTAATATTATTTTATTGTTAAAATATTTATCGTTGATTAATATTTTCTTACACTTAGCGTCTGGCTCAGAGATCAAAAACACTTCTTTGAATTGATGAGAATTGGAGTTATAATCCAGATCAGAGAACAAAACATTTATAAAATGAACTCCTGTATTTGTAAGGATCTGGTTGAATAAAAACTTCGTTAATATTGATGAAGTTTGTATTAAGTAGAAGAAGCTTTCAAGAGAACAAAATGTTATGTTATGAATTATTTCGACATTTAATACAACTTAGTTCTAAGATTGTTATAAATAATTCCAGTCTAGATAATTATATAATAATAATAATATAATAATCTTACTCGTATATAAAATGGATACATATATTATGAAGTCGCACTAAATTGCTTAGAAGCTCATCAGTCACATCGAAATAACAGATGTCAGCGTAATCAAGAAGAGGAAGTAAAAAAAAATATTTTCTTGATGTAATGTTATCTCTCTACTAGTAGCGGTCAAATACTTCATAAAGAATAAAAACCAGACCATATGCGTCACGAGCATATTAAACTGAAATATTTTCATTTGTAAAATTGAACTGGAAGAGATTAAAATGTAAGTAAAATCAGCAATAGATTTTATTATTAAATAAGATAACATTGTTCGGAACATGTATTACGCTATTTGAATAGTTGCAATTTAAAAGATGTTTTCCACATAAAATTTTAAGTATACTTCGTTCTGCATAAATCTTATCAAAGTCGATTTAAATTTGTAAAACAGTACTCTCAATTCCAATACAGCCGTTAACAGATCAATAAGCAATAGACTTTTAGTATGTCGTTCTCTCAAATTGACTCTAGATTTACCCCTGTTGACAACATTATCTAACGTAAACTAAATAAATCCGAGGAGGACTTTAGATAAGGTAGAATAGCAAAGATTCAGTCATATCTAGCAAAAGCTGACGCTATTAGTAACCGAGATAGATTTAAATATATATATATATATATATATATATATATATATATATTTATTTAAAATTTATAGATTTAACATACATTAAGACATACAGCAAGTATGTAATGAAGTTTAGTGAACTTTTTCGTAGTCCGCTTTAAGTAACTTGGAAATAATTATGATTTAACTAATAATCAATGATAAAAGTCGGCTTTTAACTTTAAATTATAATGATAATCACAAATATATTTAATTAAATATTATTGTTAAAATAATATAAATAATAATATGCAAATATGTTCTTATGACATCAGTTACTCATCCGCTAAGGTTTTTATAAACCAGCCAAGAATATATGATAAGCTTTTAAATTTATAACTTAATATACATTGAAAATGTATCTATACGGGTAGAATTCGAATGCATTTATAATTCCATATATACTCATTTCATTATTTCGATCTATATTTATTATATATATTCAATAGCTACTCGTATGCCTACGACTTCAATCGCACCTAAGTTACTCCTTATAACATCAGCTGTGAATGGCCTGTTAAAATTAGTCGTGCCGTTTCAGATATTAGTCGGACCATGACCAAACAGATAGACAGACAAATAAAAAATTTAAAAAAAATGTTATTTCATGTAAGGCATATACTTTTATATACATTTAGTGAAATGCTTTTAATTTGGAATTACAATTAGTATTTTCCAATATTAATTTCGTTTCTGACATCTTTTCAAAAATCTGTTATGCCGAAAACTTAAAAAAAAGTGGTTAGGATTTTCAAAAAAAGGGAATAGTTGTATGTATTATATAAAGTAATTTTACTATAAAGAGAGAAATACTGGCTAGGATTTTCGAAAGAAGCCAAAAGATATTGCTTATGGCCTTATAAGGACGATTATGTAATAATAATAATAAGATATTTAATAATAATGGAAAAAAACACCAAATAATATGTTAAATGTCTTATAATTGATATTTAGATTTAAAGGACAGTTCATTTTAAATTATGTATTATTTACTAAATTTGCCTAGTTTTAATAGCATTGCTAGGGGATTGTCGGGTTTGACGTCAGGCCCCCTCTTTTAGTGGTTGTGTGGCACATGTGCGTTGGTAGTCTTCCCTGTGTTGTGCCTGACTTGGGACCTGAAAAGTGGTCTTCCTTCGTGAAAATCACCGCTAAGGGCGCTGGATCCGGACGAGGTTCTCAGGTGTTTTGAGGTGGTTGAGGTTCCGGACAAGATCCGGCTATAAGAGGGCTTCAGCCTTCTTCTAAAGGTGGGCTTGGGTGGGGGGGTTCCGGGGTGCCCTCTTCCTGGTGTCCGTCGAGGCCTCGCGTTTGTAAGCGTAAGAGTTCCCGCGGTGTCCCATTATGACGGCGATGGCAACCGTCTGGTTTAGTGGGTGGGAGTCCTACATAACCACCACCTTACTCCCCTGGAATGCGGCGTGTACACATACAGAGTTCCCGACGATAAAAAAAAGGGTCAAGCTTGTACTGGAAGGTTCGGTGTAGTAATCGTCTTATAAGTCTGACTCCAGTAAACTCCACACTGGATTGGCACATGATAACAGAAACTGATTTACGACATGAACTTTAAATGATATAAGTATATTAATAAATTTGATTACAATTTGAAATTTGATTAAAATAAGCTGTTGCCAGCGATCGTGTTCACTCTGACCATGGCTCGAAACCAGTTTATTTCCGGGGGAATTAGACTAAATTACTAATATCATATTACATATTGCAAGAAAGTAGTACATATTGCAAGAAGTATTATGATGTTGGATATAATTAAAATATAAGATAGAAATAATTTAATTTTAATCCTTTTTTATTTCTATGTTCTATAAGTGATATTATTCTTCGAAATGAATATACTGTATTACCATTTTTGACATTTATTATTATCACTTAAAAAACTATATAACCTGATTACTAGATTATTGCAAATTATTCTATGATGTTTATGGCAGATATGATGTATTTACATGATATAAATTCAACACCAAATAGTGTAATTATTCGAGAATTTATTATCCTTAAAATGAACTATTATAATTACTTTAAAGACAAATAAATAATATAAATAGTTGTATAGAAAAAACATAATTGAAATGATTAATATTTTTAATTTCTTCTCTTCAAATTACAATTCAAATCCAATTCATACCCGTCTCAGTGTGCAAATTTCATCTGTCATGTATATATGGGCGCAAATCATTATGAAATGATTATAATGTTTTAAAAAATCCGTAATTATTTATAATTAGTTTTTAAATAATCATTCGTAATCAAAAAACTGTTATTTCTCTAACTTCAATCTCTTAAAGATATTGTATTGACTGATTGGTTGGTGATTGATAAATTTCACATCCAATCGGTAAATTTCACATTGGATGTGAAATTTATTATTTAATAATTCATATTGTTGCACCTTTTCATGTTAAACATTTGAAGTAAAACTAAATTAGATTTATTATAACTCCAACATTCATTATGTTATTAAATAAACCAAACTTTATTTAATTTGCATCCTACGTGGTGCGCCATCTGTTGAAGAATTATGTAAACTTGTAAGTGGAGTTTATAGTCTTAAAATAAATGTAATTTGTATAAAATAAATCATTTAGAGTTATATAAAATTCATTATAATATCAATTCTAAAGATTGAACTATATTTAAAGATTTTATATACAGTAATTTTAATATTTGCTTTAAACAAGTTTTGATTGTTATTTAATATAAATGTAATTTGTATTAAATAAATCATTTAGAGTTATATAAAATTCATTATAATATTAATTGTGAATATTGAACCATATTTTAAGATTTTATATACAGTAATTTCAACTCTTGCTTTAAAATAAGTTTTGATTGTGACAACGCCTAGAAATAAGTATAAATATTTTATTTATTTATTTTATTTACCTTCACGCCATATCCCTTGCGGGGTAGCCAGAGACGACGGAGCGCCAAACGCTACGGTCTCTGCATACCTCTTTCGTCTCGGCCACAGACATCAACCTCTTCATACATGCCCTCCGGGGGTCCTCATGCTTTTTACGTGACCTTCCTCTAGTAACATTGATACTGTGTTTTCGAAGGTCACTCGAGGCCTCCCCCTGTCTCTCTTACCGCTCACTTTTCCTATATAAATCTTTTTTACCATTCTTTCATCACTCATTCGTTCGACGTGCCCAAACCACTTGAGCACGTTCTTCTTCATTCTCACCGTGACATCTTCGCTAGTACCTGCCATTCTGTGGATCTCTTCATTGCGGATTCGATCAGCTAGACTGACTCCGCATATTCTGCAAAGAGATCGCATCTCCACAGCATTCATCTTTCTTACATTCTTCTTCTGTGTTACCCACGTTTGGCTGCCGTATAACAGCGTCGTTAGCAAAACTGCACTGTGTACAGCCAAACGTGCAGCTATACTGATGTTTTGCCGCCTCAACAATGCAGTCAAAGCACCATTGACTCTGTTACCGGCAGCAATACGCCTTTCCACATCCATTTCGTATCTTCCGTCTCTGCTAAACATAATTCCCAAATATACCACTTCATTCACTTGTTCTATTATCTTATCATTCACGTTGATCTTACATTCTATTCTTTCTTCATTTCTTTCAAATATTAGAATCGTCGTCTTTTCTTTATTACCATTATTTTCACACCCATCTTTCAGAGTGGTGACCAATGCCTGCAGGTCGCATTCTGATGATGCAATGAGCACTGCATCATCTGCGTATAGCAAGCAATTGACTTTAAGGTCACCCACTTTCACTCCTATGTCACTGTCTTTCACGCCTTGGAGACAACTATCCAAATACAAGTTGAACAACCAAGCTGACATAGCGCAACCTTGCTTAACACCCGATTGGATGTCAAACCAAGGCGACATGTCAGATCCTACTCGCATACAGCTGAGTGATCTCTGTAAAGAGACTTTACAGCCTGTAGCAAGGGTCCGTTCACATTGTATTGGGGCAGTATCTCCCATAACTTCTTTCTCACAACCCTGTCAAACGCCTTTTCCAAATCCACAAAAGCACAGAAAACCTTTTGGTTTAGGGCCAAAAACTTTATGGCTGCTATTATTCAATTGCGTCAGTCTTATTACTAGCAGTCGTGCGAAAATAAACTACACAAATTCTAAGTGAATTTTTATTATAATGGACAACGAACACGGAATCTCTGACCTATCGCCGACATATACGTAAGTGCAAGATTCTATCAATGATACAAATTATACAATAATTTAATAACCAAAATTATTAGTTACAATTATAACATATATATATATATATATATCAGAATATGAAAAAATTAAATTTAAATTTAAATACTACTAATATCGAAATAAAGAGTGAAATCGTTGGTGTATGATAAACAAGGTGATTACTGAAGCACCAACTGTCTAACAATAGTAATAAAAGAGCACTAGCTCACATTCACGTGTAAAATGCAAAAAAGAAATATATCATAAAGGAAAATATATCATTTTGATGAAGTTTTACGATAAAGATAATTTTAATTTTAAGTTTAAGTTTTAGTTATTAAAAAGTTGCTAATTAGGGCCCTTATACTTTATAATATATTTAAATTTTATTTATATTATATAATTTAAAATAATAAAAGAAATTTAAATAATTATAAGTCTTCATAGATTTCCTATAAATTCATGAAGAGTTAGTAAAGTTAGTAAAACTTCTCCTGATCGAAACGAATCAAAATAATGTTTTATCTTTAAAACATTAAATAAATCTCTTTCCATTAATAATACGTCAAAATCTATTTCGATTTGTAAAAGATAATTTCAAATCAGTTACAATCCTTGTAAGTTGAAAAATAGAACTGAAAAATCTTTAAAGGATAAAGGGATTAAAGGAACTTAACTAAAAAGATATAATCTTCATTTAAGTGTTATGATTGGATATGACAGCGAATAAATATTTCAAACAATAAACATATGTAGTTTTTGTTAAATCTGACTTTATTGTGTGTGGTATTAAATATTACTAGAAATTATTTATAATGAAAATTTCAGCACTTAAGAAAAACTGATGACGGTGTTTTCTCAACTGAGTTATCAAATTTATTTATCCTAACATTTAAACTTTATAAAATAAAATAATTAATAACCTTGACATTGCTTAGATGTTTATAAAATTAATAATACTATTGAATGTCTGCTAGGATTTTCGAAATAAGGCTAATAGACATTAGTTATGCCTCAATGCAGAGATTATATATTATTTATGTATTCTATTTCCGTTTTTGGGATCGCTACTAAAATACGTATAATTTTTCAAAAAAAATTACATTCTCTCTATTTTGAGCTCATTGGACTGATTTGTGGAGATAGTGGGAGACATAATGATCTTATCAAATCTCTTTGGATGTATTAAAATCTCTATATATAAAAATGTTGTTAGTAAAATAGTTAGTGTACAATTCAAAAACTTAAAAATAACTTTACTGAGTTCAAAATTTTACACAATATACAATGCGTTTCAGAGATCTATAAATCTTATCTTCTTTTATCTTATCTATATCTATTTTTTTATACTTGTAATCAGTTCAAAGCACATTTAATTATTTCACAAGATGTTCAGAAGAAGAGTTTAAAGTGGAACGCACTCGTAATGCGTGACAAAAATTTAGAAATACGTATGTTTTAAATACCGTTATCGATTTTATTTTGTTTTGTTTCAGTGTTTTTAAAATAGACGTTATACTGGATAATGACAATTATTTTTCTCCTGCAACCAGAATGTGCCGTTGTCAAACATGGCAGGATACAGCTAGTACAACATATTTTAATACTTGGATCGTCTCGAAATTTCTAACAGCATATACTTCTATATTTTAATCTAATTAGTTATAGGGATATGGCGTGAAGTTAAATAAATATATATATATAATATAATATATTTAAGTATTGTTTAAATAAAATGTGTTAATCTTTTAATATTAAAGCACAGAATCTCGATAATACGCATAAAGTTATAAATTTGATGATAGTGATTATTGTTTGAATTTTATTACCTTATCGATTATAACAAAAATGGTGTAAGTGGAATCCCACAATATTATGTGGTATATTTTAATAGTATTGGAAATGTTAAACAACTGGCAATATTTAATCTCCGTAATATAGCATTCATAACATATAATTGTAGTCTGATTTAAACTGAGAAGAACACCACTCGACCTGTTAATACCATTGGATTATATTCGTTTATTATAAAACAGGATCGAAAGCCATTTCGATAAAATTCAACAAAGTTATGATTAAAAAAGCAGTTGTTTGTTTCATTCAACAGTAGACCAAAATAAGGTTTAAATAAGTATTAAATTTATTTTATAATTATTATATTTTAGTGTCTTAAAGAAAACGGTTTGAAGTTTGGTATTTTAATAGGATTTGCAATTTCTTTACATTTTATCTTTAAAGTTTAACCTTGTCTTCATCGTCAATGGACAAACAAAGAAATAAAAACAATTTTCTTATCTTATACGTAAAATATATTTTAAGAGCGAGCTTATTTTGAGTTCTTATTTTTTTGTAGTTGGCAATGAAATTATTTTTATTTGGTCAAAATTATTCTATAGAATACCGTACAAATTTTTTAATGAGCGAAGCGAGCGTAGCGAGCGGAGCGTTCTACTGGAGACTGTTTCACATTCTTTGTCACGAATAGGCTCTAAAACTACTTGACGGAAAATTATGAAATTTTGCAATCAAAAAGACATTTTTGATTGCAAAATTTCATAAATGTGTCCATTACATGATGGTTTTAAAAAAAATAATTGAAAAATGTTATGTCGTTAAGGAATAATCTTCAAAAAACTGATATACCATTGGTCGATGGTCGAATATATTTCCTACCGTATACAGACGTTGTAGTGATAACCGACTGTGACTGAACATAGAATGTTATTAACAATTCCTTCTCGTATTTCCAAATAGAGCAAAGCTTCACATTCGACCAGCAATCGTGTTAGTCGGAAATTGAGGAGAATTGGAAGCTTCCAGTCTACAGCTTAAAGATGACCACTTATCCGTCTTACCTATCAAAACAAAAACTTCTCAACGAAGTAAATACCGAGTGACGAAACGAATCCACTGACAAAACTCCTGATATGAATTTTGCGACGAAAAAAATACGAACATTTTTATTCACAAACGTAAACAAACACAAAAAATGTGAATGTGTTCGGAACGTTGACAACTTGCATTGATCAATCTAATAAAATAAAATCAAAAATGCAATTTGTGCAACGTTTCGAGCACATTCACATTCTTTGTTTGTATTTTTTTTGTTTTGTTTGTTTGTTTGTTTGGCAACGTTCCGAACACATTTTCAAGGTGGAAATAAGTGATTTTATACTGGTGCGGAGCCAAAAACTAAATTTTAGTCTCATTTTTCAAACGGCCGTAGAGGTGAGGCGGTAGGTATATTGCTAAGTGTGCATTTTCTGGGTCTATGGGCCAAGGGCTTTCTAAAAATACCACACTCATACCAGAAGGTCTCCTGTATAAAAAAATCGATATTGCGCGTATATATACAGAGTTAGACTTTCAGCACTATGGGTGCTTTCGTCACTCTGAGCTAGCTAACGCCCGCTTTGATTTACTTCCATTACTACACACCCATTTTATGAAATTCTGTTTTTTATTCAATTTATAACAAATATCTCGCTGTAAATTATAAAATGTAAAGTATTTAATTAAAGACATAAAAATTTACAATATGTATTATATTGCATATTTTTTTTCATTTTGAGTATGAATATTCAATAAATGTTATTGAAACCTAGCTTTTATCCGTCTCACTCATATTAGTTTAGCGAAGCACAGAGGCGATTTTTTTAATAGCACCGGTATCACTTGGTTGATTTTGTCTATAGGTGACAGTAGGTGTAATTTGCACCACGTATGGAGGTGGTCTTAATGTTATTATAATATCCTATGTTATCAGTTGCATTCTTTTTCGAACTTCGACTTTTTATACATATCGTTGAGGTAAAGCTCTAATTTGTAGACACGCTAAAATCTCAACAAAGAATTACTAAAATTGGTCTAAATTGCGCTACCGGTATCAAAGTTTGAGAGGATGATTAATTTTTGATATTATTGCATCTGCAGCGATTGAAGAAAAACACTTAAAACTTATCATTATATTTTGTATTATTTATAGAATTTCTTTGTAAAATATAACGTCTTTCAATATGTTGTATGTGCTTTGTTATATTAACATTTCATTTGTATTGATTTACTTGAGTACATTTTATTCTATGCACGCTCGATAAACATGCAAAAATATTACCGAATTAAGTTATATTCTCATATAAAAACAGTTTTTTATTATAATTTTATATGAGTTCATAGTCGCAAAACGACTACGAGCGAAAGTATTACAATAGAAAATATACTGTTCGAAAAATGTAAATGCTAATTTTCCTCCGATTTCAAATAATAATAATTATTATGGTTGAATATAGATCAGTGAGCGAATACTAGTTAATTAACATAGTTTCATAGTAATATAAATTGTAGGTACTTAGTAATAGTAATTTATTCAACTATGTTGCAGCTACACTTAAGTGATGAGTTAGTAATAGATCCCATGAAATAGTATTTGTATTATTGATTCGATGTTCGCCTACTCCTCCTAAGCCATTTGAGTTAGAGCTTTAAAATTTTGCATATGCATTCAAGAAAGTGTCCCGCTCGTTTAGCAGTTCTTTGGTGACATTCGTGATTGTAGATTTTGATTAAATGGTCAAAAAGTGTCCCATAGATCAATATATACTTTTTAATTTAGCAATTCATTATAACATAACTTTGCTACAATAATTGTGACAGGCGTCAAAATATAATAAATATATATTGCACAGGACCACTCCCAAGGGCATTTTTTTGTACGTTTTAGTGACGTGTTTGACTGCTGCTCGTAATTATAATAACTTCAACAGTTATTTTTAATTGTTATACAAGTTCCACTTTCACTTATAACAGATAATCTGATTCAGAATTCCCCCAATTGTGTGTTTAATCAACAAATTAAGGGAAACCTGTACGTCATTATTATTATCTTTCAGTAAAGTTATCTTTCCATTTTAACATTCATAAATGAGTCAGTGCGGTTTCGTAACTGTTGAGTTCCGCAGTAGTTAAATTTGATGTACTATAAAATTATACAAATTACGACTTGCAATAAAACAAAAGATGTTTTAAAGGATTAATACATTAATGTATTAATTATACCATTTATGTATAAATTTTATAATAAAAGGTTTTAATTAGTTTCCTGTCCACTAACAGTACTTTCAGATTATTACATTAGATACCGGACAGACCTTCTACGTCATTACTAGAACTTTGAATTTGATAGAATATAAAATATTTTATGCAAAGAAGCCTACATTTAATATTCTTAATAGATTATTAAATATCTAAATATATTTGTTTATATATTTATGTTAGAATTTTCTCAGTTCATTTTATTTTGCATAAATATTGGTAAAATTATGAACTTAATTATAAAAATAATTATAGTGGAAGAATTTTATTTACTTATGTAAAAAAATCTCGATCGATTTCTCGACGTTGCACATTTCTTTATATTCCATAAATTTTAACAATTTGAAAAAAAGGCAAGATTGCTCTGCACAAATTAGTGCGGTCAAACATTTTCAAGACTTCAAAAGCCGTAAGATTCACCCAGATACATCAACAACACCTCTCCTTTTAACATTTTTCAAAGCTTGACTTCAGTCATAAGTTTCACCACCAGATACAACAGCAGCGCTTCCTCTATCCGAGATATTAAAACTGATTTAATGTGAGAAATAAAGATCAAGGATTCTGTCGCGACTCGTGTACAATAAAACAAGAATTGAACCTCTGTGCTCATCAAAGGATATGCGGTTGAAAAGCAGAGAAAGATTCTCTTTACTGATGAAAAATTAAGGTCTAAAGTAATACATTTTCATTTGTAATAGAACTTATTCGGGCCCTGGGGCTGGAGGTACAATATGGAGCACGCAGCGGACTTTTCAAGCACCACATTTTAGAGAGACAATTGAATTAAAATTGGTTAAGAAGTTAATTGTGCTGAGCGTAAGCAAAGCTCTTAACCGTTTGGGAGACCTTTCTTTGTGTTTGGTTGTCTCCAGAATACGACGCGATAATTAGCTAAAAAAAATTCCCATGTATGTTGGAGCCGAACGCGGATGTTATAGCGAAAGCAGATTGAAAAAATGTTCAGCCATTCAAAAGTTACAAAAAAAAAATCACTCCTGCCAGAGACAATACATTAGAGCTGCCCTGCGCGTCTGAGCAATGTGCTGAGCTAGAAGGTGACAATTACTCCTAATAAATCGATATTTCCTGTAGCTTTTCAGATGAAAGGAGAGGGGCTCAGCTCAACACCCGCCGCGCAAGGTCGGCGGATCCTAGTATTATTGTATCATATCTTAAATTTCATAGAAGTTGGGAGAGAAATGTTAGTAGGACTATAAACTAAGAGACCGAAAGAGGTTTAATTACAAAAGAATTTAAAAAACACATCAAATTTATATGTATTCTAATTATTTAATTTGATAATGATGAACACGAACGATTATAAAATCAATTATATTATATTATTTGATAATAAAAAAAAAGGCATCTACACTCCAATTTATTTCATTTTCTATTAAGAAACGCAAACAGATTGCATTTATCTATCTTTAAAAAAACTTATTCTTAAAACACAAAAAAATGAATTATCTTACGTTATGTTACGAGTAACAGAGTAATAATAACAGATAATTAAGAGCATAATTTATGAGGATACATACCATTAAAACGTAAATGATTACGGATTGTTTACGTGCGCTGAAATACATTTGATGTTATTGGACATAACATGGCCGACACTGTTTTATGACACTATCATTGTTTGCAAGTCCATGACAGATTAGTTCATCATATCTTATTCATCTGAAAATTCATTATTTTTGTCTTCTATCGAAAAATAAAACGATTTTATACTGCAATTTTATTTTTTTAAAAATTTATTTATTTATCTTCACGCCCTATCCCTTGCGGGGTAGCCAGAGGCGACGGAGCGTCAAACGCTATGGTCCTTGCATACCTCTTTCGCCTCGACCACAGACATCAACCTCTTTATACATGCCCTCCGGGGGGTCCTCGTGGTTTTTATTATATCTTCCTCCAGTATCATAGATACTGTGTTTTCGAAGGTCACTCGAGAACTCCCCCTGTCTCTCTTACCGCTCACTTTTTTTATATAAATCTTTTTTACCATTCTTTCATCACTTATTCATTCGACGTGCCCAAACCACCTGAGCACGTTCTTCTTCATTCTCACCACAAAGATGTCATATCTTTGCTAGTACCTGCCATTCTGTGGATCTCTTCATTACGGATTCGGTGAGCTAGAGTGACTTCGCATATTGAAGATGCGATCTATTCGCAGATCGCATCTTCACAGCATTAATCTTTCTTATATTCTTATTCTGTGTTTCCCACGTTTGGCTGCCGCGTTGTGTACAGCCAAACGTGCAGCAATGCTGACGTTTTTTTTTCTTAATTTTTTTTCGTAATTGTAATTTTGTAATAATTATGAATCTATTTCGTAATGGCTTCAAAATTATATTTTTTTAATCTTTAATCTTCGTAAACTTCGTAGACCAAAGACTTACCTACAAGAAATTCTATGTAGTTATCGACTCAGCTCACAAATTTTTAAGGGAAGTTCAGCAATGCGAAGTATAGACAGGAGCAGCCAAACGTATAGATATACATTTTCATTTTTACTTTAGCTGAAACTGAGACACATCGCTCTCTCTTGGTCAATATATGTGGCCGAAGAGAGTCACCAAAACTTTCTCCTCACTAAGAGGATGCTGGTCTCCCTATATCAGTCATTGTAACCGCACGAGGTATAATTAATTCGAACCCTTTTATATAATTTATTATCCTATATCATTTGTTTGTATGTATTGTCGTTTTTATACACAAATTTAAAAATATTAATATAAATAAAGTAAAATTATAACAAGAAGGAGAATATTTATATCATTCTTTACATTTATGTTAATGAAAAAAACGCTATATAAGGTACAAATTATAAGATTATATAAGGTACAAAGGTAAGAGTTTAAAAATATTAGACGATAGCTCCGGTTAATTTATGAAAAAAAAAGTTACGAATTAAAACGACTAAATATACATCTTTTAAACTATGCTAATTAAGCAGTCTAAATATTGTCTTTGAAAAATGTAATAGTAATGATTAATTAATTAATTAATTAATGTTGATTTAATTTTTAATGTAATTAGTTGAGATGCACTTCTTTTCAGCGATTAAATGAAATTTCATGATCGATTGTCTATGGATACTCAATTACTATTGAGACTTAGTTACTACTATGTCTCGAGTATTTAAATTTAACGATATTAATCTGTCAAGTTATCCTACTGAAGCTAAAAATGTTATTGGAATACATATACTATAATACATACATACTATAATATAATACATTGATATAGTATCTTTTAGTTACTATAATTAAAAATAAATGTTATAAAAATACATTTAAATTATAATTAAGAAATAAAAAATGCAATGCCTTATTTTTTTAAGGAATATGATCGAAAAACCTGTAACGTACTCGCTTCTTAAGCAAGGGTATTGCATTTATTTATTTAGTTCATTGTGAATATAATTCATACTAACTTCAGCTTCTTATCTTTTAATATTCTTTTGCGTTTCCTTTACAAAATATTGCCATAATCAATAAACAAATATATGTGTATAAATAAGAATCATTTTTAAGGTTGAAGCTCTTTGAGGGTTTCTTTATTATAAGCTAACAGATGCCGCATTCTCGTTTGCTCAGTTTTTTATTTGGTTTATGGGAAACATATTTTATTCTTATTTCAAGAGACTAAAATAAACTGAAAAATTAAACTTCTGATGAATATAGTAATTCATTCTTACACGTAACTAAAATTTATAATAATATGAGTATGAGTCATAGATTTAAATATATTGTAATTTTTTTTGGCTAGAAGTTAGTGATTCCCGGGGTTGTTCGGTAACCTGTAGAATCAAAGGGGTGCTTTCGAAGAACGGTGAAATCTTAACAGACCAAGCACACGTTTTGCAGCGGTGGGCGGAATTCTACAAGGAGACGTATGAATGTGAGGACGCCTCGGCCTCGAGTATCAGCGAAATGCTGAGTCCAAATGTAGCCGATGGGGAAATCATTTTGGAAGAAGTTACTGCCGAGATGATCAAATATGGTGGGCCACGTGTCTTGGGCTTTTTCTGGTTTTTGTGCAATTTATGCTGGAAATCAGAGGAAGTCCACAGACGATTGGCGAAATGCAGTCATCGTACCTTTGTATAAAGGCAAAGGTTCACAGATAGACTGTGTAAGCTATAGGGCTATCAGTTTGATTAGCTTGGGCGGTAAGATTTATGCTAAAATATTAGCGAGAAGAATGCAAGAGAGATCTAAAAGGCTGTTGTGGGAGGCCCAAGGAGGTTTAAGACCTGGAAGATGATGATTGATTGATGATTACGGATAAGTTTTTGGCCCTAAACCAAAAGGTTTTCTGTGCTTTTGTGGATTTGGAAAAAGCTTTTGACAGGATTGTGAGAAAGAAGTTATGGGAGATACTGCCCCGATACAATAGATATAGACCCTTGCCACAAACTGTAAAGTCTCTTTGCAGAAATCACTCAGCCTGTGTGCGAGTAAGAGCTGGCATGTCGCCCTGGTTTGACATCCAAACGGGTGCTAAGCAAGGTTGCGCTATGTCAGCTTGGTTGTTCAATTTTTATTTAGATAGTTGTCTCCAAGGCGTGAAAGACAGTCACATTGGAGTGAAAGTAGGTGATCTTAAGGTCAATTGCTTACTATATGTAGATGATGCAGTGCTCATTGTATCATCAGAATGCAATTTGCAGGCATTGGTCACCACTCTGAAAGATGGGTGTGAAATTAATTGTCTAAACCTGAATGTAGATAAGACGACGGTTCTGATATTTGAAAGAAATGAAGAAAGAACGGAATGTAAGATCAACGTGAACGGTAAGATAATAGAATGTGAATGAAGCGGTATATTTGGGAAGTATGTTTAGCAGAGACGGAGGATACGAAATGGATGTGAAAAGGCATATTGCTGCCGGTAACAGAGTCAACGGTGCTTTGACTGCATTGTTGAGACGTCAAAACGTCAGCATAGCTGCACGTTTGGCTGTACGCAATGCAGTTTTGCTACCGACGTTGTTTTACGGCAGCCAAACGTGGGTAACACAGAAGAAGAATGTAAGAAAGATGAATGCTGTGGAGATGCGATCTCTTCGCAGAATATGCGGAGTCAGTCTAGCTGATCGTATCCGCAATAAAGAGATCCACAGAATGGCAGGTACTAGTGAAGATGTCACGGTGAGAATGAAGAAAAACGTGCTCAGGTGGTTCTGGCACGTCGAACGAATGAGTGATGACAGAATGGTAAAAAAGATTTATATAGGAAAAGTGAGCGGTAAGAGAGACAGGGGACCTCGAGTGACCTTCGAAAACACAGTATCTATGATACTAGAGAAAGGTCACGTAAAAAGCATGAGGACCCCTCGGAGGGCATGTATGAAGAGGTTGATGTCTGTGGCCGAGGCGAAAGAGGTATGCAGGGACCGTAGCGTTTGGCACTCCGTCGTCTCTGGCTACCCTGTAAGGAATATGGCGTGAAGCTAATTAAATAAATAAATAATAATAAGTTTAAATAATTTTAAAATATTCACTATAAATAAATTAAAAACAGTAAACATATCGATTTCATATCAAAAACATAATATTTGTTATAAGTATTAATATAGTGTACGAAAATCATTTATAACTAATACAAAAATTAAGTTAAAAATTAAAATTGCTTTTGAGGGAACATAATAGCAATTCAACCCATAATTCACAAGGACACGATGAACACAATAAATTGTTGACAGTTGTCGACGCGCGTACAAATGCGTCTGATTTATCTGAATGTCCGACATATACTCTCTATTATTGTTTTCAGTCTGTTGAACTCATCAGCGATTCAATCAAAGCGAGCTTCCAAAATGTTCGGTAAAGATTTGAAACAGATGTACAAAATACATACATTACTATGCTTATATTGCACTTGTTTAATTTTCTCACCTAACTTTCGAATTGTTATCACCGTGTAAATAAATCGCTAATAATAGCTATCCGTTAACCGTTATCCGTTAAAAAAATAAATTTAATTTTAATTATTATACTGTAATATTTCACTCCGATAGCTCAGATATATAAATAGGGTTTATTATTTAAAATTCTACGTAATTAAAAAAATGATATATTATTTTTAACTAGTTTGTATTTCTTACATTACTTACTCTTTTTATTAACAGATGTGTTTTATATCTTTTCTTATAGCTTGTCAGTGTTTAAATCATAATGGATTAAATAAAATGACGTTTTTCTTTCAATCAAGGCCTTTCCTTTTGTTTAATGTGTAGGCTTTATAATATTGTAACACTTATTTAATTTTAAGCTATTTATTTTTTCCTTCTGCCTTAGGTATGTTATGCTGCCATATATTCACCTAAATATAAATTTCTTATTGTCCAATTTTAACCAATTAGTTTTGTCATCAAGCCCTGGAATTCGATTCAGACCGTGTAAAAGAGGATCTTCAATATAATTGGCTTTTTAGTTAAACGTTATTGTGCGCACGCCTTAAACTTCCTTCTCTATATTTTGTACAATTTATATTATGTAATTCAATAATCAAAGAACAATACCTAGAAATAAAAGACAGTAACCAATTTAGAGTGCAGTAATTAAAATTGTGAGTAAACAGTTTAAAAAGAAACTATCATCACGGAAGTCTTAATACTGCACTACTTCAAATGTACCTGTTGGTAATCAAACATCTTCTTGAAATACAAATTATCT
Source organism: Melinaea marsaeus rileyi (assembly GCA_918358865.1). Lineage (NCBI taxonomy): Eukaryota > Metazoa > Arthropoda > Insecta > Lepidoptera > Nymphalidae > Melinaea > Melinaea marsaeus. The sequence goes on from OU911085.1 coordinate 21,882,259, forward strand.
TAGTAACTAGTATAAAAATTGTTTATTCACGTTATTAATAAATTGCTGAAACTTTAAATTTGCTCATATTTATATTTCTTCTTCTTCTTTGTAAGTTAGTATCCTAAATGTGAATGTTTTTATTTTGTACTTTCAGAGTACAGACGAATTTTTGACTTCTATTTTAGGTAGATTCCATAGATGAATCTACCTATTGCAATCGATGCGATGACAGGACCCAGACCCCAGGGTAGGGTCGCTACGCCGTTTATGAACTGGAGATTGAAAATCCGTCGAAAAAAAAAAATATATATCCCTCTATATTTATATGTATATATGATCCATCAGTCCAAATTCATCGTAGGCGAAATCTGACTTCACAGGTCGATAGGATAAATTAGTAGGACAAACGTAACATCTCGTTTTTTTGGAAAAAGTGAAAGGGGGGGCTGGGAGGGGGGCTGAAAGTGCAAACCTTTGAGACACGCTACAGGTCGCAAATATTGACGAAGGATTTTCAAACTCGGTATACACATTCTTAAGGACAAAACAAAGGTTAAGTTCTTGAACAGGGAAAATCGGTCGGGGGGTTGGGGGGCTAGGGCGGTTGAAAGTTAAAAACCGAAAAAAGTCACAGAAGGAGGCAAAATTTTCTCGGCGGAAAAATCTTAGAAAATTAACAAATTAAAAGAGAAAATTTTTTTGTCCAAAAAGTTTTTTGATGCGATCCCCCGTTTAGGAGATAGGGGTGGGGGGTGGTTCCCCGCTCACCCAATATATGCAGTATGACCCATCATAAGACTCGTAATGACCAGTAGAATAATGCTGGCTAGTTTTTCTTTGTCGATACGACCGACGGGAATCTACCTAACACGATCGACCCTGTCGAACGAGGTATTTTTGTTTCAGTTTAGTAACTTTTATACAGGTTTTATGTTATGATATTATTTCTTTTGTATCGAATTAATCATTGTCCTATTGTTATTGATATTAAGCAATCCTACTTGCAATATGAATGTAAAGCTAAGAACAATTGATCAATACAGAAATGACAATCCATTAATAATATATTTGCATTTATCAACATATTTCATCGTTATAAAAATATGTTATTTTTATTCATGTTCAAATATAAAATGAATAAAGCCCCACAGAATATTTGAAAAGTTAAGCATTTTTATTGACTGTATAGTACATTGATTTACAAAAAGCTTCCGAGAGAACAAAATAAACAATAAAACACGAATATTTTTAACGTTTGGTTTTAATATGTTTTAATCCTAAAGATTTTTTCTTTTGCTGTTTCCAAACAGAGTTTCAGCGGATATTCCAAATCAAAATAAAATTCTACAAAGGCAAAATTAAAATTTAAAATACAGGAGTTTTTGTAAAATGTTAACTAACATTCTCTCTACAATTAAAGATAATAACTTTGATAATTATTAAAAGTTATGCAATATAAACAGAACTTTCCCGTCTTGACTAACAAAATACAAAGTCCTATTGAAAAAAAAATGTATTTGTTATTTCCTGAATATTCCAATTGATGACTTGATTGTATAATATTTTGTTCTTCGAACTTAACAGTTCAGCGAGGAAGCTAATTGATTATTGTATAAAATAAATAACTTCTTGCATGTTAGCCATATTGTAACCGGAAACCAAATTTTTATTCCCAATTTACTTAAAACTACAAAAGTTTATATTAAACTCCTAGTTATTAGGAAAAGGTATGTATAATATTCTTGAAGGTATCAATTATATCACTTCGTATGATTTTAACTTGAAAAACAGACATTTAAAAGTTGCAAATTTATTGTTTATATTTTTATAATGACTATATTTTTTGATAACATAATGAATAAGTAAGTTTTAATTATATAAACTGTACAACAAAAAGATAACTATATATTATATCCGTAAATTAAGCTAATTCGAGAAAATTATAGCTACTTCGAACGACGAAGTTATGGATTATAATCTTTTTTTCTACATTTCATTTTATCTTTAATTAATATATACAGGACTTATATTCCTTTTAAGCTTAACTTTCTTAAATCCTAGAATAAGTACGTTAATAATATCCAAAGATTGGACCAGAGATCACAGGTTAGAAACCTTTCTAACCTGTGATCTCTGGTCCAATATTTTATTTTATTTTAGTTTGCATTAATATTGCTTAACAAAAAAGAATTAACACTAAATAAAAAATATATATATATATTATTTTCTTTAATGCCAGTTCATAAAACATTTAATCTCTTCAGGGACATCGGCACAAACGAGTATGTGTACGTTTAGGTTTTTTTTTATTTTAGTTTTTTCAACAGAAACGAAGTAAAAAATTTTATTAGAGAATATTTCACTACAGAATCCCTCACCTAAAGAAAAACAAATTGTTAAGTATAACGGAACGGATAACGGAATAGTCTGCTTTATTCGTAGTGTTTTTATAGCATTGCAACGATATCTTCTAGTGCGTAAAGTGTTTCCATTTGTTCAAAAACTATCATTATTACTTAACAAATAAAATATCAGGTAGGTAGAATATAATTAATCCCTTTCAATGATTGTATAAGTTTATAGTATATTGTTATTGATATTAAGCAATCCTACTTGCAATATGAATGTAAAGCTAAGAACAATTGATCAATACAGAAATGACAATCCATTAATAATATATTTGCATTTATCAACATATTTCATCGTTATAAAAATATGTTATTTTTATTCATGTTCAAATATAAAATGAATAAAGCCCCACAGAATATTTGAAAAGTTAAGCATTTTTATTGACTGTATAGTACATTGATTTACAAAAAGCTTCCGAGAGAACAAAATAAACAATAAAACACGAATATTTTTAACGTTTGGTTTTAATATGTTTTAATCCTAAAGATTTTTTCTTTTGCTGTTTCCAAACAGAGTTTCAGCGGATATTCCAAATCAAAATAAAATTCTACAAAGGCAAAATTAAAATTTAAAATACAGGAGTTTTTGTAAAATGTTAACTAACATTCTCTCTACAATTAAAGATAATAACTTTGATAATTATTAAAAGTTATGCAATATAAACAGAACTTTCCTGTCTTGACTAACAAAATACAAAGTCCTATTGAAAAAAAAATGTATTTGTTATTTCCTGAATATTCCAATTGATGACTTGATTGTATAATATTTTGTTCTTCGAACTTAACAGTTCATCGAGGAAGCTAATTGATTATTGTATAAAATAAATAACTTCTTGCATGTTAGCCATATTGTAACCGGAAACCAAATTTTTATTCCCAATTTACTTAAAACTACAAAAGTTTATATTAAACTCCTAGTTATTAGGAAAAGGTATGTATAATATTCTTGAAGGTATCAATTATATCACTTCGTATGATTTTAACTTGAAAAACAGACATTTAAAAGTTGCAAATTTATTGTTTATATTTTTATAATGACTATATTTTTTGATAACATAATGAATAAGTAAGTTTTAATTATATAAACTGTACAACAAAAAGATAACTATATATTATATCCGTAAATTAAGCTAATTCGAGAAAATTATAGCTACTTCGAACGACGAAGTTATGGATTATAATCTTTTTTTCTACATTTCATTTTATCTTTAATTAATATATACAGGACTTATATTCCTTTTAAGCTTAACTTTCTTAAATCCTAGAATAAGTACGTTAATAATATCCAAAGATTGGACCAGAGATCACAGGTTAGAAAGGTTTCTAACCTGTGATCTCTGGTCCAATATTTTATTTTATTTTAGTTTGCATTAATATTGCTTAACAAAAAAGAATTAACACTAAATAAAAAATATATATATATATTATTTTCTTTAATGCCAGTTCATAAAACATTTAATCTCTTCAGGGACATCGGCACAAACGAGTATGTGTACGTTTAGGTTTTTTTTTATTTTAGTTTTTTCAACAGAAACGAAGTAAAAAATTTTATTAGAGAATATTTCACTACAGAATCCCTCACCTAAAGAAAAACAAATTGTTAAGTATAACGGAACGGATAACGGAATAGTCTGCTTTATTCGTAGTGTTTTTATAGCATTGCAACGATATCTTCTTGTGCGTAAAGTGTTTCCATTTGTTCAAAAACTATCATTATTACTTAACAAATAAAATATCAGGTAGGTAGAATATAATTAATCCCTTTCAATGATTGTATAAGTTTAAAAATCGTAATTTGTATTATAAGTCGCATTTTATAGCCAATTATAAACGTGCACATACGAGTATGTGTACAGTTATCGGTTGAAGTATAATTTCTTGTGAAAATCGTTTCGAGTAACATTTCTCTCAGAATCGTGATTATGTTTGTGAAAGTCTATTATAAACAATAATTTCTTGTTCTGATGGATTCAATTTTATACCCAAATTACAATGAAGGTAAAAAGAGGATACAATAAGGAGCAAATCATTGCAGAAAGACGAAATAATGTTAGCTCAGATGTTGAAGAGTTAGAAGAAGATTTGACGATTGAGCCCCAGAACCCAGAAAGACCTTTTATGAACAATAATAATAATAATAAGTTTATTTGCTCTCACAATGCTTTAAGATTACAAATAATAATAAGAAAAAACATGTAGATTTATAAACAGCAATTAAAACTAGTAAAATTATGACTGTGAGAGCCTGGTGTCAGTACTAGGAAACCTGTATGACAGATCACCAGGCCCTTCCCCCAAGTATACAAGGCTTAAAGAGAATTGCTGGCGATGCAGATTCGCTACTAAGAAAAATAAAAATAGCAGTATTAATATAGTGTTGTGATTACTATGTGCGCGTGTGTGTATATAATAATAATAATATGTTGTATATGTAATGTGTGTGTGTGTGTGTGTGTGTGTGTGTGTGTGTGTATGTGTGTATATATATGTGAGTGTGTGTGTGCGTGTACGTGTGTACAGTAATTATATGTAAATATATATTTATTTTATTGTTTTGTTTAGCACTATTTGGGATTTAAGACAATGGTAATAGTAAGTCTTCTGTTGTTTTATAATCTAGGCCTACTAGCCATTCAGAAATTGTTAGTTTGCACGAATGTTTAGTTAAAGGATAAATTATCATTGATTCACTTATTTTGTTGTAAAGCACAGAGGACCGAGGTAGCAAAAGAATTTATGAGAGAAGGTGGATTTGAACATTTTACTGGGACATTTGTATTGTTTGTGTCGTTTATTTTGCGTGGGGTCATATTTTAAATGGGAATGTTGTTTTAGAATAATTTGTAAAATAAAAAGTTGTCTAACTTTAAGCACTTTACATAGATTGTATAATTCTTCTGTTGAGAATCTGAAGGGCAGGGAAAAGCTTACTTTTAAAATTGATCTTTGACCACGTTCTAATTTCAATAGGTTTTTGAGGAACCCCCCCATGAAGTAATGCAATAAGTGATTAAAGATTGGCATAAAGATAGATTATATTCTCTTTATGAGATTTTGGTCCGCCACGCGACTTAACTTTTTAAATACATAAATAAGTTTGCGCAATCTAGAAGTTAAACATTCAATATGTGGAAGAAAGGATAATTTGTTGTCAACAGTTATACCCAGATATTTAATTTGATTGGTCTTTTGGATTTTGGGACACAAGCCTGTTATATTAGGACAAAAATGGGCTACCAACTCATAGTGCTCTAAAATTCGCTGATCTTGTGTTCTAGAAGTAAATGTCATGATGTCATTTAGTTTTTTCAGTATTTAGGGTTAATTTATTTACATTTAACCATTGAGTCACAATATTTTAGCCCATTTGAGCGTAATTTAGAACTTCAGGCCACAAATCAGCACTAAACATAAGGACCGTATCGTCTGCAAAAGTAAATAAAATAAAATAGTTCCGTTTTCAAGTTTTAAATTGCATAGATCATTTATATGGCTTATGCCAAAAAAAGTGTTGGTCCTAAAATACTGCCCTGAGGGACACCATAAGCAACAGGAGCCTCATCACTAATAAATTCTCCAATTTTGACACACTGTGTTCTATTTGTGAGACAATCTCTGAATAGTTTTAATTGTTCAGCACGAATACCTAAAGCATCAAGCTTTTTTAATAAAATCGGAATAGACACAGTGTCAAAAGCCTTAGCTAAATCCAGGAATATTGCTACCGATTTCTTTTTGGCATCTTAATTTGAAATTATAAAGTTCGTCAATTTGTGAAAGGCTTGGTCCGTAAAAAAAAAAATTATACACTAGAGTAAAAAAAAAGTTTAAATGTTTGATTTAAGGGGAATACTATTTTTTAAGTACCCAAGAGCAAAGACTGACTTTCGTTAACAATTAAATAAAAATATTGACGAAAGAGAGACATATGAGGTCTGTGTAATGAGATGATATAAGGAGTATTTATTTTACAAAATAATTAATGTGACTACTAAGATAATTTACATACTAAAAGCAAAAATCACAATGTCTCTTAATATGTACATGTATTCCGTCGTGTAATTGTCACCGTGAATTTTGCGTGTATTCGCATTCAGGAAGTGAGAAGCGGGATCTGCCTACTCACAGGCAATTCTATACAAAGAAACGAAATTGCTTTTATCTTCAAAATGAAACAGTATGCTTATCGATGTTTTTGGCTTTTTAAAATGACATTTCATTGGTACATACATGTTTGTGTGTTATACTATACTTTGTGCGTTAGGTATCTGGCACTTAAATATTGTATAAAAGGATGTACATCTAGAGCCAGCTAGCTATGTTTTGCAATGTCTAAAAAAATCGGTAAAGGTGTTAAACCCTATTTATACACACATAAAATATTTAAATCATTTGCAATTTTACAGCTATTTATTTTACAATCATAAACAGTTAAAGATAAATATAAAGGTCAGTAATACCACAGGTGTAAGTTTATATATTATATCTTATTAAACATTAATACAAATCTATATAAATATAAGCTTAAGTTGTTTTGTTTATTTTCACAATTGGAAACTATTATACTTTCTGCAAACCGGTAAAATATTGCTCTTCGTGCTTTTTATATTTTCTCTTTTGATATATTAGACAGATATATTTATTTAGTTCAAAGTTTTAAACTTAGTTTCTTAAAACTGCTCCAAACTTTATCCGGAGATGCAAATGGTGTATCCACAACTGAATTCGTCATTTTGAAATTTAAAGGACAATATCTGATATTTATTTATATATATTAAGTAAGTTAAGTCTGTCAAATACGACCTCTTATAACATTTATCTCATTTCATCGTTATCACAATTCAGCTTTTATCTAATGTGGTCAAATGTGTGTGAGATGGTCAAAGTAAGTAAAGCATGGCAAAGAAATTAATTAGTTAAGATCGAAGACCACTGAGTGAATTGCGATGCCTGCTTTTATTAAGCACAGAGGTGCTCAATAAAAGCAGGAATGTCAACGTTTTTGAAAAAGATAATATATTTGTTTTATTAGCGATTCTAGAAATGGAAGTTGAATGATATTGAAGGCAAACGGTTACTTGAGTACAAAAAAATTACTAAATACGTATCGAGCCAACTCCACTCTATTAAACATATCGGATTAAGTCAAACATTATGTAAACGTCATAGTAAATAACGGTCATTGTAATATTATTATGCTCTGTGTAAACTCGTGTCCAAAACAAAAATAGGTAAAGGGTAATTAGCTATCATAGTATATTCATGTACTCGTATGGTGTGTTTACAATATTATTATCGCTTTGTTATATAGAATTCTAGTTTTAGTTGCTATACATTAAACTAAATTAAAATATTTTTCAATCTTTGAATAATACCTTTAATTTATTGCTTTTTGCTCCATGAATGAATGCAGAAATAAGAAAATGTTATCGGAAGAGAAGCAACATCTATTAATCTTTGTTCAAAAATATTGACATATATTTTTAACAATATAAAAACATATCTATATATTTTTGTTAAAATAGCTATAATGATTTTTACAGATTATTTATGGATAGAGACATATTTAAAATTTTCTGCATAAATCATTCTTTTGATTCATATGTCACGGACGAAGACGGTAACTAATCCTATAATAATAACAATACATATTTAAATATGTACTATTAAATGAGGGGTATTTTGTAATTACAAAGTACATTCCTATTAGACTATATTTTACTGTTAACAATACCCACTAAAGATATTAAAATGTAACATTGATTATCAAATATACAATTTTGCTGAAATTAATTAATTAAAAAGTAATATTTTATTAAGATCATGTAAATGTAATTATAATGAAAATAAAAACCAGTAAAACAGACATTTCCAAACTCCTGGGGATTGAAACAAAAGTATTGTCTTAATGTTACCGTTAATAAGATTATTAAAGTTTCTGATTCCTTATAATAATATTATTCAGAGAGTTTTTTTTATGTAAGTTATTTATTTATTATACTTACATTTTAACCCAACAAGTTGAATTGTATCCGTAAATATATTGTTTTTAATGTTCCCGTAACAGCGACTAACACAGAATGGTCTGGCTTTCATACTCCGTTATATAAAGCATATTAAACTGGCGTTGGTCCAATCTACTACCACTAATATTCGATAATAGATGGTAATGCATTTGAAATTAATTACTGTCTTAAATTAATTTAGCAATATAATGTGAATATCTATATTTCTCTGTTATATTTTTATATAATATATGTAACTTCATTTATAAGTACTCACCCCGATAACAATATTATAAAACAGATGTGAAAATTAAATGTTTTAAAAAGCAAAAGGTTTTAGATTACATCAATCTATTAATATTACCTTAAGCTGGAAACAAGACAATTAGATTTTGCGTAATGAGAAAAGAGTTAAAAATAAAAAACTCCTAAGATTACTGTTTAAAAGAAATTTACAGTATGAATTATAAAAATTTACATGAACTCTAAATATTATATGTAAACACATTAAACCTTTGTGATTAGAAAAGTTAGAAATATACTTTTTATAATTTTATATTTTAAAGCACTTTTTTACAATTCCATTTTGAGAATGCTAAGACTACTGACATAGAGTAATAACATTGCCATTCAGAATCTATGAACTTTGTTCTTATTATATATAATGTGTTGAATGCATAACATTCGTTGTAGGTATCAATAAACAGAACTTCGAGGGAGCAAATAAAAAAATATTTGTGTAGATTAATATCTTGATATATTGATATTTCATAAGTAAAGTATAAAATCAAAGGATTGTAAATAATAAGGTACCTAAGATATAAGCATAAAATATTTGTTGTCCCATAATATAAATATTTTATGTTATATTCTGTGCGAGACTGATATTTATATAATATCAGAATATAACAATAATAAAACATCGACGGAAATTATGAAAAATAAAGTAAACACTTGACATGACGCCATTTAGTGAATCAGGATAATTGCTGAAAGGCATAATAAGAGCTTGAATTTAATTTTTATTACAATATTATTATATTGTTTAAATTATTACATTTTTTGTTTGTTACAGTCATTTAGTCCATCGTTATTGTTTATTTTATTTTACAAGTGTTTTTCTTGTAGATATTATATATTTTGTGCTAATTCTAAAACCATGAATTTCACAGTCAATAAATCGTATACATATGCCGACTTCTCCATTATTAAGGATTTTATATTGTCTTGTTATTATGTATATAGTATAATAAATATGTACATAAATTGTATTTGTTGGCAGGAACTGAAATTATAGGTTTGATTTGATTACACAGTCAATTTCCTCGTAGCTTTAAATATTGAGTATGTAATAAATATTAAATCAAAAGTAAATAACAAAACATAATTAATATTATATTATGCTACAAAATAATAACGAATTATCAACAAAGTATCAACAATGCAACTGGCACAACTAATAAACTTTCTGTTCCCTTAATAAATAGCTGATTTCACAAAGCAACAATCTGACTAAGTCGGCCAGTTTTAGTCTTTGTTCTGTCTATATGGGAATTACTTAATCGTAACACCTTGCTGTTTTACTTAATAACTTTTTTTAACTACTAACACAGAATATATTTTATAAGAAGCCAAAGATATACAAAAATATATTTACATTAAGTATAATATCTTGGACAATAAGATTTATCATTCAAAAACACATTCTAAAATAAAAAGAAGAGGAAAAGTAATAAAAATAACAGGAAAACAAAAAACAAAGCAAGTAGAAAGCGTAGTTAATAGAATCTGTAATAAAACTTAATAGACATGTAGATTTAGAAATTGATGGCAGAAGGATGTTACAACAACTTTAGATTTTCTGAAAAGCGACCGAAGGTTGCAACAGGAAGCATGGAAAGCGTGATTGTTAATTTGACAACACCAATTCTTTTTTGACATTTCAACATCAGATAAAATCTTCAACTATTTCACTAAATATAACCGCTAATACAGAGATGCGACCATTGATTAGTATTTGAAAGATTAATAATAATAACAATAAATTATTCCCTGTAACTGTCAAACCCAAGCCAATACCATTTGATTTATAAAACTTTTGATCATTACTTTGAATACTATAAAATATTCAGAACAGACAATAGTTATGTGAGTAACTGTTTGATTGGTTCTATATTGTACATATACAGAGAGACCTATTTATAGAGTTAATCTAACTTAAAATCTTACTTTGCTAAGATTTGACTTTTGAAGAAAATGGATTTATTTTGTTAAATATTATAAATAATCTATTCCTCAAATATTTTATCTCATCGTAGGTAAACAAAGGTTATATATATATATATATATATACATATATATATATATATATATATAACCTTTGTTTTATAATACAATATAACTAGGCAATTTATCGGATATTGCAAAGCAGGGTAATTGTTTTATATTAATATTTACACAATAACAGTAAAGTTTGTGTCAAGTTTATAAAAGTCATTAGGTCAACGGTCAAGTAAAAAGGAATACAAATCTAAACAAAAATAGTAAATTGAAAAGTACTTATTTCAGTTATTCATTTCGAAAAACATAAATTATAGAAATTCCTTCGCCCCCTTAACCTTTTCGAACACACTAGTTTCGAAGCAAACCAAAATTACCTTAAACAGATGTCAAAGAAACTAACAAACACGGCAACTAATCCTTATTCCAGCTAAAAATAATAAAATAATTGCGGTTACGAAAATTATTCTAATAAATCTTCTCTAATTCAAATATGTTTTTCAAACTAACCGTCACATTTATACTGAACAGAAAATTTTCATATTTGTTTAGTTCTATACTCGTATGTTCTAATAGGATAAAAGGTGTCAAAAAATCTAATATGAGTTTTAAAATTTTAATTTAATTCAAAGGATTTTTCTAATTAACTCAGACAAAACTATTGGATGTAGATAACAAAAATTTGGAGGTACTTTTATTTCATAGCTTTATGTTTAACATGATTGACATTAAATGAGAGGGGTCTTTGTTTTTACGAGAATAGTGTCAGTAGGAAAGCCATCAGTTACCCATATAAATATTTTCTATCCCTTATATCAAAAAATATTATCTTTTCAACATTGATCATTGAAATATTCAGATCTATTTTTATTTTAATTAATATCTAGTCCTTTTAAAAAATCTGCAATTCTTTATTAAAACTATATCTTGAAATATTTTTATTACAATTTGTTTTTTATTTTATTTGAAATTTCTAAGCACGTCTGAGCCGGAATTAAGACAATGAATATGTTTTTAAAACGTTTAATGGAAGGGAACAAGATACAAAAATTTGATGACTTGTTACAAACAAAACCCATAAAGCGATTATGGACAATAATAAGTGAAGAATAAATATGATCCGGATTGATTAATAATTTCAGCAATCAGAGTACATAGAAGATTAGTAGTACTGCCGTTAAATTGACATTTAGTGCTTTAAGCCCAAAAACTGCACATGCAAATATCCGTATTTGTAGGTATTCATGTGCGATAATGTTGACGATGCCCTCCCTAATTTCAAACCCCAATTTTTAAAATGAACTTTATGTTACTGTATTTATTTACTGTATTGTAGTATAATTTAATACATATATTTCTTAGAAAAATATTTAATCATTTTTAAGTTAAGGAAAAAAAGCACTACTTTGTCCATCGGTCTTTCAACTTGGCTTCAAGTCCTTTCCTGTTTATGGACCTTTATGGAACGGTTTTCAACAATTGAATAAATACGAGAAGATAGATAAGGTAATGGCTTCAGTAATCTCTCTCGACTTGCGTTGGCATAATGCAATCGTAAACCAAACGAACCGTGCACTATACGTTGCTAAAACGTATTGAAGCACTCCAGGGATTTACAAAACCTCTAATCAATAGAGTAGTTTTCCATTAGTATTTGCCGAAAACCAAAAGTTTATTGGCAATCAGAACTAGATATATTTTTTTAACTTGCTTACTATAATACTGTTTATAGTTTATGGACTAAAACACTTAAATGATAAATTTTAAATTGATAAAAAAATAAATAAAATTAATGCAATTATGCAGGATTACTTTTGTTAAGTTTAAAAAGTAACATTGTAAGATACTATGGATTATATTTCGAAAGTAACGCAGCTTCTTAGTGAGATGAAGGTATATAGAGTTCGCGAAGTCAGATAAAACTTGTTTCTAAGTTTATCATCGCTTTAATATTGTGACTTCGTTCCTTCTGAGATTTATTTTCTCATCTTAAAATAAAGGAATACAACCATTATACTTATATTTATCTTTTGAATTTCATATCGCTTATTATTCCTTCCTTTTATTTAATGATAAAAGTAACTATTAAAAATCTAAAACAAGAAGTTATCACAAAGGCTGTAAAGCTCCTAGAGGGTATATTTTTTTCGTTCGTCCGACTTCTTTAATAGTAATCCTTATGCTGTAGTCCATTTACATAAATCTATAATGTACTATTTACTTAAACCTTTCTCGAGAATTGTTTAAGTAAAGACCATGCGAAAATATGTTTAGTAGTTTTTATGAAAATATAATACATTAACATTTTCCTTACACCAGCCTTTTATCTAAAACAGTGTTTTTGTAACATTACATATACCTAGCATGATGCTATTCTTTATACAATCAAACTTTCCACAACTAAGTTATGCACGAAATTCAAGTAAATCTAAGAATTATAACAATTCAGATTTTTTCATAAATTTAATATCTGTCCAAGTTTTTCATATACAAATAGAGTATTTAAAAAATAATAATATAAATCATACTGTTTAAAGGACCGAATTTTCATATGTTTTTTTAAATAAAATAATTTTGGTGAACTTAAGTCCATCTTTATCTTCACACTTCATCACAGCATGATCTGATGCCTACCGCCAAATTCCATCACCGCACAGCGCGCCATCGCCTCCAATACCATTCCTACCACCTGGATGCGTGGCGATCCATCACTGTGCGGTTCTCAAGTACATTTTTTCCTCGTACCACTCGAATGTGGAACGAACTTCCTTCGGCGGTATTTCCAGATCGGTACGACATGGGTACCTTCAAAAAAGGCGTTTACTCCCACCTTCAAGGCCGGCAACGCTCCTGTAAATCCTCGGATGTTGCAAGAGTTCATGGGCGGCGGTGATCACAAATCATCTGTGACCCGCCAGCTCGTTTGCCCTCCTATTCCATAAAAAAAAAAACAGCATACAGTTTCTTTTTGCATTTGAAACTCAGTGCAACCGTGGTTCGTGAACCAAATTAAAAAATATATAAATTGCACTAGAGTTTCAGTGAACCAAATAACGTTACCTGATCCAACAAAAACTTCCAATAATATGCAAATTATTTCCAGGTCCGCGATACGAGTTTAATGATTAAAGTTTAATTAAAAAGCGTTTCCACGACATTGGTTTTTCAATTTTCATTTTGAGATAATATTAAAATGAAATGCACCTCCATTAGTAACTTTAATGAACATATATTAATATGCAAGTAATAATATGTTTTACAAAATACGCTCAAAGTTGTTTAATGGTTATTTACTACATATAAGTTACACTCGTCCGGCTGTTCGTGATTTATTATTAATTATATCAAATGTTCAGATGTACATATAAACTGAAATTTTATTAATTTTGTTAGATAGTTGGTGCTTCAGTAATCTTACCTTATTTATCATACAAAAATAATTTCGCTCTTTGTTTCTTGGGATTGAATATAATTCTGACATATTCTAATAAATAATATGTAATAATTGTAATTAATGATCACGCTATATTATTAATATAATATGTATCATTGACAAACTCTTGTTGTACTAACGCGTACATGACAGATGAAATCTCCACGCTGAAGACGGGTATGAATTGAATCTGAAATGCGATTTGGAGAGATGATTTTGGAAATATTAACCATTTCAATTATAATTTTTCCATACAATGATTTATATTATTTATTTATTTTTATGTTAATTGTAATACTTCATTTTAACACAATAAATTCCCGAACAATTACACTTTTTGTGTTGAATTTTATTATAGTTAGACATAATAAGTGACTTCCCTCAAAGTTCGTAAGGTTTTTCAAGCGCCTTGTAATTCCTTGTCAAGTATCGGAATATTGAGATCAAATGTTCTATGAATTTTGTTTTTTCCTTATTGTTATTGTTGTGTGACCCAACTGGGTGTTGTTAACGTAAAATTATATCTTAGATAAATCTCATACTCTGCAATCAATCGTGTATGTCGGCAATAATACACTGTCACACCTATTTTATTACATATTCATTTTATGAAGGAAACTATTTAAACGTAATAATCAAATTTAAGAGTAACAATTCAGAGTAAAGTTCAATGCAAATCATGACTCTTCGATGATGCGTAGAATTAAATACTAAGTGATAAACAATTCCATTATTACTTCATTCCTATCACATTCCATAATTATTTTAATATTACATAATCTATTTAACACATACTCAATTTATTTATATGTTTTATTTAACATCTCTCAGAATAAAATCAACCTTATTTTGTTAAAAATAAATGGATCGCTGCCCATATGTATTATACGCCATCGATGAAATGTCACCCCTATCCTATAGACATGATACATTATTTTGCAATTATTTATGATTCTGCTATATTATGTTTTAAGAGGTAATAATGTATCGTCAGAATAATATTAACGATAGAACATGGAAATAAAAAAGAAAGGTTTATCCATACGTTATATAATGTTATATTGTTTATGTTCTGTTATGATTTCTTTTTTTTATGTTAGATGAGGGCAAACAAGCATGCAGGTCATATGTGGTCACTGCCGTCCATGAAAACACTTGCAGAATGTAATATATTATCAGTAGTTTATAAAACAACTTCCTTATGCTACTATATTTATACTAATTTTAAACGGAGTTTTTTTAGGAAAATATATTTGAAAAATATTAATAAAAGACCAAACATCAGGTATTTATTTTTAAAAAACAAAAAATTATATTTCACCAACAAATATGTATAATAAATATACATATAAACTAAATATCAACTATAAGCATAATACATCATGACACAATAAAGGCATTCATTCAGTCAATAAAGCGTATAAATGTATCTGATTTATCTGATGCATATCCAGTTCTATTCGAAGCTACATCAAGATTTTCAAACTGATGCACTTAAATACAGCTCCTATATTATTTTTTAATGTTCTAAATTAAACACACACAATCATAATGTTCTAATTAATACTGCCAATGGGTTCAAATCACTTTAAATATTATGATTAAACTACTTTCCACGAACACATCTCCTACATGGCGTGAGTTGCAGTCAAATCCAATTACATTCTGAAATTATATAAATACGCCAAATAAATCGTAGTTCCTATCGACTATAACTGTGTCATTAAATATTTATGTATCACTAAAAGTGAATGGATATTTAGAAGTATATTTTTTTTATTGTGAAATTATTGAGAATATATAAAGGCATGACTGTTTGATTTTGTTTGAATGCATATTATGATAAAAACTTTTCCATTTGGCATTCTTTTCAGAAAAGTTGTAAAATCTGGATGAATAATAGGTAAAAATAGTTTGTACGGTCCTTTGAGAGTCGTTCATAGTTCATAGTTCTGGGGCAGTACTTAAGTCAAATGTCACCATTAAGACAATTATGAAAAACTGGTCAGATTTTTATTCAATATTGTTTAACTAAAAGCCTCGAAATATGGTAAATAGTTATAATTATCTAAAAAAAAGAGTTTATAACAAACGGAAATCATCATGTTTTCTTGTAACATGACATAATCTTCCTCGTGATAATAATAATCGTGAGATATATATCACAATTACATCATTCAACTACTGTACAAAGATTGTATATACGATTATGTATAAAATGTTATATAAGAGATATGTACTTTATCTTAAAACGCTTCCTGTATACGAACTTCTTTCCTGAAAAAGTTAACAAAATGCGAATAAAAATAACAAAAATTTAAATTAACTAACAACTGCCCGAAATTTTGAAATCCTAAAGCAAGTTACATTTTTTTTAAACACCTAAAAATTTATTTTAATGAGTAGTGGATTTTTACAGAAAAAAAATCCGTGCCCGCAGGGGGAACCCCGTGGATAGACTTCGTGTGTAACTCGTTTAAAATATAACTCACTACCTAAGAATAACACCCCTTGCGAGAATAAACTGTGATAATTTTATTTGGCTTAGTCAAAGGAGTACCTAGTGCGTTGCCTTAAATTTAGAATAAAAAATAACCTTTCTATTAAAAATATTTGCGAGAAGGGTATGTTTACCAGAAAAAAGTTGCCGTGGTTTTACCTACCTTAAATTTTCAACCTAAAAGCGGTTTTTATTTTTTCTCGGAAACGGCACCTTTTACGAAAAAACTTTTAGTACCCAAATTTAGAGTAAAAAATAACCTTTCTATTAAAAATACTTGTGATGTAAGAATGTTTACCAGAAAAAGTTATGAATTTTTTTCCAACAATTTTCTTTTTTTTACCCCCACCCTTAAGTTATTGAAGTTAGGTTTTCGGTTTATTTACATTAATTATAGGTAATTATCAAAGACATCATATAATATGAACGCGATTGATCTACTTTATATAGGGAAAAAGTTATGGTCGAAAATCTGAAATTAGAAAAAATGAGGCCCTAGCGTCCCCCGTGGCCGGATTTCTCTGGTTAACGAATTTGACCTTCATTTTTGGATGGTTGATTTTTGTGCAATGTTTAAAAGCGATCCGAGTGAAACTGCGGCCGTTATCGTGCTGACAATAGTTGTAATCTGGACGCAGGCACGCATATATATATATATATATGTATATATATAAACTTTTTGACCAATGGTCATTTCAGACTCAGGGGGTCATAAGAAAGTCCTGTCCTAAAAGTCCGGGGTCCTGTGAAGAATGTTTTCCAAAATTCGAAAGTCGGGTACACCTGAATGGGCAGACTGAATTCTCCGAGGTCTACCCAAAATGAACTTCGAAATATTCATTAAATAAATCTTTTAATTATGTTTTGATTCGAAATTTGTATATTTTGCTATCTTTGGTAATCCTTGATAAACAACAAAAAAATCTATCATTTTACAACAAAGTAATAGAAAACTTAATCTAACGGATATTAAATGAAACATTTTATTCAAACAATAACGTTCAACCAACCGAGTCTTTCAAAAACAAACCCTAACATGATATACTTTTCTTAATTGAAATTAGGTATTTTATAGAAAAATTACAACGATAATGATAATAAATAAGTCTGTAATAATGAAATATTGGTATGTTGTGTATATTACTTAAAAGAACGTTAAAAATCATGACTTTTACATTACATGAATTTACATTATTTTCTGAGCATGTCGTCTACTTTTATATGTTAATAATATTTTACTAAGACTTACAAAATATAGTTCTAAAATAAGGATAGATTAATAATAAATCTTTGGACATTGCAACCTGATTAAGCATTTCATGGTGATTATTGAAGCTTTAAATAAATAGGTTACTATTAGTTAACTATTAATTGTAATCGCACAGATCTTAGTAACAAATGTTAAGCTTTAAAATAAAAGTGTCACACTTACAATAAAAACAGATATTTACTAAAGGCAACAAGCAGCGGAATTATATACTAAGCTAGCTGTGATCTTTTTTGACTCTCTGAGTAGTAATAGATCACATGTAATAACCCCTACTACCGACAGTATATAGTAAAATGGATATTACGCTAACACGTTTTACGAAGAATGAAAAAGGATTTTCTGAACTGAGGCAATCAGAGCATTACTTCTATACTTACACGTAACAGATTCTGAAAAATGTTCTATTACCTGACTTACACCAGTTGTGAACTAAGATAGGACACACTAATCGTTCACCTGACAAATTAGTTTCACATTACGTTTTTAAATTTTCCCTAAACAATTCATTGTTTATACTATATTTATGTTTGATTTTTATTCAATAAATGTAAATTATAATCATAATAAATTATTATTATAATATTAAATCCGAAGAACTATTTACTTTTGATGCTGTTGTAGTATAATATTTTTATTTTTATTTGTATGTTATGTATCGCCTATCAGCATACAAGATACGAGAGCTGAAAAGCGTTATTATGTTACATGATTTAGATAATTATAACAATATGATATTTCATTGTAAGTAATTGGAACAAGGTAATATTTAGATATTTAAGTGTATCTCTAGCAATTCATGAAAATTATTTTGCTACATTTATCCCTCGATCGTTACCTAATTAGGTCAAAATTTCTTAAAATTACCATCACTTCATTTCAATCACTATCATCTCTATTCCTGCTTTTTTAATCGAAATATATATATATATATATATATATATATATATATATATATATATATATATATATAATACTAATGTACACGCCTTTTTTTTTTGTCGCGAAAAATAAAAGTTTATTAATAAACAAATTAGGCACAACATTTTTTCATCACCTTCTTAAACAATCGTTTCATTGTAATCTTGAATATTTCACAACTTTATTTTTAATTTTAATAATAAAAATGCCATAACATAACAATATTCTAAACATGAAAAGAATAGAAATTTATTAATAATTCTAAATTCCTAAAAAATTATAATTAAACTATTACGCAATATTTCATATATAAACTATTCCCAATATCGTAAGTCAGTCACTGTTAACATGTGTCATAGTGTAGTGTAGGCTTAACTAGACTCAGGGTGACGAATTACGACACCAAACCTTTCCGTACTAGTCAAGCTTGACTCCTCAGTCACCTCCTCGTATGCCTTACAAATACGACTCTTCAGGACGCAATTGGTTTCATTCATTTGGTCACTCCAGCTGTATATTTTACTGTAATTTCTATATTGTAGTATGAGCATGAAACGTTATATGACAAAAAATAAATATTGTTGATTTATGAAACTTGAGCAAAGTATGTTACTTGTCAATTATAAGCCCGATATAAGTATTGGCAAGTAAGAGGAATAATTTGGAATTAAAATAATATTTTAGAACAGTTTGACGTTTTAACATCGAATATATGTGTAAGAATAATGTATCGTTCTTTACATCAATAATTATTCTTAAATATTATTGATTATTATTGTAATCTTACGTATATTCGATATTAAATTAAAATTGAGAAGTCATAACATACGAGTATATAAGAGATCATAAAATATTTGACGAGTCCCGGTTTCAGAGAGAGGAAGCAGCAAAATTACATCCGCGACAAGGTTTTTCATGACGGATGTTAAAAAATTTAACAGACAGGTGATTTCTGTAGTCCAAAAGAGAAAATTAAGATAAATAAAAGTATGTACGTTAGTATAATAAAAAGTACTATAGTACAAATATAAACTTATATAAAATAGCAACGAATTTTTGGCCTACTTGCATCGCCCCAGTGACAATAGTTACTTACCTACTAGTTTGTTTAGATTTACTTACATTTTAGAATAAGCTAATTTAATGCTGCTAATAATGCTAATCTGTTCAAGATCGAAATATAATGTTACAATAATATTAAATATTACAAATAGAAAAATATTCATTAAAAAAATCCTTATTTTCAGAAGTTACAGTATACTAGTTATAGTAAGACAAAGTAAAGCTTTTAACCGTAATGTTGTTTTAATCCTAAAACATCAACGGGTACTCGGCATGGGAGATTGAATACTTTATTTAAAACATACATTTCTATTTCGACATTGGTAAAATTACTCGTTTTGTTTAAATAAGCTTTCAATTGCGACGCGTTAATTTTATGATTAACTACTTCGTAAAATGTTTTTTTTTAAGAGTGTATTATTATATCAACATAATAAAATTCTAGGTTTTATACATACTATACTGTGATTTTTTGGTTGAATAGGAGTCTGGTTTAAAGTGCATAGTCTCTTCTTTTCATCGAAAACTTTTCAGTTTGTGTGAAACGCTAAATTTATTTTTCAATATTAACTTTATAAATGTATATTAATTTATTACCATTAATAATTTTATAATAAATTTTTAAAGAAATATTAAAAAATGTATTATTTAAATACAACCTATGCAAATCTAAAATGAAATTTGTTATTTTTAAAGCAATTTAATTTCAATTTCCCATTTGTATAATTGTCACGTTGATTATAACATGCTATTTCAATGAAATAAAATAACAAACTATAAAATTTATATGTTATAAAATTCATTGATTAATAGCTCTTAGTATAGTATAGTTAGCTATACATAGTACATACATGTTATCGCCAAATATAAATTCCTCCTAACACTTTGATCAAATGTCTTTCGCTGGCTATAAGTCATTGTATCGCTGGGGCGCCATCTGTACCTATTATTTTTACCCACAAGAGCTCATATCTGTCGAAGAATTTAGAGACTATATCTATCACAATTTACAGCCTTTTTTGTTGTTGATAACTCAGTAGAAAACAAAATTTTGTCTTGAATTGTTTCATTATTGATATTTCGTACGAAAACTACCAATTGAGAACATAGTGCTACATCTGTGCTCTCATCTAAGTGTCTAAGTATATGCCTGTGATTGGTTAACAAAGTCGCTCCAGAAAGGTCAGTCTCAGGGCGTCATTACTCAGTACCCCGAAATGAATAGAGTATTGTGGATAGTCACCATCATTTTTCGTAATAATAACAAAACGGTATTGAGTATAATCCTTATTGTAATTGCGCTTCTTCGTCGAATTCATCTTGTTGAAATAGAATTTAATTATGTGGCAACCAACGTTCGATGACTGATTTGAATTGACAAGGCAGAGAAAAAGTTTATATAGAAGTTTAAAACTGATTCGCGAATATTCGACCCATGTCGATACAAAACTAACAGCATGTCGAATGATAACGAAATTTCTAAAGCCATAATTCCATCCACCGATACTAGCATGCCGAACTCGGTGTCAGTCAACGGTGCATCAAAAAAGTTTTTATTGGCCTTTATGTTTAACTTTCCCTAATTAAGTGAATGATTTTAAAATTTTATGTGTGTAATACGAGGGGTGAACCAAAAATAATTTACCTAGATATGATAGACATGTAGTGTGGGGTGGAATGTGTTGACGCAAGCACTGACGTGTCTTTTCGTGTCCGGATAGTGAGCGGTCGTTAATTGTGACAGACAATATGGAAATCGTGGCTAATATGTAAAACAAAAGCCAGCAATGAGCGTATGATTGTATTTACTCTTTGGGGACGGTTTAACTTCTTATTTCATAATAAAAAATTGGGCTAAACAGTTCAAGTAGGGATGTGAGTCCGTTGAAGATGACCCGCGTAGTGGAAGGCCTGTGGAAGCAACCATACCTGAAATCATCGCCACGGTGAAAAAGCTTGTGCTTCAAGACTTTCGTTTAAAAGTTTCTCAATTAGCTACTAAGTTTTGAGAATTTTAAACGAAAGTTTGTTCATGAACAGGGGACAGTGCGAGATGGCTCCCCAGAATGCTGACGCCCCTCCAGGAAAAAACCGTGTTCTGATTTTAAAATAAATCTTGGACCTATTTGTGGAATGGAGTGATGCTTTTCTGTCTAACATAGTAACGGGTGATAAGACTTATATTCACCATAGGGACCCGGAGACAAAACAAGAATCTACGCAATGAAAACACAAGGGTTCCCCGGCGCCGAAGAAATTTAGCACTCATCCGTCCGCCGGGAAGATAATGGCAACAATTTTCTGGGATATCGAAGGTTTGCTATTAATTTATTATCTTCCCCACAGGGAGACAATCGCAGGGAAGTATAACACTTAGGTTTTGAAAAACTTGAAGACAGCCACGGAAACACCGACACGGAAAGTTCAGTCGCGGGGTGCAGCTTTTGCATGACAACGCTCCTGTGCACAAGTCTGCCATTGCATCAGCTGCAGTCCTTGTGTTGAATTTACAGAAATTCAACCATCCCCCCTGTAGCCCATACTTGGCCCTAAGCGACTTCTTCCTGTTTCAACTTTTGAAGAAACACCTACGGGGACGTAATTTTTCCGACAATAAAGAAGTGAAGTGTCCTGTTACGGCATTTTCAAAAAGCAAGATTCAATTTTTTTTCTGACGGTATCAAAGAACTCCCATCCAAGTGGATTAAATGTATTAAGTTAGGAGGTAACATTGAAAAACATTAATAAAATTTTCCTTGACCCTTTTCTATCTCTTATTCTATTCCTCCCAGGTCTATCTGCATTTACACAATATTTAAGTGCCAGATAACTAAAGTAGTAAGTATAGTGTAACACATGTATCAATGAAGGTATTATTTCAAACAGTAAACAAATTCGACAATCAAATACTGTTAAATTTTGAAGATAAAAGCAATTTCGTTCTTTTGTATAGAAATGCCTGTGAGTAGGGGAATTCCGCTTCTCACTTCCTGTATGTGAATACATGCGAAATTCACGGTGACGATTTCAGGGCGAAATATATTTAGATAGTAAGAATACATTCTGAATTTCCATTTTAATATGTTACTTATTTTATTTGTTAGAATAATGATTTCGTAAAATAAATATTGTTATGATATAAACTCACGGACCTCATACGTTTTTCTTCTACCAATACTATATCTTTTTAATTAAACAGAAAAAACTATATCTCTCTAATGAAACAGAACAACTTGTCATTTGCTCAATTTTTTATAATTTTATGGTATATTCTTAAGACGCTTAACAATTATCTTTACATGAACGAGCATCTACTTCCTATGTAGTTTTTACATCTCAGCTGATGAATATTTCTATATTCTTAAGCCACTGACATATAGTATGGTCCCAGTAAGTTCAAAATAAGCTGTTCAAAATATTAAACACGGATCAACAGAGTCAAACTATCAATGGTAAAGCAACAGATCAGTAACTGCTGATAACTATTTCAAGTACAAACAAATATAAATAGTATATATTTGTAATATTGACACACACAATGACCTCATAACTCTACAGCGCCATGTTTCTAAATCATATGATAAGAATTCATATTCATTTCCTGTATCAGTTCGAGCTAGTTGGTTTCAATGTGAGCAGCGCAGGCTTTTCTTGACCATTCCAAGTACTGTACATCCTTAGTCAAATATAAAATTACGCTATTATTTCATTTTCACCTTCACTTTTAATTCGCAGTCAACTTCTACAGAACAAAAATAAGCTTTGAAATAGAAACTACTCAAACAAGTTTTGCTAAAAACTTTTAATACGTAATAAAAGTAAAACATGATTAATCATATTATGTTGTTTAATAATACAGGGTGGGCCAAGAATTCGTTAACATTTAAATGTAACTTACCACGCAAACTATTGCCGCGAGGGGCGCGGGCGCGGGCGGGGGCAATAGCTCGCTTCTTGGAAATTTAGTCGCAATGGATCGCTTTACGGGGCCACAACGCGCTTACTGTGTGAAACAGTTTTATTTAAACAACTTTTCGCTCATTACTGTGAGACGCTTATTTCGCGTTGAATATGGTTTACACGACTTAAGTCAGTGTCCAAGTGCTCCTTTAATAAAGAAATGGGTGAAGAAGTTCGAAGAGACGGGATCTACACTAAATGTGAAACAAACCGGCGGCCCGCGGACTTCTCGAAGCGAAGAGAACGTGCAGCAAGTTTCCGCTTCTGTTCGACGTGATCCAGATTTATCGACGCGCAAACGTTCGGCTGAATTAGGATTATCCCGCACATCATTACGCCGTATTTTGAAATTAGATTTGAAATTACATCCATATAAGATCCAGATAGTGCAAGAACTAAACCCTAATGATTTAAATTTGCGTAAGTCATGTGCCGAAACAATGTTAACTCGATTCAGTAATTTTGACAACATCTTATTCTCTGACGAAGCCCATTTCCACCTAAATGGACATGTAAACAAACAGAATTGCAGGTATTGGAGCAGCGAAAATCCCAAAACTAAACATGAAAGGCCACTTCACTCTCCTAAGGTAACTGTATGGGGTGCAATTTCAGCAAAAGGAATCATCGGATCTTACTTTTTTGAAGATTCTCAAGGCCGTTCAGTTACTGTTAATTCTGCCGAGTATGTGAAAATGTTACGGGAGTTTTTAGCACCGATGCTACTGGAATTTGCTGGCTATAATCGTAACACATGGTTTCAACAAGATGGAGCCACGCGTCACACATCGAACGAGTCCTTGACGGTGGTCAAAGAAATGTTTCCGGAAAAGCTGATTTCCAGACGAGGTGACATCCCATGGCCGCCCAGAAGTCAGATCTATCCCCAGCAGACTTCTTTTTATGGGGTTATTTAAAGAGTCGTGTCTACATTGATAAACCGAATACACTCCGTCAACTTAAAGAAAAAGTCATCGAAGAGATGTCGGCGATCTCGCGGTCTCTTTGCAGAAGAGTATTCGAAAACTTCAGGACTCTCTCAGATGAGTGCAAAAACCGAAACGGTGGTCATTTAAACGAAATAATTTTTAAAAAATAAATTACAACTAATTAGCTTTCTCGTAAATAAACTATTTCTAAAATATGTTAAATGGTTTTTTTTATACGATTTTTTCAAATGTTAACTAATTCATGGCCCACCCTGTACATTAAATAATTAGTACACTGTACTGTAAGCATAACTATTAACTGTAATATTTATCCTGGTATTTAATTGCTATGAATTATAAATAATGTTTCACTGATAATAAAAAAATACTTACGCAATTGGGTGCATAATTAATTAATAAGTAAAAAGGAATATTTGGAACCGTCTGAATAAAGCTCTCTCTGTTACCAACATATATAGCAACATGTTTATAGTACAGTCAATTGTTCATTATAACGCCATCTACTTTTATGACCTATTGAGGTACTCAATTGAGGTTTCATAGGATTACTTACACACTATCCCTCACAGAGATAGCTAAACGTTATATAAACTGTGGATTACAAGAGCTGAATCAGGAAGATGCCTATACCTTAAAGGTAAGCTCATACCATTAACATTTCCTTATCTGTTAACTTACTCTATAGTACCCATTCTTATAATTCGAATTTAGTTTTGCGAGTCATTTATCTAAGAAAAAAGGAACATTTATTTATACTTAAGAATGTAAGTATTGTATGTGTTTTAACACATTGTTCTTTGTGTAAAAATTATAAAAGTATATATGTATATGACTTATAAATTATATACATATACACTTCTATTATTTCATATATGAAATTATATAATTGACTGTATTTAATTTACAAAATATAACTACAATATACAATTTAATGTAAGGTCACTTAGATAAGCTTCTTGTACCATCATTTTATTCTTATTTTGTTTTGTAACCAACTTCACAAATTAACTGTTTTATTTAATTGTTAAAAATAAATAAAATGTACTAAACATACAATAAAAGAATTACGTTAGCTAAAGACGGAAAGTTGAAAAAAAAACCAAAACTACTTTAAAAAATATATATTAAAGAGAATGACAATTATAAACTATTATAATTTGAACCTTTATAATGAAATTTCTGATCTATTTTTATTTTATTTAATAGCTAGTCTTTTTTCCAATCCTGCATTACTTTATTACAACTATATCTTAAAGTATTTTTTATACAATTTATTTTTTATTTTAATAGAAATTTATAAGCACGTCTGAGCCGGGATTAACTTAAAGTAAATCACAATATCTAACTATATTTAAAAAATGTTAAGTTTCAATGACTAGTGAACGATACGAGCAATATGAAACTTTACTTTCAACTTTATAGGTATAACTACTGGTATACATACAGATTTCGTTAAATATAAGTCAATATGAATTATTTTGTTTACACTCTTATAAGATATTAATTTACACATTGTTTAGGTAAACAAAACAATCTAAAATAATTTAGATTTAAAAAAATAATACATTGTGTGGTACATGTAAACATTCACACTTTAAATCAATACAAGCTATAGCGCAGTGTGCAGGAATGCAAAACTAATATAATAACAATAAATGTATAAAAAATGTACTAACACTAACATAATATGATTATAGTATTTTATTTTGCAAAGTATTATTATCTGTCATCGTGTTATGTTAGTGATAATACCATACTCGTAGTTTGGACAGAGTGCAGCTTAATGTGTTTTCTGTTTAGTCTTACATGTTCTGTAAAGAAACTATTGTATAATAACATTAACTAATTGCTGAAAAAAACCCGGAGTAAAGTGTGTGGATAATGTTTTAAAAAGTTGATGATATGTCATACCTTGTTTTTAAAAAGTTAATATTTTAAATATATATATGTTTTATTTTTCATTATTAATTATTTTAATTATATATATTTTAATAATTTTAACTGTTCGGGTTTGACAACTTTACTATGTTTTTATATTGTGCAATATTAAAAACATTATCCTCTAATAACAAATCTTTAAACATTTTATTATTATTTATTTCGCTGTTATGTTATATTACGTCATTATTATTAGTTGATATTACAATTTGAAAAATTATACTACAAACTTTAGACATCTTTTATAAGTCAATTTATGAAGATAAATAGATTTTTGTTTACGGAAATAGTCAAAGGACAAATTAAACAACGGTATGTATCTATATTTAAATAAAAATTTCTAGCCTAAAGGACTTTTCCCCTAGTGTGATTTTGAAACATAGCACGTTGTCTGAAAATTTAAGACACAAAGAACAATATTCCCTAGGTAACAAACGCAGTATAAAAATCTTATTGAAAACAATAGAAAAATAGTTAAAAAATGAAAATTTTATTACTTTGTAGTACAATCTCTTTTTTAATGTCAATTATAGATAATGTTCTGTCATTAATATTGAGGTAATACTTGGTTTTGAACTTTGTTTTTTTTCATTTAAATGTTAATCTTTACAATATACATAATAAACTATTTGGATGAAAACGTACTTGAAAATTTTCTATTTTCAAGTCTAGTAAAGTAAGTAGTAAAGCTTGTTAAATATTTGTAATAATAACTACAGATCACGAAAGTTTTAATACTTAAATCTTAACTTAATACATGTAGGATTAAAAGTTACAAATCTTGTTTAACAATTTATATCATTATTAATATTATGTTCACTAGATAGATCTGATTGAAAGTCTTAAAAAACTATGCCTCGTTCATTTATGATAATAAAAATAGATTACTGAACCTACCGGAGTTTCAGAGTTCATTTCTAGTACAAAAAATATAAATTTTTACTTTTCACTTAATAGACACAATAAGTAGGCAATAAGTAGGCACAATAAGTAGTGATGAGACCGTGATAGATTTTAACAAATTATTGTCTGTAAAACTACATATATTAATAATAAATAATACAATAGTTGCATTGATATGCTAACTAGACCAGGCTCAATGGCTTGGGCTTATCTGCCTGCATTTAATGTCCGCTACCTGCACTTCATGCACACATCTGAACTGTGTATCGAGTCCATACCATCCACTGATATTTTTAACTAACATTTTAACTTTTTTTTGTATATTACCTTCGATATTACGATTATGTTACGTCTTGAAGGTATTGTTAAGTATTTTATAATTTTTCACTTACATTATTTAATTTACGTCACTTTGCACCAATATTATTAATTAAAAGTATGTATGTATACCAATGTATGGCTATAATTAACAAAGAAGTTAGATTTAACAATGGTATTAAAGGTTTATGTTTACTTGCTTTGTTTCAATAATGTTTATTTTTACTAATAATATAAAGAGCGTGTTGATAATTAAAAACACTGCATTATCCCATAATTTTCGCATAATTTAATATACTTTAATATAATAAGTTTAATTATTTAAACAAATTACTACCACAAAAACATTAAAGGATATCCAACCGTAATTATTGTAATCCTTTTAGTTCTCCTTATAGCAATGAATGGTCCGGTATAGCGCCATTGAGCTTTACGTGCAATGGAGCCGGTGAATCTGAACTGAGGTATTCAGAGGATTACGTATACACTTAAAGTTACGTACGTTACGTATATTACGTATAAAGATAAAGTAAAACTTGTTTAATCCGTAAATCATCACCTGAGCTAGATCACCACAAAATAACTTATATTATGACAATGACAATTGTATGTATATCAAATGTGTATGAATGTGCACTGTTTAAACAATGTTATTTGTCCGCAAACATAACATAAATAATACAAATGTTGAAACCTGTTTTGTATTTTAATAAAATTGTTAACTAAAACATAATTTCAATTTAAACAATATAAGGTAATCCAATAAAGCTGTATCTCCAGCAATTTATTAGAACTAGCTCATCTGAAATGTCCCTCGGTGTAATATTAATTAGATCAAAACATGAATCATCATCATCATCTGTTATTGATTCTTTCGCTAGGAGAAAAATTAACTGTATGTATGTTATTTATCTTGCTATTGCAGAGACATAAAAAAACTAAGTGTCATATGTAAGGTAGGTAAGTGGAATAGAATTAAAAAAAAGTGTAAATAATAAGATAATTAACTAAAATTATGTCGTTAAAAAATAAGTTATTAATAGAGACACATAAATTACTTAAAATTAATTATTTTCCGAAAGAATGCTCTTTCATCTTCGACACACTCCCAAGAATCAATAAAATGTCAGTGCAATCCATCCAATCCAACTTCCAACTTCTTTCTTCCAACTTCTTTTCTGTATTCAATGTCAAAAACAAAATGTAGAAGAAACGTCCACTAAAGATGAATGTGAAAAGGAAGATCTTGTTTATGTTTTGATGCTATAAGAGAATTACAATCAGTTTTTAAAATTGAATTTTCTACTACACAAAAAACGGGGAAATTGTGTAATTGCACGAAACACTGCAAGAGTTGAAGCTCGTATGAATGATATCGGCTTTCGGCATCGGTTGTTCGCATACACGTGTAAGCGATTGCATGCTGTCAATTATTAATTATTTGAACAAATACTGTCCCGTAATCTAGAGAACTCGCATACTGATGCGAGTTCTCTTAAGTTGTATACCGATAGAACTGGAGCTCTATTGGAGCGTCTTCCTTAAATATGGATAGAATAGGCTCAGCTTTTAAAAACTTAATTATGGTACTACGAGTGTCCTCGTGTTCAAGAGTCCATTTCTGTTTAGCACCTTTTTTAGTTAAGGCATAGCCAGGTCTTACTAATAAAAATTACACACCTTCATTTTGGCAGACAAATTGACAGAATAAGTTTAGCAATATATATTATTTTTACATATGTATATAATTATTTTAGATGTGGGATTGTATTTAATTTTTAAAATATGGCCTGTGTAATGAGCGACTTGAGTCACTTGTATCTCTTTTTTTCTAATTGTACGGTTGTATTTATCAATGGCAACACTGCAAGGTAAATTGGATGATGATGCGACTGTCAATGTATGTAACGATAGATGAAGACTTTATATTACGTTACTTTTTGGAGGACCCTGTATGTCATCTGCATAAAGCCACCAGTATCGCCTGAGAGGACTTCTAGTAAAATTTCAAGTTTTCTTAAACCATATTAGTATCACTAAACCACTATTAGTATTACTAAAGCGAAAAAAAATTGAGCCTAGCCTGGTAAACAAATATTTTATCAGGATTTGTTTTAGAGCCACATTTGTTTCTACGAATTATTTAGATTATATTAAGTAACATACTATGTTTTGTAATTCTTAGTATAATATTACGAATATATAAAAGTACACAGGGTATGGGATTTTATTTCATCACATGGATAAAGTCATTGATAATGAATATGATATTATGTGAAAGCCTTTGACCTTTGTGAACTTTAGTCTTTTAAAGTGACATACACAAAATATTTATTAACATTTCATTATTATAACATTATTTTTTGTTATCATATAACAACAATATCAAACTCACCTTTCAAAGTCTAGTAAAATAAAGTAATATTGCTTTCTTTTTTTATTTTTTATTTTTTATATTTAAGAGGAGGGCAAACGAGCTCGGGTTTCTAGCTTTCGGGTTTGTTTTACGGAAGAATTAAGCGATTAAGCGCTATTATTTCAATTATCCTTCATATTCTTCATATTCAGTACTTTGTCAATAAATCTGTAGTAAAATAACAGATGTTGTTTCATTTTATTTCGGATATCAAAATATCCTTATTATATTATATATCGCTTTATTTAAAATTACTTTTTGTATCAAAACTGAGTAGGTTATATTTTGAAGTCTATTTCTATTCTGTTTAAAGTTATTGTGTATAGAAATTTGGAAGTAATGATAATAAGAGAGCAAATTGCACTCGGACAGTAATGAAGCTGTTGTGTTCGTTTTTGTTCAATATAACAAAGAAATATAAAAAAAAAGTTGGTAGTTAGTAGTTGGTAGTTGGTAGTTAGTAGTTGGTGTTTATTATTATTATTATTATTATTATTATATAATCTAAGATAAAAAAGCATTTTTTATAAATTTTCTCAATTTGCCTCTTACGTTACTGTTTGGCCGATTTTAACAAGACTGTGACTGGCGGATAGCTGATATTATAAGGAAAAACTGAGGCAACTTTTATTAAAGAAAAAATATATTAATGTTGCGGCCGTGGCTAATTTTTAACTAGATATAGATTGAAATATTTAACTATAAAAATGAGTATATATGGAATACTAAATGCATATATACTCAACCTGCCCGTATCGATACATTTTTCAATGTATATTTAGTAAAAAAATTATAGCTTATTATATATCATTGGCTAGTTTGAAAAAACCTTGAGAATCAGAGGTTATAACAACTTATTTGCAAATTTAGTAATTTGCAAATAACTAATATTATTTAATTATTATGTTAATAATAATATTTAGATGATTATATTTGTGATTATTATGACAGTTTATTTATTTATTTAAGTATTTCCGAAATAGTTGAACCTGTCATTAAAAAAAATCGGTAACCTTTTATATAAGAAATTATATCTTAATTTATATATTGATAAATAAAAAAATGTTAAAAATCTTTTACTTTTGCTTATTTGACTAATAGTGTCGTCAGTCACTAGATATTATTTTAGACATTATCTAAAGTCCTTCTAGATTTTTATTATTATTATCGAAAGCCATCAAACAGAAATGGGTCTAGAGCCAATTTCAGATAATGAGTAACAAGGTAACGATGAAAAATCCATGAGCAATTCACTAAATAATCAGTTGTTTATCGATCTTTTAACTTTTAACTTGTATTAGAATTGAAAATATTTCTCAACAAATTTATATTGAATTTTTAATATTTGCAGAAAGAGATATATTTTATACATATAAATTAAAAAATTATATGTATAAAACATCCTTTTAATTAATAGTATGAGTATAAATCATCAGAATAAAGCATATAATACATTTATACGCATATAATCAAAAATGTTTATAGTTGGTACAAGTTAGGTTCGTAGCAGCATATACTTTATATTTTGACATTACTACCTACCTTACCTATACTCATAAATAAAAAAAAAACACTTTATAGAGTAGTACAGCATTTTTATGAAATTACAAGTAATATATAATTAAAGCTATGTGAATGTAATTATAAAAAAACTAAAGACTAGCAAAACTAATATTTCATAACACTAACTACTTTTCAACTCTAACTAATTGTCTTAATATTAGTAGAAGTAAGTTTATTAACGTTTCCCATTCCGATATATAATAATACCATAATAACTACGGTTGTATCTGAAGGAGTTATTTGAGTTTATTAACTCAGTTTACTTAATTCTTTTATATCCTTATTATTTATATATATAATTGATGTTTGTTTATTACTTTGTCTGAGATAAAATCTTTTAAGGTAGATAAAACAAATTGCAACTGCAATCTTTTATTTTTTCGAAATAATTTTGGATGAGATATGGATTTTTTTTAATTTCTTCAATATTTATATAAAATCTTATGTGTATATTTGAATCTTAAGAAGAAATAAGTACCTAAACAAGAAGAAATTCACTAACCTCGAATACGAAGCAATGGTTATCGAAACAGTATTTAACATATTCATATTCACATACATATTCATACATATTCACATATACATATTCATGGATATACTAAAAAATATAAGTTAATAAGAACTACCCAGACAAAACTTGACAGAGATTTGATATTTAACTGTTCCGTCGCGTAACCTCTGGTTTCACACACATTTGAGTGGGACGCAGCCTCTGTTTCGTCACTACAGCCAACCATCCCAACAATCAACACCATTCACAAAAAATAATATTTTGAAAATTGGTGACAACAACCAATAGTACACAAAATTGTAAAGAAAAATGGAATCGCCGAAAACTATTTCATAGGAACTATCTTCTTTTATAGTATGATAAAAAAATTGCTTTTACCACGTAAGTTAAAGATAAGTTGAGCGTCTGACAGTTTGTAATGGCACAATAAGCTTAATAGCTATTGTAATATTCTCTTACTTTACAATAACATCTATTGCCTGTTATTTTCTTATTTTACTTATATTTTAACCTTTCAGTTTCATTAAACAAATAAATATATGTTTATATACGTAGAAAATTGCTTTACCCTTATGAGTAGAGATATCCTTCTTTAAAAAATGTTAGTCTCAATGAAGAATTTATAGCTTTATTTCTGAAAATCTTTATAAACAATACATTTCATTAGTAAATATATTGCCATATTACAGTCTTATTATATAAAAAAAATGTAACATTATTTACAAGTTCAGTTGCTAATTGAGAACGCTTCCTTCCTTCTTTCCTTCTGTTTTCGTAATTTTTCTACTGAATTAATTTAAATGAGTTGACTTCATCTTTGAACATTATTATATTAAAAAAGTCCTATAATAAACAGTTTGATTTGGAATGGTTTATTTTACAAAAACCGCTACATACCTTGCTTCAAACAGTTTTTTATTTAACAAGAGTTTTTAAAGACAAATCTTCCATGTAACCTAATAATTTCCATAAATATAGAACATTTCATTTAAGTACCGCCCGCGATCTACAAAACGACTCTCAAGAGATTGACCGGAATATTTTTTTTTGTTCTAGTTTTTACAACTTTTCATACAATTATTTTTGTGGTGTGGCGGGCCTCTGGATTAGTTGTTTTAGAAGAGATATGGTTTTATATTAATATTAACGTGATCTTTGCATACCTCTTTCACCTCTTATCGTACCTAGTAATGTAATCTGAATATTTAAATTATTACCAAATTTACAATCTGTTATATGAATCATACAATAACAGGAGAGCAGGAGAAGAAGCCTTTACGTAAGGCTTGCCTCTAGAGGTTTATATTTTGATTGTATTTGGATACAGCAAATAAGGTTTGAATTATAAATATCGTAGCTACATATTATCTCTAGGAATATGGCGCATATTCAGTGGCAATGTGGCAGCGCTTACAGCGATTTTATATAGACAGTCCGAATAAAAATGTTTGTAATTCTCATAAGATATTATAAAAAAAATATTATTTCACAAAACATTTTATAATAAATCGTTATTTAATCTATTATGAAAATATTCATCGGTCGATAAATAAACTTTTATCAGTTTTCATCTAGTTTATTCCACGTTAGCAATTCGTCTGATCCTAATTGATATTCTGGATAGAAAAGAATATAAGGTAAGGTGCCATGCCTCTCATGTGATAAGGTATAGATCCTGATAATTGGTTGGTGATATATCACTACTATACCATAGAATATTTATAGGAAAATCAGATGATTTTCCTATAAATATTCTATGGTAGAGTATATAGGTTATGCGCTATGCATAAGTATTGGTAAGAATCTGATCAGAATTTTGTTTTTTAAATATTCCCTAAGACTATTTATTATCATTTCTTTTTTTAAATAACTAATCTCTTAGCAATTACACTTAAATCAATCTTAAGTTAATGAAAAAAACCAATTCACTTTTTGTCCCTCGTTCTTTCAATTGCCTTCAGATCCATTTCTATTAACTTTACGGAATGGTTTCCAAAGCGAGAAAACTAAATAAATCCGAGAAGATGGATAACTTATGTTAGTGTTTATGTAATGGCTTAAGTTATGTTTAGTGACTTGAGTCGCCATAATACCATTGAAATCCAAGAAAACCATGCACTACACACTACTAAAACGTAATGAACCAATTAAAGATTAGTAAAACCTGTAACAACTATAGTAGTTTTCCATTATTATTTACTACCTACGATTAGGAGATATTCAACTTCAACGAACTTTGTTCGTTCTGTATTGTTTTCACATTTCTCGGATGGATGTAAGGATGTCTGTGAACAGGAAAAATTTCATTACTGTCGAGAGATGGCGCTGTTTATAATTTACTGATTTAGTTTAGTTTCATATTTAATTATATTACTATTTTGTATATTAATTATTTTTGTATATTAATCACACTTTTGTATTATTTCAGTATTTATAAATAAACATGTATTTAACATTTTCTTTTCTTCAATAAATAATAATCATTTTACTTAAAAATCAATTGTTTTTTTATTAACATTTATAATTTCGTCAAAGTTTGTTCGGGAAATACCCTGGGCGTTTGCATCTTCACTGGTTTTATTTTATATTCGTATATAATAAATAAAATTAAAGGTATGGCAATGAGTGCCTTTGTTAGGTTTATTAAGTATTCTGTAAATTACTATGCATTATAACGACAAAACAATAACTGTATAATCGTTCCATTTCGATAGTAACACAGCTTCTTAATTCAGGCATGAAGTAATTCAGAGTACGCAGGAAGTCGAATGAAACTTGTGTTTTAGTTTATGTAGTGGCTGTAATATTGTTCAGAGTGTTTTCGCTCCAACTGGGATTTATTTTTTCAACTTATAAAATGATTATGAAATCAGAATACTTTACATTTGCCTTTTTCATTTCGTCTTGGAATTAAAAAATACAATAGGCCATTGCCTATTAATTTAATTTAATTCAACTCGACTCGACGCGTCTCTACTCTCTTTTTCACATCAAAAGGATTTGGTAAACATCTGTTAATGCCACACCTCATGAAAACATACAAAGTTTCTCTTTGATATAATTGCATTTGCATTTGAAGCGCATTGCAAAAGTGACGCATAAACATTATAGTTCGTTTTATTTCTTTCGTAAGGTAGTTGGGGCGTCGGTAATCATCTTATTTATTATGCAACATACATTTTACTCTTTTTTATAGAAATGTTTGCATTTTACTTTAGTCTTTTAATATGATATGCCCATAATGTGCATTAATTATGATAATAACTATAGCTTTTTGTATAATATTATCACAGACAATTTTAACAAAATCTCTTTGCTATTATACGCATACAAGTTAGATAAAACATTTACACGGGACTGGATTATATGGACAAAAGAAATTTAAAGCATTAATCTTTTTAATTAAACTATTTAAATAGCATGAAATAATAAATGCAACTTTTTTGTGTTCGTATTAATTTTAATACTTTGTGCTAAACCCAAAATATGTCTCTAAATAATTGTACTCTTTGTGTTAAATGTGAATGATAGTTACGACTTAATAGGGGATTTTCTTAAAAGTTTTAAATGTTTTCGAAGAGCGCTTTTTATTGTCTTGCAAACTTTCGGCATACTGGGCTCAGGTGTTTTATGGATAGCTTTTACCTTCGGCGTCGTTTAGGAACACATCTTGTGTGATATATATATGTTTTCTATAAAATTGATGTATTATGGATATTGTTTATTTTATACTGCGTTCATAGAATATAGAAAATATTAAAAAAAAAATCTTTAAAAAAACCTTAACGTAACTTTGATTTTAATAAGAATATTAATAATAATAAGCCTCCCGACAAAACTGTATGACAAGCAATTAATCAAAATTATCTCCACAAGCTAAGTTATATATTAACTATATCCCTAAGTTATATAATAACTAAGTCATGCATCATAATATCACAGTTTTCTTACTAAATGTAATATAATATTCATGAGACTTCCAGCAGCAAGCTGAATAAAATTTATTAATTGTGATTATCGTAACTTATGTTATATAAAATATATTTATAAATGCGATATCTTTTCATAAATAAACTATAACAAATGTCATAAATCAGTTTCTGTTAACAACTCTTGCCAACCCAATGAGGAGTGTGTTTAGATAAGTTGGAGTCAGACTGACGAGACGCACTTTTACGCCGAGCTTTCTGATACCATTCAAACTTATCCTCAGCTACCCCTTCGCAAAGTACTAGTACTGTAATATATCTGAAAAAATATATTAAGTACAATAAAGTCTCATTTAATACGCTTTCTTAAACAATGCACTGATATTCAGAGAGATGTCATATAATGTAGTAATGCTATAAACGACGAATGGAGTGTTGTGTTATTGGTTTAATTCTATGTTTCGTAGCTTACGTAGCTCTTAGCTCTATAAGCAGTTTCTTTTAATTCTCTGCGCTAGCAGAAACATTTTATATCTTAAAATGATGTAAGTACAAAATAACACTCCACTTTATATTTATTTAAAATGTTTATGAACCTTTTTTTCTAACGTTAAAAGTGTATGTATATATGTATATTATATATTTCTTATGATGTAACAAAAATAAATTCCATAAATTGTACTGTAGTCAATAAAGTGTACAGGTTTCATTTAAATTTAGAATTATATCATTGTTTGCAGGCTGATGTATTCTAATCTCGCTACTATATTTTTATTATTAATTAATGGTCGGAAATAAACACTATCAATCCATCATTGTTTCAATGAATATTGTAGACGACCAACAATACAAAAGTATACAGTTTCAATACAAAAGTATTTCATTTGCAGAACCTACACATTTCATGAGCGTAATTCAACACTGAATCGTTCCTTGTTCAATATGGTTCCTTAGTCATGTGGCGTAATTTGTTTTATTTGATTTGAATGCGTACAGCTTTAAAGATCTTTTTATAATTTTCAAAAACGTTACATAAATTGGTACAAATACAAAGGAAAATATCCTCAGTGGTCCTTTGGGAGTCGTCTATAGCTCTGGGACCGTAATTATATCAAATGTTCGTAAATCGAGAAAATTATAAAATACAGTGCAGATTTTTGCCTAAAATTTATAATAAACTGTTAAATAACATGTTTTTTTCGAAGATGATATATATATATTTTTTGTAAAAGTAAGGTTCAATAGTTACCTCATTACAAAACACTAAAGATAATTATTGACAAAACTAGGTCCGACTTTTAGAACAACGTACACAAGTTTGTATATAATACGTAAGTAGTAAAAATAAAATAATTTTAAAAATATTAACTTGATATCATCAAAACATCGTTACATCTTGGAACATCGTCAGATTAACGCACTTTCGGTACACAGTACAACCTCATAACATTCTATTACTTATACAACTTCCGGGAATAATGGATATCGTGACAAAATTTAACAGAAGTAAGTCATATGATAAATAATCATACTGGGAAAAGATATGATCTAAGATTAGGTAATAGTTAGTTTTTGAACTGACACTTCACCAAAGATAATATATGCATTTTCACAAATTTTTAGTTAATAACTCAACGTATATTAACGTATTGTATAGTCACTTGTCACGATGATAAAAAGTCGCTAATATATATACGAGGGGAGCTCCAAAAGTTCGTGGAATGAAAGGTATCTAAATTAAATAAAACAACAAAACTATTTTTCCTTTTCAATATAATCTCCCTTAAGCGCAATACATTTATTAGACCTATGAATAAATTTTTCTAAACCACTATAAAAATATGTTTTATCTTTTCCGTCAAAATGAGCCGAAATTGCCTCCCTTACCTCATTGTCGTCGGAAAATTTCCTTCCCCTTAAGTCTTTTTTTAAAATTGGGGAATAAAAAAAAGTCACTTGGGCCCAGGGCCCAGGGCAGCCATTGCAATTCTGCTCTTGTGAACCGGCGCGTTGTCATGCAAGAGCAACACACCCTTTGTCAATTTTCTTCACCGCTTTATCTTGATAGCGTCCTTTAATTTTTCTAATATCGTTGCGTAGTATTCTCCGGTTATAGTCCTTCCCTTTTCTTTGTAATCAATCAAGATTATCTCCTCACGATCCCAAAAAACAGTAGCCATCATATTTCCAGCTGACTCCGTCACCTTGAATTTCTTTGGCGGTTGTGTCCCCTTTTTATGCCATTGCATGGACTCTTGTTTAGACTCAGTCTCAAGTGATGAACCCATGTTTCATCTCCCGTAACAATTCGGTCCAAAATCTGTGCAGGTTTAGTTCTGTCTGTTTGTGCAGGTTCTGTCTGTGCATCTGTGCAGCTCCACACAACTCTAAAAAATGCTTTGACGCATTCACGCTGCTCTTTCTGAAACGGCGTGAGCATTCTCGGTACCCATTTTGCACTGACATTTGTCATACCTAAGTGTTCACCTGGGTATGACAAATGTAGGATTCGCAAAATGGTGGTATCTGATACTCCAATTAATGCAGATAATTGTTTTTTCTTCAAACGGGCATCCTCTAGTACAATTTTCTCCACTTTTTCGACGATGTCCGATGTGGTGGCCTCAACTGGCCTTCCTGAGCGGGGGTCGTCTTCAATTGACTCTCGACCATGTTTATAAAGACCATGCCACTTGTAAATCATTGACTTACTATGGCACTGTTCCCTATAAACGACTTCTATTTCATTCAAAATGGTTTGAACGTTCTTTCCTTGCTTGGTAAGGAATTTTATCACAGCGCGGTGTTCAATTTTCTCCATCGTTTCAGTTTTCTTCCGGATTGACTTGTTCAGCAGGCGACTGTTCGTAAACGAATGACACAATCGGGTTGAAACTCGGTATTTATACTAATGATGAGTCTTCAATTCGTATAACACCAAGCGAGCGCCCCTACCCGCTCCATCCTCTCCATTCATAAAGCCTTCCATACTGACTTCATATGTGCATGTGATATTCATGAAGTTATATATAATAAATGGAAAATATACATAAGAAAAGAAATAAATACCAAATAACATTTTAAATAAGTATAAAATATCCACATCATAAAATAATATAAAATTCAACAATTCTTTACTCAATTACTAATTGCACAAAAGATTTAAATACACACAAAATTATAATATAATTACAATATAAGTAAAAAAAATAGCTTTTCAGATATCCAGTTGAGAAGTTATTAAAGATGCAATGGTGGCTCGTAGCAATAAATATTAATTTAACAATTGCAGAGACCTCAGCGGCCATTTATGCGCTATGTTCATAATAATATATTTAAACATTTGAATAAGTTAAATACTGACAAAATAGTTATTCTGAACAAAACTAAATGTATTTGTAGCAACCATAATTCACACATTTGTGTTTAACATATTTAAGTATACAAACATAATAATTTAATATCATAAAGATGGTTTCTGCCTAAAAAGCGAATCTATAACTTTTAAGACATTAATATAATATTTTTAGTAATTATAATTGATCTAAGTAATTGAACATTCTTAAATCTCACTGATACAGTAAGAAATATCTTTAACATATTTATATTACGTAGTTTTACTGGAATTAAATAGTTATATAAATATTGTCATTACTGCATAACAAAATATTATACCATGAAAGTATAACATATAGGTGTGTTATAATTTACACTTTGAACAATTATTGAATATTTGAACAATTGTTAAAAAAAATATAGTTACGTTGAATGTGTCCAATAATATCGCCAGTAAATATAGTTTCATTACAATATTTTAATTAATTATAAAATACAAAAACAATTTGTTATTTTATACGACAGTATTTATTCTTCTTCCCCCTGAAATGCATACCAGCAAAAATCATGGTTTCAATATATGCATGTATGTGTATAATAAAAATATATGATCAGAATCTTTATAACTTAAAGTTTGTAGGAAAATAGGTAACAACTATTATCTCAATTGATCTCACAGATCTCACATTTATAATATTAACAATACTTTAATATTTTCGTTATGTAAAAATTTAATTTAATCACCACACTAGTATTAATTATTTTATAATAATTTATATTACATTCTATTAATTTACAAAACATTATATTGTCAAAACCTCACCGCATACAATGCCTACTTTATTTACAATACTCAGTTACTACTAACAATTTATTGATAAATTTATGAAATAATAGTTCGCCTTAAATTATTTGATACCCATATTACTTTGAATTTACTTTGTTTATATTATTAAAAATTCCATTCACAAAAGTTTACAAATATAATATAAACATTAATGAAATTAATATGATTTAAAAACATTGTGTTTTGTAACGCATGTATATGTACATGTATGCAGCGGACTCTTTTGAGTTCTTGTGATAGAAATTTATATTATTATCCTTTGTCAGTCCAAGCACGTTGGTTGCGGTTAATGCGGCTAGAGCAACTGTCATAAGACGGCAGTCCTAACCGATCAAGACATTGAAATAGACTAACGTGTAAAAACACTAATTATACCTCAATTTATGAAATTATATTTAGCACTTGGAACTGGCCATTGATATGGCAATAATATATTTCAATAAAACAAATAGTTCAATTTTAGCACGACAATTGTTAATTAAGGAAATCACAAAGATAAGTAAAGTATATTTTTTTTTACATATATACGTTTTTATAACAAAATGTACATAGTATCTATGATATTATTGAATTTAGTATTATATATATAATATATATAGACAGATACTATTATTTAGAAATATTAACAAGAATAAATCTTGAATAATTTGTTTAATTAATCGCAAACTAGTATTTAAATCTAATAAAGTAATAAGTAAAAGTTGCAAAATGATAAACACGGAAAACGAAACTCCAAGCGATTAATAAAAAGAATAAAATAGCGGTCTCACATTCATGTGTCGCACTGAGTTGAACATATAGAAGATAAATATTATCAAAAAGTAATTTTCAAAGTAAGATGAAATGTTAACATTAAACTTTGAAGGACAGATAAGGTAAGGAAGGGTCACTG
The DNA here is from genome assembly GCA_918358865.1 of Melinaea marsaeus rileyi. NCBI lineage: Eukaryota > Metazoa > Arthropoda > Insecta > Lepidoptera > Nymphalidae > Melinaea > Melinaea marsaeus. The sequence goes on from OU911085.1 coordinate 21,923,680, forward strand.
TTCATAAGATATTTATACTACTGAATTATAAACTGAATTATATAAAAAAACATTCATATTCATGTAATGAATTGAATATTAAAGTTATTTTATTGTTAAAATATATGTCGTTGATTTATATTTTCTTATAAATAGCGGTTGGCTTGGAGATCAAAAACACTGCTTTGAATTAATGAGTTTTGGAATCATAGTCCAGGGTAGAGAGCAAAACAATTATTTTTTTCAAAGAAAAGTATATAATTTTCGGTTTTAAGAGATATATATATATATATATAATATATATATATATATATATATATATATATATATATATATATATATATATATATATATAAATTATATATAATAATATAATATATATAATATTTAATAACTAAGAATGTTATAAATAATTTGGGATAATACAGTGTAATCAGGTATCAATACACTTTATGCCCTTCGTATTATTATTGAAATATAAAACATATAGAAACGAAGTATGGTAACAAAGACCATGGTCATTTATTTATTTAATAATTTATGGCACAAAAAAAATGATCAAAAGACGAACTTTATGTTCAAAAGGCATTCTCTACCAGCTAAAGTTAGGATGTACTGGAGTTTTACATAAATATGAACATGATTACTGTACAATATATTTTAATATAACTTAAAAAAACATTCACAGAATATATATTTAAAACGCACTAATAATTCTGATGTTTATAGGATCTATTCAATTGAACCAATGTTTTTCTCATTCTTTTTAAAATAATATTAATCCAAGTTTTTTTGAGAATATTTTGTGTTGTTCTATGTAAAAATTTAAAAATGTTTACATTTTTTCCCATTGATACTAATAACTTTCCCTTTTATCCGCTTATCTGCAAGCAGCTAATAATCTAAGAAATATCTTCAATGCGATTATATATTTATAATCTCTTTGTGAAAATCTCTTTTTGTCTCATTCGCTTTAAATGTTACACACACAGCATTTATTGACGGCATATTAAAATTTTACACATAATTTATAAAGATTTTTGGTAGTTTTTGGTAGGAATATAGTTATGATTTTGTCAGCTTTAGGTTACGTGCAAGCACGAAAGTGAACAAAGGAATATTTAAGAAAAGTATAATAAAATTTGTAGAGGCAGAGCCCTAGAGGCCTATTGATGGATAGGTATGAACTATTGGTAGGTAGGCGTCGTTCCCATGGTAACCTTATATTTGGGAATTTTAAAAATATCTATTCCTTTTTATATTATTGACGAAAAAACCTATACTATTTCATATCAATTACTATCAGATTTTGCTGTAACTAAGGTTATTTAAATAATTGTTTAAGATATTCTCCATTTCAGTCCTTATGGAATGCAGAAAATACATCTTGCCTTCATCCACTACTCCTCACGGTTAAAATGTATCACATATGTAATTTGTTTAATTCCTCATCCTTTCAGATCCAGTCCAAATAAATTAAAATCCAATCCAATCTATCATAAAATTTAAATACAACTAAAGGCTTTCTTTTTAATTTTAATGAGTCTCTCGTTCCGAGATTTGCTTTTTTAAAATATATTATTCATAACTGATGTCTAAGTTGTGTCTAAGTCAAAATGAAAACTTTTATTCTTTATTAATTCTTTGGTTGCTATTATTGAGTATTAATATTTAAATATCAGAAATACCTTATCTGATTTTCAGACGTTAACAATTTCATTTACTCATATAATTGATTATATGCAAACAATCATATATAAATTACTGTAAATTATACAACTAAAGTAACCAGATGAATGTGATCGGCTGTTGTCAGTTGCACTTCCATCATTAAACCATAAATTAGAATAGAAAGTAGTTGTGCGGTATTCCGCACTCCTGAGGGATTGAGATTGGTTCGGAATAGATTCAGTGTAATAATTCATCTCATCAGTCTGGATGTAGCTTATCACACACTCCTCATTGGGATGGCAAAATTTGATAGAAATGGTTTTCGTTCTTTTTCTAACAGAGCTCGTATAATCGTTTGGTTTTATGTGACATTAGGGTAACGATTAATTCTTTTGTATTTCTCATTATAATACACAAGTACAATTAATTAATTAATGTATGAAAGAAACGAGATATATGTCATGATATTTTTATTATAATACTATCCATATAAAAAAAAACTTGTATTTTACTCAAAATAAGAATATAACGATAGTTGCACAATAAAGTTATAAATTAAAAAAAACTTAGACATATATTATACATATTAATTATGCTTCTAAAATTTAAAGCAGAAAACGTCAGAATACAAAAAAAAAAACAATTTAATCCGTTATATATTTGCTACTTTTTCTTTCTTGCTTACATAGAGAAAAAAAATCCATATAGGTACAGTGTACATACATTTGTAAGTAAAATGAAATACCACATTTTTCGCTTGAACTGGACAATGTAATTATAAAGTTTGAACTAAATATAATGCACTAAATTAATACAAGTATAAGACTGTGGTACAAAACTGTAAAAATTTAATTTGCCTGTTCCGAGCTCTTTCGAGCTGTTCGTAACTCTGTTGTATCAGCTTGTACCTGAACCAAGATTCATTAACGGGTGATATTACTTTACAATATACTTGAAGGTCGTGGTGTTGCTATATTTTGACCTAATTAGTGTACCATCGAGCGATAAATTTGCCAAACTAATTTTGTTAAGTTGTTCGACATACTTACTTAGATATTATATTACCCTGTTTTAATTACCTATATATTTTTATATATATTTATGTGTTGAAATTAAAATATAATATTTTAATTAAATTTTATAAGATTATTCTTGATGAGCAATATCTATATTAACTTTTAAGAAATAAAAATAAACAATTAAGTAACACAATCTGGAACTAATTAATTTGGATTCAAACCATAGTATAATTCAGTTCTTCTAATCTGATAATAAGTAGAACGATTTGAAATATCTATAATATGTGTATAATACATGTACTATAAAGATTCTGTGATAAGGATTATTACAATTAACATGAAAATTACTTTTTTTAATATTAAAATAAAAAAAAATATCTTTTTACATTTGATATCCCTGCGATGTATGTCAGATGTATAGTTATCTTAGTTGATTGTTATTGATTTTATAAATATTATCTCGAATTGTAAAAGCTGTTCACGTATTTAATATTTTCCATAAAGAATATTTATCCTGCAACGTCCCATATCTTAGATATAAAGAGCATACTTAAGCTGTGTTTAGTAGCACAAAAGTTGTGTATATACAAAGTTGAGCCGTTCGTATTGTTGGGAATCCGGTACTCTGTGAATGTCTGGACTCTATGGCATTGCGTAGAGACGTGGCCCCTTTGTGCGTCTTTTATAGCATTTACTACGGGGAGTGTTCCGAAGAGCTATTCGATTTAATGCCTGCCGCCGAATTTCATCACCCCTCAGAACGTCATCGCCTGAAATACTATCCTTACCATCTCGGAGGGTGGGCATCTACTATGAGGTTTTTAAGGACCTTTCTTCCAATACCACTAAGATGTGGAACGAACTTCCTTCAGCGGTATTTCCGGATCAATAGGACAGGGGTACCTACAAGAAAGGCCTTCAAGGCCAGAAACGCTATTGTTATTCCCCGGGTTTTGTAAGAATTCGTAGGTGGCGATGATCACATGTCATCGGTGACCCACACACTCGTTTGCCTTCCTGTAAAATAAAAAATAAAAAAATTTCTTATTAAACTGATTAAATATTACAGAACATTATTGTTAGATCTCTAGTCGTTTATCTTTTTAATTTGAGGTTTTTGTCCCTTTTAATTCGTATCAGCCATTGCGGAACAACAAAATTATATGTCCCGGTCCCGGATCGTAATGAATAGAATGACTTGGCAAACGTAAGGGCAAAAGAATAAAGTATTAATATTATAAAAACTGACGAAACTATCTGTCTCTTATGCCTTTATACATAAACCACCGAACGGAGTTTAATGAAATTTTGTATAGAGATATTTATTGCTTGTCATATTTTTTCATATGAATTATTGCTTACATAATTCTAAGGGATTAAATAACAACATAAAACTGGCAATTATATTAAGTTTATTTTTAAATAAAAATGTGTTTTTTTTTTTTTATATTCTTAATCTGTAATACTAGTCATTTTAACGAACTAGTACATCTATCTTCAGATGTAGTTAGCGTGTGTGTACGTTAAGTGCATCTATTTCAGGTTATTAAATATTGTTAAAAAATATCGTTACAAATGCAGCGCTGATAATATCAGTCTTAAAAAATATAAATTTATTTAAATTATTAAATATTATTATAGAAATTATAAACATTTGTGGCTATTTTATTATTTAGAGTACTTATAAAAAAAATAATTTTATTCTAGATTTTTAAAGATGTTGCCGAGTGTGTTTTCCGAGTCACTCATCATAATAGCGAATACTAAGACAAAGAAAGTACTACTTTAAAAAATTAACTTAATTAAATATATTTTTTTAATTTTAATACTACCAATTATGATATATAATACTATGAAATGCAAACAATATTTCCCTTGAGCGATGTTAATGTTGTCATAGTTGCGATCTTATAATAGACGAAATATTGTAAATAAAACTGGAAAAAAGTCAATAAATCCAAAAAAGATGTTGTAATATCCAAGTAAATCACTGGAATTGCTTGCGTTGTTATGACCTTCCAAACCTTTAGGGGTGAATATGGTTATTGTGGGCTACATTTTACAGAGACAAGATACCATCAATAAATAATTATTTTTTATTCAGCAAATTAACGTATTTTTTTTATTTCATTTATTACCATCGGTATTTCGATTTACTCCATTTTTTATTTACTCACTAATAGAATTAATTACAATTAAATATATTCAAAAATATACCCATATATTTAACTTGTATTCCAAAACTTTTCAAAATTAAGTAACAGTAATTAATTTATAAAGCAGAAAAGTTATGATGTCCTTTCGCAAAGGCAGACCAGTTCACTTATAAAAGTTCCACAACTAATCCGAGTTTTTCTTTAGAGGGTAATGAGACGACTTTGATTTAAATTCTTCAAACAAAAGAGGATCTTTAAATATTTCCTTTTTGCTAAAGACTCTTATCATAATAATAAACAAATCAAGTCTCCAGACTTAAAGAAACTTTACCCTCTTATTTGACATTTTATATATACTGTTTTATAAGCTGTATTAGCTTATTAAATATATTATATAAATATATGTAAAAAAATATTAAACAATCAATTGTTAACACCATATTGTATGCAGTTGACTCCCCTCGTGGTATCCTAAAACCACTAGAACAATAGTTCTACAAGCTTTATTACTTGGGGCGTCAACCAACAAAGCGTTTGGCCTTCCTAATGGAAATTACACACCCTGAGGTCGGAAATCAAATTGACAGAAGCGGTTAAGCTAACGATGTGGTCCGAGACTGTAGTGGGTCGAATATTAATAGTCGGCAAAAGCGTTTTTATTTGATTTTCACTTACCGTTTTAGTAGTTCAAAAGACAAATAGATCAAGCTAACACCGTGAATATTTAACAATAAATAGAAGTGGTTCCCCTAATAGACCTCTTAAGTGTAATGTTAAATTATAAACCTTAATAAAATCCTTTTCGTGATCTAAATAATATGTATATCATGAAACCATAAAAAGAAAAAAAAATGTTTAATTAGAAGCAACTTGTTCCATTTTTATCTTTAGCACAAGATCGATTAATGATATTTTCTTGTATAAACTTTTTGCAATATGGAATCAGCTCTAAGAATAAAGTTTTTATGTCTTTTATAGCTACGGAGTACTAGTTTCATTATCATATTATTATTATTAAAATGCAGCTAAATAAAAAAAAATATTAAAGAAAAAAAACTGAAAAGTACAACTTTTCATGATACTATTTAACTGTCTTGTTCTTGTTAATCTCCTGTTTTATATGACTATTTTCTTTAAAGTTATTGTTTACGGTTCTAGCACCTTTGCTGTTAAATATTCCTGGCAAAACATATAAATATTCTATAAAGTGTAGTGCACACAGTTAATCATCGAAGACAAACACTAACTTTAAAAAAAATAGGATCCTTATTGTATTATTATTAGTAACTTATTTTAATAATATAGTGGCAAAATAGATTGTAACAGTAAAAATAAAATAAAATTGAAACCAAAATTTTACCTTTAATATTTCCAAATGATTCATCTTCTATACTTCTGAATACTTATGAATTATCCTCGTGATTCCGGAGCTTTATAAATACATACATAAAAATTAATTAACTAATTGGAATACCTTGCAGATTAATTAATAAATATACGAGTAATATAATTAAATACGCTGCCTTTATGACTCCCACTCGTTTGACATTAATTTATCGAACGGAATCCGTTTAATGATATTGCATTAAGTGGATTCCGTGAAAATATAAATACTAAAGAAATCAATAACTAATAGGATCCTTATAATTTTAATAAGAGAATTTTCAAACACGTTTTTTTTTTTATTTGTAAAGAATGAGTGCAATAAAATACCAATCCTTAAAAACACACTCTATCTATAAATCCTTTTCTCATCCAGAAAGCACTCAATCTTTTGAGTATATATAATCTCAAGTTGAATCTAAATTAAATAATTTTAATAAATCTTCTAATTCGAAAAATTCCAAAAGTTTGCCTGCCGAAGAATCGTTTACTAAATAACGTTACACAAACACAATAATGAGAAGGTAACACAGTAAACATAAAATTTTACCAAAAAACGGCAATTATTTTCGTAGGTAATTTTACCTTATGATAAAATAGATCTGTAAGTGATTTATTCCTTGGCGCAATTGGTCGTCATAATAGATATTATGCACACTGAGGTGGAAAATTAAGTTTGCATAAGAGACTAAGCAAATTATATGGTTGGAGAGTCGAGACTATTGTCCTTCAAATATAATCCGTTGAGCAAATGCGCTTTTATTTATCTTTAGCTCATTGTATTAACAATATGTCCTCCTAGAAAAAGTAAAATTATTCTACTAATCAAAACTGTAACATTAAATATAACATATTAAGTAACTATGAGAGTAAAAAAGCCTACTTAATAATAAAATATAAGAAAAATATAGTATTTTGTGTGTATGTAATGATATGGCAAAAAGCAGGAAATTTCCACTCTGATGACATGACATGTAAAACAGAACAAGTCGATGATTGGTAAATATTAGAGACCAGACTAGCATTACTAATTGACGGATTATATGACCTATTATATAGGTTACACATTACATTACATATAATGTAATTTTCGTCATGATGTTTTCCATCAAATACTTATCATACAAATATTTTATCATGAAAAGGGATTTAATAAGATCCATTAATTCAATGTAGAGAATTGATATTCTATAAGATTTTAAAATTATATACAAATGTCTTCTTGAGAGATTTCAGTTTACACGGAGCGTTGAGTCCATAAGAACATAAAAACTACGGGAAACTTAAACACAAGTTTAATCCGACTTGCTCCGCTTTGTATATACCTTCATCCCTCGAAAATTCTGCGTTGCTATCGAATTAGCTTACTTTAACCGTCGTAAATAATTTCGCTTTGTTATTAAATAATTTTATAAAGAAATCAAAAAATCATACTCAACTCAATCAATCAAAAAGTCAAAAATATATATATTTATATTACAATAGAGATTTTATTAAAGGTATTTATTATGTATAAAAAGTTAAAGTCATTTTAACGTTTTGCCGTCCACTTCAATAGTTTAATATTTTAATAATCTTATAAAAAATATTACTATAATACTAATAAAATAATTTAAATCTTAAGTTATCTAATTTGAATATTGATATTATGTAGAAAATATAAATATAAAAATTGTATATCTTGTGCGTAATTTTGTTTATATTCAAGATTGCAACATATTCATATATACAATATACCACGTACATGTATAAATTGTACGTATAAGTATTTTTTGTGAAAACTATAATGTAAAATGACAGTCCTAAAAATCAATAAGAGTTTTGAAGTAAATCTCATATGATATCTAAAAATATGACATTAGTGCCTACAATGTGTAATAACAAGATAGCTTTTAAACTGTGGATCTAATATATGTATATTACGTGAATGTTCCGTCACCAATAATGGTTATCCAGTTTTATTACTAATTAAATCATATTGTAATTTATAACATTCATCACGGAATTTCTAAAAACAAACATCTTAATTGTATCTTATAATTTTAATTTTCAAGCTAATCGTTTTATTTTAAGTTTTATTTATCTTATATTAAATAGAAATATGAAACAATAAGAACATTGTATAATCATATTGATGACGACAAAATTAATCTGATTTAATGAATACTTTTCCGGGAAAACGTTGGAAAACACCAGAAAATTGATTACAATATTCTTGCTTTGATTAATAAGTAGTGATCAAAGTCGGAGTAATTAATCGTTTGAATAATTTACATTACCAACTAAATAAGGGTCACTACTACTATTACTAAATACCATATTAGTCGTAATATTTGCATGTAACATTAGATAGTGACAAACAATGTGTTGAAATAAGTGGCAATGAATACACGGATAAAATAGTAAATCTAACAGTCAGTGTACTTAATTATAATACAATAATTACAAAAAAATCATAAATTGAACATTCACTGAAAAGAAATTATAATTATATTTCATTAAATATTATAAAATTTAAATAAATATAGAACCTAAAACGGTTTATAGATAAAATGGCAAAGTTCATAGGCCGTTGCTTTCTGAAAATAAGTTACCTACAAACCGTTTTACACAAAAAAAAACCTCCTCTTCTATTCAGACTTAGTTTTATTACTAAAATATTTGATCCATATAGAATCCGTTAAAATTACAAAAACTAAGAAATATAATCCGTTGCCTTTAACAGATTGTGTGATATAGGAATCTTTTGTTTCTGGAAATATTTTGCAGTAATCTCGTCAAAGGAAAAAAAAAATCTTTAAATGTGTAAACACACAGCAGGATTTTTGCAGTGTGTTACACATGTGTGTACACATTTTTGTGTACCACTATTTTTTATTGCTGTGTGTTCTATTGCTATTACATTTAATGCAAATAAATTAATAGATGTACGACACAAAATCAAATCATCAATTTTGAAAACGATCCTTACGTATTAACGTAAGAAGAAGTATTAACTTATTTCGTTATTTTTCAAGATTCAGTGTAATTGCATTAAATTAGATGTTATATGTTGTTATTATTAAATTATATGTTATGTTATCATTTCAATGTCCTACATTTTGATCATAACTGGAATACAAGTCTCCTTATACAAAGTCATTATATTGTGAGACGAATAGAACCCCTATTGCAGATTATTAATACGGTGAATTAAAAATAACATTATTTATTAAACCATCTCGGTACATATGAAATCTGTAAAAACGAATGGTGACAAAACAATCACTGCAATACTTATTAAATAATGTACTCTTAATATGTTTAGTTTCGTTGCAACAAAATAGTATAAAACATAATATTAAATAACTGTTTTAATTTTTTTATTAAATATTTTTTTATTTTGTTAAGGCTGGAATTTAAAAAATATAATCTTTTTGTTTAGTAAAAATTATTTAACGCTTAACCCACATCTTTATAACAAAGCTTTTAGTTTCAATTGTCTATAACGAGATGTGGCCAAAACCAATACTTTTAATATTGCTATTAGGAATGTTCTGTGTTCTATTAAAAACGGCCAATTAAACTTTTGAAGTATCGGAATGGGCAAAGAAATAGACAAACAAGAAGATGTAGTAATGACGAAATTATAGAGGTCAAAATTGTAAAACCGATTACAAACTTTACAGAATTTATAGAGAGAAAAAGGCGAATTAAATAAAAATGTTTTAAAAAAACTAAACCAAAAAGAGTTCCTTGACAATGATAAAAGAAAAACATTGTATCAACGTTTGGAAAACAGTCAAGTGGTTAAAGGACATTGTTTCAACAGAATAGAATTTAATTAAAATCCTCTATAGTCACTACGTTTTAAATTTGTTTATGTAAATGATGGATAATTTCCGTAATGGACTTGCATTTATATCTTGACTTTACCTTTTTATTGTAAACAATGTTTGTCCACATTAAAACGTGAACATAAGTTTTGAGATTGAGGTACAATTTGCGTATGAGTTTATATATACAAGTATGCTTGTCTATTTCAATGGCTGGGTCGGTTAGGACAGCCGGCTAATCACAGTTTGCGTTAGCCACATTGACTATTTCTGACTGATACAGACAACAGACAGAAATATAGAAAATAAAAGTTGTCAACATTGACGAAACAGAAGTTCCTAACGCCTGTATCATAGTTTGCCAAACACTAAGGTGATAAGCGAACATAGTTTCAATGGAACGATTCATTCCAATCCGTTTTCATTTTCAATTTGTTTGAGTAAATACCGGGTTACTTCGGTTAAATACGAGTAAAGCTGTCATGGAAAATTGTGTAACATTGTGTTGAGACGAATGACTTCTTCACTTCATTCTTTTCATTTGTTTTTATAGTTTTACATATCAATAGATTCCATCTACATTTTCGATTTTACAAGTAGTTGCTAAAACTTGTGCGAGACAAAGGGTCAACAAATTGGCGCGAAATAAAGGATTTCAAGTTCTTAAATTTTTCCCTATATCTTGATGTCGGCATCAACGGAAGGATATAATGCCATTCTATCAACTGGCGTCGGTAGCGCTTGATTAATTCTCATGGTATAAATGTCTTCTTATTCTACTTCAAATTGGCTAGAGGTCAAGATATAAATGATGAGGGAGGATACGCTGTCTTAATTCTTTCAGTGGCCCAAACTACACAAGTTTTGACATATATAACCCTAAGGGGTAGTTTAGTTCATTACCGGGAGCACATAGTTTTACAAACTTAATTTTTAAATACTATTTGTAGTAATTTAATTAAAGACCCAAGACTAAATAATACTTATAAAGGATGTTAGTTACTTATTTTGTTTAGAAGTACTATTGTCCAGTGCCGTTTTAATCAATATCAAGAATAATAATAAGCTTGTATTACTAAGGAAATTAAAAGTAAAACAAAGACTATAGTTACTCGAGAAACATGATAAGCATATCAAAGAAAATCTTGCCGAAATTCTCAACTTAATCTCAGCACTCTAGAATCCAGTTTGCGTTGACATTTTATTTTGTTGATATTATTAATTTTAGAAAATGTACTTGACTTTACAATTATTAAATTTTTTATCTTTTACAATTATTAACAACAATAAAAAATATACAGGGTGGGCCAAAAATTTTTGCAAATAGCAACACTTGATTTCTCCAAAACCGTGAGAGCAAGGGGCGCGCGGGTGGCGGGGAATTGTGCGTCGTTTAATGCAATTTTAGTCACGATGGAGCGCTTCACGGGACAACAGCGTGCTTTTTGCGTAAAACAATTTTACAAAAACAACGATTCCTACGTTACTGTACGACGTCTCTTTAGAGTTGAATACGGATTACAACGTGTAAGTGAGTGTCCAAGTGTTAATTTAATTAAAGCTTAGGTTAAAAAGTTTGAGCAAACGGGATCGACAACAAATATTAAACAAACAAATATTAAAAAAATTAGACAGTATATTTTTGAGTCAAAATTTTTATTAAGTTAAATGACTCGCTTAACAAACGACTGTAATAACTTATAGAAACTTCTTTAGACTGTTCTCACCGTAGCTTGAAGGCATCAGTATCTACCCTTGCTTTATTTTCGCTCGGGTACTGTTCCACGGAGTAAGCACCATCTTAATTTATCTTCCACATAAATATATACAATAAATAAGTAATCCTTTGTTTACCTCACACCGGAAGCTCCATTTAATTCCAGAAGATCTTAGTGGTGCTGCAACTGATATTTGTTTTACTCTAAATGTAATACAATTTTATAAAATAATATTAAGTTTTATTGTATGAAATCCTGGTGATATTGTTTTATTGGAACGATTTCTTAGATGCTTTATATTTACCATCTTTTCAATTTTCAATTAGTTCGATTACGTTGAATATATTATGATATTATATAATTTTATTACGTAGATAAAATGTAGATTATCATGTCGAAGCCTATTTCTTACCTGCCATAATCCACTGCGAATAGAAATTTAGAGGTGAAAGTATAATAAGAGTGTAAGTTTAAATGTGCTCTTCGATTTCTTTCTTTATTTAATTTTTTTAATTTATTTTACTTTATTATACACCGCAATACAAATGAAATAAAAAAAAAAGTTACAGTGACATGTATGGAAAAAAAAATTGTACCGTACAAAAGGCGCTCTTATCGCCTTATGGCGATCTCTTCCAGACAACCTTAGGTTTAGGAAAACTGCAAGCACTTAGGTAATGGATGGTGGTGTTATTATAATAATATATATATATTTATATTAGTGAGGAAAGTCTGCTAACCACATTTTGGAATAGACGTAGTGACTGAATCTCGAACTGACACAGGATATTAATATAAATTCCTATCACATGGACTCGAAACACGTCGCTGCACTCCGGCACGGTGATGAGCCTATTGTGTTTCAATGTTACAAATATACATATTTGTATTTGAGGTTACTATCAGCAGTAAACGATCTATTTGTTTTGCTGGTGATAGCTTGAATCAGTTAATACGTGAATTATATGCAACTTAATTTAACTTAATTGTTTACGGATAAGACAATGTTGCATAAACATACTATTAAATGTAGAAACTACATGAAGAAAACATTTTTTAATCTGAAAATGTTATATGTTAATAGCTTAACAAAATATTAAAACTTTCGTCATCGGACATTCGGATTTTTTAATAGGATGTTGACAAGTGTGCAATTAAAATCACTTATTATTATAATAGGCATTAAATTTGAAAACATTATGTATTTGTTTTAAGGTATGCTTAAAAACTACTGTTCTTTAATAGAATCATAGAGATATAGTAAAATTTATAAAAGACACAGGATATCAGTAAGTCGATATAACTTAAACATGATATTTATTTTCCAAATTATTCATCTTGTAACTAAGTAACAAAATTTGTTGGGAAAAATAAATATCACTCTGCCTACTGAGTATTGGATATTACTGTTACTGTGAACTTCGAATGTGTTTTAATTCCTTAATTCCTTAAGTGAAAAACGAAAACTGTCTATTCACGGATAAGGTAATAGTGTTAATGCTATACAATGTAACAAAATTCCTTCTATCAAAAGAGAAGGTTTGAAGATTGTAAAGATTTTTTTTTTTGTAAAATCTTCATTATTACGTGTTGGTCTAACACAATATACGAAATCACGTTCAGTTACATCCTTTAATACTTAATAAATGACGTGTTGTATGCCGTATTGCGATGTACGATGTATTATGATGTTATAAATAATAAAAATTGCCAAAGTCATTTAATTTCACTGTAACCCACGCAAATTTGGAAATATATTACAGCCAGTTTTATAAAGTTATAGTACATCAATAGCAACACCAGTTTAAACGACCTTATAATTTTCCATGGAATATCGAGAAAAGATGAAATCTTAATAACGATGTAACAACAATATAGAAATAGGATATACTAAATTTGTCTCGTTTAACTTTCGCGATGGCCTGATTTGTGGGGCCTATAATTAATATCTCTAGAAACTGAAAATATTATATTGCTGCTGGATTAATATTTTTATTTGGTCTTCAAAAGTTTTTCACTATTTATTGTATCCTAAAATATTAAATTTTAAAAAAATACTAAACGAAATTTGCTGTAATATTTATTAATGAGGGCTAATCTCACACTTGTTATTGGATTAGTATATTAAAAATTAAACATGCTGATAAATACGTATTTGAGTAATAACGTTATATAAACTTAAAATGTTAAAATCCCGTTTTTTTAAGAAACTATGTTCCAAATACTGAAGATACATTATTAATTATATATATATATATATATATTAATATTTTAAATAATTTCAAGGAAGTAAAATACTAACCTGATTGAAGGGAATCAACGGCAGGCTCTAAGGTCTTTTATAATCAAAAATTATAAACAGTTATAATCAGACATAGTTATAGTTTGAGACATTTGTTTTGAAGGAAATAAGCAATTTTGTTTTAATAAGCGGTCCCAGAAATATAAGTGCATCAGTCTAACACTAGCCTTGTTATATGTGTTAAACTTTATCAAACGTTATACATTGTAGTAAATTAAGCTAAATATTATATTATAATGCTGTCTAAACTCGTGATTAAAACAGAAACTTGTAAAGTGTATGTAAGTTGTAATTGATTTTCATGAATTTTATTTGGTTAGTTTTCCTCACACTTATTATTTATTGTAATTATGTAATCCTTATATCCTTCTATATAAATTTAATTTATTATATATCTGCGATATATTTTGCCAAGGTAAATTGGAATAGGTTTCGCCTTATAGTACTTTATGATAATCTTAAACTGTTAATTGATGCTTTGTCCCTTAAAAAAATAAGCCATCGTGGAACCGCTGGCAAATGACACAAATCAAAATTATTTAAAGAAATATATATTGCATAATAAAAATAAAATATTTCGTTTCCCTTAAAGAAAAATAACAATTATCATTAGGTCAATTCTTTAAAACATTGATTTTATTATAGTAATATTTAATCATATAAATATATATAGTATGTATTAAGACGAAACTATATTCCTGGGTTTTATGTAATGTAGGTAATTGTCAAGAAAATATATTAAAGTTTTTTGTTAATGTAAATCATAGTCCATAATACTTATTCAAGATATTCTATTTCTGTCGTTTTACATTATTATTACTACATTATTACATTTGTATTCTTAATAAATTTATGAGTTAAAAATTTGTTAAAGACAAAGACATGGTAGTCTAGTATTTAATTTAAGGCAAAATTTCACTTTAGATAATATAAAATCAAACAAATGAACTGAAATCGTTAAATTTTATCATGATTGATTTCACACTAAATCTGTAATATGATAGCTGAAATTGTGGTTATCGTAAATCTATGTGGTGAAGAAAGCGCATTGTAGAGGTGCCTACATGCATTTAGTCACATTCTAATCACGAATAAGTGCATCCGAAAATGAACTTTATTTTTCCGGACTTAAAATTAAAATTATTATGGTTGGTTTCAAATTAGGTAATATTAGTGAGCCGGTTTTGGTTAACGTGGAACAAACACTAAATGTATTAAAGTTATTGACTTGTCTTGTGTAATGTATGTGACAAATGTCAATAAATATTGCATGGAATTTATTTTTGTTATTTCTAGCCTACTTACTCGTAGGGTAGTATAAATTAAAATATTGATTTTATTAAGCCGTACAGTTAATGTCAATGCCTTTTGCCAATATAACAAATTAAGATCAGAGATAAGAATTTACAGTCTATTTTTTTTATTCAAGTAATATACAAAATTATGACCAACTATTTTATAGAATGAATAATAAGTGATTTAATTAATTGGAACCCTGTAGATATTACGTAACTTACATTTTAGTTATAAGAATAAAATCTTCTTAATTTCACAAAGTTATGATACTTTTTTGAAAACATCTTCAAATTTAATGGAAAGAAATTTCTAAAAGCACATTCTTATGCTGTTGTTAAAATTTTCTTAAGATTCCCTCTTTTCCTCAGGTACTTTCCCAGACTTATTAAGGTCTCCAGAGAAATGGTCCCGACTATTTACTTATTTTAGTCCAAATATTTCAAGATCACCGAAAATATATACAAAATAACGATCATCTTAAATTAAGATTAATTCGTAAAAGGAAATTGATGATTGCTTTTGATACTGATGATTGAATTGGTGGTAGCTTTGACAATGAAAAAATGTTTTCTATGAAACTTATTTTCAATAAAGATTTTTGATTTGATTTGATTTGCTTTATTCTCGATAAATTGCAATATCATTATCATAAAAATTATCTTATATCGTTTTTATTACTGTATCAGCAGCTAAAGCTAAAACTGTAATACATTCCCCTCTTGTTACTTCTCCCCAATCATCAGTATTTTTGAAGATATTTTAATTGCGTGCGAACTTAAAGGAACATACATTTTATAGGTATTCCTCATTCTAATACGTATAAAGTATTTTATTGTAATTTTAAGATATTGGTGACTTGAAATGTTAGAATGTTTTATATATATTAGAGGAATATAGTAAAAGTGAAAAGTGTATTAGCGAAATAATTTAAGAGTCAAGTATAGAACAGTATATAACAATATATAACACTATCTAAGGAATAGTGTATAATTGGTAGTATATAGGCAATAAGTATATAAACGAAAGTACATAAGTACTAGGTATAAATGCTGTAAGTGTGTAAACACTAAGTAAAGAAGAAAAAAAGTCACAGAAGACCGACGTGTAGTAACCAAATTAATTTGGTTATGTTTCGTCGGTGAGTGAGAGAATCCGGAAGCCCAAGCCCCCCCCCCCCCCCACGCCAAACATGAAAGCGATGCCTACAAGAAAAATACCCCAGGAGGGTACCGGCTTTGATGAAGCCGGGGACCCCCTCCCCGAGCAAAATCGGGGAAATGATTCTCGGATTTTGCTCGGGCTGCCCGTCGTATCTGGGGCGGGCAAAGTATCGCCTTTTGTGTTTTATGAGGGCAAACGACGAGTCAACGCAGCGGCACCCCGACCCACTCTAAATGTGGACTTTTGCAACATCCGGGGACTTCATTCCAACTTGAACGCCGTCCATTATCATCTAGAGACGGCGCAGCCGGCCTTGTTGTTTCTGACGGAAATGCAGATATCTCGACCTAGCGACACAGCGTACCTGTCATACCCCGGGTATAAACTAGAACACCATTTTATACCACACGCCGGGGTATCTGTGTTCGTAAGGGAGGATATCTGCTACCGTCGCCTTCAGGTTTTTGAAGGTCGGGACCTGTCTATACTCTGGCTACGCGTGGACATGGACGACCATGTCAGAGTCTACGCGTGCCTCTACAGGTCCCATAGTGGTAATGCAGAAACGGATCAACTCTTGGGCCATGTTCAGGCGAAGATTGACGATCTGCTTTCACAGACTCCCTCCGCCGAAGTCGTAGTCCTAGGGGACTTTAATGCGTACTGTTATACCCATGCCATGTAGGCTGAATAGCTGATAGTTACTTTGACATCAGCACTATCTAATATATTAATATAACAGGATGATCATTTTAATATTAAGAAGCTCAGTCTCTTTCGAATCTCAGTACGAGTTGGTCATAATTCCATTTCTTTTACTATTTCATTTTTCTATATCATTTTACTATTTCTAACAAATGTATTGAGAGTTTTCTTTTATAATAAACTATTATTTCTAGTGTTAATTAAAATTTCTTTTTAAAAACCTCCTACGAAACTCTCGTATAACATTTTGGTGGCAGCGGTGGGATACGAAAATCCCTAAATACCCGAATACGTCTTCGAGAACTCAGTGTTGTGAAATAAAGTGTATTCAACATTGTCAGAGAACTTAATCCCGACTCCAGTGAATTATACAAAGAGGCCATTGGCGAGAACAGAAAATAAATCAAGACATCTGCACAGCATCATCGCAATCATGTTCTTCACTACGTTTGTTTGGTTCATCTATCATCTGTGAGTGACTTTTCTTTAAACATAAGCTAAACTCAGAGTCTCGTCAGTAAATTAATTAATTCATTTTCTAAATATTTCTAAGCCTTTTTAAGCATTCAATTTCTTAAGTGTACATGTACAATTCATAGAAGCGATAAGAACATTCATGAGATAAGGTTGTATATCATAGAGGTGGCTTCTGTGGATTATTTTATTATTTCAAATTAATTATATTTTATTATAATGACTTCAAAGGAAGAAAATTCTAGTGTCTCTAGGACTGCCTCGTCGCGTCATGAAATAGATGAAAAGGTAGAGTTGAATGTTTTATTAAAATTTATAAAAATCTTTGATGGGACGAGAGAAAAATTAAATCCTTTTGTTTCCAACTGTCAAAATGCTTATAATTTGGCTACAAAAGCACAAAAACCAATTTTATTCAAAT
This sequence comes from Melinaea marsaeus rileyi, assembly GCA_918358865.1. Taxonomy (NCBI): domain Eukaryota; kingdom Metazoa; phylum Arthropoda; class Insecta; order Lepidoptera; family Nymphalidae; genus Melinaea; species Melinaea marsaeus. Next base: position 21,941,780 of record OU911085.1, read on the forward strand.
ATATACTGAGTCAATTGGAAGGGCGCGCTGAATCTATATGTAATATTAAAGAATTTGAATCATTCGAACAGTTTATTGATTTTATTAAACAACAATTCGGGGAAAGAAAACACTACGCACATCTACTGTCAGAATTGCAGGAATGTAGACAAAGTTCAATAGAGACAGTCAATCAATTTGCTTTACGGATAGAAACATGCTTGTCTAAACTCCTTACTGAAATTAATATTTCAATACCAACGAGACGAAAGACGGAACTTACTGGCCGTATAGCAGCCATGGAGGATCTCGCCCTCCATACCTTCTTGATTGGTTTACATCCTCGATTGTCACAAATTGTGAGATGTCGTGATCCTGACTCACTCAACTCCGCTGTAAGTTTTGCAGTAGCAGAGGAAAAAATTCTTTTAAGCATCAGTAAAAGAGCGATTCAATCAACCCAAAGTAATACTGATAGACCTAGATTTTCACCCCGTAGAGACTTCCAATCCAGACAAAATCAAACTTCTAGCTCATATTATAATCGAGCAAATAATAATTTGACGTGCCGCTATTGTAAGAACGTAGGACATACAATAGAAAATTGTCGCAAACGTCAATATAATAACAACAGAAATCAATCTAATGCCTCAAATTCTCAAAACCCTCAAAATAATAGTCCTAATAATGGTACAACTCAAAACTCATCACGCAGAGTTTTCAATATTATTAATGAGGATATCGGAATTAATGAAACCGATAATTTAAACGTCTAAAATTTCCCGTTAAGTATCGCCCGGGAAATTATTCAAGTAAACAAAAAGTCGATACCAAACAACCCACTGTATCCGCTGTATCCGCTGTTTCCACTGTATCCGCTGTATCCACTGTATCCGCTGTATCTAATACACCCGCTGTATCCACTGTATCTGCTGTATCTAATACACCCACTGTATCCACTGTATCTGCTGTATCTAACACACCCACTGTATCCGCTGTATCCGCTGTATCCAATACACCCGCTGTATCCGCTGTTTCCACTGTATCCGCTGTATCCACTGTATCTGCTGTATCCAATACACCCACTGTATCCGCTGTTTCCACTGTATCCGCTGTATCCACTGTATCCACTGTATCTAATACACCCACTGTATCCACTGTATCTGCTGTATCTAATACACCCACTGTATCCGTTGTATCAACTATATCTAACACACCCACTGTATCCACTGTATCTGCTGTATCTAATACACCCACTGTATCCGTTGTATCAACTATATCTAACACACCCACTGTACCCGCTGTATCTAATATACCCGCTGAATCCACTGTTTCCGCTGTATCCACTGCATCCACTGTTTCCTCTGTTTCTCATAAACCTATCGTTTATACTGCTACTACTCCTACTACATCCGCTTTACTTACTATGTCTTCTAATTCAAGCACTTCTACAATATCTGTTCCATCTCATACTTCCTGCGAATTGAAGTTGAAAGAAGAAAATAATCTCAAGGTCTACGAAATTAATACAAATTCTAAAAATAGATATTTACCTCATATTAACATTCTAACATCGGTATCCGAACAGCCTCTCTCATTCTTGGTAGACACAGGGTCTTCAGTTAGCTTAATTAAACTACATTCAATGACACAAGTTCCAAAATTTAAGAAAGATATAATATCATTAAAAGGTATTGATTCTGGTGATAACAATACTACCACATTGGGCAGTTTCAAGTTAAATTTACAAGTAAACCCGGATACAATCGTTTCCCACGAATTTCATGTTGTAGAAAATATTAATCTTAATCACGATGGAATCATTGGCAATGATTTTTTTAAAATTTTAGGCTGTCAAATAGATTACTCCAAAGGAATTTTGCAAATAAAAAAAGACCAAGTTAAACTCAATTTCGCTGAACCCGTGTATACTATTCCTCCTAGATCTGAAGAAGTTATCGAGTGTACAGTATGTAATCCAGAAATACTGGAAGGCACTATAATAGATCAGCATATTTCTAAATCAATACTAGTAGCAAATTGTATCGTAAAAGTCAAAGAAAATAAAAGAATTAATATTACCGTTGTAAATATCTCTGAAGAACCAGTTACAGTTCATTCTAATCTTAACCTTATTCTAGAACCATTTGAGACTCCATCTATTCCATCTTCTTCTATGCATCCCACACCATTACCATTATTCCATGTCTCGTCTAGAACTAACGAAGTCATCGAGCAGTTGAGAATTTCCCATCTTAATTCAGAGGAGAGACAAGCTCTCTTACGCATATGCTCCAACTACTCGGACATATTTCATTTACCTAATGACCAACTTACTTTTACAACTGCAACTGAACATAAAATCAGAACTACATCAGATATACCTATCCAAACTAAAACTTACAGATTTCCAGAATGTCATAAGCGAGAGGTTGAATCACAAATGAACAAAATGTTAGAACAAAACATTATCATACCCTCCAATTCACCATGGTCCTCACCCATATGGGTTGTACCTAAAAAACGAGACGCCTCAGGGCTACAAAAATGGCGTGTAGTAATTGATTACCGTAAACTCAACGACATAACCATAGGTGAAACTTATCCAATTCCTCAGATAACTGAAATTTTAGATCAACTAGGTAAAAGTCAATACTTCACCACATTAGACCTCGCTTCCGGATTCCATCAAATACCAATTTCAGAGGAAGATGCTCCAAAAACTGCTTTTTCCATTCCACAAGGTCATTACCAATTCACTAAAATGCCATTTGGACTAAAGAATGCACCATCAACTTTCCAAAAATTAATGAACACCTGTCTCTCAGGTCTCCAAGGATCTCGTTGTTTCGTCTACTTGGATGACATTGTCGTTTACTCCCCTGATTTACCAAGTCACATTCACAATTTAACTTCAGTTTTTGAAAGATTAAGAACATATAATTTAAAGTTACAATCCGATAAATGCGAGTTCTTGCGTAAAGAAGTTGCCTACTTGGGCCATATAATAAATAGCGATGGCGTAAAACCAAACCCAGAGAAAATTAAAGTAATTACTGAATTTCCTATACCTAAATGCCCGAAAGATAACAAATCCTTCCTCGGACTCGTCTCCTACTACAGGAGATTTATTCCTGATTTCTCTAAAGCCGCAAAACCCTTAACAGCACTATTAAAGAAAGACGTACCCTTTTGCTGGAAAAATGAACAACAACTTGCTTTCGAAACACTTCAAAATAAACTTATCACCTCCCCTGTACTTGTTTACCCTGATTTTTCACAACCTTTCATACTCACGTGCGATGCGTCTAATTTCGCAGTCTCAGCAATACTATCTCAAGGTCAAATAGGGAAAGACCGCCCTATTGCTTATGCCTCGCGCACACTCAATAAAGCCGAGTGCAATTATAGCATAACAGAAAAGGAATGTCTAGCTATCGTATTCGGAACTAAAGTCTTCAGACCTTATCTTTATGGAAATAAATTTACGATTGTCACTGACCACAAACCGTTGCAGTGGTTATTCAACTGTAAAGATCCAGGGTCCAGATTAGTACGGTGGCGTTTAAAATTAGAAGAATTCGAGTATACTATAATTCATAAAAAGGGTAAAATTAACACAAACGCTGATACTCTTTCTCGTTACCCTGTAAACCCAGTAGAGACATCTCCTATAACCCTACCTCCAGAACTATTAGACGACTTCGAAAATCTCGTAGAGGACCCCCTTTTGGAACCTCCAGCGCAAATACCATCTCCTCCTGATTTCCAGGGTACAAGAAATCAATCAAATCCCTTACCATTACAAAATCCATTGACAAATCCAGATCTAAATCCTAATACAACTCCTGAACTCATTGATTTAGGACCACTTAACCTTAGTCCTAATACTGATAATTCGGATATAAACTTAGATACCCCCTCACCCTTTGAACAAGATGCGCGTTTAGATAATGATATATACAACGGGGACTACTCCACATTTTTAAAATCACTTAATAATAAAAATCATGTCTTTAATACAATTTTAAGAGAGCATAATGAAAGTCTTTTAAAATCTCCACATAAGGTCATTATAGTCCCTACTTCAATTGATTTAGATGAATCAAATCCTTATGTCGATGAAATATTAGCAAATGTCAATAATGTCGAACTCTTATTAAACTCAGAAAAAGAACTTTTCCGATTCCTTAAAGTTAATTATCTAGATAAAACCCTTTATTTTATATTTACTAAGGTTCATCACTTTGATGAAACCTCATACTCCGATATATACAACACATTAAAATCAATAAGAGATGAATTATTTAAAATACAAACAGCAGATATTGCCATTTCCGATTTCAAGAATCCGTTTGATAAACATTCTTATACTAGACTCTACAATATTCTCACATATATATTCCATAATACAAAGATAACTATCCACATACATCTCAATAAAATTATTTATCCATCATCAAGTGAAATACCTAAAATTTTACGTGAAAATCACGACATTCCCATAGCCGGTCATTTAGGAAGTACCAGAATGTTTAGTAGAATCCAAGAACAATTTTATTGGAAAGGAATGAGAAGAGAAATTGAAGACTATGTAAAGAAATGTAAACAATGCCAAGAAAATAAGGCATTAAGAAAGGTAAATAGGGCTCCTATGGAAATAACTACCACTTCTACCGCTCCGTTTCAACGAATCGCGTTGGATATAGTCGGTCCACTTCCCGAATCTGGCTCTGCAAAATTAAAATACATTCTAACGCTCCAAGACGATTTAACAAAATATTCGGTTGCTTACCCAATACGCAGCACCACCGCTGAAGAAACTAGCGAGTGTCTCATTCATTTCATTTCTCTTTTTGGTATTCCGAAAACCATATTAACTGATCAAGGCACAAATTTTACTTCCGACCTTTTCAAAAACACGTGTAAATTCCTTAAAATCAAACAACTTTGGTCGTCTCCTTATCATCCCCAAACTCAAGGTGCCTTAGAGCGTAATCATTCTACCTTAAAAGAATATCTAAAATCTTTCATCAATGACGATCAAGATAATTGGTCAACTTATGTGTATACATCAATTCTTACATATAACACAACTATCCATACGACTACTAAATTCTCACCTTATGAATTAGTGTTTGGTTATAAACCATTTATTCCGAACACCATATACGAAGATAATTCCGCTACAACTTATACAGATTATATAAAAAAATTACATCATAAATTAACATACTCCAGGCAAAAAGCATTAGAAAATATCGTGAAATCCAAAGAATCCTCTAAATCTTATTATGATTCCCACACTAAAACTCCTCCAAAGTACAAAGCCGGAGATTTTGTATATTTGAAAAACCATCTTCGACTCAGAAAAGCATTGTCTCCTATATGGAAAGGACCATATAAAATTATAAAGGTCCATAATAATCACACAGCTACACTATTAATCAACAGAAGACATGTTACTCACCATTTTGATCAATTTAAACCCGCTGAAATCTCATAAGTACTTCTTGTAACATAAATTTGTTTCTAGTTTTATTTCTCCTTTATTAGAATAAGTTAAAAGTTTAAATTTAAAATGTAATACCTATATTCATCTAATTAATTCTATTTCAGTGTATCGATTAATGCACAGCCAGACCTTGTTCAACCGATAACTTCTAGCTCCGGAATTTACTTCGATAGTGTCGGTAAAATTAGACTTATTAAAGGAAAATTAAACGTTTTAAGTCTTGTAGACATATCTTATATTGACCCGCATTTGCTTAATCTTAACAATACTATTGAAAATCTTAGACATATATGTAAGGAAACAGAAAATTATCAGTGTATACTTAATCTATCTCCCTTTTCTGTCAGGTTTAATGATATATTACGAGAATATGAATCAATTTCTCATTTAATTGCTAAGCGTAGTAAACGCTCTGCGTGGTTTGCCGGAGTTGGTACCGTATTTAAAAACATTTTTGGCACTCTCGATGAAAATGACGCATTTAGATACGATTCTGCTTTTAATTCTATTCAAGAAGATGAGAAAAAACTAGCAAGTTTGATAAAAGATAATATATTAATAAGTAACGTCGCACTGGAATCATTTAAGAAAGTAATAGATAATATTAAAAGTAATGAGAACATTCTAAATCAGACTTTAAATAACGTTTTAATTGAAATAAATAATATTACTACATTTTTGAATGGATCATTAATTGATATGAAAGTCGACTCCATACTTATCAACTTAGAGAGCTCTTTGCTTACATTGTCGTTCCAATTAGAAGACCTTGTTAATGCTATTATTCTATGTAGTCAAAACATCATGCACCCAAACATCTTATCGCCAATTCAACTTTACCGAGAACTCGTAGATAACAGCAGGCACCTGCCTCGAGACACTGAGATTCCTTTAACAATAACTCTAAATAATATTAATTTAATTTTAAGTATTTCTAATGTAGTTTGTTATTACTTTAATTATAAAATTGTGTTTGTTTTACAAATACCTCTAGTATCTCGTGACGAATTTCAATTGTATCATAATTTACCATTACCAATTCCACATGATGTTAAAAACCCTAATACTTTTAGTTTTATTGTACCTTCTAGTTCATATACTGCTATTTCTAAGGATAAAATTAGTTTTTGTAATTTGGATAGTTTAAATAAATGTAAGGCGATAAACTCTGAGTTCTTGCTTTGTGAGATATCTACAGTGCTATTAACAAATGGACACCCAACGTGTGAAAGTGAATTATTAACGAAATCAATAAGTGCTCTTCCTAAACAGTGCAAAACGAAAACAATAATTGGTGAATTAGACATATGGAAACCTTTAATCAATAATCGTTGGATTTTTGTACAGACAAAACCAAGTAAAGTTTCCATCGATTGTGTCACTTCTGAACTTTCGGAAATAAATGTATCTGGTACAGGTATTCTACAAATGTCGGAGCAGTGCACAGCATATACTAAGAATGTAAAACTCCTGTCATCTGGCAGTATGATTAATATCTCGCTACCTACCCCTAAGTTAGATTTTAACATTATTAATGACTCGTGTTGTAATTCAATAAATCCTAATGTACTTAATAATAACCAATCTTTTATAAAATTACGAAATATCGAATTAACAGATTTACCTAAAATAAATAACAATGTAAAATTGCTCCCTGACCTGGACAAGATAATTGCAAGTAAACCTATATTACAGAAGTATGAAACTCATTATTTAGCTTTAAGTACATTTTTCTTTGTTATTATAACTTGTTTTATTATATACAAATTATATAAGTGTTTTAGTAATAATAATATATCGTCTCTATTTTGTGTAAAACCTACCCGTACCGAAGATCCAATAGAGCTACAAGATTCACATGAAACAGACATTCCTATGCCTAGACTTAGAGGAATGGTTTAAATTTTATAACTTTCTGAAATTCCATTTTCACCATGAATTTCAGTCTTACGCGGGGGGTTGTTATACCCATGCCATGTAGGCTGAATAGCTGATAGTTACTTTGACATCAGCACTATCTAATATATTAATATAACAGGATGATCATTTTAATATTAAGAAGCTCAGTCTCTTTCGAATCTCAGTACGAGTTGGTCATAATTCCATTTCTTTTACTATTTCATTTTTCTATATCATTTTACTATTTCTAACAAATGTATTGAGAGTTTTCTTTTATAATAAACTATTATTTCTAGTGTTAATTAAAATTTCTTTTTAAAAACCTCCTACGAAACTCTCGTATAACAGTACCATGCCGATTGGCTAGGGTCACGTGCTACCGACTACGCGGGGAGATCTGTGTTTGACTTTGCTCTGGCAAATGGTCTGTCTCAGCTGGTAAAGACGCACACTCGTCTACCGGACGTGGACAGCCACACGCCCTCTTTGTTGGATCTTCTGCTGACTACACATCCAGAAAAGTACCAGATCACTGTCGAGGCTCCCTTAGGTTCCTCTGATCACTGTCTGGTACGGAGTGTAGTGCCCATTCAACGGTCGGCTCGCACAACACCTGCGACTCGACGCGTTTGGCACTACAAGTCAGCGGATTGGGATGGAATGCGGTCCTTTTTTGCATCCTACCCATGGGGGCCGATTTGTTTCCCTTCCGATGATCCTAGTGACTGCGCTGCGGCTGTAGCTGATGTGATACTACAGGGCATGGAACTATTTGTACCAAGCTCTGTGGTACCACTTGGTGGCAGATCGCGGCCTTGGTTTGATGCGTCTGTCAGGGCTGCAGCAGCTGGCAAACGGCAGGCTTATCAAGCTTGGGTCAATGCGTTAGTCACTAAGGATCAGAACTCTAGAGTTCTGAAGAGGAAATATAATCGTGCCTCCAGATTCTTCAAACGGCAAATCGCTAGAGCAAAGTTCAAGCATGTCGTCAAAATTGGGGATCAGCTGGCAAAGTACCCGCCTGGCACGCGCAAATTTTGGGCGCTTTCAAAGGCCACTCTGGGAAACTTTAACCAGCCGTCCCTACCGCCGTTGCACATGGGGAATGACTCTCTGGCCCACACGGCAAAAGAGAAAGCCGATCTCTTGGGCACTCTTTTCGCCTCCAACTCGACTTTGGACGACCAGGGGAAGACACCGCCTATCATCCCGCGGTGTCAGAGCTCAATGCCGGAAATAGTTTTTCGGCAGAAAACTATTAGGCAGTCTCTATTTGCCTTGGACGTTCATAAGTCGAGTGGGCCGGATGGCATTTCTCCATTGGTGCTACGAACGTGTGCCCCTGAGTTGACTCCAGTGCTAACGCGTCTATTTCGGTACTCCTACCTTAAAGGCGTAGTCCCGATCACATGGAAGCGTGCCCTTGTCCATCCGATCCCTAAAAAAGGTGATAGCTCGGAACCAGCTAACTACAGACCTATCGCCATTACCTCTCTGCTCTCCAAAGTAATGGAGAGCATTATCAATAAACAGCTCCTAACCTACCTCGAGGATCACCAGTTGGTCAATGACCGGCAATATGGCTTTCGCCATGGTCGATCGGCTGGTGATCTTCTGTTGTATCTCACACACCGTTGGGCAGCTGTTATTGAAAGCAAGGGAGAGGGTCTGGCAGTTAGTTTGGATATGGCGAAAGCCTTCGATCGTGTATGGCACAAGGGGCTTCTTTCAAAGCTACCTTCCTATGGGCTTCCCGAGAGTTTATGCAAGTGGATCACCAGCTTCCTCACTGGGCGGAGCATACAGGTCGTTCTCGACGGTTTTTGCTCGGACCCCAAGCCCGTGAACGCTGGTGTACCCCAAGGCTGCGTGCTATCCCCAACTCTGTTCCTCCTGCACATCAATGATATGTTGGATATCTCCAACATACATTGTTATGCGGATGACAGCACTGGGGATGCGGTGTATTCCGGCCGTGCAGGTCTCTCTCGGGAAAACGTCGACGAGTGCCGAAAGAAACTTCTGTCTTCTATAGAGACTTCCTTGGGGATGGTCTCTGAGTGGGGTGAACTGAACCACGTTCAGTTCAATCCCCTAAAGACACAAGTTTGCGCGTTTACCACTAAGAAAACCCCATTTGTCGTATCACCGCTCTTCGAGAGCACCCCCCTCATTGCCTCGCCAAGTATCAGAATACTGGGTCTCGACATTTCGAGCGATTGTCAGTTTCGTGGTCATCTGGAGAGCAAGGCCAAGTTGGCCTCGAAGAAATTGGGAGTGATTAATAGAGCGAGGCAGTATTTCAAACCTGGCCAAAGACTTGCGCTCTATAAGGCGCAGGTCCGGCCACACATGGAGTACTGTTCTCATCTCTGGTCCGGATCACCCCAATATCAGCTTCTACCATTTGACCGCGTACAACGGCGAGCCGCTCGGATTGTCGGGGACCCGGTGCTCTGCGAACGGCTGGACTCTTTGGCATTGCGTAGAGACGTGGCTTCTTTGTGCGTCTTCCGAAGTGTTCCGAAGAACTATTCGATCTGATGCCTGCCGCCGAATTTCATCACCGCACAGCGCGCCATCGACTTCTTTACCATCCCTACCACCTGGATGCGTGGCGATCTTCCACTGTGCGGTTCTCAAGGACTTTTTTTCCACGTTCCACTCGCTTGTGGAACGAACTCCCTTCGGCGGTATTTCCAGATCGGTACGACATGGGTACCTTCAAAAAAGGCGTCTACTTCTACCTACAAGGCCGGCAACACTCTTGTAAATCCTCGGATGTTGCAAGAGTTCATGGGCGGCGGTGATCACAAGTCATCTGTGACCCGCCAGCTCGTTTGCCCTCCTCTTCCATAAAAAAAAAAAAAAAAAAAAAAAAAAGCTAAATCTATATGAGGGAAAAGTATATAAGCGAAAGTAAACGAGGAAAAGGTATATAAACGATAAGTTTCTAAGCGATAATGTTATAAGCATCCAAAGCAAAAGTGCTTAGGATAATTTTATTATATTCAATAGTATAATATGTAATAAAAGTAATGATTATGAACTTTATGGGCTATTCATATTTAAAAGAATAATTTTTAATCTGAAGAAGTTCATAATTATTACGTTATTACTAAATAAAACAAATTTATAATCGATCGACATTGAAGGTCATAAATTGAAGAAAGCTCCTCCATACTAAACTATAATATATTGATTTATGTTTCTTTTTTATATCTTTTATATGTATATTGCTAAATTTACCTTTCGTTCCATTATTCTATGACAATGTTGTAATCCTATACAAATGAACAATCAAGTAACGATTGCAAATAATTATAATTGACATTGATATGTAAACATGTATAGTAGTGTTTTTGTAACTACATAATTGTTAACATCATCAATATTACAGACACATATTGTAGGTAGATTAATTAATCTACTAATTACCAATTCAATAAATACGGGTAGGTAGTTGAATGACATTCATTTTCAAAAATTATCTGTTATCTATTTAGGTTTACAGATACAATTTTCACTTCACAAGGATTATCTAGGATGAGTAATAAGTTCCTATAATATAATAGTCTATTTACTATGTTATAAAAATATTGCTGAAATACCTGAAGAGGATTATCCCGGATTTACGCACCGCTATCGAAAGCTTAGATCTATTCTCTTTTTTACTAATCAAGCAATTTCTCTTATGTTGTTATGAAAAAATGGAATTGTTAGCAGGCTATTTCGTTTTAGAAACAAGTTTTTTATAAGTAGGTATTAAATGTTTAAAAAAATTATTGACTTTACATATTTCATAATTAGAATAATAATACGTCTTGATATTTTCTATACCCTCTGATAGTTATTCATAATAAAAGTAATAAATTCAAAACAATTTTTTTTTAAAAAGCGTCCTCTCGTCCAGCGATTAAACCTTTAAATGCAAAGTCAAGCATTGATATCTTTTGATTAGACGTTATATTGCTGATTAATTTACTCCTTTAGTTTTTCACAATATCTGGATATTTCTTGAAATAAACTGTTATAATTATAAAAATGTAAAGAAGATGGTGGATTGAAGATGTTTTCTAAAAAAAAATCAGGAATGATAACGTATTATAATACTTTTAAAATATATATCTTATTGTCATTATACAAAAACATATAGTTATACCGATCCCAGATATTTTAAAATTTTCACCGGAATATAAAAACCATTTTAAAATAAAAACTCTCGCGTGAGAGATCAAATAGTCTTTACGATGCTGTTAGATACATATAAATAGATACAAAGACACAAAGACCAGGCTGAAAATATTAATCTGTCGATTTCACATAGTCACAGTTTGTGGTTCAGCAGTAAGTATCGTATTTTCGTGATTTCTCTTATATACACCTGACTTTAGTAATGTGACCTTAAAAATATAACTAAACCAAACGATTACTGGAACACTTGCACACACCTTCACGACCTCACCGACGTTGCCCTTTCTGGTCTATCTCACACATTGCTAGCATGTGCACAGCCAGGTTTATTATTTGGGCCCGGAAAAACGAAGTTGGCGGCATTCGCTGGTATGCAATATTTATGGTCCAATAAAAAATTATTAAAAATAATATGAAGTAATTTCTTAGTTTCCACAAATTAAAATACATTACAAATAAAGCAATCTCATTAAAATCAATGTATAAACTACGTAGTAAGCCCTTTTCCGATTTTATTTACAAAATAAAAGGCCGTTTCTTAACTAATTTACAAAATAAGCTTTATTATTGGCGCATCAACACACAAAGAGATTGTCCTTCGTAAGGAAATTACACACCCTGAAGTAAAAATTAAACTGACCGTGGAGGTTAAGAAAATGATATGGTCAGACAGCTCTGACCGTGGTCTATCGAATATTAATCCGTGGGTAAACAAGACTTTATTTGATATTTCTCTATTGTGTTAGCAATTTATTTCTTCAATAAGTCAAGATGACATTCATAATAGCCTGTAAACAAAAAGCACTCAACTTAATTCTAGTTGTATTTAAAGCATAATCAATTTAATGAAAATTTTTTAACTGATTTTCTTAGTAAAATGTCATATAAATATTGCACCTTTTTGTGCATTTTCCAAAAATTTTCTTTCTTGCAAATACGGCAATAAATAAGAAACTTTTCATCAAACTTTCAAATCATTCTGGCGTTGTTTTCTAAAGTCACACGTTTCTTTCACGCATTTAAGGATACGATCATTGCTTTTGATGACGCAAAGGTTTAGAACAGACGTCTTTTAAAAGAGTAATTGTATGGTTTGTTATGAATTTCAATGTTATATACTTTTAACGACTTGACAAAATCTTAGTTATTTATAATGTTGAGACGATACTTACAACGAATATGTTCTAAGTCAATAGAACAACGTGTTGCAAAAATTTACGACTCTTCTTGTAAGTAAAATGCTTTTATTTGAAAATATTGTAAAATGTGAAATTCCTATAATATATATTCCTATAATAACATAATATAAATTTGTATTGTTATAATTGATATATACATTCAATACGTGATAATAACTTTAATGTCAGATTTCTGAATAGTCCCATATTGCTACTTTAGAAATACATAAAGGCAAAACAATAACGTTTAATACATTATATTACAATACAATAACGGCAAAAAAGTTATATATTTCTTAATAGATACTAAATATTAGTTTCTTTATAAAAATGGTAATGACTTGACAATTCGTTTTTCTCCATATTCCAAAGGAATTTCTTCACTATTTTCAGATTAACTACTTCCAGTGAACTCAAATATTAAATTATCAAACACGACATCAAAATCACTTTAATTGATTGTGTATGCTTTTTGGAACATATTTTTTTTTTGTAATTTCTTGTTACTTAATATAAAAATTTTAATACTCAAATTAAAATAATATATAGCACATTCATTTTATGTTGCATATGATCCTTTGTTTTAAAATTTTCATTATCTTTAACTTTCTGTATAGATTTATTAAATTATTACAAAAAAAAAAACAATAAGATATTTATTTTTATTTGAAGGAGGTTAATTAGCTATAAACAACTTACATTAAATTTATTTACTTTATTTTATTATATTATTTTGGTAATATTATTGATGAGTCAAAAGCTCCAGTTACTTTAGGTAGATATTATATATACAAAAGTATTTCTATGAAATTACCATTTTATTTCACATAGAGCATAATAATAAGAGTAATATTCAGTTACGTTAATAAGAATTATCACAATTCGACAAAGTTTTAAAAACTATTAAAACAATTGAAAGTTGACGAACTAAAGCAATAATTCATATGTGTCCTTCCCTTTTTTCAATTGGCTTTAGAGCCATTCCTGTTGAAAACTTTATCAAACATTTTCCGATAAGCTGCGGCGTGGGAAAACTAAATAAATCCGAAAAGAACTTAAGATAAGGTAATGGTTTTCGTAATCTCTTGCGACTTGCGTCGTCATAATGCAATCGGGAACCAAGCCAACCGTGAACTATACATACAACATACTATACAACTAAAACGTATTGAAACAATCAAAAGGTTTTCAAAACCTGTAATAGATATAGTAGTTTTCCATGAGTATATATTCCCAAAACATAAAAGTAAGTTCTCCGACACTCCGTCATTCATACTTATGCTGCTGTGGAGTCACAATACATGTTATCCAGCTTAAGTGATGATTTCCTACAAATAATATTCTAATAAAAAGAATAATGTTATGCTAAGTTAAACTATTACTGATGTACTTGTTTGTAAATAAACAATAATGTATATAGTATGTCATCAGTTTTGTAACATATGTCATTAGTTCACACTGGGCTGGGACTATTCGATAAGATATCCAGACGGTTGTGACAATTCACGCCGCTGAACCTTCCCGAACTATGTAAGTATGACTCCAACATTCAATTTGTTTGAAGTTTCTGTGCCTTTTTAAAATATTATTACTTACATTAGAATTTTAATTGTTTTGAATATATTTCATAATATTTGTATATATATATATATATATATATATATATATATATATATATATTAAAAAATATTTAGTATTTAATAAATTTGCAAATAATGTTTGGTAGATGACAAATATACAATATCATGAAGTGCCAAATTACTTACACAATGAATGAAATAGTGCTATAAAGCACTATTTCAGACTCGAGTCTTGAGTCTTGTCACGAGTCGAACCACATTAAAAAAACAAAAAGAGAAACAATCAAAAGGAAACTTTCACAGTATACGTTTAAATAACAATGACGAGTAAACAACTATGACGGTTATTGATATGACTTATAGAAAATGAGGAAGTTATATATTATATTTATAATGAATATCATATGTCAATTGTGTCAGTAATGAATATCATTTGAATGAGTTTTCATAGCGCTCTTAAATTAATTAAAGACTGACGCTTTCAACAGGTAACAATAATATTCAAAATAATTTTACTTTTGAGTCTGTTTCTATCTGTTTATTTAAAATCCTTTAAAAAAATAATAAAAAAAAGACAAATAAAAATTTATGATTAAATAATTTCCTCAAAGATGTTGAAACTGTTACCTTTAGTTATGATAAGGTTATAATAAAGTATGGAGAATAAATATTCGTTATTTCTGAAACTAAAACTGAAACTGTAACTATATCCAGTGGGGATAAAATATATATTCTGCTATTTATTATTCAATATATTTTTATGTGCTTTATTTCTGTACTAATCGTTAACATTCCCAAAAATGAATTATCATTTTAAGTAATAAAATTGGATCAATCAAACTTAAAACTGTAAACCGGTCGGGTTTTGTCCTGATTAATTTATCTGCGGTACATACTCGTATTTTCAATTATTATTTGTGGTTGCATTTTACGATTAATACAATAATTTATTTTTTTCTTGTTTATTGGGTTGTAAATCATATAATTCAGGGTTTAATATTAAAGATTTCAATATTTTTTGATTTCAATATCATCCTAAAAAATATGTATATAGTATAAAAGTATTCAGAATCAAATATATAACTTGACCTGGCTCTGAGAAAACGGGATAAATATATTATTTAATATTTTGTATAGATTGATATAATATATTCTAAATGATATTGTCATTATACCCTTACCCTAAATAGCTTGTTAAAGAATTAGAAACATACTTACCATTGACTATAGTTTAAGTCTTACAAAATTTTATGACATACCCTCCCGGATGAAATTTGAAATATATCTCTTCTCGTAAAAGAATAAACAAATTATAATAAAAAGAGAAAGGGTAACTTTTTTATCTTATTGTAATATTAAACTAACTTTTAGATTTTCTCAGAAAATACTAATAGCAAGAGAACATTTTGTTTCGTTATGAGGTTTGAAAAACACGGAGCTGTTCAATACGTTTTAGCACTGTGTAGAGCACTGTTCACTTGGCTTCTGATTGCATTATGTGCGATGCAAGTCGTTAGACATTACCAAAGCCATTACTTTATCTGAAGTTCTTAGATTTATTTAGGTACCTTTAGCCGCACTTTGTCGGAAAACACTCCATAAAATTGTCAACAGTAATGGATCTGGAGCCAAATTGAGACACTGAATCGGTCGCTTAAAGTGAATAGCTTGTAATATTCAGAAATTCAGGTTTTTTCAATGTTTTGCTTTCAGTCTTTGACAGATATGTTTGAAGTAAGAGTAAGCTACTTGATATTGTATTTGTTGGCACTAAGGAAACAAATATAAATATTTTTATTTTGTATATTATTCAATCTTCACTAAAAATACTTTGTTTACAAACGGCACAGGGGAAAAAAAATTTGGAATTAAAAACTAATATTTCAAAAAACAAAAAACTTAAAAAAATCTCTGTTGCTTTTATTAAGTTGTTATTGTGTAGGTATATAAGAATAATTTATTGTAATTTATAATATAAAATATTTTTTTATTTAAGTATTAATATGTATTATTATGGTTATGTGAAATTAATATACATCAAATGTCGTGTCGTATGTGGCGATATGAATGGATGGGTTGGAATCGCGCGAAGTGGTTACGAAAGCGTGCCAGGCAAGTACAGTGAAAAGAGAGTAAATGAGGCTGGAAAGCTTATTTTGGATTTTGTAAGGAGAAAAATTTGTTTGTGGCAAATACGATGTTTGATAACAAACAAATTCACATGTACACATAGGAGCGAGCGGAAGAAAGAAGTATGATTGATTTATTCCTAGTGGATCAGCGTATTCGAAGCCAGGTTATGGACACGCGAGTGTTTAGGGGTGTTGATCTGGGAACGGACCACTATCTAGTCGTTGCTAGAATAAGAGGTCTGTTTGCAGGTTGGCGCAGCCGCACGACGTGGCCAAGCTTGGCGTCGAATTATCGCATATGAAGCTGGAAGCTGCAATATCCACCGATCAGAGAGGAATATCAAGAAAGGGTTTCCAAGAAGCTTGAAAGCTGTGATTCTGGAAATGAAAGTGTTGAAGTATGCTGACAGAACCTTAGGAATGGTATGGTGAAAGTAGCGACAGAAGTATGTGGTAAAAGGAAAAGAGGTTTTAGTAAAAACCGTGATGAATGGTGATCAAGTGAAAGATGCTGTAGAATTAAAGAAGAAAGCATGGCTGGATTATAAAGCCTCTGGTAAGGATAAAAGTATGAGAGAGATAAGAAAAAGAGCGTACAAGCTGCAAAAGCACAAAACGAAAGCACTTATAAAGAAAGAGAAAGGGAAAGGGATGAAAGGTTGACAAACAACTTCCGGGAAAACACGTAGCTTTTCTGGCGAGAAGTTAGTGGTTCCCGGGGTTGTTTGGTAACCTGTAGAATGAAAGGGGCGCTTTCGAAGAGCGGTGAAATTTTATCTGAGCAAGCACACGTTTTGCAGCGGTGGGCGGAATTCTACAAGGAGGTGTATGAACGTGAGGACTCCTCGGCCGTGAGTACCAGTGAAATGCTGAGTCCGGATGTAGCCGATGGTGAAATCAGTTTGGAAGAAGTGGAGAGCGTGATTCGAAGTCTGAAATGTGGTAAGGCTGTGGGAGCAGACGAAGTTACTGCCGAGATGATCAAATATGGTGGGCCACGCGTCTCGGACTTGTTCTGGTTTTTGTGCCATTTATGCTGGAAATCAGGGGAGGTCCCAGACAATTGGCGAGGTGCAGTCATCGTACCTTTGTATAAAGGCAAAGGTTCACAGATAGACTGTGCAAGCTATAGGGCTATCAGTTTGATTAGCTTGGGTAAAGTTTATGCTAAGATATTAGCGAGAAAAATGCAAGAGAGATCTGAATGGCTATTGTGGGAGGCCCAAGGAGGTTTTAGACCTGGAAGAGGGTGTATAGATCAGATCTTTTCCCTCCGCATGATCACGGAAAAGTTTTTGGCCCTAAACCAAAAGGTTTTCTGTGCTTTTGTGGATTTGGAAAAGGCATTTGACAGGGTTGTGAGGAAGAAATTATGGGAAATACTGACCCGATACAATGTGAGCGGACCCTTGCTACAGGCTGTAAAGTCTCTTTACAGAGATCAGCCTGTGTGCGAGTAGGAGTTGACATATCGCCCAGGTTTGACATAGCTACACGTTTGGCTGTACACAATGCAGTTTTGCTACCGACGCTATTATACGGCAGCCAAACGTAGGTAACACAGAAGAAGAATGTAAGAAAGATGAATGCTGTGGAGATGCGATCTCTTCGCAGAATATGCGGAGTCAGTTTAGCTGACCGAATCCGCAAGAGATCCACAGAATGGCAGGTATTAGCGAAGATGTCATGGTGAAAATGAAGAAGAACTTGGTCAGGTGGTTTGGACACGTCGAGCGAATGAGTGATGAAAGAATGGTAAAAAAGATTTATACAGGCAAAGTGAGCGGTAAGAGAGACAGGGGGAGGCCTCGAGTGACCTTGGAAAAAACAGTATCTATGATACTGGAGGAAGGTCACGTAAAAAGCAGGAGGAGCCCCCGGAGAGCATGTATGAAGAGGTTGATGTCTGTAGCCGAGGCGAAAGAGGTATGCTGGGACCGTAGCGTTTGGAGCTCCGTCGTCTCTGGCTACCCCGCAAGGGATATGGCGTGAAGGTAAGTAAGTAAGTAAGTAAGTCATAATATACCGAAGCTTTTTTTCTGATTGACGATGCCTTCGTGACTCTCAGGAGGGCGTCGGCGTCAGGAGGTGATATCTATGGGGATACTAAGACCCATCGGTTGCTCATGTCGTGTTTGTTGGATTCCACAAATGTTGTTTTCATTCGTCATGAAGTTCTGGTTTCATATTTATAAAATAATTGTATATAATATTATATTTGAAAGTAATAAATGTTTAATATTATATGAAAACTCTTTAATGTTACTTTAGCTGTATGTATATGCTAAATAAATATAAAAATACATGTTTAGCATAAGTTACTCAAAGTTTATTCAAAGCAATTATGCAAATAATGTTTCTGAGGTTTGCTTACTAGTTCTAAACTGTGTCAACGGCGACTAAATGAAAATTTATGAACTGCAAATAAAGTTTGTTGAATTACAACTTTTACAACTGCAAGGAATTGTACTCCTAGATACTTCATTTAATTTCTACTCGATACCTCCCATGTTTCCTGAGAAAACAGTTGTGCTGGATAGAAAACAATGAAGTGAGCGTATAAAGACGCTTATCTTGTCTTTAACGTAAATAACTGGTAAATACAATACCTAAAAGCAATTAAAATAAAGTAATAAATAAAGTAATTAAAGTAAATGTTAAGGGAACTAAACTATTAACGATGTATTTAAATTGAAGTTGTATAATAAAAAAAAATATTCTGTTCTTGAAATATTAAATATTTTTAAACGACCTTGTACAAGCTTGTGAAGATTGTCCTCATTCAAAAGAAGGTATTTCTCGGCATACTTGACATAATATTACCGTAATAATATTAATCTTATTATGAAATGGTTTTGAGTTGTTTCGTGCTATAGATAGCAAAATCACAAATTATTAAAAAGCAGAAAGCGTTTACTCAGAATAAAAGCTTCTTAAAAATATTGTTTGCATGGGTTTTTGCACAAAGAACTGAATTGTTATGTAGTCATTAGGTATATAGGGCACATTTACCTTGCTATTCAAGTGGCATTATACTATAATTTATATTGTATAATATACCATATATTGGTACCCATCTGTCATTGTTTCATGTAAACATAGACGTGCAATAGTCAGAGAATTAGTATTATATGTTTTTAAAAAAAGTTATTATTCTAGTCTAAATAACTCATGGCAATTACTTATAACAAAAATACTTATATGTAATATATCTTGGTGTTTGGTTGGTTGAAATTGTTTCAGAAAACCTTTATATTTTATAAGATAACGTTTTCATATTTGTTTCTAAAGACTATCTTCAAAACAGAATAGAATAGAATAAAGTGAAACGTTTTTAGTTTACTATGCTCTAACATATAAGGACCGGTAGAAAGTCTCCAAAAATGTACGTGACTCATCTCATTAGACAGGTATAAGAAAGCAAAGGACACAAATAGCGTCAAAGGATAGGTTAAAAATTAAACGTCTGAAATCCAACATTAGGTCGTAAATTTTTTTACATCCTAAATATTTATAGGGTTACTAATAACAATAAATAATATTGGATACTTATTACTAATAAATACTATAATTACTATAATTAATTATACTATACTGTAATTAGTATTAATTAGTCATAAGTATCCTTTTATTTTATCTTAATTATACACCTACCTACTCAACCTATTGTTATTATAACAGTAAAAGTATAAAACGCACTGTAATTATAATAACAGAAAAACTACAACGTTAATTTACGTGTTAAAAATCTGAAAAGCAATGGGTCCACCGATAAAGCACACGTCTTGAACTCGGGAACGGCACTACGCACGTTATAACAACTCGCCCATTTTAACATTTTTTAGTGCCGCGTAAAGAACGTGAAGTTAATGAAATAAACCGTCTGTCGAATTGTAATTTGTACCTATAGCCTGGAAACAGGTAATTGATACTATGAAGAGAAAAAAATCTGTTAGTGTAGAGTGTACACAATAGATTGCAATGACGAATGACAAAGCCCCGCACGAGTTTTCCGAACAGTACACCTCCCCTCCACCACACACCACATGATTAAAGATGTCGAATGGTACATTCCGAAAAAAGACTTCGTGAGTACAGTGGGGTAAATACAAATAATTTAAAAACAAACTGAGATATATTTTAAAATAACGTTAATATCATTAAGAAACTTAAATAATTAAAACATTATTTTCTCATAAGCACAACAACTACAATTTATTTCATGCAAAGTTTAGTACTGCAGATGCGCAGAGTTGGGCCATCATCCAAGTTAAGTTTGTACATAGTCCATGCTATCCATAAAGTAATAATTTAATAATAGAAATAAACAAAGAAAAAAAAACAATTTATATTTATCATTCTTAATTTTGTGTTAAATAAAATAAATATTCAATAATAATTCTTATTCTGACTAAAATTCTAAATATCTTTGTTCAGCAGGAATTTACACGCACTTTAGAATTGTCAATTAATACAATAAAAAAGGTCAGTATAGTCAATCCGGCATGGAATATTGCTCTGCTGAGCAGAAACTTAAATGGTGTTTTTTTTAAAAGAAATTTTACAATGTTAGATATATACATTATATTATACTATCAACCCTGCAAATGAATCAACAACTTAAGTTCCACACGTTTCGATCCATAAAAAAATATTGGATATTATGATAGGATTTATTTGATAATATTCTTTTTATTTTAGATTTAAAACTAAGAAAAGAAAGGACTACGATATCTCTTGAATAAAATTATAGAACGGGAATTCTTTAGTTTAATATACCATATGTTTTGGTGATATAAAGGGTTTAAAATTAAAACCGCGATACACCTGGTTAAGTTAATAATGTCGAACTTGGATTAAAATTGAATGGGTATTCTTTAGGTTTAGAATTTCATTCATTGTTCCTTTGATAATTATATATTATCAGTGGAACGCGGTATAACTGCAACACAATATTGCATCCTAATTATATTTTTAATTTATATTCATATAAAATATTTGTCAGTATTAGGTTTTAAACTCGTCATAGATTTAATTTTGCGACATGACAGCAATAATAAAATACTTAATTTTTACATTTGAAAGGTTGAAAATGTCCTTAGCCAATTAGGAGGACTAGGTAGAAGACACCCAACATTATTAAGTGCTATTAAAATTAAATTAAGTGGCGCAGCTGCGGAAACGATTGCCTATGACGAAAACTTAGATTTGTGGCTTCAAATAAAAAATGCATTATTAAGAAGTTTAGGTGAATTCCGGAACGAGATACCAGTGATGCTGACAAAAACCCCGGAATTAAAATTGAAAATTCTGAGTAATAAAATAAAATTATGCTATCGTCGCCCCAGGAAGTGTAATGTTCATTATATAAACCAAATGCTTTGTTTGTTCATGCGTCGAGAATAATATTCATTGTTTAAAAATACTCTACTTATAATAATTGTAATGACTATGTAAGTAAGCTTTTCCAAATTTTTTACTTTGTACGAGACCTATGATCTAGAGATACTGGTAACATGGTATGACAAGGATTTGAATGTAATTCTTAGCTTACAATATATCTAATTATGAAATTTAATTTTAAGGACATAATTGGAGATAGTAATGTGTTAAAACTGGTAATAATAAATAATATATACCTTTCGTAAATACAATCGAAAAAAAAAAGAATTCATTTAAATTAATTGTCGAACTTTCGTCCATAGTTTGATTTGAAATCTGCTGCATCTATCTAACACTAAAATTTACTATAATAAAATATATCTATATTCATTAAATCAAATACGTAATTATTAATTATTGGCAGTCATTCGTTAATTAAAATCATTTCAAATGTTAATCTTCTGGGTGAATAATTGTCATTTATTCATTCTTATTACGTAACGATTACCGTTTTTAATAAAAATATAAAAAGTATAGCGGCTAATCACCGTTTTCATCCTTGAGAAGTTTGAAAGTCTTAATGTCACATTAACACAAAAGAACGTCTGTGGTCTTACATTTCGGTTCTCGCTCCAGAGAGATTAATTATCTAGCCCATCTTTTTGGGAATTATTCAAGTTTTTACAGTTTTATTTCCATAGGCTTAGACAAACGAATGATCCCCACCATCAGAACATCAACGTCACCCAAGGGAAATATCGTTTGTTTCACAGTACTTTATGTCGTAATCTGTACTCTTAAAATGAAAATAGAAATGATTAAGTTAATTCTTTTTTATAGACAACGAAATAAAGATTTATACTTAACACAAGTAATGTTGGAATTTTATCAAATAAAGGTAGACAGAATTTTCAAAGCAGAGCATATACAATTACAGATTACAAAAAAAATCTACCAGTAATTGGATGTTTTTGAAAGCATCCATATTCCCTTTAAAATGCAAATCCATCGATGCGACCGTGGCATTTTTCTTTTTAATATAGTTGAATCGAAATAAATTTTACTCTCATCGAATTATAACATAATATGTGTTTGAAGATTCTGTGGTAATTATTTATTTCAGAAGAAAATACTTAAACATATACTTATTTGAATGAAAATATGTTCATTAGTAATTAATATGTGAATCATTTTTAGATAATTGCCATCGCCTTCTATGACGGAGTTAATTAAAAATAAAGATAAAATTACACTTCCTCGTTTTTACATAGAGATATCACATTTAATTTAATAAAATTATATTGAATGCTTATGGAATCTTAATAAGTTCTTCTTTTAAGTTTGTATGTAACGTTTTTTTTAAATATTAAATATATGTATTAACTCGGCTGTACTCATAC
Source organism: Melinaea marsaeus rileyi (assembly GCA_918358865.1). Lineage (NCBI taxonomy): Eukaryota > Metazoa > Arthropoda > Insecta > Lepidoptera > Nymphalidae > Melinaea > Melinaea marsaeus. The sequence goes on from OU911085.1 coordinate 21,965,039, forward strand.
AAATTGTAATGAAATTTGCTAGATTAGTTTCATTCGGAGCCCTCATTCTAGAACTTGGAGCGCAGCAGAATTGTGACTGAATATAATAATGATATAAGTTTCAAAACAATTATATTATATAAAGCGAGTAAATTAATGAGTTGTAATGAAGCGCATCCATATGTAGCCAGCCATAGCCATATGAAGTCATTTCATCACAATGATAGATTGCGTACCTCTGTCTCAGGTCATTAATAATAATTAAAGGAGCTTGTTTCAAGAGTGTCGCTGATGAGTCCAGCGGCCTGAAAACATATATATATAAAATAGTGTCGTACATGTGTAACATATATCAGATACATTTGTACATGCGTTGACAATCTACATCAATTCATTAAATTCAGCATGTACATATTAGAGATTTATGCTCTTCTATAAATTATGTGTCCAGGATGAAAGAAAATTCTTTCAGAATTTATTCAGCTTCAGATAACTCATTTGTTTTTATATATATTATATTTACAAATAATCATTTTGGTTTATTATCTCATTACCTTTTAGGAATTTGTCGGTTATGATTACGTGATCGTAATTTTGTGAAACATCGACGTTGCTTGACGTACGTTTATTCACACCTAACTACATTGCGCGACTGACTCCGTGACTGTCTGAGTGGGTCTCCGTGTGTCAGTGTGTCAATGTGACTCAGTGTGTCAGTGTGGTGCGTTCATCGCACCCCACTTATATACATTTAATATTGCTTACTTGCACAACCTATTTTACAAAGTCGCATACAAATACATAACAATACAAATCTAAATATAACATATGGGGCTTGTTGTTTTTAATTCCTCTGCAATCGCAAGAAAGATGACTAACTAATTTCATAAAAACAAGAAGTAATTAGTTAGCAAATAATAATTAAAGTTATTCTTTCACAAAACTTTAAAATAATTAAATAAAACTGGAATAATTAACTGACATACAATATGCTTATAAATTAAGATTTGCTAAAACATTCAAATGAATATTAAATATATAAACTTTAAAAGATTCTGCGTTATATATTTCTCATAATAATGTAAGTCGAGCTTCACAGTGTAATTAAAAAATTATAAACTTACACATTACTTAATATGTGATTCAAGTATAAATAATTCAGATGACTATACTATAATGCATCATACTTAAATAGCTTTTTTATCCTATGCACAGAATAAAACAATATCTATATGTAAGTAAATTCTCACGTAATGAATTAAGTTAAAAAAAAACTTAAAATATTTCAACGCAATAGAAATAAGTATTTGAGTGTTTTAATTGATACAGCAATAAAAAATATCAACTACCTTAAGTAATGCCTCCACGGTTGTGGTGCAACTGTAACATTCCCATTATCGTGTAACCAGTGGGTCGCTTTAAAATAAATTTCAAATTTAATATTTAGGAACAAATTCATTTATGAGACTGAATATAATTACAACAGAAATTATGCCAGCAAGATTCAGCGGTAGGTTACTTGAGATAAACAACTCAAATACTTTAATTGAATAAGATATGGTAAACATTTTATGGTCTTTAATATGTTTTGTATGTTTTCAATATGTAATATGTTTGTCCGAACAAGAAGACTGAAGTCAAAGACTTATTCTTCAAACATTAACATATAGTGTTATACATATATATATATATAAAACACTATATATATATATGAAGTTGTAAATCACCAGATAATCTTTTATTATTTTATCGAGGATCTTCCAGGTACCGCCCTCAAATTTCACAAATACCCGCGATGAAAATATATACGGGTGAAAATATGTCCCCCTAATTAAAAAAACCTTTTGTAATCTATCCAAATAATATCCAATTATAATACCTTATGGAGGAACAAGGCTTGACAAGCAATGCAATACCCTATGTCGACTTTAACTGTCGAAACCGGACAGTTATAGTAATTATGCAATATAAAGCATTAAATAAAGTTATCAAAACTAAAGAACACTTCTCAATTTATATTGAGAATTCAAATTACTTAACGATATATCTTTCAAATGACCGGGACGTGCCAATAATACAGATTATGTTTATTCCATAACATTTAATCAATCCTGCAATAAAACACGTGAATGATTAAAACGACCGACGCCTTATAAGCATTATTCAGGACACTAATTATAACACAGCTCGCCGGAAGCTATATAAAAATTTAATCTCGGAAGACATCGAATTCAAAATTCTAAATATTCAAATAAGCGAATAATGTCGCTACACACACAGAGCGTCAAATTAATCGTGGGTAAATTGAAAATATTAACAAACAAAAATAATTAATTTAGTAATATTAATCTAAAGAACTGAATGTCCTATGAAACAAAAACGCATTATTAATTGATTACAGTTTAATACAATATTAAATATATCAATGAGACTACTCTGGCAGCATATAAACATCTGAAACAAACGTAAGTTTTCTTTAAAATAATATTCAACAGTGTATTTTAATATAATTAATGATTTATGAAAAACACTAAATCTAAACGATAAAATTGAATATATTTTCTTTAAGATTTCGAGGAACTAAAATAACACCCAGCTGGCAATTTCCAATTTTTTTAATAATACGAAATGTCCCAGACTAAATAGTCTGTATTTTGATTTTCCTGTCAATTTCCTTTCACTGATCTGTGTATTGAATTATCAATCATGTTAAGCTGTCAGTTTGACTTAAGCATATGTGCACTATTCATTTTCCAAAAAGTAAGTGTTTTTTGTTAGCGATTTTAGTTAAGTAAGTAATAACACTAATAAAATGAAGAAATAGACGATACTTATAATATTAAAGTAATATTTTTGCGGTAATTGTAAACAGCGTCCTCTGTTAGCGGATTGGTGGAAAGTATTTCAGGATCCTTAGACTTGATTAACTAATCAATCGAGAACGATGTGTGCGACGTTTTCGAAGGTTTAAAAGGTGTAGATTGAACTAAATGAGTCACGTTTTGGTTTCTACTCACTTAAAGTTAATTATGATTTATTTTAACTTATAACAACTGTTCAATCCATCACATTTTTAGTGCACTTAACGGTGGAAATTATTAATTGTTATTTTCATTGGTTTTAATAAATTTGGTATTTTTAATTTGATTTCTTCAATTGACATATTACTTAGTAGTCGTTATGTTGTTTAAGATGAAAAGTTAATTATGTTTTTTTTAGTAGTGGACTGGTCTGTATTTGCGAAAGGACTTCATAACTTTTCTTCTTTACAACATAATTACTGAAAAGTTTTGCATTACAACTTAAATATGTAGTTATAATTTATTATATTTTCTTTAAATTAAATCTAATAATAAATAAGTTCCAAGTCGTGCAGAACAAATTAGCGATAGGAATAAATAAATATATAAATTATGGATATTCATTTGTTAGTAATTTTCATTAATGAATTATGTTTTTGATAACATTTTTATGAAGTACAAAAGGTATTCGCCAATAACTATCATATTTACTTTGAAGGAATTTGAGTCTAAAAGTCACACGAACGGAAACGATCGACTGTGATTTACCAATATATTTGTCATTCCAGAGACTTTCGTTATCTATCCAAGACTGACTTATGAGTATTTTCCTGTTTTACTTTCAGGCATTTGGCAGAATGCTAAAACATTACACTTATCTAAGAGAAATATAGTACTTCAATAGTTTGTTTCATGATATTTTAATTCGTAATGTGTCCGATTAAAACGTAAACGGAATTTAATTAACTTAATTGTTAAAAATAGTAAGTATCTTACAAATGTTATTCTAAAAATGTGATTTCTTTATTATGACGAGAAATTAATAACAACTACTTAAGTCATTTTCTTTACTTTAATTTCGTTTCAGATATTAGTTTATGACAATAAATAAAGTAAAATGTGTATAAAAAGATAACCAAATTTATTAAAAATATGCAAAAAACAAAGAAAACTAAGATCATTAGAATATAATGTTGTGTATTCAAATTCTAATAACTAGCAGAGTGCAGCAAACAAAATTCAGTAATTACAAATAATTCACAATACATGATAATTGATTTAAGGATTATAATATAATTATCTACTTAAGCAGTCAATAATAAAATATCTTTATTATGTATGTAAGTACCGTATAAATAGTTTTTTTATGTTTCGTTTTTTATAGATTCAATACAGATTCTATTTATTTTTGGTCAATAAGGATATTGCCATGTCGGAATATATCTAAGGCAAAAGGAATCTTGCTATCAGATAATACAAGAATAACTTCATTCATCAAATTACAACAAATTTTTAAAATTAAATTAAATATATTTAAGAAATAATATATATTTCTATAAGTCATAAATCTAACATTAGTAGTAAAGCAAAAACTTAAGTCGGTTCTTTGTATCTCAAGATATGAGGACGGTAGGATAAACAATTTTAAGGAAAACATAACATAACTGAATGGCTTTTATGTCATCGGGTAACTTAATAAAATCAACAGCAACCAACCAAAATCACCATATTTCTAACACTAATTGCAGGATTATCATCTGAAAAGATTTTTTATATCCGACTAATAGTTTTATAATCCTTTAGAGATTAGTACACTCATCTCATTCTCGTTCGACTTTAACATTTAATTATCCTTGGTGTAATCTAGTGATTCTGAATCTTAACACATATCTGCCGTCTATTCCCAATTTTAATAAAACATATTTTCAATACTTTTTTTCAATTCTCGCTCTTATCTTTCTAACAAAAAAGTTAAAGCAGAATTAAGAACCGGAAATGTACGTGTTAAAAGAACGTTAATGCGTCATTCATATTCATAAACACACATTCTTAAACTCATTGTGTTATTGCGCTTACAAAAACGTGTCCAAACATTCAGGACTTTTGTTAAATAAAATTTGTTAAATGTTTTTAGTTTTTTCATCCCTATCCCACTAGTATTTTAATATTTATTTGCTAATATTACTAATATTAGCAGTTTTTTTTTATATTTTTGTTTGTGTATATATTTTATTCTTATGAATTATTGCTGTCATTATTCTGTGCGAATAAATAACGGCACGAAACTGGAAATTTATTAATGTTTATTTTGAATAAAAATGTAGCTTGATTAAATTAAAAAAAATTATTTGAACATTAATTTTATCAACATTTCAGGTTATTAAATTATTACGGAGTATCTTTTCAAATGCGGCGGTGATAATATCGGTCTTGAAACAATTATTTATTTATGTTTTTTAAATTATTTAATATCGTTTCTTATTATCAGTTTGTTTCTTTATTTGTAACTACGTATTTATAAACATAAGTTTCGAATATAGCGACGGAGAAAAACAATTAATACTTAGTTAGTTTAGCAGTTTAATTTATAGGTGATTGTCAAATAGTCACAAGGTGATTTTATTGTTATGAATCTATTTTACATCTATCATTGGTTATAGATTTTTTTAGAGATATAACTTTAAAAGTGATTTACAAAATTTGATTATATTTGAAGGTAAAAATATATTGAATATGAATTTCTATTGTAATATATTACGTTTATTTCTATTGTAATAGTCTGATGCTATGAGATAGCAGTTAAATTACTTATCAATGTGTCCTACGCCCTTCAAAATATATAGTATATATAAGATGTCATTGAAAAAAAGTGTACAATCAAAAGCATCTGCTGTTTTAGTTCTTCCTTAGTATATAATATATTTCATTAAAAATTAATTAAATAAAAATAAAGATTACCTCGAATCCAATAAATATTATGTAACAACAATATTTTTTTTAACTCAATACATATATTTCTATAATTATATTTTTAATAATCTCTGGAATTAACTTATATAAATATAAATAGAAATAAATCTCGCAGCTTAATGCGTTTATATTATTATACAAGTGATGGATAAAAATGTGCTGCAGGCTTTCACATTGATGAATTTTATTTGTTTTTTATTTTCATATTAGTTTTGTTCAATATTGTTATTCCCGAATTCATATGGTGGTCTAGAGTTTATAATTTTTAAACGAACATAATACTGCTGTTGAGCGAGTATATATTTTTGTCATCATCTAAAATAACATATATATACCTAGAAAAACTGATTATTTAATTAAGAATTTGGTTAATCGATTGCATAACATGTAATATTTAAATCTAATAAAGAAATAAGTAAAGTTTGAAAAATATTGACAGCGAAACTATAACAGACTAACAATGGGAATAAAATATTATTTTTATACTCATGTTTGAAATACAGAGACATTACCAAAAAACAATATTCAAGGTTTAGCTGAAATGTTAATATTAAATCTTGAGGGACGGATAGGCAAGGATGAGTTAATAATTCTCAAGATATTTCTTCTATCGAATTACATGATGTATAAAAGACGTATTAAACTACTTGTTTAATTTTTATTATTTATTTAGTTAAAAATAATGTTGGTTTGTTAAGAATAGTATTAAAAATTAATATATTCTTACAGATAGCGTCTGGTTCAGAGTTACCACAGCGTTGAATTTTTGGGTCTCGGAATCATCAACCTGGTTTCAAAATTCCCATACTTGTAAAGATCCAGTAATATAAAAGTTTTTTAAAAATCTCTGTATTAAGTAAAAGACTAAAGCTTTTAAGAGATTGTTTTCAATGTTATAAATTACTTAAATATTTAATATAACCTAGCTTTGAGGTTGTTTCAAATAATTCCATTCTTATGTCAAAATAGTCAGTTAATCAAAAAAGGAAACGTTAGTTATCGTAAGGTCGATGGTAAGAATAATAAACATTAGTTATTTTAGAGTAAATTGCAAAGTTATTTCAAACGTAATGTAAATAAAAGTTACAGGATTTAATATATTAATATAATATTGTAATTCGGATCTGTAAGCAAACCAGTCATGTTATTTTTATTATTAATTTGAAACAAAAAAATTAATCAACAAGGATAGGATTGGAAATTATAACATCTGAGATAGTGGGACTGTATCCCAGAGCTCGTAGTTTTAATATCGAGTTAAATTTTCTTAAAGATGAGACCATTAAAAACTAATGTTTCTGATACTTATGCTAATCAATTCAGTGAATGTTTTCTATTTGAAATTATATTTATCTAGGTTGTTATGAGAATATTTCGTGTTGTTCTATGTAAAAGTTATTTAACAAAATGTACTACAATAAAGTTAGTAGTAGAGTGTAGTCAGCACAAAAGCTTAATAGACAAACTTGCCCAGTCTCCTGCAAACAGAACTGAGTTGTTAATTATTAAGCGTCAGCAACTTTTTGATTAAAATAAAAACTATTAATTACAATTCATTTATTTTTAATATTTTCAACAAGTATGTCATTTCTAAATAACACAATAATTTAAAATTTCTTTCATATTTCAGTGAAAGGATAGAAAAAATACAGTAATAACGAATTATTGTATTTTCTACATAAATACATTACAATAGCATAGTAACAAGCCCGAAACTGGATATTTACTCTAATAAAAAATTTGCTTAATAATGTTGACTTTATCTGTGTATGGAATGTTTATTTTTTATGCAATTCACACATGACAGAAATGAAACTTCTAAAAAGTAGCCTACAAAAGACTGGGATGGATGTAAAGTATCTGGAATATAAATATAAATGTAATGTTTTAATACGCTCAAAAATTTTATATATATATTTAATATTTCATATTTTTTTGTAAAAAATCTTAATTTTTAAATAAAATTGTTTAAATTATGTTAAAAAACTTATAACCAATAAATTTACAGAAGTATCAGTTAATAAGTTTCACAAAATTAAAGGCTAAGTGGTCAATGTCTTTAATCTTCTATACATTTGTGTGTTTTTTTACTCTACCGTGATGGGTTTTTATTACAATGAGTTTTAAATCACATAGATTCTAAAGAATAACTTTAAAAAAAATATTACACACCAAATTAAAATGTCAAATATTATAATTTATTGTAGCACAGTTTGAAAAACACTCTAGATGTTAACAGACATTTCAGTAAAACAATTCAATATTAAGCTTTAAATTAATTACGATTTCAATTTGTGTAAACTCTTGATAAATTTAACTTTCAATCTGTTTGATTTCTCTAATTTACAATTGTTATGTGAAAATTAAATTATTCCTCGACATCTCTGTTTATAGCATCAATGTCAAGTCTGAAAATGCGAAATGTAGAGGTAGAGGTTGAGTTAAAATTAGCGTGAATGTTACTCTATTTCAATGTGTGGATTTAATTCAACCGCGTATTTCATGGCTATTTTGTTAATTTGTTTAGTTTTGTTAATTTGTTTAGTTTATAATGTTAATTTTATTATAGAAATAAGCAGTGGAAAATCGAACTCTGTACTCTAAAACATGAGTATATATAGTATAAATGGTTTTAAAGTTAAATTTAACATTTATTTGTTAAAACAATTATTCAAGTAACTTCAAATAGCTTTGTCAAAATTTTATTTTATAATAACAAATTTGAAATATATTTTTTTTATGGAGAAATAACAATAAATACTTACCATATCTTAAAACTTGAGACGTTCTGTTAAACAATTATGAGTAAAAATCTGCACTGTGTTTTATACGTCTTGAATGGCGAACATTTGATATAAGTATCTTCCCAAAGCTAATAATGACTCTCAAAGGACCAACCCGGCTATTTCCTTTTATATTTGTGTCGGTTTTATAACGTTTCTAAAAAGAAATCTCTATAAAAAAGACCTTTAACATTGTAAGCATTCAAACCAAATGAAACATTAAAAACCACATGACTGACGCCTGTTCTGAATTCCTTCTAAAAAAGAAATGATTGATTGATAATCTCTTATTACGCTAACAAAAAGTGTGAATGTTGAAAATGAGTTGAACTTACTGTTTTAAATCGGATCCTATTGATTAATTTACGGTTGTCTCCAGTATTCATTGAAACATAATGATAGATTGCGTGCGACTATTTCAGACATTAATAAATAATTTAGAAACTGAATTTGAGTACATTAGCTTGAAAACAATGGTAAAGCTTTAAACATAAATGGACATGCATCAAATACATCTGTATGTCTTATACTCTATTGACGTAATCATTGCTTTTATTATGCCCTTAGGAATTTGTAATTTTGTTTTTATATTAAATGTTAAGAAAAAACAAAAAGCTAAATATTTTTGAAATTACAGAATTACATTATATATATATATATAATACGCTATGCAATAAACAATTCACTTCATATGGTTGAATAAGACGTGATAAGAAGATGGAATATTTGGCCTATTATTTTATTTTAAAAAACCTATGGTGAATTTAGATATAAAGTCGTTCATTTTAATACTTCTAATATGAGGAGGGTGGCTGTGCAGTCAAGCTTTCATGGTACCAGATATTTCGGCGTAGCAATTCGTCTGACTCTAGTTTAACTCACTCTCCAGATTGAGTTGGCACATGATGTCAGAAACTGTTTTACGATATTGGTTATAGTTTATTTATGAACAGACATCGCTGTCACAGATGATATTTAACTATCTGTGTGATAGTTGAATTTTGATGACATAAGGTATGATGCTAATGAAATTGATAAATTAATAAATTTTGATTGATCGTGACCTTGCCTCTGTTTGCTCTGACCGTAACCCGACATCGGTGTTTTCTTGGAAAAGGTTTCATAATCTAATTAGATTATATAATATTTATCAAGAAAGCAGTGATATGTTTGATATAATTAATATATAACTTAGGGATAAGCTTGTGGAAATAATTATAATTAAATGCTTGAAGTAGAGATTTATCAGGAGGTTTATTATTATTATGATTCTTATTAATATCTAGGTTACTTTAGATTTTCTTTAAAAAAATATTTTGTTCTTTTTGTTTGTATGACTCTTTAATGCTTTTTTCTAATTTTTATGTTTAATGAACTCAGTATGATGATGAACAACATCCCTAATACATAAAATTTGTAGATAACATAAAAATATCCACATTCAAAGAACAACCGAGCCCAGTATTTCGATACTTGGCGTGGCATCAAGAAGCATTCTTTGAAAACGGTTAAAATATTCAAACTGTCAAAACTCATATCTTCTATTCATATTATATTTAATGCAAAATTAAACATAAAAAGTGCAATTATTTGGATACTTATTTTGTGTCTAAAACCTAAAGTATTACAATAAATACGTATACAAGTAGGGTATATTTATCATTGAATGAAATTTAAACAGTATATTTGAAAAGATTAGTGTTTTAATAAATAACATTATAAGACAAAGTTATAGTTTAGATCATAATTACTGCATATTATGCGCATTAAATAATAAAAACGCTAAAGTAAAAAGTAAATATTACTTTAAGTATAACTAATGCACAATCCCAAGAAACAAAGAGCGAAATGTTTATTGGATGATTAAACAAAAGTTGTAAAATATTGTTCTAATGGTCATACGTCACGGCTGCACTGCATTTTAAATGCAAGAGAAACTTACATATGAAAGAGAAATCTTGTATTTAGATGGAGTGTGGTATTGTGATTCATGGTCAAAAAATTATTTCGGTAAATTGATAAATGTAAATGTGTATATAATAATAACAATATGTTGTGTACGTGTGAGTATGTATATAGTAATTATGATTTTATCCAGCACTATTTGGTAATTAAGATAATGGTAAAAGTAAGTCTTCTGTTGCACTAATATTCAGTTATAGGGACAAATTATCTTTAATTTACTTATTCTATTTTAAAGTAGGGGGCGTAGGATAGCAAAAGAATTTATAACAGAGGATGGAGTTGAACTTTTTACTAGGGCATTTGTATTATTTGTCTACTTGTTCCGTTTATTTTGTGTACGAACATATGTTAAATGGGAGTGTTGTTTCAGAACAATTTGTAAAATAAAAGTTGTCCAACCGTTACTACTTTACATAAATTGTATAGTTCCTCTATCGCGAATCTGCAGGGCAGGCAAAAGCTTACCTTTAAAATTGATCTTTGGGATTATGACATACTTTTGAAAAGATGACGAAAACTTACACGTACAAAGCGCAAAATTTAAAATGTGAATGACAGCCGGTAGTAAATTATTTTTATATGTCTTTAGAAAGTCTGAGCATATGCCATTACAATACAGCACAATTTGTTCTAAATTTCATAGTTTGCGTATTCACTTCTGATTCGGTAGCTGATAATGAAACCAAAAAAGATGAATTAAAGCTTAAACTAAAATGTAGTTTAGGTGTAGTTGGATTCAAAAGTATTGACTGAACTAATTTTTTACTTATTTTAGAAAACTGTATATTAATACGGTTAACATTTTCCATAGATAATAGTTCTTTAGGACTAATATCACTCTTTGAGTATTTTTTTATCTTCTTTATTGTTTGTATAGTATTTTGTTGCTATATTTGTTTTTTTTTGTTTTGGTAATCCAAGTGTTTCATACTTTTTAAAGTTGTTATCTTATAAATATAACTAGTTTTCGTTAAAGGTAGAGGAATACTAAATAGTATTGTAACCTCGTTTTCACTGATAAACGTTTTTTAATTTATAATAATTAGTTAATCTATATTATGGCGTCACTAATTGTTTATTAGTGACGATAAACTTAAAAATAAGTTTCATCTGACTTGCCTAGTACTCTGTATGACTTCATCCCTCTAAGAAGCTACGTTGCTGTTGAAATATTTTAGGTAAAAGGTTATAGAGATATTGGCTCGTTGTAATAATCCGTAGTATTTTAAAATGTTTGAATATTAAACAAAAATAATTATTAGAATAATTTTTATTCAACAATTTTTGTCATAAAATATTTTAAAGTAAAGTATCTACTAATTATATATTAGGAAAGGCATTTTTTATTTTAGATAATAAGAGTATAAACATCATTGTATGAGTACAGAGTAAAGATTAACTTTTCTTATCAAGTTTTAAATATACGTTTGAGTTGGGCCGTTCATATTAAATGGAAAACTACTTTATTTGTTAGGAGGCTTGAAAAAACTTTGAGTTGTTCAATACGTATTAGTAGTGTCTGTATGTAGTACACGGTTCGCTTGATATACAATTGCATTATAACGACGCAAGTCACTGGACCTTACTAACGCTATTACTTTATCTATCTTCTTGGATTTATTTAGTACCCGCTTCGAAAAAGCGATACAAAAAGTTAATATGAAGCCAATTTTAAATAACGAGTGACAAAAATATAATTGCTTTTTGTTTATTTACTTAACATTGCATTAAGTGCTATTGCTAAGACATTATTTCTTTTAGGTAGATTCCATAGATGAATCTACCTATTGTAATCGATGCGATGACGGGACCCAGACCCCAGAATAGGGGCGCTACGCCGTTTATGAACTGGAGATTGAGAATCCGTCGAAAAAAAAATTATATATCCCAATATATATATTATATATAATCCATCAGTCCAAATTCATCGTAGGCAAAATCTCACTTCACAGGTCGAGGGGTTGGGGAGCTGGAGGGGTTGAAAGTTAAAAACCGAAAAAAGTCACAAAAGGAGGCGAAATTTTACCGTCGGAAAAATCTTAGAAAATTAAAAAATTAAAAGAGAAAACTTTTTTGTCCGAAAAATTTTTTGATGCGACCCCCGTTTAGGAGATAGGGGTGGGAGGTGGTTCCTCCCTCACCCAATATATGCCGAGTTACCCCTCAAAAGACTCGTTTCAATCAGAAGAATATTACTGACTAGTTTTTTTCTCGTTCGCGTTCGCGTTCAATCCGCTCTTTGTGTAGTGACAATTAAACACATATTCCTATTATTCATCATTATTATTATTATTATTATTCGTCATTTCGGTTCGTAAAGTATTTTATAAAATTATTGTAAAAAGATTTTTCTCATATTCATCGTTTAGTCCAGTATTTTACATTTGAATTAGAAATTGTCAAAAGAAGATAAAAAAACGTTTTCGTTCAACTTTTCACTACTAACTAGCTCACTAACTAGCGGTCAAATATGAACATAGTCTTGCGGCTGTATCTATGGTTACATATGGATGGCTAATGGTAAAAGATTAATGTTACAGACTTAAGGGTTTTATTTTCAGAAAATTACGCTATAGTGTCATATCTTATATTATACTATAATAAATTACACGGAGAACTTTTAACGAGAAGCGCCTAACAATGAAAGCTTGCTTAAGCTATGTATATAAGGATAGCTTTTTTAACTTAATTACTTGATACGATAAGAGGCGAAAGAAGTATGCAAAGTTCATATTAATATTAATATACAACGATATCTGTTCCAAAAGTAATAAACAACCAATCATTATAGATAGAGCCCCGTGCGGAAACAACAATCGAGGCCATTAAGCTGTTCTTATTAAACTCACAGAGTCAAGATTAATACAGGCTTATTCTGTGTGCAAAGTGTATACTTTGTCATAATATTTTTGCTATTAGAATTCGGAGTTTTAAAATTCAGACCCTCTAATTGAAGGTACATTCATCATCAGAGTCAGTGTGAAGAAATTCAGAGAAAACCAGCGATTTTGTTTTGTTTGCTTGAAATGCTTATATCGTTAAATACTCTTATAGAATACTTTTATGACAAGTTGTAAAAACTAGAGCCAAAACAAAGAACAATATTCGGAGCAGTCTTTTGAAAGTCATTTTTGAACGTTATTTCATTGAAATGTTCGTTATTTGAGGAAGTTATTAGGTTACACTGAATATTTGTCTTCAAAAGATATCGTAAGTAGCTATTTTTGTAATATAAGCCATTTTAGAATAAATCCGTTTAATATAAGATTATTTTTCTTAATATAACGTTATAATTTTCTCTTAAAAAACGAAGTCAACTAATTTAAAGAAGGAAAAATACGCAAAGAAAAGCAACTGAATTTGTAATTAACGTTACAGATTACACATATAATAAGAGAAAAATAAGAAAACTTACTAAAACGCTTTAGTATAATCGATTCTTTGAGACACCTAAATGATCAAAACAATTCTAAGTTAAGTGAACAATTGTTGTTGTTTTTAACTACATTATTAAAGACTCTTTAATAGATAGTTATTACAGAGTTATTCATAGCCCCTGGGCTAAAAATTACTTTATTCTAATCATTTTTATTCAAAGTAAATATAAGAACGCACCATCCGCCTTATAATTTTCTGTTACGTATTAAACTCTTGTTTATCAAAAACGCTGCTTTTGCAGTAATCCAAATTTAAATTTAAGTATATTCGTTGTAATAATAAGGCTTATTTTATTTACTTGACAATAAAATACAAAACAAAATAATAGTTAGTAATTAATTATGTCAAGTTTATATAAGGCATAGAAACTAAACAATGTTAGTGAAGATATTAAACAAAAAAGTATTTTTTTCAGTTTTTCATTTCGAAAAAAGTATTTAAAAATTCCAAAGGAAATCTGTTCAAAACTCATTATTTCTAGTGAATATTCCAAAGGAAAACAAAATTCCTTGAAATGGATGTTACTGAAACTGCTAACAAACAAAGCATAAAACCTTATTCAAAGTGCAAACAACAGAGCCTTTGAGTTTCCCAAAAATGTTTAATAAATATACGTTCTAATAAGTATTAAGTAATTGATTCGTTCTAATAAGTATTAAGTGATTGATTCAATTAAGTAATTGATTATACCTTTTTTTAAACACTAATACTAGTGTTGAGTAATTCAATAAAGTGGCCTATTCATTTAATTCCTTAGAAATCGAATCTATTGGAAAAATGAATAATTCTTTTGAGGTTGGGAAAAATGCCATTTTTGCACAAACACTAAAAAAATATTTATAATAATAGAGTTTATATTTTAAAAAGTCGTAAAGACTCCTTTTTACATTTACATCCACGAAGACCACCGCTTAAAGATTTAAGCGGTAAGGAATAACATGTTTTTATTTTGTACTGGTGTATTCGTATGTTATAAAAACAACAAACTATTTAAATAAATATGTAATATGTCTATAATTTTAATGTTTTGCGTAATTTGATGGCGTCGTACAAACTTCATCCACAGAGCGATTATTGGCAGTAACAAGTCAAGAATGGATAGGATCAAGATATGTAGAAATTATGACTGCCTTTTGAAAGATAAGTGATAATAAATCCTCTTCTACACCTTCTCTCTCTTTGATGTATTCCTGTTCCTCAAAGGTTGCAGCTGCAAATATCTAAATTTGCAGTTGCTCATGGGCGTCGATATGCGACGATAACCTCTCTAATTTAAAATCCAGTTCTTAACCCTTTATAACTAATCACTCGTCGAGGCGACGACGTGCCACTTGACGAAATTCGAAATCACCTACTTCGCTCCGTCCCCTGACCTTGACTCTTTCATTACCTTTCTAATTTGAGTAAACAGTGCAGCCCGTGACACTATTGGGTCCACGCGCATCATAGGACGTGCTCTGTGACCTTTTCGTCGTCCGCTGGACGAAGGTTTAGTAATAACAACAACTTTATTGTTACGGTACGTACATTAATAAATTCTTATATTTATTGTTTTACATATTGTAGATCTGCTTTTTATCGATAAATGTAGAATAGTATTTATTACATTTCTAATTTAATTTATTGGATTGATTTAAATAGAAAGTTTAATGCAAAATTTAGTAGTAAGTAAATTTTTGGTTCGGTTTAAATACACGGTACGGGGAAATGTAGAGATGTTTTCACATTTTTATATTTGATTTAGATGGATTTGAGGAATCAAGAGGATCAGATTCGTCATTGGCTGGAGTCAGCATCGGAAAGCGAATCGAAGGAGAGATCTGACAGCTGAACATCGGAAACGGACGACATTTTAGAGAAATATATTAGTTTCATTTAACGCCAAATCCAACGAAGTTGTATTTTTATTGTCAACTATTCGTGATCAACCTATTATTAATGAAACGACATGAAAACCAGAAATAAAATCTTTTATAATAGCACGAAAGGTGCAGTGGACACTGTCGATCAAATGTGTGCAAATATAAGCTCTAACCGGGAAACCAAGAGATGGCCGGTGTGTAACTTTTATAACATTCTCAATATATGTTCTATTAATTCTTAGGCTATTCATGTCTGTAACAACATAAGAAATAAGAAAAAGCCAATGACTGGGGGCGATTTTGTAATGAAGTTAGGAGATCAGCTAATGGAACCCTGGCTTCGGCAACGATAACAGACCGTGAGTTTGGGGCGTAATATAAGGGTCATAATTGAGGATATTCTTGGCGAATCTTCAACAATAGAAGCTCCTGTTCCTTCTTCGTCAAACGCGCGTAAAATTTGCTACCTATGTCCATCAAAGGCCCGGAGAATGACCAAGCACCGTTGCACCAGATGTAGAAAAGCTGTTTGTGGTCCACATAATGTTGGTATGTGTGGTCACTGTGTAAATTGATATTATAACATTAATTAGTACTTAATTTGTTCATTATAATCCTTACTTTTGTGCGATGAAACAAGTTCCTATCTTAATTAAATATTTTTTATTATATTTCATTGTTTTATTCCGTAGTCCGTTGGACGAAGGTGTAGTAATAATGTAACAATGAAAACAGTTCAGTTATCTAGGGTTAAAATTAACTTAATCCAAGTGAATTATACATTGATAAAATTTAGTGAAGCACTCCAAAAATTTTCAAAACCTCTAATAAATAAAATAATTTTCAAGTAGTATTTGCCGAAAATTAAGAGATCATTCGAAATCCCTTAAAATGTTTAATCTTTAGTTTAATATAATTTTCTTTACAGTTTTGTAAGCTAAAATAAAAAAATCCGTGCCCGCAGGAGGACACGCGTGGGTAGACCTCGTGTGTAACTCGTTTAAAATATAACTCACTACCTAAGAATAACACATGATGCCGTTGTTTACATCAAAATTTTCAAGCAAAAAGCGGTTTTTATTTATTTTCTCAGAAACGGTACCTTTTTCGGAAAAACTTTTGGTACTTAAATTTAGAGTAAAAAATAACCTTTCTGTTAAAAATACTTGTGATGTAAGAATGTTTATCAGAAAAAAGTTATGAATTTTTTTCCAAAAAATTTCGGTTTTTTTACCCCCACCCCTAAGTTATTGAAGTTAGGTTTTCGATTTATTTACATTAGTTATAGGTATTCATCAAAGACATTATATAATATGAACGTGATTGATCTACTTTGTATAGGGAAAAAGTTATGGTCGAAAAACTGAAATCAGAAAAAGTGAGTCCCTAACGCCCCCTCTGGCCGGATTTCTCTGGTTAACGAACTTGACCTTCATTTTTGGATGGTTGATTTTTGTGCAAAGTTTGAAAGCGATCCGAGCGAAACTGCGGCCGCTATCGTGCTGACAAAGTCGAATCTGGACGCACGCACGCATATATATATATATATATATATATATATATATATATATATATATATAAACATTTTGACCAATGGTCATTTCGGACTCAGGGGGTCATAAGAAGACCTCCTGTGAAGAAATTTTTCCAAAATTCGAAAGTCGGATACAAATGAATGGGCAGACCGAATTCTTCGAGGTCTACCCAAAACATCCCTTTGAGTCCTAAAGTAAATTCTAATTATTGAAATTAATATATATAAGACAGGGTTAAATATAGTAAATATATCTCAATTTTCCTCAGAAAACTTTATTTGTTAAAAGGATGATGACTCTTGAGTCATAATATCTTGATATTTGATAAATTAAGTAAAGCTAGATCCAGGAAAAACAAAGTGAAAATACTCTTAGTAATAATTATATCACACCATTTTTGAACCAGCCATTTATCTAAAGCATTATGTTTTATAACATTACATACAGGAGAATAACATTTCTAGTATATCTAAAAAGAAATATAATAATGCAGATTTCTATTATCAGTTTCTATAAGTGTCTGAATTTGTAATATATTATATAAATAAATTCATATATTTAATGTAAATAAATTCATGCAGATCTTGGTTTTTTATCAAAATATACAAGATTTATTGGGTAGACCTCGAAGAATTCGGTCTGCCCATTCATTTGTACCCGACTTTCGAATTTTGAAAAAATTTCTTCACAGGAGGTCTTCTTATGACCCCCTGAGTCCGAAATGACCATTGGTCAAAAAGTTTATATATATATATATATATATATATATATATATGCGTGCGTGCGTCCAGGTTCGACTTTTGTCAGCACGATAGCGGCCACAATTTCGCTTGGATCGCTTTCAAACTTTGCACAAAAATCAAACATCCAAAAATGAAGGTCAAGTTCGTTAACCAGAGAAATCCGGCTACAGGGGGCGCTAGGGCCTTACTTTTTCTGATTTCAGTTTTTCGACCATAACTTTTTCCCTATACAAAGAAGATCAATCGCGTTCACATCATATGATGTCTTTGATGAATATCTATAACTAATGTAAATAAACCAAAAATCTAACTTCAATAACTTAGGGATGGTGGTAAAAAAACCGAAATTTTTTAGAAAAAAAATCATAACTTTTTTCTGGTAAACATTCTTACATCACAAGTATTTTTAATAGAAAGGTTATTTTTTACTCTAAATTTGGATACCAAAAGTTTTCCCGTAAAAGGTACCGTTTCCGAGAAAGAAAATAAAAACCACTTTAAGCTTGAAAATTTAAGGTAGGTAAAACCACGCCAACTTTTTTCTGGTAAACATTCTCGCCTCGCAAATATTTTTAAAAGAAAGGTTATTTTTTATTCTAAATTTAAGTACCAAAAGTATTTCCAAAAAGATACTTTTTCCGAGAAAAAAAATAAAAACCGTTTTTTGCTTGAAAATTTTTGATGTAAACAACGGCATCATGTGTTATTCTTAGGTAGTGAGTTATATTTTAAACGAGTTACACATGAGGTCTACCCACGCGTGTCCCCCTGCGGGCACGGATTTTATTTTTTATTTCCCTTTTTGCATTTAAAATGCTGTGCACCGTAACACGTGAATAGGAGAATACTATTTTGTTCCTTTGTTAGGCAGATGGTGCTTCAGTAGACACCTTATTTGTTATGCAACATTACGATATTGTTTGATTACGTTTTTTATCTTTCTTTATTAGGAATGGGTATTAGAACGTTTTGAGGATTTAGATTTTATCGTAGTTCTCAAACACTTTAAAACATATAATACACAAAAATACATGATAATTTAATTCACAAAATAAAACGATAGATTAATTCTGTATTATTATAACTGGTTTCATTAACAAACTCTCTCAGCATTAACTTACGAGTATACATGATAAATACAATCTCCGCACGGAGACGGAGAAGCATTGATTTTAAAATGCAATTAAGAGAGAAGAATATGAAATAATAATCCTTTGTATTCAATGATTAAAATTATTATTAAATTAACTTTATTACAGCTCCAAAAATTCCTCTTTTTTGCCATATGCTGTTTGTTTAAATTTACAATGTTAGTTACTTCTTTGTGTTGTTCTACATAAGAAGGTAAATACCTCCTTATATATTTTTATTCAGATTATTGTGGAAACTGACTTTTAAAAAATCACTCAAGTGCCTTGTACAAGTATAGTTTCATAAATGGAGATTATTTTCAATACGATTAAAACAGTAGTAAATTTCATTTTAGTCACATTTTAATCGAGTACATCAGCCAAATACTAAGATATTTCCCCAGGATGACGTTAATTTTCCGGTGATAGGTTTCATCTATTGGACTAAATTTGGAAAGGAAATAGGAAAAAAGTCAATAAACCAAAACAATCCGGGGCAGATAACGAATGATTATAAAGCGATACAAACAGGCCTTAGAATGACCTAAAATCGCTTGCTTTAATATAATGCAAAGAAATTCAACTCCAAAACAATAAAATATGTGCTTTAGCAACTTAATTTATACTTTTATAAATTATAATAAAGAGAAACACGAACTGAAAATAATGAAAAAAAAATGCACCTCGAAAAGTTGTAAATTTCTAAATTCTTTTTTTATTTTAGTTAATAAGTAATGATTTGTTTATTATTTTAAAGAATATTACACATTGTATAAGATTTTCATAAATATATTTATTTTTATGCCTGTGCCTGTTCAAGTCCGAGGACTTATGTAGCGCAACGTAAGCTGCTTTGTTATTTAATATTATTGGAGATTATACTAAATTTCTCATAAAAATTCGAAAGTAAAAATATTCTATTTAAACGAGCTACAGTACAGTAAGGAGTTTGAAATACAGTATGACATTAATAACCCAATGAATAACAGGCTTTTATTAGCTTATAAAGTAAAATAGCTTACAATTAGCTTATAATATAATATTTTAAACTGAAGCTTATAAAGCTTCAGTTTAAAATATTATATATATAATTATTAATACAGTTTAATTATATAAATATATATAAATAAGAAGATATTCCATAGGAAAAGCCGTCGACTTCATTTAACAGTGTTTGCTGAATCTATGAAAGTATTGTCGAAATTTAATTGACTAAAAGCGTAATATAATATTAACATGTAAGTGAGATTGTCAGTCATGTTACTTATAATACAATAAAATAAATAACATTGAATTCGATGTTATTGTCTTTAAATTGATTACTAACTATTATTATGATAATGGAATACAACATGTAAACTGCATGTTATTATCATATTAAAAGCAGGCGTTGTACGTCAACACATGTATATCTGCAAGGCTATTTCTAGTAATAAATCATTACTGTTTATAACATTTTGATTGAGAGTATACCGTTTAAGTTTTATTTTAATTTAAGCTCAACTTGTAAAAAATATTGAATAGTAAGAGTTTCTTAAAAAGTATTTGTTTAGCAATATAATATTCACAACACACTTTTTTCAATAAAAAGAAACTGCAAAAACTGCATGATGTAAATAAACAAATACTTAATTTTTTTTGGAGAATACTTTATAATACTATTAAGTATTTTCTTAAAATTCAACAATCTCTAGATTATAGATAGCAGTATTATTTTTATAATTGACAGTTAATTTTTAGAGCACGGAAATGCCCCCCCCCCCGCCAAGTCGAACAAAAATGGCATGGCCATACTATCTTTTTCTGAAAGCGATTCAAACTCTCAGTGTCCAAGACATAGTAAGATATATTTTCAAAAGACATTTAATTTGAATCTGTAGTTTAGGAATTATTAAGAGTCAAAGTTCATTAATTCTGTCACTGATTCTCTGGCTTACAGATCATAAAAGTGAAAATGAAGGTATTATAGTTGTATAGGAAACAGGAGTTAGCAAAGAAAATTACGGCACAGCCATATGTCATTCTCACCTTAAATCGGTATTCCAAGAATTGAGATTGCACTATATTATTGATTCTTTATAAATTTTATTTACAAAATCTTGGAAAACTCTTTCAGGATGTAATCTCAGATTATTCGTTTGTCTCAATATATATTTTATATTAAAATCATAAATTGCTTGTTTTCGATGACAGGTATATAAATTATTTGTTGAGGCTTTATTTATAGTTTTCGTATGATTCATATATTTTTTTACTAATATTAGTCTTTTTTTGAACCGTTAATGACATTATTAAATCAATCTACATGTTAAATAATTTAAAATCGCTTACGCTGTGTTTTTATTTCTATACACATATTAATATTATATATACTACGCTGATATCCAGACGCTATCTGGTCAAAGAATTAAAATAACTTACAATTATCACACTACAACCACAAATGTTAATATTTTACATTGGTGCGATTCTAAAAGCAAATAAGAACAATCTAAAAAATGGATTGAATTTAATATTAAATTAATAAGATAATTAAAACATTTAAAGTCATATTTTTAGGATATTGTATCAATGTATGGTATATTGCAAACACACTGCTAGTTTTTTCTACTCAAATAAAAGTAAATTTTATTTCTTTTACTCGCCGTTCTGCTTTTTTTTAATAATTTCCCTGATTCATATAGGATTCAAGCGTTCGATTTTTAATGATAATTTTGGCGTTGTAAACAATATTTTTAAAGTAAATTTTTTATATAAATGAATATTCAGTAATAAGATTAAGTTTTTTTTTTTGTTAATCCTGGATTTTTTAGATTTACGTATGTCTGAACGAATATTTTGACATGATTTTAAATAAAGTTGGAAGTCAATTTTGACGTGCAATGTCCGGGTGAGGCGTTGCAAAGAAGTACTATTTTTTTTTTTGAATTTTGTAAGTTTAATATGTAGGTATAAAGGAATTACTTAACTAGGAAGACAATTATTACTCCTCGATTTTATTTAGATTTGTATTGTTAGGTAGCATTATATTTATTTTTTCCATCGTTATAAATTATAAGTACATATACCATTAAAAGACAAAATGAAATATGTTTAACTTAATATAATAACAATAGTTAGCTATTATTGTATTGAATAGAGAAATATATATATATAATCAAAAAAGTTCCGTGGATGTCTAAGTTTGTACATCTTTATTCATCACGTGCTATCTTTATCCTTCTACGTAATAATATTACTTATTCACAATCTTTATTTTCTTACACAATCCGAATTTATACTAAAGATCATTAAAAATATTATGATAAAGACAACAAATTTGTAGTTATTATATTACGTAGCTTACCGATAAGCTAAGTCTAAATTGCAGTTGTCATTATTTCTTATTAATATTATACTTTGTTGAATAACCTGACAGTTTTATCTATAAACTCAGATTGCAGAAGCTTTGTTTACTTGTTTGGTTTTAATAATCTTTTATTTTCTCTAATAATGTGAAAGGCAGAAAACATATTGTTAATTTAATATGATAAATTATATAACTATTATAAAAAAACATAAAAAACTGTTTCCTATATGACTATAATACTTTCGCTTTCACCTAAATATATTTAAAATAACGTTTGTAATGTTTATTTACAGTATTTAAAATGAATAAAATGGCATTATTTTAATCCATGTAACCTAACTGTTTTCATATTGTATTTAGTAGTTTATAATCAACAATTTTAAATTCAATTCAATACAACCAAATTTTATTTCTGATTATCAAAGTACACCTTCTTAAATAAAGTACAGAGTAAAATTAAGAATTATAATTATATAGTAGCTTGAGAGTATGTACTTGCCAGTTATGTAAATACGAGGAAGATACAAACTAAACTGATAAACTAAAATAATAGATTGTTCATTATATACTGAATATATTTATATTTTTATTAGTAAAAAAAATATAGTTTAAAAGAAATAAGTAATGTATGTGTTATTAAGTTAATATTTTAAAAGTTGTCTTATCTTTATACTTTATGTAAAATTAAACTTTACTATTACACAAATATATTCCATACATACATACTGAAATCATTGGATTGGTTTAGACTGTCAACACACTTTCAAATGTAGTTGGTATATACGACACATTTCCAACACTGTTTTATAGCTCTATCGCTGTTTTCAGACCGATGGACTCATCAGTGACGCTCTTGAAACGAACTCCTATAATGATTATTAACGACCTGAAACAGACGCACGCAATTCATCATTGTGATTAAATGACTTCAGCTGCAGATGGATGCGCTTCATTACAACTCATTATTTAAAAGCTTTATATCCTATAATTATTTCGATATTTATGTCATTTATATATTCATTCGCAGATTCCTCATGTTCCGCTCAAAAATAACTGCAGGAAACGGAACTAATCAAGCAAATTTTGATTTAATTAGCATGAGTGTAGCCGAGTTAATATATTTAACATCCAAAACAGACTTTAAATACACATTTAATATAAAAAGTAATAAAAATTTCATAAACACTCCTGCCTGTTAAAATTATTATATTAAATTAACTGTGATATCTCTATGAAAAACAGAGGATATATAATTTTATCAATAGGATCAATTCATTCCGTTCATATAAAGCGATGGCAATTATATAGAAATGAGAATTCCAATTAAATGCTAATCAACATATTTGCATATAAAATAAACAAATATTTTATTATTTACTTCTGAAATAAATAATTACCTCAGAATTAAATCAGAATCAAACAAATATTATGTTACAATTCGATGAAAATAAATTTATTTTCATTCAATTCAAAAGAGACATGGCATCGTCAGATCGGATTTGCATTTTAAAGGGAATATGGATGCTTTCAAAAACATTCTATTCCTGGTAGATTTTTTTATAATATACGAGTAATTCTATATAATATGCTCTGCTTCGTAATTTACATTATATGCACTTTGCTGATAATTAGTTTTATTTAGATTGAATCTGCCTATCTTTTTAAAAAAAAGTCACATCACATTATTTGTTTGTTTTGTAAATTTTTTTTACGTAGTTTTTGATTTTATTAGGTACAGATTACGACATAAAGTACTATGGAATACAAATGTTATTACTCTTTGGCGACGTTGATGTCTGATGGTGGCGATCATTCGTTTGTCTAAGCCTCTAGAAATAAAATTGTAAAAATGTTAATAATTCCCAAAAAGCTGGGCTAGATAATTAATCTTTCTGGAGCGACAACCAAGATGTAAGACCACAGAGGCTAGTTTGTGTTAATGTGACCCTGAGACTTTCTAACTTCTTAAGGATGAAAACGGTGACTAGCCGCTATACTTTTATATTTTTATTAAAGAGGTAATCGTTTTGTAATAAGAATGAATAAAGAACAATTATTCATCCCAAAGATTAACGTAATAACTACTAATAATCAGTAATTAACTAATTGATTTAATTTTAAGCAGATAACTTAATAAAATATACACATATTTAACTTGTTATTCAAAATTTTATCATTTTAGAAAAATGCAGCGGTCTGTAAATGCCTATCAGTTTATTGACAAAAGTTCAACAATGGCTTGAAATCAATTCTGTAAAAGAAACTTATCATCTTTCTTTACTGATAAGGAACCTATACATAAATAATATTTAAATAATGAAGTCTTTAACCTTGTAAGTTTTAAATTTAATTTCATGTATGATATGATCCGACTCAGAACCAGAATGGACCCGATATATATTTATTTCTTATTTGTATTAATCCTATATCCGTTTCTTTGGTATTCTTCTTTGCTGATATTGCTAATGAAAACAAATATATTTATATTTTTCAAAACAACCGTAGCATAATATAAAAGCTTGAAATTTCCTGACCATAAACATTGCTGTACTTATTGAGGCCACTATGATCAGTCGCGATGATGTTAAATGACCTTATAATCTATTGGTTATTTCCTCAATAAAACGAAAAATTTTAGTCTTGTAAGCAACATAAGTATTGGTACCATATTAGTTAGCTTGGATAACGTGATAAATATTTTAGGTATAATTATTTTTAACGATAAACGGTTAAACGATAAAACTTAAATTTTTCCGCTTTATCCGAATTTGTATTATTAAACTTTTCTCAATTTGACTTTAACTCTTCTCAGTTTTCATCCAAATTTATTTTAGTGGGATAGATAGAAATGATATATTTTGTTCAGTTAAATTTATCTCAAATACAGATATAGTTGTAAATAATTAACATAGGGCATTGTAGCACCTAACATGTACTAATTCTGATAATATGCAGGTATTAATTCTAAAGGCCAACAAAATTTAAAAAATTTGGTTCGTGTTGTTTACAACATGAATGGGGATGAAATTGACGGTGACTGATTTAGTACATAATGCAGGACGTAGGAGGCAGCGTGATTATGCTTCTTAATTTAAAACTTACTATATGTGACAGGTAAATTAGTTGAGTAAACAAAAATCGTTTTCTAAACTATCTATCTTATACATAGGTTATAATTTTTACTGAGATAGTGATTTGTTTGAATTGTTCGTATTACATTAACATTACCACTTACAATTAAGAGTGGAATAAATATATTTAAAATAACGTTTGTAATGTTTATTTACAGTATTTAAAATGAATAAAATGGCATTATTTTAATCCATGTAACCTAACTGTTTTCATATTGTATTTAGTAGTTTATAATCAACAATTTTAAATTCAATTCAATACAACCAAATTTTATTTCTGATTATCAAAGTACACCTTCTTAAATAAAGTACAGAGTAAAATTAAGAATTATAATTATATAGTAGCTTGAGAGTATGTACTTGCCAGTTATGTAAATACGAGGAAGATACAAACTAAACTGATAAACTAAAATAATAGATTGTTCATTATATACTGAATATATTTATATTTTTATTAGTAAAAAAAATATAGTTTAAAAGAAATAAGTAATGTATGTGTTATTAAGTTAATATTTTAAAAGTTGTCTTATCTTTATACTTTATGTAAAATTAAACTTTACTATTACACAAATATATTCCATACATACATACTGAAATCATTGGATTGGTTTAGACTGTCAACACACTTTCAAATGTAGTTGGTATATACGACACATTTCCAACACTGTTTTATAGCTCTATCGCTGTTTTCAGACCGATGGACTCATCAGTGACGCTCTTGAAACGAACTCCTATAATGATTATTAACGACCTGAAACAGACGCACGCAATTCATCATTGTGATTAAATGACTTCAGCTGCAGATGGATGCGCTTCATTACAACTCATTATTTAAAAGCTTTATATCCTATAATTATTTCGATATTTATGTCATTTATATATTCATTCGCAGATTCCTCATGTTCCGCTCAAAAATAACTGCAGGAAACGGAACTAATCAAGCAAATTTTGATTTAATTAGCATGAGTGTAGCCGAGTTAATATATTTAACATCCAAAACAGACTTTAAATACACATTTAATATAAAAAGTAATAAAAATTTCATAAACACTCCTGCCTGTTAAAATTATTATATTAAATTAACTGTGATATCTCTATGAAAAACAGAGGATATATAATTTTATCAATAGGATCAATTCATTCCGTTCATATAAAGCGATGGCAATTATATAGAAATGAGAATTCCAATTAAATGCTAATCAACATATTTGCATATAAAATAAACAAATATTTTATTATTTACTTCTGAAATAAATAATTACCTCAGAATTAAATCAGAATCAAACAAATATTATGTTACAATTCGATGAAAATAAATTTATTTTCATTCAATTCAAAAGAGACATGGCATCGTCAGATCGGATTTGCATTTTAAAGGGAATATGGATGCTTTCAAAAACATTCTATTCCTGGTAGATTTTTTTATAATATACGAGTAATTCTATATAATATGCTCTGCTTCGTAATTTACATTATATGCACTTTGCTGATAATTAGTTTTATTTAGATTGAATCTGCCTATCTTTTTAAAAAAAAGTCACATCACATTATTTGTTTGTTTTGTAAATTTTTTTTACGTAGTTTTTGATTTTATTAGGTACAGATTACGACATAAAGTACTATGGAATACAAATGTTATTACTCTTTGGCGACGTTGATGTCTGATGGTGGCGATCATTCGTTTGTCTAAGCCTCTAGAAATAAAATTGTAAAAATGTTAATAATTCCCAAAAAGCTGGGCTAGATAATTAATCTTTCTGGAGCGACAACCAAGATGTAAGACCACAGAGGCTAGTTTGTGTTAATGTGACCCTGAGACTTTCTAACTTCTTAAGGATGAAAACGGTGACTAGCCGCTATACTTTTATATTTTTATTAAAGAGGTAATCGTTTTGTAATAAGAATGAATAAAGAACAATTATTCATCCCAAAGATTAACGTAATAACTACTAATAATCAGTAATTAACTAATTGATTTAATTTTAAGCAGATAACTTAATAAAATATACACATATTTAACTTGTTATTCAAAATTTTATCATTTTAGAAAAATGCAGCGGTCTGTAAATGCCTATCAGTTTATTGACAAAAGTTCAACAATGGCTTGAAATCAATTCTGTAAAAGAAACTTATCATCTTTCTTTACTGATAAGGAACCTATACATAAATAATATTTAAATAATGAAGTCTTTAACCTTGTAAGTTTTAAATTTAATTTCATGTATGATATGATCCGACTCAGAACCAGAATGGACCCGATATATATTTATTTCTTATTTGTATTAATCCTATATCCGTTTCTTTGGTATTCTTCTTTGCTGATATTGCTAATGAAAACAAATATATTTATATTTTTCAAAACAACCGTAGCATAATATAAAAGCTTGAAATTTCCTGACCATAAACATTGCTGTACTTATTGAGGCCACTATGATCAGTCGCGATGATGTTAAATGACCTTATAATCTATTGGTTATTTCCTCAATAAAACGAAAAATTTTAGTCTTGTAAGCAACATAAGTATTGGTACCATATTAGTTAGCTTGGATAACGTGATAAATATTTTAGGTATAATTATTTTTAACGATAAACGGTTAAACGATAAAACTTAAATTTTTCCGCTTTATCCGAATTTGTATTATTAAACTTTTCTCAATTTGACTTTAACTCTTCTCAGTTTTCATCCAAATTTATTTTAGTGGGATAGATAGAAATGATATATTTTGTTCAGTTAAATTTATCTCAAATACAGATATAGTTGTAAATAATTAACATAGGGCATTGTAGCACCTAACATGTACTAATTCTGATAATATGCAGGTATTAATTCTAAAGGCCAACAAAATTTAAAAAATTTGGTTCGTGTTGTTTACAACATGAATGGGGATGAAATTGACGGTGACTGATTTAGTACATAATGCAGGACGTAGGAGGCAGCGTGATTATGCTTCTTAATTTAAAACTTACTATATGTGACAGGTAAATTAGTTGAGTAAACAAAAATCGTTTTCTAAACTATCTATCTTATACATAGGTTATAATTTTTACTGAGATAGTGATTTGTTTGAATTGTTCGTATTACATTAACATTACCACTTACAATTAAGAGTGGAATCTGCTAATTTGTTCATACTAATCTGAAAAAATATGAATCACATTACATCAAATAGATTTATTTTTGAAATTTTTTGGTACCCTATATATATAGGTATACTCTATTTTTACGCATCTCACTTAAAATGTAATCTTTATGGACTTCCTCTTTTGCTGACACTTCCTATCTGACAAATATTTGATTATTGAACTCATAAGAACAATTATCATGTTTCAGTTATTTAAGGTCGAAATTTTATTTGCTTCGTTTACATAAATTAAGTCTTATTAAAAATCGTCTTAAAAATTTTGCTCAATATATATAACGGACCTCACAAGTGCAGAAAATAGGACTAATAGTAAATAAAAATGTTTTTTTTTAATGTAATCATATGTATATACATGGTTAAAACATGAAACATAATAGGTTATTTACGGTTCAAGTGCAGCGCCCTGTTTCAAGTTAATGTGATACGAATTTATATTAATTATCCGATTCAGTCTGAACTATGTTGGTTGCAGCAACTGCAGCTAGTGGAACCTGTGGTTACCTGGCTATCCTGACCGTTAAAGATATTAAAATCGGGAACCAAATATAAACTTGCTCTATTTATTATTATTTATATCTTATTCTTTTTTTAACTCAACTCACAAAGTCACCTTTAGACAGGATAGAAATTCTGTTTAGATATAATCAGATTTTCACAAACCTTTAAAAATCGTAATAAAAAAGGTCGACGTTATTATCGTTTTTTACTGTATAATTTTTTCTTCAGAACTAAATACCTCCATGAACATAATATTTTTGTTAATAGATCAAGACAATAATTTTAGTAGTAGCTGTAGTTATCTGAGTTGAGTTGAATGGTACGTGGGAAGAAAGTCCTTGAAAACCACACAGTTGAAGATCGCCACGCATCCAGGTGGTATATCCATACCATCCATCCATCCATTACCATCCGGTAAAGGAGGCGATGGCGAGCTGTGCGGTGGTGAAATTCGGCGGTAGGCATCAGATCGAATAGTTCTTCGGAACACTCCCCGTTGTAAATGCGGTAGAAGACGCACAAAGAAGCCACGTCTCTACGCAATGCCAAAGAGTCCAGCCGTTCGCTGAGCTGGGTTCCCCACAATCCGCACGGCTCTCCGTTGTACGCGGTCAATTGGTAGAAAAAGATATTGGAATGATCCGACCAGATTTAAGAACGTTATTCCAAGTGTGGTAACTCCAAGAGCGCAAGTCTTTTACCAGGCCTGAAATAATGTCTCGCTATGTTGATCACTCCCAATTTCATGGAGACCAACTTGGCCTTGCTAACCAGATGACCACGAAAGGGACAATCACTCAAAATGTCGAGACCCAGTTTTTAGATTTTTGGTGAGGTATTGAGAGGAGTGCTCACGAAGAGCGGTGACACGACAATGGGGTTTTCTTAGTGCTAAATTCACAAACCTGTATCTTTAGGAGATTGAACTGAACTTGGTTCAATTAACCCCACTCAGAGACCATCCCCAAGGAAGTCTCTATAGAAGACACAAGTTTCTTGCGGCACTCGTCGACCTTTTTGTTGACGTTAGAAAATTGTTATAAATCTTTCATCCGATATTTAATTACTACTTTACAAACACTTTTACAATGCTCTTTCTTTATTAAATAATTTAATAACCATAGATAGGCTTTTATTATTGACACTTAATTTGTTTTATTTACTTTAAATATATACATTTTTAATAATAAAAAAAATTGTTCTAAGAAAGTTTGAAATACTGGGACTAAAAACAGGACCGACTGTGTCCTCTGGAGACGTTGATAAGTCTGAAAAAACCTGAATGGAATATTTGGAACTTAAGAAAATTAGAACAATAGCATAAGAAGGTGTTTTTAGAAATTCCTTTTCATTAACTTTGAAGATGTCTTTGTAATGTTGTCAAAACTTTGCGAGTTTAAGAATTTTATTTTATTCTCAAAACTAAAATGTAAGTTTCATATTTGCTGCAGGTTTAATATTTGTTTAATCACTTAAGATTCTTTTTATGAAATGGTTCTGCATAATTTTGTACATTACGTAAATAAGATTAAAATCTATTAGCAAAATTTTACTAATTGCTCAAACTGAAATTTTTCACATACGGTACAAGGGGCACAAGGGGTACTGGATATCCTAAAAAATAACTGTTTTAAAATAACTTTTGGGGGCTGTCCGACATTATAACAAGACCGGTTTTTGACTTTACAACTCACAGCTGCAAATAACAGTATTACTATTACTTTTTTATTATTATTACTACTATTACTATTATTATTATTATTATTATTATTATTATTATTATTATTATTACTATTTTAATAACAGTCAAAGGATAGGAAAAGACTTGACATTAACTATCTGGCTTATTAAAATCAAAATCGTAATTTATAGCACTGTAAGAAAGTTGGAACCATCGAACAGAAAATTCCAACTAATCAATTTATTTATTGAAATTTGTTATATACATTAGGCAAGTCAATAACTTTAGAACAGTCAGCATTCCACGATAACCACAACCGGCTCGCTAATATTGCCTAATTTTAAAACAAACATAACAATTTGAATCCTAAATCTGGCTAAATAAAGCTCATTTTCCGATGCATTCAATTGTGATTAGCATGTGCCTAAATGTATGTAGACACTCTACAATGCACTTGCTTCACCACAAGAATAGATTTATGATAGCACCAATTTCAGTTATCATATTACAGATTTAGTGAATAATCAATTATACGAAAAGTTGACTTATATTTTGATTAACTTATAGTAAGATTTTTGAATATCCAAAGTACTCGTAGGTCTGAAATTAAATAGGAGACATGTTTTTTTAATTTCAATTGTATACTGAAAGAATTCTAAGAAAAGAGGTGACTAATGCTATTCTTAAAGAAATATTAGTGATACATTCATAATACTCGTAATAATAATGTAAAGACAAGAATGGAGCATCTTCAGTAAGTACTAATGACTTTTATGAAAGGAATAGAGAAAAATATTGCATTACCAAAATACTTTAATATATTGTCTTAGCGATACCAACAATTAAATGAGCGAGAACTTGAAAGTGGTGTTTTTTACCCATATTTTATTAAAACGTTTATAAAAATGTAGAAATATATTTTTATGTAAGATTTGAACCGATTTCGTCTTAATATATAGTATATACATGCTTATATTCGTATAATTCGATATTACTATTACTAAAGTATTTTATTTTAAGAATTCTGCCGTCTCAATTTTTTTTATTTATTAATATTTTTTATGCTAATTGTTTTTTTTTCTATAATACAATTTTCTCCTTTTTTACTTTGTCAAACTGTCAGTAAAATATTATATTCTAAGTGACAGGGATACTATACAGATTACCTAAATTAAAATAGTAAGTTGGGCAAATGACAAACAATAGTAAAAAAAAAATATTGTTTGTGAAAATCAATCACAACATACCCTTTACCGAATATGATGTTAACCTACTTACATTAGTAATTCAGCAACCAAAGGCGGTGAAATTTAAGATAAAAGATTTAAAAAAAAAAATTCCAAAAGATCATATAAAAACAAAGAAAAAAAAATCCGTGCCCGCAGGGGAACACGCGTGGGTAGACCTCGTGTGTAACTCGTTTAAAATATAACTCACTACCTAAGAATAACACATGATGCCGTTGTTTACATCAAAAATTTTCAAGCTAAAAGTGGTTTTTATTTTTTTTCTCGGAAACAGTATCTTTTACGGAAAAACTTTTGGTACCTAAATTTAGAGTAAAAAATAACCTTTCTATTAAAAATACTTGTGATGCAAGAATATTTACCAGAAAAAAGTTATGATTTTTTTTCCAAAAATTTTCGGTTTTTTTACTCCCACCCCTAAGTTATTGAAGTTAGGTTTTCGGTTTATCTACATTAGTTATAGGTATTTATCAAAGACATCATATAATATGAACGCGATTGATCTCCTTTGTATAGGGACAAAGTTATGGTCGAAAAACTGAAATCAGAAAAAGTGAGGCCCTAGCGCCCCTTGTGACCGGATTTCTCTGGTTAACGAACTTGACCTTCATTTTTGGATGGTTGATTTTTGTGCAAAGTTTGAAAGCGATCCGAGCGAAACTGCGGCCGCTATCGTGCTGACAAAAGTCGAATCTGGACGCACGCACGCATATATATATATATATATATAAACTTTTTGACCAATGGTCATTTCGGACTCAGGCGGTCATAAGAAGACCTCCTGTGAAGAAATTTTTCCAAAATTCGAAAGTACAAATGAATGGGCAGACCGAATTCTTCGAGGTCTACCCAAAATATAAATCATATATTCTGCAGTGAAATTAATAAACTTCCGTATAAACGATCATTCCTATACTAAATCCAAAAATGTATTTCTATCCCAAGGGCTAGTAACTCTTCATGATTAGTTTAATGTGGATATTTTGCTCTTTTATAATATATAAAATTAAAATATATAAAAACATTCTCATAACAACAACTAACATAACAAACTTTTATACTTTTTATGTTTTCGACAGATGTATGGCAAACATTGGTTACTTTAACGGTGTCCCGAAGACATTACAAAACCCATTCCCTTATCTAACGTTCTCCTTAAATTTATTTAACTTTCCACGCCCTCATATCCTAGAAATCGTTCGATAAAGATGTCAACAAGAAAAAACAACCATTCAGGATAAATTCGTATTTATTTCATCGTCTCAATATGGAATACTTATTTATATATATATAAATATTTAATATAGTTAATATGTGAAATACTTAATATGATAAATGAATACAGTAATAGGACTTATTTTAATAAAATTGAACTTGTTACATTGTAATGTACTACATGTCAACTCGTAATGAAGGAGAGATAATGGTAGGAAAGAACTCAACATTTTATAACTGTGAAATGAAATAATTATAACGTTATTAAAAAAGATAAAACAGGAAGATATCAACATTTTTACTATTTATTTTGATAGCTATGAATAACGTGTCAAAGTAAATTTTGTTGCTTAATCTGACTCTTACCATAGATGTAATAAATAAAAGTGAAATAATAAATTCAATGAACCGTTATTGAAGTAACTTACGTTAGTGGCTTTATTACGAAGCGACAAAGAAAATACTTATTATAAATTAAAGGAATAATTCAATGAGTCCAGTCCATTTACAATGAAAAAATGTACGTAGAAACATTTAAAGAGATAATAAAATTTGGCCGAGATATAAATTAAGCGGCCCCTAAGGTAAGCTTCGTAATCTGTATTAGTCGAGACACACTTCTTTCTAGCGATTAAATAAAATTTCATGGCCGGTTGCCTTAAGAAACTCAATAGACAAAGATCTGGGATATTTAAATTGAATACTTTTAACTTCCTTTGCTAACTCTACGATTGGATTCATTTCGATAGTTTATTTTAGTAGTAGATTGGAATTAGTTAATTAATAAGGTTCTATAAATAATGTTATATTTCGAATCATTTATTTTAATAAATGCAATATTGATTTTTTTTAAAGTCGCCACTTGTTAAGTGATTTTGGCAGCCATATTGGATTTTACCCGATTTAAAATTTTATCACATTATAAAGTAGACATGGTTTTCAAAGTAGACATCGACATATTTCATTAGATTAAGTTAAGAACCTCAATCGAATCCAAGACGCTAGTTTTATCAAAAATTAGGACAAAAATTGGGAGTCACGTGGTTTTGACAGTCATTTTTCATCTGCTCTGATGTTTCGATGAAAATGCCACCAAATTTGGAAAGTAGACTTCAAGACTTAATAGATTAACTAATATTTTTTAGGTTTGAGGTCATTCGTTGTAAAAGAATGACTCATATACATATATATATATATATATATATATATATATATATGTATATTATTTTTAATTACGTACGCCTACTGTATTGATCAAAAGTTTGCATTGTTTATATTTTGGTTTCTTTAAATAAAAATAAAATATATTACCCTCAATCCTCAAAATAAACATAAAACTTAACAACCGAGAAGAGGGAATTATAATAAAACCTGCAAAGCGTTTCAAATTTATAATTGATTATAATTTATATACTAATATTTATTTATTGATTATAGCAAAACATTTATTATTTATGGTCTATTCATTCTGTAAAGGAAACCACAAGAAACTGACAAAAGAAAAAAACGACTAATATATAAGTAAATTGATATATAAGTAAAATTTGATAATGTTTTATTGTTTGTTTTCTCTTTGGTCTAAGTTCTTTTTATTAATTTTTTTTATATCAATATAATTAATTGAATATATTTAAATTTTGTTTTATTTGATTTTACCTCGCTGCTGCTAAACTTTTGGATTGTAGTATATACAAGTAACTTACATGTTTATACCTTATTTTACGTATGCCATCACGATATGATAAAAAAAACGGAATTTTCAGCTCTTCAAATACGACTGATAGTTCTGAATATCAAAAGCGTTTAATAAAATCATAAATCCTTTAGCTTTATAACATTTGAATTTATTTTTTAATCTGAATGTTAAATCAATATTAAATAAGGCTGCAATACAGATTTCTTTTTACAACATTCATAAATAAAAATGTGTGTCCAATTCACACACGGCAGAAACTCGTAGGCACAATTACGTAATTAAACAGGATAGATGTGTACTGTTTATTTGTTTTTAAGCTTAAAAAATATATATGGAAATCCTCAATACTATTATCTAGTAGCAAAATTAAGTTTATTAGTGAACTTAGCTGAACTTTAAGTAGGAATTAATAATGGCTGTGACGAGCAAGAGGTGTTGTGTTCCTTTATTGTAATTCATACCGCTTCGGACCTGAAATATTGAACCCGAGAGGTACGTTGTTATATTATAAAATAAATTTAAATGATTTTAGTTTAAAAATATTTTGAAATTTGAATTATTTATGAACAAAAGAGTTTAAATTAAATAAGCAGCGGGGTATAAGTTATTATATAAGCGCAAATATAATTGTACGAAAAGTCAAAGTTATTACGAATTATAAAATAGATATATTATAAAAGTTATATGACCAAGATTATCAAGTATACGAACAATAACATTACACTTATGAAGTAAAGGATCTGTTAAGCTGCAGTTGTAGTTTGTGTCCGCGATGATCCAGTTGGAAATGATAATGTTCTCGCGTCCACATTTATGGTCGGCTGCTTTCCGTTTGTCCAATCACTGAACTCACTGGACCCCACATTCATTTAGATACAACTGTATTATTTATATATATATGGAGTTAAGACTTGCAAGTACACTGTACTGTAAGTACATGCATATATTTCATAAAAATATTGTCCCATCGATATATAGAGTAATTTTAAATACTAATTGTGTACAAGTTTCTTTGTTTGTCCTTTTACTTATAGATTATCAGGAGAAAATATTAAAATAGATTTGGGATCACATTACAACAAAGGCTCTAAACCGCTCTTAATATTTTTATATTTTTAGTAAAATTAAATAAATATAGATTTTTTTTAATGAATTAATCTGTTTTTAAATTAATGAATATCAAATTTTATTCGAAAAAAATGGGGTTTAATAAATCTTAAAATTTATACATTAAGAACAAATGTGCTCTTTAGTTTATAAGTTAAATAATTTCCCAATCATCTCATTATCAGAAGTTTATGTGACCTGATTCCAATAAAAAAATAATAATAAATTCACATTGTAAAGAACTCTCACTGGATATAATTAAAAATAACAGTGAATTAAAAAAAATCCCATTTAGTAAGTAGCTTAAGAAATATTTATGTTAATTTATCCTTATTACTTTTTATTTTGAACATTAGTTTATTTAATATATTAACATTAAATAAATTAAAAATAGTTAACGTATCGATATCATATCAAAAAACATAATATTTGTTATCTATAAATAGTAAAAATATTTTATGTAATTAAATATATATATTAAATTACATAAAATATATTCTTATGTAATAGATGTTATATAAATTTACTTTGTATAATATGACTGTATGAAAAATTCTATTTAATATATTTTTAAACAAAAATAAATAAAACTACTTTTGAGGGAACATTATAGCAACGAAACCCATAATTTACGAGGACACGATGGACACAATGAATATGTGAAAGCTGTCGACGCGCGTACAAACGCGTCTGATTTATCTGAATATCCGACACTGTCTCTCTACCATTGTTTCAGGCTGTTGAGCTCATCAGCGATTGACTCAACGCGAGCTTCCATAATGCTTGTTAATGATTTGAAACAGACGCATGAAATATATTATTAAGTTTGTGTTATTGCTGTAGAGAAATGCACTTACTTAATTTTCTTACCTAACTTTCGAATATTTGTCATCGTGCAGATAAATCGCTATTAATAGCAATCCATTAAAAATATTTTGTGACAATCTTAGTTTAGAATCTTTATTTTTTTATTCGTTTTTAATATTATTCATATATTTTATTCATTATGATAATATCTCATACGCACATGAATTATTACTTGATTGTAATTTCTTTATTTTACGAAGTGAAAAATATAATGATATCTTTATTTTCTTTTAATATATTGTATTTCCTTTTAAAAAAAAACAGTTCTGTCTTATCACACCTTTTCTCATATTTTAACTATGTATAAAGTAGAACGAAATACATAAAAAATTGTTATTAAATAATTTTTAAATAGTTTATTATTTCATTCTATATTTAACGTATAAATAAAGTTTTATATTATAAAACGGTAACATTTCGTTTAATTTAATCTTTTTATTTTTTTGCTAAAGTCTTATATGTATTATTCAGACATATATTCACGTAAATTTTGGCAATCTCTTATCTTCCTGGTATAACTTTTTAGTTTTGGAATTACACGCTGGAATCCGAATGTTGAATATAGTTTCAAAGGACATCGTCATTATAATAATTGTTTTTTCAGTCAAATATTGTTGTTAACAATCCTATTAACTTCCTGCTCTAAATTTTGTATAATTTATACTTTATATTTTCATAGTCAAGACACGGTACCTCAAAATGAAAACCAGCAATCAATTTGGATTAATACGGTAATTGAAATTGTGTGTAGCAGTTTACAAAAAATAATCAACACGGTAATTTTAATACTCCAAAACCTCGTAATATACCCGTTGGTGATCAAAATTCTTAACAGAAATATCACCTTGGTAAGTATAAAAAAATATATATTATGTTGTCATATAATATTAAAAACCTTCAGGATGCATGGATTTTTAGTTACTTTATAATACATTGATTACAAAAAATTACCGAGATACAAACAAAATAAAGGATCAAACATCTATAATTTTCACATTTGGTTAAATATGTGTTTTAATTCTAAAGATTTTTTTTGCCATTTCTAAAAATACACAGCCAATTCTAAAATAACACTGCAATTTCTAATAAACACATCAAATCCTTATTCAAATTTAAAAATAACGTTTAAGAAAATTATTTTAAATAATCTTCACTCAAGCACTAGATCGATTGTTCATTAAAATAACCAAAAACATTTTAGAGATTCTTTTTATTTGAATTAAAATAGTGGGTAATTTAATAGATAAGTATGCAAAATAAGATGTCGATTCTTTTGTTGTTGGTGAAGAAATGCATTTAATATTATTGAGTTGTGAACTTTAAACAGCTTGTCCTGTTTACTGGTGTACTTATAAGTTCTGATAGGATAGAAACTGTAAAAAGTTATATATGTTCATACTTATATAATATAGATTTTTCTGATTGAATCTAGATACCAAATATTAAACATGTACATTTATTTCATAGCGGTAGTTTAAACTGAGAAAAATAGGAGTTGATTAAATTTTCTTTAAAAATATGCATTACTGCAATAAAACTATAGCTTAAAGTATTTTTATACATAATTATTTTTTTAATAGAAATTCGTAAGCAGTACTACCCTCAACGATCGTACTGTCAACATCGTACTCACGTTTTAAATAAACTTAAAAAATGTTGACAACTATTTAAAAAAATATAAAGGTGAAGAAGCAGTGTTATTTAGTATAAAGTGGAAAATACGACCCATAAAAGAAAGTTATTTTAAAATACGAAACAAATAATTAAATATTAAAAAAGTGAAAAGCATATAGGACTAGACTGGATGTGAAACCAAATATGTTCACAATGAAAACTATTATAAAAAGATATAAAGGATAAATTGTGTACCCAATAAGTAAATGGTACGAAAATCAAAGACATTGAACTAACTAAACGACAAGATATTATTTAGTCGTTAAATAATAGTGAAGTGTGTGTACGAAGAAATATTGTCCTAGTGGTTTATTTCTTTAATTAAATTTAAAAAGAAAGCAGAATGAATTATCTCCTAACATTCAGTTACGCCGTGATCTGCCATCTATCAGCAATTAGCGACAACACCTTACTCGTTTACATAGACAGAAAGATGCCACCACGAGTTTCATAGCGAAATTAAATATGGAGAAATTAAAGGATACGAAATATAGCATGCAGCTCGAAATAAAACAACACAGTCCATCTGGACTGTGTTGTTTTATATTGTTTTGTATTGTTCTTAACATAGATATGTTAAAGATGAAAGAAGACATTAAAATTTCCATTAAAATTACAATAAATAATAGACTTCAGGAATAATTTTATATGGTATTTTAATTTCCTAAACTTTATATGTGTGTAAATAACATTTGATATTGTGTTGTATAAATAAGCATGCAAATGTTATTTTTGTCAAATACTTGTTTACATGTGTTGGTCATGTTCCAATGTTTCCTTCCCAATGTTAAATCTTTACTCGTCAGGATATTTAAATACTGTCAGGATATTTAAACACTTACAATGTATAAATTACAGTTGATATAATTATTGATTTATAATGTATATTTCTGTACAATGATTATAATAGTAGTAGTAATAGTAACCGTTATTAAACTTATAATTCTAAAAAAATAAACATTCAAAACCAAAACTGAGATAAAGGCAAGAAAATGATGAATATAAATTTATGAACACATCTGATCCGAGATTAAGATATAGACTTTATTTTATAGTTAAAGTAAATCACATTATCTAACTATATTTTTAAATTGTTAAGTGTCAATGACTTGTAAATATAAAATTTGTAAATGTCAATATAAAAATTAAAAACAATAAAATATTGTTACATTGATGGCATCATACAAACATAATAGACGTGGCAGCTATTGGCAGTAATAAGTCAAAAGTCGAGTCAGATCAAGAACAATTATTAATTTTAGCAATTAGAGTAGGCAAAAGATTGGCGTGAAATATATATTATGACTACTTTACTTTACTTTACTTTAGCTTCACGCCATGTCACTTGCGGGGTAGCCAGAGACGACGGAGCGCCAAACGCTACTGTCCCTGCATACCTCTTTCGCCTCGGCCACAGACATCAACCTCTTCATACATGCCCTCCGGGGGGTCCTCCTGCTTTTTACGTGACCTTCCTCCAGTATCATAGATACTGTTTTTTCGAAGGTCACTCGAGGCCTGCCCCTGTCTCTTTTACCACTCACTTTGCCTGTATAAATCTTTTTACCATTCTTTCATCACTCATTCGT
This sequence comes from Melinaea marsaeus rileyi, assembly GCA_918358865.1. Taxonomy (NCBI): domain Eukaryota; kingdom Metazoa; phylum Arthropoda; class Insecta; order Lepidoptera; family Nymphalidae; genus Melinaea; species Melinaea marsaeus. The sequence continues at coordinate 22,005,442 of OU911085.1, forward strand.
TCGACGTGCCTAAACCACCTGAGCACGTTCTTCTTCATTCTCACTGTAACATCTTCACAAGTAGCTGCCATTCTGTAGATCTCTTCATTGCCGATTCGGTCAGCTAGGCTGACTCCGCATATTCTGCGAAGAAATCGCATCTCCACAACATTCATCTTTCTTACATTCTTCTTCTGTGTTACCCACGTTAAAAGCGTCGGTAGCAAAACCGCATTGTGTACAGACAAACGTGCAGCTATGCTGACGTTTTGCCGTCTCAACAATGCAGCCAGAGCACCATTGACTCTGTTACCGGCAGCAATACGCCTTTCCACATCCATTTCGTATCTTCCCTCCCTGCTAAACATACTTCCCAAATATACCACTTCATTCACTTGTTCTATTATCTTAACATTCACGTTGATCTTACATTCTGTTCTTTCTTCATTTCTTTCAAATATCAGAACCTTCGTCTTATCTACAATTCAATTCAATTCAAATTCAAAATATCTTCATTCAAGTAGGCATTTACACGCACTTTTGAATCGTCAATTACTACAATACAAAAAAGGTCAGTGTAGTCCGTCCGTACGTAAGCTACCAACGGCTCGGAATGCTGCTCTATTGAGTAAAGCCGGCCAGAAACTCAACAGTTGCTCTTTTCAGAAGAAATATAACAATAGGTGATGTATATTATAATATAATATAAATCCTGCAAATGATTCAACAACTTAAGTTCCACATATTTCGATCCACTAAAAACTCTTGAACGTTGTAATAAGCTTTATTTAACAATAAACTTTTGATTTTAGATTTAAAACTAAGAAATGGAAGGTCTAAGATATCTTGTGGAACTTTATTATATATGCGTATAATCAAACCCATGAAGGATTTATTAACTTTTTGAAGCCGAAACTTTGGCGTTACGAGTTTGTTTTATTTCTCGTATTTATCGCGTGTCTGTCACTGTTTTTTATATAACTATTTAAATTTTGACGTATATATAATATGTTATTAAATATGTATTGGGAAGCGACTGTAACAATACCTATTTCTTTAAAAACATCTCTCAGAGAATCTCTAGCTTTTAAGTTATAAATAACCCGCACATCTCTTTTTTGTAAAATAAATATAGAATTAATTTCGACAGCACTGCCCCATAATAAAATACCGTAAGATAAAATACTGTGAAAATAACTAAAATAAACAAGTCGAGCCGTATTAATGTCCGTTAATTGTCAACTTTAAAAATAAGCGAGGTATCATCAGCAAAGAGTACAATGTCACACAGACCCTCAACAAAAAAGGGCAAGTCATTAATATAAAGTAAAAACAAATAGGGGCCCAGAATAGATCCTTGAAAACATATTCAGGTTTAGACCATTATTTTCACACCCATCTTTCAGAGTGGTGACCAATGCCTGCAGATCGCATTCTGATGATGCAATGAGCACTGCATCATCTGCGTATAACAAGCAATTGACTTTAAGGTCACCTACTATCACTCCCATATCACTATCTTTCACGCCTTGGAGACAACTATCCAAATACAAATTGAACAACCAAGCTGACATAGCGCAATCTTGTTTAACACCCGATTGGATGTCAAACCAGGGCGACATGTCAGCTCCTACTCGCACACAGGCTGAGTGATCTCTGTAAAGAGACTTTACAGCCTGTACCAAGGGTCCGCTCACATTGTATCGGGGCAGTATCTCCCATAATTTCTTTCTCACAACCCTGTCAAACGCCTTTTCCAAATCCACAAAAGCACAGAAAACCTTTTGGTTTAGGGCCCAAAACTTTTCCGTGATCATGCGGAGGGAAAAGATCTGATCTATACACCCTCTTCGAGGTCTAAAACCTCCTTGGGCCTCCCACAACAGCCTTTCAGATCTCTCTTGCATTCATCTCGCTAATGTTTAGCATAATATATATATTATGACTACTTTTACACATAATGTAAAATAATTTGCCTCAAATCCTCACCTCATACTACTCTCCTTTATTCCATGCGGTTCCTCAAAGGCTGCACGTGTAAATATCAATATTTACAATTGTTCCTAGGCGACTATATGTGAAAATAACCTCTAATTTTGAAACAGTTCTTAAAATGAACATTAAATTACGTACATATTACACTAATTAACGATGATAAAAAATGAGAAGATATTTTAATCTTTAAGGTTTTGACAAAACAATTTTTATATATCAAAGTTTCTACCATTTTTATAAAATATAATATAACTGAGTATTAAATAATTGGGAAACTACATTTCTTATAGATATTAAAGTATTTTTAAGGATCACATTAAGAAAAGTAACAGATCCGTTGGATTTTTCATATTCGCATTTTTAACGTCACTTGTGATTATTATTCATTTCTTATTACAAAAACTACTGTCCTAGCACAAGTGATGAAATGTCATCAATCTCAATGTCGCCCGTTCTTTCATTTAGCTTCAGATCCATTCTTGTTAACAATTTTATGGAACAGATTCTGACCCGAGAAAACTAAATAAATCCAAGAAGATGGATAAGGTACTGGTTTCGGTAATATCTATCGATTGCGTCACTTTAATACAATAGTAAATCAAGCGAACCGTGTACTAATTACATTGCTAAAATGTATTGAACCACTCCAGGGATTTTCAGAACCTCTAACAAATAAAGTAGCTTTTTTTACATTGGCCGAAACTCTAAAAGTTCATTAGGAATACCAATATACATATATATATATGGAAAAACTCTATGACCATTTAGTTAAAATATATTTTTTAATTCTTGTTGATTAATTCTTGCAATTAGTTTCATATAAATGTTTCTCTTCCCCACTCGTTGATTCCTCTCTTTTGTTACAAGAGACAACTATTACAAATAATTTAATAACTAAGAAAAATTTCAGTTATTTTGATATTCGTTGAGCCAAAATATTCATATTATATTTGAAATCGTTCAAAAAACAATTGGTAGGTCGAAAAAGTTGTTTAAAAAGTAAATACCAGTCAATATGGAATTTATTTTTAATACACAAGCTGCGAGCATTTTCATTTTCACTTTATAACATGAAAGGAATTCCTGGAATATATCTTTCCGCTGCGGTGCGTATATCCGGGACACTTTGCTTAGGTATTTTATTTCCTTTACTTTATAAAATGATATTATACAAAGATGATTAAGAATGGTGACTTTTTACGAAACATGGATTTTAAGTATATATTCATAAATATTAATATAATGAATAAATAAAATTACCAAGTCTCCCCAATAGTTAGGATTTTATTAATTATTACTGTAATAGACAGAAGTCCCATATAAAGGAGTTACTATTAATTAACGTTAAATTAAAATCATCATGAATGCAAAGTGCATTTGCTGTAAATTATAAAGGAGAGCGTAGTATATAGAATTTTAGATTACAAAAATCTACCAGGTATTGGATGTGTTTGAAAGCATTCACTTTAAAAATGTAAATCCATCGCTACGACGATCTCATTTGTCTCTTTAATCTGGTTCAATGGAAATAGGTTTACACTGATCAAATTGTTTCATAATGTTTTCGGTAATTATTATTTGTGAAGTATTGCTAAAATATTTATTTATGCTTTAGGTAAATAATTTTGTTGGCATATATTTGAAATTATCATTTCTGTATAATTGCAATCGCTCTGTGTGAACGGAATTAATTAATAAGAATGATAAAATAATGTGCCTCTTTGTGTTTTACTTTAATTCCATCTGTTATAAAATAGTTTTTGGATTAGGAATGTTATTATATTTGAAAACAGTAACATAAACATAATGTAGTTATTAGACTTCAGGTCATATTTTCAAAAGGAATAAATAATTACTTAAAAAAAGAGTGGAAAAAAGTTATTTTTTAATACGTAAGAATTTTATATTATATATATATATATATTATTTAAACCATGAAACATTTTTATGGCAACTCACAGTCCAAATGCAAGGGCCTATTTCAAGTTCATGTGATAGGAGTTAAAATTAATTTCTCGTGACAGTCTGAGCCAGTATTGTGCAGTTACTGCGGCTAGCGTTAATTGTGGTTACCCGGTTATCCTGACTGTTCCGGATATTAATTCGACAATCAAGTATAAGATTACTCTATCTTGCCTTCCCTTATTTAAAGTCAAATTTCCATTCGCATTAACAGGTAGATTTTGACCGTACAGAAATAAACTTCGAGATGTTAACAACAAGTTCTGTCTAGACACTCGTACCACCGGATATTCACATTCAACCTTTATAGTTTTAAAACAAGAGTTTTTTTTTCAGAGTTATATACTACCATGAAAGTGGAATTTTTAATAATGGGCAAATAATCATGACAATAATATTATTCTATATGGCTATGTTATTAATATTTAAAAACACAAAACAAAAGCCTAAGTTAAAAAATCTCTTTTGTCATCTAAAACCAACCTAAACCTGAACATGTTCTATGTTAATACATGAAATAATTTATATATTTGTTATATTTTAACAAAGCATTACAAATCACAGACGCGTAATGTATTCATAATAATAACTTGTTTATGAGCTTCACATATTTAATTCTATAAGTCACGTCTAAAAAACAAAAATAATATTTAGCCCACGTACCAATAATGCACAATTTTATACAAAAATTATTTTTTTATGTAAATGTAGTAATTCCTAATAGCTGACTTTCTATAGTAAGGTGGATCCGCCTAATAAGAACCGGTTCCAAATAAGGTCAATCTGTCCAGACATAATACGGGCCTTTCCTAGTAACCGAACATTAAAACGCACCAAAGTTCGTTGCTTTCATAATGACTATTCTGTCGGTTTTTGTCAGTTTCACTTTAGATAGCCTCAGGACCGTTGGACGAGTGTCAATTAATAAAATATACTAATTGATTTTTTAGGTTTTTAATAATATCACCTATTTATTATTTAATAATCTTGCTATATCATTGTTAGAGAGTATTGTTAAAATAATGTGTAAAGCTTATAATCATTCCGAGACCGATAACGCATTTGCAATAAACTTGTCATAAAACTTCGTTCTTAATTCAAATTAAGTCCTCGTAAAGCAACTAATAAAAACTTTTATTATTAGCAACCAACACACCAGTCTTGGAGCATTATAAAACACAAAGCATGAATGTTATTCGTGACATATGGCTTTTCAGTAAGCCCAAACAAGAAACCTCTTGTTTGTTTTATTCCTTTGCTCTTAATATCGAATCCAAGGAACTTCTTGGTTTTATAAGGCCTCCGCCAAAGTTGCGCACTTACGGCTTACGTATAGTAGATACAATTTTCTATCAAACTATGATACATGCAACCTCTGGTCCACATCAATTAAACTAAGATTTAATACTATCACTTATTTCAATCTCTTCTACTTCAAGTGGTATTTAGTCTACCGGCATCCTATCATACGCGTACTTGTAACTATATTAAGAATTTAAAGCCTTTAATACGTAATGATCAAAATCTAGAACCTCAATTACTTTCACTGGTCCCGTATATACACGGTTACTTTAGTTTTGTTGCATCCTTTTTTTAAATTAACACAAAGTCTTATATAAACACAAAGTATGTACAGGGTGGGCCAAAATTTTTGCAAATAGCAACACTTGATTTCTCCAAAACCGTGAGAAGGTGGCGGGGAATTGTGCTTCGTTTAATGCAATTTTAGTCACGATGGAGCGCTTCACGGGACAACAGCGTGCTTTTTGCGTAAAACAATTTTACAAAAACAACGATTCCTACGTTACTGTACAACGCCTCTTTAGAGTTGAATACGGATTACAACGTGTAAGTGAGTGTCCAAGTGTTAATTTAATTAAAGCTTGGGTTAAAAAGTTTGAGCAAATGGGATCGACAACGAATATTAAACAAACTGGGCGACCACGTTCAAGAAGAAGCGAAGAGAACATTCGGGAGGTTGAAATTTCTGTAAGGGACGATCCAGAATCATCTACGCGTAAGCGGTCGGCGGCTCTTGCTATACCAAGAACTAGTCTGCGGCGAATCTTGCATTTGGATCTTAAACTGTAAAGCTTCAAATTGTACAGGAGATGAAACCAAACGATTACATTCAACGCAAGTTATTTGCTGACACTATACTGGAGCGATTCTCTAGCCTTGAGAATGTATTGTTTACGGACGAGGCCCATTTTCACATTAATGGTCACGTAAATAAACATAATTGTCGACATTGGAGCACGAAAAACCCTCACTATAAACACCAAAAGCCTCTTCATTCACCAAAAACGACAATGTGGGCTGCCACATCCGCAAAGGGCATAATCGGTCCATACTTCTTTGAAAATAATCAAGGAAATAACGTAACTGTGAAAGTGGAATACGTGAAAATGTTGCGAGAGTTTTTGACACCACAGTTGCATGAATTTGAAGGATACAATAGCCGGAGTTGGATTCAACAAGATGGAGCAACATGCCATACATCAAACGTGACTTTACCGGTGGTCCAAGAAATGTTTCCTAACAAATTGATTTCTCGCAGAGGTGATATCCCATGGCTTCCCAGAAGCCCGGACCTTACATCTTGCGATTTTTTCTTATCTGAAGAGTCGAGTATACCTTAATAAACCGACGACCATATCCCAAATAAAAGAAAACATCCACGAGGAGATAGCCGCGATTCCTCGCAGCATGTGTCAACGAGTTTTCCAAAGTTTACGTAGTCGATTGCAGGAGTGCCAACGACGAGACGGAGCACATCTCGACATTGTCATTTTTAAAGAATACATTTTAATAAATGATAATTACGTTAAATAAATCATAAACAAAATAACATTTGTACTTTTATTTCTAGACATTTTTCAAAAGTGCAAAAATTTTTGGCCCACCCTGTATGTATATATATATATATATATATATATATTATGTTATAGGATGGCAAACGAGATTGCGGGTCACCGCCGCCCATGAACTCTTGCAACATCCGAGGATTCACAAGATCGTTGCCGGCTTTAAAGAGCGTTGCCGGCCTTACAAGAGCGTTGCCGGCCTTATATATATATATATAGTATATTTTTCGCTTATCGTTAAAATGCTTATTTATTAGATTTTGTACTTTGTATTATCATTAATAAAAAAATTAAAAACATTAAAATTTTTCACATCTGATATTTATTTACTATGGTAAGAAAAGATTTGACATAAATAAGCTAGAAAAAATATACTTTCAAGGAATTTATTTATCGATATTTATTACATACATTAGACAAGTCGAAAACTTTAGAACATTTAGGGTACCACATAAACCAAAACCGGCTAAACTAATATTGCCTAATTTCAAACCAACCTTATGGTTGGTTTGAAATTAGGCAATATTATTACTCTTATGAGTTTTAATCCTGTCTAGCTACAGGAAGTACATTTTAGGATGCATTCACTAGTGATTAGCACGTGACTAAATATACATATATTAATAGACAGTCTACACTGCACTTGCTTCACCACAAGCATAGATTTACGATAACCAGAATTTCAGTTATTCTACAGATTTAGTGGGTCATTAATAATATATTCAAAAGTTAACTTATATTTTGTTTCTCTATGGTGAACGTTTCTCTAAAATTCAATTATAGACTAACATGTTTTTTTTTATGTCAATTGTATACTGAAGGAAATACAAGGAAAGAGGCTACAAATCCTACGCTTATAAATTTATGAAGGATGCGATCACAAAAATGTTTTGTCTGTAATGTAAACAAAGTCAGGGCATCTCAAATAAGTATTTTGAACTTTAACCATGTAAATGGAAAAAAAAATCATGTATTAACAAAACATTTAATGGATTAACACTTTATATATTTTCTTGACAATACTAACAATTAATTTGGCGAGACCTTGGAATGAAGTTTATTTTAAACATTGAATATATTTTTTTTTAACCTGAGTCAGAATGGAGAAATATATTTTTATGACTATTAATTATCATTAAGCATTTGATATTATTTGTATTGGTTACGTCTTACTTATTGAAGTAATTTTATTTGTATTTATTTAGCAATTATTTTGTTCTTTTAGTTATACATATTCTTTAATTATAATTTTAAATAGAATTGAAATATTTTGTTTTAAAGATGCCATTCATATTTTTCATTTAATCAACCACCCAACCATTTTATAGTTATTTTCAGTACAAAAAAGATGGATTTGTGTCATGTAGCAGCCGTGCCACGAGGTCTTATTTATTAAAATAACATAGTATTCAATAATTGTTTAAATAAATTAATCAATAAGGAGAAGCACGTTCTTTTTTACTTGGACAATATTTTAGATGAATATTAAATTCAACGCTATAAGGATACTATAATGATTACTGGATCAACAGCTTACCCTTCACTTACACTGTTATGAACATGAGTTTAGAAAACAGTAATTTCATAATGAGCGCAATTTGCTATGACGTATAACGTTTGATGTAGTCTAACATATGTCAGGGCTGGTGTTTGTCTGATGCACTTATATTTCTGGGACTACTTATTAAAACAAAAGTGCTTATTTTTAGCAAAAGTGCTGAGTTTTATAAAAGAGACCTTAATATTTTTTTATAAACATGTGTATAAAATGTATAAAGTAATATTTTTCATCCAATTAGATGTAACGAAAATCCAATATACTGTTTTATTTGTAGCTTTTATATTTAATAGCAAATACTAAATATAACATTATTTTATGGGTAAACGATTTTAAATTATGTTTAAATTAAATTGCATGCAATTTACGAATTAACTGAATTAATCTATCACCAGCAAAAAAAAACAGACCGCGTATTGCTGATAGTAACCTCAAATAGAAATATGTAAATTTGTAACATTGAAATACAATAGGCTCATCACCGTGCCGGAGTGCAGCGCGGCGTTTCCAGTTCCTGTGATAGGAACTTATATTAATATCCTGTGTCAGTTCGAGATACTTGGTTGCAATCAAAAAGTCTACTGTACCTAAACCGTGGTTAGCAAGACTTAGACTTAAACTTAGACTTTCCTTAACAATATTTACAATGAAATCTATTAGCAATACATTCTGGCAGGTTAGAAATAAACTTCGAGATGACAATTACTCAGTTAAGTTTCGATACAACGAGAAATATAACATTTTTGATATTCGTATTACATTATATTATTATATCAAAATCAAACAAAATCTAAACAAACACAAATAAATTGAAACGGTAGTAAATATAAAGGATCGTAAAGAATCGTTCCATTAAAATAATATCATCAGATTTTCATAAAAGGAACCTTAATATTTTTTCAAATATTGTGTTACATTTATAGTAAACAATTACTTACTCCACATAACTATAAAATCTATAAAGTAATACTTTTCAACCAATTGGTTGTTAATTAACTATAACGAAAATTCAATATTTAGTGTAGTAATCACTCATATCGTTCATTCAATCATACTTTATAGTACAATCAGAGCTCTGAAATAGACTCCAGTGATAAACAAAGGATTACTTATACAAGTATATATTGAAGATAAAGCAAAATACTAGCTTATTCTATGGAACATTACCCGAGCGAAAACAAAGCTAGTTCTAAATAGTCCAAGAAACTATTTGCCTAATTCATACAAATAAAATTATGGTTGCCTAAATAACGTTTATATCCGAAATTAAATGTATTATTGCTTTTTTTTAAATATATTATTGAATATAAGAGATATATTAATAAGGTCAAAATATCGCAACAGCACCTTTTAAGGTAATATCATCACTTAATGAAACCTCTCCCGGGCAGATACTGATACTGCCTTCAAGCTACGGTTGGAATAGTCAAATCAAGTTTCTGAATATCTGCACTAAGTTATTATAGTATTTAGTTAAGTGAGTTATTGATGTTAATTTAAATATTGAATCAAATAAATTCTCTCTCATATATTGTGTTATTCCTGTTCATTGTTGTAATAAATAAAAAATAAAATATAATATTTATAAATTCAATACATTTTCTAAAATTAATAACATCAATAAAATGTCAATACAAACTGGATTCTGGATTGCTGTGCTGAGATTAAGTTAAAAATGCCATTTAGGAAAGATGTGCTTTGATAAGGTTTTTGTGTTTACTTAGTAACTATTGTAAGTCTTTTGGTTTGTTTTTCAATTTCCTTGAGGAATACAAGCTTATTGTTATTTTGATCGTAATTATTTAAGGGCACAGAATAATAGTACAACCTTCTAAACAAAGTAAGTAACTACTACTGTCTTTTGTAAGTGTTATTTAATCTTATTAACTCTTGATTCACATTTTTAATTCAATTCCAGGGCTCTCGGAAAAACGTTGACGAGTGCCAAAAGAAAGATTCTATAAAGATCTTCCTGGGAAAGGTCTTAGAATGCAGTGAACTGAACCTTGTTCAGTTTAATTCCCAAAAGAAACAAGTTTGCGCGTTTACCACCAAATAATTCCATTTGTCGCATCACTGCTTTCTGAGAGCACTCCTATCAATACCTCGCCAAATATCAATATACTAGGCCTCGACATTTCCTGACCATTTTGACATATGTGAGTTTTGGTGTCATCTGGGGTGCAAGACTAAATTGCGCTCAATAAGAATCAGGTCCAGCCACACATGGAGTACTGTTCTCATCTCTGGACCAGATCACTTCAATATCAATTTCTATCGTTTGACAGCATACAACAGAGAACCTTTTGGATTGTCGGGGACCTGATGCTTTGCGAACGACTAGAGTCTTTGTAATTGCGTAGAGACGTGGCTTCTCTGTGCGTCATCTACAGCATTTAAAATGGCCCTAATAATTGTACCCTTCGTGTGTTTTTTGCGTATTTTTTTTGTTGACTGGTAGAGAATACTTTAGCATTTAGTCCGTAACTTATATAATTTTTGTTGTACAATAAAGTTTTTAAATAAAAAAATAAATATTTATTCACTCACTTCTTATAGACACTCTCTAAATTAAAATAAGGCTACAAGGATTCCGAACGCGCCTTGATCTGAGAAAAACCACACAAGAAACTTAGCGGGTTTATTTTGTATTGTGACCACTATTTCACAAACGTCAATATATTTAGAGAACAATGAATGTACAAACAACTAGAACTACGGTAATCAATTCGATAAGTTATTAGGCCAGATTAGTTAATAATAAGAAAAAAGAAATTCGTAGCTAGCAACATGACCATTCACTGCAAGCAGCAACCATCAGCTATCACCTTTTTCGCTATATTTGAGGGAAGTGGACAACTCAGCCTCACCGCTACCGTAAGTAATGACTTCTAAGAGAGTGGTGTGTTGCAGCCAGTAGATCCAACAAGAGTAACAGTAAACAGTGTCAGATAAATTGCGTTGGTGACTAGTAGTATTCGCTAAAATAGAATTCATTCTCAGGTCATAACATCGTTAATGTAATCCTTTACACTATAATAACTTTTTTTATCAATTAACTTTTAATAATTATTTTTAATTTATTTAGTGACAGATTTAAGGCTTTACTGGGAGTTAAGGCAATTTATTGTAAAAACCTATACAATTAACCCTAAAGGAATTACCTATTTTATGGAGCCTAGTAATCCCCATAGCAGGTTTATTTTTATTTCTAGTATTATCCATGAATATATTGACTGTACAAAATCATAATTTTTAATTGTTTGAATTTATTTCTTAATGACTCTCGAGGCACCTGAGGAGGTTGTAGATTATTCGAACTGTCCTTTTCTGTAGGATAAAGATAGTATCCATATCTGACACATTGCCCCATATAAGTATGCCGTATGACATGACACTATCAAAGTAGCTAAACTAGCTGTTTCAATGTTTGTCAACGGGCGTATTCTTCGATCTGCAATATGGCAGAACTAAGTCAGTTTTACCTATTCAGATATATGATGGCCCTATTACAATTTTCCATGTAAGGTAATGCCCAAAAACACTAGAATTCACTAAATTCAGTTCCTCATTATATTACTGTACAACGATTTTGATTTTTTCCACATTGGGTAAGGTAAATTTGACACCTTTTCTTTTTTTCTTTTATTAAGAGATTATTGGCGTTAAATCATTATACCCTATCAGAGAGAGCATCGTTTATTTCGTCTGTTACTGATTGCTATCTAATTATTTTAAAAATAAGAGTAGCTAACAATGCTATCCCTCATATCTCCTCAAAAGGTCTTATATATACCTTGTGGCACGCCTATTTTGACAAATGAACCAAGGGATCGCTTTCCATTTACATCTTCATTTTGAATTCTATCATTAAGATATGATTTAATCAAATCAAGAACCTTATTTTTAATTCCATAATGCTTGAATTTTTTAATTAGATTAAAAACTCTAATTAAAGGCACTGTATACAGTATAAATGCTGTACAAAATCTATTGCCTTCGATAAATAACAGGAAATATCAAGCGCATCTTGTGATTCCTCTCAGGTCTCACAAATATTGAGCAATAACTCAACATCTGCATTTGTCGACATTCAGCGACCAGGAGTGAAACTATTTGTAAGTTGTTTATTATGCAAAAAGTTATTTTAGTGAAAATGTTTAATTAGCTGAGTGAGCATAATGTAATCTTAGTAATGTAAATAATTCTGAAATGTGTCTATAGTTAGTTGGATTTAATGTTAGATGTCGGATTTAAATAATTAAGTTATTTTACTATATTTTATTAAATCATGAAAAAATACCACAATCCACACAGTTAATGAAAATTTATGTTAATTTTGGTGTAACAATGTCTTTTAGTAGCCTAAGTATGTTAACGAATATTCCCCTTAGATCACTTGTCTTCTTAACACTAATTAATTTAAAAATATTTATTATTAACCTTTTTAATCTTAATTTAATTTCACATTGATTTAAATTGTCTGCAAATAATGACAGTGATGTAGCGGTAGAGGAGTTTAAAGATTTAGTAATGGTAACTGGAATATGTATATGTAAAGAAAGTTTTAAAAACTGTTGCAACCTCAAGGTCAGTGACATATTTATTGTTTATATTTGTTTGCGCTTCTCTGAGATTTAGCTCTTTCATTTTTCTCATTAATTGTTTTCCAAGTTGTTTTTATTTTCATTATCATCATATTAAGCAACTTTACTATAATTTTTAAAAGATTTTAAAATAATTTTACATAATTTTTAAATTCTTCACTAATTAAATTGATTTTCCGCATAGAGTTGATAAAATTTTTCGCTATTTTTATATAACTTTGCTGTTGCCTATTCAGTAAATAATAATGCATCAGTAACTAGGACAGATTTTGCGGTAAATATTGATTTTAACAATTTTTGGGGTTTCTTTTTTTTCTAACTCTTTATATCTTATGCACTGAATATTCTAATGCATCAGATTGGTAGAATTTACTTTATCATTCTTATAACTCACATTCGTAATATATATATTTTTTAAATGTAGTCAAAAAACAAGAACAACAACAACCAAGAGGAACTATATGTTCTATCTAAGTCCATTGGTATTAAATACCAGCCGTTAAATATAAAAAATACATTATATTTGTAAGAAAATGCTGCACGTAAATTGTACATAAACGTAAATATGTACAGATTAGCGGTAGATATGTATCTAGTGTTTTCGGTGTGATTCATACAATTTGATATTAATTGCCTGTTTTTGGACCGATAATGACATTAATCTGATAATTCGCATTTTATATTTCGTAACTGAAGCATGTTGTGTTATTATTTTTATAAATAACTGTCATATTAACATCAAAACAAACATTAAGTTCACTAGCTTTTCATAGGTTTGAAATAACTTACAAAAAAGAACAATCCAAAAATTTTTATAATTAAATAAATTGATTCCAAAGATCATTAAAAATATTATCACACAAGTAAAAAAAAACGAGATAATACCAGCAAACTAATCATATTTAAATATGAAGACAGTATTATTTGCGGTAGCGGTGGGGGCAGGGTTGCCGCCTACTCTCAAATATGGCGAAAGGAGTGCGTGAATTTCCTTTTTCTTAATATTAACTAATCATTAGACCGGCTTATCGAATTGATTGCGACGGTTCTAGTTGTTTACACATTGCTTACTAAATATCTTGACGTTTGTGAAACAATGATTACAATAAAAAATAAACCCGGCTGAGTTTGCAGTGTGGTTCTCCTCAGACCAGGATGCGTTTGAAACCCTCGTAGACTTATTTTAAGTTGGAGAGTGTCTTAAAGGCTTATTTCGATACGTACAATATCGAAATAGGCCCTCCTGTCACTTCCATTTGACGTACAAAAGTTATCACTGGTATGAATTCAAAGTGGAAAAGAGTTGATTTATTTATGTATAAATAAATAAAAAAAAGAATATTTTCGAACAAATAATTTTAAACCAACTGGGATTCCAAAGGATTTTGTATGCTCTCTTTGTTTAAATAATGAAGACAGAGAGCGTGTTGGTAATTAAACACTCAGAACTATTTTCACGTAATTTAATACACTTTAATATAATAAATACAATAAGTTACTATGGCAAAAAACATAAAAACTGCGTTTTTATAGTACAATGAATGATCCCGTGTAGCGCCATCGAGTTTTAGGATCAATGAAAAAGGTGAATTAGAAACGGAGGTATTCAGAGAGTTACGTATACACTTTACATTAAAATTATCTAATCTGAGATGACCTAATTGAAGACCTACATTATGCAAGTCAGTATATGTGAAACCACAAATTAATAGCTGTTTTCATTTTAATATGGTTCCTGCTAATATGTAGCTTTTTGTATTTTTATATAACAATAATAAGTGCTAAAACCTGTTACATTTTAGGTTTTAATTGATAACTATAATAAAATTTTTATTTAAACGAGGTAGGTTATTCCAATAAAACTATCTCTCCAACAATTCTCGGTGGAACATTAACTAGGTTTAAATATTCAGCAACAGCACCATTTTTAAACATGTAACGTTAATAATAATAATAATAACATCTGTTAATGATTCTTCCCCCGGGAATACAATTAGGTTTCTAAAAGTTATTTATCTTGCTATTGCATAGAAATTAAAAAAACGACCTCTCATGTGTAACATTAGGTATTTATGGACAATTTTGAAAACTGTAGGCAATAAGGTAAAACAATAAACTAATATCATACGTATTACACACATTTAAAGAAAAATATAAATAAAAACAAATGACTTATCTCGAACGGTTTATATCTTAAAAGATTCCTTTCATACTAGAAACAATTTACCAAGAATAAATAAAATGTTACTACAGTCTCAATTCTTCGAATGCTAAGTGAAGTCGAGAATTACCTTTGATTGTTTGTTTCTTTGAAAACAACATTCCATCTGCTATATAATAATAATTGTAATATATTGTAATACCTTTGTTAATAAGTAATGAATTTATAATGAAGTTAATACTTAAAACTTATCTAATCTTCATACTTTGTTTAGCATCAAACTAAAGAAATAAGAGTTTTTGGAGTGACAAATACTGGAACCCTAATATATTCCATTACAAGAAGCATGATTCACGAATATATACATGTTGAAATCAGTGAATTTGTTTGGACTGTCAACGCACGTACAAATGTATCTGATTTATGTGACACATGTCCGACACTGTTTTATAGCACTATCATTGTTTTCAGACCGACGAACTCATCAGCGCCGCTCTTGAGACGAGGTCCTGTAATGATTATTAATGATTTGTAACAAATGTACGCAACCTATTATTATTATGCTCCGGATGCATTTTGAATACTTTAATTAAAATCTTTATATTATATGCGTATGTATTTCGATATTTATATATTCAGTCGCACTTCCACCATGGTCTGAGCTTAGGAATAAGGACCTTGAATGATATCGAAACCAGTCCAGCAAATTTTGATTCAATTGCTATAGGTATAGCCGAGTAAATACAATGTATTAAATAAGTCTCAAATTTGATGTAACTTTTGTATGTTTGTTTAAAATATAATTCCTTTTGGGTTGAGTTTATTAAAAATATATAGTAGTATATGTTATACAATATATAAGACTACAAATCTCAACGCTATAATCCAGTTGTATCAGTAAAATAAAATTAATTAATTGGATATATGGTAAACTTGATTTATAGGCTAAGAATTATATGAGTATAAATATACTTATCATGCCATATTTTCTTTTGATCATAGCTGACATACAAAGGTAATAAATTAGAAAAGCTTGTTGGTATCGTTTCTAACCACAGTTATCTGTAAATAATTATTAATTTTAAAGACATTTCATATTACAATAATTTAAATAACATTAAATTTATAATTACAATAAGTAGCGTAATTTTAAGCAATCGGTATTAATTCTCGATGTGTGCACTAACAAAACATTTGGCTTTATTAATAGACATTACATACCATGACATCGAAAAACAAATAAGGATAGGTTAAGCAAACGATGAGGTTGTACGAAAGCTGATATGCTGATTATAATCATCGATTACTCTTCAGTCTTCGAAGCAAGAAAAATAAATAAAAAAAGTGACAGTGAAAATTATCATAACTAGCAAGTAAAGTGACAACAAGTACAACAACGTGAAATTGTAATTTGGACTAAACGTTTACAGTTAAGGTGCGGTATAAGAGTTTTATTGCTGTTAAAACAATAATTATTTTAAATCTTGTTATAATTTCATACTTAATGTATGTAATTATAAAACATTTAGTTATTTTGTAAGATCTAGAGCGACTTAAATGTTATTAAAAATAAAATATATGTTATTAAAATTCAATATCTTGTTTAAAATTACAGTTTCTATTAAACAATTACTTATTTACTATTATACATTATAATTAAACCTAACACCTGCTTATGTGAAAATATCAATTTTAAAATTTCAGTTTTTGTTTTATATTATTGTAATTTTCAAATAAAGATTGTAATTTTTAATCTTTACAATGTACGGCCAGTGTGCGTAGACTTTTAACACGCTTTTAGTCGTTCGTTTCTTTATCTAACGTCCTTGTTGTTTTACTATAGTTTGAGTTTTGAAAATGACCGAAAGAACATTTGAGTAGCACAATCAGTGTAAAAATTCAAGAGAATAGTAGAAAATAAAGGTTTTTCTGAAACGACTGCATATAATGTTAGTCATTGCGAATGCAAATTTACTTGAATAGTCCTAAGCAATAGTTTACCTGTTAGTTTGATCGTACGTTTCAGAATCATCAATTATTTTTTAACTACTAAAAATGCTAAATTACCCTGAAATAAAAGTAATATCGTAATTTCTTTTAATACATATTATGTTATTTCTCTTATTATTAGAAGGTTTCAAAGTAAGACACCTGTTGTTACAGTAATATTATTTCAAGTAAGACGAGAAATACTTCCAATTGTGAACAACTGTCACAAGTTTGCACAAGACTCTTTTGTATAACAAACACTTTTGTTTCATGAAGGTAACGATTTACATATTTAATCTAATAATATATAAATATTATTATTATTAATAATAATAATAAATATACTATTTATTGTATACCAATACATATTATACCAATACCAATACATAATAATTTGTATACAATAAATAGTATAATTATTATTATTATATATATATATATATATATATAATATTTAAACAACGTACTAAAGACGCTAAAGCCTTGAGGTACAGAAACTAGTATAACTAATATTTGTGAGTAGGGTTGCAATAATTAAATATACGAGTACGAGTACGAGTACATACATCATAACAATACATAGATACATAAACAAATAAATAATATATTGATATATATATATATTTCATATATCAATCAATATATACGAGAAAAGAAAAATTGATATTGTTGTTTTAGATACGGAGGAGTAGAAGAACAGAAAAGTATACAGTATTGAAGGTTAAGAATATATGCATTCCGGTGAAGGCGTATTGGGAGCAACTAGAGTTATTTACGAAATTTCGAAATATGGTCATATTTACGTAATCCAAATATGAACCTGATACAAAGATTTTGGAGTCTCTCAAGTTTATTTAAATGTTCTCTTACATCTAGATGTTATCTAGCAGAACGTCAGCATGGTTAAGAATAGGCAAGAGACGGAAAAATTGCGTAAACTGCGAAGAGATCTGGTCTTGACAAAAATCTTTCTACTATTTGCGGGGTCCAAGATAAATGTTGGTCGAAAAGGATGCTTATGTTATTAACTTTATTACTGTAAGGAACCTAGACACCACCTATATATACTTGACCAGCTTATTCTGGATATCAACCTTCCACTACCTTTAATTATAACTTGGGACTTGGGACGAAAGATTGATATTAAGTCTAAAGGAAGTACTCTACTGACGCATACATGTAAGTTCGACATTTAATAAATTTACAGTTTACGGAAGTTCATCAAATTTTTAAATTAAGTAAATATGTAGGTCGCGAGCATACAAGTGGTAGAGAGAAAAACTTGGTTCGTAAATAGTATTCATGAACTTTGAAAACAGGAGAGGAGACAACACGCCACCTTGTGACACCAGTTTTCATTCGCGTAGCCGCCGTCTAATAACTATGAAACGTACAAGTAACTATGAAACCAGTCAATTACAAACAGAAAACATTATAACAAAAAGATTATCGTAATCGACAACTAATTACGAAGTGAAGAATTTCAGGACTGGCTTCATGCACTTGACCTTAGCCGTTAATCATGCCTCAAATTAGGGCGCTTAACATTTTTAATGATTTAAAAAAAGATCCTGGGATATATTATCCAGCTTTAATTTGAATTCTTCGTAAATATTTTACTTCTTTTTTCTAAAATTAAATTTATCTTATTCACCAATAGTTTGATTTCAAAGGAAAAAAAGCGTCTTTATACGATCACTTTGTTATTATTCTGTCCGGCAAAACCTGTGGAGGTACCCAGTAAAAATTAAAATGAAGTATCTAGGAGTACGAGTTTCTTGCAGTTGTAAAAGCTTTAGTTCGACAAACATTCTATGTAGTTAAATAATATTAATTTAGTGGCATTATATGTTTCGTAGATAAGTTTAGAACTACTAAGCCAACCTGGGAAACATTATTTCCATATTTGTTATATTTGGTTTGAATTAACTTTATGTTACTTATTTTATGTTATAATTTTTACACAGAGTTATGTTGTTAAAGTAATATTGAAGAGTTTGTTATTTTATAAAGTATAAGACATCTTTATTTTTATAAATCTAGTGATGTTATATTATTTATTATCATACTTTTATACAATTCCTTTAATTAATCATAACATATGTAGATTTAAGGTTATATTGCATCTCTTTAAATAAGAAAGTAATACAAAATACTAAAATAATATTATATTATATTGTGTCGAGGCAGTCGCGGCGTGTCGTGTTACATTATATTATATTATAAAAAACTTTTTCTTCTATACATAATAATTTAACTAGGATCCGCCAACGGTACGCGGCGGGTGTTGAGCTGAGCCCCTCTCCTTTCTTCTTTTCTTGATAACTTTTGAATGGCTAAACATTTTTTCAATCTGTTTTCGCTATAATATCCGCGGTTGGCTCAAACACACATCAGAAAATTTTTAGCTAATTATCTCGTCGCATTCTGGAGACAACTAAACAAAAAAAAAAAGTTAAAAACTTTGCTTAGGCTCAGCTCAATAAAAGAGATGTGTTAAAGTTTTTTTATTTTGAGATATTTGTATTTGGTCTCAAATTATTTTTCTCTTCAGCAATTTTATACCAATTTTATAGTGATAATAAAAAATATATGAAATAACCGTAACCGTATATCAAAAGTCACTCTATAGTTCTAACAAACATAGTATCAAAAAGTAGGTTACTCATACTCCAATCATATCTTACAAAGACTAAAAATAAAACATTAAAATCTACATTTCTGACTATTATAAGCTATTAACTTTCAGCGAACGATTCCGTATCTCAAATGGGCCACATCGCATCCAGATCCATTGAGGTTGTCAATTTTACAGAGTGTTTTCCAATAAAGTGCAGCTAGAGACAACTAAATAAATTTAAGAACTTCAAATAAAGTAATGGCTAATGTTATGTCTTGCGACTTGCGTCATCATAATGCAATAAAAATACCAAGTAAACAGTGCACTACCCACTGCTAAAACGTAATGAACCACTCCAATTTTGTTCAAAACCTTAAACCCTTATATACTATTTTTCCTATAGTATTTTCAACCAAAATTAAAAAGATTGTTTAAAGTTGTAATTATATGAAAATAAAGTTACCCTCTATTTTTAAGTACAATTTGTTTATTCTTTTACCAGAAGAAATACTCGTATATTTAATGTTTTTATTTAAATACATCTACAGAATTTTGTACGACAGTTTCTAATAATACTGGTAGGATTTAAACCATTGTATTAACAATTCTATTAGGTAAGCTTGAATTTGATATACCAATATCGTAATTTAAAGAACTCTACTATACTTTAATTAAAAATATTTTAGTCAATAAGATCGGAATTTCGAATGTATTGTACCAATCTATACATCAACACGGAAATAATCCTTCATGGGAACCCTCTGAGCGAACCAGTTTACTCCTAAAGTAGCCACTTAGATGATGTTGAATTAAATAATATTGAAATATATTAGGGGCGCCAACAGACCCTCAATTTCGACTCGCTGCACTCGCAAAATCTCGGGTGCCGTTTGCATATTGAGCGAAGCGAGCCCAGTGTAATGACTCATCGTTTCCCATTGACTTCAATGGGACATCAGTTTTTTTCCTCAACGACATGACATTTTTCAAAAATGTTTTTTTTTAAACCATCACCTAATGCGTCTTTTTGATTGCAAAATTTCATAATTTTCCGTGAAATCGTTTTCGAGCCTATTCGTGACAAAGAATGTGAAAAAGTCTCCAGTAGAACGCTCCGCTCGCTTCGCTCAATAATATTGTTTTTTTTTTTTTTTTGCAATAAATGCAGTAAATTTTACTATAATTATTGAAAAAAAGACTTTCGAGAAGTAGTAATCAATTTAGGTGATTTGACAACACTTTCAGTGACCTCAATTATTAAGTTTCTTTTTGCTTTGAAATGCTCACTGGAAATGGTGTGTTTGAAAATAGTGAAGAAATTCCATTGGCATATAAAAAAAAAACTAATTGTTGATTTTTTATTATTTTTATAAAGAAACTTTTATTTAGTATTTGTATAGGTATATGTTATATATCCGGTACTATAAATATATATTACGATTTTTAATTATAATATTACTTATTAGTTATAGTTTATATGTTTATAATTTATTTTAGGAATATATATTATATGAATTTCACATTTCAAAACATTTTCAAATAAAAGCATTTTAATTAAAAAGAATTCGCAAATTCTTGCAACGCGTTGTTCTAATAACTGAGAACACATTTATTTTAAGTACCGTTCCAAAAACAAAAACTAACTCCGGTTTTGTCATGTCATTAAAAGTACATAACATTAAAAATTATAAAAAATCATACAATTACTCTCTTAAAGGACGTCTGTTCTAAATATCTTTCCGTCGTCGAAAATAATGATCGAATCGGTAAACGAGTAACGTATACAAAATAAGGGCAGGATGGTTTGAAAATAATCTAATTTTATTTATGTATTTGATAAAGATAATTTTTGGAATCGTGTATTTAGATGGTATTTTGGTCTTAGCCACAGTACCTTAGCAAGTGATGTATACTTATTACAGTTGGTATTTGTGTAAAACTACAATATACTTTATAGATCATCACATAAAAAGTAGTACGAAAATGAAATAACTACATATTAAGGTCTTATCGCTAGACTTAGAGACTAACTTCTTCTTGTAAGGTTATCTAACTTTATTTATAAAATAATATTAACACTTCTATACCAATAAGAAAAAATAAAAAGGTGTATAGACAATTTTTGTTAAAGTTGTAATATTATGATTTAAATACAATAAGATTTATTTTTGGGAGTGCTATTTGTTTACAGACTATCGAAAGAGTCAACTTGACTTATTGAACACAAGTTGCAAACACGGTAGGAAAAACAAATAAAGACGTATTTACCCACCGATTAATATTCAACGAACCACGGTCTGAGCTGTCTGACCATATCGTTTGCTTAACCTCTCTTGTCAATTTAATTTCGACCTCAGAATGTTTAATTTCCATTACGAACGCCAAACGCTTTGTTTGTTGATGCATCGATCATATTACTTATAGATCTGTTTTATCAATTAATTAAGAAACTGCGGTCCATTTATTTTGTAAATAAAAATAGGAAAAGAATTTACAAAGCAGTTTACATTTTGACCTATTTACTTGCGTTCTTAGACTTGTATTTAAGTTATGTACACGATTTAATTTTAAATTGGTGTAAACTAAGAAATTACTTAATATTATTTAGAATAATTTTCTATTGAACCATAAATATTACATGCAAATCATTGTCGGTGCTTCGTCTTTCCGGGCTCAAACAATAAGCCTAAAATATATTATAATGACTCATAATTTATAAAAACATTTATTTCAAAAGAGCTGGGCCTGAAACGACAACGTGAATGAAGTCGGGGAGGTACATGTATGCTAGTGTTCCAGTAACCTTTTCCTTTAGTGTGTAACCTTAAAAATGCAACTACTCCGCTGTTAATAGTAGGTCCACATAATTATAGACAGAGTATATATAAGAGTTGTTAAAATGTTGTATCCTAATTACTGAACCAGAAATTATGAACTTGATTTCCAACTAGGATTATTTTTGTGATTAACAGACTGTTATTTTCCCCCTAGTTCTGATTTGTGTCTATTATTTATTTTTTGGTCAATCCCCCAGCACCGTATGGATTATTTGTTCATTCGAAATTAATTTGGTGTGTACCCTCTATTGCGTATTAGTTAATAACTAGGATAGTTTTAATTAACATTTTAGACTGGGAGCAATGAGGTATGTACTCGTATTTCAAAAAGTATAATGAAACGTTCTTATGTCTGAATCCAGACCCCTCGCAGTATTTTAACAAAACATCTTGTTTACAATTTTATAATTTTCCTACATTATTTTAAGGAATATTCAGATGTTATGGAAAACTTTTGCAGGAGGAAAAACTTTGTTATAACAAATTATTTATCAATTAGTCTTATTATATCATATAAATCTTTTATAAATAACTCGTTTTTAAATCGAAGTAACCTGAAAGAATTTTTATCATTTTTTTCAATAACATGAAAGAAATTGCATGAGTAGTGCAGAAGGGGATAGATCTAAGCTTTTCATATCGAAATTTAAGCGTTATAGGTGATAAGCTCCTCAGGTATTTTAGTAATACCGTATATAAAATAATAAATATTTCTAAATAAAATATTGAAAAAAAACATTTTTATAGAGTTTTGAGACTTTAAATTGTTTTTATATTTTTATATTGTAAATATATTATAACATATTGTTGATCATATAATATTGAGATTGAGGCTGGCCGATTTTCTGGAGAAAGAGGGACTCTTTATGATGAATTCCTTCTTCCAGAAGCCGCCTCAAAGGAAATGGACCTGGTTAAGTCCCGATGGTTCCACTAGAAATGAGATTGACTTCATCTTGACCACTAGACGCCAGACATTTAACGATGTATCTGTGATCAACAATGCAAAAACAGGGAGCGATCACCGAATGGTAAGAGGCACGCTGAATCTCAATGTCAGGCTGGAACGATCCCGGTTGGTGAAGTCTACGCTCTGTCCATCTAAAGCTCATATTCAAGACCTCGAAAGCTTTCAACTCGAATTATCGAACAGCTTCGCTTGCCTAGATGATTGCGCATCCGTCGACCAAATTAACAACAGGTTAGTAGAAACTGTCCATACGGTCGGAGGAAAATTCTGCAGACCCGGCCGTAAAAATAGACCCCGAAAACTAGCCAACGAAACTCTCAAACTTATGGCGGAACGACGCTCGTTGGCACTTCAGTCCCTCAATGATACCGAGACTTATAGGCAGCTCAACAGACGCATACGGAAATATCTGCGACACGACATCCGTATTTTTAATACTAACCGTATTAAAGATACGATAGAGCGAAACCAAGGCTCCAAAGTGTTTGCGCGAGATTCGTCAATTGGGCAAAGCCGGTTATCGAAGTTGAAATTGGGGGATGGAAGCACAGTGTCGTGTAGGGCTGACATTTTGAGGGAGGTCGAGAGGTTCTATGGACACTTATATACCTCAGTCGCTAAACCTGTTGATAGCTTAGCAGAAGACCCAAGAGCGGAGCTTACCCGGCACTATTCCGATGAAATCCCGGACATCAGCTTGCACGAGATCAGTATGGCCCTAAAACAGGTTAAAAACAACAAGGCACCAGGTGAAGACGGTATCACATCAGAGCTTCTGAAAGCGGGCGGATTGCCAGTACTTAGGGTCCTTCAGAAGCTCTTTAATGCCGTCCTGCTTGAGGGTGTAACGCCGGAAGCATGGAACAGAAGTGTAGTGGCACTATTCTTCAAAAAAGGCGATACTACTTTGCTGAAGAATTACAGGCCCATCTCGCTTCTGAACCATGTTTATAAGCTGTTTTCGAGGATTATCACGACTCGTCTCACGAGCAAGTTTGATGACTTCCAGCCTTCCGAACAAGCTGGTTTCCGAAAAGGTTTTAGTACCATAGACCACATTCATACGCTGCGGCAGATTATACAGAAGACCGAGGAGTATAATCGGCCATTATGCTTAGCGTTTGTGGACTATGAGAAAGCCTTTGATTCGATCGAAACGTGGGCGGTACTGTCGTCTCTTCAGAGGTGCCATATTGACTATCGGTACATCGAAGTGTTGAAGTATTTGTACACAAACGCCACCATGTCGGTTCGAGTCCAGGAGCATTGCACAAACGCTATTCCTTTACAGCGAGGCGTGAGACAGGGAGACGTTATCTCTCCGAGACTATTTACCACTGCACTGGAAGACGCTTTCAAGCTCCTGGAATGGCATGGACTCGGCATCAATATAAACGGCGAGTACCTAACTCACCTTCGATTTGCCGACGATATAGTAGTAATGGCAGAATCCCTGGAAGACCTCAGCACTATGCTCGGCGATCTTAATGGAGTCTCTCAACAGGTGGGCCTTAAAATGAATATGGACAAGACGAAAATTATGTCGAATGTCCATGTCGCGCCTATCCCGGTATCCGTTGGGAGCTCCATTCTCGAAGTTGTCGACGAATATGTTTACCTGGGACAAAAAGTCCAATTGGGCAGGTCCAACTTCGAGGGAGAGGTCAATCGACTAATCCAACTAGGATGGGCAGCGTTCGGAAACTTAAGGAGCGTATTTTCGTCCAGAATACCGCAGTGCCTTAAGTCGAAAGTCTTCGACCAGTGTGTGTTACCAGCGATGACTTATGGAACCGAGACGTGGCCTCTAACAAAGGGACTCTTAGAGAGGCTTAAAGTCACTCAGCGTGCGATGGAGAGGGCTATGCTGGGAATTTCGCTGCGAGATAGAGTCAGAAACGAAGAGATTCGCAGACGAACAAAAGTAAGCGACATAGCCCAACGGATTTGTAAGCTGAAGTGGCAATGGGCTGGGCATATAGCCCGCTCAAGTGACGGCCGATGGGGAAAAAGGGTCCTTGAGTGGAGGCCACTTACTGGCAAGCGAAGTAGAGGACGACCACCAACTAGGTGGACAGACGACATAAAAAGAGCAGCTGGAAACCAATGGATGCGGGCCGCTTTGGACCGATCACGGTGGAAGTCAATGGGGAAGGCTTACGTCCAGCAGTGGACGCACGACAGCTGATAATGATGATGATGATGAATAAATAATTGTTTTGTTTTTCTACAACTTAAAATTTTAAAAGACCTTGACGCTAAGCTATCCCGATATGAAGTCGAAAAGTTCTTTATTAAGAGCTCTAAAACCATTCAATGTACAATACACACTTCGAACAAACTTTATAGACTCCAAGTGGCAATACTATAAGTGGGTACCATTAGTTTAGCACTCTCAACAGGGGACTATAATGAAAAGGGGCTTTATTAATTGACTCATCAAATAACTTCTGATTTAGTTTAAAGCTAATTATTTCTCTAATTTATCACGAATCTAAAATATGTCTGAATTGAATATTTGAGGAAATAATAATTTCTCAATATTATATATAATCCTTAGTTGAAGACTATTTTAAATAAAGTCAAAAATTTTAATTTTATATCAATTAATTATTTGTTATTTTATAATAATCATTAATTTTGTGTGCGTAACTTCATGTCGTTAATATATAAATTTATCACTACATTTTATTAACTTTGATGCTCGTAGAAGAATCACGGTGAAGGTACAATCAAAATGAGCTCAAAACCTAAAATATATCACGGAAAGGAATTAAAAAAACTGTGTGCTTTGCAGATGAATGCAATAAATTTAATTTTCAAATCCTGCTGCCAAGCCTTGCAATTATGGCATATCCCCTCATAGATCGTGATCTTTGGGGGAGACCTATGCCTTGCAGTGGACGTTTATAGGCTGACAAGAAAAAATACTATTTGAACAAAAGAACTGCTTTCTGTTTATTTAGTTGTTCATAGATCAGTATTTCGTAAATACTAATATATAGTTTTTTATAGTTATAGCTTCTAGTCAACATAAAGCTAAGAATATGTAGTAATTTAAATACTTAGTCACACATTGATATTTTTATGATGTTTTGTCTGTGATTAGGTTCATTAATTATCTATTGGCAGATAATTCAAAAAACTTTAATAGTCTATGATTTTTGTACTATCTTAGAAATTAGATGTTGCCAGCTTGAGGATTCTTTGGATTCCTCGAAAACATAATCACTATTTATTAGATTTAGATTCAGTGTTATTCTTATATCATAAATTATTTAAATTTATAGCATACTACTATATATTATTAAAAATTTGCTGACATTCGTTTTAGATGTTAAATGTTGCCTACAATGTCATATTGCATATTTTAGATTATATTAAAATGTTGTCTTTTAATAATCCTTATTTGTTTCCATTCAGTTCTTTAGTTTTATACTAAATTAATTATTTTCATTTCTAATAATTTTGAATTTACCTACATTTAGTTTGACGTTCTGCGTGGTGTAGTATGACTATTCGCGTATTTATTGTATAGAATTCAACGACACCACCTTCTATCGCACTTCCGATATTTTTTTTAATTCGCCTTCGGGTTAATTAAATATTATGAATTAATCATAATTCGTATTAACGGCATTTCCCGGTCAGTTTAAAAATTCATTTGAAGGAATTATGTGTTTGTCCTGTTTCGACAATTGTATTCGACATAGGCTATAGTATTGCTTGTGAGGCCTTTTACTTCTATAAGGAGTTTTTTTTATAACTTCTATAATAAATCTTTACAACGTGCATACGTGTAACTTTGGGTCGTCGACCTGCATGTCCTGCTTCTGAACTGTTGCTGTAACTGTAGTTGCATGTGAGGTCTGTCTTAAAATACCTGCTCCTCGTTTTATTAAGATGCTATCTAGTGATGTACTAATTTATATAAATTAATCTACACTATAAATGAATATTTGACTGCAGTCTTCTTATGCTGACAAACAAAAGGGCTGTGGCTGTCTTCACTTGTCCATTGTCAGTGGTGCCTAGAATTTAGATTTCAAAATATTAACATTAAGGATGTTATTCATTATATGTATTTGATTTTTTTATGTTTACCTCATGTGACTTTCAATTCAAATAAGTAATTTAAGTAATCATTTAAGTTTAAGTATTAATAAATTGTCTTGTCTTAAATATTAAATTTGATATTTGATCTAAAGCGACCTACTGGTTGCACACACTAACTTGGTAAGCTTACACTTACACAATCTTTTGTGTGCACAAATGTGGAACTTCTTAAAGTCACTAGCTGTGGGTAAAAACCATAATACTGAGAGTATTATGGTATTTGTTTTTCTTTTCCACCTTTAATACTTTTTAAAGAACGCAAATCTAAAATCTTACAGCTGATAAATATCACCCCACCTATCTTGATTCTACTTTTTTCTTCTAGGATTTAACGGAAGAAGATGGTTTGTCCGTTAAAAAAAATAATTATTAAAAATATATAAAAACGTTTAACGTTACATAACAAAAGTAACTGTAAATTTAAAATGTGTACATTTCCATACTCATCAACATATTCGTACAAACAAAAAAATACATATACAATTTGAATTTGACACTATATTATCGGACAAATTCTTTTATTTTATTTCAATTTAACATACATTAAAAGATGATAATGACGAATTTAAGTTCAGACCAATGTGATCATAAAATTCTCTATTAATTAAACATGAAACTTAATTGAACTTAATTGAAAGGCCTCAAAAATTTACTTGCACACCGATAATAACAAGGAAAATCCTTACTTTTAAAAATAATGTTGAGCAAATACTGCTTGAATTAAATATAACTCATGATAATCCAAATAAACTATATAATAAAGATTTCGATTTTTAGCAAAATTAATTTAATAATATTTTTAAGCAAAAACGGTAACAAAATACTTAGAATTTAAATTCAGTGATTACCGTAGGAATATATTGAAGTAGAAAAAATAAAAATCAATGGAATCATGATCCGGTGTTCTTGAATAAATTTAGGAATTTCTCTAAAACATTTAAGAACGTTTTGCTTAAAAGCTAAGTCTAATTATATCTATACTTACAATAAATCTGTAGAGAGGTCAATTCTGTACATGAAATATATTTACAAAATAAGTAGCAGGGGGTGATTAGTGTTCGATACTGATGCCAAAAATGCAGTTAAAAAAATTTTTGTCTGTCTGTCTGTCTGTCTGTTTGTATGTTATTTATAGAAAAAAAAACTACTCGACGGATTTTAACGAAACTTAGTACAATTATTCTTTATACTCCTGGGCAGGTAATAGTATACTTTTCATCACACTACAATGAATAGGAGCAGAGCAGTGAAAGGAAATGTTGAGAAAATGGGAGAAGTTGCTTGATTTTTTAAGCTTCCGTCGCGAGTGCAGCCTTAATGGTTAGAGCTACATAGAAACTATGTATAACGGAAATATTCTACATAAAAATACACGAAAAATATTCCAAGACAGCATATATCTACCTTTTATAGTTAACTGACAATAACACGCACAACTCTCGATAGCTTAGCAGTTCGGAGATTTCTTATTATATTTGTTTACTTTTACGTTTATAAAACCAATAATGCTCACCATCATTCCTAATTAAAAAAAAATAAACATTAGCACCAATTCAATAAAAAAAGAATCATTGAAATCGGTATAGAAACACCAAACTTATACTTACTTACATGAAATACGCCAACAAGACATCGCGCGTGAATAGTGAATCAAGCTATAAGGATTATTTTTGCGTAACGGTTGCCGCGCTCGACGGGGCTCGCGACGGCAGAGTATAAAAGGGGCGGGAGGCGAGCGCAAGCGTCATTCAATATTTGGCTGTTGATGCGTTCAGAGTGTTGAACTTTATTGACAGACAATAATTGTTATTTTATAAACCGTGCTTATCAGCGCGACTTTTTGTCTTTAAATAGTTTATTTTAATTTCTTTTGTTGTTATTTTCTAAATTAGTTTTAGTTTTGTTTAAATTCTTAACTATTAATAGTTCCTATTTTATTTCTTTTTAAGTAGATTTAGATTCGATTTTTAGATTAGATAATAGATAGATAGATTAGATTATTGTTAGATTTTTAGTTACTGATAGGTTAGTTTTGGGCATTTTATGTTTAGTTTTTTTTGTATTGAGTAGATAAAAGCGTAGGTAGGTACTTTTATTAATTATAGTATTCATAGGTATTTTTTATTTATTTTTAAGTGAAGTAGGTATAGGTAGATATTGCCTACTATCTACCTATACTGCACACGTGTTTTAGCTTTATTTTCATTTCTTTTTTTTTTGTACCTAAGTTGTAGGTAGGTAGGTACATATTTCTTAGTTTAATTCTATTAGAATATTAGGTATTTAAGTTTAAATAGGCACTTAGATTTATATTTTTTTATTATATAGCAGCTGTACTTAGAACATCTAAGGTTTTTTTTGTATTAACATAGGTACTTTGATTAATTACAGTAGTTGTAGGTATTTCTTATTATTCATTTTTAAGTGAAGTAGGTAAGTGTAGATAGTATTGCACACGCATTAAGTATAGCTTTATTTTCATTTTTTATTCTTTTGTAATTTGTAGGTACCTACGTACATATTTATAATTCGATTAGATTATATATATACTTAGATTTATATTCTATTTATTATATACTTAGCTATAGTTAGGACCTCTGACGTAAGTTTTTTGTTGGGTAACTAAATAGAATTTAAGTTACCGTCGATTAAAAATAAAATAAACGATGCCACCTAAAAAACGACCATCTTTATCTCGAACTTCGAGTCAAGCTAGGAGAATGAGAATGACGCGTTCTCAAGAATCGGAAGAGGAAAGAGCACATCGGTTAAACTCTATGAGAGTTAGTGCCTCAACATCTCGAGCTAATGAAAGCTCTCCAGAAAGAGAGATGCGATTAGCAGCTGAAAGAGCGAGACGAGCTACAACACGGGCTTCTCAAAGCTCTTCTCAACGAGAGCTAAGGCGTTCCATTGACCGGGAACAACATGCGTTATCCCGAGAAGCTGAAACTGCTTTACAACGAGAATTGCGACTCACAGCTGACCGCGAACGGCATACATTATCTCGCGAGTCTGAAACCTTCACTGAGAGGGAATTACGGCTTACAGCTGACCGCGAACGTCATATTTTATCTCGCGAGTCCGAAACCTTCACTGAGAGGGAATTACGGCTTACAGCTGACCACGAACGTCATATTTTATCTCGCGAGTCCGAAACCTTCACTGAGAGGGAATTACGGCTTACAGCTGATCGCGAACGTCATATTTTGTCTCGAGAATCTGAAACTTTTACTCAATATCAAGACCGTTTGACAAATGATAGGGCGCACCATAACATGATTCGATCTCTTGAAGATGAACATGAGCATGAACAACGACTAGAGTCGGGACGCGATTATTACAATTCTTTGAGACAAGAACAATTGATTACTTTATCTAATGAAAGATTAAGAATTGAAAATATTCGGTCGCTTGAAACAGAAGAACAGCGAGAGGCCCGTCTTACTGCAGATAGATTTCGACATGGTCTTAATGACTTAGATATACACGTGGTAGATCAATCTACAAATTCGGTGGCGTGGTCAAATATAAAAGTGGGTTTGCTTATAACCTCACAATTGATTACAGATCATCTTCTGAAATAGGCGATATGAACGTAGTATGTTCCTTTTGTAATGCTTCGAAGTGGAGGAAGGAGTCTGCTGGTTTCTGTTGTTCTGGAGGTAAAATAAATTTGCCTTCGTTCGAAGACCCACCGGAACCTTTAAAATCACTACTTTTAGGGGAACATTTGCAATCCAAACAGTTTTTAGATAATATTCGCACTTATAATAGTGCATTCAAAATGACATCCTTTGGTGCTAAACAAATCTCAGAAGGCCCTTTCATGCCTACTTTTAAGGTACAAGGTCAGGTTTACCATTTGATAGGGTCCCTTTTGCCTGAAGAACAACCTAAATTTCTTCAAATATATTTTGTATCCGATTACAACGAACAGTCGAATATAAGAAATCAATATTTTCCGAATTTAAATACTGAACTCATTTCACAACTTCAGAACATGTTACATCAGGTTAATTCGTACGTATGCAGTTTTAAATCGGCATTAGAAGCCCTTTCTCAAGATGGTAATAACAATTATAAAATTGTTATAAATGCCGATAAGCGTCCAACTCAGGAACACCCTGGGCGTCATAACGTTCCATCCACGAATGAAGTTGCTGTAGTACTGGTCGACCAGGAATGTGATAGGCGTGATATCGTTATACGTTCCAGAGACAATCGTTTGCAACGTATTTTCGAAACCCACAGGGCTTACGACAGTTTGCAATATCCTATGATATACTGTCGAGGGGAAGATGGTTATAATTTCGCTGTATACCAAACCGATCCGCGCACAGGCGCACCTAATTATAATAAAAAGGTGTCATGCCTTCAATTTTATTGTTACCACCTGCAAGTGAGACGGAATAGATTGGTATACTTTCAACGTTTTCGTGGCTTATTTAATCAGTTTATTGTTGACATGTACGCAAAAATTGAAACCGAAAGATTAGTTTATATACGATCTAATCAAAGGCAGCTGCGCGCTGAAGAATACGTGCACCTTCGCGATGCCATGCAGCAAGATAACGATACTGTGAATATGGGTCGTTTAGTTATTTTACCCTCTTCTTTTACTGGTGGTCCACGCTACATGCATGAACGTACTCAAGACGCTTTTTGTTACGTAAGAAAATATGGACGTCCCGACTTATTTGTTACTGTAACTACCAATCCCAAGTGGGATGAAATCACTCGGGAGCTTCTTGAGGGTCAGGCACCGCATGACCGCCATGATATTATTGCAAGAGTGTTTCATTTAAAATTAAAATCAATGATAGATCTTCTTACCAAAGATAACATTTTTGGAGAAGTATTGTGTTATATGTATAGTGTTGAGTGGCAAAAACGCGGCTTACCTCACGCACATATCTTGCTTTGGTTAAAAGATAAGGTTCGACCTAATGATGTAGACAGATTAATCAGTGCTGAAATTCCAGATCCGACTGCAGATCCCCTGTTATACGACATTGTTAAAACTCATATGATACATGGTCCATGTGGTGCATTTAACGCAAATGCTCCTTGCATGCAAGACGGTCGTTGCACTAAAAGGTATCCAAAAGCATTAGTGGATGAAACTGTAACAGGACATGATGGATACCCATTATATCGTCGCCGTTCAAGAGACAATGGTGGTTTTACTGTTGAAAAGCGAATGTCTGGACAACAGGTTACTTTAGATAATAGGTGGGTCGTTCCGTATTCGCCTGTATTGTCCAGAGCATTTCAAGCTCACATAAATGTAGAAATGTGTAATAGTGTAGAGTCAATTAAATATATTTGTAAGTACATTAACAAGGGCAGTGACCAAGCTACGTTTGCGTTAAGAAATGAACATGATGAAGTTACTAGATTTCAGTCAGGCAGATATATCAGCTCTTCAGAAGCTGTGTGGCGGATCTTAAGTTTTAATATTCACGAAAGATATCCACCTGTGACCCATCTGGATGTTCATCTGGAAGGCGGTCAACGTATATATTTTAACGCCGAAAATG
The DNA here is from genome assembly GCA_918358865.1 of Melinaea marsaeus rileyi. NCBI lineage: Eukaryota > Metazoa > Arthropoda > Insecta > Lepidoptera > Nymphalidae > Melinaea > Melinaea marsaeus. Next base: position 22,038,646 of record OU911085.1, read on the forward strand.
TTACAGAACGATTAGAGAACCCTAGACAAACAACTTTATTGGCATTCTTTCGACTTTGCCAAACTGATAATTTCGCAAAGTCTCTTTTGTATGAAGAAGTTCCATCGTATTATACCTACGATAAACAACGAGGTGTCTTTAACCGTAGACGCCGAGGCAGGCCTGTAGATGGCGAGACAGGTATTTTCAAAGAACATGTTCTTGGTAGAGTGTATACTGTTCATCCTAACAACGCAGAGTGTTTTTATTTGAGATTATTATTACATACAGTGCGAGGACCAACATCATTTATAGATTTGAGAAAAGTAGACGATGTTGTTTATCCAACTTATCATGCAGCTTGCCAAGCGCGTCTTTTGCTTGAAAATGATCAACATTGGGATGACGCTTTAGCAGAATCCTGTGTTAGTGATAATCCACGACGGTTACGCCATTTATTTGTAACATTACTCACATTTTGTAATTTATCTGATCCTGTCCAATTATGGGAAAAATATAAAGAAAAATTTGCAGAAGACTTTCTTCGGAATTTATCTCACAATAATGAAGGCGCAACTAATGATAATTTTCGAGATCTGGCTATAAATCAGTGCTTATTAGCTCTTCAGGAAGACTTAACAGCAGTAGGCGGTAAATCACTTTGTGAATATGGTTTGCCAACGCCAACCTCAGTCGGAGAGGTTACCAATAGGGAATATTCCGCAGAGATTGGTTACAACCCAATGGAACTGCTGGTAACATTAGAAAACGGTGTCCGAATGATGACTGCAGAACAACGCTTAGTCTATGATCGCGTGTGCGAGAGTGTGCAGAATAATTTAGGAACAATATGGTTTTTAGATGCACCTGGAGGAACTGGGAAAACTTTTTTGACTAAATTAATATTAGCTTATGTTCGAAATCAGCGTAAAATCGCTCTTGCCGTGGCTTCATCAGGTATAGCTGCAACATTGCTACCAGGAGGTAAGACTGCTCACACTATGTTTAAAATACCAATTAATTTAGATCGCACGGAAAGTCCAACCTGTAGTATTTCAAGAAATAGCGACAAAGCTAAGGTATTGCGTGAGTGTAATTTAATCGTATGGGATGAATGTACGATGGCCCATCGAAAAGGAGTAGAAGCAGTAGACAGAACTCTAAGGGACATAAGACAAAATGATCGACCAATGGGCGGTATTACGGTTTTATTTTGTGGTGATTTCCGACAAACCTTACCGGTAATACCACGGGGAACCCGAGCTGATGAGATTAGGGCTTGACTGAAAAGCTCTTATTTGTGGCGTGATATACAATCGGTGCATTTGACTATAAATATGCGAGTGAGAACTGGAGACAACGCAGATAATCGTGAATTTTCTGATACATTATTGAAGATTGGTGAAGGTACCTATCCACAACTACACCAAGGAAAACTTATTCTGACACCTGAGTTATGTTGTATAGTGCAATCCCAACAACATCTTATATCTTCGGTTTACGGTGACATAACAATTATATTAAATAGGGACAATTCTTGGCTTTGCGAAAGGTCCATTTTGACTCCTCGCAATGACCAGGCATCTGAAATTAATAATAAAATACTGTCTAATATACAGGGAGAAAGCAAAGTTTATAGTTCAATAAATAGAATGGTTGATGAACAAGAAGCCACTAATTACCCGATAGAATTTTTAAATTCTTTAAGTATGCCTGGACTACCTTCTCATATAATTTGTTTAAAAATTGGCATACCGATAATTCTGCTCCGAAATTTAAGACCACCTCAACTTTGCAATGGAACTCGGCTAAAAGTAACCCAGTTGCAACAAAATGTAATCGAGGCTCAAATTTTAACAGGTTGCGGTGCAGGAGAAACTGTCTTTATTCCCAGAATTCCCATAATACCAAATAATTTTCCATTCCAATTTAAAAGAACGCAATTCCCAGTATCGGTGTGCTATGCCATGACTATCAATAAAGCTCAAGGGCAGACTTTTCGTGTTGCTGGAGTAGATCTCGGTGTTAGCTGTTTCTCGCATGGTCAATTATACGTCGCTCTTTCCCGGGTTAGCAATTCTAGGAATCTTTACGTTCACGTGCCGGACGGGTCGACTCTTAACATAGTCTACCCAGAAGCTTTGCGCTGAAACATTTTAATTTGATCTAAAAATATTAGCAATATATTATCTTAATAAAAAACAAGGAGTTACACGCTGACCGAGTCGTGGGTATAGCGTGGGTATATTATAATATTCTGCGGTTACTTATATTTTTCAACAGTTTTGTGGATTGGCATATTATATTACTATTGCCCTTCTAAAATACGAAAGTGAATCTGCCTGTTACGTCAAAACTATGAGGGAGGACATCTGCTAATTTTTTTTCGAAAAACGACGGAAACGCGGACGAAGTCGCGGGCAAAAGCTAGTTAAAAATAAAGGTTTAATGATAGAAGATAAATTAAATTCCCTTGGGATGTTTTATCTAGTTTGTTACTGGGATATTCCAAAAGGATCTATTCTGGGCACAGTTTTATTGGGTAGACCTCGAAGAATCTGCCATTGCCATGACCGAGGTCTTGGCATGAATCTGCCATGCCAAGACCTCGGTCTGCCCATTCATTTGTCCCCTACTTTCAAATTTTGGAAAAATTTCTTCACAGGAGGTCTTCTTATGACCGCCTGAGTCCGAAATGACCATTGGTCAAAAAGTTTATATATATATATATATATATATATATATGTGTGCGTGCGTCCAGATTCGACTTTTGTCAGCACGATAGCGGCCGCAGTTTCGCTCAGATCGCTTTCAAACTTTGCACAAAAATCAACCATCCAAAAATGAAGGTCAAGTTCGTTAACCAGAGAAATCCGGTCACAGAGGGCGCTAGGGCCTCACTTTTTCTGATTTCAGTTTTTCGACCATAACTTTGTCCCTATACAAAGGAGATCAATCGCGTTCATATTATATGATGTCTTTGATAAATACCTATAACTAATGTAGATAAACCGAAAACCTAACTTCAATAACTTAGGGGTGGGGGTAAAAAAACCGAAAATTTTTGGAAAAAAAATCATAACTTTTTTCTGGTAAACATTCTTGCATCACAAGTATTTTTAATAGAAAGGTTATTTTTTACTCTAAATTTAGGTGCCAAAAGTTTTTCCGCAAAAGGTACCGTTTCCGAGAATAAAAATAAAAACCACTTTTAGCTTGAAAATTTAAGGTAGGTAAAACCACGGCAACTTTTTTCTGGTAAACATTCCCTCCTCGCAAATATTTTTAATAGAAAGGTTATTTTTTACTCTAAATTTAAGTACCAAAAGTATTTCCAAAAAAGATACCTTTTCCGAGAAAAAAAATAAAACCGCTTCTTGCTTGAAAATTTTTGATGTAAACAACGGCATCGTGTATTATTCTTAGGTAGTGAGTTATATTTTAAATGAGTTACACACGAGGTCTACCCACGCGTGTCCCCCTGCGGGCACGGATTTTTTTTACTTTATATTAATGACTTGCCCTTTTTCGTAAAAGATCTATGTGACATAGTACTTTTTACTGACTGACACCTCACTTATTTTCTAAGTTGGGTGGAATAGGACTAATAAAGATGAAAAGTACTCTGTCACGTGCTCTTTATTGGTTCAAAATTTATAATTTAGTCTTAAATGCATGGAGTTTACACTTCTTAATGTAGTAAGTCATAATTGTAGCTTGCTTCTTAACAATGAAGTGTTAGAACTGACTGACTCAACAAAAATTTTTAGGTATAACTTTAGATAGAAGACTCCATTGGAAAACTCATCTCATAGCACCCGCCAGCAAATTCAGGTCGGGTGTCTTTGCAATTAGGAAAGTTAAGCAATTAACGGACGTTAATACTTCACGATTTGTTTATTTTAGTTATTTTCATAGTATTTTGTCTTACAGTATTTTATTATGGAACAGCCGCAATAAATTCTATTTAAAGTTATTTTAATAAAAACGAATTTTGATACTATTACAGCATTCTAAATATAAAAGATTAAAATTCAATTTTTTGCACCTCATTCTCTCAAAATTTGCTTTAAAACCACCTGATGACAACTTTACCTAGTTCTCCATAGTATGTGGCTAAAAAAACTAAATAAATCCGACAAGGGCTTTAGATAAACCCTTAGTAATAATTATCGACTGTTGATTAGCAACTGTTAACTAAGCGAATTAACCATTTCGTATATAATCTGTACAAAGGTATAGACTAAATTTATATTTTTTAAAAACCTAGAACCATCAATAGTCATGAACAGTTTTAACTTATTTTTAAATACACATTTAATCAACAAACAAGAACAATTTTAAAATAAATAATGAGACTACTGCGAAACGATAAAAAATAATTTGATACTTTTCCAAAACTATTCAAAAGTTAATATGAATGAAGAATCTTTGAGGGATGAAAGTAGCTTCACTTCAACTTCTCAAGTAGTGTTAAACTTTTGTTTTTGACTTTATCATATTGTCGCTTTTATGAAATAGTATGTTGTTCCAAAAGATTTAAATCTCTATTTAAGTTTGAGGAATGGGTAAGACTGAGTGATAGTAATATGAATTTTAAACTGTTTTTACATTTTGATACTTGTTCAATCACGTTATATATGTTTTTTCGTACCACATTTTTCACTTTACAGTACAGTACAGTTATACCACAAACTACTAAGCTGAAAGTTACAGATATTGTTCAACGAATAAATCATATCCTTTCTTATTCTGCCTAAAATTAAAAACTCGATATACATTTATTCCTTATTTAATTTAGTCCTCTAGCGATTTCCTTGTTACACTTCTTTATCTGAGATTGCTAATGAAAACATAGGTGTTTATATTTTTCAAAACACTGTTATTAGCCTTAACCTTGGTAACTTACCTTATATTTTGATAGTTATTACCTCAATATAACTCAAAACTATATTGCAGTGCAATATATGATATGATAATTTGACCATCTCCCATATTATATAAACAGTGACCTGGTCTTATAAGCAGCACGGGTATTGCATACTAGTTATTATAGTTTGTGTCATATCAAACAGTGATACTCGTTTATATGATATTCCAAGGTTTTGATAACTAATTACAAAGAAACGAAATCAACTGTGGATTAAGCTATTTATTATAATTTTATTTACTGTGTTTCATTAAGCTATTTATTTTAAATGGCTATATAGCCAGGAAAGTCATTTATTATTAAGATTGTAATAAGTAACGTAACGCAATTAATGGGCAAATAAGTATAGTCGTAAAAAGCAATATTTTGCCGGTTATCAGTTTCAGAGAGATGAAAAGGCTCCACATATCATCACATTTTTCCCTGAAAGTTAAACGAGACAATTTAAGTTTACGAGCTTTATTCGCATTTGTATTATTTAACTTTGACTTAGACTTTTCTCAATATTTACTGTTTATTTTAAACGGATAGAAAGAAATGTTATACGTGTAATGTATTTTGTTCAGTTAATTCTTATCTTATTTACAAAAGTTATTTCTAAATAAGGAACATAGTATATTGTAGTACCTAACATGTAATAATTATAGTATAAAGGCTACTAAAGGCGAACAAAATTTAAGGAATATCGTTCTTTCGTGTAGTATCCACCTATAAAAAACACGAATTCTACTTCCCACTTCAACGCACGTAAAATTTACGAAGACGATTTTACTATAAAATGCAAGTACGTAGGAGTCTTCTTAATTATTCCTCTTAATTTATCTGTCAAATATAATAAGTTTCATAATTATTATATTTGACAGATAAATTAGTTGGTTAAATAAATGCCGTTTTCTTAAATGACATCGCCTTTCAAAGAATTTACAAATCTATCTTATAACTATGTTATAATTCTTATTGATTTAATTTTATATTAATATTTCAAATTAATTTCCTAGGCGCCATTGAAAATGGACAAGTGAAGACATATACACAACCCCCTTGTTTGTCAGTACAAGAAGACTACACAAACACTTTTTCTTTTAAATATTCAGTTCAGTTCATAAAAGTTCAGTTATAGAGTAGATTAATTAAATATAAAGTAGTATATCGCCAGATAGCTTCTTAGTATTTAACGAGGAGCAGACATTTAAAGGCAGACCTCACATACAGCTATAGTCACAGCAACAGTTCAGACGCAGGACATGCAGGTCGACAACCCGAAGTTACACGTATAAATGTAGTAAAGATTTATTATAAGAAAAAAAAATCCTGAACCAAAAATATACAATTTAGACTACAAAATAGCATTAATCTCGTCGTAATCTATGCAAAATAATAACAAATTATAATACCATAAGGAGGAAAAAGGCTTCACAAGCAATATATAGCCTTCTGGAGTCGACACTTCAATTGTCGAAACATATCAAAAACTGAAATTACGCAACGTAAATCATTAAAGAAAGTTATGAAAACTAAAGAACAACTCCTAATATATAATGAGAATTTAAATTGCTTACCATATGTCCTTAAAATTACTTTTAACCTGCCTGGAAATGCCGGCAATAAGAATTATGGTTAATTCATAATATTTTATCAGCCCTGCAATAATAAACAAGTAAAAGGATCAACGCCTTACAAGTGTTAATAAGAACACTTATTTCAACCACACTCACTGGAAGCTAATTAAAAAAGAAATATCGAAATTGCTGCCGATGGAAAGGTCGTGAAGTTGAATTCAACACAACAAATAGGTGAATAATGATACTACCCCCCGCAGAAGCTCCAACTAAATGTGGGTAAATTCTTAATTATTACAAATGAAAAAATTTGTAATATTAAAGTACAGAACTGTATGTTTTTGGAAACAATGAGCATTTTTAATGGATAATATTTTAATATAATCAAAATACATCAATATGACAACGAAGGCAGCATCTAAACACAGCTAATTTTATATAATATATAGCAGTGTGCTATCAATTTATATAAGTAGGAAATAAGAATAACACTGAAACTAAATAATAAAATAGTATGATATTTCGAGGGATCCAAAGCAACCTCAAGCTGGCAATATCTAATTTCTAAAATAGTACGAAATGTAAACAGACTATTAAAGATTTTCAAATTCTTTTATGTTACCTGTCAACCGATAATTAATCAACCTGACCACAGACAAAGAACATAACAATTTAAATATACTTAACTATACTTGCATATTATATACTTGCAGTATAAATACTTAACAGCCTTATATACTAAAAGCTTAAAAAAAGTAAGCGTAAGCTTAAAGTTTGTCTATTTTGTTTATATTTTTGCTAGTTACATATATCTACCGCTTAGATACAAGTTCATGATGATGATCATGATAATGATGATGATTAAATACAGATTTAGCTAACCAAAATTGTATTTATGCTCATATATAACATTTATTTATTGTTCAGAATCTAAAAAATGGGTATGTATAAATTTTCAATAATTAAACAATTGTATCATTCGAAGTTTAAATGCTATAGCTATATTTATTCTCTAATAAGTTATTACCAGTGTAGTAAATTAGTATCAACTAACACCTGCCAGTGTGGCGTGTGTGATAAGCTTGAACCAAATTGATATAACGAATTGCTACACAGGATGTTTATTTGTTTACTAAGACTATGCCTATTGGCATTTTCTACCTCGACCCGTTGTGTTGGTGAGGGGCACTCACATAAAGTTAATTTTATTTTTATCTAAGTCACAATAGACCAAGACATTTATATGTATATAATAATTTGGTTATTCATTATCACATTATATAAATAATATATGCATTAAGAATAATGCACCTGGTACCAGGAAGTAAATTTCAGGTGAAGTAAAATAATAACACATTTCGATAACACTTTTATCATCTCTTATATAATTTTCTTATGAATTGATTTAATTAATATACTCTTATTTATATGTGTATAATTGAAACGATTAAAAAAGGAATAAAATGTTATATTGTTATCATTTAATTGTCCAAAGGTAAGCTTCGCAGTTTGCATTAGTAAAGTTAGTCGAGACGCACATCTCTCCAGCGATTAAATGAAATTTCATGGCCGATTGCCTACGGGAACTCAATGGTAAATAGCTAAGATATTTAAATTGAATCCTTTTAACACGGAAAGTTCCTACTAAGGTTAGAAATACCTTTGTTAAGTCTATTGTTAGATACATAACGATCAAATAGTAATTTTATCTCTAAAATGGTGGTGTGGAAAATGTAAATTAAAAAGATATCATGAATTACTATTAGGTAATATGACTGACTGACAAATAATTGACCCGATCAAAGATAATATAAAATGTCAAGTTTTAGAAAAATATAATTCAAACAATTCATTCGGAAATTCTCATAATTGTTTCTCGAAATAATTATAACTAAGTAAGCTTTGTTTAAAAATAACAACAATGCTTCCAGAATCGTAAGGTAAGTGCGTGCTGCTTAAACTTGCTGCCGGATTGCCGGATTCATAATAACAGAGTTCTGTAAGCACAAAACTGAGCAAGTTGGCTTGTTAAATATATTGTCATTTTGTAGTAAATCAACAATCAAATATGACATTTTGTAGTAAATCAACAATCAAATCAATTAACAAATATATTTATCGGGTATATACATACTTACCGGGTATATACTCTTGCTTACATATTTGCTAGTTACATACTTACAACTTATATATCTACTGCTTATATACAAGTTCATGATGATGATCATAATAATAAGAATGATTAAATACAGATTTAGCTAACCAAATTTGTATTTATGCTTATATATAACATTTACTTATTGTTTAAAATCTATAAAAATGTAGATAAATATAGATTTCTAATTAAAGTTGTAGAACTGGAACCAAAATGAAAGTCAATGAAAATAGTCATTCTAAAGTATTACTTTAAAGTCGTTCTTGAGGTAGGGATGATACCTGAAAAAAATGTTAACCGTACAAGTACAACAGGACTTATCCTTGTTTGTTTTGCGTTTACAAACTCCTTTTGAAGTTTAAAGATATATTTATAAGTTTCATTTTTTTTAAGAACAAGTGGTGTTTTAGGAATATTAAATGAAGTGTTTATTATAGATTGATGAAGTGTTTATTGTATTTAATAAAATATATTGTGTATAAAATACACATTGTATTTCATGTACTACTAAATATTTGCTATTTAAATCTATTTGAAATGAATAATAATTGTAATATTGGTATTACATAATACATGTAAACACCAGCTTTAATTCATTAAATAAACGAGATTGGGGATAGTTACAAAAAAATTAACTCTTAATGGTTTGTTATTTTATGAGATTTTCAAAAACGCTATTTTGACAAATATAACGCTAGAAGTGCTTACGAAAATTACCCTGAATATATCGATTTTATTAAAAAATTTACTTATTTAGTTTCTTAAACCGAAAATCAATAACATACTGGTATGTTTATATAAAAAATTAGCAAAATCTTTACATACTCAATCAAAATCACTCAATTAGAACTAGTGTAAAACTAGTGTGAGTAGACTAAAATGCTAGGAACACAGCATCTTAGCGTCATGTACGGAGTACGCGATAAGTTAGATAAAGTTATTTCAAGGTTTATTGTGGCTTCAATAATATAAATATTACATATCTAAGTTAGATAATAATAATAAAAAATCTAATTCCCTTATTTCAATTAAACTATAAATAGGGTCCTCCCACAAATAGAACAAATAATGTATACGATTAATCACAATTATCTCTATACCTGTCTCTATCATGGACCCAATACAGATGGAGAACACAAATATTGACCGTAATTTGTTAAGACGTACTTTACGACGATTTAATCCGGCACATTGAACCCGGCGGGTCGAGTTCAATAAATTTACCTCCACTAGTCTTATATCTGAAGATCGTCTAAACTAACCATGTTAACCTTTTAACAATAAAGCACAGATAGCTCGATAATATAGTGGACTGTAGGCGGATACATCATAATTGGAAAATTTTGATAAGATAGTTTGTAAACGAAGTTTTTATTTCTTTATTGGTTAATTTCTTACACTGAGGTTATAATAGAAAATGGAGGAGCAGAGTCCCAGATTATTATTCTTTTGTTCGTCTTGTAATGATAAACAACTGATAAAAGACGGGGATATTTAATCTCCGTAAAATAGAATAAATTAAATATATTTGTAGTTAGATTTAATCTAAGAAGGACAACTCATGATCTATAAATGACATTTGAATTGTATTTGTCTAATATAAAACTGGATCAAAAGAAAATTTGTTAATATTTAACAAAATGATGACTTTAAAAAGTAGTCCGCTTATTTATTCATCAATGGTGCAAAATAATATAAGGTACGTATTAAATTTATTTATTATTAATATATTTTGCGCCTTAAAAAAACGCTTGAATGTAAAGTGTTTGATTTGGATTTACAACTACTTTAAAATCTTTAAAGTTTCATCCTACTTTTATCGTTAAGGGACAAAAAAATATATACAGGAAAGAAGACAGTTTGTTGAATTAAACTCTATAATATTTCTATTTTGCGTTAAGGTGTAAGGATTTTTACATTAATTTCGTCCATCCATTCTAGCTACTTAGTTTTAAAAAAATCTAGAGTAAACTATGTTTAGTTTGATGATGGTTTCAGACATTAAAATAGACTAACAGGCTAGCTTTACCACAACTGTTTAAAATCAAATGTACAACAGTGGCAATCCACAATATATTCATTGAAATGATCAAATCTTTTAATTAAGTATTTTTAATAGCTACTATAAATAATAAATAGAATATTGGTGAATCGTCCAATTTGAACAGTCCTTTAACCATACGAGTTTCTCGCAAATAAGGATACTGCAGTCAGAGGTTGATGATATTACAGTTTTAGTTTTGTAACATGTTTTTATTACTTCGTGTTGTGTTTAGTGTTTGATATGTATTTTATAATATTTTATCTTGAAAATTATATGATCTAGCACTAATTAATTCATAAAAAACAGTAAGTATGGAGTAAGATCATTAATAGTTTATATATATTTAGAAATTAAACTTTAAGAAATAAATATAAATAATTTGGAGATCAGTAACAAAAGGTACTTAATGTATGGTATAATAATAATCATATAATTGTTAGAGGCTAAGAAATATAAAGTAACATAATATTTATAACTATTTACATTTTGGAGTTAATCTTTACTTTAGCTGATTAACATAAAAAGTTACGTTTACAGAATATGTAATATATAATATAATTTAGAACAGAAGCTTTCAGTGTTTATTATTTTTGAGTGTTACCTGATCATTTGCCGTATTTTGTTTAAAGCAAATCATATATTCAAATGAGAGTTAGCGTATCTTCGATTAGATATCTAATTATGTCATCATGACATAATAAGTTATAATAGTTGTTACACTACAACGATATCTGTTCGTAACTAAACTACTATAACTCAGCCATTGTATTTTATATAACAATACGAATTTGGTATTTCACGATTAGATGTTTATTTACGACCACAGATCTCTTTTATCTTTTATCTTAATACTACATAAATATATTGATATATGGAATTTTGTTAAATAATTCCATGGGTAAAATGTTCAAATATTGTACTTTAAAGCTGAATATTTCACACACGAATCTCTTAATCGTTATTAGTTTTCGCAAACCCATAACATTTTCTGAGGACCTATTTATATAGGTCTTTATAAAATAACCTCGATCAAGTACTGGAAAAAAAAATCCAGTGTATGTGCGTAAAACTTATTGTAACATTTTGTCAGTATGACTGTTTTGTATGTTCATGCCAAATTATATCATTCTAGTACTAAAAGTCTCTGCACCTAGTTGCAATATGAATATTGTGTAACACTTAGAAAGTATAAGATAAGCAATTTTGTTAGAAAGAAATGAATAAAGTCATCAATTTTGTGAGGAGAGCGAAAGTAAAAACAAATCCCATTAATTAAAAATGTAGTTCAATTTGAAATGTCTTACCTTAAAGTCGTTCCAAATGGTCTTAATAACAGTTATGTTAAACGGAGGAATATATTTTCAACATGATACTGACATCGTAGTGATATCCGACTATGACTGAACATACAATGTTATTAACGATTCCTCCTCGTATTTCAAAATAGAGCCAAAACTCACATTCGACCAGCAATTGTATTTGGCGGAAATTGAGTTGAATTGAAAGCTTCGAGTAATCTACAGGTTAAGGATGAAAACTTGTCTTAGCTATTTTGATAACAACAAACTAGTTTCATTAAATTCGGGAATTCAGAGTTTTTTTTATAATAGTTTGTTTCAATTTTTAAAATAACATTTGATGTAAGTATGAAAAACTAAAATATAAAAAAAAGAAAAAAAACACAAATATTACTTATGTGTAAATATTCAATAAATGTTAATTTTAATCTAGTTTTTACCTGCTTTTCTAGCGTTCTTTTAGTTGTGCATACACGGAATGAATTTTAATATCACCGGGACCACTAGATTTTTTTCTATAAGTGACCGTAACATTAGCTGTAACTTGAAGTGAGTGCGAAGGATAGCCTTATTAATCTTTTTTTTTTGTGTGGCAACCCCATCGACTAGACGTCTTAAACCTTCTCCCAATTTTATTTAACTATATTATTTAGAATACTAATCTATTTTACAATAGTGATATAATTTATTACGCAATAGTAATATAAAATTTGTAATATAGTTCTAAATTCAGTGAGTAACGGGTGTTATGTATGAAATTTGTTTTCGCCAACTGTCAGACCAGGTAACGAACTCATATTTGAATTATTTTCATTGTTATTTCTTTATTACAATAAATATAATAATACAACTCTGTCACATATTCGTGACTTTTCTTTAATTTAATAAATTAAATCTATAAATATGATGACCCGTGGTACTAAGTCTCGCCAGGCGGAGAACCAACTCCAAATGGCTCTTCTGGAACTTAAGGCCTCCAAACAACAGTGTGATCAACTTTTAAAAGAAAGGGATGACAATGAAAAGGAACTCATAGAATTAATTAATAAAAATACTCAATTAAAAAATGAAATGGGTACATTGTATTCAGAATATAATATATATTTTTTTTTTTATGTTGCAGGTGGGGGAAATCCTCATGGACACCTGGAGAGTTGTTCCAGGTAGTGCCGGACTCTTACCGGCTAAAACCTACCACCTGCTTTCTATGACCCCTGCCGTGGGCAAGGCCGTTATGCAACCATTGAATTGCCTATTTCTCTTTTAACTGAAGAAGTTAAGGCGACTAGCGCCTACAATTTTAACTTTAAATACGTTGTAAACTGGGTTATTAAATCTAGGGACCATATAACTAAATACATTATAGTTTTTATTATTTTGCAGAAACATCCTATTCTCTCCTGTTTGCCTATATTCGTCTTAGCTTACTTATTGTTTATAATAATTGTCATTTTATTTATATTCTTAATCCTATTTTTTTATATAACTATTTATATATGCTTATGATATAAAAATGTTATATTTTACTTATTCTACCTTATTTCTATTATTTACTAGTCTTACTATTTCTATGCAATACTCTAAAAATAATTCTCTATGTTTCTTATGCGCTATAATTATTGGCAAATTATTTACATTTATGTTAATCTGTAGTCAATGGGTTTGATCAATGTAGTGCTGAATATGAAGAAGCACTTAGGGTTACTGATGTACTGAAGCTAAACCTCCAAGAGGCCCAAGATCAAATTGCCAGCCTTCAAAGTACTATATCAGACCTAACTACAAATCAAACCCAAAGCCTATTTGACGAATTGGTTGGGAATGATTCTACATTAGTTTCACCATGTACCACCAGTAAAACAAATATTAGCACTATTGACTTGACTGGTGATGATTGTGTGACCTCCCAGCCAATTCTATCTAAGAGAAAGCTCAAGAATTATGTTAAATTAAATAAATTCATAAGAAAAACACAACACCTTAAAAAGATAAATAACCTTAATTTAAAGTATTCCAAATTGTCTACAGAGAAACATGAGCTGAACAATCAATATAATATTATGTGTGCTGAAGCTCAAAACATGGAAATAAAGTATAAAGCTGACATTGATACTCTTCAATCTGAAATATTAAATTTAGGCAAATCATTAAATCATAAGTAATAAATATCAATTAACCCAAAAGGAAATATCAGAACATATCCTAGCCATGAATGACTTGGTAAAAATTTGTAATGGGAACTCAGAGCGCTTTGACTCACTAACCAGAAATTATAATACATATTCTTTTAATAATTCCTTACCAAGTAATTCTGTGCCCAAGGACCTATATAGTTTAAATAAGAATATCCATGTCAGTAGCACAAATAAAAATAATACTTTGCCTTCATCCTTGACTGCAAATGTATTTAGTGATGAAATAGGCAAGGATATGGGCACTGTACTTTACAGGGAGTGTTATGGACAGTCAATAACTAACTATTGCATGCCCGGAGCTTCATTTCTTCAAATTGTAAGTAAAGCCATAAATATTGAACATAGTCCCAACACAACCTTAGTTTTTATTATTGGGAGAAGGGGAAGTGTTAATAGAAATAACTTAATTATTATTCAATAGAATATCACAACTAAACATTAAAGAAGTTATTTTCTTTACATTTCCTTATATAAAGGGTTTGCCTCATGAAAATAACATAAGATTTTCATTAAATGAATTGTTATACACATTGACACATAACAATTATATTAGTAATAAATTTTCTATGAAAAGTCATGTTATAGATATTAATTGTATAACAAAAAATAGATACAATAACTTTTGTATTATGACATCTGATAGGTTTTACTTATCATATTATAATTTTAAACTGGTAGCTAATGCGCTATCTTATTATTTATATTTTAATTCAGCCAAATATTTGGCTAATAAGACTACTGCTTTTATTGAGCAGAATAATAATATGACATCTAATAATTTGACATTTAATAATTTGACATTGAATTTGGAATCAAATAATTTAAATTAGAAAATAAGACAAAGGAGATACTCTCTGGCAAAAAAAAAAATATTTTACAGACCCCCAAGTTCGTTATATGATTCTTTTGAACCTGTTTTTGAAAATGTTTTATTAAAACTGTCTGCGTCTAATAAAAATATTATTGTAAGTGGTGATTTTAACATAAACTTATTAGATAACTCCGCTACCACTATTAGATTCAGATCATTGTTAAAATCATATAACCTTATTAACTTATTCTTAGAGCCCACTAGAATAACTGAGTCTACTTCCACTTGTATTGATAATATTTTCACAGACTTTATACCGAAGAATAAGAAAATAATTGATAGGTTAAATTCTGATCACTGTGGGCAATTAATATCTTTTAATTACAAATTCAGCAAAGAAAAACAAAAAATTGTGTTTGTTCCTATAACTGTAAGACGCATGGATAAGTTTAAAAATAATATTTTGGCCAAATGTTCATATCTGGAATATAATAAAAATCCTTCACAACTGTTTGATAAATTTTTCAAAATTATTAATAATGAATTCAAATCGACATTCTCCTCTAAAACTTGCACTTTGAGAAATCACCTTTCTTTTAATGAGTGGGCGACCCCAGGAATTCATAAGAGTAGACAAAAACTGTTTGAAATCTACAATGAGAGGGAGCTCAATCGCAGTGACTCGTTTGCTCAACATATTAGAAATTATTCTAAATTATTTAATAAAGTTTGTTCACAAGCCAGGTCTTTACATATTAGAAACTTAATTAGTAATTCTTTAAATAAAATTAAAATGACCTGGAATATTATAAAGTGTGAAGCTGGTAAAAGCAAAGCTCGCAACTCCAAATTTTCTCTTCAATTGGATAATCAAGTAATAAAATTAGATAAGGAAGTTGCCTCTGCTTTTGAAACTTATTTTTAAAAAAATCCAGCTTCTACCACTTCTTCTTTAATTTCTTCTCCTTTAGTCGCTGAGTCATTACTACAAAAAAATGTAAAAAAATGTAACATTCCTTTTAAATTTAAGAAAATTGAATCCAATGATATAATTAAATGTTTCAGGACCTTAAATATTAAGAATACTCCTGACTTATGGGGAATATCTGTGAAGGTGATTGGCTCAATAGTGGACCTCGTTGCGCCTTACTTAGCGACCATTTTTAATGACTGTATTTCTTGTGGAGTATTTCCTGACCTAATGAAACATAGCAAAGTAATACCACTCTTAAAATCAGGCAATAATTCAGATCCGTCTAATTACAGACCAATATCAGTATTGCCTTCGTTTAGTAAAATATTTGAAAAAATCATGCTTAATCAGCTGATAGACCATTTTAATAAATATAAATTGCTTCACCATAAACAGTTCGGTTTTACTAGAGGTCGCTCTACTACGGACGCCGGCGTCTTTCTTATAAAACATATATATGAGGCCTGGGATCAGTCAGAGGATGCTCTTGGAGTATTCTGTGATTTATCTAAGGCTTTCGATTGTGTTCAGCATGAAACATTGGTCAGGAAATTGTACCACTATGGCATTAAGAACATTGATCTCAAACTCTTGATTTCTTACTTGTCTAATAGAATTCAGAGGGTAGAGGTGAATGGAAAAAGATCGGCTGGGGCTCCGATTGATATGGGGGTCCCTCAAGGTTCAATTTTAGGTCCATTTCTCTTCCTTGTTTGTATAAATGACCTGCCTACTTTTGTAGACAAACATAATGAGATAGTATTGTTTGCTGATGACACTTCTTTAATATTTAAAGTAAAACGGCATCAGGTAATATATGACGATGTAAACAAGGCTCTCTCTAGAATAGTGCATTGGTTTAGTGTTAACAACCTGTTGCTTAATAGTAAGAAGACTAAACTTCTTAGACTTTCTACTACTAATATTAAACAGGTGCAAACTAATGTACTTTTAAATGAGGAAGCGATGGAAGTGGTGGAATCCACAGTTTTTCTAGGAATCACTGTTGATGCTAAGCTACAATGGGGCCCTCATATAGCTGGATTAGCTAGTAAACTTAGCTCTGCCACGTACGCTGTTAAAAAAATTAGATCCCTAACTGACGAGACTACTGCTAAGTTAGTATATTATAGTTATTTTCATAGCATAATGTCTTATGGTATCCTACTGTGGGGTAGTGCTACTGATATTAATACCATTTTCGTTATACAATGTATCTGAATACTTAGAGGATAATGCACCGTGTAATGTATTTATGTTATATAGAATTTAAGAAAAAAAAAAAAAAAACAAATCATGACAATCCCGCTGAGTTTCTGTCGCCAGCTCTTCTCAGGTCTGTGGAAATAACTTTCCGAGCTGGTGGTAGCTTTGAAAAATGTTTTGTATGAAACTTATTTTCAATAAAGATTTTTGATTTTGATTTTGATTTTGAATCCTTTGATTTTGAATTTCCTTATAAATTATAGTCCTGCAATCCCTAGTAGATAATTATCCAAATTGAAAAACATAATATTTTGTGCATACTTGAAAAAAAAATATTATAAAAATTTACTGAATTTAGTTACATCATAATATAAAATCAGTTTTTTATAAGTTCATAGTTCCAATTACACTACAAGCGAAGGTATATAAAATATACCGCTCAATAAATGTACATTCTTATTTCCCTCTCATTTCATATATTAATTACGGTTAATTTAGACCAGTGAACGAATACTAGTTAATTTATATAATTTCATAGTAATATAAATTATAGCATGACATTAATTCGACTATATGTAAATACACACTCAAGTGGTAAGTAAGTTAACAATAGATCATATTATATGTTGTGATGTTATATGTTTTGTATGAATTTATATAACTCCATAGCTAAAGTTTTGTAAAAATAATTCCCTATACGATTAGCGAATATTATGTAATGATTACGTTTTTTATGAGATTCTACCTTTTAACTTATTTAATTTCGCTATTTTCTAAAAGTAAACAGTTTTTATATTCCATTTTGTAACCACTATATTTATTCTTATATTATTGATAAGAAATCAAAAAATGATTGAAATTAATGTTTATAGAACTTAAATCACTCTTACTTCGAATTTTTATATTTAATGTAATAATTTTGCTTCAAATATTTACATAGATTTCACATTTGATATGTAGGATAAATATTAAATCTCATCATAAATATTTTAAAGTATAATTTGTGAAAAAGAGTGCCTAAAAATCTTCACAGAAAATTGAAAAAAATATAACTTTATTATTTGTTCTTAACCTTATTATTAATCGCATCTTATTATGCATATATTACTGGCATGAGTGTCGAATGCAATATTGTATGATTCAATTACAATGACCAACTTAACGAAATATTGATGTTGACGAAGATTGTCTAATAAATAATGTGTTGAACTGACGACTAAAGCGCAGTGCAGTACGTCAATATACAATCTATTGTTGGATATTTTGTTGGCTACAATTGTTTGTTAATAATACCGCCTATATCGGATATTTCTTGGCTTAAAATTAATAAGATTGAGAAAGAAGCGGATTAAAGTTCGTAGCAAAACAGCTAAACCGCAAGGATAAAATGGTAAAAAAGTAAGGTTTTTTTTTATTTATATAAATGTGTTTTGCATACATAATAGTAACAAATATTGAAAAATAAACATTTCTTCTGAAATTACGTAACAAGTTATAAGTAGTAATTCTAATTTCATATTTTATAGCATTTTATTCACCTTTATACTAAAAAAAACTTTGTTGGCCTAACATATTTTGATTTAAAATAATAATCTCTTACTAAATTAGAACTCTAGAATAGTCTGCCATTAGTTTTATTCACGAGAATATATACCATCAAAACATAAACTATTAAGGATTATTTACGTGCGCTCAAATATATTTGATTTATCTGGACATGACATGTCTGACACTGTTTTATGACACTATCGTTGTTTGGAAGTCCATGACGGATAAATTCGTCGTTGATACACTACATTCTATATTAATTACTAATAAACTGCAATATACTCGCTACATATTAATATAATTAAATTACTGTTCGCTGAATCTAATATACCTGAGAATTTCATTATTTAAGTTTTCTAACACAAGAAAAGAATTAGCTAATTTATATTTATTTAGTGATAATTATTGCAATTTCTGGTGTTAATATTTTATTTTGTAATCGCTTACATCATAGACCCCTTTAAGTTTGCATATAAATAAAAAAGTTTTGTGATATCTATGAAATATTTTTTTAAATATTTTTTTTAACTTCATACTTTTGCCAACGAAAACTAAATCGACACGAAATTCTATATAACTATCGTGCCAACTCACAATATTTGAAGAGAATTTGTTTGAAATACCTATAAACAAGATCAGCCAACTGAGAAGAAACAGATCAGAATTGAAACACTTCGCTCTCTTTTGGTCTATAAAGGTGGTCCAAGATATCACCAAACTCGATCCTCACTAAGACGATGCTGGACTTCCTATATCAGTCATCCTCTAACCGAAACGTGGTAAAACTAAATTCTAAAGGTTTATCTGAAAGAATAATAATATAAATCTCTATATAAAAAGGTCTTGAAAATAAATTTCAAAGGTAGAAAAAAACGTAAGTAAATTTCAGTAACAAATAAATTAGAAATAAGCATTTCTGTTATATTTGAAGACATCCTTCGATTTGTGCCTGAGTTTGCAACTTATGAAGGTATATAAATTAAGATAATGTGTTTTTGCTTATTGGAATAGGTGTCATGAAATACGTTCATTTTTTAATATTAATAGTGTATTATATCATTAGTCATTCTTAGTTATCATTATTTTATTATTTGTTTCCCTCATTTTTGTTTTTTATCTAATAGCTGTCTTGGTTAATTAGTAAATAATGATTTAGAATTAAGCACGACAATTGTACAATTTTTGTAAGTAGCTACAGAAATTATACCTTACAATTAAAAATAAATAAAATGATAACAAGAATGACAATTTATATATTTTTTTTAATTTATCTTTATGAAATAGCGCTACGAAAAAAGTAACCAATTTAAACAATTAGAAAAATATATTTTTGCTATCATGTTATTATTTAATTTATCTAAAGCGAAGCTTCGGAAAATGTATTAGTTGAGACGTCCTTCTTACTATTGATTAAATGAAATATCTCGATTGTTTACAGAAACTCAATAGTAAAATAAACTGGAGTTTTTAAAATGAACCCTTTTTATTTGTCAATTCATCTTACTCGGGCTAGAAACACCTTTTCTGAATCTATTATTTGATACAAATATTAATTAGTACGGTTTCAGTAATTACGCAAAGTATTATTACTGTATCACTAAATAATAATTAACAACACTTAGTTCAGTAAACATAGTTAAGAAAAAATTAAGTAAAAATATAAAATATGATCGAAAATCTTCAAAAGTACTCGATTCGGTATTAATATTCAAAATAGAAAGAAGGTAGAAAGTTCAAAATTTATGTAATGACCATACATATTTATCATATAAATCAGATTCAATAGCTAATAAATAAAATAATCCTACAACGGGCCTTATCGAATTCGTATCATGTTTTAGAATATATCTGGATATTGATCTGTATTGACAGAACGCTATAAAAACAAAAAATCTTAGAGATACATTCGTGATCTGTATTCATTCTTCCACAAATGAATATATCTATTTGTCTATGGTACATTGACAATACTATATTGTCTCCAAATTAATTAAAAATAAAGAAAGATAGAAGGCCACAAATATGAAGTAATAACGGAATTTTCGTGGGAACAATAATGCAGCGAGAAATCCAAGCCAAGTGCACGCTGCTCATAAACTTGCTGACGTCGGATTGATAATAACAGATTACAGTATGGGCAAAACTATGCAAGTTGGTTGTTGTAACTTTGCGCTTAATACACGGTACAGTTTCTAACATTTCACTTTTGCTGTTTTGATTTATAATTAATACAAAATATGCTTTATGTCAAATATTTAATTATTATCTTTTAAAATATAATCGTAGTTTGCAATAGTTGTAAAAATAATTCTTCTCATTATAGTAATAAGTAGTATAAATTCCATTTAGACAACAGATTATATAATCTTAAAGTACAGGAAGAAAAAAATCTTAACAATTCGTTATTTATCTTAGCTACACCTATAACTAGATAGACGAGGCCTTAGAAAATTATTTATATATTTAAAATTGTCCCTGTTTGTCTCGATATTTAATACACATAACTTTTAGTTTCTAGCATTTACTGTTATAAATTGCTAAAAAACAAAATATTTATTCTGCCAAGTATGTATCGACTATACAGTAATCCCCCCTCTAACACAGTACTCTTATAACGCGATTACAATCCCTCGTATAACACGAGTTCTCCCCCATAAAAAACAGTGATTTCACACGTTAAATTTCATAGTATAGAAATATTCTATATTATGAAATTTATAATATTTTTTTACAGTTCCAAATTAATTTCGCTTACCTTTGCACATTGTGATGCTATAAAATTTAATTAAAAAAAGGGGGCTTACTGTATATATTAAAAACAAAATAAACAGCTCAAAATTATATCCCAACAGGTCATAAGTAGGTGAGAATTCTTCAATCCTACCCATCTCCATCACGCCGAAAAACACATAACGTGCAGAAGAGATGACGGATATATTACTCTATCATTTTATAAGAATTAAACTATTGTTTACATTATTCAATGCTATTTTGTTTGTTTTATATTATTTGTTACAATATTTTTTTTAATATTTAATTATAACTATTTGTATTTTTCAGGTTTATTAATAAATATTTTGTGCCTGTTTTAAACAGTTTTGGCCTTCTTTCAAAAGTATTGTACAAAACTAAGAAGAATATCATATAGACGTTGCTGTACTCGTAGATGGAGTACGCCCCTAAAGCAACATCTTAACGGTAGAAAGATATACAGAGTAAGTAAGCAAGTCAGATTAAACTTGTTTTAAAGTTTATTGTGGCTTTAATATTGTTCGCAAGGACTTAACGCTTCGTCTAAGCTTTATATCTGTAAGTTGGAAAATGATTAAAACACAAGTAAAGTATATCATTTTGAATACTGGAAAACTAAAAGTTCATGAATAAATTATACCTAAAACAGTTTACAGTACTTAAACAAGTGTGAGTACAATGACCCACAAATAATGAGGAAAATATTTTTGATGTTCAATCACAATTAACGTATTTTCTGTTTCTGTTCTGGACCCCAGTTTGGGAGAATGTAAGCATTGACCGTAATTTGTTAATACGTACATATTTTGTGAAAAAAAAAAATATATTACCAGAACTGGTACAGTTTCAGAAAATTATGAATATTTTTCATTGAATGAAACAAGCTCTGGCTATTATTTTTACATTTATTTTAAGAAAGAAAAGCATAAAATAAACATCATTAAAAAGCTAATATTACCTGAGTAAATTTAAGGTGTTTAACAAATCAGTATTTCAATTATGTTTGTCTTATCACATATTAAAAATCAAGACTTTAATTGTTGGAAGATATTCATACATTTTTCTGTTATACACATTGCATAGCAAAATTATAAAATTAAAAATAAAATTTTACTAGGTTTGGTACAGTATTTACAAAATATATATATATATATATATATATATTGAAGTTCTGTATCTCATGATCCCATTGAGATCCCATGATAAAATTTTGCTATATGTTTTTAGACATTTCAAACTATATTTGATAATTTTTTACATTTTTTAAAATTGCCACTTTTTGAGAAATTTAAATTTTAAAATTTAACTTTAAATTTAAATTTTATTTTTAAATTGTAACCCCTATTTTGTGACATATCATATTAAAGCCCATTTCAATAGCTTTAAAATAAAACCACTCTCAGGCTTGTATCATCACAAGTTGCTATCCTACAGGCAACTAAAGATGCCAAAACATGCCATTTTTTGATAAAAAATATATTTTTTAAAAATTCATAACTTCGAAAATAATTGTGATACGCAACTGAAATTTGGCATTTTTTCTCAAGTCTATGGTATATTGCTGCATACCAAAAATCATGAAAATCTGAGACATCAAGTTTGAATAACTCTGAAAAATTTGTTGATTTGACATGGAATGACCCGTAAATAAAAATAAAATAAAATTATCCAATGATTAATATCATGTTCTATGTTTAGGATTACTGATTTCATATTTTTACATCTTATTAAAATATATAAAACAGAATCTTAAAATGGCTAGATTACAAAGGCTTGCCAATAATTATAATAGCAAAAATAAGATGATGTCATTCTCGATATCATTTTATTTTTTATCTAGGTACTGGGTATTTGAAATTACTAATCGGTGGTAGTAAAAGTACATAAACAATACAATAGAAAGTTATGGTTGTTATCTTCAATAATAACAAACTTGTTATATTACCTATTTTTTCTGGTACTACGTTATAACTATATGGTATTATATAATAACTATGACATGTGCGACACTTTTTAACACGTTTTTATTATTTTCAAGCGCATGATGAATTAGTTCATTATCTATGAACTGGAACTTCTATAGTAACTATTGTTAATGAACTCAAATGCCGATAGATATGTGTTTAAATTTTTATCGCTTATAACTATCATATTTTCTTTTTAATTTTAAATATCTTATAACAAAATGCAATATTTCTGAGTGTTAAAAATATAAAGTGTGCTTTACGAAAAGAAAGTATTTATATACTAAATACTAACATGATTTTTATTATTATTTTTGAGTCCAAGTTATAGATAGAAATAACAAGTGGGAAAACGGGCGAAAGTAGTCATCAAAATCAATCAGCGGCAGTTGGCAGAGAATTTTAGAAAAAAAAAATCGGTTATTTTAAAAAGTTATATAAATCACAAATTAAAGAAATGTATCTTGGGTGCTTCGCCATATCTCTATCTTTGTTTACACTGTTTTAGCATAAATTCTACTCAACGCAATTAAGTTCTACAGTAGGAATTATATCTTTTGCTGAGAATACGAAGAAATTTGCCATAACAATAATGTTTCCTAAACGAAATCTAAATTCTAAAATGTGGAGGACATCCAACCATTGGTAAGTTGAATCTGGAAATTTTGCTCTTCTTTAATATATAAATTTAATATAATAAGTCTCGTAATAACAAACAGAACAAATTTTGACATTAAATTATGTTTTCAACAGACGTATGCACATTTTTACTTTAACCATGTCCCAAAGAAATTAAAAAACTCATTCTTTTATCTGATGTTCTCCCTCAATCTATTTAATTTTCCACGCCTTGATATCCTAGAAATCGTTCAATAAATCGTCTACAAAAATAATACTAATTTATTTTATCGCCTCAACAAAGAATATGAGTTATAATTTTAATAAAGTAATAGGATTTATTTTATTAGATTTGAACGAATTGTGTTGTTACATACTACTTGCTAACCCGTAATATCCCGAGATAACCCAAGAGTTACCAAACTACCAATCCTGCCAATTATTACATTTTATGACTGTGCAATCGAATAACTAAAAATATATGGTATTTAAAATGTCTCTAAAATCTGTAGCGGTTGGTTGTCCAGATATTATTGTTATTAACAAAGATAAAAAAAAATATCGATATTTTTGCTATTTATTTTATAAGCTATTAATACAGTATGAAAGAAAATTTTGTTTAATCTGCCATTCAAAATTTAATAAATAAAAGTCAAGTGAAATAATAATTTAAATACTGATTTGATGGGACGTGAAAGCGACAAAAAAGTATTTATGCCAAATTAAAACGTTAATTCAGAGTCCAGTCCATCTAAATAAAAAATGTACATTTAAAAAGACAATAAAATATAGTGATATAAATTAATCAGCCCCTAAGGTAAACTTCGCAATCTGTATTAGTCAAGACACACTTTTTTCGAGCGATTAAATGAATTTTCATGGCCGGTTGCCTTAAGAAACTCAATGAACAAAGGTCTGAGATATTTAAATTAAAACTTTTAACTTCTTTTGCTAAGACAACGATTGTATTCATATCAATAATTTATACTTGTTTGATCCTTGATATTTTATTTCGTATATTATGAAACACTTATTTTAATAAAATCAATATTAAAAACAAAAAGAGAATATTTTGTAACATTATATCGGGTTTGAGTTCTCCACAGCCATCAGCTAATAAGTAATACAGACGATTATTAGTACTTGAATAGACTCCTGGAGTTAGATCTTCTCTGATTAAGACTGACTTCATGACTCCTGACGAATATTGGAAACCAAAACCGTTTTATCATAATTTAGTAACATTAAAATATAGAAGAATATTAATTTTTAATTTATAACTTTAATATATGTATAATAAAATATGAAAGATTATTATCAATATGTTCTTGAAAATTTCTTGAAAAGTTCTTGAAAATTTCTTGTATCGTGAAGGAACAGCTAAAGAAGTAGTTTAAATATTCGTGATCATCTCAGATCTAATAACAAGATAACTAAAAGTACACTGTAAAGATTACCATAATTATCTATTTAGATAAAAGAATATATTATTATTACATACTGATTACCGTACCGTAATGTAAAGTAAAAAAATCTGTAATTTCAATAAAGTAACTGGCGGATTAAGTGTTGCTCGATGTTATAATTTATAAAAATGTGTATTATACGTTAAAAGTATTCTGTTTTTCTCTGAATTCGGAATCTGCATGAAAATCATAATGTCATTTAGTATCATGTGATGCAGATTTACAGTTTAGCTAACCACCTAAAATGCAACATTGAGTCTTAAATAATTTACATTCTTTTGAATCGGTATTACAAGGAAACCAGGTTTGTTTATTTTAGGATTTTATTTTTGATATTTGTGGGTAAATGAACAAATGGTCCATCCGAATGAAAGTAGTGCCTTTGCCCAAGGACACACGAATATGAATAACATTTTCACACTTTTGAAAAATGGGAAGGGCTGCAAGATATAACATGAATAGTGAACACTAAGAGGAAAGAAAGGGATTTGACAAATCCTCACTTTGTAATTGTTTCAATTAAGATTTTAAAAACATTTATAATTAAAATGAAATACTGATTTGTTTTCGTTTTTCCCCAATCCGGATAGGTTTGTTTTAATCAACATTATTAAGTTTCAAGGATATTTTCAAATATCAAACCATGTGTGTGTGTGTGTGTGTGTGTGCAATTGACACACAGCAGAAATGAAACTTCTGAAAAGTAGCCTACGAGAGATTGAGATGTGTATAATATAAAATAATAAACCTTACCTTCCTAATACTCCCGAATATTAGGCGGATAAGGTTTATTACCTTTTTTGCAAGCTAAAGCAAGCGAAATTATTTAAAACTTTTATGAAATATATGTATTTTTATATATCGCTGCTTATATTATATTAACAAACTTACCTCAACTAATAATTTTTCAAAAGTGTCAATGCCAGATGGCATCGTAGGTTTAAAAATAATAACAACTTCAATATATGCCTCACTTTAGTTTAAAGATTAAGCAATAGATAGCACCATAACAGCTGTAGGCAATAAGTCTTCTTTCCCATTCTCTCCTTTACATTTATGTTTTTGTTCTTTACAATTTATTATACACTTTTTCGTTACATCGAGTTTCAAATCACAAGGATTCCAAAGAAGTTTCATTTCAA
Source organism: Melinaea marsaeus rileyi (assembly GCA_918358865.1). Taxonomy (NCBI): domain Eukaryota; kingdom Metazoa; phylum Arthropoda; class Insecta; order Lepidoptera; family Nymphalidae; genus Melinaea; species Melinaea marsaeus. Next base: position 22,065,285 of record OU911085.1, read on the forward strand.
AAAATATTCCTATCAAAACAAAGGCCTTTGGTACAAGTATATTATTCAAATACAAAATATCTTTTTTCAAGTAGGCATTGACACGCACTTTTGAATCGTCAATTATTATAATACACAAAAAAGTCAGTGTAGTCAGTCCGTAAGTAAGCTACCACCGGCGCGGTTTGCTATTCTGTTGGGAAGAGCCGGCCAGAAACTCAACAGTTGCTCTTTTTAAAAGAAATATAACAATCTTAGTTGTACATTACAATATGAATCCTGCAAATGAATCAACAACTTAAGTTGTTAGATCTACTAAAAACTATTGAACGTTATAATAAGATTTATTGAATAATAAACTTTTGATTTTAGATTTAAAACTAAGAAAAGGAAGGTCTAAGATATCTTGTGGAACTTTATTATATATGCGTATACTCAAACACATGAAGGATTTATTAACTTTTTGAAGACGAAATTTTGACGTTACAAGTTTGTTTTTATTTCTCGTATTTATCGCGTGTCTGTCACTGTTTTTTATATAACTATTTAAATTTTGACGTATATATAATATGTTATTAAATGTGTATTGCGAAGCGACTGTAAGAACACCTATTTCTTTAAAAACATCTCTCAGAGAATCTCTAGCTTTTAAGTTATAAATAAGCCACACAGCTCTTTTTTGTAAAATAAATACAGAATTAATTTCGGCAGCAATGCCCCATAATAAAATACTATGAAAATAACTAAAATAAACAAGTCGAGCCGTATTAATGTTCTTTAATTGTCTAACTTTTCTAATTGCAAAGACGGCGGAACTGAGTTTGGCTACGGGTATTGAGATATGAGATGGAGCTTTTTATCTGAAGTTATACCTTTGAAATTTGTTGAGTCAATCAGTTCTAACAGTTCATTGTTAAGGAGCAATTTAATTTTTTTAATTTTTACATTAGGAAGTGTATTTAGTTTTCTTAGCATTAAAGACTAAATGATTAATGTCAAACTAATAAAGGACTGGTGTCAAAGTACTGTCTACTTCATTATAATTAATCCTATCTCGATCAACTTTATTATATAAGTATATATTTGCATAATTTTATAGCCCTATAAAATTGTTCGAAATGCTGTAATATCGTAGAGAGATTAAGATCTCAATAGAAGGCGAAATTGCCATAATACCGATATGTGCTAACGGTCAGACATGTAATCTTTTATGTGCCTGTAGTTATACTAAAGGATAGGATGAAATAATATGTAAGTGCCTAAGGATTTATTGTATTAAATATTTTTGTATTTCTTTCATAATTTCTTATTATAAATTAAAAATATTAAATGTATCGATATTATATCAAAAACATAATACTTTTTATTATTGTAAAAATATTTTATGTAAGTAAATAAAAACAAATATAAAAATTAATTTTGTATGATATATATATGATCCTATCCACAAATAATTTCAATCCACAAATTTTAATTTCAAATATTTTAAAACAAAAAATTCATAAAATTACTTTTGAGAGAACGTTATTCCAACTAATACCATAATTCACGATTACCCGATAGAGACATTGAATTGGTGAAAGCTGTCGCGCGCGTACGCGTCTTATTTATCTGACGCATGTCCGAGACTGTTGTTCTCTCTATCATTGTTTTCAGGCTGTTAAGCTCATTAGCATTCAACGCGAGCTTCCATAATGTTTGTTAATGATTTGAAACAGACTCGTGCACTATATCATTAAACTTATATTAGCGCTGAATACGAATGATCTTGCTTAATTTTCTTACCTAACTTTCGAATTTTTGTCACCATGCAGATAAAGCTCTTAGAATAGCTCTCTGTTAATAATATTTAGTAACAATAATTGGTTTAGGATCCTTAATCTTTATTTTATTTTTACATATTATTCTTTAATTAATCTTTCTTAGATAGATAGATGAATTATTAGGTTTACTATATCACGCTTTGCGAAGTGAAAGATATTATGATTTCTTTGTTGTTATGTTATTTTGTATTTCCTTTTTTAAATAGCACAGCTGGGGTAATAATTTCAAATGTAATTGTTGGTTATCAAACATTTCCTAAACGTCTACGAAATTACCTCCGTAAGTAGTATTAGTATTGTTTATTAATACTGTAATTAATAACAACTAGCTACTGTAAGTTTAAATCTGCTCAGATTTATGAAGTATAAATTATTCTTTATAAGTTGAAATAGGTTTTATACACAAGGGTTTACCTTGTGTATAAAACCTATTTCATAATTTTCAGAGTGTGTGTGTAAAGTTGTGCTTATCTTCATTTAAGTTTTTTTTTTTCGGTTTTGTATTCCTTATCTTATTATCTCTTTTATATCTAATTAATCATTAATATTATCAGTCGAACTAATCATTGTCCTATTGTTATTGACATTTAAAAATCTACATGCATTATTCATGTAAGGCTGCAATAAAACAATTATATAATAAACAATTGTTCAATACGAATATGACAATCAAATACTATGACGTTTATAAACCCATTTTATTCAAAACATTTATGTAAATGTTTTAATGTAAAATGCGAAACATCACAGTGTTATGGAAGAGTTAACCATTTTGATATACTTTATAATACTCAAATAAAGGATAAATCACCAATATGTTTAACCAATACTAAAAATCTAAATCAAAAGCAAAACTAAAAATAAAGGAGCTTTTATTAAATTTTAACTAATACTATTTTACTACGATTTACTACTATTTTACTACGATTTCAGGAAATACATATATTTATTATTTTTTTAAATAAATATTCTCTACTTTGTGAGGGAATGAACGATAATGAACTTTATAAAGGTTATTTATTCACAATTAACATAAAAGTTTTAACAAAAAATTTAAACGAAAATTTCAAACTTTCTTAATTATTAGATGGTATTTTATGCAACGTATCAGAAAGAACATTCCTATTGTGACTAAAAAAACTCCCGCCCTAGTGATAAAAAATATATATTCCGACATTTTGTTGAGAAAATTTCCATTTGATTTAAATACAACATATTTTGGTCTTCAAAACCCTACTAACTTCAAATTCAAATTATCTTTATTCAAGTAGGCATTTTACACGCACTTTGGAATCGTCAATTATTACAATACAAATAAAGGTCGGTGTAGTTAGTCCGTAAGTAAGCTACCACCGGCTTGGAATGCTTCTCTGTTGAGAAAAGCCGGCCAGAAACTCAACAGTTGCTCTTTTTATAAGAAATATAACAATCTTAGATGATGTACATTATAATATAAATCTTGCAAATGAATCTCTAGCTTTTAAGTTATAAATAGCCCGCATAGCTCTTTTTTGTAAAATAAATATAGAATTAATTTGCACTGCCCCATAATAATATACTGTAAGATAAAGTACTATGAAAATAACTAAAATAAAGTCGAGCCGTATTAACGTCCGTAAATTGTCTAACTTTTCTAATTGCAAAGACGGCGGAGCTGAGTTTGGCTGCGAGTGTTGAGAGATGGGGGTTGCACTGGAGCTTTTTAACTAAAGTTATACCCAAGAAATTTGTTGAGTCAATCAGTTCTAACACTTCATTGTTAAGGAGCAAGATACAATTATGACTTATTACATTAAGAAGTGTAAACTCCATGTATTTAGTTTTCTTAGCATTTAATAATAAATTATTAATTTTCAACCAAAAAAGAACACGTGACAGAGTACTATTTGGTTCATCATTATTAATCCTATTCCACCCAAAGTGAGTGAGGTGTCATCAGCAAAAAGTACATTGTCACATAGATCTTTTACGAAAAAGGGCAAGTCATTAATATAAAGTAAAAACAAAAAGGGGCCTAGAATAGATCTTTATGGAACACTCATCTTTAGGTGAGAACCAGACGATTTAGAATTATTTACGTAAACGGTCTGAACAAGAGTCCAGTACCTGAATCAAAGATGATTCAGGTAAGAGGCAATAAGATCAAGCGCAGCGCAACGTACACCGTAGTGGTTTAGTTTGCATAGCAACGTCCTATGGTCCACACATTCAAAGGCTTTGGACAAATCACAAAACACCTCAATTGCATTCTGCAACTTCTCCCATGCGTCGTAAATGTGTTTAAGAAGCGCGGCACCCGCATCATACATTGATTTTCCTTTGGTGAAACCATATTGTTCACTATGCATGATCTTACTGCTATGCACAAAGTCTAACATCTGATTTAGAATAATTTTCTATAAGTATACCGTATCAGTTCAGCTAGGAAACTCTATATAACAATTGACTTGTTGCATAATGCAATCTTGAATTGAATCTAAAATTTATTTTAAAGTCACATGAAAACGGTATGATAATACTTTTAAAGGAATCATTTCACTTCTTATGATTATAACCAAAACAATGTAGACATTTAAAAAGTTGCATATTTATTCGTAATATTATTTGTCTTGACAATAAAATTTTTGAAAGGTATAATTAGTAAGGATTTTTTAATCATGTTCAAACTGTGCAACAACAAGAGTTAATATCTTATATAGATGAATTAAGCAATGTAGCTACTATCTTTCCTCGAAGAAGATATAAAGAATAGAATCAACCTTTTTTTACATTTCTTATGTTGCATTGACTAAGCTAAAAGTCAAAATAAGAAAAATGTCCCTGGGACAGTCCGAGAGGAGTTTTCACTTCGCATAGAGTTTACCCTCTGTTTTGTATTCGCGCCTGTGCGTCGTATCGTGGGGTAGGTGAGAATAAGTTATGGTTCTCCACCGTCACTCGGCGTCCGCGCTGTAGTTGATTCCCTCTGGGCGTCCCAGTGAGAGTGCAGTTTGATGTGTTGTTAATTGCGATATTAGCAGCGTCAGAAGGTTTAAAATATTATTAATTATTTCGTGAGTGTGTGTTGCGAGGTTTATTTTGGACTCTCATGCCTCGTGTCTTCGGATTTAGTTTTTTTCTATACGATTAGTGTAGCGAGTGCAAATACGCCACGTGTTGGACTTTGTTCCCGCCCGTTAAGGAGTTTGCTGAGTGCTGCCAAATTAATACTTTACAGTTAGGTTTAGTTATTCCATTTAATAAACATTACACACTACATTTCCACATACATAGCTGAGCCGCAGTAGAACCAAGTTCGTATATTTGGTAAACACCCTCATATATCGCATGGTGAGTCATTGAATGCGAATCACCAGGAGTCCATGACCATCAGGACGCGTCTTAGCATTCCCAATATCAAACAATCGACATGCAAAATACACGACCAAAATATAGCGGACCAGTTAGAGCATCCGGGCTCGAACTCAAACCAGGTACTCGACGCGCAAGTAGAGACACTACAAAATATTATTTTTGACTACTTCAATGAGCACTATCCACCTTCGAATCGTTATGCTCACAAATATAAAGAAAACGGTTTTAAATTGAAAATGAGAAGGAAAAAAAGAGACCTCATAAAGAAACTTCGTATGGCCAAAGCCATGGGCGACAACTAACTTAGTCACCAACGGTCTAGGGCATTAAGGTCAATTCTTAAATTAATACAAGGCATATCACAACAAATAACAAAAAACCGTGATAGCTTTGACCGGGCAAAACACGAAGTAGACTTTGATAAATATCCTTTTAAGTACTCCAAAAACATTTTCAAAGACGAAAAAGGTAAGCTTCTCTTGACCAACGAGCAAATTTTTGATTATTATAAAAGCACATACGAAGTGCCTAAAAATCAAAGGCTGTATGGGGATCCCAACGAACAAAACCTGAGAGTTCTTCCATAGATTTTCATGCCAATCCACCAACTTTGGAGGAAATCAATAAAATAATTAAAAAGAAACCATCTAAGTCAGCACCAGGTCCGGATGGTATCCTTTATATAGTTTATAAAAAATGTCCGTCGATTCATAAACATCTATTGAATATATTCGGTAAAATCTGGTCAAGAGGACAAACACCGGTAACATTCGGAAATTCTCTTTTTGTCCTCATTTCCAAACGTGACAATGTCTCGGATCCTAGGGACACTAGACCGATAGCTCTAACAACACCATATCAAAAATATTTTTTTCTTTTTTACAAACAAAAATGACGCAATTCATGATAAATAATAAATATTTCGGGCCTAACCACCAGAAAGGAATTTCTGGATTTTTGTCTGGAACTCCTGGATGCCTCGAACATAACACGTTACTATCGGAAAGCCTTAAAGATGCCAGAACTAGTAGAAAGACAAATAACGGTATGTTGGATAGACTTAGAAAACGCTTTCGGGTCGGTAAGGCATGAACTGATGATGTTCGCGCTAAGGTGGTATAACTTTCCAACGTTAGTTAGTAACATGATTGCATCATATTATTCAACAATAAATTTTCCATAATTACAAATGAAAATCATTCCAAACCATTAAATTACAACATAGGTTTATTTCAAGGCTGTTGTATTTCTCCAATAATATTTAACATAGTAATCAATATTTTAATAGATGAATTAATTAAAAACGAAAAGAAATGGGGTTATCGGTTTAAGTTTAACAATAAATACACAGAATCCATACTAGCATTCGTAGACGATCTTGCGATACTGACACGTAATCCAAAACAATGTCAGCTACTTTTAAATGTTGTGGAGGATTTCTGTGTTTGGACGGACGGATTGAGGACAAAACCAAATAAATGCTACAGTCAATGTCTGGGTAGGCGGAACACCAGATATACCTCTTACGATCCCGGTCTCATAATAGGCGGTAAGTGCGTTACTACGATTACCGACGCAGCTCCGTTCAAATTCTTAGGCAAAAAAATCGATTACCAAGGGCACACTCCATCGTTAGATATAATAGTCTATAGCTTTTTGAATGATCTAAAAAAGGCAGACAATCAACCAATAAGTAACATCAAAAAGACTTGGATATACGATAATTATTTAACATCACGTCTAAATTGGCCTTTCGTCGTTTACGATATCAATAAGACCCTTTTGTTGAAGTTAGATGCAAGCGTCATAAGGACATTCAAGTCATGGCACGGGTTGGCGCATCCAGTGGACTCTTCTACCTTATTTAGAGACAGACACAATTTTGGGTTAAAATTAAAGAAACCATCGGAACTCTATAAACACCTACGAGTGACCAAAAGACATATCATCTCAAAATCAAATTATGATACTAAAACGTCTCTCCCAATAGATAAAATTGCCGCAGAGCTAGAGTCACGACCTCAATTCCATAAATAATTTATGATAGGTACTCAAACAAATAAAGCAGGGCTAGGATCAAGTAGGAAAGAACAAGACTTAGAAATTATAAAATCCTTTATTCGGCAAGATGAAAACGATAATTACCGGTTGCACGCGATGAGCTTAGAATTGCAAAATGAATGGGTGACCATAGGAGATTTTTGCATTCCACTAGCTTTAAGATGGCCCACCCAGCTTAATGATTGGTCCCCAGCATTATTAAAATTTTATCTTAACGCATTCCAAATGACTCTCCCAGATAAAAGTAAACTAAGTATTAAGATGGGGCAAAGCCACCGAAAAATCTTGCAACATCTGCGGGGAGAAAGTAGGTAGTAGGGTACTTTTAAATACAGGTAAATACTCGCGTCGAGACGATAAAGTATTAGAAATCATACGAGAAGCGGTTAGTCTTTCTGTAGCAAGAGCTCAGAAGGGTATAAAAACCACCAAAATATCAGTGGAGTTCGTAAAGGCAGGTTCGTCCAAAAAATCAAAACTAAAACCTCATTCCATCTTGGACGCGTCTCCTGATTGGACTCTCATGATGGACACGTATTACTGTACCCTGGGAAACAAATATACCCAAAGATCATACATTTAAGCTAAACAAGTATTACGAACTATGTAACGAACTGATTAGGAATAATTTAATAGTTAATTTGAACGCTGTAGAAGTAAGAGCGAGAGGTATAACAGCAAAATCTCTCTACAATTTATTTAAGGATCTCGGCCTTTCTAGAACGATCATCAGTTCATCTCTGGCACGTATTTCGAAGGCAGCTTTAGTAGGTTCTTACGACATTTGGTTAGGTAGGGAGAGGAGCGTGAACAATGAAGGTGAGTGTGTATGCGCATACTAAAGGGACCCTTAAACCTACACCTGGGTCGCAAGTCCCAGGCATTGTTTGCGCTTCTTTTCTTGCAACGCGATGGGCCCGGCACCCACACGGTCAATCCATGGAATGCTAAGAAGCTTCGTCTCTCTGTTCCTCAACTTAGATATTTTTATCTGTACTTTAAAACAACAGAAATGTCAGTAATCAAAGTTTTTTTTGTGATAGAATTTGAAGTAAACAATATGAAAATGAAAACGAATCATTAGACATGAATCCTTCAATTGAAACAATATCCGTTTATGACTTAGAGGATACACATGTGTGACAACTTCGACGACGCATAGAAGAAAATGGGGTCGACGACTATTCGCTGGTTATAATAGTTTTTTTGATATACGCAATAGAAGCTAATACTGGAGTAAACCGGTCGCGAGATGAGAACAATACTCCATGTGAGGTCAGACCTGCGCTATGGACTATAAAAAAATTGAATATTTTTTAATTTTTTCTTGTTTTTTTTGTTCTTATGTTGTTAATTTTTTTTTCTAAACATTTAATATTTCGATACATTGTTATTTCAGATTTCTTAAGTCAGCTTGTTAATTAAAATATTATACATATTAGGAATGTAGGAATTTATAAATATATTGTCTGTGTCATTCTGAAATAGTTGGTTGCATTCCATGCGGCTAGCACAAACTTTGGTTAGTTAGTTGGCTAGTTTGGCTGTCCTGACCTACTCAGCCACTAAAATAGACAAGCATACTTATATACATATATAAACTTTTACGCTAATTTAACCTCTCGAAATTTACGTTCACGCTTTAAGATCAAAAAGGTAAAATCAAGATATAAATTAAAATACATCACGGAATAATAAAACAGGTCAGTGTAGTCTGTTCGTGAGTGTACCATTTTTTCGGACTGCTGCGATGCCGAAGAGCCAGCCAGACACTCAACAGTTGCTCTTTTTAAAAGAAATTTTACAATGTTAGATAGTTTTATAACTTGTCAACCGTGCAAATAAGTCAACAAGTTCCATACATTTCGATCCACTAAATTCTCTTGAATGTTACAATAAGCTTTATTTAATAAGACTCTATTGATTTTAGATTTAAAACCTAAAAAAAGGAAGATCTAATATATCTTGTGGAACTTTATAATATATGCGTACACGGCAAAAGTACAATGTCACATGCACCTTTTACGAAACAGTGCAAGTCAACAAAATGAAATAAAAATAAAAAGGGGTCCTTGTTGTTGTTGGGACATTAGTTTCATTTAAAGCCAAATCCAACGAAGTTGTATTTTTACTGTCAACTATTCACGATCAACCTACTAATAACGAAACGACGTGAAAACCAGAAGTAATACATTTTTAAAATAGCACGAAAGGTGCAGTGGAAACTGTTGATCAAATGTGTACAAATATAAACTATTATCGGAAAACCAAGAGTTGGCCGATGTTTATCGTTTATAATATTCTCAATATATATTCTATTAATTTTTAAGCCATCCATGTCTGTAACAACATGGACATAAATAGAATGATAGAGAATATTCTTGGTGAATCTTCAACAATAGAAGCTCCTGTTCCTTGTACGTCAAACACGCGTAAAATTTGGTACCTGTGTCCATCAAAGGACTGGAGACTGACCAAGCACCGTAGCACCAGATATAGAAAGGCTGTTTGTGGTCCACGTAATGTTGATATGTGTGATCACTGTGTAGATATTTATTTATTTATTTATTTATTTAGCTTCACGCCACATCCCTTGCGGGGTAGCCAGAGACGACGGAGCGCCATATGCTACGGTCCCTGCATACCTCTTTCGCCTCGACCACAGACATTTGATTTGACAATTTGACAATTGACCTTAAGGTCACCCACTTTAACTCCCATGTCACTGTTTTTCACACTTTGGAGACAACTATTCAAATACAAATTGAACAACCAACTGACATAGCGCAACCTTGCTTAACACCCGATTGGATGTCAAACCAAGGCGACATATTAGCTCCTACTCGCACACAGACTGAGTGATCTTAAAAATACAATATCAATATTCAGATATTGATATTGTATTATTAATTAGTTCTTAATTTGTTAGTTACAATCCTTACTTTTATGTCATGAAACAAGTTCCTATCTTAATTAAATAGTTTTTATTATATTTCATTGTTTTATTCCGTAGTCCGCTGGACGAAGGTGTAGTAATAATGTAACAGTGAAAACAGTTTAGTTATCTAGGGTTAAAACCGTTTTTTTTTTTATGACCATAGACATTTGTCCATGCCTTTTATTGTGCTTTTAAACAATTTTATTACGATGGTAACTTCGCAGGAAATTGTACACCTGCACAAGTTTTCGAAAGCTATTTTAGAAATTGATAGTAATAATAAATAAAGTAAATAGTAGTAGTAATAAGCTAGGTTATTAAGTTCACTAGCTTTTTCATAGCCTCGGAGTCACGGTGAGAAATTGCCATCTTGAGGTTGTACTCTACAAGGTTTCTATCGGAGGTATCGCCGGCCCGCCTAATGAATCTCACAATGGCGTCTTCGTCGATATCCGTGTAGTACGTAGAACTTCTTGTGTGTCTAGATATAGCCACCACTGCGTGTGGGACACTTGTCAGGTACGATTTTGGTTTGGATTTCGTTTGGATGATTATTACCGACTCGTATGTTAATCCCTGAGCTTCATTGATGGTGAGGATGCGCGAGTTTTCCCCTTTTCTGTACCCTAGGTTTGTAAGGTTCGCTTTTTCAGTCTGTGTGTGGACCAGGTACAGGGTATTAGGAAAGTCAGCTTCGATGGTAGCACCCGTAAACCTGACTGTTCTCAGAGAGCGAGTCAATGAATGGGCTGAGTATATGCCGTTGTATACCTCGTTTAGAGCATAGCTTACGTCCAGGGGACATCGGTAGGTTCTTAAGAGCTCTTGATTGATAGACGTCACGAGGTATGGGCTATTATATTTCATATGGAACAGATTTAGCCGGTCTATATAAGGAATCTGGTTTGTGTCTCCGATTAGTGTGACTGCTTTGGCCTCTGTTAGTCGGGCCGCCATAACGATCGCTCCGAAATGGTTCATCAAGGCCTCGTCAACGATAAGTCGTTCAGGCTTTTCTTTGACGCCATTTATTAATATTGAAGCGATCGTTCGGACTTTGGTCTTCTCGTCCTTTGGACAACTGAGGGCGAGTTTATTCCTGAGCTCTAATGCTGCCTCAGTCGTCGTTGTTGCTATCAAGTCACTTTCAAATACGAAGTTGTTTACTACCCAAGTCGATTTTCCACATCCAGGAACGCCGTTGACCCAGTGGAAAATTGGTGCTTCCCAGTCTTCCCAGGGTCTTGCTGAATCCTCTACGGCTGTAGCCATTTGGAGGATGTTATCTTCCAGCGAGACTTCTGTGCAGCGGGCTACTACAAGTATTGAGTCTTCAGCGGGTGTTAAATACTTGGGCGGTCCAGTTACTCCTTTGGGGGTTTCAATTATTTTAACGAATCCATTTTTAACGCTGTAATGTGGGGAATTTTAGGTGTTTTACCCCGTACATATTCAGATGTAGTGTTGTTGAAAATGGCGGTTTTTTCTTCCTTGAGTAATACTTTAAGAAGACCTTCGTTTTCAAGTTCGAAGGTCCGTCTGATCTTTTCACAGATCGCAAGGTTAGTTTTGATTGTTTCCCTTACAGATGCTGTGTACTCAAGAAACGCGTTTCGCATATGTTCGTTGGCATCACTGGCGAATGGTAAATCGAGTGCACTTGTTTGTCCCATGTCGGCTAGTAGTTCTGTTCTTTTTATGATATTTTTGCTTCGGTTTAAGCATTGTAATTATCTTATTAAATAATTTTCCTGTGTTATTTTGTTGGGTTGAATTTCGATGGCAATTTTCTCTTGAAGGCGTGCGGCGCTGTTTTGTAGGCTCTGGTTGCTTGGTTCGCCCCAGGTGTTTTCGGGGGTCGTAGTCCTATTTGGTGTTTTTCTTATTTTAAGGAACGTTAGGTGGGGGGTTAAAACCGTTGTCAGTCATGCCTTTAAAATCAGTTGTAAAGAAAAATGTTACGTTACATTAAAAAATATTTTTTTAAGCACATGTCAAGTGTCTAAATAAGTTAAATTAAATTGTTGTCCGTGTAAATGAAAAATTACACTTCAATATGATTCCTAACCGAAACGCAAAGTATATAAGTGATCAATTTTGAAAGAAGACATTCTTAACCATGACAGTTGAAACTACAAGCATTGTTATAAAGTTGTGGGTTAAATGTCAAATAATTATTACTAAACAAAAAGATAATATCTTTTAAATTTCAGTTTAAAACATATTAAATTAAAGAATCAAGAAAACTCATGATATTATGTTTTCTAATATTTCATTGCAATCATACTAAATAGTTAGGTTAATAAGTATTAAAAATCGATTTGTTTTTATTATTTATATTTCAATTAATTATATCAAATATATAATTGAAAAAGATAACTGTGTACGACATATTACGTCTGATAAAATTATTTTTATTCGCTACTCTACATTGGCTAATTATTATTTTTTTCAGGTATTGACCGATATTACCTTCAACTTTAGGAACTTTTTTTTCTTGACATGTTCATCAAATCTTGTTTTATATGGTATAAGTATTTCAAACTTTAGCGCAGTAATAAAATAACTTAAATTACAACCGCATTTGGGTTCCCTTTAAAACTAAAGCAATGAATCTAATAAAGTTTACTGTAATTCAATATGCGCTTATGGATCAATTATTAAAAAGAAAAACGGACAAATTATAAGAATAACAGTGTAAAGTGTGTTTCTTCTCCGTAATATTAGTAAAACTATATTTTACAAAATACTTACGTCTTCTATGCAGTTTTCACTTTGCAACACTATCACAGGGTTAACTAAAAAGCTAGAAAAGTAGTTTTTATCATTAAGGCAGGTAATAATTTAAAATAAATAATTTTAAAATTTGTTTTTAAAGTTGCCGGGCATGCAATGTACTGAAACTTTAAAGCGAAATTTTCATTTTTAAAAATATTAAATTACCTTCAAAATGTATAATATCCATAAAGAAAATATAACACAAACGGTATGATTATTAAATATTTAGGTCTTAATGTTAATGTATGTTGAATAAAAAAAATATGGACTTTTGTGTCGCAAAAACAAAAGTTTTCCTTAATAAAATGCAAATGTCCAAACTAATTAGCACACTCACTCAGCCAGCCTAAAATAATATGTATGAATTAATCAAATAGAACCTAGGACTATTTGGGTCTAGCGTTATTTCGTCTCAGATAATGAATTTTACGTAGATTAATATTTTTGGTTTAACCGTAATGTTTAAGTCTTTAAGACGAAATCCCTTTATTGCTTCAGTTTAAAGGTTTCGTTTTGACTGATCGTAAAGCTCGATGGGGTTACACGGGAACATTTATTGCACAGTAAAATGTCGGTGATAATGATTAATTCATTTTACGTTGAATGTTTGGAACATATTATTATTTCCTTAAAGTGTTTAAAACACTTTAACACTCTTCAACCCCGAAGTTCAATTAGCATTCCGATATTAACTTAACTTTCTCAAACCATTCTACAGTAAATTAAAAAAAAATGGTATTGTACCTGTTTTAAATATTTTTTCCCTACTATACTTATGACTTTTCTTTATTGTTTATTATTCAAAAAAAATTACAATGTCGAAATATTTTGAATAGGAATCCGGTGTTTTGGCATCCAGTAAATTAATATCTTAGAAGTAGTTTTATTATTTCAGTTCAGTTTTTAACTTCAATTAAATTTCCGTTTTTAATTCAGAATTCAGTTGTTATAAAGCGTGTGCATTAGTCAATGTCGATGTATCCTTTTATTTCAAAAGTGAAGTACTGATAATATTCTCTTTTTCTTTATTAATTATATCTCATTTGGAAACAAACAGCTATAAACATATGAAAATGATAAAATTATTTCGCTTTGTTACATTTTTATTGCATTTACTCAGAATAAGACTTCAATTATTAGGTGATAATTGTTTGTATCTTAGTAGAAACACAATTAATAAAATTGTTTTATGAGGTTTTCAGAAGTTGCTGTTTAGTGTATTTAATTATACGCTTAAAAGCAGTATTCATCCATAATTATTTTCAACCATTGCGAATCCATCCAATCCAATCCAATCCATCAATTCAGGTTACCTGAAGGTAAAAAAATGTTTATTATTATATTGTTATAAAACAAATAAAACTATCAATAAAAGATTTTTATTTTTGTATAAATTATCAAATAAACACTATTATTAGGTAGTATTAGTTATTTAGTAGATATAAATTTATTATTTGGTAAGAGTTTTTAAAAATGTTTAGAGTATTTCAATACGTCTTAGGTAAGTGTAGTTCATGGATTGCTTGGTTTAACATTGCATTATACAACGCAAGTCGCCAGACATTACTAAAGCCATTACCTTATCTAAAGTCTTTCTCGGATTTATTTAGTTTTCTCCTGCCGTTTATCGTAATTTATCGAAAACCACTCGATAAAGTTGTGAACAGGAATAAATCTTTAGCCAATTTCACAGAATCTAGCACAGAAGGTGGATTGAATATCAGAAAACCTGTTTAATTTTATTCAAACTGTACATTTTTAGTTTATAAATTTTTAGTTTTATAATTAAATTAATCAATTAGCTAAGAGTAAAAAGCAAATTCAAGTTATTTTAAATGTGTGTGCATAAACATGATTTAAAAAATTGAGACATACCGTAACATGTTAAAGACGCAACAACAACACGCTACTTCACTACTTACTTACTACTGATGGGATACATTTCATATAATACAGGAAAAACAGGTTTGCTATTCTATTTTAATGAGCTATGAAAAAAGAAATACACATTAAAAAAAAAACAATGTCGTGAGAGAAATATCAAGGGGGTTTGTCTTAAAAAAATAATATATCTCGTACATAAAATTTTCGTTTTCTTTTTCTTTAATAATATACAGGTCTGTCAAACAATAATATAATTTGTGAGATTTTCGGTTTGTGAACTGAGGGACGCAAACATAACATAACAAAAACATATGTAAAAAGCTGTATAAATTTGAATTAGGAATTTCTAACCATAGAGAAGTTAGTGATTAAAGTGGCCAGTACGACAAAACTTTTCTTGTGACTTTTAGATTTTTTCTTTATAATGTTTAATTTTTTCATCATTTCATTTAGAGCGTGTGCGGTCATTACCTCGCAAGTTAAAATAATAACATTTGTTTGGAGCGTAACATTTGAAGAAATGGCGGTAAAAGTAAGAAAATAACTTTTTTATTTTCTACTTTAGAAATAAAAATAGTCTAAAATATGCGACGTCTCCTTGTAAGGTAGAAGAACTACCTAGTTAATTAATTATATCTGAAGACTGAAACAATGAAATATAAAGGAATTTAATGGATCAAGCAACGTTTTGTAAAGTTTGATACAATGTTTTACTTTACTCATTATGAAGAAGGGTTTCTAATTTTGTTTCCAAATTCTATTGATTTTGTTAATTTCGTCAATACTACGCTTCTTTGTCTATCCGTCTACCAAATTGTCCACAGGTCACATGCTTTTTAAATATAAAATAATAACCTTTATTGACAGATTATTAAAAATCATAGTGTGAGGGGTGAGGTCTGATAAGAAGTGTCATATTGTTAGTGCAAATATTAAATATACAATACAACTTTTCAATTGAAGCGGTCATATGAATATTGACATACTATATAAACATATACTTCCAGAAAATTTTAATGATTTTAATTATGAATTTTGTTTAACGTTAAAAAAACGTTATTATGGCTATAAGAGAAGAGGGGTAAAAGAAGACAGGAGTGGATTGCGTGAAAATTTTGCTATAGCAAATAAGCAAATCTCCACTGCAATATTATATCAAAATATATATATCATATATAATGATTCGGAATATATCGCACCAATTCCGAATCATTGGAATAAGGATAATAATTGAGATAAGCATCGATGCTGATGTTGACATTAAATTAATAGTATTTAATGTAATCAATATATATAGTGACTATTCTATACTGAATTCATCTTCTAAAAACCATAAATTTAAAAATATTAACACCATTGCCTATTTTATTTTATAATATTATGGTTAATTATGATATCATTTAAACAAGACAAGGTAACCCGACAAAACTGAATCTCCAGCAATTAATCAAAATTAGCCTCACAGACTTATCCCTCGGTAAATGTTAATTATATCACAACGTAGCAACAGCACCGTCTTCAGGCATATTGTAACGTAATATCCGAAGATAATGACTTCCCCGAGGACACACTGATAGATACCTAGCTATGAAAACTTAAACTTATATAAACTTAAATAATATTGAATTACAAGCTCTGCTGAACTAAAAAATACTAAGATTATGGAAAAAATATCCTTCACGTTCATAGTTAGAAACGTCAAGTTTTTTATAGTAATAATTGAATATTTGCATTAATTATTAAAAAGAAAATAAGAATTCTCGGAAAAAAAAGTAACGAGAGTTGTTTTCCTGTAAAGTTGTATATTAATAGTTTTTAATATTATTTTTAACAACAAATATTGATATTATTTCTAAACAAAAGATACGTATATCAAGTAGAATCGCAGCTAAAATCATGGGTAACATCATAGTTAACAATCATTAGTAAGACATATTCTATGATAGTAAACAGGAAAATTGATTAATAAAACTATATTAATACGATATGAATAACCCATAATAATAATTCAGTAGCTGTTAGAACCTAGCTGTAGTCATTTTACTGCCGCTGTTATACGACATGACAAGGACAGCAAAATTATCAGTCTTATACCAAAACTTTATTTAAGAAAACAATAGCTACCTGTTTTATTGCTAAATTTCGTATGAAGCACAAAGTAGTGATAGTTTCCATACCCCAAAACAAACGTAGGAAAATTTAGAATAGCCTACAGCATAGCATAGCATGGTTTAAATATTTTATGTAAATATTTTATGTAGATAGGTCTAAAGCAAACTAACGAAAAGAGTAAACCTTGTCATTAAAAATATATTTAAAAATAATGAAGATCTCAGACACGACAAAAATCTAAATTAGTTAAATTGAATTGTTCTCCCGTCTAAAGGATAAATTACAATTCAATATGGCTCCTACCCGATACACGATGTTCATAATTGACCGATTGTGACAAAAGACTGGACGTTCTTAACAGCTCTTCGTCTTTCAGAAATAAATCAAAACTTCACAGTCGAATACTATTAAACGTATTGGTATTTGAGGTGAATGCTATAACACAAGTAATTTACAATTAAAGGATCTTGTCTTGACAAAGACTGACTTGAAACTACCAAGTTTTGTAATAAAATTGTCAGCTAATAATAAAACCTTTTTTTTTAATAAATTGTGTTTTTGTTATTTTGTTTAAAAAATAAAAAATATTAAATTATATAAAAAAGAAATGTAATGAATACTATATTTTCGTTGCAATTATACTAATTACAGGTATATTATATTACACAGTAAGTAATAAAATAGATTGTGATTTTGTTATTGTTCTATCTTAATTACAATATTTTCATTAATTACACAGGCACACAAAAAAAAAAAAAAGTCATGAACCAGAGGGGAGACCCCATTATTCTTAGGTTTTTGGGATCGCTGAAACCGAATATGACAATAAAAACTAATTTTAAATGCCAGTTTTCCCGCTAGCACCCCCTTACTACATCTTAAGGGGTGAAAATTGAATTTTTTTTATAAAATCAAGATAGATGTGTATTTCTACGTTTTTTGGGATGCTGAAACCGAAAATGATAATTAAAAATAAATTTATGACCACTATCACCCCCTACCACCCCTTACGGGGGGTGAAAATTTAAATTTTTCTATAAAGTCAAGATAGATGTGTATTTCTACGTTTTTTGGGATGCTGAAACCGAAAATGATAACTAAAAATAAATTCATGACCACTATCTTCCCCTACCATCCCTTACAGGGGGTGAAAATTTCAATTTTTCTATAAAATCAAGACAGATGTATATTTCTACGTTTTTTGGGATGCTGGACCCGAAAATGATAACTAAAAATAAATTCATGACCACTATTACCCCCTTACCACCCCTTACAGGGGGTGAAAATTTAAATTTTTCTATAAAATCAAGATAGATGTGTATTTCTACGTTTTTTAGGATGCTGGAACCGAAAATGATTACTAAAAATAAAATTTAAGACCTCTATCACCCATTAACACCCCTCACCAACCCTTAAGACTGAATCATGATTTTTGTCCTATTCTTCACTTTTTGTTTTTTTTTTTTTGCTTTCTATTTAATACTACTTATACTGTTATCCATCCGGCAGTGTTGTAAAACGCTTAAAAGATGCTGAACCTAATTCTATGCCTCTGAAATAGTATTCTTACTATTTTCCTGAAAATTTAGGAGACTAAAAGATGCTGAACCTAATTCTATGCCTCCAAAATAGATAGAAGAAGAAATAGAAGGGACTATTTTCCTGACAATTTAGGAGACTACAGTGAGGAGCAAGATGCAAGGTTCCATCAGGATTAGAGTAGAATTAAATCATGAATATATATCAGATACTTCTGATCGATAAAGCATTTGAATTTCTAATATAAGAGCGAGAAAGAGAGTAACCTCAAACTAGTTTGATAAACATGTCACTTACTGTAAATCGTTAAAATTTCTTCATACATCTTAATTTCATACAAAATTGAAACCCCCCATTAGGGATGGTTAGGGGGTGGTAGTGAGTAAAAGAGGTATCAAATTCACTTTTGGTTGTCATTTTCGGTTCCAGCATCCTAAAAAACGTAGAAATACACATCTATCTTGATTTTATAGAAAAATTGAAATTTTCACCCCCTGTAAGGGGTGGTAAGGGGGTAATAGTGGTCATGAATTTATTTTTAGTTATCATTTTCGGTTCCAGCATCCCAAAAAACGTAGAAATACACATCTATCCTGATTTTATAGAAAAATTGAAATTTTCAGCCCCTGTAAGGGATGGTAGGAGGAGATAGTGGTCATGAATTTATTTTTAGTTATCATTTTCGATTTCAGCATCCCAAAAAACGTAGAAATACACATCTATCTTGACTTTATAGAAAAATTTAAATTTTCACCCCCCGTAAGGGGTGGTAGAGGGTGATAGTGGTCATGAATTTATTTTTAATTATCATTTTCGGTTTCAGCATCCCAAAAAACGTAGAAATAGACATCTATCTTGACTTTATAGAAAAATTTAAATTTTCACTCCCCGTAAGGGGTGGTAGGGGGTGATAGTGGTCATGAATTTATTTTTAATTATCATTTTCGGTTTCAGCATCCCAAAAAACGTAGAAATAGACATCTATCTTGATTTTATACAAAAATTTCAATTTTCACCCCTTAAGAGGTAGTAAGGGGGTGCTAGCGGAAAAACTGGCATTTAAAATTAGTTTTTATTGCCATATTCGGTTTCATCGATCCCAAAAACCTAAGAATAATGGGGTCTCCCCTCTGGTTCATGACTTTTTTTTTTTTTGTGTGCCTGTGTTATTATTCAAAATGTGTGATTGAGAGAGAACTGCATACATAGTACATCAGTTTAAAATATATTTATTAACTGCTGTATATTATATATTATATATACATGTATCAGTCATTTTATGCCAAAACTAATTATTACAACCCTATTTCTCAGGAATAATAATCAGTAAAATTGTATATATCAACCTTAAAATATATGTTTAATTCCTATCATTTATCTATTATAAGGATAACAGTTACGACAACGTATCTATATCTATACATATTATATAACAAAGTGCTCAAAAGCTGCCTGTCTGTGTGTAATAGATTTTCTTAAATAAAACAGAACGGGTTTTTGTAAGGTTTTTACTATTTACGAGTAGGTATACCGTAATACGTTTACATAATAATGTAAATTGACTGCAATACAATGATTACTGTTAAAGACTATGCGAGGCCGTGAAAAATTTGGAATGCGCAAACCAACAGAGATACGATAAGGTAAGGTTTTTTTTTTTTTTTTTTTTTTTATACCCTCTGGGTTAGTGCTTGACTACATTCCACCTGATGGAAAGTGGAAATGTAGTCATAGATGGTAAGGCGCATTAACCCAGTAACCTATTCACTCTTTTCTTGAAGACACCCACATCGTATTGGGACGGAAATACCGACGCAGGCAAGCTGTTCCAGTCCTTCGCTGTACGAACTAAAAAAGACGAAGCAAAGCGCTTTGTTCGGACAGGGGGAATGTCCACAACGTAAGGATGGATATCTGCCGTGCGTCGGAACGTCCTGTGATGGAAGGGGGATGGAGGAATTAAATCATGTAATTCCTGCGCACACTCACCAAAATGTATCCTATAGAATACTGAGAGGCTAGCAATTCTACGCCTGTGTTCAAGGCTGTGGAGGTTGGCTTCAACCAATTCAGGGTCGCCTATAAGCCTCTTTGCTCGCCTCTCAATTGAGTCCAGAACCGCAAGATGAGACTTAGCGGCACCAGCGAATATATGCCCACAGTACTCCACACACGACCGGATCTGTGCTTTGTATAATACAAGTAGCTGTCCCGGTGTAAAGTACTGACGGACCTTCGCAAGAACGGCAAGCTTTCCTGCAGCTGCTCTTGCTCTGGACTCAATACACCGACCAAAGTTGAGGTTCGAGGAAATCTCTAAGCCTAACAACTGAAGCCGGTCACTGTATTCCAAAGATACACTCTGGAAAGTAGGAGCCAAGGTGAAAGGGCTCCTTTTGGCGGTGAACAGACACGTCTGCGTTTTGGTGGCGTTGAATTTGACAAGATTGGCTTTGCCCCATGCGGAGACTGCCTGAAGTTTGTCATTCAAACGTTGCACCACGGCTTCTCTTTCAGACTGTACTTGATCTCTACTAGCCCGACTACTCGGCAGGTATCTTTCTACAACTGTGCTGTCGTCTGCATACCCATAGATACCGGGTTTCAGCAGATCGTTAATGTGCAGCAGAAATAGAGTTGCAGAAAGAACGGACCCCTGAGGCACTCCGGCATTTATTGTCAAGGGTTCCGAGGAACACCCGTCGACAACTACTCGGAGAGATCTTTGGTTCAGAAAGTCCGTTACCCAACCGATCAGACCAGGAGATATACCGTATGTTGAAAGCTTGCTTATAAGGCTCGCATGCCAGACCCTGTCAAATGCCTTCGAGACGTCAAGAGAGACGGCGACCGCTTCTCCATTCTTCTCGATGGCCTCGCCTAAAATGTGCGTAGCGTACACTAGAAGGTCCCCAGTGGACCTATTTCGGCGAAACCCGTACTGTCGGTCACTGAGGAGATCGTTACCTTCAAGGTACGCTAAAAGGCGCGAGTTCAATACACGCTCCATAATCTTGCAGAGTATGGAGGTGATTGAAATCGGTCTATAATTGGCAGGATCGGCACGACTGCCTTTTTTGGGCACTGGTTGCACGTTAGCAAGCTTCCAAGATTTCGGCACTATTCCAGACTTGAAAGAGAGACGATACAGACGTGTCAATACAGGAGACAACTCAGCTGCGCATGTCTTGAGCAGAATGGCTGGTATACCATCAGGGCCACTGGCTTTATTCACATCAAGACGACACAATGCTCTCCATACCTCTTTGTTAGTGATGCGGATTTCAGGCATCGAAATACCGCAGTGAGGAAGATGCGCTGGAGAAGCATTGCCAGTGTCTAGATATGAATTATCAGCGAACAGAGAAGCAAATACATTCGCTTTCTCTGTCGCTGTATGGGCCAGAGATCCATCCGGCTTCAGCAGAGCAGGTAGTGAGGGTTGGCAGAAGTTCGACTCGATCGCTTTGGCAAGAGACCAGAAAGCTCGACTGCCAGTAGGTCTGACAGAGAGCTTTTCGCCATTCTTAGCGATACGATCGCGACGAGCCTTCCGTAATGCCTTTTTATAGGACTTGGCAGCTTGGTTAAAGGCTCTCTTCTTTAAACTTACATCCGGAGCTTTGCAGCTTCGAGCATCAGCCCAAATTAGGTATGCCGAATGTTTTCGGTCTTCAGCATGACCACATTCGGCATTAAACCATGGGCGAGCTTTGCCACCGATGGGTACGTCAGCAAAAGGAATGAAGTACTCCATTGCCTGATATACCACATCGGTTATAGCATCCGCGCAACTCGACGGATCCAAAGAAGAGAAGCAGACCTGCCGCCAAGGATAAGACGCAAAGAAATGCCGCATCTCATCCCAATCTGCTGACTTGTATTTCCATACTCGCCTAACACCAGGTGGTTCGAAAGCTGGTGGGGAATATGTAAATACAGATTTCACCAAACAGTGATCGGAGGTTCCCAAGGGGGAGGTCACCTCAACACGATACCTGTCCGGATCAGTTGTCAGCAAAAGGTCCAGGCAATTGGCTGTATGGCCAACTACATCTGGTACCCTTGTCGCTTGCCTCACCAGCTGAAAGAGGTCGAAAGACAACGCAAAATTCCGCGCTTCTCTTCCAGCATGGTCGGTCTTCTGGTACGGGAATAGCCAGTCCTGATGACAGGCATTAAAGTCCCCCAGAAAGACGAGCTGCACTGAAGGGTACTGATGCAGAGCCATATCATACAAGAGAATTACAGATCTACAAAAAATACTACGGAGAATATAAAAGTTAAAGTAGTATATAGAGAATGTAGTTAAGTTATTAGCATGTCTATCTGTTATGGTTAACTCACAATAACTACTTTTATATTCAAAATAACGTTAGATATTTTTTTTACATTTGTTCAATATTAACCCTTACCTAAATAGATTTGTTAGCTTCGACATTTAATATAAATTAAAGTTGTCCTGTACACTATATGAATGAAATAAACACTTTAAAAGATATTATAGACTTAAAATTATTAATTATGCGCCATGAAGAAATTATTAGCCAGCGCACCATGACATGCCGGACCGGCAACTGCGTAGCCTCACGTCCCCCTCTCTAAGATATCCGTATCCCGAATCTCCAATTTATTCTATTATTAATTTTATCGGGGTTGAAATTTACCATGTATCATAGTGAGCATTCTGTAACTTAAAATGTTATCCGGTAGCTATGCCTATAATAAATAAATAAATATTTGATACTTACAACATAATTGACTGGGATTAAGATTTATTATCTTTTATTACAATACAACTATGAAGCTTAAAGATCAATTAAATGTGCGATAGTAACAATAATTCATATTAAGTTTAACCGCACTTTAATTACTTTAAGAATATCAACAGTATAGTCACATAAGAGTATTGTGATTCATTTAATATTTAATATATAATACAACTCTAAATGCATAATTGTGTTGTACATTGCTTTGCACTATCATTACTTATGCGCATAAACGGAGTATTCATTTATAATTGTTTTCAATCATTGCTTACTTCAACGCGTACTGAATGCTGAAACATTATATTATTATATAGTAATTAAAGAAATAGAATCGCCCTTAATAAATTATTATATTTTCTTATTATCAAATAAACATAGTAATGTTACTGCATAAAAGTACTCTTAATATTAATGCAAATAATTGTATTTGTTAATGATTGTAACAATTTGTATTTCATTATGTCTTAACAAAGTGTTGTTAACGGATCGCTTGGTTTGTGATTGCACTATGCGACGCCAGTCACCAGACATTACTAAAGCTATTACCTTATCTAAATTCCTTCTTGGATTTATTTAGTTTTATCTTTCCGTAATTTATCGAAAATCGCTCGATAAAGTTGTCAACAGGAATGGATCTGGAGCCAATTTACTGGAATTGAACCCAAAAAGTGAATACAAACAATAGTTTTGAAAACCTCTATAATTACATTTAAACTTTTGAACTTGAAATAATATAAATGTTATGTTTCATTGTTTATTAATTTTAATTTCAAAATTCGTTTTGTACTTTATAAATATAAAATAAAAAGCCATAGCATAAGAGAAGCAAGATTAGGAAATAATAGTCTTATGGGAAAATGCGATTCTCAGCTTAGTCTGGGCTTAAAGGATTTACGACAATTTCATACATTTGTCGAAGATTACACAGAATAATACAAATTTAATTATATTTATTTTTTGTAAGTAATTAGTATACATAACATTTTCTATCTTATTTTTCATGAAAATATTAGGATCAATTACTATTTAGGTAGTAATCATAATTTATTATCGCAATTATAATCTGTTATGTGGCAGTTATTAAATTAGAATATAAAATGAGAAATAGACTGCTGAATTAAATTAAACAATAAGATAAGATAATAAGATAAGAGAAGCAAAGTTATACAAAACTGATAACGCTATTCTGACTTCGATCAATAGGTTTCATAAGTAATTCCCGAGAGAGGATTAATTAACGGGTGATATAAGATTACATTGTTTAGCAGACAGAAATGTTACAATATTGTAATATAATGTTGTCAGTGTTACTAAATCGTGCTATTATTATTAAAAGTGTCGTATAAAACATATTAAAAGTTTTTAAAAATGATTATCTTTCAATATTACATTTCTAATAGGATATTCTCTTAAGTGAAGGCGATAAAAAGTGACGAATCATAATACGAGACATTTAGTAAACAAACCGGATAACTGTTATTGATTACACAAATCTTTGTTAGAATCACAATTCAACCAAACCATCACAGCGATATTGTCCTTGTAACAATAGTGCATATAGAAGGTAATCCACTGATTAACTCAATGCAGACTATGGTATGTACTATAAAGGGGTTGCTGGACACGGACACGGACACGGATAAAAACAACTCTTTAAATCCTCCATAAGATTTTAAAAACTGTATTTGGCTCCATATTTACTTTATGTGATGCAATCTCAACGATTCGATTCTCTTTATCAGCCTACTCCATTTTAAAATCATAAAATATTTTTCAATATGTTGGTGCGAAAATGAGAAAACACTGTCCGTTACAATTGTATAAGAATGACAGATTCCGAATTGCAATAGTATTTAAGGTTAAATATTATTGTATAGATTAATTTCACAATTTTTAAAATACTACACCATTACGAGAATTATCTATTGATATACTGACTTAAGGATCACTTATAGAAAGAACAATTAATCTAAACTAAATATAAAATTGTGTCTTTTTTGTTGTCTTTTCTGTTGATTATTCTGCCAATACAGTACAGTACAGTTAAACCGATTGAATGATGTTTCTTTTATTATGATGTTGAAACTTAAATGTTTAAAGTGATATTAATAAGAAAATAAACGTAACTTCTGACAAGTACAAACTTCTTAAATTTTTTAAATAAAAAAAAAGTTCTATATAACTAATTAATTATTTTTGTCTAATTTCTAAACGTTTTTTTTAATTTGTGCTAGAAAGAAACTAAACATTTTTTTTTATAAAAACACGACATTCGGATTTTAGATTTTGGGTTTTAAGAGGTTTCATAAAAGCATGCTTCTACAATTTCTCGGCATGGTTATGTAACGATTCCTACTATTTTGGTCTGTTATTTCAAATTATTTAACCAATGGATGAATAAAAATTTTTGTCCGAAGGACTACGTTTCCACTAGATAGGCCCATTCTGCTATTTTTCCGTATGTATTCCTGTGTATTCCGGCGTAGCTGGCGTATTTTTAATCCTATCGTCACGAAAATCGGCAGGCGTATTCTTTAAATTATTAGAGTTTTTTGTCGTGCCGGTTTTTTGATTGGGCGAAAAAACCAAAATGGCGGCGTTTTTTAGTTTTGTTTTTGGCATAGCAGGAGCAATTTTCATCCGATCGCCACAAAAATTGGTGATCATGTTCTTTGAATTAATTATTTATTTTTTTTGTTCGGCCACTTTTTTTACTACTATATTATATTATATTTCAGTATGTTTGTTCCGGCGAATTATCAAAAATTTAAAAGTTGAATAACTCCGTTGTTATTTGGTGGAGTCAAATATCGTTCGGTAGTTATGTTCCTACATACATACATATGTATACTTATTCCTTTTTGGAAAAGACACTTAAAACATTGTCTCATCCCCTAACGTACTGAGGTCTACAGTTCACAGAATGACTAGTTTTAATAAATACTTGTATATTTACTATTAAGGCATTAAAATCTACTAGCGAAGCAAAATAGATTACTTACAACCTCCGATTAATATTTAAGGTTTCCTTGATTATAGACGTGTTTTACTTATTATTAACAAAACTATTGTAATAATTAGTTATAAAAAAATATTTAAGTATTATTTTGTTCACAATTATTGTTTATTAATATATTTATTTTAAGCTGGATTTTAATTAGCTTACCAGTTAATCAAAAGTATTTAAATAAATATTTTATTTTATACATAAATTTTATAAGTATCATAATTTTGACAATGTAATGCGATATATTCAATAATGTATAATGAATAAATATTGATAGACATGTTAGCTACATAATAAGGGAAAAATATATTACAATGGAATATTTTCTTGTATAATGAAAGCTAAATAATACTTTACGGTTTATTAACTGATGTCAGAGCGTTATAAGATAGAAGGCACTATTCTTCTTTCTGAAAAAGATGTTTATATTTTAAATTTAAGTAACAAAATTATTAAACAGAAAAAAAATATACAGATGGAATGACAACTCTTATTCGAGAAATAGAAAAATTAAAAAACAAGAGTGATCCATGGCGAAGTTTCCAGCGCTTGGTTACTTTTGCCTTTCGCGTGCTTCATAAATATAATTATTTATTAAAAAATGATCTCTACCTCAGCCAAATTAGACAAAGACTCAGACGGTTCGAGGTACCTTAAACTTAAATAAAATAGTTAGAGCTTCATGATTTTACTTTTTAAATCTTATTTTCTAAAATGTAATAAATTAATTTTGTGTAAGAGAAGACAATATGAAGAAAAAGTATTTGAAAATGGCTATGGCAAGGAAATAAGATTTTTCTGAGATGACATATTAGATCTTGAAATAGATTGTCATATTACATAATTCCTGGGTAATAAATATAAGGACAAGAAGATGATGAAATTATCTTTATTACAGGTGAATGACTTAATGTCAATTATATTTCAGATTTACGCTCTTAATAAATTTAATTAATGGAAAAAAGATGTAGTCTTTTAATTTCTTCTTATTCGCATAAATATTCTTTATATGTCAATCAAAAAAATATCAACACTTTAACGTGTTTCATATTATAAAAATATGCTCAATTATTATATCATTAAAGTAATGTACGGTAACACGATGAATTAGTCCACCAGACTTATATTTATTATATCATAACATAGCAGCAGCACTGTCTTCGGGTACTAATATTACTTCCCCGAAGACACATTGATACCTGGCTATGAACGGGTCTGGAAAATTATATTTATATAAACTTAAATTACATCTATCTATAACTCTACTAATTCAAAAAACAAACGCTTGAAAAAACCATAGCTTATGTTCATAGTTATAAAATTGTACCTGAATTTTGTATAGATTCATTGAGTTCTAATTGAATAAAAAACTGCATTAGAGATGTTATCTGTATTCCGAATGTAAAATATTTGTACTGAATCCTGGAGAATAATGAACGAATTGTTAATAAAAGGATTGTGTTAAAGATTGACGATAGGAATTTTGTGTCGTATATTGCATATATAAATTTCTAACATACATACGTTAGATATAATTAAAAAATAATAAGTTTTAAGTAATAGGAAAAATATTTTTTACCACAAAACAATTTGTGAGTATTGGTTAAATTGCTATTCCAATAAGACATTTCAAGTTTGTAGTAATTGACTATACATTCATATCTTGTCTTTCCTTCAACACGGTTACTATAAAACATTGATGGAAATGGAAAGATTCATACGTTACATAATAACTTAAAGGATTATATTGCTATTAAATCTGGCGATGCTATAAATGTACACATCCAAATCTAAATGTGAATTCAAGTCCAACAATGATTGCAATTTGTTTAGTAAAATTAGTAACTTATTTGAGAACAATCGAATACACAGGGTAATTTTATAATAATTCGTATGAATCCACCAGAAAAAATCGGATCATTTGAGTCTAGCTTTATTTCAGTTCGGATAGTGAATACTTCGTAAATTATTCAAGGTTTTGTTAGCAGTTATGTTTTAATGTATATGACGAAGTTCCTTGTTTGCTTCAGTTTAAAGATTCCGATTTACACCGGAACATCTATTCTACCCTAAAAAAATGATTAAATTAAATTTTGGGAATATTCCAATTATATATTTGATATTTATCACATAATTGAGTGGAAATATGATTCACTCATTTATTACAATACAACAATAAAGTTTAACAATTAATTACATGTGTGATAGCAATCTTAGCAATGTATAGCTCTCGGATCTCTAGGTTTGCGATTGCATCACGCGACGCCGGTCGCCACACATTACTAAAGGCATTACCTTATCTAAAGTCCCTCTCGGATTTATTTAGTTTTATCTTACCGTAATTTATCGAAAACCAATCGATAAAGTCGTCAACAGGAATGGATTTAAGGCCAATTTTATGGAATGAAGAACAAAAACGGAACACCTTTTTTTGGTCATTAACTTGAAATGCCTTGAAATTCAAAATTGAAAACCTTTTTGTGTTCAAACTTTTGAAGTTAAAGATATAAAGTTCAGGTTTTATTATTTATTAATTGGTTTTATACTTTATAAATTCCAAATAAAACGCAATGGTACTGCATAATAGAAGGAAGACTAGAAAATACTAGACTTATTGGAAAAATGCTATTCTCAACTTAATCTTGACACTCGAAGGATCTACTATGACTTTATATTAATATAATTTTTTTTATTATTTTTTTAATAGTTTTGTTTTGCTTTAGCTGTATATATATGCTGCATACAGGAGATAATCCTTTGATTACCCCAATTAACTGGCTTCGTTTTCATTGATCGTAAAGCTCGATGAGGTTATAAGGACCGTCCATAGTACTACATGTTTCGGATTAAAGGGGTTTCTAGACATCATTTGAAATTTACTTTAATAGTTTGATCGATTCTTTATTTATTTATTTATTTAGGTATCAGACTTAGTAGTAACAAATATTTAGAAACATAGAAAATGATAACATTGGATGAGCTTTTCTCTAAAAAAAGATCTCTACCAGCTATTCATGAAAGTGATAAAGTTGAATTTAAAGGGCGGAAGTAGGTACACACTACATATAATACATATTCTTAATATTTATTTAACTAACTAAACACTACTTATTTAAATAAATTAAATTATAACAATGCATAAAAATACAAATACTTATCAATATAATAAATCACAAACATATACAAATACATATATGTATAAACAAATATATTACAAATGCATATTTATATATATCTTATAATACTGGGAGAGATAGTAGAACTTTAATCTTCGTTTAAACGATACAACAGCTATTTATGAAATGGCTAGATAGGATATTCCATGACCGCTCTGCGTGAATGGAGAAAGATTTGAAGAAAGAAGATGAATTATAAGGAGGGACATTAAAGGTTTTAACAGAAACACACAAGCGTTTGGAGCAAGTGAAATAGTTCATATAAATAAGAGGGACGTGAATTTCATATAGTGGCATCAAGGCCTTTTAGTGAAAATATCTGTTGATTTGTATATCGTCTGCATAGAGATAGCAGTGAGAAGATATTATTTTAGTGATTTCATTAATAAAAATGGGAAATAATAAAGGACATAAAACGCCGCCCTGAGGGACACTGGCAGCCCGATCAGAGGATAAATCATCAGAACATGTAGTCTGTCGACAGGGGTACAGATAGATATGAATGAAACCATTTAATATGTTAAGGCTGCTAAGAACACCAAGCAATATACGAAAGTCTATAGAATTGAAAGCATTGCTGAAATCCAAAAGGACAAGTATGGTGAGTCTTTGGTTATCCATAGCAAACCTAATGTCTTCGGTAACTTTTAGCAAAGCTGTTGTTGTACTTTAACAAGTGCGGAAACCTGATTGAAAAAAGCTAAGGAGTTTGTTATGGTTCAGGATATAAGAGAATTGTTAAATACAGCGGTTTTAAGGACTTTAGATAGGAAGGTAAGGATGGATGTAGGACGAGACTGTGAGTGAAAACTTGGATTACTGAGTAGAGTAGGTAGAAGCATGACATGTGCCGATTTTTAGGCAGATGGAAAGGAATTGGCTGTTCAATACAAACTAAGGATATGTGCTAGAACAAACAATAGGATATCGAATATGGAAATTATGTCACGACTAATATTATCATTACCCATTGCTTTAGAACTAATATTTAAAATTGTTTCCCTAACCTCATACTCCGTGATTACCTAAAAAGTAAAACTATCACAAATAGGCGGGGCGATCATATTTAATTTGTCTGACCGAGATTTTTTAATGAATCGGTAAGTTTAAGTGGAGAAGTTGAGAAATGCTGTTTAAGAGAATTCCATTTCAAAAAATTATTTGAAGGAGGCAAAGTTTTACCCACAACTAGTGCCTCAATAATTGTGGAGGCATAGAATTATTAACAGAGGAGTAAATATAGTGGCGTTTTTACACACCCTATTTAAGCGATTTCGCAACTTTTTACACAACATATCCTAAATGTTCATCCGTAGGATTTTTCTTAAAACGTGTCTTAGCTATATTGCGTTTACAAATTTTTTATGTCAGCAGCCAGGATGTAATTTTTATAAAGACATTATTTTTTTTATATTTCTACTAATGAAAAATATTTGATTACAAAACGTAATAAATAGTAAATCGACCATTAATATTCCTCTACAGGGCTAAGAAATAGAACAAGATATATAACTCAAGCCTAGAAGCTTTCAACTTTTAACAGTAGACAAGCCTGCAAACCACAATCAATTATAAGTTTGTTTTATGTAAATTTACCTAAATATATTTAAATGGTTTACCTACATTATTTATAAAAGTATTATACATTAAAATAACATATAATCATAACATGGTTATGCCCATTCTTTATGTCCCAACTCTAATATTTGCCATTAAACGTTAACACTACGAGTATTGTTAACACTATTATTCCGTTGGTCACTTTTAATAACTCTTGATTAGTTGACTTGATTTCAACGATGAATAATATAATTAGATAAAATATAAATTTAATTTTTAATTAAGAATAAAGGAAAAACATTTTCATCATTAACAACTCTTGACAAAATAACCGTACAGGGCGAAACTTAATATAAGTGAAAAATTGCAAAAATATTAATTAAAAAGAAAAACAGTAAAAATTCAAATAAAAATTTATTGAGATGTTTAAGGTTTTGTTTTGAAACCGTTTACTTTAAATTAAACATTAATCTCTGTAAGTCCACATAATACATAGCGATGTAGTATTAATTTAAAGACTAAAACATCTCAATAACGATCATTAAAATATTGAACAATCGAAATAGACGTTTTTTAAAAAACTTGGTTAACTATAGCAAAATTTCTATTCTAAAATTAAAAAATACAATCTTTTATATAAGATAGGTTTTAAATGATTTTTATCAAGCTACACAAGAGAGGAATAATTTAGAACCGCTTAAACAGTTTGATTCGATATCAGCGCAGCATCTTAGCGGGATGAAGGTATATAGACAACGCTCCAAGTCGGATTAAACTTGTTTTTAAGTTTATCGTGGTTCTAATATTCATCACAAGAACGTAACGCTAACACGCAGCGTTTACTTAAGTACCTCAAGATACAGATTGAGTAAGACATTGTTGTAATACATATTTAGTTTCTGGACTATAAATTAATGGTTCCCGTATTGGATCCGCTTTGAAAACAAAATATTTGGATAATGAACGTTAAAAAAAATATGAAAGTAGCAGTTGTCATAAATTATCTGCCAATTAATAGTGATAAGTAATATTTTTAGCCCCATTTTGGTCCGTTACAGATACTGTCCTTAGCATAATTATATATTAAAAGATTTACTACCGATATACTTTTGATTTATGTAAATACCACATTTAGTTTTATATTTTTAGCATGGACAATAAATTTTAACTCGAAATGTGCAAAATAACATAGGTATAATAACTACAAATCATTGTTGTTATTTAAAACGCGCCTGTGAAACGTTTCATAACTTTAAAATATAAAAAAAATAATTAATTAAATCTAAGATCCAATTAATTTAGTGTCTCCTGGTCGATGCGTGAGCCAGAAGTCTCATTGATTGATTTCATTATCGTTTGATGGGAGCGATCGCAAAAGTGATCTTGATGTTGCAACCCGATACTCGGGTAATATGGTTACGAAGAATTCTTTAATATGGGTGACGATGGAGAATATATTGCAAAGTATAAATCGCTGAATTAACAATATCCTTCTCTAGTATATTTATAACATGCTATGGATAAACTTGGCAACTTTTAGAAATATGAACTATTGAGTGTATTTGAAAAAAGAAAAGAAAGAAATGGAAGTTTGATTATAACATTCTTAGCTATTAGAGTATAGCATAGCATTTAGTGATAAAATTGCTTCATGAACAAAGCACTAAGCGGATAAAATATGTATCTGCTTTCTCTCGAATTCTTCCGGTGCCACTTGGACTTAAAACTCTGAAGAATGAATGAATGCGGAAGAAACCATGTTATTTCCAAATAACCTAAATTGTAACTATTAAAACTGTTCTATAAAATTTTGAATAATAATAATTTATATTATATATATTTATATTTATAACCAATACAAACAAAAAATAATTTAAATAATTCGTTAAATTTAAACAATGTCCGTTACTCGCCTAAATATTTTGCAAATTGCGGTATAAAGCGCTAGGAATTTCAGTTTTGTCAATGATGGTAATTTTATTTTTATGTTTTATGTAATATTTTTGTTATTATTTTTTATATTTAGGTTTTATATTAAAATTAAGAATTTAACATCAATTTCAAAGACAATGAAAACAATATTTCTGTTGCAATTCGACTATCTAGTGGCTCGCAGTTTAATAATAAAGTAACAAGATTTATCGATGTTTGTGCTTCACATTTATCCCTCACGTTTATAGCAATGAAATTTTTATAAGTTGATGGATTTATCTAATCTTATTACTTTAAACATGGAAAAAAATATTATTAAAATTAACAGTAACATTGAAGTTTACCGTTAACATTAACTATTTTATTCCTTTGCTTAATAGTTAAAACTTTTTTAAATGTAATTTAATGTTTATCTTATAAATAAATTTATATATTATAAAGCAGAAAGAAATGCCTAGGGCTACTTATAAATAAATTTAAGTTTTAATAAATATGAAGTGTATGACCACTCAACATCAACAAATAAAATGTTAACATTAAAAGTAAAATAAATATCGAAACTTGTTAAAAAAACTATTAAAATTATATCCTTTTTGAATAACTTTGAAATATATGCGAGAAGAAAATATATATAAGAGAAGACAATTGATTACTATATGATTTGTGATTTATGAAGTTGAAAATACTAAAATTATGATCTCCTACTATAGGCATCATGAAATATCACTTAGTGTATTGCTTACAAGTAGTAGTAGTTAAAAGTATACCTAACAAACCTATAAAAATATAACACGCTTAAAGAAATGATGTTAATGAAGGTTACAAAATGGAAAATTAAAAATCAAAATAATTTGTTATAAATAATATTCTTACTTTTGCTGTTGCGACTCTTGCTAGCATATTTACCATATCTTCATTATTTATAATTTTTCTTCTTCAAGGTAATATTTATTTTAGAAGACAGGCTTATATGTTTTATAGTGTTATAATCACCTTTACTATATAGGAAGCCTCCTCACTTTTACAGTTACTAAATATTTAATTGGAAAATTACCTTTTGATATATTGTCAGCTTCATATATGAGTTAGATAATTTGCTAACTCCGTAAGCTTATGCCAAATGAAAGCGAATTTGTTAACTGTGTCATATTCGAAGGACTACATAATTTTCTTAGTCTCAGTCGGTCGGTCGGTCGGTCTCAGCTTTCAGACCACATCATTTGCTTAGTCTCCTATGTCAATTTGATTGTCACTTTAGAGTAAGGAATTTCCATAACAAAGGTCAATTACATCAAAGAATAAAATTTGCAGGTCCTTTAAATCACAAGTAAGGATTTTTTTTAAATAAATAAATCATGAAAATTTATACGGCTTTTAAAATACATAATACAGGTTACCAAGAGATAGGTATTATGATATGAGAAAAATTCAAAATTAATTTTAAGGCTCTGTATTAACATATAAAATCCTCTTTCAAAAGGTTGCCAACCATTGTAGAAATATATAATTGTATGAATTCAACAAATATTACTTGAATAGTTAACCCAGGGCAGTGTTATCATACAGAAAATGTCTATTAAATATTCGTCATAATATAAAATGGCTAGATTTTATTGTATTAAATAGAATTCTCAAATGTTATAATTATGATATCTTAAAACTATTCAGACCTTCAAGCAAGAAGTAATTATGAAAGCGCCTTTCATTTTGTTCGGAAAATTGTAATCAAACTCATCTCATTAGTGCTTAAGAGAAAACTTGGATTAGTTTTCTAATTTCTACAACTGGTCTGGGTTAGGTTTATACAGAACATTAATTTATTATTTATTTTGTAATTATATTTATCATTAAAATTCTGTCCTTGTGTGAAAATATAAATTCCGTAATTCATTCATAGTAAGTGCCACCATATTGTTTAGTTTTTTTTTTCTATTAACGCCAATTATTTCAACACGATTCGATGTCCATAATATTTATTCAATTATCTTTCCGACGATACGCTGTGGAAGAGCTACATATTGCTTAACTATAATTTGCTTTATACCTTGCATTAATTACTTATGAGTATTAAATTTATTTATTACGTAAAGAAGATAAACGGATAATTCACATTGACGGTCATGAACGTGGAGAAACTTGAATGAAATTAGTATAAAATCTAACACCTAATAAAGACCAGGCAAATACTAATAGTACAAGGTTAGCTTGGCGATATTAACTATAGAATACAACATTCGACTAAAAGATTCATATGTATATCAAAGTTGTATAAGTTAAAGGCAACGGAGAAGGTCAAAGAAAAAAATATTTGTTTAAGCTAATGAAGTATTGGTTACTTATTGTCAAGTAGCGACATTTAGCATGACATGCACGATTAACATTTAAGGTTTAATTTATTACAGACGTATTTTACTTGGTAATAACCACACGTTTATATTATTCAGTTATAAAAAAACTAAATGAAAAAAATGATTATTTTTCTATTTTATATAAAATTTGATGTCGTTATGCTATGTGCTATATAATGTGTGAAAAAGAAATATTGACAAATATATTTACCCGCTATAAATATATTACAACTAATGGTTTCTTATATAGTGTAAACTAAAATGTAAAATAGGATCTTATTAACTTCTGTCTGAGAGCAGGATTAGATAACGTACCTCCATCTTCCTGAAAAAGATATTTTTATTTTATTAATATTTTTTTATTAAATATATATAAAATATAAAAAACTTTTTAGGGTAAATTCTCTACAGGTATAGTGCGGTTGCATTTTCATTTCGAGTATCCCATTATGAGGGTTATGGTTTAAAAAATATGATGATTTTTACGAAAACCATATTTCCTTTGTGAAATAACAAGATTTAGGTCGCAAAATTTTTGTTACATTCAAATGTGATTGTAAAACTAACTTTTGTATAACGTCGAATAATAGTTGTTGTCTTTATAAGAAAAGAGTTGAAAACAATTATGCCAAATAAACAAGTCTCTTCTGACTTATCAGAGGATCTTGAAATAAACTCTCATATTGAGTCATTACCAGATTATTAGGATAAGGAAATTAATGAAGTTAAATTATCTTGATTATATATGAACATACTTAATGTTATATGTATTAATGAAAAAAATGCATATAATAAAGTAAAGAAGATGATGATGATGAAATTGAACCTCCAGCTATGAACAACCCAACTTATCCTTAGGTGATATATTAATTAGATCACAACATGGCAACATTCCGTCTCCAGGTGTATTATAACGTAATATCACAAAGTAATGTGACTTTCTCGAGGACACACTGATACCTGGCTATGAACGGGTCTAGAAAATAAAATTTATGTAAACTTAAAATTAAATTTATCTATAACTCTACTAATCCAGAAAAATACTAACACTTTGAAAGAACAATGTACGTCATTAGGAAATTGTACTTAAGCTTTGTATAGTATTGAATATTCATATTTATTTTTAAAAAAGAAACAGATCTCCCGATACTGTTTCCCAGACAGAAAGGTCAACAGTTTTTTTTTTAATTTCCTTATAAGATAAATAGATTTTTTTAGATATGTATTTATAACACCAGAGATGTTATTATTTCTATTTAACAGACACTATAACAACTTATAATATGATGATTAAGGAAATAATTAATAATTATAACAATGTTAAGACCACATGAATAACTTATAATAATAACCCAGTAGCTGATCTATCAGACAGCTCTTATAAGACGTGATCGGATAGAAGAATTATCACCCTGACAAAGAAAAATAGCTACCAACATTTATAACATGAAAGGATATGATTGAAAGTGCTCAAACCTCAGCAAGTGTTCGAAAATTTAGAAATAGCTCAGAGACTTGAACTATTTTTTATTATATTCTCCCGGGCAATACTGCTATTGGAAAATAATGGGTTATAATTATAGTATGGAATTATAAAATATTCAAAAAGTTGTATTACATAATTACTAAATAAAAGGAGAAAAATACCATCGAAAAAGTTTGAATTTGTTTTTTGTAGTTAGATTTTCGGTTGCACTGACCTTTTTACACTTTAACTTTTATATTTTATTGTTTGTACTTATATTATAAGATAAAATCTATATTATTTATAATTATTTTATGCAAAAAATTATGACATATAACATAAAAGCGTGACATAATCTTGACATTAACATGAACCGGCATGTTCTTTGATAAAATCAATTTTATGTAAAAACATTACCTATTTTAAAATACAATCAGAAAATGAATTTCTTAAAACATGTCAAGTGTATTAATTTTAAAGTTAAATGGTTCTTTAGCGTAAAATTATTATAAATTTAAAGATTACTGCTATGTTACGGTATAAATAAATATCCAAGGTTTTAATCTTTTCGCAATATGATGTTCCCGTAAAAGATACTTTGTATTTTATATATTAGCACTGCGTAACGATAATAACAAGTTAGGTCGTAGTAAATGAGTAGCAGTTTTTCTACTTTAGAGATGCTATCCGATATTCCGAACATGCAATGTAATTAAACTGAATCTTGAATAATAGCGTACTGTTATACCCATGCCATGTAGGCTGAATAGCTGATAGTTACTTTGACATCAGCACTATCTAATATATTAATATAACAGGATGATCATTTTAATATTAAGAAGCTCAGTCTCTTTCGAATCTTAGTACGAGTTGGTCATAATTCTATTTCTTTTACTATTTCATTTTTCTATATCATTTTACTATTTCCAACAAATGTATTGAGAGTTTTCTTTTATAATAAACTATTATTTCTAGTGTTAATTAAAATTTCTTTTTAAAAACCTCCTACGAAACTCTCGTATAACATTTTGGTGGCAGCGGTGGGATACGAAAATCCCTAAATACCCGAATACGTCTTCGAGAACTCAGTGTTGTGAAATAAAGTGTATTCAACGTTGTCAGAGAACTTAATCCCGACTCCAGTGAATTATACAAAGAGGCCATTGGCGAGAACAGAAAATAAATCAAGACATCTGCACAGCATCATCGTAAGAGATCATCATGTTCTTCACTACGTTTGTTTGGTTCATCTATCATCTGTGAGTGACTTTTCTTTAAACATAAGCTAAACTCAGAGTCTCGTCAGTAAATTAATTAATTCATTTTCTAAATATTTCTAAGCCTTTTTAAGTATTCATTTTCTTAAGTGTACATGTACAATTCATAGAAGCGATAAGAACATTCATGAGATAAGGTTGTATATCATAGAGGTGGCTTCTGTGGATTATTTTATTATTTCAAATTAATTATATTTTATTATAATGACTTCAAAGGAAGAAAATTCTAGTGTCTCTAGGACTGCCTCGTCGCGTCATGAATCAGATGAAAAGGTAGAGTTGAATGTTTTATTAAAATTTATAAAAATCTTTGATGGGACGAGAGAAAAATTAAATCCTTTTGTTTCCAACTGTCAAAATGCTTATAACTTGGCTACAAAAGCACAAAAACCAATTTTATTCAAATATATACTGAGCCAATTGGAAGGGCGCGCTGAATCTATATGTAATATTAAAGAATTTGAATCATTCGAACAGTTTATTGATTTTATTAAACAACAATTTGGGGAAAGAAAACACTACGCACATCTACTGTCTGAATTGCAGGAATGTAGACAAAGTTCAATAGAGACAGTCAATCAATTTGCTTTACGGATAGAAACATGCTTGTCTAAACTCCTTACTGAAATTAATATTTCAATACCAACGAAACGAAAGACGGAACTTACAGGCCGTATAGCAGCCATGGAGGATCTCGCCCTCCATACCTTCTTGATTGGTTTGCATCCTCGATTGTCACAAATCGTGAGATGTCGTGATCCTGACTCACTCAACTCTGCTGTAAGTTTTGCAGTAGCAGAGGAAAAAATTCTTTTAAGCATCAATAAAAGAGCAATTCAATCAACCCAAAGTAACGCTGATAGACCTAGATTTTCACCCCGTAGAGATTTCCAATCCAGACAAAATCAACCTTCTAGCTCATATTACAATCGCGCAGATAATAATAATTTGACGTGTCGCTATTGTAAGAATGTAGGACATACAATAGAAAATTGTCGCAAACGGCAATATAATAACAACAGAAATCAATCTAATGCCTCAAATTCTCAAAACCATCAAAAGAGTCCTAATAATGGTACAACTCAAAACTCATCACGCAGAGTTTTCAATATTATTAATGAGGATATCGGAATTGATGAAACCGATAATTTAAACGTCTAAAATTTCCCGTTAAGTATCGCCCGGGAAATTATTCAAGTAAACAAAAAGTCGATACCAAACATTCCACTGTATCCGCTGTATCCACTGTATCTGCTGAATCTAATACACCCACTGTATCTGCTGTATCTAACACACCCACTGTATCCGCTGTATCCGCTGTATCCAATACACCCGCTGTATCCGCTGTTTCCACTGTATCCGCTGTATCCACTGTATCTGCTGTATCCACTGTATCTGCTGTATCTAATACACCCACTGTATCCGCTGTATCCACTGTATCTGTTGTATCTAATACACCCACTGTATCCGCTGTATCCACTGTATCTGCTGTATCTAATACACCCACTGTATCCGCTGTATCCACTGTATCTGCTGTATCTAATACACCCACTGTATCCGCTGTATCCGCTGTATCCAATACACCCGCCGTATCCGCTGTTTCCACTGTATCCGCTGTATCCACTGTATCCGCTGTATCTAATACACCCCCTGAATCCACTGTTTCCGCTTTATCCACTGCATCCACTGTTTCCTCTTTTCCTCATAAACCTATCGTTTATACCGCTACTACTCCTACTACATCCGCTTTACCTACTACGTCTTCTAATTCAAGCACTTCTACAATATCTGTTCCATCTCATACTTCCTGCGAATTGAAGTTGAAAGAAGAAAATAATCTCAAGGTCTACGAAATTAATACAAATTCCAAAAATAGATATTTACCTCATATTAACATTCTAACATCAGTATCCGAACAGCCTCTCTCATTCTTGGTAGACACAGGGTCTTCAGTTAGCTTAATTAAACTACATTCAATGATACAAGTTCCAAAATTTAAGAAAGATATAATATCATTAAAAGGTATTGATTCTGGTGATAATAATACTACCACACTGGGCAGTTTCAAGTTAAATTTACAAGTAAACCCGGATACAATCGTTGCCCACGAATTTCATGTTGTAGAAAATATTAATCTTAATCACGATGGAATCATTGGCAATGATTTTTTAAAAATTTTAAGCTGTCAAATAGATTACTCCAAAGGAATTTTGCAAATAAAAAAAGACCAAGTTAAACTCAATTTCGCTGAACCCGTGTATACTATTCCTCCTAGATCTGAAGAAGTTATCGAGTGTACAGTATGTAATCCAGAAATACTGGAAGGCACTATAATAGATCAGCATATTTCTAAATCTATACTAGTCGCAAATTGTATCGTAAAAGTCAAAGAAAATAAAAGAATTAATATTACCGTTGTAAATATTTCTGAAGAACCGGTTAAAGTTCATTCTAATCTTAACCTTATTCTAGAACCATTTGAGACTCCATCTATTCTATCTTCTTCTATGCATTCCACACCATTACCATTATTCCATGTCTCGTCTAGAACTAACGAAGTCATCGAACAGTTGAGAATTTCCCATCTTAATTCAGAAGAGAGACAAGCTCTCTTACGCATATGCTCCAACTACTCGGACATATTCCATTTACCTAATGACCAACTTACCTTTACAACTGCAACTGAACATAAAATCAGAACTACATCAGATATACCTATCCAAACTAAAACTTATAGATTTCCAGAATGTCATAAGCGAGAGGTTGAATCACAAATGAACAAAATGTTAGAACAAAACATTATCATACCCTCCAATTCACCATGGTCCTCACCCATATGGGTTGTACCTAAAAAACGAGATGCCTCAGGGCAACAAAAATGGCGTGTAGTAATTGATTACCGTAAACTCAACGACATAACCATAGGTGAAACTTACCCAATTCCTCAGATAACTGAAATTTTAGATCAGCTAGGGAAAAGTCAATACTTCACCACATTAGATCTCGCTTCCGGATTCCATCAAATACCAATTTCAGAGGAAGATGCTCCAAAAACTGCTTTTTCCATTCCACAAGGTCATTACCAATTCACTAAAATGCCATTTGGACTAAAGAATGCACCATCAACTTTCCAAAAATTAATGAACACCTGTCTCTCAGGTCTCCAAGGATCTCGTTGTTTCGTCTACTTGGATGACATTGTCGTTTATTCTCCTGATTTACAAAGTCACATTCACAATTTAACTTCAGTTTTTGAGAGATTAAGAGCATATAATTTAAAGTTACAATCCGATAAATGCGAGTTCCTGCGTAAGGAAGTTGCCTACTTGGGCCATATAATAAATAGCGATGGCGTAAAACCAAACCCAGAGAAAATTAAAGTAATTACCGAATTTCCTATACCTAAATGCCCGAAAGATATCAAATCCTTCCTCGGACTCGTCTCCTATTACAGGAGATTTATTCCCGATTTCTCTAAAACCGCAAAACCCTTAACAGCACTATTAAAGAAAGAAGTACCCTTTTGCTGGAAAAATGAACAACAACTTGCTTTCGAAACACTTCAAAATAAACTTATCACCTCCCCTGTCCTCGTTTACCCTGATTTTTCACAACCTTTCATACTCACATGCGACGCGTCTAATTTCGCAGTCTCAGCAATACTATCTCAAGGTCAAATAGGGAAAGACCGCCCTATCGCTTATGCCTCGCGCACACTCAATAAAGCCGAGTGCAATTATAGCATAACAGAAAAGGAATGTTTAGCTATCGTATTCGGAACTAAAGTCTTCAGACCTTATCTTTATGGAAATAAATTTACGATTGTCACTGACCACAAACCATTGCAGTGGTTATTCAACTGTAAAGATCCAGGGTCCAGATTAGTACGGTGGCGTTTAAAATTAGAAGAATTCGAGTATACTATAATTCATAAAAAGGGTAAAATCAACACAAACGCTGATACTCTTTCTCGTTACCCTGTAAACCCAGTAGAGACATCTCCTATAACCCTACCTCCAGAACTATTAGACGACTTCGAAAATCTCGTAGAGGACCCCCTTTTGGAACCTCCAGCGCAAATACCATCTCCTCCTGATTTCCAGGGTACAAGAAACCAATCAAATCCCTTACCATTACAAAATCCATTGGCAAATCCAGAGCTAAATCCTAATACAACTCCTGAACTCATTGATTTAGGACCACTTAACCTTAGTCCTAATACCGATAATTTGGATATAAACTTAGATACCTCCTCACCCTTTGAACAAGATACGCGTTTAGATAATAATGTATACAACGGGGACTACTCCACATTTTTAAAATCACTTAATAATAAAAATCATGTCTTTAATACAATTTTAAGAGAGCATAATGAAAGTCTTTTAAAATCTCCACATAAGGTCATTATAGTCCCTACTTCAATTGATTTAGATGAATCGAATCCTTATGTCGAAGAAATATTAGCAAATGTCAATAATGTCGAACTCTTATTAAACTCAGAAAAAGAACTTTTCCGATTCCTTAAAGTTAATTATCTAGATAAAACCCTTTATTTTATATTTACTAAGGTTCATCACTTTGATGAAACCTCATACTCCGATATATACAATACATTAAAATCAATAAGAGATGAATTACTTAAAATAAAAACAGCAGATATTGCCATTTCCGATTTCAAGAATCCGTTTGATAAACATTCTTATACTAGACTCTACAATATTCTCACATATATATTCCATAATACAAAGATAACTATTCACATACATCTCAATAAAATTATTTACCCATCATTAAGTGAAATACCTAAAATTTTACGTGAAAATCACGATATTCCCATAGCCGGTCATTTAGGAAGTACCAGAATGTTTAGTAGAATCCAAGAACAATTTTATTGGAAAGGAATGAGAAGAGAAATTGAAGACTATGTAAAGAAATGTAAACAATGCCAAGAAAATAAGGCATTAAGAAAAGTAAATAGGGCTCCTATGGAAATAACTACCACTTCTACCGCTCCGTTTCAACGAATCGCGTTGGATATAGTCGGTCCACTTCCCGAATCTGGCTCTGCAAAATTAAAATACATTCTAACGCTCCAGGACGATTTAACAAAATATTCGGTTGCTTACCCAATACGCAGCACCACTGCTGAAGAAACAAGCGAGTGTCTCATTCATTTCATTTCTCTTTTTGGTATTCCGAAAACCATATTAACTGATCAAGGCACAAATTTTACTTCCGACCTTTTCAAAAGTACGTGTAAATTCCTTAAAATCAAACAACTTTGGTCGTCTCCTTATCATCCCCAAACTCAAGGTGCCTTAGAGCGTAATCATTCTACCTTAAAAGAATATCTAAAATCTTTCATCAATGACGATCAAGATAATTGGTCAACTTATGTGTATACATCAATTCTTACATATAACACAACTATCCATACGACTACTAAATTCTCACCTTATGAATTAGTGTTTGGTTATAAACCATTTATTCCGAACACCATATACGAAGATAATTCCGCTACAACTTATACAGATTATATAAAAAAATTACATCATAAATTAACATACTCCAGGCAAAAAGCATTAGAAAATATTGTGAAATCCAAAGAATCCTCTAAATCTTATTATGATTCCCATACTAAAACTCCTCCAAAGTACAAAGCCGGAGATTTTGTGTATTTAAAAAACCATCTTCGACTCAGAAAAGCATTGTCTCCTATATGGAAAGGACCATATAAAATTATAAAGGTCCATAATAATCACACAGCTACACTATTAATCAACAGAAGACATGTTACTCACCATTTCGATCAATTTAAACCCGCTGAAATCTCATAAGTACTTCTTGTAACATAAATTTGTTTCTAGTTTTATTTCTCCTTTATTAGAATAAGTTAAAAGTTTAAATTTAAAATGTAATACCTATATTCATCTAATTAATTCTATTTCAGTGTATCGGTTAATGCACAGCCAGACCTTGTTCAACCGATAACTTCTAGCTCCGGAATTTACTTCGATAGTGTCGGTAAAATTAGACTTATTAAAGGAAAATTAAATGTTTTAAGTCTTGTAGACATATCTTATATTGACCCGCATCTGCTTAATCTTAACAATACTATTGAAAATCTTAGACATATATGTAAGGAAACAGAAAATTATCAGTGTATACTTAATCTATCTCCCTTTTCTGTCAGGTTTAATGATATATTACGAGAATATGAATCAATTTCTCATTTAATTGCTAAGCGTAGTAAACGCTCTGCGTGGTTTGCCGGAGTTGGTACCGTATTCAAAAACATTTTTGGCACTCTCGATGAAAATGACGCATTTAGATACGATTCTGCTTTTAATTCTATTCAAGAAGATGAGAAAAAACTAGCAAGTTTGATAAAAGATAATATATTAATAAGTAACGTCGCACTGGAATCATTTAAGAAAGTAATAGATAATATTAAAAGTAATGAGAACATTCTAAATCAGACCTTAAATAACGTTTTAATTGAAATAAATAATATCACTACATTTTTTAATGGATCATTAATTGATATGAAAGTCGACTCCATACTTATAAACTTAGAGAGCTCTTTGCTTACATTGTCGTTCCAATTAGAAGACCTTGTTAATGCTATTATTCTATGTAGTCAAAACATCATGCACCCAAACATCTTATCGCC
This sequence comes from Melinaea marsaeus rileyi, assembly GCA_918358865.1. Classification (NCBI taxonomy): domain Eukaryota; kingdom Metazoa; phylum Arthropoda; class Insecta; order Lepidoptera; family Nymphalidae; genus Melinaea; species Melinaea marsaeus. Next base: position 22,109,960 of record OU911085.1, read on the forward strand.
AATTCAACTTTACCGAGAACTCGTAGATAACAGCAGGCACCTGCCTCGAGACACTGAGATTCCTTTAACAATAACTCTAAATAATATTAATTTAATTTTAAGTATTTCTAATGTAGTTTGTTATTACTTTAATTATAAAATTGTGTTTGTTTTACAAATACCTCTAGTATCTCGTGACGAATTTCAATTGTATCATAATTTACCATTACCAATTCCACATGATGTTAAAAACCCCAATACTTTTAGTTTTATTGTACCCTCTAGTTCATATACTGCTATTTCTAAAGATAAAATTAGTTTTTGTAATTTAGATAGTTTAAATAAATGTAAGGCGATAAACTCTGAGTTCTTGCTTTGTGAGATATCTACAGTGCTATTAACAAATGGACACCCAACGTGTGAAAGTGAATTATTAACGAAATCAATAAGTGCTCTTCCTAAACAGTGCAACACGAAAACAATAATTGGTGAACTAGACATATGGAAACCTTTAATCAATAATCGTTGGATTTTTGTACAGACAAAACCAAGTAAAGTTTCCATCGATTGTGTCACTTCTGAACTTTCGGAAATAAATGTATCTGGTACAGGTATTCTACAAATGTCAGAGCAGTGCACAGCATATACTAAGAATGTAAAACTCCTGTCATCTGGCAGTATGATTAATATCTCGCTACCTACCCCTAAGTTAGATTTTAATATTATTAATGACTCGTGTTGTAATTCAATAAATCCTAATGTACTTAATTTTAACCAATCTTTTATAAAATTACGAAATATCGAATTAACAGATTTACCTAAAATAAATAACAATGTAAAATTGCTCCCTGACCTGGACAAGATAATTGCAAGTAAACCTATATTACAGAAGTATGAAACTCATTATTTAGCTTTAAGTACATTTTTCTTTGTTATTATAACTTGTTTTATTATATACAAATTATATAAGTGTTTTAGTAATAATAATATATCGTCTCTATTTTGTGTAAAACCTACCCGTACCGAAGATCCAATAGAGCTACAAGATTCACATGAAACAGACATTCCTATGCCTAGACTTAGAGGAATGGTTTAAATTTTATAACTTTCTGAAATTCCATTTTCACCATGAATTTCAGTCTTACGCGGGGGGTTGTTATACCCATGCCATGTAGGCTGAATAGCTGATAGTTACTTTGACATCAGCACTATCTAATATATTAATATAACAGGATGATCATTTTAATATTAAGAAGCTCAGTCTCTTTCGAATCTCAGTACGAGTTGGTCATAATTCTATTTCTTTTACTATTTCATTTTTCTATATCATTTTACTATTTCCAACAAATGTATTGAGAGTTTTCTTTTATAATAAACTATTATTTCTAGTGTTAATTAAAATTTCTTTTTAAAAACCTCCTACGAAACTCTCGTATAACAGTACGAAATATTAAATATAAGGATTGTGTTAAAGATGCTTAAGTTTTGTGTCGTACATTATATATAAATAACTAAAATCCATTTTACTAACAGTAGTACGAGTAGTAAATAGTGTACTGAAAGTTTTAATAGTGACATAAAAATTCTCAATAGTATAAATTTAAATAAACTGTATTAAGAAATTAACTTGCGACTATTGATTAAATTGCTTTTTAATAATATACTTCAAGGTTGTAGTAATCGACTGAATGTTCACATCTCGTCTTTCCTTTAATGCGTTCTGTTTTCTTTCTTTCTACCAATGCTTGAAACATTGACTATGGATAATATTTTATAGTTATTGACATTAAGTGATTTATCACTCTGACTCATCACGAAATCTCTGAAACCATTTGTCCGATTAAGTTAAAATTTTACAAAGTTATTTCTTTTGTGACTTAGATGTCCATTAAGAACGGATTTTACGGAATTCCTATCCCGGATTAAATTTTTTTGCCTTTCGTCACGTTTTAAACCTGCAGGAGCTACACATTTAACACGGGGGTAAGAGATACTATAGCAACGTTTACCATAGCAACGGTTACGATGACAACGGATAATATGACAAGGGTGTGCCCAGCAAAGCGGGCGGGAATCAGATAGTATAGGGAATTAGATAGTTAGATTTAATATAGATGGAGTTAAAAATTGTCACAATAATAATGAGTCCTTATAGAAAATCTGTTATGTCATGTTATGTAATTAAAAAATTGATTTTTTTTTTCTAAAAATAACAAAAACAAAACAGTCTGTTTTTCTTTTTAAACTTTAAATCTTGTATTGGAAACTTGTTTTCAGACTGTAACGGCCGTTCCCATTTTATCTCATTATCATGGATGAAATTACTTGATTTGCACATAAAGAGATAACTAAGCTTTTTGTTGCGTAGTACGTAGTATTAACGCCGGACAAATTTTCTCAGGTTTTATAATAACTAAAGAATTTATTATCTAATAAATATTAAAAAAATGAATAAGTAATAAGTTTTGTATTAATTTCTAGTAGTTACTCCAACGTAAAGATTTTTAAAGAGATTTACATTGTATATTACATACATTCAGATACACACATTAAAAGATTTACATTGTTTTATGTGCTCAGAAATAAAAAGTCAATATAGGACTGACTGAAAACTATTCTTCGTCTCTGTAATATTAATAAATAATATTTTACAAAATATTGAATTGCCAGTTGCCAGTAAATTTAATTGCCAGTTCGCACACATGTAAGAATGGTGTTAATGGAAAACTAGACGTAGGTTTTTGGCCTTAATTCAAGTAATTAATTATCTACTGCCAATAATTTCCGATTAATTTAATCAGGCATTTAATATTTAGAAAGTATAAGCAAAATTTAAATTTTATAAAATTTTATAAAATTAATAATTTATAAAATATCCATTATACACAAAAAAAGCAAACGGTATGATTATTGAATATTATGTTTGTTAAAATGTTTAATATTATACGATTGTCATATATTTTTTCTTTAAAAGTTAGTTTAAAATAAAAATACCAACAATTATATATTATAGCTTATTTATTTAAGAGTAACTTTTCTGGAAAGGATCGAACCCAATGTAACCTTAAAATAATTTTTATTAATTAATTGAATAGTACCGCAGATCGTTTTGGACTTTTTTATTTCGCCTCGGGTAATGAATATTTCGTAAATTATGCAAAGTTTCGGTTCAAGAGTAGTGTTGAAGGGTTTAAGACGAAATCCCTTGATTGCTTCAGTTTAGAGGCTCCGGTTTCACTGATCGTAAAGCTCGACATCATTACACTGGGACATCTATTACACCATAAAATGTCGGGTGATAATTATTAATTCATTTTATGTGAGGATTACTTTAATGTTTCGCGAATAGTAAAATTACACATATTTGATACTTATTACATTTATAAGTGAGTTTAAGATTTAGATTTTTATTGTAATACTATATATAAAGCTTATAACTAACTTCATACACAATAGCAATAATAATTTACAGTGATTTTAACAGCACATTTCATTGTTCAAGTCACGAAAAGAGTGCGTGTAACTTAATAGCATTTTGATTCACTTGATAATTTTATAATTATATTGCGCTTTTCTTTACTTATATATATTTTATATATTAATTATAATTATTTCAACGCAATAAAATAATTACGTGATTATATTGTAAAAATTACAAACTCTATAGAAGTTGTTATTTAAGGTTTTTATACGCTTTAAATGGTTTAGATAAATACTTTTTTTATTATTTCTGTTTATAACAAATATAATTATCCATATGAGATTTAAATATTTATACTATATATTAAACTAATATTATTATGTGGTGCTAAATATTAAGACCAACCTACTATACTTGTTGAAAAGGCTAAAAATCCTTAGCGTATTTCAACACGTCTTAGCATAGTAGTAGCATGTACTCGTATATGTAGTTCGAGAATCGCTTGGTTTAGCTATTGCATTATGTTACGCCAGTCGCCAGATATTACTAAAGCCATAACCTTATTTAAAGCCCTTCGCGAATTCATTAGGTTTTCCTTTGCCCTAACTAATTGAAAACCGCTCGATAAAATTATCTATAGGAATAGACCTGGAGCCAATTTTAAAGAAAGAAATACAAAAGTGAGTACCCTTTTGGTCCTTCACTTAAGGTGGCCTTAATAGTACTGGAAACCTCTCTAAATGTGTTAGAACCTTTGCAAGTTCATAGAAAAGAAATATTTTATTCTTTTGTACGTAATTTAAAAATTAATTATTATTATTTATTTACCGTTTGTTATATGTTACAAAAAGCGAACTTAATGCTTAGTTGCATTCTTTACCAGCTAAACGTTGTGGATGGTAAGAAATTGCGGTAGGCGTCATAAAATAATTTTGGCATGTTAGTCATTGTGATTTGTATAATTTTTGAAACAAGAAATATTATTATATTACCACCATAATATATTATGGTGATAACTTTAAAAAAACTGATTGCACTATTCCGATTTTGAGCAGTAAATTTCCATCCGTAATAAAAATAATGCTTACGGATTCATTACGGGTTCATTAATGGGTTATATATAAGACTAGATAGCTTTCGAAGGCGTGTTGTTGAAATATTGTATTGAAGAGGTGATGATGAAATATTTTGTAGTTACTCATTTTCCTAACGATTGACTTTGAAAGTTACAATACTAATTAGATGATTTCTTTAGTAAGGCCGAAAAAAATGTGATAAATTACAATATGAAATAATCAAAATAGTTGACATTTATCGATTCCGCTAATCTTTGTTGTATCAACAATATGAATAACATAATACTGCAAATAATTATAAAATTTCTGTAATGTAAATACGTAGTTGTTTTAATGTTTAAATTTTAATAATTTGGAGGAATAATTTGGAGGAATAAACAGTGAATAGTATGTAAAATTTTATTTTAATATGGATTTTCTCTTAATATAAACTTGGGCCACCCCATAGTCATTTTAGCTTTTACTGTTACCTTTATTTTGCTACAGCTTTTAATATGTATAGTGTATATATGATATGTAGAAGGTAATCCTTTGATTACCTTAATTCAGAGGCTTTATTTTCATTGCTCGTAAAGCTCAATAACGTTATAGGGCCGACCATGGTACGTACTAAAGGGATTACAAGACATCATTTCAGATTTACATTAATGTTCTGATTGATTCTTTTTACACCTATACTTATATTATAGTAAAGTAAAGATTATTCATGCTTATAATATTACGAGTATTATTATGTATATTTAAATGTTAACGATAATAATTTACGATATAAATTTATAGTAATATACTTACGGAGTCACTTTTTATAAAAAGTATAAATAATAATTGTGAAATATAAAATCATTTCTTATATATGTATATTTTTCTGTTATCCAGACTTTAATGCAAATAGAATATATCACAGTTAAATTGATTGTAGCATGTGAAGTTCAATGTATTAAGATTTTTTTTCAAAGATAAACATGCAATTACTTCTAAGTTATCCTAATCATAATTAAAACTAAATAATAGTAATTCCATCCTTACTATTAGATACTCTAAGGTCTAAGTAATCAAGCATCATCAGTCAACACTTCAACATTAAACAGCACATTCTCGAACGTGTGCAAACAATTAAAAAAAGCATAAAATGAGAATTCCGAGGAAAATTTATCTTCAATAATTAAGGTTTTTGTCCAAATTTATTGATGATGCATATTTGTCTGCGTATATCGAAAAATATAAAATCAATTTATTATAATCGATAAGAAATATACATACGACATTGTCAATAACTTATATTAAATAAAATAAATATAAAAATATTAAACACAAGTGATTATTTTTCCACTTTTGTTTTTTACGCACTATTTTAGCTAACTATACAAAATTTAGGGCCAATTCGATAACAACGCAATCTCTTGGCGGAATGAAGGTATATGAAAAGCCTGATTAAACTTGTTTTCGACTATGTCGTGATTTTAATGTTTTTCACAACGACAGATCGAACTCCAAGCTACGCAACGAATATGACATGGTGGTAATACAAATTTTGTTGGCGCTTGTTTATCATTTCTGTCTCGTAGAAGTTTCAATACTTGAATTGATAGAATCTTTAGTAGATCTTTTGTTAAATTCCTTATCGTTACAAAATATATGTATGATAAATATTTGATAGAATATAACGTGAGAAAACCGACATAATATGTAAGAAGCAGTTGTGACATGCAATTCTCCAATTCCTAGTGCAGAGTCCGTTTGGTAACATTTTTCAGTCTTATATCTACAGTTATTTGGTTTAGGTGCAATATGTCAATATCCTCCACGCTGATATGTTGTTTTATTAAACGAAAATTGCTTCTTTGTCATGTGATTCTTGATACATTTCCCTGATATCTTCTTCGATACGCTCTCTTCTCTCATAACCCACGTAATATTTTGAAGTATAAAATTATTTTTAAATGTTGGATACATCAAAATTATCTCGTTTAAAAACTTTAATACATCTATAAGTGATGTACTAACCGCACTATTTTTTTAAAAATCATATCTTCTCGCCGAATGTATAGTGCGTGAGGCATTTTTATAAATACCATCCTTAATATAATTAATATTAAAATATTTACTTGAAATACATACATAAATGCAATCCTAATTTTTGTCTCTGACTGAGAGTATTTTAACTTAGTTTTTATCATTATCATCACATTGCTACTCATAACGTAAGTAATAACATATAATAACAGTAAATCTTTAGTGATGAGCAAACTGTTGATAAACAACAACTTTCTAATTTATACTTTGTTAGTAAATACTAACACCATATAATACAAAAAAATTGTTTATTTTTTATTTTAACATGACATTTCATTTATTATAGCAAGTGTTTATTACAAAACGTGTCTATCAATAGGCAGTTTTTTTTTTCATCACAAAATGCTTCTCAATTTCTATAAAGTGCATCCCAAAATAAAGCTCTTATGTTCGGACGAAGTATCTGAATTACATTCAGGATATACTCTAAAAGATATTCCTTTGTAAGCGTATTCACGTTTAATTAAATTAAAGATATGCTTATAATTTGTAAAATAAAATAAAATAAAAATGTAAAATGCGTCAACTATCTGAAAAACAAAACATTATTGAAATAAATGTATAACAAAAGAACTCATGTGATTTTCTCGGAATTATATTTATATGATAAAATTCTTAGAAGAAGGGTCTAAATTCATCGACTTCACTTTAATTAATTTAAAAATAAACTATTAGATAACTGTAAAATACAAAGTCAGTAATTTCTACTGAAAAACTATAATTGAATGCACAATAGCTACTTTTGACCCTGCTGTCAATACCTAGTCGTTACATCGTTGATTAATGGCTGGGGTACGCGAGTGGGTTGTTCTTTCAATAAAAGATTTTTTATAACTGGAAACTTTCACGTTCTAACTCACAACATCAGGAATTACCCATAGAGTAGTTAACTACCTAAGAAACCCTGTTTTTATAGGAATAGAGAAAAGGGACAAATAGAAGACCGGCTAAAACTAATGTGCAGCTTCTTAGTATTCGTCAGTTATAACATATGGTCAGTGTCAAAACATCCTTAACTTGGAGTGGACGTTTAGATATTTTGTGAATACAGTGTGTATATTTTTAACCTGACATTTTTTTGTTATAGTAACAAAATTATTAATAATTAGAAACCAGATAATACAAAAAATATTAGGAAGTCAATCCATTATAAAGAACTGCTACGGGCATTCATAAATTTTGGAGTTTATTAAGATTTAATTTGTGTGTTGATACATATGATACCAGAAGTACGTAAAAAGCAAATTAGGCACATCCAATCCTCTTTATATGAACAGTCTTAAATGTCAATCTATCAGCATTTAATAAATTAACAGGAAAAACAAATGGATTCCGATATACCTGCAAATCATGACGAGCCGAGGAGGCATAGCAACCTACACCTACTTAAATTAAAAGACTCTCCGGGCTGCGAGTGTGACTCGTCCATCGAAGAGACAGTGTGGCACATAATGCTAGACTGTCCCCGTTTTTCATCAACTCGCTCGGACCTGGAAACTCAACTCCACACCAAACTGGAGAAAATCGGTCTAAAAACCATTATGGCCAATGATCGAAGATGCCCAGTTTTCCTAGATTTTGTAGAAGAAATTTTCCGGGTTGAATTGGCTATGATCAATAGGATCAGATCTTATAGGATCCATAAATGCTTCAAGGTACCCGACGTGGTAGTATATGAAGACCGAGGAGAAGACCTTACATCCCTAAAATAAGAAATACGCCAAATAGGACTACGACCCTAGTAAACACCTGGGGCGAACCGAGCAGACAGAGCCTACAAAGCAGCACCGCATGCCTTCAAGAGAAAATTGCCTCCGAAACTCAGTCCAACAAAATAACACAAGACAAAATAAACACCAAAAAAGGATTCAATAAGATGATTACAATGCTAAAACCGAAGCAAAATTATCATAAAAAGAACAGAAGTAGAGCCAACATGGGACCAACAAGTGCACCACACACAAGTGTTACCATCCACCAGCGGTACCAAAAAACATATGCGAAACGCGTTTCTTGAGTACACAGCATCTATAAGGGATCTGTGATAAGGATCAGACAGACCTTCGAACACGAAAACGAAGGTCTGCTTAAAGTATTACTCAAGGAAGAAAAAGCCGCCATTTTCAACAACACAACATCTGAATATGTACGGGGTAAAACAGCTAGAATTCCCAACAAAGCGGCTTACAGCGCTAAAAATGGATTCTTTAAAATAATTGGAAGGAGAAACTGGACCCAAGTATTTAACACCCGCTGAAGACTCAATACTCATGGTAGCCCGCTGCACGGTGGTCTCGTTAGAAGATAACATCCTGAGGCAGCATTAGAGTTCAGGAATAAACCCGCCCTCAGTTGTCAAAAGGACGCGAAAACCAAAGTCTGAACGATCGCTTCAATATTAATAAATGGCGTTAAAGAAATGCCTGAACGACTTATTGTTGAAGAGGCTTGATGAACCATTTCGGAGCGATCATAATGGCGGCCCGACTAACAGATGCCAAGGTAGTCGGCACTAATCGGAGACACAAACCAGATTCTTTATATTACCGGCTAAATCTGTTCCAAATGAAATATAATAGCCCATACCTCGTGACGTCTATCAGTCAAGAGCTCTTAAGAACCTACCGATGTCCCCTGGACGTAAGGTATGCTCTAAACGAGGTATACAACGGTATATACTCAGCCCATTCATTGATTCGCTCTCTGAGTACAGCTAGATTTACGGATGCTACCGTCGAAGCTGATTTCCCTAATACCTTTTACTTGGTCCACATACAGACTGAAAAAGAGGACCTTGGAAACCTAGGGTACGGAAAAGAAGAAAACTTGCGCATCCTCACAATCAACGAAGCTCAGGGATTAATATAAGTGTCGGTAATCATAATCCAAACCAAAATTGTACCTGACAAGTGTCCCACACGCAGTGGCTATATTTAGACACACAAGAAGATCTACATACTACACGGATATCGACTAAGACGCCATTGTGAGATTCCGATAGAAATCTTATAGAGTACAACCTCAAGATGGCAATTGCTCACCGTGACTCCGAGGCTATGAAAATACTAGTAAACTTATTAACCTAGCTTAAATTTATGACTTATACTGACTTATAATTAATAGAATTACTTAATCTTAAGAGTAGCTTCCTTAAGCATGAAAATAGCTTTCGAAAACTTATGCAGGTGTACAATTTCCTGCGAAGTTACCATCATAATGAAAATCATAGCAAAGTTGTTTTAAAATCACAATGAAAGGCATGGACATATCTATGGATACTAATTTATAACATAAAAAAAAACAAATTAACAGAGGGCATTGATAGTAGATGATCAACCTTACACATACAGAGGTAGAACTAAACTCACCCAGCCCACCCACTTTATTTTATCAAAACCAGTAGACTATGGAATGAAGTATGGATGATATGGACACACAAATTTGTAGCCCTAAAAAATCGAAAGGTCAAATTAACAACTGACCGTAAAATAAATAAAAATGAAAGTAAGTAAGTAAAGGATTTAGCCGCTCAATATTAAGGAGTCGGAAGAAATATTTCCTTGGATATTTTTTACTTTCTATGTTTAACCTCTCTGGGTTTATTAATATTTTGGATGTTGCAAGTCTTGCAAGCCACGTAACGTATCACAAAATATAATAAAAAACCCTGGAATGAAAATTATTATTTTGACAATAAACAAAGAATTCAGTAAGTAAGTCACAATAAGAGTAGGATATTAAAATATTCAAACAATGATAAATTTTCCCACTACATAATTATAATCAAATTAATTAAGCGTTAAATAAATTCGTTTATCCCTAGATATAAGTTTAGACTAATAGAGAATAATAGAATAATAAATAGACCAGAATCAGAATTAAACACATTACAAGTATATGGGTAATTCAACAAGAAGACTCAAAACTATCAAAAATTATTCAATCATACTTAATTTACAAAATACTAACTGAATTAACTCTCCAAAAGCACTAATAATCAAGCAATTGATCTAATCTGTGGATCAATAATAATTAAGGATTGTGTCAGTAAAAAGCGATTTGTCACGACTGTGGTATGCTGCCGGTTTTCGCTTTAAAAGTGAAGATAGCCGCCTCGCTGCCACCTACGTGACGTTCCGCTAGAATAATAACTGTTAAATTTAGTTCTGAGGTTTTCCGACAGATGACATTTCGTATGCGTACAAGTTACATTTTTTATTTATTTACAATTTTGTAGACATTAAAACTCGGGTACCCCGGCTATTAATAGTTGAATTCAATTATTTTGTTTAATTTTTTGTCCATCGATATATCTTAATATATAAGAGTCGATGTTAATTAACTTAAATAACGAATATCTAAAAGGATATGTAATTACGAATATGCAAAAAGGTACCGGGATATGGACGTAAGGGTAAAGTGTAAAAAAGCACATTGATGCAATAGCATAACGACAATAAAATCTCACCGACACGATGTTGTTTACTTAATAGCGTTAATATGCAGATTGGATTTCGCTGTCATTGTAGTTCTCTATTATCTTAAATGTACAAGAGTTTTCGGAAATATTGGTAAATTTGACCTTGCTACTAAATTTAAACAATATTATAAAATTAATATAAAAAACGTATATTGATTAAAAATAAAAAAATAGGTTGAAAAATATGTAAAATACATGTATTTTATATTTGTTTAAAAAAAGTTGTGCCTGTCTGTTTATAGGTATAATGAAAAAACTACTTCACGAAATACGAGTTTCTACAGTTTTCACCGTTGTTTCTGTATCTCATTTATATTCAATAAGTTAAATTCGACTTTTTAATAATTAATTACTACTAAAAGTCAAGTTAATAATTTGATTTAATAGTCACGGAAATTAGTTATTGTATATAACTAATTTCCGTGACTATTAAAAAAACATAAACAATGAGTAAACCAATGATATGATACCAATAAACCAATCGATTGATTTGTACATTTACTTTATTTTACATTATTTATTTATTATATTAAGATAATCTAAGTCGAATGTTCAAAGGAGAAAGGTTTTGAATAAATAAAGCTATTACGTTTTCAGAAACTTCCAATTTATTTCCGAATTATATTCATATATCTGGATAAAGGTCGCTACAGGGAATCTTGACACGGGCCGAAGTTTCATTGGTTATTCGATTTCGAAATTTCTTATTACTTGACTAAATGAAAAGAATTTAATTGTTTGGATATATAAAGTTATTGCATAATATTTCTCGTGATATATTGTCCAAAGTTGGATGAGTAACAGAACACTGTGCGGAAAACACGTTACACTGGCTTTCGTCCAAATTATTATCACTAAAATTCGATGATATATGTTAATACTTACAAAGTTAATAACTCTCATATATTACTTTAGCAGTGGCATATAAAACTAGGTACATCATATTTCTAAAAATATCACATGTTTACATAATATCATCAATACGTAATAAGCTGTTATAGAACTATTAAAGGCTTAAGTACAAAAGTGGCCTACTGCTAAATTATTAATTGTCGATAAAAGCAATAATGTTACCTTTATAAAACATAAATCAAACTATTTATGTCAATATCTTGCTATAATCAGATTAAGTTAGACCTTATATAATTGATTAATGCTACGCACGGTCTGCCTCGACTGGAGAACAAACGTCCTTTTAAAGCTCGTTGGAAGTGGTTTTTATATTCATGTATCAGAAAAAATAATAATCTTTCAAACTAAATTATTTACTGTACTTTTTTTTGGAATAAGAATCAAAAAATTATATATTTATTTTGTAGTATGAAGTCGGTAAATTAAATTAGTTATAATTTAAAATTAATAAAAAAATATTATCATAGAAATGTAGTATTCTTATAGTATACTTTTAATAAGCTTGGAATATTGAGTTACTTATCAACAAAGAGATAAGAAAGACTCCCAAAAGACCGTTCTGTCTATTTTCCGTGGGTTTTATCCCAGTTTATACAATGTTTCTTAAAAGAACTTGTTTTAAATACTTTAGTTATATAAGAATAGAAACAATTAAAGTCGCGTGACAAACATCTGTTCTGAATTTCTTGACGCCATCAATAGTAATGATCAAAACGTTAATTACGTGGATGAAACGTGTTGAAAGTTATGCAAATGAGTTTGGTCTAGTGGGCTACTTTCGGCTTTCAAACTAATAGTTTGGAATATCAATTGGCTTTAACTTGAAGGCATAATGGCGAAGTAAATGGCAAGAGCATTACTTTATTGACTTACTCGCCCTATTAACATAATATTAGTTCAATTTGTTATGAAAACATTATATTATGCGGAAGTAAAAAAATGTTCTCTTTGAATCTATTTACTTACACTTATTTACATAGCACTTTGAATTAGTAAACTACATTATAAAAAATATTTAATAAAACAATAATTTGTATACAGATGTAATAAATATCTCGATTTAGTATGTATTAAATACCAATTGATAATTAATATAATTAATACCATTGACGTTTGAAGTGCTTCGTCTTTTTAATATACTGTTCTGTGACTGTCTTAATTTTTTTTCTTATATCGCCATATTTTCTATTTCTTGTAATAATTAGCATATTGAGTTACAATATATAATAATTATAATTTAAAGCAATACAATTTGTAATACCGTTGGGGATGTGTTTGTGCGCGGTTTCAGGCGATAGGGTTGAACATTTATTAACAGTTTGTGCACGATTCAGATTCCAGTTGGTAGCGGTAATATTCACGCGTCCGTATTTATGGTCCACTGCGTGTAGTTTGTATAGACACTGAAGTCACTGCTTGCAGATTCCCTATATGACAGTATAATGAAGATGTATTAAACGATCTAATATTTACAAATCAATAAAATGTTAAGGGTGCTTTAAAGTTTATTCTTTATTTAAGATTTTAATAAATTATATACATTATACAGTACTTATACATTTATTTAGATTTAATACATATATTAAAGAGATGTTAAACTATTATTTAGAGACAAAAAAATATTAAATTATTATGTATTATAATAATATATATTGTGTTAGAATTAAAACCTTGAAACTGCTCTGCACTTTTTCGAGTACTCTCTTAAATATCCAGAATTAATAAGTGTCGATGAATTTTTCATTCTATATTATTTATTTGAAAAAAAAACATGGCTAATTAGTTAAAAGACAATGTCAAATATTATATGGGATAACCCTCATCATATCGCATCGTAATTATTTCAAAGTAGTAGCTGTTTTTTGGGTAGAGACTAGAGTTACAATTGAATTTGTGAAGTAATAAAATATCTAAAATCTGTCTACGTGAAAATAGTATTGCACTAATGAGGTATTATTATTGCACTACAGGTCCAGCTCGTTAAGCTGCAGTGTTATGGTCGTTAGAGCTTGTGTTCGTGATGATCCAATTGGAAATTATAATGTTCTTGTGGCTATATTTATTAACGGTTACAAGCTGCTTGTCCCATCACTTTAATTCCCGCTAAGTTTATTAATTAATTTTTATTTTACTTATATATTTGTTATCAATCTATACATAATAGTACGAGTATGTTTATAATCAATAGCTACTTTCTATTTAAATCAGGAACATTACTTACTTGTGAAATTTAATTTATAGAAGTTACATTTAACAAGTAAGTTAATATTTTGTTAACTATATATTAACTATGGAGTTAACGCTATATAAAACTATGTTTTAACCAACTGTCATTTAGGAGAAATCAATTACTAGTATAAATAGTAAAAATCAATTACTAGTATAATACTAGGAAATATTTTTATTATCGCTTAATAGCTTCGCTGGTAGCTTCCAACTCTCATCTATAAAAACTATAATTTCTATCTCATAAAACATTTAATTTTTGCTTTAAATAAGTTTAGCGAACAACGCGCTGTATTTTCCATACTAACGCCATCTAGTACGGTACTACAGAACTACACTGGCGTAAACCATATTTTGGGTAGACCTCGAAGAATTCGGTCTGCCCATTCATTTGTACCCGACTTTCGAATTTTGGAAAAATTTCTTCACAGGAGGTCTTCTTAGGACCCCCTGAGTCCGAAATGACCATTGGTCAAAAAGTTTATATATATATATATATATATATATATGCGTGCGTGCGTCCAGATTCGACTTTTGTCAGCACGATAGCGGCCGCAGTTTCGCTCGGATCGCTTTCAAACTTTGCACAAAAATCAACCATCCAAAAATGAAGGTTAAGTTCGTTAACCAGAGAAATCCGGCCATAGGGGGCGCTAGGGCCTCATTTTTTCCGATTTCAGTTTTTCGACTATAACTTTTTCCCTATACAAAGTAGATGAATCGCGTTCATATTATATGATGTCCTGGATGAATACCTATAACTAATGTAAATAAACCGAAAACCTAATTTCAATAACTTAGGGGTGGGGGCAAAAAAACCGAAAATCTTTGGAAAAAAAATCATAACTTTTTTCTGGTAAACATTCTTACATCACAAGTATTTTTAGTAGAAAGGTTATTTTTTACTCTAAATTTAAATACCAAAATTTTTTCTGTAAAAGGTACCGTTTCCGAGAAAAAAAATAAAAAACACTTTTAGCTTGAAAAATTAAAGTAGGTAAAACCACGGCAACTTTTTTCTGGTAAACATTCCCTCCTCGCAAATATTTTTAATAGAAAGTTTATTTTTTACTCTAAATTTAAGTATCAAATGTATTTTCAAAAAAGATACCTTTTCCGAGAAAAAAAAATAAAAACTGCTTTTTGCTTGAAAATTTTTGATGTAAACAACGGCATCATGTGTTATTCTTAGGTAGTGAGTTATATTTTAAACGAGTTACACACGAGGTCTACCCACGCGTGTCCCCCTGCGGGCACGGAATTTTTTCTTCTCTTTGCTTTAATTTATACAAGTATGTTCGTTGTGCTTTTACTTAAAAATGACATAATGAAAATACTGTTAAGTTAATTTTATAACTTTTCGTTAGAGCTAAATGTACAATGAACTCTAACTATTCAATATTAATTTGTTTTACAGTTTTTGAACGACATACACTCATACAGACAGACAAACATAAGAATCATTTTATCTACGACTATTTAGGATATCTATTAAGCGTTAAGACAATTTGCTTTAGAGAATATAACAACTGACTGATATTAGCACAGCTAGGCTGATATACTTTCCATATTTCCTTATTATTATCTAAATCTTACACCGTTAACTTCATTGTATCAAAAAATAATTTGTTATTACTACTGATCATTTAAAAAACAACAGTATATAACGAAACATAATAAAAGACTAGCTGCATGCCTCATAAATTTAGACAGATTAAGCTACAAATTATATTTATTTTAATCTTTGATAAGTTGACAAGAAGTCAAAACAGAGCTTTAAATAATACTAAGTAAGTACGAGTAAGTACACAATGCAAGTTTAATGCATTGAGTTTAAACTATAAAAGTTTTAAATTTTTTTTTTTAAATCAGTCCATGTTACAAAATACAACGTTTATATAAAAAATATCAGACATTTCAGTTCATCTGTTACACAATACTCTCAGTTTAGTGCCTCGTTATATCTCGTAGACTAGAGTCAGCACAATCAAATATTTAGATATATGAAAACCCAGCAGTAGCAGTTTCTCTATTTAGATACGATAGCTAAAACTCAACTATGAATTATTAATGCGTTGTGTTATCTCTAAGTAATAGTTTACAGACAAATTATATAGAATATAAACGTTTAAAAGAGTTTTTTTATATTTCTTATTATAATTACCTATTATTTATTTACATGATTTATTTCACAACGAAAACACCGGAACGGTAACAAACGCAAATTTCAACATATGTTTTACAACATAAACAATAGTAAAAGTTTTTTTACGAGTTTCTTAAATATTTAAGGAATTATATGCACAGAGACAGCGCGACATATTTAGCGGAGTAACGCCATCTAGTAAATTACATTGTAACTACATTAACAAATACCGCGTTTTATTTTCCTTATGCTTCCGATGGTACGAACGTGTCGCTTTTGCAATATTGGCTCGACTTTTGTGATTTATCGCTAATTCTAAGGACCATTTTAATAATGATCTTAAATGTTGAGAAATTTTATCCTTACGTATTATATATGTATTAATTTTACTTGAGGCGACCATAAATAGAATGAATAATGATATCAAATTAATTAAAAATTTTGTATTGTTATTGAAGTCAAAATCAGTTCATATATTACATCCGTGGCAACCGGATAACGTTTTAGAGTAATAATTATATTGTATAGGGTAATATGTAATATTAACAAGCCGAATTAGTAATCTTGATACTCATTTGGGGTTTAGAAACTTTAGTTATTTGTTCTATTAAATTTATTCTTATACACAGAATGTAGTTATGTACAATTACAATGTAAATTATCTTTTTGAATATTGCTCAATTTAGACCTGGTAGATGACTTATAAGTTATATAATATAATATAATACCACGGGTACACAGTGATATTACGAGTGTAGGAAAGCTGTAGTTCCGACTTATAGCCTGAAGCTAAATGCGTATTCTTTTCATAACTATGATATCATTCCCCTGAGTACTGTATTATAAATTTACACTTATTTATTTAAACATTGAAATATCCCAGTACTGATTAATAGAACAACCCTAATAATTTACAAAAAAAGTACCAAATTTTCTTAATGAAAAAAAAGATGACATAAAATTAAACTGTTGTTTTGTTGTTTTTGTAGTTGTTGTTAAGGAAACTTGTAAATTATTTTTATTTTAACAATACATAAAGGATGTTATTTAATTATAGATTAAGATTAATGGTTCCTGGTTGTAGATTTAATAACTTAATAACAAATGTGACAAAATATAAGAGAATAATATATCTGCCAGCTAGAACTAATACTGTTTTAGTTCTAGCTGACAAATATTTAACATCTGGACAATAAATTGCTTGTGTTATTTTCTGTAAGAACTTTTTATTTTATACATACCTATACCAGCTGATTACAGACCTATCGTCGGTCGTCACCTTATCATCCATAGACGCAAGATGCATTAGAAAGGTCACACTCAAAGCTAAAAGAATACTTAAAAACATGCCTCAACGAAAATCAAGATAATTGGCCTCCTTTTGTATATATCGCCATGCTAGCATACAGTAACTGGATACATTTAACAACAACAAACAATAATTGGGGTTCTCTGTATAATGTCAATTCTAATGTAACCTGCCGCGCAAATGTAAAATGCTTCCACAAAGAATGAAACGAAACATTCACTTGAAAAATCTCTAATATAGTTCTAAATTAAGATTTTAAAATTATTATGACTCGCATAGTCGTCCAGCCACATACAAAGTAAGTATTATGTTATGTTAAAGAACCATCTTAGATTACGAAAAGTATCGCCTATCACCTTTATGGAAAGATGTCTATAAAGTAGTCCAAATATACAGCAACCATATCTTATCGTTATTAAAAAATAGACGACACGCCGGATATAATTATCACGATGTTATACACGTCGATGTCCAAGCTTCTTCTATTACTTATTATAATCCCTATTTTATTATTAATTAAGTATAGAGTATGATATATTCTATGCTTATTATAAGTAAATAATTTTAATGTATCTTTCATTATAGCATACTGGCTCAAGGTCATTATCAAGAGTATATTCAGCAAATCAACTGCTCAAGTCCTGGGATATATTTTGATCCAATTAGCAAACAATAGCTAGCATAGCAATAGTATAACTAAAATAAATATTGGTCATTTAGATATTGTGACTGCGTTAGACATTTTTGTAACACATATCAAACCGCATATGAAAGATATTAATTTTATATTAAATACAACCCGTCATTTATGTAACCAAATTCAATTCGAAACTTCAAATAATTTAGAATGTAACAATGTACTAGAACCACTTACAAAGCTATGGTCTCTGAGTATTCTTATATTGCTCATTTGATTAGCAAAAGGGTCTAAGACGAGCAAGGGTAGGTGTCATTGGCACTTTGGTAAAACCAAGTTTTGGGAGTGTAGATGAAAAAGACGCTACTAAATACATCCAGATGTATCGAATGACTATTCTCTTTTTGTTAAAATAGCCTATTTAATTAGACAAAATCTATTAATAACAACTTCTATCTTAAGTGAATTTATTAACTTTACTTAAAATTATATTAAGTGATGCTATCGATAAGTTCTCTATTTGTTTAAAGAATATGAGTATTATTTAAAATTAGTATTATTTAGTATTGGTAAATATAACATTCATACTAAGCTATCATTTTTATTAGTCAAAACATTCTTCAATTTTGTGTCCCACATAACTATATTAAGAACTTGTTGGTAACTACAGATATGTACCTGTAAGTTTAGTTTTCAGCGAGATTCTTGAATTAATGAATATATCTAGTGTACTAGTACCAGTAGTGTACAGTAGTGTATATATGTACTTAGTTATAGTAAAGATAGTAAAATTATTTTTGTATTAAGATTACCCTTAATTTCCCCTAAGAATTATAATCTATAATATTTCATACAATTGCGTTGCCTAACTCTCATAAGAGTATAAAGCCAGACTATGTATTAGGTATGTATAGCGGTATGTATTTTCATAAATAGTAAAGACCAAGGATAAATAAGAGTACTGCAACTTCAAATTATGTAATGAATGCAAAGCCATCTTGGACATTATGACGGTGTTCCTCACAAGTGTGAAAGTGTGATTATATACACATCAAATTTATGTCGAATGTCCAAGTAACAACATAATTTAATTAAATATTAGGTACAGAGATTGTTAATATCGCTTTTTGCGTGGCGTATTATAAGACCACGAAATTCATACCAAATATAATGATTTTATAATTTATGTAACTTCTGTAAAATTTGATTAAAAAAATAATGAAATAAAATTAGAAAATAAGAAAACACAGTGAACAATCGTACCTATAAAAGTGACAGATTCTAAAATCGTAAGTAATACTCTGTTTATTTTTAATTGTAACAGAATTTATGGCTAGACTAAGCACATAAATAAAATCAAAGTATCCATATAAGCTTTTGATTTTTTTATTAAATTTAAACATACGGCAAGTGTTGAGTTAGAGGTTGGTTTGTAAAACTTACCTTTGTAATCCGAGATCCATATTTCTGATCTCATTGCATAATTTCTTAGATATAATTTAGAGAAAGTTATTTCGTTAATAACAAGATTTAATTTCCACAGGTGCATTTACTAATTTTTTTTTTTATTTTATTCTGCAAAGTTATTTTGCAACATAAAATATTATCTGTTTTGAAAAAATAATAACTAACAAAAGGTCAAGGTAAAAGGAGGATATTTTATATTACTAGTGAAACATTTCTTAATTCGATTCTATTTACACTTCAATAGTGTACATTACGAAAATACTATGAAACACGAACGATATTTCCCTTGGGCGACGTTAATGTTCCGGTGGTGGCGTTGATCCATTCGACCGAATCTCTGGAAATAATGGAAGAAAAAAGTAAATAAATCCAAACAAACTGTAGAAGATAAGGAATGTCTCTAGAGTGAGACCCCAGCCTGTTCTTTAGTAAATGATCTTGCATTAATGAATAAATTTGTTTTGCGAAAAAAACACCGATGAAATAATTAGTAAATTACTAAATAAATATAATTTAATATAAAATTTATTTTTTTAAGAAGTTTTCAGTTTTTTTTTTTTGTAACTATGAATATTTGTTCTTAACTAAATTAAATGTTTCTTTGGAACGCAACTTGTTTTTATCATGATTTATTTCCATTTATTTTGTTTCGTAAATATCAGAAAGAGTCAACAAAATTTGAACTATTCAAAAAATGGCTAAGAAGGCGATTTTTTTGTAACTCTTCGTGTTGGTAAAGTATTACCCATTATGCTGCTGCATTAGACATACAGGAGGAGCATGCTATTCGCTAATAAAATTGGTCTTTTTAGTGAGATGCACTTATGGTGCAGAGCAGAGTGGAAAAATGGCAACAAAAGCTATAGAATGCTGGCCTGAAAATAAGCAGAAAATAGAGTTCTGTTCTGGGATTCCGGCGGTTTCTCCAATTCTATTCCTATTTCTTTAATAGAATACCGTTACCAGTCTGCTCTGACCTTCATTTCCTTGGTTCTCTCATACAAAGCGTTGGCAATATTGACCGTGACTATGATGATAGCTTACTCATTAAGTACATAAATACCACATTTTTTATAAACACGATCTCGTTTTTGAAAACTTCAACCTGGAAGTATAGACTAAACTCTGTATCGAGCTGTCGTTTATTTCCATACTTACCGAGAAAAACCATTTAATATAATGTATAAAAATGCCTTCTGTTTACGGGGGCTTTTTAAAGTTCGCCAGATGATCCCGAGGCAGTTTGGTATAAGAGGAAAAACAATACTGGACAGTACTTTCTAAATGTTACAATTTATTTATTTATTTATTTAACTCTTTATTGCACAATATAAAATAATGTACAAAACCGGCTTAATGCTAATAAGCACCCTCTACCAGCCAACTTTAGGATGTGAAATAGAAAAAGTCCGTAGGCGTGCAAAAGAAACAATATTTTTTGTCATTATTTTGTATAATCATTTCATTTAATATCGAAGTTCTCTTTAATTCTGTTAAAGATTAGAGTTTATTTTCGAGATGAACTTTAAACGAGTATGTTATTTTATACTTGTATGTGCTATTCCATTCAGTGTTCGTATGGTCTGCATATCGGCCTGCATTGAGTGAAATCAACTACTCAAAACTAGCACAGGAAATTAATATAAATGCCTATCATATGAACTAAATACAGGGTGTGACACAATAGTGATGAATATGTTGTATGTTTCACTCCGACCTACAAATATAGTTTATCCATGTCAGTTTAAAGTTACTATCAACTGATTGCTGTTTGTTTTAAAACTGGGTAAATAAACCAATGATTTATTTCAACACTTTTTTGAGTATATTTCTAAATTAAATAAAATTCTACGTTATAAAAAAAAATATAAATACTATATTCTTGCAAATAAATATTTGAAAAAAACGATTATTTTTTAAAGTGAATAATTATTATATAAAATAGCAAGGTATTCGTCATCAATAGAGTGGAAAGTTAATACTCAATCACAAACGGTTATATTATAAACACATGTTAAAAAAAATATTTTACATTTAATTTAAAATGACGATTAAAACGAGTAGAGCGAGAAAATAAATAGTGTCTTTTAGTATAAAAAAATATGAAAAACAAAAGAAATGTGTGAGTTATGTGATGAAAGGATGTGTTGAATAAAAGTGTTAAATTTTTCAGTTCTTGAAATGAATTCGTCAGACAAGATAAATTAAAAGTTATTATATTATTAGTTATTATAAATATTGAAAATGTTTCTACTACGTACACAAAATGTATGATAATAATCTCTAGATACACGTATATCTGAATCATATTCGTTCGTATTCAAGTAGTGGAAACCACAATCCTTACAATCCTTAAAGAAAATACTAAAGCACAAAATAGAAATTGCTTCTATTTTAAAAATTAATAATGAGAGGGGTAGACATTATCTACGTCGTATCCTAAAGTATAAGATTGATTTCATTAAAATATATTTAGACTGGATGTAAGTAATACATTTTTCAATTATTTATCATATTAAATTACTAGGTGTTTCCATTTGCATAAGCTATTAATAATGCCTGCAGAAAACGTTTGTAAGCATATTTTTTATTCTGCTACTGAATGTTTGGGGATAATTAATTCAAGTATATTATAGATAAATAAATATAAGGCGGATAAGAATTCTGAAAATATGTCCAAGTCTTAATACCTTAAAAATATTACATCTTAATTTGAGTTATATTTGATAGAGAAATTTAAAATGTTACAAAAACAATGTTTGTCAATTTTAAACACAAAAATTCTAAAAATGGTGACCTAGGTTTTAAAAACTCGGCTATAGAATATAAATCTATTATTTGAAAAAACTTTCATTGTACATAAAACATGGAGCTGTGTTTTGAAAATGATTGATGGATAGAACATAAACAGAATAATTCATATATATGAACACAAATATATTTCTAAAAAATGGACAGAAAAGATTAGAATTTATGACAATTCTGTTATAAAGATAATTTGTTTTTTATCTAGTTATTGTTCATTTTTTGTTTCTGTTTATAAAATAGATCGAAGCATCCATAGGTATATTATTTTAAAAATTAATTTGCAAAATGTATTCACTTTTAAATCAAGTTATAAGTGTTATATGAGAACAATTTGAACCTAAGTAAGGCGTGCAATTCATAATGCAATCGGAAACTATGCGAAGCGAGCTCTACACACTGCTTAAAAATACATTACTGGGAAGGAATCATTTGTAATTTCAAATGGATTAAAAATAGTAAATGGACTGAATGTTTTTTTTAATACCTCCTTTAAAATAATAATATTATAATAAAATATAACAAGTTAGTTTATTTTATAATTATTAATTTTATAATTATTAATTGAGTATAGTGTGCAATGAGTAGCTGCTCAAATTGTCGAAGTGAAGAATTGTCCCAGTACCCTGTGAAAGGCCTAATCCTCTAGGGATTCTTTAAAGAGGGATCGCACCTTTTTGCTTTCGCACTTCGTTTATCATGAAGAATGTTATGAAAAGCTTATTTATCTCATTCTAGGCCTGACTTCCATTATCACACTGCAGGTCAGCAGTCATCACAACTTTTTACCAAGTAATTTAAAGATTAACTTCCGTTAATAGTCAAGCACTAGTTCGCTATGACGCGGTATCTACCAGTTTTAATATATATAAAGAAAGTGTTGTTTATAAGTCTATGTTTTGTTTGTTTTTAATACTATATTTACTTTTAATTACAGAATAATCAATACAAGAAATTCCTTTTCTGTAGCATTTTGGTTTATGTAGTACATATATAAAACAGTGTTAACGAAATATTACATTTTATGGAATTATAGTAAAATAAAATTTACCATATAGTAGATATCATATTGTAGTGAGTACAAATCTTGATTTTTTGATAAAACATTACAATAACAAGAAATATAAACTCCATTGTTTATTTGTATGTCATTAGATACTTTTGAGCAGTGTGTAGATCACGATTCGCAAAGTTTCCGACTGCATTATGGCGACTCAGGTCGCTAGACATTAGTAATATAATCTATGGATAGGATAATAGCTTCACCATTACCTTATCTTAATATACTCGGATTGATATCGTTTAATTTGTCACAACTCATAGAAAACTACTTTAATAGACTATATAAAGAAATTTGAGAACAAAAAACAAAATTTAATAGCATTTTGTTTACTTAAATTTGTTCTTCAATAGGACGTCCACTTCAAATTTGATTTTAAACAGTCCATAGCTCAAAAGGGTTTCATAGAACTTAGAATTATATTAATGATGGCGGTTCCTGGTAATAAAAAAATTATAAAAAATGTTCATTCATGTATATTTTTCACAAGTTATATTGATAACTCATTGTAAGTGTGAAACCAATGGTAAATGACATTGTTACTAATTGTATATTTTATATTTTTATTATTTATATATCGCTTTACTTGGATTTTAATTTATTATAAATATGTGGAAAACGGTCATGAGCACGGACGCTAACCGAGACGCAGCACTTCCAAGTGGTGGCAGCACCGTCGCGAGTACGTCATCAAATCTGGTGCTACGACGGAGCCAACAATGGGGTGCTAAAGAAAAGCTTCTTACCTTCGAAAAACGGTGAGGAACCAGTATTACTCTCCTAGGAACTGCCGTAGGTTTCATTTATTGATGACTGGTGCAGATATTGAAGATATTGTTTTACATTGCATTTCATGTGTTCGATTATTCATTGATTCGCCCACGTGATGTCTTATGAAAGATTCAATAACGATGTCGATCCGATTAATATATCACTTATAATTGTAATTGATTTTTTTTGTAGTTTTATGAATAAATAAAAGAGATTCAGTAAGTTTCGTTTCCTTTCTTTGAATCTACCACTTTAAACAATAGAACTACATTATT
Organism: Melinaea marsaeus rileyi; assembly: GCA_918358865.1. Lineage (NCBI taxonomy): Eukaryota > Metazoa > Arthropoda > Insecta > Lepidoptera > Nymphalidae > Melinaea > Melinaea marsaeus. Next base: position 22,134,597 of record OU911085.1, read on the forward strand.
ATATTTCATTAATGTATTATATAACAATTAGGATTATAAAACTTTGACTTTTAAGAAATTGAGATAACATAACACAGATGGCATAAAAGGCCGTAATAATAAAAAAACGACAAGGAAATAAAGAGAAAAACGCACATATATCTAATAATACCAAGAAAAGAAAATACATAAAAGAAAAAGGAGTTGTCATTTAATATTCGTATGCTATTTCTACCATAAAAACAATTTTTGCATAATCAAAAATTAAAATAATATTATTTATTTTTAGAGTGTAGAGCATTGTGGTTCTAAATAATTAAAAATATAGTTACCTCAATATATTAATTTCTTTATATTTATTTCGTAAATAATTTTGAGGACTCAGATTGAAAATTGCATTGATTGTTCTTCTATAAAACGAAATGGTATTCATATCAGCATCTTTACCTAAGAGTAGGATACTATATAAAATTATACTATTGAAAAAACTATATTAAAGACTTAACAAACAGTATTCTCGTTAGTGAAGGATCTAATTTTAAACTGCATGTGATAGGAGTAGTGTAACACAATTTTAAGTGTGCTTCAGTCCGAGATATTTCAACACTATCTCTTCAGTTCTCCGATTTCACATCAAACACTTTTTAAGTTCAAAACGCTAATTATATATATCTCCACCGCTGACGTTAAACGTAAAACAGCATTATGCAGAAATATTTTATTATTATTTTTATTTTTTAATTGCTAAAATTTGTCGTGTAACTTACAAAAAGATATGACCAGAGTGACAACTATTTAAAACAATATAAAAGTGTAGAAGCCGTGTAATTTAGTGAAAAGTACAAATGACGATCCAACAAAGTTATTTTGAAATACGTTTAAACAAATATAAAGATTATTATTAAACAGAAATAAAGTGTTTTTAAGACAAGACTGGATCTGAAACCAAATTATGACCATTTATATTCACAATAAAAACCATTTTAATAAGATATAAAGGAATCAGTATAAATAGTACAAAACAAAAAAAAAATTGTATATAAAAATAATTTTATAAAAAAAAAGCTGATTTCTGAATTGAGTTGTAATTTTAAAAAAAAGAGTGCTAAAATGTTATTGTAAAGTTTCAAATTTAATTTTCTATTTTTAGTGTATGGAACAACTGTAAATAATGGATTAAATATTTATTGTACTATGAATAAATATAAGTTTAAATTATTAATATAGTAAACTTAATCAAAGGGACTTAATTGTTTTATTACAATCGACTAAATATAAAATGAGTGTTAAAAAATGTAGTGTTTTAAAATAAGAGAGTCCATAAGAATGGAGTTTTTTTTTGGAAACGCTAAGAATACTTTTTATATGTAAATTTAAGTACTAAACTAGCGATAATTAACACTTCTGACTTAACGGAATCTTTTTTTTTGTCCACTAAATTTAATTTCTTTTCTTCTTATGCGACATAATAAACTGTTAATGTTTCATTTTAAGATGCATGTGATTTACAAAAAGTAATTATTAAAGTAACAGTAATTAATTATAGTTCTTAAAAAAACTGTTAAAAACTATACAATATTTAACTTTAACTGAAATCAAACCACTACACAAAAAATAGAAGAAGTAAAATTAACACAGGATTAAATATGGTAGAATTAATTCATAGCCATTAAACACAACACCAATAATTTTAATAATTCTTGTTATGTTATATCTGTATTATCCTAAAGTAGGTTTTAGCATACTATAAAGAATTGTAGACAGCTACTTCCGCAAGTTGTCGAGTTATCATATTGGTGGGTAGTATTTACAATGGGTGATATTCATAACATTATATCTGAAAATCTTTTGGCTGCAACCTAAATAATATAAGATACTTTGTCTGTTATATTGTTTTTATTATTTATAAAACGTGAACAAAATACTAAGCGGATAGGAATGTCTCTGGAATGCTTTCGGTGCACATCGACTTAAAACTCTGAAGTCGCTTTTGAAGAAAACGTGTTAGTGCGAACATTTATATAACTATAAAAACGTTGAACTTTGAAAAAAAAAAACGATTTTTACTCTCTGTTCATTTTTTTCAATTAATCGAAATATACTAATGGTATTATTTTGAATTATGAAAAATAAATCAGCGAAAATTGTTAAATAATTTATTACAATCGAAGTCTGTATATAATCCAAGTCTGACTGAAATTGTGGTTATTTCAAATTCAGTCTGTGGTAAAATAAGTGTATAGTAGAGTGCATATATATTTTTAGGCCAATGCTAATCGCAATTCAATATATCCAAAAATAATCTAATCGGACAAAGGATTTAAGTTAAAAATTTAAAACTCAAGTTTGAAATATCTCAAAAATATAATTGCATTGTGAAGTTTACAATTTGTAACTAAAAAGACTATTCAATAACTAAATTGTAAATGTGTGTACAGAGCTTAATTAATTGGCCTTTTTACAATAATCTTAATACTTTTAATCTTAAGGTCTAGTTGTGGGTTTTGAAGTCAGTACAAAAATTTACGATTTAAATAAAAGATATTTGAAAATTTGGCTTTTTGTTTAGAAACGACGGTTTCTCTGTAGTAATGATAATAACTAAACTTAGCAACAAGGTAAACCTATAAAGGACTTATTTTTTTTATTAGTATTAACCAGGTAAACATGTTTAATAATTAGAATAGAACGACTCTAACGGCTATATTTATTTTAACTACTAGTTAAAGCACTCGACTTTAATTACTGTGGAGAAATGATCTTTAGTGAAATATTTTTTTTACAATATTAATGTCGAGTGAAAAATATAGATTATAGTATTACTGGATACTTGAATTGGTAATTTCTTTCTATCACTTAATAATGTTATTAAAATTAAGTAAACATGTGTTCAAGGAAAATATTAAAAACTAGGAATGGTAGAAGCTACTTATTGTACGACCTTACATTTTTACATGGAGCAGAGTCCGACAGAAACTATTTAAAAATTGACTTAACTTAAAATATTAACAATAACTTATATGAGACACCAAACATTAATTTGGAATAAAAAGTATAAATAATTAATCAATTCTCAAATTAGTCTATGATATTCTCAAATTAAAAAGCAAAACGATAGTCAAGTCATAACTTTTGGATTATTTCATATTTAGGAAATAGCGCTAACACTAAAACTAATTGAGTCTTAGGTTTTTAAATAATAAAATTAATTGGATGTTTTGGTTTCCCAGCGTCAGTTTGATATTGGGCAGGCAAACTCGTAATGTAGTAGGTGCAAAATAAACAAAAGTGCGTTTATCGGCCTATTTTCGACTAACTACAGCCTCGGCTCCCTGACCACATCATTTGCGGAACCTCTTATGTCAATTTGATTTCCGACCTCAGGGTATGTAATTTCCATTACGGTTGCCAAAAGCTTTGTTTGTTGACATGTCAAGAGGTAAGTATATAAAATATTAGTTTTTATTCATTCCTTTATAAAATAACATTCATTTTCCAGTCCCAATTATGGCTTAATAAAAATTGGTTTTAAAGCAAACTCAAATGAAAAGAAACAGAGAAAACTATAAAAATTAATAATATTTATATATATAAATATATAACATTCAAATTAAAATTAAACAAATAAACATATACATAACCAGTACTAGAAACAAAAACTTCTTTGATACCTTCCCGTCGCTCTGCCAATTATCTTGTCCCTATGCTGTGCTGTAGATTGTTTACAACGATAATTTGAAAACTGGAAGACACTGTTCAAAACTGTTAACGATGGTTGTTACATCCCATAGCTATATTTTTATGAATGAATTCCATTCCACTGCATCCTTGCAGTATGAAAATTAAGAAGCTTATGAAATGTAGCCGTAACACGCTAATTTAATGTCACACGCTCATGCCAATTTAAATGTTCTGTATATTTCCTTCTTCTTTCTACTTTTTCCTATGTGGTTGGAGTGTGTGAGGGGAATATATCGTAAGAATGAAAATGGGAAATAATTCGAGATCCATCTTACTTTAAATATAATGAATACTGTATTATTTAGTCCATAAATATTACTTATTGTTATTATTTTCTTTTTGTCTTTAAAATATCGTGGCAGGCATTTTTGATAATATTTAATTTAAGTCTCAATTCGATACATAAAAGTTGAGTAATAATCGCAAATCTATTATCTTGATTCACATTTGGGTAATTGAAATTACAATAGTCATTCTGAAGTGAAACGTTCATGTAATTGAAAGCACAACAGTCAGTCAGTCAGTCAGTCAACAGTTACTATAACTGAATACTGATGTTTTACCAGAATTACTCTTAATTTGTCAATTGTAAGTTTTGTAAAATTAAAAAAGGCGTATAAATTTTTTCTTTTCGTTTAGTTTACACATATCTTAATTTTGTTTTATTTTTTATAATGTTATTAGTAATTATAAATATTGTTTTATTGTGTTTGTTCATAGAGGATACATCCTGATATATATCTAGGTATGTCTATACGCAAATGTATTTTAATTTATTCCTTGGTACAAAAATAAATAGTAGTAGTGACCTACCATATTGAAGATACATGTAATATACCAAATGAAACAACTTTAGCCAGGCTCGCTCGTTACGTTATATTACACGAATGTCACACAGTCACCGTTACAAGTTAATCACTTTCATATCATCCAGCCATCATCACATTTCTGATCTTTTCTCTTTTAGATAAGAAAGTATATATAAAGAGGTCGAAGAATGTAAAACGAAGAGAGTAAAATTCTTTAAACGTATGACCTTTAAAAAAATTACTCTCCTTCAGGATACATCATATTTAAAAAAAAATTTAAAATCAAATTTATAAACATATAATAAAGAAAATAAAATTAATGTTGAAAAGAAAAATAAATCGATAATTATTACATAAGTACAGCTGCTCGAGCCATAAAGAACAATGACGTTCTTCAACAGTTTATTAAGAATCTTTTGAAGTACAAATTAATTCTTCTGAAATAATAAAATAATATTCTCAGTGCTTTAGTATAATGTAATGTAAAGTAGAATCAATGTAGATGCACTTTTCCGAATACTCCTCAAGTTTATTTGCATAATAATTGTCAATTTTAGTTCCTCTCTTTTCGTTTCATAACTAATCTACTTTAAAACATATAAAAGATTAAGATAATCTAATATCAACATTCAGTAATGGTTATATAATTGATATCATGATACAAACCATGTTTTTTTCTTTAAATACTACAATTATCGATAGAAGCATTTCAGGAAACTTATATATTGAATTCATTTTTGAAAAATTTACCAATTTATATAATATTGAGACTAAATAAATACCTTTAAAAGCCCCAGTCTATTTTAAAAATAATGTCATTCTATCACAATAATTGTCTTATTTAAGAATATTTTAATTTGTCTTTTGTTACTAATTTAATATGATCGTTTTTGATTAATTGTTTTTTTGGTACTTTTAAAACAATAACTTTCCAAAAAAATTTGAGTATAAAAGTTAATTATTTAGATATAAAGATTTTGCAATAATTCATATTTAATTAAAAAGTATGAATCAGAAGTAGATTTAAAGAAAAGTTATTGTATTCTGACTTCGTAAATATATAGATATTAAAAGATTGATCTTATGTATTATGTCAATAACAAATAATACTGAGTGTAGCGAGTTCAGTGATTGGATGAACGGCACGCAACGGACCATAAATGTGAACACGAGAACATTATCGCTTCCAACTGGGTTGTCGCGGACACAAACTAACACCTCGGTCAACGCTGCAGCTCAACGAACTGGCTCTCTAGATCGTTAGATAATAGAAAACTATTGATTTCCAAAACAAAAATTTAAGCTATTTTGAAATGGTACAACTACGAGTATATCATATACATGTTTTGATGACAAATCATTTTGTTTATGCAATTGAATAAATTGTGATTCGCGACCGATTGATAACAATATTTTTTAGCGTAGTGCTGTGTACATTTAATTAAAACATGTTAAAATAAAAACAAGCAATTAATTTACAATAATTTTGTTTTAATTATCGAAACATATTGCACCATTAATGTATTTTTAATTATATAAGAACTACAATAAATAAAACGACAGAAACAATTAGGAAAAAAATTCAAAAGTACTCTTAAGGTTGGTGTATTAATTACAGATGGTGTTGACATATTTTATAAGTGCGTATCATGATTCAGATAATACAGTAATAATATTAAAGATATATTTGTAATTATTTTCTTTTACAATAGAATGAAATATAATACTTGAAAAATGATACCACTGTACAATAAAAAAGTATTTTATTGTCGTAAATCTAAATATTGACCGGAATATCTATAAACTGACTACGGCTATGCCTAATTAATACATTCGCAAAGGATGCATATGCATTTTTGTTTTGCTCTTGATACTTACCTTTAGGGATGAAACTAAATAATTGTAATAATTGTAAATGTACAACTAATTTGGAAATATCTAATATAAAAATAAGCTAAATAAGAAGTTTTTTTTAATTGTGCATAAATGACAAAAGAGATCAAACTAATGATAGACGCTAAGAAGAGGAATTTCTATGCGAATTCTAACACTAGGACGAGGAATTGTACGAAATATTCAAAATTTATTAAGGCCAAGTTGGCCTCGAAGAAATTGGGAGTGATCAATAGAGCGAGGCAGTACTTCAAACCTGGCCAAAGACTTGCGCTCTATAAGGCGCAGGTCCGGCCACACATGGAGTACTGTTCTCATCTCTGGTCCGGATCACCCCAATATCAGCTTCTACCATTTGACCGCGTACAACGGAGAGCCGTTCGAATTGTCGGGGACCCGGTGTTCTGCGAACGGCTGGACTCTTTGGCATTGCGTAGAGACGTGGCTTCTTTGTGCGTCTTCTACCGCATTTACAACGGGGAGTGCTCCGAAGAACTATTCGATCTGATGCCTGCCGCCGAATTTCATCACCGCACAGCGCGCCATCGCCTCCAATACCATCCTTACCACCTGGATGCGTGGCGATCCTCCACTGTGCGGTTCTCAAGGACATTTCTTCCACGTACCACTCGAATGTGGAACGAACTTCCTTCGGCGGTATTTCCAGATCGGTACGACATGGGTACCTTCAAAAAAGGCGTTTATTCCTACTTACAAGGCCGGCAACACTCTTGTAAATCCTCGGATGTTGCAAGAGTTCATGGGCGGCGGTGATCACGTCCATCCGTGACCCGCCAGCTCGTTTGCCCTCCTCTTACATAAAAAAAAAAAAAAAAAAAAAAAAAAAAGGTTGCCTTGGATATGATTAACTGAAATCTATAATGTGTTATGATATTATTGCATTCATTATGCCGTTTGTTTTAACTAAATGGTTAAGTTACAAGACATTGATACATACAGAGTAAAAGATAGCAAAGTAAATTCACAAATCTCAGATATCTGATCGTTGAGGCTTACTGTGATAATATAAAGTAAAGCATTTTGTATAGGCGTCAATGGTTCAGATAAAGTCACAGCACGAATCTCATTGTAAGTGCCTACATCAATCACTCTGACACGATACGGAGACATTTACCTAAATACATTATAGGAAGTCAGAGTACGCCTTTTAAGGTGGATCTCAAATTTGTTTCAAAGCCACTTTATTGTTATAATAATTGACTTTAAAAACAAACAATTTAAGTACCAACTAGTGTCTAGGTAATATGGATTTGGACGACGTATTAACTAGATATAACATAAAAAAAGTATAGAATTGCATATTGTCGAATATTATTTCGTCGTATCACCTAATTATAATACCATGTAAATGAGAAATTTTGGCCAAACCTTTAATTAATGTCTTAAGTTACAAATAATTGTAAAACTCCATTCTACCCTTTAATTTACAGTCCTTTGTTATAAATATTAAGCAGGTTTGTAAATATATTTTGGCTATTTAATTATGTATTCGGCCACATTTTTTTGTATCAGCATTTATCTAATAATTGGCCCTGTTAATCATTTGCCTTACAAGAGCCACAATTTCCGTCATTACATTAAATTGTTAAGAAACAAATTTTTTAGTAATTACTAATAATTGTAAATGTTTTGTCAAATTGTAACCTTTTTTTTATTTAAATTAAGTAATTGGTAATAAAATTTTTGTTATGATATGTATTGTACAGAAACTTTTAAATTCAATTTCACTTTAAAAGAATTTCAAATCTTATTAACATATTTTTTCAAAGTGCAGTAATTGTGTCTTGTAAAGATAGCAGAGTTTAATGAAATACATATTGGCCTATCGCCAAAAGATTTTAGATATGAATCTATTTGGTGTTAAAAACTGTTATTTACTGACAAGACTCTGATCGTTATCTCTGTTGTTTCCGGGTCAAGTATTTCACAACTTTAAAAAGCTAGACCATTGCAACGCTAGTAGATTTTACAAGAATCTAGTAAATTTTAAGCTAAAGCATATCACTGTTGTTAATCAGTTATGATTAATTTTAATATCCTACCAGTTTCACAGTTATCTGTTTTTCAACGTTTGTATGCTTCATCGGCTGTAGAAGCATAAATGTGTGGTTTTAAATATATGTTCTGGGATTCGATCATAAATAAAATATTTGCATGATAAGGATTTGTATTTGTCCGATTTTATCGGTAGAGGAAAACATCGTAACAAAATCTGCATATCTTAGAAGAAATTCTATGACATGTTACTCGCGAACAAGCATAGAAACATCGATGTCGATATTATCTCCCCTAATTCCACAATAGAATATTTACTTGATAATAATATTAAAAGAAAATTTTATTACATATATCCTAAGTATATGTCGTAGTTTTAAGTTTTGCCTAATATTAATATTAAATATTGATACTTTTTATTCAATAACTGAAACCCTTAAATATTTGTATATGTTAATTGCTTTTAACCCTTTTTTGAAGCCATTGTCTTTTAAACAACTATTAGTTCTCACAGTCCTTCATTCATTAATTTGAATAATTTAATACTGAAATATATGGTTTTAAATAACTTCTATAATAAAAAGGTGAAAGTTTCTTGTCATAATTTAAACAAGTTTATCTTTGATGTATTTATTTTTCATCCTGAGAAATATTTTGAAATTTTTGATTAAGTGGAAGAAGTCCGTACGCTATTCTCTGATTGAAATATAGTACACATTTTTCTAAAATATCAGCATTAAACCGTTTTGAAATTACTAGTCTTTATAATAAATACTCAGTATAATAAATAGTTTTAATAGTACATAGAACCGTGGACCTAAACAAAAACTTTACTACACAAATTATATAATGTATAATTCATTTTTAATTTGTTTTTCTCATACGAATATTATAATTTATTTTAATATAATACAATTTTTATATCCTCTCTTCTCGTCTATGAATATTTCTAACTTATTAATAATTATTTATACCGCACTACCAAAAACATGCAATTTATGCAAATATTATTGTGTGATTCATTTGAATGCGTTAGTATTACAAATCAATCGACAGATAGTTGGATATACATGTGACATAGTTTCTTATATATTTTATATACTTACGCAAGATTTAAAAAAAGTTTTTACTGTAATGTTTTGAAGAGTATTGAGAATTATAATGTTTTGTTTGTGTTAGGCAATCGTGCTCCCCGGGTTATCGAGAAAAATTGAACCACTTGAGTAATCCATAGTTTAAGGATAACCATTATTTTTGGGAAAACACTAAAAAGGTCTGTATGAATAATATATATATTTTAATTTAATTTATCATTAGCAACCCGCTTCAGCTTCACACGTGTACAGTACAACCTTTCCTTAAATTTGAAAATTAAAACAAAAGTAAACAATATGACAAATGTAATGAAATTATATAATTTTAAATTGATGTTTAGACAAAAATTGTGGGTTTTTCAAATCTAACTTATTTTTGTTTGTTAAGATTAGTGGATTTTCTTAAAAATCTTTTGGTTCTGATTGATTTAGGTCCATTAGTTTTTTTTTCTTCAGGTGAATATGTTCCCTTATTAACATGCGAACAAGCTACTGACGGAAGAACGAGCACTATCACTGTAGATAAGGCACAATTCACGTGCATTGATTGCATAAGGGTAATTATCACAATTATCAATTGTTTTTGACAAATTTTGTACAATAGGCGATTTAAATATTCACATACCGATATAACTCCTTTACCCTCAAAGATTTCGTGGTCATGTATTTTTAGTATTATATACAAACATTATAAAATATGTCAAGTAATTATCCAATATCAGTATTTGTATAAATCAATAGTTATTTTTTATTACAAAATTTCATATTTTAAAAATATGGAAATCATATAATTAGTATATTAGATAATAAGCAACTAAAACCTGTTTTAAATAATGACAGAGAAATAATGGTTACATTGTTTACTTTACAAATATGTTATGAGAAGATTTAAGAAATTAGAATATCCAAATTTATGTATTCATAATAAAGATAGGCAGGAACTCTTCGAACGTATGCCTAAAACATGGCCAGTTAAGCTACAGATACATCTAACATGTACGAACATGCTAACAGAGTAAGTTAACCGAACTACAACTTGCACGAATGTTTCGCATAGCTACTGGTAGCTGTTGTCAGTGACTTTGTTTATCCTCATCCTTCTCTCCCGGTAAAAGTATCACCCAAATAAGTTTTTAAATATTAGAGAGAATATATGTAAATTTTGAGAAAATCTAATTTAATGAACCAACAAATACTTATACAAATAAATAGTGAGATAACATTTAAAATGTTTATATAACAGTAGTTTTACTGTTTCAAGTTCTGTGCCAAAACGGAATATAGCAATTAGTTTTTTACAAAAATATCTTAAGTACAGATTTTTCCTCGTTTTGTTATACTTATGTATTGATTAGTGAGATGAATGAAAGACTTATCGTTTTCCTTAATATGAACATTTTCAATTAATGTATACTTATTTAAGACTATAAAAGCGTATTATTGTAATTTATAATATATTTTGGTTAGAAATAGTGATCATTTTAAAATAATTTTATAAATGTTATTAATAACTGTTAATAAATAATCAATGAAAATTTATTTAATTCATGATACCAGTTAAAAAATACTATAATAAAATGTATTTATTATTGTAACTGAGAAATGTTAACAAAAGTTTTCAAATTATATTTGTGCAATGAAATAAGATGACAGATACGAGGCCTTGCTTCAGGCGAAACAGAGAGGACGATTTGATAAATATCTAGAAACTTTGTCTCGCTTCGTTGCTCTTAGAAGTGTAGGGATGCAATTTGTGCTCGCTTTTATCGCCTCAAGCTGCATGCATATTCTTATTCTTCTATTATAATAGTATTCTCTTGTGTGCTGCTACTTTAAATAACATTATAGTCGTCTAAATATCTGTATCCTGTATAAATATATTTAGATTTTTGTTTCAATTAGTCATAAATAACAGTTATTTTTTATGTAAATTATCTTTTTCACTTTATACTTATAAGGTCAATTTATCAGAATTACTTTAATGATATAAAATATATATTTTTATACTATTATAATTTGGTAGGCTATAATTAAAAATGCGTAGCATACGTTTAAGCTATTGATAAACTGAATGTGATCATAATTTATTCATTTAGATATTGAATTGAGAGATTGGACAGCTTTTCAGCCCGAACGAAATTCGTTCTCTCTCTATACCCTCAAACCCTTTTGAGTACTCCGAAGTTAATTGGATCTTTTGAAAAATTCCTATCGAAATATTTTTCTTCTATCACTTTACCGGTAATTTGCGCTGTTTCGTGATCCAAAACGCCTTTGATCTTCAAATTTAAAATGTTTCATTGTTAAGAACAAATATAAAGTGTTTTTAAAGGTATATGTACTTTTTTTTTTAATATAATATTTTTATCGTGTGCTATAAATTGAAAACATTTTAATCATCATATGTATATGTATATGTATATGTATATGTATATGTATATGTATATGTATATGTATATGTATATGTATATGTATATGTATATGTATATGTATATGTATATGTATATGTATATGTATATGTATATGTATATGTATATGTATATGTATATGTATATGTATATGTATATGTATATGTATATGTATATGTATATGTATATGTATATGTATATGTATATGTATATGTATATGTATATGTATATGTATATGTATATGTATATGTATATGTATATGTATATGTATATGTATATGTATATGTATATGTATATGTATATGTATATGTATATGTATATGTATATGTATATGTATATGTATATGTATATGTATATGTATATGTATATGTATATGTATATGTATATGTATATGTATATGTATATGTATATGTATATGTATATGTATATGTATATGTATATGTATATGTATATGTATATGTATATGTATATGTATATGTATATGTATATGTATATGTATATGTATATGTATATGTATATGTATATTACTATCACGGCTAGTGAAAATTACCTTTAAATATTGGTGATTCCTAGTTAACTGTTGGTAGGTTGTAAGTAAATCAACCTATTCCTATAACTATGTCAAAATATTGGTAATAAATAATAAATAGACCACTTCCTACTTTCAAATTCACTTTAATTTATAGTAACATATAATTTTCACATTCTTGAATAGTTACGGTTGAAAAATAGAAAAGTGTGTTAACGCATCATTACCGATTGGTTCATCCCTTTCGAATAAATAAACTAATACCACCCGGTAAGGTTATCTGATTTCACCGCAACACTTTCACAAATAAAGAACACATAGGTGACGTGAGGCAAATCTGAGACTCACCTCTCAAGGGCGGGGCTCTGACTTCCTATAATCCATTTGGGCGAACATCCTAAAGTCGTGTCAGAGTGATTGATGTAGGCACCTGCACGACGATCTATGCGGTGACTTTATAAGAACATGAATAAAGTTTAGCTACTATAAACACGACAAATAATAGTTGTAGAATAAAATTATAGAATTATTATATAATACAGTACCTTAATTAAAATATTTTGAATTGAGTAATGATCATAAATTTACATTTATTTATATTTGAACACCAAGGAAAACATTTATTGACTCAATTCTAATGTTTCCCAGTGGTCAAATTAACGAACCATTAAGAAACGTCGTGAACGTCAATGACAGAATATTTACAGTCGGTTGACATTGGAATAGGATTAATTATATCTCTCTTGTAAAATCTTAAACATATTCTTACAATTTTAATTTTAGACTTCCTATGCACCATATAATATGATATGATATATGTATATATATATATATATATATATATATACTTATACACTTATTTATATACATGTATATACATATATACCTATACATGATATGAATGTCATATAAATATTTAGTGTAAAATATATTATCTATTTATTTTTATTATTACATTTTTATACTACTTTGATTTTAACTGAAAGTAAAATACACATAAGTAAAGAATTACGCACGATGCGCCTAAATCTCCAATATAAGTGTTATTTACTTTTATATTTCGTCCTCCAAGGCTTACTGATTTTATGTCGAGCTTTATGGCACATCCGGTACAGGCCATAAAAATAGACTTCCAAGTGATTGCTATCGGCCGATTCCGTCAAAATAAATAGCCATTAAAATGTAATATTTATTTTAGTTATTTAATATTTTTGTAGATCGTACTGCTTGGTCTTGTAGTTGTCAGAGAAAGTGGAGATAACGAAGTTATTATGGCAGATTTTGTAACGCGGGTCGGCAGGAACATATCTTTCCTTTCTTATTCAAAGTTCTTTACTTCTTTATGTACATTTTATTATTAATAATATATAGATAAAGATTTCGTATGCCTCCTGTTTCCCATCATTTTATGTTCGATAGGGTTTTTCTATGTTGGTTTAAATCATGAATGCAAGTTTAAAAAGCTGTAATCAGGAAAACACACATGTAAATTATTAAAATATTGATAACAATAATAAGATAACAGAAATGAAATTAAGGTAGATTTAAGTCCCTAAATAAGGATATAATATGTGTTAATTTGATTGTTTTTTATTGATAATAATGTTTCTTTATTTTCTTTTTTTATACTTTTCTGTTATTATTTTGAGACTTAAGCTGGTTCAAAGTTATAAAAATACTTTATGTTTTATTTCCGCTTGTGATTATACACCAAAGACGACATTATAATAAGAAGTAAGCATATGTATGCGCTAAACATTATATTGGTAAATATTTGACACTTTGGCAAATAACGCTATCGATTATCACTCTATATTTATTTATGTAGCTACATAAACCTTGATAACCATTTCTAAATTAAATGTCGAATGTTAATGAGAGTGCCTGTTCAATATAACAAAATAAAAGATTTTTCATATCCCGTTTTTTTTAATAACTCTCAAAATATTAGATATGGTTTTAAATTTTATGTGCACGAATGCGCAAAAAACATAGTACAAAATATAGAACCTACAATTAGCAATCTAATCAAACGTTGGATTAGAGCTTATATAAACAAAACGTAATAATGCCCGGGTGTAACTCAGACATAAGATTACCGAGAGATAACTGGTTGATATTTGAACCAAATGGAAAATTTTAATTGGCATCGCATTTCTTTGATCTTAATTCTGTTGCCTATTCAAATAATAACATGGAAATAAGATTTCGCTGAGTAACTTGTAAAATACTATTTTTAATAACTTAAACTTGAATAGTATCAGCATTATGTAGTTAATTTTTTTTTTCATTTATTCAACGTTTACTGTTATAGAATTTATAATATATAATAAATATTATAAAGCATTTTCCTTTCGTCATATTTATAGAGATTATATATCTCACTGCTTATATTTTAAGATTCTTCCTTAATCATTTTCTTTCTCCAAACATTACTCGGAATATCCAGGGGCTTCTTATTAATCTACAGAGATTTGACAATGTCACATTTTATGGACTATTATAATAATATTAGTGATATTTTATTGGTACTAATTATTACTAATGACCGATGGCTTACAGTAAATACCGCGAGCACTGGTGGAATAAAAGTAATATTATCATAATATGAACTATATTACACAATTTTATTTATGTATTTTTAAACATACAAGTTGACGTTCCTATCTTAGGAATAGCTGCTACAATGTATGTGCTATAATTGAATATTCTTGGAATATATATAAAGAGTACGCTATATATCTAGTTACATTTTATTCTACCATATAAATATAAGTAATGGGCCTTTTGCTCGGACATGTTGGTAACCTAATTAAAATGAACGTAGCTAATTAACATTTTATATTGCAGACTAATATAACAAAATCTGCTGTAACACGTTTTATTATATTTTATAAAAGAAGTGTGTTAATTTTAGAATAGTCTTAAGTTATGTGCCAAGGTACCGTCCCAGCAGTAACGTCGTAGACTCGTTGAGCAGCACTTAATAAAATTAGAATCCAGTTTCTTCTACGTGCCGATAATTTTTGCTAAAACACATAGGTATGTCAATAGACATTGCGTTGCTTATATTCCCTCAGTTTTAGGTTAATATAATAGAGTTTAAGTAAAATAAAAATAAATATACAAATGAAGGGTAATAAAATATAAATATTTATAGTAAATATTAATGTACCAATTACAATTTTATTATTTTTTATTTTAAGCTACGAATTATAATAATAACTATCGATAAAAACACTTGTCTCTTATCTAACTGTTTCGAACCAATACCACCAATATCACGTAGACCACCAAACAAAAAATCAAATGACATTAAGTCATCTAGAAGTCAAGACCAACCGACAGAGACAGGATACAGGCACACACACAGGCAGAGAAATTGCATATTTACATAAAAGAAACAAAAATATGATAATCGTTATGTAAATAATAATGTATGTTAATTTTCGTAAAAAAAATATCATCAGTAATCAGTGTTACTTAATATTTGCAAATTATGCCGAAAAAAGTAGCCCTGCTTAGTTAGCTATTTCATCTAATGCATGCAAACATTATTATTATCAATAATAAATTTTACTTTACCCGCAGCTTAACTTCGAGCAATGGCCATAATATTTGAATGATAATTTCCTTTTATATATTTTTAAAAACGATTTTTATATTTTGATGAAAACAATTTACTTTTACAATATTATTGTATAAATCATGTTATTTCATGTTTTAAAAGCATTTCACTGTTCGAAGCGCGCAACGAAGTTTTACCGAGAAAATGGAATCCCAACAAAAACATAAATGTAAAAGAAAAAGCTGACTTTCCTACAAATGATTTTAGGAGTTGACAGTCTAGAAATATTTTAGATCTGAATGTACAAATGTCTAGATTTTGAAGATTTTATTAATCTTACTATAAGAAAGGCTTAATATTTTATTTTAACTTATGCTTTTTATGCTGTCGCTACGGCTGAGACGTTTCAGCTACCTAATAAAGGTTGTAGTGAAAAAAGAAGTGAAAGAAATGCCCTATAATCGAGGATCCATTACAGGTCATAATTTGACCTTATTTTACATTTAGTCCTATTTATGTTTATTATTAATAATAATTGCATATTTAGTGCTTTAAAATTTTTCCTTTTTATATAATATATATGAGATATTCCTTCCCTTATTTTAAGTTTCTAAATATTTTACGAATGAGTCAATGCATAGAAAATTCAGAAATGAATCAACGTCGACAACTGAATAATTATCGCGCTTAAATTATTAATCCTGTTAAAGTGATCTCGAATATTCCGTGTAAACATACAGAATTCGCTAACTTATTCCTGTATAAAAGAACAACCACTAATTATACTTAATAAGAATAGATTTATGTCGAATTCACGTTTTTTAAATATTCAAAACTAATAATTATCATTTATTAGTCCATTTTTAATCAATATATGCTTAGCATTAAAAATCTAATGCCGCAAATTGCAAACAATAAATTAAAGACATTAAACCATACACTGATTATAATGAACACTTTATATGTACACTATCATTGTAATATATGTTACCTAGTTTGCTAAAATTAGGCATATCTTGTATTATAGAGCACAATAAAATGAATACTGTATACGAATTCCAGTGACACTTTAGCTAGTTAGGTCTGAAGTTGAGCACAATTTGTGGCATCATCTTATCATATTATATATTAGTATATCTTATCTGCTAATAAGATACGTCAGTACCTTTTTCATATCAAAATGGACTGAAGTAATAAAAAACAATACTACTACTCGTTACATACATATAAACTAATATTAATCCAACTATTTTAAAATGTCCGATGTAAGATACAAGTAACTCGTTTTGTATGAAATGAGATGATATTGGAAAAAACTTCACAATGGAAACTAATATGGGGATACATTGTTGAAGCGGAACTAATTAGTGGTTTTGTTATTAGACTTGCATGGCTTAGTTACGAGTGAAGTTATGAACATAAAATAAGTAAATAGCGACTTTAGGGCGCCCTAAACAATGAATGTGTCACTTTATGAAATGGGCCCGCTGTTGATTAATGAAATAAGAGTGGTGGGTTGGCCTTCTTACTTTATTCATACTCTTATCCCATGTCATAACGAAACAATATCGTTAATAATAACATTTGATAAATCATTTTAGAAAATAAAATTTGTTAAAATTTATAATATACATTTGATAAACAGTTTATAGAAGTAATATAACAATATTATAAAAAGGGATATAATACTATTAGCATAAATTTTATTTGACAACCAATAAAATTTGATTATATATTTAATTATAATGTACATGCAAAATGCTCTTAAAATTCTTGAAAAATATTAAATATACAATTAAGCAGGATTCAAACTTGCACTACTGGTAATATTTTTATATTTAATGATCTTAATTTAGACGACAGGATAAGGACATGAATTTTTCAACCCAAGCTGAGATGAAACAGAAACAGCTTATGTCATGCGATATGTTTCACAATGCGATAGACATTTCGAATAGTGACAACCCTAACAAATAGCCTTATCCGATCTAAAAGGTTTATATATTTGTTATAAAAATATCTGACCATTAAAGAAAGTTATGGTATCAAATATTTTAATCTTAAGAAATATTATCCGGGTGTCCTTTAATGTATATTATTTATGTTGTAAATAATTTAAAAACAACTTTTCAATCCTTTTATTATTAAAATAAATTAATCCAAATAAAAAAAAAACAATATTATATTAAAATATTTCTGTTTCTTTTCCACTACCTACTGGTTTTGATATGTTATAAAAATGTTATACATGTTATAAATATCAACTGTGTTTAGGATTGTATTTTGTAATTTATACCTAACTTTTTTGGTTACAAGTCAACAGCAAACCATTAAATGAAAAGCAAATAAAACGGCAGCTTTGATTTAGAAAAATATACCAATAATACGTAGCACGAAATTAAAAACGTTCAGTAAATATTTTCTGGGGTTGGTTTGAATGAAATTGTATTCCAATATGGCGGGCGGGGTATTGAGAGTAATGTTTAAATAGGCTGCTAATCCCACCAATATTGAAATATCTGCGACAATATTCAGGCGGGTTGCGGTAATCCGCTTTTATTAAAACACCGTTTACATGCGAGACGCTTGAAAAAACCAACCGAGGTACGCCACTATTACGTGGATGTTGTCATCCTAACGTATTAAGGTACAACAATAGGTATTACATTTTCAGACTCTTAAATTAGAACTGTGAGATTGTTTCGTTGTGTTCTGTATAATATGATATCTGTTGCCGCATATCCGTGTTATTGTTGAAACTATACGAGTTTATATCGATTACACATACGACACACCTTTATTTTAATTATGATATAGTTATGTTAATTTCCTAGTAAATAAAACATTAAGCTGCATAGATATATAAGAATATGATGTCTTATATGCAGTGACTTTAAATAATTTAATTTAGACATTTTTTAAACAATAATTGAATATTTACCTGCAACTAAAATGAATTATTAAAAAAATATATAATATAACTACTACTCGATTTTGAATCACTGCGCTCGCAAAATTATGGTGGAGTTCGGCGAATTATTCCTCAACGACATTCGTTTTTTTTTTACTTTTTTTTTATAAACCATCGCAATAACCATTGCTATAAAAGTGCAAAATTTCACGAAGATCGGTAAAGCTGTTTTCATGCCAACCCCGGACATGGGATGCAAAAAGTCTCACATAAAGCGCTCCGCTTGCTTCGCTCAATTATTATTACATTATAAATTTTTCCGACGTTACAGAATACTTTATAAAAGATTTTAATGAAAACTCATACCTCTGGACTGTTTTTATTACATATTATGGTTTACATGGTATGGTCTTATTACACCCTGGAGGGGTTAAATTTTAATGGTCTGTATGCAACTTTTATAAAAAAAATTAGAAAGTAACATTTACGTGATCAACATTATGAATCATGGGTCTATATTTGGAAGAACAAGCCATTAACAAGGTCGAATGTGACAGAATTATTAAAATCTAGTTATGTTGTCTCAGTTGATGTTGCAATATAATAATTATTATATATTACAGCATCTATTAAACTATTTCATAAATCACCCGACCCTAATGTAGGAGTAATAAGTATCTAGATTTAAGAGGTTAGTAAATGTTACTTAGGGTGAATACATAATTTTTCTGGAAAGACAGGAATGATTCCTTTTATGTTTCCACGTAACAAGTATTAATGGTCCTGGTCGGACCACCTTCCAGGAATTCTGTCATTTGCGAGCAATTAGAACACCCTCTTCTCGTAAATTATCTAAGAATATGATAAATATAATTTTCATTATGCCCTGACTTAATTTTTCGACTTCTTGATCAAAGAAAGTTAAGTAATTTGATAAAGACGTGACCGAGTTCTCTTAAGCTAATTTAAACACGATTCAGGTAAAATCTTAATATATTGCAATGTAATAATAGAATTTATTTTACTAAAAGATTAAGTTGTGATTCTTATTTAGCTTAAGTTAAGAAATCTGGGATGCTCTCGTATTTGCAGCTGATTTTATTAGATGCATGTTTCTTCTTACCAATCCATTTCAGAGTAACCTAAGCTACTACAAATGGTAAATGAAAATAAAACTTGTAGCTTACGCCAAGTTTAACCGTAAGCTTAGCGAGCCAAACTGCACTCACCCAACTGCCTTGTTAAGAGCGATAACGCTGACCCACATGTAAACCTATTG
This sequence comes from Melinaea marsaeus rileyi, assembly GCA_918358865.1. NCBI lineage: Eukaryota > Metazoa > Arthropoda > Insecta > Lepidoptera > Nymphalidae > Melinaea > Melinaea marsaeus. Next base: position 22,154,824 of record OU911085.1, read on the forward strand.
TTTTTGTGACTTTCTTTTAAATAAAAATAATTCTTTTTTTGATTAAATTTTTGTGGGATATCCCGTAATAAATTTAACCTGAAGTATCAAAGAAATACAATATTAGAGCTTATCATATTTAATATTAATTTACTCTTAAACAATTAAATGATTCATAACAAAGGCACATTATATTGTTAAGTTAAAAACAACAATGAAACTGAGGGATACGTCAGCTGCATGAGTTCGCTCAACCCTTTTGAGTAACATGAAAGGGGTGCAGGATTAGGTGCATGGGGCCTTGAGGCCCGCCCACTCGAAATAATGTATAAGATTTTCACAATATATTATTAAATTACGTAATGTAATGCCAGTAATTTTATGACTTTATATATTTTTTATTAAAACTGGTAAATGAAAGAGTAGATTGATTCGTTTTCTAATTTATTTCAAAATTACGAAAATTCTTTGAACCTTTTCAACTGAAACAAAAATATTTGAAATAAATAAAGGAAAGGAAAAGATTTTATGTTGTGAAAACTCTCCTTAATATAAACCGAACAGTAAAAATCGATTTACAAATACTGTGTTTTACAAAGCAATGAAAAAATAATAACAATATCTAAAATTTTCAATACAAAATACCAAAAGATTTTAATAAAAAGACCGTATTTAAATTGGCTTACTTAATATTACATTAAAAAAATCACAGATCTCAATTACTTACGTTTTTAATATACTAACGCCATCTAGTTATCTACAATGCAACTACGTTCACTTAGACCGCATTTTATTTTCGTTTCACGAATGTGTAGTAATTGCACGAATGTGTCGCTTCACAGTTTCCTTTGTGCTTTCAACTATGCAAATTTATCTTAATTGTAAAGGATTTTTAATAATATCTATTTTTTAACTGTTGTATTTTTAAAAAGTAATTTATAATACCTGTGTTGGACTAAATTTTCTAACAAAGAAAATATTCAATGGTTTTAATGACTTTTATAATAGGGAAACAGGCAAATATTAGAATTTTCTGTGATTATTATATTATTTATCTTCAGTTCCTCATTAGTTAATATAGGTAATTAGAATATTACACTATAAGGATGTCTAAGCGTTTATTTTGGAAGGATCTGCATGTAATATACGATGTTGGTAACACTTTTTCATCACAATTTTGTTTGAATAATTAAATAAATTATGTATATATACATCACAACAACCCTATCCCTTATTCATTAGATTGTGCTGCTTGCAAATTAAGTTGGCACTGTCCCAGATATTGATATTTTCAATCGCAACTTACTACAATAAAAATATAACAAAATAAATGGTAGTATTATTTTCTCCACCAATTTTATCACTTACTATAAATGGACACAATATCATAAAATCTATGTACATTCATTTTAAAATGCAATACAAAAAGGAAGTGATTATTTTAATGGTGGGAAGTCGTAAAAATGATGGTGTTGCTTTCGTCATTAACGTGATGGACATACAATTATTTTTCTTATAAAAGTCCGTTACAAATGTAGCTGAAGTGCCATAGAGAAATCGAGAAACAAATTTTACTTAGTGAATTGTGAGCTTTTATTTTTAAAATTAAATATTATAAATGTATATTTTTGATTTAATTATATTTTTGTCATAAGTGTTTATTTTTTTAAAGAATTGTATTAAGTATACTATTTAATAATTAGTTAAATTGAGTCCATTTTTTATATATATGAAAATTGATCATATAGTTGTCATAAAAAATGTAATTCACTTGAAACATTCCCACTTGCAGTTGCTTTAATTTTATATAAATAGTTGAAATAGTATAGATTTTTTGGTTTTGTGTTAAATAAACGATTTATCTAAAATATTTGTAAAACATTTTTACATTGAAATATAAATTTGTTTAAAGAATTAGTTTTATATAAATTACTTTAATAAAAAAATAAATTAATAAAACTATAAACCCATTACAGAACAATTAGGACTCTGGCAAAGAACTAGAAAATATTGTTACCCAAAATTAGTACCTAACAACTATATAATTAATGTATGAAGATTTTGTTTATTAAACATTTTATGTTATAAAACACATCCGTGTCCCAATATAATATACTTGAAAACGGTTCTGACGATACCAAATCAACTGTCCTATATACATAGTTGACTTAAATGATATGCGGTAGAGATGAATATGATACGTAGCAGGTTAGAGTGATATACAGCTATGATAAAAGATATATTCATTTTGATTTCTGGGCATGTGAAATTTTTAAAATAGTTATATATATATATATATATAAATTTAAACTAATCAATATTTAAATAGGTCGTAAATGAAAATGAAGATTCTTCTATTTAATAGTTTTGAATGTTTTAACGTTAGATTGTCTACAAATAACGATAATATTTAATATTTTATCTCTTAAATATTTATATTTATACGTATCTTGAGGGAACACTAAATTCGAATAGAAATCAAAGACCCTTTTTTACCAGAGTGTATGTAATCTTGACAAAGCAGTTAAAAGCTTTTTAACGCACGGGACATTGGAGAATGAGTTTCACGAAGTTATTATTATATTTTATTCTCCCCCGCAACGCCTTATTATTTTTATACTTTTCTTTACAGAAGGTTATCGGCTATAAAAAACGAAATGTTTCTCCTTGATTGAACCCTCGTGAGGCGCGTATTTTATTTCCTTATAACTTAGCAATATATTGTGACACATTCTTAAAAGGGAGGTTTTATTAAAAAATATTCTTGTAATAAAAGACAATATGCGAATTGAATATTATATAATGTTTTTGTAATGTTTTCATTATTAGGATCTATATTAAATGGTAAGTGGCAATATCAGAGTAATTTGCAATGACGTCTTGATAAGTAGAGACAATAAATTGATGGCTCATTTTCTAATATAACGTACGGTGTCGGCATGTGGAAGAGCTCACGGCTGGAAACTTAGTTGCATTTTGCATTAAATCGATAGTTTCTTAGAGGTTTTTTTTTTTTTTTTTTTTTTTTTTTTTTTTTTTTTTTTTTTTTTTTTTTTTTTTTTTTTTTTTTTTTTTTTTTTTTTTACCTTCACGCCATATCCCTTGCGGGGTAGCCAGAGACGACGGAGCGCCAAACGCTACGGTCTCTGCATACCTCTTTCGCCTCGGCCACAGACATCAACTTCTTCATACATGCCCTCCGGGGGGTCCTCATGCTTTTTACGTGACCTTCCTCCAGTATCGTAGCTACTGTATTTTCGAAGGTCACTCGAGGCCTCCCCCTGTCTCTCTTACCGCTCACTTTTCCTATATAAATCTTTTTTACCATTCTTTCATCACTCATTCGTTCAACGTGCCCAAACCACCTGAGCACGTTCTTCTTCATTCTCACCGTGACATCTTCGCTAGTACCTGCCATTCTGTGGATCTCTTCATTGCGGATTCGATCAGCTAGACTGACTCCGCATATTCTGCGAAGAGATCGCATCTCCACAGCATTCATCTTTCTTACATTCTTCTTCTGTGTTACCCACGTTTGGCTGCCGTATAACAGTGTCGGTAGCAAAACTGCATTGTGTACAGCCAAACGTGCAGCTATACTGACGTTTTGCCGTCTCAACAATGCAGTCAAAGCACCATTGACTCTGTTACCAGCAGCAATACGCCTTTCCACATCCATTTCGTATCTTCCGTCTCTGCTAAACATACTTCCCAAATATACCACTTCATTCACTTCTTCTATTATCTTATCATTCACGTTGATCTTACATTCTGTTCTTTCTTCATTTCTTTCAAATATCAGAACCTTCGTCTTATCTACATTCAGGTTAAGACCATTAATTTCACACCCATCTTTCAGAGTGGTGACCAATGCCTGCAAATTGCATTCTGATGATGCAATGAGCACTGCATCATCTGCATATAGTAAGCAATTGACCTTAAGGTCACCTACTTTCACTCCCATGTCACTATCTTTCACTCCTTGGAGACAACTATCCAAATACAAATTGAACAACCAAGCTGACATAGCGCAACCTTGCTTAACACCCGATTGGATGTCAAACCAGGGCGACATGCCAGCTCCTACTCGCACACAGGCTGAGTGATCTCGGTAAAGAGACCTTACAGCCTGTAGCAAGGGTCCGTTCACATTGTATCGGGGCAGTATCTCCCATAACTTCTTTCTCACAACCCTGTCAAACGCCTTTTCCAAATCCACAAAAGCACAGAAAACCTTTTGGTTTAGGGCCAAAAACTTTTCGGTGATCATGCGGAGGGAAAAGATCTGATCTATACACCCTCTTCCAGGTCTAAAACCTCCTTGTGCCTCCCACAACAGCCTTTCAGATCTCTCTTGCATTCTTCTCGCTAAAATTTTAGCATAAACTTTACCGCCCAAGCTAATCAAACTGATGGCCCTATAGCTTGCACAGTCTATCTGTGAACCTTTGCCTTTATACAAAGGTACGATGACTGCACTTCGCCAATCGTCTGGGACCTCCCCAGATTTCCAGCATAAATTGCATAAAAACCAGAAAAAGTCCCAGACGCGTGGCCCACCATATTTGATCATCTCGGTAGTAACTTCATCTGCTCCCGCAGCCTTACCACATTTCAGACTTCGAATCACGTTCTCTACTTCTTCTAAACTGATTTCACCATCGGCTACATCTTGACTCAGCATTACGCTGGTAGTCAAGACCGAGGCGTCCTCACGTTCATACATCTCCTTATAGAATTCCGCCCACCGCTGCAAAACGTGTGCTTGCTCAGTTAAAATTTCACCGCTTTTCGAAAGCACCCCTTTCATTCTACAGGTTACCGAACAACCCCGAGAACCACTAACTTCTCGCCAGAAAAGCTTCGTGTTTTCCCGGAAGTTGTTCGTCAACCTTTCATCCCTTTCTCTCTCAGAATTTTCACGCTTCATCTTTATAAGTGCTTTCGTTTTGTGCTTTTGCAGCTTGTACGCTCTTTTTCTTATCTCTCTCATACTTTTATCCTTACCAGAGGCTTTATAATTCAGCCATGCTTTCTTCTTTAACTCTACAGCGTCTTTCACTTCATCATCCCACCATTCATCTCGCTTTTTACTAAAACCTCTTTTCCTTTTACCACATACTTCTGTCGCTACTTTCACCATACCATTCCTAAGGTTCTGCCAGCATAGTTCAACACTTTCATTTCCAGAATCATAGCTTTCAAGCTTCTTGGAAACCCTCTCTTGATATTCCTCTCTGATCGGTGGATCCTGAAGCTTCCAGCTTCTTATGCGATAATTCGACGCCAAGCTTGGACACGTCGTGCGGCTGCGCCAACCTGCGAACAAACCTCTTATTCTAGCAACGACTAGATAGTGGTCCGTTCCCAGATCAGCACCTCTGAACACTCGCGTGTCCATAACTTGACTTCGAATACGCTGGTCCACTAGGAATAAATCAATCATACTTCTTTCTTCCGCTCGCTCCCATGTGTACATGTGAATTTGTTTGTGATCAAACATCGTGTTTGCCACAAACAAATTTTTCTCCTTACAAAATTCCAAAATAAGCTTTCCAGCCTCATTTACCCTCTTATCACCATATTTGCCTAGCACGCTTTCGTAACCGCTTCGCGCGGTTCCAACCCATCCATTCATATCTCCACATACTATCAACTTTTCATTATCTCTGACACTACTTAGAACATCCCTGACATTCTCCCAAAACTCCTCGAGCTCGCTCATTTGAGCTGAGGATACTGGCGCATACATGGCTAACAAGAATACTCTTGTTATCCCCAGCTTAAAGCGAACCCAAAGAAGCCTCGGGTTAATCGCCTTGTATTCTACCATTGCATTAACCATTCGAGAGGACAATAATACGCCTACACCTTGGCAACCTCGCTCACCCTCTGGAACCCCAGCCCAGAAAGCGACCCGGTTGTCAGGCAAATCGGTCGTATCATTGCCTTTTCGCTTGGTCTCAGACACACAAATAACATCCAGATCTTTGTCATCCATCACATCTAATAATTCATTCATCTTCTGTTCCATTCCTCCTCTTACATTCCAGGTAGCTATTTGTAGCTCCGTCCTCCACCTTCCGCCGTTCGGAACATGGCGTGTTGGTTGGCGGTTCCCAACGCCGCTATGAGGTTATGATCTAGTAATATTAAATGTCTTTCGTAATAGATGTATTAGGTTTTTATTGTCATCGTCAACATTGAAACATTTATTATAAAAACTGTTTCAAAGTTAAAAGACACAAACACGATTTGAAAAAGTTGTTACCGTTATATAATAAATATTATAAACATTTGTTTTAAATTTGTTTCTCAAGCACAGCTCTGACTATAAAACTTATAGTGATAATTGGTAATATATATAAGGAAATCTTGGTTTATCAGAAAAGGTTTTAAATTACACTTTTTTATCAAATGGTTATCGATCATGTAATGACACAAGCAGTCAATAATCAATAAATTATATCTCAGAATTAAGATATTAAAAAGGCGTTCCTACTTACCTAACTCAGAAACTCGTTTAAAATTAAACAATAACAGAGGTTCTATTAAATTTGTTCCGAGATATTTACTATTGTTATGAATAACAACTGAGTGATAAAAACCTTTGTTGACAGCTTAATATTCTACGAATATATATACAAAATCTGTATTTGACATATTTATCTTTTACATATCAATTTCAAATATCTGTATCTTATTTAAGGTAATGTAATAAGTGAAGAGTAATAAAAAAATAAAAATAAAAAAAAATTCTAATTTCACACTATATTTCTTTATACATTTTTAAATAAAATAAAATATTCCTTTTTCCTCTGGAATATCGTTGAGCTAAATAAGGTATAAAGCTTATCATTATTTATTTATTATTTTTCCAAACGTGCAATATAATTTATAAATGATAGATAATCAGGATTCAAAGAACATTGAACAGTTCTTCTCCAAATGTGACTCCACGCTAGTTAGAAATGTGCATTTAGTGGTTCTACGAGTTTTGATTGCGGTATTCAAATTCCTTTTAGTATTTTCGGTCTTTGACAAATTTACGAATGAATGGATCTCAAAAGTTTACGTCTGATACGAGCGCTACCTAGCCTACGCTAGGTAAAAATGGTGCTACGTCTACACGTAGCACCATTTTTATTTACTAAAGTTATGGACGGAAAAAAGGCGAGAGGGGCGTCCGTTCCCCTTGAGGCGACTGTCATTGCATGCAATTATGAATACATCTCCACGACGCCTCCTAAATATAGAAAATAGCAGAATTATATATATTCGGTCTCGTCATTTACTTACTACACCCAAGTGCATTACGGCTTGTTTAGACAATCAGAAATATCTTTTATTTTAAACAAATAATCATTTACTGAGAATAAACATAATAATTTGGGAAATAATACGCTTTCTCCGTAAAAACGTTGCACGTCATATTACAATGAGACAAATAAGAAATAAAACTTGTAAAATGTTATTTTCTATTATCATAAGTAGGTCGTGAAAATAGTGTTTGCGTTCTGTAATGTAAGGCCCTGAGGAGATTTAGCGTAGAATTTCAACGAATGAAATTTTTGTTGAATTTTAAAAGAACTGTAATACTTGTTTTACCATTTGGATCTCAAAAATTTTTTAAAAGAAATATTGAACGAAAAATTTATTGAGTAGGATTCGAATCTGTAATCTCTTAAAGTCTTCGTCCTTATAACTGAACTATCGAATTTTTGTATGATAATTTTAACATTAATTTACATTTATATGTGCAAGTATTTTTTCTGAACGCGGGTGGCACAAGTTAATTAGCTTACTTTTGAATTATATTATTTACTAAATAAACCTCTGGAATACTGCCCTGTCGCCTGCCATCTCAGCTATCTTACAAACATTATATTTATTTTTTATTTGACTTATATAAATAGCATAACTTGGATATCGCATTAAAGATAGTTTTTTAGTCTAATGTATTAAAAAAATAAAAAGTATCTTTTTCTTAATTTTAAGTAGAATGTCCTTTCAAATGAGTTTACACAGAGTTTGTTTTCTCAAATACCTGTAAATGACAAAAATAATTTTAGTTCGATGTTTCAGGTAAACATTATAGTTCAAAATACATATTTACGTCTGTTTCTTATCCAATTTTATTAGTCTTATCGTAAAGGGATATCAATAATAAGGGCATATTTTTATACAAAATTTATTTGTAACTTTACAGAAACGGCTAACAAACACTATGATAATGTAGTTTACGTGGAATTCAATTTGCCAGATATGTAACATCTATTAAAAAATAAACAAATATTTCTAATACCACACACTCAATTATATTAACAATAACTGTATAACAATAAAAATATTAATACTAGAATAAAAGAATTTATTACATTTGCTAAAAATTCATTAACCCATTTTTTTGTTTACAAACAAATAATTTTAAATATTATGTTTTCAAGTAAATCATCTACATATTAACACGTTGAGATATCGCTACAAACAATCTAATTTGGACATCATCAACATTTAATACAATGTAAGATATATACACTAATACCATTACTCAGACTAGAATTTGTAATGCAAAGCACACCATATTGTCTTTATTGCGGCATAGAATGAGTTATTTACATGTGATAACTTTATATACATAGGTTAAATTCCTGATAAATGTATAATTCCAGAAAGATACTCCTAGGTCGAGGCAAACAATTTTAGCAATAAATTATTATTTTTTGTTTATAATAATAATATTAAATTGATCGGCAGCGTAAGCTTAATTTAAAGTAACGGAATAAAACATATTGTATATAATAAAATACTTATAAGGACATATATTTGACAAATGTCGTTAGCGTAATGTTATGGAATATTCACCAAAAATCTTGTAGATAATAATATTGTTAAAACAGGTTTGTGACTATGTTGAGTCAGTAAAGGAATTTAAGATTTATATTTAAATGTTCTATAGCATCTATTAATAAAATTTTTACATAGTTAATGTATAACCCTTAATGAAATTTGTAAGTATGCAAAATATATTTTTAAAGAATCTGTTATTAACATACAGAGTAATTACGATATAGGATCTGATATGGCACAAATACCGTAAACTCTATCAGTCTTTTATAAAAATACGATATAAACAATTATCTATTACGATTTCTAACGTATCTAGATAATGAAATAAACTAGTACATCACAATTTAAAATTTCTTTAGTTTCATTACCACTAAATTTGAGTACAATTTGCGTGGTGAAAACTGTTTCAAGTTATAATCGTTCCTGTCTAGGAAATTCCATTCGACTTGTGTCCCGAAGTTATGCATCGCATATAGGTGTGAGTTAGCTTTTACTGTACAAAGCGAAAACTGGGACCTGTAAAGTTGATTCGATGTTTTGAAATTAAATGAAACAGTAATTTACTTCTTAAATTACTACACATTATGTACACTAGACATTATTGCAGTTATTTACACTTAAAAGTTTGTTGGCACAATAATTATTGATGTGGTAGTAGTCAGCTAAGTAGTAAAATTACTATAACACTGTGCACGAAACCACGGAGAGATGATGAGCTTGAAGACTGGGTTGATTCGTAATCTGTTGGGAAATAATTAATATTTATGATTGATATAATCTGTATTATTGTATTAAACTTCTTAAGATGCAAAATAAACTTTGATGGTAATTTTCTAAAACCATTGATTTTTTTTGGATATACATATACATACCGACATCTTTCCATTCTTCAACCTCATAATCTCCAATAACTCTATTTTCTGCTGAGCCGTCCCGCCATCGGTTCTTTTGTTTACCTTTAAATGTCAAAAGTTAAAAAATAAAACAATATTATCCTATAATAATTATAAGAAACAAAGGCTTTCAAGTCTGAATACAATATACGGCATCGTAAAGAATATAGAGGAAAGCCAAATCTGTAACAATAAAAATGTACACTAAGAGTCAAAGAGCAAATAACATCGTTTTACCCACAATAATATTACTAACGACCCAATTGTACAGAAGCATTGGGCCGGGCGACAAAACCAATAAATACAGAATCTACCAACGACCTTTCTCGAGAATCGAGCAGCAGTCGACGAATGTATAAAAGGCACGTGGGCCTAACAACTTTTGACTGCTATTGCTCTTCTAATCGTGGTTTACGTGGCTATATTGAATTTGCAAATTTTCCAATAAGCAGTTGTACAAGAGGAGAAATCGAGATGAACATGAAAAATTAATTCTGAAATTGCCGAACCCGAAAGGGTTTAATTTGAGTTTCTACACGTTTATTTGAATATTTTTTTATGAAATCTTATTTAATGTTTCTTAAGAAATTGGAATTATTCGAACTAAAGAAAATTTACAATTATTTATATAAGTCTGTAGTTACATACCTTTTTTTCTGTGCGGAAATGTCGGTACGTAATTAACTGTCGTGCTTGTTGTGGATGGCGCCGGGATTTCTAAGACGAACAAAATATAAAGGAAAGAAAATAATTGAAGAGCTGTTCCTAATTGTATTTTTTTAGTTTTTAACTTATTTATCCTTATAAGATATCGATTGGGTTGGATGTAAAGAATTAATACTAAATACAAGTGAATAACATATTTTTAGTGGTGGCATCGTGATGAAGTTAGAAATTAAAAATTTTGTGTGTACTTAATATTTATAGTCATAATTTAATAATCATTTTACCATCAAGTCGTATGAGTCCATCTGTTTCGCCCAGAGAGTTTTTGGCCACACAGCGATAAGAAGAGAAATCCCTCGACGATACTTTTCGTATCGTGAGTTTCATTTTTCGACTATAACCATCGTCATTCAAGGCCGTGATGTATTTATTACCTACAAACAAAGCATGTTTAATACTAGCATTGTTTAGGTTCATACAATATCTTCTTCTAATTCTTGTAATGATTAATCAATCATTATATATAAAATAGTATGTAACAATAATAATAACTAAATGTCAATAATAAGCAATAACCTGAAATAATCATATCTCCACGATCCGTAGTCCAATAGTTAATTGAGGAAGGGTATGCCTCTGTATGACACTCCAGAGTTACATCCTGCCCTACATATGCAGCCTCTAGCTGATTGGGGATCGATAGCATCGGTGGGACTGCAAATAACACATTCCATTTGCTATAATTTAAAACAGGATTATAATTTACTGAGTTAAATAACTTATATATTTGGTAAATTATTAAGTGTTAATTATATATATCGAATTATTTAATTGCTCTTTTAAAACCTTTTTTTTTTGCAATAAACGGATTTATAAACAATAACTGGGTTAATATTTTTGAAAGATAATTAAACTTGATTATTTTAATGAAAATAATATTATTTTAGATTAAATCATTACCAAAACGACGATTGCCTTAAGATGCTCAAGACTATATTCATGGTTATAATGAAATTTGGCCAGAATTCGTAAGGAAGTTTCATTGGTTAATCGACTGAAAGTTACGTGAACATTTTACGTATCTTATAAGAAATGCTATGAATGTGCTGAGATAGAGAATGTGAATTAGGGGTAGGAAATCGTCTCATTGGCTTCCAGGGCAGGACGAAGGTGTCGGGTTCCGAAAACAGATTGCCATTATCGCATCTGCGCCGTATTTACGTCAGCATTATGCTCTAATTGGCCGCAATTATGGCCGTAAGGAAAGCTTCATCGCGTAAAGACGCTCCGTAAATACTCGTTAACGATGCCTGCCCTAAGAAAAATTATATTTTTTTACGTTGACTACCTTCTAAAGCAAACGAAGTAGAAATTCGCACGTACTTAAGTTGTAGGAATTTGAAGCCCAGATAACAAGACGAGTGAAACGTCGCGGTGGTAACTTAATGCGAAAATAATATTAGTACATTTTAGAAGAAGCATTTTAAACATATTTGGTAATTAGAGTCGAAAAATAGGGCATGTAGTACGTAAAAACCTTGAAATTTCGGAGTTTCAACAATAATGATACAACATATACTTACACTGTACCATTAAAACAACACGTTTACTGATTGAAGGCGGCACACCATTAGATGCAATGCATAAGTATGCCCCCATATGCAACCGTGAGACTTTTGATATAGTCAGGTTTTCTCCATCCACAACATTGACTGTAAAAAAATAAAAATGATTATTTGTTTAAATTTATTTATTATGAAAAGATTTTTTTTTTTTTTCAATTATATTGTTTGAATTAACAGTTTAGGGAACTGTAAAGCTAATAACGTTGCCTTATAGTTGATTATTATTATTTTTCTCTATTGACCCAAGTTCAATTATATTGCACAACAAGTAAACAAAAGAAACATTTTTTTTCTTATTGCCTTTTATGAGGTAAAAGTAAAATTTTATACTAACATAGTTACTAACATGTTAATATAGTAACAATTAATATAGTAAACCAGCAGTCTCTGGTTGGACTGATTAAAGTAGACTAGTTTCACATTTGTTATTAAAAAATATTACTTTTGAAAACGTTTGTTGATTGATATGTTGCATTTTATTTGTTCCTAAGCAAAATATGATAGATGTCTAATAACAAAACCAATTACAAAATTTTTAAAAAATCCTTAAAATATGAATATCAGATTATACTAATATTTGTATGTACTATCGAAATTTGAAATTGAAATATATTTTCGATACGATATTATGTAAGCGAATTTTCATTTTGCATTTCAAGATTCAATCCTGTAAATATGCCGGCTATGCGAAGATTGTACAATTTGGTTGTATTGTACGAAACAATTGGTTCAAGTTGTCATTTCAACGGAAGGTCGTTCGATGTCCCGAACCATTGGTCCCAGACATTTACTTTAACTCGCAAGAACATTTAAAGCTCGATTGTTCCTGGAATTCGAATTATTCGAAAGAATCTCTTAAGGTATTTTACTTATCCCATTGAAAATTCATGGTTGGACTGTATCTTTTCAAGTGATCCGTTTCTTTATTAGATTTCGAGTTTGTATTTTATGGATGTTTTCCTCATTCCCGATCCTTCTCTTGTTTTTTTGTAAATGTATTGATGTAATGACAAACAATAATATTTTATTATGCTGGACTTCACAAAATTTTAAAGGTTTTATGTTTACTTTTATCAGACATTAAAAGTAAATAGATCCTTTATTTGTCAACTAAAGCATACTTTAATTTACAGCATACTGCAGTATTGATTAGGACTGAGATTAAGTAACCCAAAAAAGAAAGACTAACGCGTAAAGATTATTAAGTTTGTTTTACCCAGTTCACCATTGCAGTTAAATTCTTGGCCATCTTCTCGTCTCCACATTACGTATGGTTCAGGATAACCGAAAGCTCTGCAAACCATTGTAACATTCGTACCTTCTCGAACAACCATATCCGTGGAAGTCATGTTGTCGATGATCATTGGTGGTACTTAAAATATTAAAATAGGATAATAACCAACAAATACGTATCTTTATAAGTAACCATTTACAACTATTAGTATACTTACCAACAACTTGTAAATATCCCTTCCTTGATCGCATGGGGTCTGTATTGACTTGGCACATGTACCACCCGCGGTCTATCTCCTGCACGTTCTTGATGTGCAGGTACCAAGAGCGGTGGTCATTGTAAGATAGACTAATACGCGGATTTTGCGTGATTATATTATGGTGAATGCTCAGTATTGTTTGTGTGTCTACACGTACCCATGCCACCTGCGATATAAAATATAACATTGTAAACGCAACTACAGCAGAAATATAAATAAATGATATATATCTTACCTATTTTAAGTACGACGTCAATAAAAAGGTTTAATAGTTTAACGGTGAGTTATATTAATAATGACTTCAATAAGAAAGACGATATGCATTCTGACATGTATATATTCTAAATTCAGGTCACAGAAGGGTAAAGGAAAGCTGGGTCCATATATAAATTTGGTGGTGAAGGATTCATGCTAAATATTGTACAAGGTTAGTATAAACTAAGATTTTATTATAAGTAGGTAATTAATAAGGAGAGAGAGATAAGAAATAAAATAGAATAGAGAAGTCTGGTTATCTTGTTTTAGATTCAAACAAAAAGCCTTCTTATGTGAGATGTATTATATCCAGTTTTAATAATAGCAAACGAAACTGCTACGTCACCGTTTTCAACGGTTGACTAGATTGTTGTGTTACAAAAGTCTACAGTCATTTTATATTCTGCACTATTATTTGAAATTCAGAACACACAATGAAGTAATTCAATAATCTCTTTGTTCCAGGTCACAATGCTACAGTGCTCGACCGCGGAATTGTTTACTCGTCAAAGAATATTAAATCGTCTTCTAAAACTCAGTTCTGGTTCAACTCTCATCCCTTTTAAATCCGAGCATACTACAAATGCCACTTCAATTTCACTAACTAGCAGTCCTGCATGATTAATAACTGGCGAATCGTGCATTCCGGGCAAAGTGATATTAAGTTGGCTAGTTAAAACTTTACTTCGTGCGGCGCTTGAAAGTGCATAAAATTCTTATGTTACTATCCATTTATGGGCGCATTGGCCCCTCAGTTCAGGAGTTCATAAGTAATATGTTTTAAAGTTGTACACTATTTTACGGAATAATTTCATTGTAGTTCAATTTAAATACAATAAGTTATTTGCATGCAAACCTCGCTATGACATGATTATATATTTACAATGTATCAGGAAATATAAATGATACATGTTTGTATATATAGTACATATGTTTTCGTAGACTATATCGGACTTATTAAAATAAACTTATTAAGCACAACTTCAAACCCAGATTATCTAGTCAAAGATAAGTTAAAAAAAAACATAAAATTTGTTTATATATTGTATTGTCATATAGTTCTTTACATAATTTCAGATACTATAAATAATTGTATACAACGGTGCTGTCTCGTAACTTATTCGTTAAAAGGCTATCTACAAAGTAGTCTTAACAAGGACACAAAAATGATAAACACCTTCTTTATGGCGACAAGTTTGAAAAGTGAACAACCTATTAACGTTAGATATTAATGTTGCGTCCTGAATACCATGAGGCAATTTTCAATTAATAAACGCTATTTTCAAATATAATATTTTAAAAATGTACATTTACTCTACTATAGACATAAAAAAATACATATAATAATTAATTTCTCAAAACACATTCATGAATGCAACATTAATTTGTTTTCCGAGATGTTTCCGATATTGTAATATCCTCAGCATCAATAAAATCTATTGTTAGTATTCTTATTTTTGGTGTTCTATAAGAGACTATTGAGTCTAACGATAGTCCCCCGTTTGTATTAAGACCGTTAATTTTTTTATTTGATACGAAAGTTACATTGTTGTTGTTACAGTATTGTCTTTGTTGTAATGTCAATTTATTAAAAGTTCAAAATCATTAAACTAGAATTACAGTAGACCTATTATACAGAAACATTCTTATAACTTCTTATCAAACTTTATATCATTAAATAAAACCATAGTAATTGTATTCATAACACATTTCAAATACCTTATATCCTCTTAGATCTTCGACGACGCAGGCTAAGAGCGCATCTCGGCCGACTGTTACCGTGACATTGGGGACTGGTTCAACGAAACGTGGAAACATTGATTCTGTAAAATAAATATTAATAAGATACTAGAAACGTGTCCAATCATATTTGAGTAAAATAACAATATAAAATAAAATGTTTAAATTTTATGAGCTTTGTCACTTAGGAAATCTTTTTTTGTATTAGTATGTATTATTATTATATTTATAATAAACTAATACTCAATGCTTAATGTTCTCAAGGGAAATTATGTTCAAATCTCTACTCATATCTCCCACTGGTTGTCTATTTTAAAAAGATACTGTTATTTATTGTTTACTGTTCAGGCTTCCTAACTAGAATGAGAATCTATTAAACCAATTTGTATTATATGTTTTGTTAACAAACGTTTATTTAGCGATAATAAAAGGTTTTTATAAAAAACAAAGATATTTTTGAACCCGAACTATTGGAAAAACTATTAAAAGTTATTTGAAGGATATAGTCTTCATACTTGTATAAACTGTTAAAAATAACTTTAACAGCGTATCTTATTTTTTCTCATATTTTGTATTAGGAATAAAAACCTAAAACCCTAGTTTATTGTTATCAAAAACAGTCAGTAAAGAACTGTTCATATTAATTTAATCGATATTTGTAGGAATTACATTTTTCCCAAAATATTTGTTTCACTTCTCCACTTATACAGTATTCTATTACGTACTCGTAAGACTCAGAACCACATCTACTCAGTAAATGCATTTTATTAGGTGGCAAATTTATTAATTTAACCGAAAATAGCAAACTAGGTTTCTATCTGGTTTCTAGAGCACTGCCAAGTTCTGTATGCCGTGTGCCCCTTACAACGAGTAGTTCCGCTTTTTTAAGTTTACGTTTGCCATTGTAGACTACAATGGCTTGTACAAATACTTAGTTATTTATTCAGTTCTTTTCTTTAAAGTACCATGAACCCTGCTAATATGAAAATGTATATATTTTGTTAAATAAGAATCAAACTTTATGTGTTTTGATATAAACTATTCCTATTTTTATTACCTTATAACAATATTTTTAATAAACATTTCTTTTTAATATGTAACATTTCAATTTACTTTAATAATAATAAAAACATTATAAGAAAATGGTCTCAAAGTTAATGTATTTTAGAGATATAGAAGAAACGTATTATGATATAAACATAATTTCTTTCTTTGAGACAACAAAGCGAGCGTAATTTATATCGTTTGCCTATCGTTATTGTTTCATATAACGTGTGTTAGAGTTTTATTTGTTTAATATGTTATTACCTAAATAATATGAATCAAATCTATTCAACTCTAACAAAAGCTTTTATATCTTTTTTATACAAAACAACATGTACTTTATATGCAATTGAATGGAATATGGGTCATAGTATGCAAGGTTTCAAATAACAATTGCAAATGAGAGTAATTAAGGTTCATACAGGACGCTTATCGACCCCGGCCGATTACAATTCAAAGTAACTGTAAGAAATTGTGGACAATGCGTTAAATATGACGTAAATATAAAATATATATAAGAAACTTTTTATAAAATACCTGATATAACAAGGTAAATGAAAGGAATAGTCTCGAGACACGCAAAGTTAGATTCCTTAATGTTTTTAGTTTACGAATTTTTATTTCAGGTATAAATTGTATTGTAAATAAGTATAAAAAATGCACTTTTGACTTTTAATATTTAGAGCACTGGTGAAAATTATCTTTATAATTTCGTTGACGCTTTTGTTTGACCTACTTTCGTATTTTTTTGCAATCTAATTTTGAAGATTGAATTTTTATAGTTTAAGTTGGGTACTTTTTCCTGTTATTTAGTTCAAAAATAAATGAGAGTACTTAAAAAATGAAATAATCAAATTTTCCATAAAATGGTTTTCATAAACAAAAAAAAAATCGTGACTCTTTCATCTTAAGTCATAATTAAGTCCGCGTAATGCAAATATAATACACGTGTCAATTATGACGGATGTAACCAACAATCTATTTACGCTAAACAACTCAAGACATGGAAAAATATCCGCGGATGATTGATGAGTTATCGCGAATAGAACAAATCCATCCAAGCCCCATCAATCTTGGGACTGTACTCTGTAACGTCTCGCTATAATGAAAGAAGAGCTTTAGTACAAACAATGTTGTTTCTAATTTCCTGAACATGACTGATGGTATCGCATTTTATTGAAATTTATTTTCTTATTTCGAATTTATAATGTCATCTAGATATAATTATTTATATCTTAAGAACAAATATTATGTTCGTTCTAACATTACTATTATTTTATTTGGATCATAAAACGCTAGAAACAATAGATTATTACTTCTTTATTAATATTACACCATATTAATTAAGAAGTATAAATCTTTACAAGAGGCCTGGTTATTAACTCATTTTGGATGATTGTAATGTTTGTCTTACAAAATAATTATTAATGCTTGTAAAGTAACATTATAAGAGCGCTTTCTTTTCTTTACACTGCCGGCGTGACAGAACTCGCAGGATATTAACAGTATTCGTCAAGGATCATCGTAATAAACGAATGTAAAACTAAATCACAACTTAATAAGTTATTTTCTAATTTCAAAGACTGTCTAAATTTATATTTTAAAAGAAATAATATTACTATATATTATTATTGTTTCCTTTAATAATAATACTTTTATGTTAATATTTTAAAAGAAAAAAATATAAATGAATGAAATTTTTGGCTTGAAGCAAATGTTGCCTTGCCTTTTTGAGTTTTACAATAAATGTGGAACTAATCTTAATTATATATAACAAAAATAAATAAATAAGTTTAACATTACACGCCCATAGATAATTTCAATAATATTGGTTGTGTTACCTTCAATGTAATTTTATATAGCAAATTTAAAAACACTGTTCATTATTTTTAAAAGATGATAGATGCTGTCTTCGTTTTGATCAAGACGATTTTTTATAGTTTTATATCGAGAAGAGTACCGACACGGTAATTTTATTGGTAGAACAACGGGACTATTTTCCAGAGGTTGCAGGTTCATTTCAGTCCGTCTCGATGAATTTGTCATCTATATTTATATGAATTTGTGACTAAATATGTTAATAAAAAAAAACAAAAATTAATTCATCAACGAAACAAAACAAGATCAGGACAACTTAGTTTCCACTAGCTTTACCAGAATTTTTTACTACATGATATTTCTTCTACTAAATTGGGGTGATGACCTTTATCTTTTAATTCGCTTAATATATTATATTTCTGTCTTAAATTAGTGATTTGCTATCATCGGAATCATGAGAAACGTCAAGATTTAGAACGCGTTTAAAGTAATTGATTTTTTTTCTTTAATAAGACCAGAGAAAATAAGTATATTAGGTGAATTGTTTGTTGTTATTATTGAATTTTAGCTTTTAGAGTTATTTTATTCAATTAAATCTTATGACAACACCTGAAAAATTTCAAATGTATTAGAGCTTTTCTTCCGTAGTATTTCAATCGATTTTTTTTTGTGTACAATTAATTGTTCTTACTTATTGTTTCAAAAGTAAGTATAGATTATTTGGGGGTCGGAAAGTAAAAATGAAATTAACAAATATTATAATTTGTTACAATATTCTATATTTATTAGCGCAAGCCTATATATATAATCTATAAATATAATCTCTGCCTCGTCCTGGATTTTAAGCTACACAATTTAATATTTATTTTAATTACGGTATAATCTAAACAAAATAAAATATATGTAATTAAAACCGCATGTAATTAATATATTTAATTGAACAATTAAAACAACATTCATCGTCTGTACAATTAATATATTATTGATTGCACGTTTTAACTAAGCTTACCTGTCTGTTATTTATTGTGTGTGAATCTACTTCAAAATCCTTTATTTTGTCTATGATTCTTTTCCGTTTAAAGTCTAAAAGAGTTAAATTACCTGCTATATGAGAGGGCTACGTTCCAAAAATAAACCTTTAATCTATAATTAAATCATTTTAAAATAGTTTTAACATAAATAACCATTTAACATTTATAATAATAAAAATTATTTATATTGAAGACAGACTCCATGATAAGATTTAATTTAAATGAGCTTCAATGATTTTAATTAGAAACATGAGATACAATTATAAATAAGTAAATCCTTCATTGTTCTAATTCATTATAATTCATTCATCATATAATAGTTTTAACAATTAAATATACTTTCTTAAAGATTAAATCACTGTGTCAAAATTAATTTGTGTGAAAATATCGGCATAAAAGCATGGGCGTGTGGGATGAAAGCTTTTCCCAGTGATTACACACCAGTATTTATTTTAAATTTTCCATCACGCAAAGTATCTGTGATTAATAGATAGTAACATTTTGTTGTTATTTAATATAGCTAGTTTTTATTTTGAATATTTATTTAAGGCTTCTGTTATGTTATATGTATATATTTTAAGTTAGTTTTACTGGCATATATAGCTCAATTGTCTGAGGAATTCATAATAAATAAATAATCTACTGGAAAATAAATCATTCCATTCCTAGTTGTATTCCAATCAAATGAAGTGGATTGTATATTTAGTATAAAGTAAAAATAACACTTCAAAGATTGTGTGTGTGCCAGTAATCTGTTAAGTTGATTTTTATGTTTTTTTAACTATACGTAATATTAAAAAGAATGCGATATTACTCTAATAAGATTCATAAAGATCGTGTTAATCAAAATACTGTATCGTTTATTTTTTATTTCAGTGATATTTGTAATAAAAAATGTTATAATGCGGAACGTATTTTAACGTTTTTCGGTAATAATTAGCCAAAAAGGATTTTTAAATGCCACTTAAAATACTTCAACCTAAAGGACTATGCTGTTAATTAAAATGTACTCTGTCATTTATGAACCCATTAAAATATTAATTATACGTCTGCTATAATCACATTCTATTTATAAGAGACAAATTCAAAATGATGCTAAAATATAATAATTTGAGATAGAAGGGTTGTAAGTGATTACGAATTCTATTGATGCCTTGTCATTCTTAGTCGTATTTACCTAATTGGTAGACTACAGTGTGCTGTGGCAAAAGTCTACGTCCTTCCAAGTAAATTAGATTATACGAGCCGTGTAGTGTTGCTTGGAGCATTCGTATGCGCTTTGCTTACTCTTTTACCCTTAGTTAACTACTTTTAGCAATAATTGAAAAACGTGTCAAATACCATTTATCTTATAAATTGTGTCTGCTTTATTTCTATCCTTTTTATTTTATTTTATTTACCAATTAAATATGTTTTGTCATAAAGAGAGTAATATTAAATATATTACTATAACATGTACGTAATAATATGTATTTTCTCTTTGCCTTATATATAATATATATACTAATTGTTAAATCTACGATGAAACTATCCACTGCAAATAATTGGAAATGCCGTCATGCACATGCTTCAAATTTGAATTATAAATTCCCTATTTCAGTATAGTATACTAAAAATAAAACCTATTCTGGTAAATTCAAACTGGCGAGTCTCATGCGGCACAACAGCGGCTTCTACGAGGGTACAGATGAGTATCGATTTTATGCAAAACGCAACAAGATTCACTAGAATTGTCTATATGTATTATTCGAAACACCTATCTACTGAACAATTACACGGAAACGCTATCGTCCTTGTAAATGGTCACGAATGCTGTCGGCCCGTTGATATGGAAGTCCTATGCGATGAAATTGGGAGCTCAAGTCGTGTATAAACATGAAACATAATTAGCGGTGCGGCGCTCAAAGTGCCGCGGGTAGAAATGCTTCTGCAGTTACATAATTTACAAAGTCAAATTGTAGTAGAAGCAGTTTCTTTGTCGTCTATTTTATAAACGGGGAGCAATGCTCATTTATAAAATTATAAGGGATGTTTAATGTAAAAATAACGTATGTTATAAAAACATATTACTCTTTTTTAACAAAAAAACATATACGATTAAGTAAGCATAATGCTCCACTATATATTAGGAACAGGTTAGGTAATATTGACTATATATTATATTCTAATTTGGTGCTGTTTTTATGCAATAGTCTATAAAAAGTAATGTAAATATAAATAGAATCATTAATTATCCTTGTATTACATTAGTCTCAAAAATGATTAATTTTAATGGAATTTAATCAGACTAATAACTGCGAGTCCGTCTGTGTAAATAATTGAAGGACGTAACAAAATCGGAATAGAGTTTTGTTTCAATTTTCTAGCTAAAGATTTCCACAAGTTAGTGATCCGGAGAAGAAACAGCAATTTTTACATTCCAATTATATGAGTCTTTATAATAGAAAATATCATAAAGACATACACATGTCTTTATTGATAACTAGTTAATAACTGATTGTTTCTGAATAAGTTGAGAACAACTTATATGATCAATAATATTTAAAATAAGAAAACACTTGACTTTATTCTTAGAAGTTTTAAAAAACCAAGAATCTTCTGAAATTATTTTTGAAAATATGGTACGCAGATCCATACAAAGTGAATAGCCGGCCATCTACTGAGACTAGTTCCTTTTCATCTCTTTTCCCTAGCTATATAATATGACGACGCGTCTTTACAAATAATTGTATGAATATGATTTGCAAACATTTTCATGCGAATTACTTTTAATAGGTCGGCAATATCATGCAATTATCACGTTCGTAAGCGAGTATTCTGTAGTTATGTATGTGATCATGCTTTGGTGGAAATTGTAAACATTAACACGTAGATAATTGGTGTTTACATTGTGTACTGTTTGTTACAAACAATGTATATAATATTATGTATCAACCGCCACTAAGATCGTGAGCTTAATTAACTTCGTCTAATTAGGATTTATATTATAAATATGTCAGCACACTTTTTCCCAGATCCAGATATATATATATATATATATTAGGGTGATTCAAAAAATCCTAGTTTTAAATTTTTATAGGGGCACCGTCTTATAAGGTTCCAATATGAAAAAAAATATACCCATATATATTTTTTTTAATTTAAGTCAACTTTAGGGGTCGCTACCATCCATTAAAGTTTTTGAAAAATGCGTTACATACGGCAATGGGCTTGCAGCCCTTGGGAACCAAAATGCCGGTGCCTTTGTGTATTTTTGTACCCGAACATAAACAAGGTACGTTAGGTACCTGGTACATATCCTCTATCCACGTATTTTAACCTCTTCAGGTTATTAAGCTACAGAAAGGGTTTAAAGATTAAAGTTGTAATTTCAGAATAGAGTGTGAGGTAGTCTTTAAGTAAATAGTAATATAGCCAACATTTTGCTCTTAAACTAAGTGTGTAATTGGAGCGTACAGAACAATAGCGTATACCAGCAAAAGCGCCGTTAAGACTAGGACGAAAACCGAAGTTTGGCTTATTGGACAGCTTACAGATACATTGTCTCAATCTAGATTACCGTCTACACAAGAGGTCATGAGCTTATTCTTCTACTATAAAATTGTGAAGGAGAAAAACAATAGTTCAGCTGCAAATTGTACTGCATGCGACGTTCTGCAAGTCTGGGAAAAAGCTAGCATCCCTACCAGACTGAAAAAGCACGTGATATCTCACCGAGTGGCAGAAATTGAAAAAAAACAAAGAAAACAAAGAAAAACGCTTGGCTGTTATTAAAAGTAAGGAGAAAAAATGGAAGACAAGTTTAGAGTGTCTTTTTGATATTGCTCATGCTAACGCTCTGCAAATGGTTACCGTTGAGGAAGATAGACTGTTTTTGATAGCCTAGAGGGAAAAAGGACGCCCAGGTCGGATAGGCGGTTTAGACAGAGAGCTTACGAAAAAACAAACCAGAAATACTCAAAAAGAAGCAAGTTTAGAGAGCAGGAAAAAGCGAGAATCAGAAGCCATAAAACTCTCTCTCACTCTCACTGAAAGATGTGAGTTAATGTCGTCGTCTTCGACCTCTTTAGACAGTCGGCCGGCTACTCCATTGCCAGGACCGTCTACCTCGAACCCTCAGCGAAAACAAGGGAGGAAAGAATTAATCGATGACCGTTTGGCTGTAAGTCTTGATGTTGCTAAGTTAAGCGATCGAAAAGCTGCTGTGGTATTAACATCGACTCTAAGAGCGCTGGCTGTTATGCTGAGAAGTACAACGTTAGCTTCTCTTCTATTCGGCGTCAGCGAATCCAGCGACGAAAAAAAATCGCAGAATCTCTAAAAACTGAGTTTAAGTCAGAGGTTCCGCTTACCGTTCACTGGGATGGTAAAATGCTAGAGGACATAACGGGACATGAGGTTGTCGATCGCTTGCCTGTTATAGTATAAGGACAGGGAGTGGAACAGCTTTTGGGTGTTCCAAAACTTCCGAATGGAAGAGGTCAGGCGATGGCCTCAGCTGTTTATGAAATGTTATTGTCCTGGGGCTTGGATGAAAAAGTAAAATCGATGTGTTTTGATACCACAGCATCAAACACAGGTTGATTCAATGGAGCTTGTACCTTAATAGAGCAAAAGCTGGAGAAAAAATTATTATGGCTTCCATGCAGGCATCACATTTTGGAGATTGTGCTTGAAGTCACCTCAGGTTCAGCAACTAATGCTTCTAGTGGGCCAGATATACAAATCTACAAAAGACTGCAAAAACGTTGGCCTAAAATATTAAAAGACGACCAGGGCAGCAACTGCGGACCCTGAAACTCTAAAACAAGTAGCAGATGTTACCGAAGAGATGACATTATTTGCTGAAAGCCAGCTTAACGAGTTACAACCACGAGACAATTATAAGGAACTACTTAACCTGATAACCATATTTTTGGAAGGAACACCTGAGAAAGTTGTATCTTTTCGAGCGCCTGCTGGTCTTCACCGGGCAAGGTGGAGGGCGAAGGCCATCTTTTCTTTTAAAATATATCTACTTCGGGAACAACTAAAACTGACGAAGAGGGAAAATAAAGGAATCAAAGAAATTTGCATTTTTACTGTACGAATTTACGCCAAATACTGGTATCAAGCTCCTTGCGCATGGTCTGCGCCAAGGAATGACTTACAACTTTTGAAGGATTTATTAGCTTACAATAAAGTGAATGCATCACTTTCAAAAGTTGCTATAAAAAAAGCGTTGGGGCACCTTTGGTACCTATCAGAAGAACTTGTAGCTTTGGCCTTCTTTGACGACCAAGTTTCTTTGGAAACTAAGCGAAAGAAGATTGCTGCTCTTCAAATAGAAGGATCAGAAGATTCTCCAAAGCGAGCTACCCAGGATCAAAACCTTATTGCAACAAAAAACCTGAAAGACTTCGTATCTTCTTACACATTAACGTTTTTTAAAAGAATCCCCATCTCCTGCGATTTTTTAAAAAAGGACTTGCAGACCTGGAAGGACGGTTGTGAGTTTAAAAAATGTGTGACTGTTGTAAAGGGTCTACAAGTTATCAACGATACAGCTGAGAGGGGAGTATCGTTGATTGAAGAG
Source organism: Melinaea marsaeus rileyi (assembly GCA_918358865.1). Lineage (NCBI taxonomy): Eukaryota > Metazoa > Arthropoda > Insecta > Lepidoptera > Nymphalidae > Melinaea > Melinaea marsaeus. Next base: position 22,179,793 of record OU911085.1, read on the forward strand.
TACAATCGCCTTCATAAGACAGACGAAGACCAGAAACAGTACCTATTGTTGGCGGTCAAAGACTTTAGGCGAAAATTGCCCGATCGTAACAAATCTACATTAACATCTTAAGTTAGTAATCTTAGTTATAATAGTAGTTATCCTTAAATTTTTATTCTAGTTATTTAATAAAAGAGGTTATTACTTATTTTTTACCTGTTCATAAAACCCAACACTTTTCATCCCTGGTAGCGACCCCTAAAACCTCTTTTAAAAATCTAAAAATAAATTGGTGGAAGTTTTTTAACCAATAGAACAAAATGAGAGGGTGCCCCAATAAAAAAAATAAAAATTTTCACATGCATTTTTGAATCACCCTAATATATCTTTACAATTATTATTATATTAAATATCTTTAAGAAATTAATAATAAAATCAAAGGTACACTTTTTCCTCCCACATTAACGTTTATTTATCCTAACAATATCAGGTATGTACAAAATAATTAATATTAATATTTATGAAGCCTAAAAAATCTTTTGAATGTCTGATATAAATTATACACAAGAACCCTATATTTATATAACCTCTTAGTACATAAAAGATTAAAACATGAAATTCATCACAGTATCAGATGGTTTAATATATTTACATTTAATTGAACTTCAAAATAATCTGTTTCCATTAATTATCATCAACGAATTTCTACAATAGTATTATATAAATAATGGCAAGTCATTAACCTGGATTAAGTTGTATTTCAAAGTACGTATATTACAACAAAATAAAAATTATAAATCATAGGAAATATAAATAAGAAAGAACATCGAAAGACCCGAGTCTGAGCTTATAAAAATATTTGCATGACAGCTTGGCGTTATATTACAGTTATAAATCAGAGACATCACGACAGAGGCGCGTAGCGAAACGAAGTATGGTTCTGTGGTTCCACCTTGTAGGCGACACCAATCACATGCATAAATATTACACTACACCTATGCCCACACACGCCATGATTGGAATCTACCAATGTCAACCGTTAGATTACGTGCCTCAACTTATCCTTCAACTAGCGCATTTCCGTAAATTGTTTGCGACAAATATTTTAAGTGTTGCGATAAAATTGTTTTTGCATAATTTGCATATGACTTGGCACTCGCAGCTTGTAAAAGAAAGCATTTAAAGCACTTATACAAATTATTATAACACTGTTCCATCATGAAAATAAAACCTGTATTGAAAAATGATGTGATTATAATAATAATTTATACATTATACGTTATCTGTGGTTTAAATAAAAAAAATATAAATGTTTTTTTATTTATTACATAATGTATCTGTAAACAAGTAGTAGATTAAAGTCCATTTTGTACATTCCGTACGGACTCTAAAGGTTTCGTTAACAAAGCAAAAAAATAACATCGAGGTCAGCACTCGTATTGTAAACGAGTAGTAAAACTTTAAAGTATGGTGTATGCTGTCAGTGTTAGTACCTGGCTATGGTTTACGGATCGTATTATCAAATTGCAAAGCTTACATGTTTTGCCAGAGCTTCAAATAGAGATATAGATATATAAGTATTGTGAGATTCACTTACAGCTTGCTAGATCACAACACGTCGTTGCAGTGTCGTTCAACCGTTAATAAAATACGATTGTGGGGCGGAAACCGCACATCGAAAAATCGGTGAGCGTCGCGTGAAATGCTACCGGTACCGGCATCGGCATAGACGTTAAGAAATATAGCCAAACGTTGCGCACATACGAAATATATGGTACAATAGAACTCTGTTCGTGTCGAGCCGTGCCAGTCTCTGCCTTTATATTTATACCTTCTGGTTATTGTTATAATCTCCAAGCAATTCTTATAAAGTTTTTTCAGATTTTTTTATAGTGGAGTGCACTGTTATAAAGAGTTCAGTGTTATACAAAATATCAACATTTAATTGAACAACAGAACAATATTTTTAGAATAATTTCGTATTACATTATTTACACATTACTTAATTTAAAAAACGGAAAATGATTATGGTTTCAAAGATATTACAATTATGAAAATGATAATAATATTACTTGAACTACTAAAAGTATTAATATAATTAAGATTTCATTTTAACAAGAACTACTAAATTGCTTTAATTCCTAAACATATTTTATAAATCTGCATATCGTGACTTCAGTGTGCTGAAGAAGTTGACTTGCGAAGCAACTGCTGTTAACTTTAAGGGAAGAAACTTATTTTGAAATATTCTCAAAGACCGAGCAATGCAAATAAGGATGCTTTATGTGCATTGCGATTTCTTTTAAAAATATCGAACTTTCCTTAGAACTTATGAAAATTAGTTGGAAATTCTGTAAATATTTGCCAAGTTGCAAATATTATGTCAACTAAACATTATGCATAATGTTTTTATATAAAACTATACTTTTATAATAACTTTGAATATAAAATTATATAAAACTATTTATTAAATTTATATATTATATTATTTTTTAGTCTACTACCGCCTATTTTAACCAACTTCAGATGTAACTGATATAGAATGCTAAATATTAAATTAAGTATAATATGTTAAAAGGATAAAATGTAGATTAATAAATAAATGAAGAGTAATTACGTTAAAGCTAAATGTTAAACTTGGAAGATCGTGGCTGATGAGGTGAACGTTCCGCCCAACACCTGGCATTATCGAATTTAATAAGATCGAATTACGGGTGAGCTTCTGAAGGCAGGTGGATGACCAGTATTGTAACACCTTCAGAAGGTATAATACCGTGCTTCTTGAAGGCCAGTTGCCATAGGAATGGAACAGGGATGTGGTCGGGTTCTTCTTTAAAAAAGGTGATAATACCTTGAAGACCCATCTCACTTCTGAGCCATGTCATAATCATAATGGCCGAGACTATGGAAAACCTGGGTACAATGCTCGATGATCACAGTAGAGGCCTCAGGCAAGTAGACCTTAAAATGAACAAGAATAAGATAAGATTAGTCATCAGCTTCTGATGGCTAATTCCCATGTCGTTCCTACTCAAGTAGTTGTCGGAGTTGTTACATATACTTAGAACACCCTCCAGCTACGTAGATTCAACTCCGAGAAAGAGATCAATCGTCGAATCTAACTCAGATAAGCGGCGATTGGTGAGTTCCGAAACATCTTCATGTTTGAAATGTCTGAAATCGAAGTCCTTTGAACAGTACATTAAATTGTATTAATCTTTCCTAAATAAAGGCTAATGCTAATACTCTAAAACCGTTTTTTAAAAATGTTAACTAACTTAACAAGTGCAGCTTGTTAGTTTTTCCAAGATTCTACATAGTTAAGTTATATTTTATTATGTGCCCAAACTTTGAAAGAACGCTCATAGTATGTGCATATATTATGACCTATATATATATATAGCAAAAAATAGCCCTGAAAATAAACTTTTTTAAAAATTGGCCTATAAATGCAATAAATGTAAAACAAAAACTAAAAAACTTTTAACGAGACTATCGATTTTCTTCTATTTTATGTGATTATTTCCTTTTTATTCAATAAAACAATTAATTTAGCCTAAAGGACAGCCTTTAGAAAAATATCGAATGAAATGTAAAATGTTACATTAGATTCGGATGGATCTGATAAATAATAGTTATTGGTGCGATAATTATTCCGGTAACGGCTTATCATCAACTAATTAACTTCCAATTTCCAATTGGTAAATTGAATTTTAAAATAACGACGTATTACCAAATTGAATTTTAAAATAACGACGTATTACCCTGTGAACCTATGATTTAGAAAGTAATATTAGTACGAGGAAAAAGGGTCAAGAGACGCGTATGAGGTTGGCACCCACCCTATTTTGTAGCCTGATTCAGTAGCTTTTTTTTATGTATTACACATTATTGTGTGATTTGTGGGTGATAAGTGATGCGCGTGCATACAGAGTCAATTAGCTCGTTATTATGTAAGTGGTTAATGTAGCTATTATTTATTTTGGGCAAAATTTTACTCAATATACAATGTTTACATATTTACTATTTATATTGTCAATTAACTTTTGTAAATAAATTGTTTCTTAATCAATAATTCTTAAATTATTTTATTTTTCATCGGCTACTTGTAATAAATTGGAATATAATATTTGTAAATTGACTTCTTGGTCATACGTGAAAACTGAGTTATTATTATTTCGATTTTTAGTTGGTTATAAGTATATTATTTAAAAGAAAACACCAAGAACAAAAAGTTCGTATTTATATAGTTTGAGATAAATTTTTGTCTTTATCAAGATGATTAAACCTCATGCGCACAAAAATACTAAAAGATAAAAGAAAAAAGGTGATGTGTGATAGCAAGAATAAAGTCATTTATACGAAACAGTCAACAGACGTATCAAGAATTAACTTTTTCGACTTTTGGATAAAAGCCGGGAAAAAAAATATGCTGCTAATTGTTTATTTTAATTATATATTAGCTTAATTCTCAACGGAAACTAACTTTAGTATATAAAAGACAAAGACAAAGACGTCTGTAAGCATCCAAAAAAGAACAAAAAGAAAAAACAAATAAAGATTAACCTCTTTATTAAAATATTAATATGGAAATATAATATACTGTTCACCTAATATATGAACCTGGTTCTACTGCGGCTCAGCTATGTATGTGTAGATGTAGTGTGTAATTTTTATTAAATGGAATAACTAAACCCAACTGTAAAGTATTAATTGAATGACGACGACTGACTTAGACTTAGACTTAGTCTTAGAGACTTTCGTGGCAAATCGGGTCTCTCAGATTCCTGAGAGAAGAGAAGTCTTCAGCCAACACAAGACGATTTGACTGTCAGTCCAAGCAATAATTGAGTTAAACCGAACCCATTTACCCAAGGTGGAGACGACGTGATTCAACAGACGAGTGAGTAAAGCGGCTCCCGATAACTCCAGTTTGGGGATGGTCAATTTTGTGCGTAGGGGTGCAACCTTACTTTTGGCCACCACAAGACTGACGTGTATAGCACCAATACCGTTGACGGTGCGGAGATAAACTAATGCCGCATAACCAAATTCTGACGCGTCAGAAAAGCTATGTAAACTGGCTCGATAGGGACCTGATGGGATAACACACCGAGACAAAGAGATATTCTGAAGATCAGAAAGTGACTCATAAAACCGTAGCCAAGAAGATGGCAAATCTCCTGTCAATGGGGTATCCCAATCGAGACCGGGAAACCAGAGTTGCTGTAAGAAACATTTGGCTGGAAAAACTACAGGAGCCACCCAACCATTGGGGTCAAAAACGTGCGCAACTGTGGACAAAACTAACCGCTTAGTCCACCTCTTCATTATGTCCGACGGTTCTACCAAATAGGTGAAGATATCCTGTACTGGCCGATACTGAACTCCAAGGACCGCTAGGGAATCAGGATTATCAGGATTTTTAAAAAGGAGCGGCTGCTGTTGGCGTTCTGTGGGTATATCTTCTAAAAGGACAGGGGAATTTGATATCCATTTCCGTAGTTCATAACCACCTGCCTTAAGCATTCCTATAAGTTCGTCCCTCAGGACTAGAGCTTCTTCAATAGACGAGGCACCGGTACACTGGCCGGGCACCGGCCAGATGTAGAAGTGAGCGAATGGCTATAAATGGGCTCGACTTTAGCCCATAGGTGTTGGTATTGAGCTCATAAGTTAAGCAATACGATTGGAGAGGCCGGATTCTCTCTCCACAATATGAGCTGAGACCTCCTGTCCTCAGGGTGTATGAGCACCTGACGGAACATCATTTTAATGTCAGCCACAAAAACCACCTGATGGTGACGAGAACCTGTTAAGATGTCCGAGTTGTCTACCTGTAACTTATAGCCTGACATCAAGCAATCATTTAACGACATACCCGAAGAGGTCGGTGACGAGCCATCAAACACTACACGTATTTTCCCGTTTTTGAATACGGCGTGGTGGGGGATAAGATAGTGCTCATATTTTTTCCACTCGAACTGCGAAACCGACATATGTCCAAGCTCCACATACTCACGCATAAAATCCAAATATTTTATGCAGAATTCAGAGTCGCGGCGCATCCGGCGCTCAATGGATAATAACCTTTTTTCGGCTATTTTCCAGGAGTCCCCCAGATGCGCACGTGGGGACAGGAATGGCAGCCGAGTGAAAATGCGACCGGAAGCAATGCGACCAGTGTTGGCGAGAAAATGCGACTCGCACTCGTCGTCTACTGATCGAGTTCGTGACGCCGGAGGGGGCTCCTCAACTTTCCAAAAACGCATGGAGAGATTCAGACAATGAGAGCCCTACATGCACCGATGGACCCGGAGACGCCTGAGTGGCGAATGAATGTGCTGGGCCCATAATCTCTTATTATGGGCCCAGCCCAAATCTGGCCCGAATCTGTTGGGATCGCGACCAACCCACCTGGTTGGAGCAAGATGGCCTTGTCCAATTTAAACGAGCATATGACATCGGCTCCGAGTAAGAGTTCCACTGGTCCAGGTAGGTGGAAATCGACATCAGCCAAATGCAAGCCGGACGGTAAAGACCGAACGTCAGGCGGTAGTGGCACCTGCGGATGATGGCCTAAAATACTCCTTAACACAACAGCACCTAGAGAATACCGCCGACTAGGGTGAAGAGTAAGAGAGAACGACAACGATGTCATACCAATGACGTTGTCGACCCGAAGTCCTCCAACACCTGTGATGTCAGAGGTGTCTGTTTGTAAACGTAAATGAAGACGCTTCACCAACCATAGTGACACTAGACAACCCTGAGCGCCAGATTCCAAAATGGCCCTAACAACTAAACCTGAGCCGCGCGATAAGTGTACATGAACCTGCGCGGTGGGTAACACCGCAGTGACGGGGGGTGGGGAGGTTGGTGAAGTCGATGCCAATAGTCAACGCTGGTGATCTCGACTCGGGCGTCTACGTTGACCCCGAGGAGGCAATGGTTCCGAAACGTTTGAACTCGCCGAACTATACGGATCCCATTCCGGAACAAACGGCGGTCGTGTTGCCAAAGCGAAATGTGGAGTGCGATAACGCGACGTTCCCGAACGTAGATGACGGGTAACGCTAGGACGCTCGACGATGGGTGGTGACTGCAAACGAACAGGTAGTACCTACATGAACAGGTGGTCTGGGCGTGGGCGATAATGACGGCAACGACGCACCGGTCCGCCCGTCCCACCTACTAACGCGCGGTGGAGAGTCCTGGTGACGCACTGGGGATTGAGTTGACTGTTTTCGAATCTGTGTACCCCCGCCCGAAACAGGTGAATTTTCACTTAAACTATCCCGACGATCCTTGACAGTCCTATAGAAATATGTAGGCATACACAGGAGTGGGTTGTGACTACCTCCACAGGTAATACATGGCCGAGAGTGACCGCAGTCGTTCGCCATGTGCTCACCGAGACAATAATAACAGCGACGATGTCGTCGAACCAAAAACCTCCTACGAGACACACTTAAAGTTTGGAACTGAGAGCAGTCGCGAAAACCGTGACCTACATCGTAACACACCGGACAGCGCACTTCGAACTCGAGCGACATAAAATTGCGCTGTTGGCTGACGAGATCCAGACGGACCCAGAAAAGAACGTGACACAGCCGGTATCACCGACGACTGCGAAGGACGTCGTGACGGTGTCAATCGTGAGGGCGCCTCAGGTCGTCGCGGTGACTCACTCAAGACTTCAGCGTCAGGAACGTTTTCCATTTTTCTATCTTGGTTTTCTAAATAGTCCATCAACGTGTCGAAGGTCGGTATATCCGATGCACTATCTCCGCCGTGCAAATTCTCGAAGCTAGTTCTCAGGTTCCGAGGTAATTTGTTAAGCACAATATGGAGTAACAGGAAGGACCACTCTCGAACCGTAAACTCCATACCGCGAAGCGCGTTGGTAGCCGCCAAAACTGGATTTAACTGATCACTACGCAGTTGATTAATTGATGACAACTGCGTAAACTGATATTTAAATGTTTAACAAGCAGAAGCGCCTCTCCGCTCAAATGTGTAAACAAATACCCTAATTTTTGAGCATCAGTCAAATCTGAACGACGATGGATGCTTGACTCAAAAAGGGAATGAAAATTGGTCCATTCAGATAATATGCCTGAAAAACAGGGAATGGCCAAAGTTGGTAACCGCTCCTTATGGACAGACTGTTCCGGAATGGTAGCTGACGGCGGAACAGATGACCGTGAGCCCACAGCTTCAGCGAGTTTATCCGACGCTGACAGACAATGGTCATAATCCTCATTAACGGCGGCGATAATTTTAGGATCTTCCGTGGCGATAAGGCTTTGATAAATAGAATCCAGATCCCGTAGACGGTCACCTACCTGGTCATTTCTTTTTGAAAGGGCTTGGCCCTGTCCGGGCGCTCAATCAGCGCCGTGGCGGAATCAAACCATCGTACTAAGTTCACCAAGGCAGCTTTGTTATTGCTTGTTGACATTTCAATAAACACTTATAGATATAAATCAAAAGAATAAGGATAAGAACCAGCCCGCGGAACCCTAATACGTACAAAAAAAAACAAAGAATGTACTTTATTGTAAGCGTACTATAATAAACACGTACCGAGCGAATAATATAATACCGCACGAAAAAAACGGAAAAAATACTAACCGAACAACACCACTTACAAACAATACAACCACTTTAGAATTAACCATAAAACAATATCCGCCACGGTGACCATTTATTTATAACGAACGGAACCGTTTGTCCAGGTAACAACTAAGTATACTAGGTAACTAACTATACTAACGGGATAACCAAGCTCTGCTACCAAATTTTGTTCACCAAATATACGAACCTGGTTCTACTGCGGCTCAGCTATGTATGTGTAGATGTAGTGTGTAATGTTTATTAAATGGAATAACTAAACCTAACTGTAAAGTATTAATTGGGCAGCACTCAGCAAAATCCTTAACGGGCGGGAACAAAGTCCAACACATGGCGTATTTGCACTCGCGACACTAATCGTATAAAAACTAACTAAATCCGAATCCACGAGGCATGAGAGTCCAAAATAAACCTCGCGACACACACTCGCGAAAATAATTAATAATATTTAAACTATCTGACGCTGCTAATATCGCAATTAACAACAGATCAAAAAAACGCACTCTCACTGGGACGGCCAGAGGGAATCAACTACTGCGCGGACGCTGAGTGACGGTGGAGAACCAAAACTTATTCTCACCTACCCCACGATACGACGCTCAGGCGCGAATACAAAATATATACGATAGGACATAAATATATAATATACAATATAAGTTATTCATTTATGTTTATTTCTACTTTAAAAGATTTGGTATTCTTTGGTAAAATAAATTTTTTTGACCTGATGTTTGAAGGTTTCTCGCAAAAGGGCTTTTTTAAAAGACTCAGATAATTCATTCCAGAATCGAACTGCAGTTACATCAAACGACTTTGAGCAAAACCAAACCGAAGAAGAGGTCTACGGAGCAATAAATTGTTAGAGGAGCGGAGTAATCTGTCATGTGAATTAGATAAGAATGAGAATTTGCATTTAAGATATGAAGGAGTGGAAGGATTAAACAAAAGAGAGTATAATAGATACAGGATACTTACATTCCTACGAGAACGAATGGGTAACCAATTTAATTTAGATCTAAAGTTGGAAACGTGAGCGAACTTATGCAAGGTCGAAAATTAAACGAATACAACTATTAAGTGATCGTAATTTCTTACATCGGTCTCGTTGACAACTGAGAAGTCAAAAATTGGAATGTCGGGTTTAGGCAAACAATGGATAACTAAAAGTGTATCAACTTTAGTTTTGGGATCAAGTATAGTGACAAAAAAACATGTTATGTGTAATGTTTCAAGTAAGGAAAAGATTTTGAGATTTACTACTACCTAGATCTTTAATAAATTTTAAAATTTCTGACGCAGATGTACAAGTGTTTTCGTGAATGTGACGGATTTTACTATATAGTTGATTGCAACGGTTATTGAACCATGGTGCAGAGCGACGGCTCAGTTTTAACTTGCGAACAGAGGGGTACTGATCAAAAAGTGCTAAGATTTGGTCATTAAAAAATGTAGCCTTTCGTCAAAGATTCATCTTCTATCGCTGACCATTTAATTATAGAAGCGTCAAAATTAATAAAAAGGGTTTGTCAATATTGTTAAAGTTTTTAAGCATCAGGAATTTAGTTTTTCTATGTAGGCAATAAATATAAGGACGTAGTGTGAAAAACCTGGAGCTGGAGCCAGTCACAACTGGCCAACCTTACATATGTGTTGAGTATCTAAGCAGATAATAAGGTCTAAAAGATTTGATAGATTGGTGGTATGGCGTGTTGAACTAAGATTTAAAATTTCTAAGTTAAGAGACTCCACTAGGTGTCACAAGCGATTTGATCTAGATTTCTTCTTATTAAACACATGTTAAAATCGCCCATTATTACAAAATATGTACTTATAAGAAAGCAAATTCAAAGATCGAGTCGATTGTGGAGAAGTGATTAATTTTGGGAGGTGAGTAAACAACTCCAAAGACTATTTTTATTTTAATATTTACTAGATCAAGAAAAAAATATTTCAAACAATCATAAACAAGAAAAGGTGATTGATGAAGAAATTTAAAGTAATTAATTTCTTCATAATCACATACGAAGAAATCAATTTCATACACCACCGCCGGCTATAACAATACGATTATTTCTGATCGTGATAAAGCCGCGGAGAGAGAATAAAGTAGAAGTAAGAAAATGATTGAGCCAAGATTCGGAGATAAGATTGAAGTTATACTCGCTTGATAATAACTGATTTAAAGATGCAATTCTCATTCTCCAGATCTTCAAAGGAACTATTCTTATCAGCCGTGTGGTATAAATCTGAGCTCGAATCCACGCAACTTTAGAATATAGATTATAAAAATTTAAAATATCAAATAAATAAATAAATAGAGTTAAAACAAAAGGTGTTGAAAATGTTACATATAAAAAATAAGAACTTGCTTTCTTGCACATTATGCTATGTTTTTACAGCGAGAATAACAGTCGAGTAAAACAATAACTTTATGAAACAACAAAAAAAAAGTCTGAAAAATAAACTAATGACATATTACAAAAAAAAAAGTACCGAAAATAACACAAAAACTAATTTTAATATTACAATCCCAATTTCAGTTGAAAAAGAAACAAAATAAACTAATTAAGGATTTTTTTATAACAAATATATGTTTTACTTTACTTTACTTTTACTGTCAAGTTCCGTTGACACATGTGCAGTGACTTGACTTTACGGCTGTATAATTTTAAGCCCTTTCCTATGTATTAATTTATGAATGACAATTGACAGCTAACAAAAAGTAAAAAACGTAGCAATTATGAGTTTATCAAAAACAATATTTTGTCAAATAAGAAAGTGTTAATGTGGTATGTCTATGAAATTTTAATAAGATGTTTATTACAGCTTGAATCGGTTCGAATGTAGAAAGTTATATAAAGTATTAAAAGCAGTAAAAAAAAACAGAACTCTGAAATATGAACATTTAAAAGTTATATGCCTATTATGAGGATACACTAAACTGTTTTCACCGTAGGCTTACGAGGGACTGGATGTATGCTTTACTTTGTGATGGAAACAGAAGTCACCTTATGCCCCAACAACCCCACCCAACGCCAATTGCCGCTGATTATACACAAACATTGGTTTTGGTTATAGTTCCGATGGAATTCGAAGTAGATGACTTTGAAGAAATGCTGGTGCTTTGATATCAAGTAGTACAGATGTACCAAGTTGGCGAAACGCAGTCTTTCATTATTTGGTATCTTAATAAATAAAGCTCCATTAATGTCCAGGAATTCGTCGAACATATCCTGACGGGGCTGTGTGAAGTATTCGTTTAGCATGACAGACGAAGGTTTGAGTGCTTTTTTTATCATTAAATATCAGATTTCTGATGTTGAGGCTATTAAATCTGACAAGTATAGGTTGAGATCACCTATCGGATCTTGCTTCAAAACGATGACACTGCTGAATGATCATTGAGGGTTAGACATCAGATAGCCCCCTGAGTACTTGAATTGTAATCAGAATTGTGGAGATCAGATTTTCTCCCTCATTCTCTTCAATCCTAGTGAACAGTAAGACGTTTCTTCTTGTGTAGCTGTCTACATCATCAATTTGAGCGGCAACATTGTGAATAAGTGGCTTCAACAGATCAAGGATGTTCCACACAGAAGTTTTAAATTCATTATAGTCACAATAGCTTTTCAGGACTCTACCTATTCATGTCAGACAATTGAGGTGAAAAATTTTTCTTGGGAGGCGGTAATACCCTTACCTAGTAAATCAGCAATGTTTTAGTCAATTTCAACAATATCTTCTATTTTTGCCATTTTGGTGTGTGCGTTTAAGTGATGAGAGATAGAAGTGTAGAGACAACAGGTTAATGGAAATTTGAAAGGTATTATTAATAAACAACAATCCCTTGCACTTCTTAATTAACAATATAACACTTATTACATCATAATATAAAAGAGTATTTCTAGATAAATACTATAAAACTAGAAACGTGTACTTTTTGCACCTACCGCCAAAATAAAAACATTTCATTATTTGAAAGTAGTATTTAATACTGGAAAATTAGATCCGTAGGATGTAAAATATTTAAACCATAAATGTTGATTCAAATTTTTTAATAATAACTGTGTTACCCAAACATATTGAACCACCTACTAAACTGCAAAGACTCAAGAACTAAATCTTTATCGCACGGATTGATATCCAAGGCAAGTCGACAAATAGTCTGCTGTTCAGTAAAACAATGGCAGCGGAATTTGAAATCAAAAGTAATCTGCGTACGCGGCAACGCGGAGATTGATGTCAAGGAAAATACGGGACCAAAATTCAAAAGGAAAGCAAGTTGGAGCCGACATGGAAAATTGGCTTGATACAGGACGCATAACGTCGCACTACACACAGGCGATTCAAATAACAAGTTACAGTAAAAAGAAAATTATATATAAATTTTATATAGAAAGTGGCACAAGTTACGACGTGTTACAAAATACTGATATTTTTATGGTTTCACAAATATGTATCGCCCTTCAAAGCTATTATAAAATAAAAAAGCGAACAATATTATGATAACTAAACTAGAAGTGTTTGTAAAGTATCTCTCTTTCTCGATTTTTTTTCCTCCTAAAACAAATAAAACTATCCAATATCGTAGTTACACAAAAATCATTTAATAATATGTAAGTATGTGAATTAATAGGTTAACAATAGGTTCAATCAGGTTGTGTTTTCAAATCATTCAGGTAATAGTAGATACAGTTCTTTAAATAGGTATAAACGGAATATTTTTATCGAATAGCAACAAAACTTGTGTTCAGACACGGTATCTTTTAGTTTTAGACAAAAATGCAAACCAATATAAGATATTAAATGTATCTAAAAATATATTTAAGAATATTTCTTTAAAGTAATAGAAAATGGTATACTAAACTTCTCAGAACTAAACATATTTTTTACTAAATTAAAATATATTTTTATTCCGTTAAAAAAATCTGGCACAGAGAACTTTTCAGCAGAAGGCGAAATCATAAATACATCCTATAGGATGTATTTATTAAGGTATACCTTAATATATATAAGGTTGTTGAAGAACAGAGTTTATAAAAAGTTAGTACCAGTATTTTAGTACTTTTGTTTTATCTCGTATAGTGATGACATAATTAATAAATTTAACATTCGATGAACTTTTTCCATCACTGCTCACTCTACACCTAATTAATCTGTTTTAGCTAGCACCGTTGCTCAACACATCGCTGCTTAATTTACTTATCGAAGCGCGGTACCTACAGGATGTGCAATAATATTGATGATGCGTGACACTCTAACAACATAAATAACATTTTGGAATATATGTGCGCAACTATAATAAAAATAAAAAGAAATTTACAAAAAATAAATTTATAAGTATAGTATCTTTTTACTATTTTGGGATTTAATTCAACATTTTGTCTTAGAATATCTGTGGATGGGTTGTTTATATAATATCGTGACAATCTAAAAAATTCATAATTTAGGTATTCAATTCGTTATCGTGATCTCGTAGGCAGTTTGCTGAAGATAGCTTCAGATTTAACGATAATTGGAGATATGAATAAGTTAAGATCATAAAAATATTTTTACAACAAAGGAATCTCAAATATATATCTTGCACCCTGTCCTTAGGATCATTATTCCATGTTTATGGCAGGCGTACAAAGTATAACTCATTTTTCCTTGCAAAATCATAACATCTAAATATTATTTTCTAAAGAGAATTTGAATAGCAATTTATTATGACTCGACTTTAAACTATAATGACTTGAAATCAAAACAATGAACTATGAAAGTAACCCCGATCGGTACTCCGATAATAAAGTAAAAATATTTGAGCAAAAGATTATGTTTATGATGAATATGGTTCGAGCGTTTCTCAGAATTACTCATTAAAAAATAATAAAAAAATATTATAACTTGAAAATTTCAAATAAAAAAAACTCAAAATCTGAATACTTTATACGATTACATTTAGCATTTATTCTTTGTACCTATTTAATCTTTGTAAATTTCTGCCATATTTAAATACTTAGATTAAATTATTCAAGAATCTTATTAAATGCTCGCGATACCTACCAAGTAAATCAAATTGACAAATTGTGTTTCACGAATGTTTGAAGGATAGCTAGAAATTCCAGGAACATATTTTGTTTATTAAACAAGACAAAAGATTTTTTATTGTTAATATATACTTAGTCTGGCCATAAATACTGTTATAATTAAATATAAACAAAATATTACTTTTAAATTTGAAATTTGGAATTTTCATGCAATTGTTCATTATGTTCTCTTATTTTAATGCCAGTATATTATAAAAAAATATTGGGGTCATGAAGAGTCATTCGCTGTGATTATATTACATAAAGTACCTACTTTATGGAGCTTAATACATTTTTTTAATCTAACAGAAGATTGGTATTAGTTAAATGTTTGTCTTCTACCGCATTTACCACGGGAAGTGTTCCGAAGAGCTACTCGATCTGAGGCCTACCGTAAAATTTCATCACCGCATAGCTACCGCTCCGCACTACCTTACCATCCCTACCACCTCGATGCATGTCGATCGCCGATCGATCGCCGATCCTCTACTGTGCGGTTATCAAGGATCTTTTTTCCACGTTCCACTCGCTTTTGGAACGAATTCCCTTCGGTGGTATTTTCAGATCGGTATGACATGGGTACCTTCAAAAAAGGCGTTTACTCCTATCTTCAACGCCGGCAATACTCTTGTGAATGCTCGGATGTTGCAGGAGTTCATGGGCGGCGGTGATCACGTACCATCTGTGACCCGCCTTCGCCAGCTCATTTGCCCCCCTCTTACATAAAAAAAAAATCAAAATCAAAGCAAAACTACTTAAGCGTTAAGTAAAAAGAAGTCACACAAAAATTGTGTATGGATGAGATTTTTTTTTTTAATTGAGCATTAATTTAACAAACAAAATGACAGTATTTATGCAAAAAGATCTAAAGAAGCTTCCTAATTTGACAAGAGGCTTCAACCATCACTGAAGTCGGATAGTTTGAGAATTATCCGTTTTGGTGGGATGTAAGCAATGAAGGAGTGACTGAGCCATATTTTTGTGAAAAATATGAAAAATATGATATATATAAAATGGTTCATTATCAAAAATTCGGCACAAGTGTATCAAAATGCCTTAGTTGAGAAGGAAATTAAGCCCTTTAACAATACCACGTTTAATAACTAAGAATGCTCCTTTTCCATCCAGCCAATCTTGGTTAGAAACGATCGTTTTGGACTTCATCAGATAACTGGCCGTCATCTAGTCCTGATCCTTTTTCTCTGGATTATGATTTATGGTCAGTTTTAGACATTAAAACTCGCTCTAAATGCCATTATAATTTGGAGTCCCTAAAACAACTTACAAGATTGGCAGTGAAGAATTTTCCCATACAAAGAGTACATGCGGCTATTGATAACTAGCCTCAACTTTTAAAAGACTGTATTGCAGACAATAGAGACCACTTCCAATAAACTTTATATATTGGTTAATGGTTTTATATTAATGTATCAAATTCATACACTGTAATAGTCATAAATGTAATGTACAATAAAAAAAATGTTTCAAATAATGTATATGGTAAGACTAAGTATGTATTATTTTCAATTTTATGTCGATGTGTCTTCATGTTAGGCTTTAATATCACTAAAACCTTGATGATGATAAGTGATATAACGGACAAATAGATAAGTTGGTATTGGACACCAACAATATTAGCGTAGCCATTTTAAGCATGTTTAGGTTTGACATCTGTTCTACATACATTCTTAAGGATAATATTGAAATATTTAAGCAGAATACTTAAGCCTGATAGGATAGCCTTAAGAACAGTATTTAATTTATAAGACTCATTGTCGAAAAAGGACACAAGATCTGTTTTCCCTAAAATATTATGTAACAGAATAGAATCAAATAATAAATTGGTAAAAAAAATCTCTAAATTCCCAATTCACCATCGAACTACTAATACTAAATAAGTTTCCATCGAATATAATATAGGCAGATTCAGGAGATAAGAATTAAGAGAGAATAGAAGTACCGACACGCGACAGGTGCAGACGTCATCAGAAGATTTGCCGGAAATCAAAAGACACAAGTTCCTGCTATTTGAATATTCCTTCAGAAGGCTTATATGCGGAATAATTGCCTATGCCGATGATAATAAATATAAGTCAATCAATAGATATATCAAGCATATAGTGCATTTGGGAAAAGTTTTACTATATGTAATGTACATTTTTCTAATTTCAAAATAATATCTATGTAAATATAATCAGCAAAAATCTTTTTTTTTGGTAAATTTGTTTATATATCAGTCTAGAATATTACAAATGGTTTAAGCATGAAAAATTGTAATACTTATCGATACGTTCAGTAAAATTGTATTATCGTGGTACGATAGTTTCCAGACAAAGGATCTATACAACTTATAGGATTATCGAGTTAAGGATGAGAGCATAGTTGATGGACTTATATTTTCTAACTTTATTGAGTATTCGTTAATTATTTACTTTGCTATTATTAAGATGCATTTGTAATAGTTTCCATCCGAATTTAGATTTATAAACAGTCTTTAAAAAAAATAGTAATGTTGTTGCTTTGATGGATTTTATATAAAACGGTATAATTAAAATTTCGAATAGCAGACCTATCAAAGAGTGCTTTATCAAAGAGTACTGTATGAGAAATACATATTTCTCATTACCAATATTGAGAGCCATTTTCAACTTTATTTTGATTAAATTTTATCTATATAGTTTGAATAATAAATAATTTTTGGGAACTTGTAAATACATTCAAAATAAGTTATTATTAAATGTGTCTAATTGCATTATATACTTTTTAACATAATCTAATAGGTGAAATAATAAATGGCGTGACAAACTTATGAATATGTAAATTACTAAATTATAATTATAAAGAAATCTTATTTTGTGATAAAACTTACATAATATTATAATAATACAGAGCTATTATTGTAAAAATATTTTATTAATAAAAGATTTAATCTAGTGAAGAAATTGTAAAATGAAAATGAAAGTCAATATTTTCTCTGTAATACGGAGATGTTTAATGATATGTTATGAGTAAAGTACACGAGAAAAGTTTCGCTATCGCGACCGCATCGCTGGTGTTAGCAAGGCTTGTTTATGTGGCAATTGGCATCGGAATGAACTGGCATTCTAGAGGGAACAAGTTCCAAAGGCGTTCCCTAGTTGAGTAACAAATTGAAGCATAGCGCTAGCAACTCGCAAATAATCATACACAAGGTACCAAGCTAGGTAAGTTTGGAGTTCAGCGCTGAAACTTCAGTGTAATTGTAATTTACTTTGGATCTGCGATCAAAACAGATGAGCAGCTTTTATGAATGTCATACTTTTTATAAAAACTTAAATTTTATCAATAGTAAGTGAACTGTTTCTTATTTAAATATAGTTTAAAGAATGTTATTGATGACCACGGAAATAAATAATTTATTTTAAAATAATATAAATGTTTAAAATAATATAAATTGAATTTTGTGAAACTGACATTACAAAATTTTTCTCATTTACTTATTTATTATTATTTATTTAACTTCACGCCATATCCCTTGCGAGGTAGCCAGAGACGACGGAGCGCCAAACGCTACCGTCCCTCTTTTAATTATATGTAATTGTTGTATTCGTTGTCAAAGTTAGGAAAAGAAAAAAGCACTCTATAAAATGATAATATTACATCTTTATCTTATAAATGTATATTGATATTTTTCTGCGATCTCTCAACACAAATAACATCCATGTTTTGTTCATCAAAATTCTTAAAAATACTCTTATGAAGCAATACAGTTAAAGATTTTTTTGTTTATTCCAATTCACTCATTGTTATCGATTTCACTTTTTGTTTTTGTTTATTTTACGAACATACAAAAGGAATTGAACAAAGAGCAATGAATGTGAAAGATAAAGGTCGAATTTAGAGCAACACTGGTACAGATTCAACAAAATCCAATAATACCCTTTTGAATATTCTACGGCTCATCCAGCAAAAAGCTAATCCGCTGAATAATGGCGTTATAGATATCAACGTCGAAGCAGGCATGGTGAAAAATATGCCAGTTGTTCAACTGTGCGATTTGGTATATGGAATTAATAAAGCTTTTAGATAATAAATCTGCTTTTGTTGGTGATAATCGTTTCCATAACAATTAGCTGTTAATATGACAATGATAAAACATCCTCGTATTGATTTCGAGCAGTAATCTGTATGCTGCTGTTTTTCTGGGAACGCGTTAGTTATAAATATTTAAATTAAATTTTTATTTCATATTGTAGGGATTTTGTAAGACATAAATGATATTAGAATTAAGTCTGAGATCATATAATTCCAATAACGTAAAAGGAATTAAAAGTTTATTAAAACAGTACTATATATTTACTCTTTTGGAATGCAATATTTTCTTTTCGTACTTATCTGTTATTGTATTAGCATAAAAAATAAATTGCCAGTCGGAATCAAACTGGTATTCTACAAATAATTATTGTTGAAGTATCTGTAACATAAAAGTAAATGCTTTTTCTTGTATTTATTTATTCATTTGAATATGACATTTAAACATGTAAAGAGTTATAATGCAAAAAGATGTATGTTTTTCATTTTTAGATATAAACGTTACTAATAAAATGTATGTGCCTGTCTTGGATAACCAATTTATTACTTATTACTTACAATACTGTTTACAAAAATCTAAACACATTTTTCCTAAACATGTGGTTGTCCTTTGTTCTGAATTAATCTGCAAAATTACTGCTTCATTTCTTTAATATATTATCACTACTTTTGTTCCAATTGTGTATAAATGTATATGTGTATACGTTATATTATTGTATGTATTCTTTTATAAATAAATTATGTATGTTGTAATGTATGTATGTCTGCACATATGTAATGTATGTATGTATTATAGTTCTTATATCAACTCTTATACCTCATGTCTTCTACCAAAAGGTTGCCTGTAAAAGATTGCTCTTTAACAAAATGGTCGCCTTTTGTACTTTTAACTTTTCTGTTTTTCCCCTTTTTTTTAAAGTAGCTTGTTTTTGTTCAATAATAAAATTTTATAATATCAATGTTAAATTGATGGATTCAACACTTATATACTTTATCGTCCCTATTCTAGACTCCTTCCTTCCGCCGCATTTTTAAGCACGGCAAGGCATACAGATCCATAGATTATATTATCTATATATTTCTTAATATCCATTACTGCAAAATTTACCATCAGATGAATCGTCTTTTCGCTCACCTCTATAGTCCACAAAATACAATAATGATAAACGATTAAAAATTTACGCCTGACGGCAATAATATAAAAAGTAGTTAATTCATTATTTTCGGAGCCTTATTATATTTCTTCTAACAATTCCCATCCCAAATAGGATTTGCGCGTTCTTACCAATTAATTGCGTTGGCTAGGCGATGCTTCTCTATTCCTTTTGCTAAAATATAAAGATAAAATAGCTTATGCTTCCAAAACTGCATTTCATTTTAAATCTACTAATAAGATCTGTATTACATTTACGATTCTATTTTTATAATATTATATATTAAAATGAATTACGAATTATTTTTACACAAAAATTATGCCCAAAACAAAAAAAAAACTCATCTCACGTATTTGACTAATATGGATTAAGAATATTTTTCTTGATTATCTTCAGTAATTTTAATAATATATATTAAGTGAGTATTTGGTATTTTATTTTGTCTATTTATTAATTATAAATATTTCATATCTATATATTTAGCAGTTACATTTTCTGAGAAAGTAAAATTTAAACCTCAGGAAAACCTTCCCGACATCAAGCTAATTGTGCTATTATGCGATAGATCTTGATATATTCGTTGGTTTGTTTATAGATAATATATATATATATATATATATATATATATATATTAAATGTATTTATTTTAAAAAGCAAAAGATTTTTTAAGTAACGTCCAAATATTATCGCCATAAATTTTTAATTAATGTATACTTATAGGCGACCCTACTCTCCCATTGATTTTTTATTTATAATTAAAATAATAATTAGAAATATCTATTGTGCTCATTAAAGTAATTTCAGAAAAATTTAATTCCTGTAAAACCAATAATTATATAATTAAAATCGTAGTCAATCCTTACAGACTAAATAAGACAGTTTGTTTCATTAATATTGCAATACTATCACAAAAGAACTCTTTTTAACATTTTGTGTCACCGGGATAGCTCAATAATTGATTTCATTACTATATAAATATTATATAAATATTGATCGTAATACAGGAGATATTACGATCTATTATTATATATTAATTATTATTAGCTAACATATATACATACATCTAAAAACGAGGAAATTGTTGTTATAATTGCAAACAGAAATGCCATTTTCCTTCATTAATTAATGATTAAAGAAGATTAAAAAACATGTAAAATTTACTTATATGACTCAATAATATAACGGCCTGTAAAACACCGAACACATTTTTTTATTAGTTTTAATCCATAACAATATATGTTATTCCTATAATGGTGTCCAAAACGGTTTTTTTAATTTCCTATAATAATAACAACAATAATTATACAAGAATGCTATTTGTGACGACAATAATAAATAATGCCTTGTTTTAAACAAAAAATATTTTTTATGTAACTATATATTTTATTTTACATTGAAGCAAATCCCATTTTCAGCTATTTCAGAAAACAATTTATTGTGAACATTTTAGTTGTAATTTATTTTAATGATTTTATATGAATGAAAAAAAAAAGTTATGTATCACGAAGACGAAAAAGTCTCACGACCGAAGTTTGAAAGAGAATAAGTAAGAGAATAAATAAAAGTTATTTTTCTAGAGCGAAACTTTTCTGTCCAAGACTTTCTTGTTTTCATCTTAAGGCAATTTGAAAAAAAGAATTATAACTGTTTTTGACAAAGGTACACTAGCAACAGAGAAATGAGTCCTTAATTTCTCTAACCTTATTAATTATAATATCAAAACGAATGATAGATTTCCTAGACTGTTACTTTTTTGTTACTTACCGTCGGAGGAGGCGACAGGAACAGCAATAACTAAAAGTTTTAGTAAAACAGAACACGTAACGTATTGTAAGCAGTTCATATTGAAGTAAATATTTAACCGATCAGCATGATAGTTAAGCAAACTTTCCGGCTAATGGAGGTATGTCAACAAAAGTGTTATCATGAGTTTGCCGGTGCGGCGATGAAGTTCGTTCATTGATTCGCCGGCTCGGTTCTATTAAATATTCATTGAGTGGTTGTGGGTCGAGCGGGCGAGCGGCGAACGCAAACCGTGCGATCGTAGTCGCGCTCGTGACGTGTTACGTTGACGTGACGCGTAGCTGCGGCCTCGGGGCGCTCCGGCTGCGTACTGCCCGCGCTGCCTACTACCTCGCCGCTTTGTCTACGAATCTACTACTCTCCCGGCGCTTGCGTAGCCCCGCCTCGCTCTCGAATGAAAGGACGGAACATTGCCAGTATTTGTAACAGTTTGCGTCAAATTGATATAAATGGAGACGGTTTTAATAAAGTGTAATTGACTTTTGCCAACTTTGCGTCGCATTAATTTCGGCCACGCTAAGAGGCCTCGGGCAGGTGCGGCGTTAAATACCATCAGAGTTACTTCGCTTTTTCTTATGAATAATCTCAATTTTAAATGAATGTTAATTATGACGAGATTTTAAGTTTAGCAGGATACCAGAAAGATTGATGCTAAGTAACAAACATAAATTTCTCCCTGTTAGAAACTTTATACATAATTAAATATGAAATGGAATTTCATTTCATTGTCATTATTTATTTTTCCTTATTGAAGACAAAATGCTTTAGTACTGGATTTCTAATTACGTTGGCCTCGATGAAGATAGACATTAAACTACATTTAGCTCTGTATTGAATAACCTCCCGTCATTACTTTAATATTTTATCATAAATAAAGTGAAAGAGGATTCACCAATTTGATCCTTATAAAGAAAGACAAATGCCTGCGATTTAGAGAAGTATACTGAGTTTGTGAATGTTATTTTTGTCAAATTTGACACAGCTGTATCTCTTAAGATGTTTTTATATAACGCTTAATTACTAGTTAATATAATGTCATAAAATATAATGTAGGAAGTCGAAACACGGCGAGAAAACGCTAGTTTATACGCATTAGATACTTAACTCGTTATAATAAATAATAATGATAATAATATATTCTTCATATTTATTACAATGTTTAAATTAACTAAATATATGTATATTTAAGTACAATTCTTTAATTTATAATTTTTTTTAATGCAAAATGCGAGTTAGGCTTTATCTTCAATCAATGACAAATATAATGAGCTAGTCTACTGTGTGGGTGGCGACTGGCAGGTATATACTGGAGTACGCTATATTGAAAAATTATACATTGCTTAATCTTTTAATGTTTAAATATAATTTTAGTACATACAGCATTGTTATTATAATTCTTTACAGTTTAATTAAACAGTTAACTCTTGGCAATGAGTACATATTTTTTTTTACTTTTGAATTTTAAAGAAACATTTGTTATTAGCAATAATTTGCCTTATTCATTTTCTTTTATATGTGTACTTCTTACTAGAAAAAATGCATCTATTTATGGCATTCGGGATGAGTGTTACTTGAAAATTTGTGTTTTTAAAATATTTAATAGACATTAGCTTCATTACATAACATAATTATGTTGTTTAAAACATTGCAAGAGTGTATGTTTATATTACATACTCGTATGTACAAAACTATGTGTAACCTATCGTGAAATTATATTCAGATATATCTATACCATAAAATCAAATAGAATAAAAACTGTCATAACGGGAGTGAGTCCTAATACCATAAAGTTGTAGAAGCAAAATACTTTGAAGGATTACAGACGGCAAATCCTATATTATATAGTAGTCTCATGATTTGGATATATCTTGTAATATTATTGTATATTACCAAATAAATAGGGCTGAGCGATAAGCATGGACAGAAAACGGGTCAGTTATATAGGGAACCGGTCGCATCTAAGCCTCAAGAACCCTTTTTTGCGTCTTCGCAAATCGTCGGAGATTAAGCCAGAAGAGCTCACACCTTTTCGCCAATATTTTTTTGTGGTTTAACCCGCGCAAAGCGCTGTAATACGAAATTGGAGTGTTCAATAGGTTTGTCGAAATAATAAATATTACTTATTTGGTTTCATAATTGCTCTTCGTGTAATGTTCTTATGTGTAACTTATTTTCTGAATGTGTGAAACTAAAAGATAAAACTAATTATTATTATAAATAATGTTATTACGTCTATAACAATAAGTTAATAAATTAATTTGAAAATAAATGTTAGACAAATTTATAAAGAAAAAAAAATCTTCCTACACACGGCAAAAAGAACGTTAAAGTTTGTTCGTTTCAAATTCAATATATTATGGCGAGCGTGCTCTCGCTCAGCCGACACCGAAACTCATTCGAGCGTTGCTCACAGAAAATTTATTGTTTTTCTAAGAAAATTTTATTCGAACAATGCTACATTTCCGCTGAGCCCTTGGGAAAAGAGTTTAAAAATCTAAATGACATTGGAGCTGCTTTGGTGTTTGATATTATGTAAGAAGCACAGTAATGTGCTATGCTATTCTTTAAAGGTTAAAGTAATAATACCAACATAGTTCTACCATTTCAAATAATGCCTTAGAACGCCTTCTTTATTAAAAAAAAACAAATTAATACTATTAAATTGATCCCTTTGTGCAAAACATCTTGTCCTAAACAAAATCTACATGTCGATATCAGCAAAGTCCACAAAGGTTAAACGTTCAATAAATAGAGCATTGCCTACACTCAAAAAAGGTTCATACGCCATCGGCACAGTTTCAAGATAAAGTCTTTTATCGGACACATAATAACGTCCGTGAAAAATCGTTAACTCGTGCTCACGTCGCGTGGACACGTGCGCGCAGGGCACTCCTGAGACTGATCCCTCCATGTGCTTAGATTAAATTTGTTCCTATAAAAATGTGTTCTCTAGTCGATAACGTCGAAAATGTGCAGATGTCGCCAGACAGTGTATGAAGTCCGCGAGGGTACCCGACGTGCCGCGCCTACTGACGCTCGGGTTCTATCACAAACTTTGATTGTTGAATAGCAGACAAATAAAGCTAAATCTTTAACTGTTCCATATGAAAATATGTTTTCAATAACCTAGTTAAGTGAAACGTTCATCCCACTTACAATAAAGATTGGATTAATTAATGTTGTTTTTGAAAGAGTAAATTCGTTTATCCATTTCAATAGACATTAGGTACGGAATGATAAAGCAAAAAAGTGGACTTTAGATTTATCGCATTAAAAAGAATTAGGGAAAGTGCTCTGACAAAAAACTTTTTTTGTGATCGTGAAGAGAAACTTGTACATTTAGGTATGAAAAAATGCGAATCACTTCCCAAAAGCGAATCAATATTCAAACATAGAAAGTTTTAAGGAAACTTTGCATTAAAGAAATTTGTTTTGGCCGTTTTGGTATTAAATTTTTCTTTAAATTTTAGAATAAGATAGCCATATTTATCTGTTAGGTGTTGATTTAAAACTCAGTTTTATTCAAACAGTTATCCATTATCAATGTTTTATTTATATTTGTACATTATTCAAGCCCAATAGATTCAGTATTCGTTGCCGCTTAGATTCTACGATCTTCTCGGTTTGTCGTGCTAATGTCCGCATTCAGCCACATCTAAAACCTTGTTCGAAGTTTATTTTATCACAGTAACGTGTTCTTGCAAAGCGTTATTTCAAGTATTGCCTGTTGAACTACCGTTTATAGGAGTTTATTTGTCGTTAAAATAACGACGTCTATATTGAATTTATCAGATTCTTTTCTGTAAAAAATATGTCTTTTCAAATAGTCTATTCTAATATCTATATATATTAATGATTAATATAAAAATGTTACACACCCGGACTCCGAAGCTAGGATATAATGATCAATTAACCTATAATGCTAAATCTGAAATTAG